>CM028130.1:509231250-510500000 GCA_016271365.2 Neoceratodus forsteri | reverse complement strand
AGTTTTGGTAATTGGGTAAGTCCACTGAGACAATTACAGTCCCTTTTTCATGGTCAACCCAGGGTCGAGAATCAACCATGAAGGTACAAGTGCAACAAGCAGTGCAGTTCTCATGTTACAAAGTTGGTAATAGGCAGAGTACATGTCAAAACAAAATATTGCAAGTATACAAACAATTGACTACAGACTTTCTCTTGACAGGCAATGTACGAAGTCAACGGCCTAATGCAAGCCTAAGTAGAGGAGAAAACTATATATAGGGCAGTTCTAGGACAAAAACTTCGGGGTAAACATAACACTACATACACAAGAAACAGGCACTACATACTCATATGGATACACAAGTACTACATACACAGAAACACACACACAGCCCTTCATATACAGACACACACTTCCCACTACATGCTAAAAGATACATGCACATCACAACACTAGATACACAAGACATGTGCACACAGCACTACCCACTCAGCTAGACACACAAGTACTACATACATAGAAACACACACAGCCCTTCATATACAGATAAACACACACACATACACACACACACACACACACACAACACACACACCTTGATAGAAGACATATGTACACACAACACTACATACTCAGATGGACACACATGTACTACATACACAGAAATACACACAGCCATTCATATACAGATAAACACACACACACACACACACACACACACACACCACTACATAGAAAGACACATGCACATGCACATACACAAGACAAACACACATACACACACACACACCACTACCCACTCAGAAGGACACACAAGTACAATGTACACAGAAATACACACAGCCCTTCATATGCAGATGAACACAAACACACACACACACACACCCCTACAGACACAAGACATATGCACACACAGTACTTCATACTCAAGTGGACACCCACGTACTACATACACATAAAAAACACACAGCCCTTCGTACACTGATAAAACACACACACACACACACACACACACACACACACACACAGACACACACAAGACATATGCACACACAGCACTGCATACTCAGCTGGACACACATGTATGACATTCACAGAAATGCACACATACCTTCTCGTGCATACAAAGACACATGCACACAAGTACATACAAAGACATGCACATACATAACACTACATACACAAACATATGCACACACAGCACTACATACTCATAGACACACAAGTACTACATACACAGAAATACATACAGCCATTCATATACAGATACACACACACACACACACACACACTTTTACATAGAAAGACACATGCACATACACAAGACAAACATGTACACAGACACACACACACACACACCCCACTACCCAATCAGATGGACACACAAGTACTACATACACAGAAACATACACAGACCTTCATATACAGATAAACACACACACACATACACACACACACACACACACACACACACACACACACACACACACACACACCTTACCCACCTACAGACACAGGACAAATGCACACACAGTATTACATACTCAGGTGGACACCCACTTACTACACACACAGAAAAACACACAACCATTCATATACAGATACACACACACACACATATACACACACCTTCAGACAGAAGACATATGCACACACACAGCACTACATACTCAGATGGACACACATGTACAACATTCACAGAAATGTACACAGACCTTCATATGCATACATACAAACACAGACATCATTACATACAAAGACACATGCACATACCTAACACTACATACACAAGACACATGTACTACATATGCAGATGGACACACAAGTACTACATACACAGAAACACACACAGTCCTTCATATACAGACACACACACCCACACACCACTACATACTAAAAGACACATGCACATCATAACACTAGCTACACAAAACATATGCACACACAGCACTGCCCACTCAGATGGACACATGAGTACTACACACACAGAAACACATAGCCCTTCATATAGAGGTACACACACACACACACACACACACACACACACACACACACACATATACACTCACCCACCCCACTACATACAAAGACGCATGCCCTCCTCTCTTCCTGGTTGTACATATTGAGTTCCTTTAGTCTCTCCTCATAGGGTTTTGATGCAGACTCTGCACCATTTTAGTTAGTCTCCTCTGGACTGCCTTCACTCTGTCTTTGTTATTCCGGGGATGTGTTCTCCAGACCTGCACACAGTATTCTAGGTGAGGTCTTACCAGTGATTTATACAGATACAGCACCACCTCCCTCCTTCTGCTGGTGATACTTCTTCCTATGCACCCCAGCATCCCACTAGCCCTCCCAACTGCCTTGCCACCTTTGGGTTATCAATGCTGATTACATCCAGGTCTCTCTCTCTTGCTTGGTGGTCTCCATAACACTCCCCACATTTTGCACTCTGCCCATGTGTTTCTGTGCCCCAAGAGCATTATTTTGCACTTTTTGCATTGAAACCCAGCTGCCATACCCTTGGCCACTCTTGAGGTTTCTCAGGTCTCTGCTCATCCTTTCCATCCTTCCTGGAGTGTCTACACTATTTCAGATTTTGGTGTCACCTGCAACGAGGCAGACCTTCCTCTTCAGCTCCTCTGCAATGTCACCTACAGTATATAGACACTAATGAGGACTGGTCCCAGCACTGATCCCTGAAGTACCCTGCTGGTCACCCTCCCTTCCTCAGAATGAACTCCATTTACCACCACCCTCTGTCTCCTGTTTCCTAACCAATTTCTTGCCCAGTTTATCACCTTTGGACCCACTCCCTAGCAACCCAGCTTGCTTAATAATGTCCAGTGTGGAACGATGTTGAATGCCTTACTGAAGTTTAAGTAGACCACATCCACCACTCCACCCTCTTCTAATTCCTTGGGCACCCAATCAAAAAACTCTGTCAGATTTGTTTGACAAGACCCTCCCACTCATGAATCCATGCTGTCTCAGGTCTTGTAACCCATTAGATTCATAAAGTCCTCTGGAACTAATCCTGTTTCCAGTAAACTGTTAAATAGGACTGTCAGATGTGCAGCCAGTACCTCCCTGAGCTCCCTCAATACCCTAGGATGTACTCCGTCTAGCCCCATTGCTTTGTCCACTTTCAGATTAGCAGGTCCCTTCAGGACTCTCCTCTGAAAAAGGAGTAGTGTCTACCTCCCTCACTTCAGAGCTCCTGTTACTTTTTTGTGGCCCCTTCCCTTCTCTTTTCACTGAGAACACAGAACAAAAGCATTTGTTCAGGATGTTTACATTTTCCTGGTCCCCCTCCCCGCTGCACAGTCACCCCATCCCTTTTTAACTTTATAATCACTCCCCTGGTTTTCTTCTTTTCACTTATATACCTAAAAATGTTTTGTCCCCCTTTTGTTACCACTTGGGCAAAGCTGCACAACAAAAGCCGCTGCCAGGCCTGGAGTACTCAGAGTAGCATAAAGCCGCAAAATGAGGAGTCCCCATTGGACCCAGGTGATACAGATGATATGGCTGCATCAATGGAAGTCCCCACCAGGCCTGAGAGATTTGCAGTGACACAGCTGCATTACTGGAAGTCCCCACCAGGCCTAAGAGATTTGCAGTGACACAGCTGCATTAATGGAAGTCCCCACCAGGCCTGAGAGTTTTGCAGTGACACAGCTGCATTAATGGAAGTCCCCACCAGGCCTGAGAGATTTGCAGTGACATAGCTGCATTAATGGAAGTCCCCACCAGACCTGAGAGATTTGCAGTGACACAGCTGCATTAATGGAAGTCCCCACCAGGCCTGAGAGATTTGCAGTGACACAGCTGCATTAATGGAAGTCCCCACCAGTCTTGAGAGATTTGCAGTGACACAACTGCATTAATGGATGTTCCCACTATGCCTGAGGGATTTGGAGTGGCACACCTGTATTAAGGGAAGTAATCATTGGGCCCTGGGGTACATGGAGAGGCACAGCAGTCTTAGGGGAAGTCTCTGCCAGGCCCAAGGGATGTGGAGCAGCATGGTCACATTAGGGGAAGTCCCCACTTTGCCCAATGGATACTGACCCTACCATAATAGGGGAATCCTTAAACAGGCCGGGAGTTGCATTATGCAAAAGGCCTGGGATACTCAAATCGGCACAACAGGTAATGGGCTGACTTAGTGGCAGTGGGATGGTTTGCCTCTGGTGGTAGTGGAGGAGGCCTAATCAGGGTCTGCAGGATGCCACCATCAGCAGCACTAGAAGCCCAGCTGGGGCCATTCAGATGCTGTCAATGCTAGCAACACAGTAGTGGGACGAGGTTGGTGACAGGGAGAACGCAGAGGGAATGCCAGTGGGGATTTTGTTTTTGACAAGGCAGCGGGAGCAGGGGGTTGTGAGTGGGGTGAAAAAATGCTTTTGGCTTACCTTGTTCAGCTCCTTTCTGCAGTCAAAGGCAAATGACAGGCTCCTCCTTTCCCCAGGCTGTCTCGATAGAGCACACACAGAACATCACTGCACACCAGCCAATAACATTACTCTGGAAACCTCTGAATAGGTGCAGTGAAATGCAAATGTGTGCAGCGGTTTTACTAACCTATTTCCATGGTAAAGATACTGTAGGATGGCACAAATAGTTCCTCAGAGTTCCTCTCATTTGGGGGGAATTCACAGAGTAATTACACAATTGATGGGCTGTAATGCTGCTGCCCTTTAAAAATGGGTAGAAGCAAGAGCACACAGATAATGAGATACTGCATATCAGCTGGACTATCAAAGGTAAATAAGTTGTATAAATGGATAGAAGCAGGACCCCACAGATCACAGGATACTGCATTCAGCAAGACCATGCCAGGTAAATATATTGTAAACATGTGTAGATGCAGGACCCACAGAAAATAAATTAGTGTATCTCAGTTGGGCTGTCCCAGGTAAATATATTTTTAAAATTAATAGAAATCAGGACAGCTTGCCAGCACAGTGGAAGCACTATGGTTTGTGACACTGACAACCCAAGTTCAGGAGTGAACAAGGGCTTTTGGAGGGCTGGCCTGGGGGAGAAGGATGAGCATCTGTCAGACTGTTCACCTTCTCTGGGGAAGGAGGGAAGGAATCTGGCACCTGGCTTCACACCAACCCTCAGTGATGGCTATGGATAGGTGAGCCAGGGACCAGTAATGAGGCTGGATTGGCAGAGGTGGTCGATGTCTGCACACTGGGGGCTGGAGCGCACTTGGCCATGCATGGAGGTCACATCCACCTCCATCGAGTGGGGGCCACAGAAGAAACCACACAGAGGAAAATAAACCTTAACAATGATTAGCATGAAGTGGGATCCTTGTGGGGACCCAGCAGACTGATGTGTGCTATATCCCAGAGCTGAAGACAAGGAGAAATAAACAGTTACATAAAAAAAAAAAACTACAGTAGAAACAGTCCATAGAAATATTGAAAAGTAACAGAGGAAAAAAAAACCTGAACATTCCATCTAGACTGTCCCAAAATGTATGTAATAAATGGGAAACCATGGATATAAGCAGGACCCCACCAAAAACATCACATTGCATCTCAGCTGGCTTATCACAGTAAATGAACTGTAAAAAAATGGGTACACAAAAAATACAATATTGCATCTTGGCTCGACTGGCTTAGGCGAATAACCTATAAAACTGGGAAGTAACAAACCCTAAAGGAAACAAACTATTGCATCTCATGAGGGGTGTCCCAGGTGAATAAACTGTAGAACTGTGTGGAATCAGGACCCCGCAGAAAATTAAGACATTGCTGCTCATTGGGCTGTGCCAGGTTAGCAAACTGTAAAAAAGGGTTGAAGTTGGACACCACAGATAATGAGATAATCCAGGTAAACAATTGTGAAAAAAATTGCTTGTGAAATGGGCAGGAAGAGTCTTGCTTCCTGATTTATTTATTTAGCAAACTGGAAAGACCTTTGAGCCAAGGACTGTTTCACAGAGGTACCACGTCACGTCAAGTGATTGGTGTAGAACGTTCCAAAATAGTGCGGTTCAGGAATAGTAACCCACGCCCTGTTGTGTTTTATTGCTTACATAACACCTTACTATGCTCAAAGACCATTTTGCAGATCCTAAAGAGAACAAAACAGCAAGCCTCAATCCAGCTTGCACTATGTGTGGCTTTAACTAATCACCTCCACATTCTTGTATAGCCACATAGAAATGCCACAAACCTATAACCAAATTAGAAAGGTTTGTTTGGCTTATAAGTATAGTAACTGACAAGTCAACACTTCAGTTCTTCACAGGTGCTGCCAATTTTGTATCTGGACCCTGCTTTGTAGAGTGCTTTGTCTTAAACAGCATACCTATGAATCCAAACATTAGCGCAATACAAGCTGACAATTATCAAACCATTCAGTAAAAAAGCAACTGCAGAATCTTTAAATATTTAGGCCATGCTTCCTCATCCCCCTTTAATAATCTTAAAGAGGCATGCAGCTGTGTTTGTATCATATTATTTCTAGTTAAAACCCCATATTTTTTGATTGCTTAACTTCTCTAGCATTCATTGATGTTGCTTGTGGTTTTATTTGTTTCCTTTCCTAGATCTGAAATGCATGCTGATGGTGTAATTATACCCAGCCTTGTTTTGTTTCACATCCTTGATTTACACTTACTGCATACTTTTTGAACATTAGCAACACCCCCAAACAGTGCAGACACTCATGGTGCAATGGTTTTCTCTCCTCCTACCACATCATGAGTGGATAGACCTTGTCAGGGTGTTCCCTAGTCCAGGATATACAGTATACAGTGCAAGCTGATCAAGGGCTGTGAATAACAAGTTTTTGTGTGGTAACACCAGTTGATGGACAGTCTATTTTTCACTTTTAAAAAGAAAAAATGAATCAGAATCAAACTGCTAGCTACATCAGCAATCTCTACAGAATGTGACCTGTCATAACCTTTGTTTTTTTAACGAGAGAAAATTTGACGCTTAAGTGGGTTAATATTAATCACAAATAACCTTTTTGCTCTTTGAAATTGCAATAGTGTCTCTCTCATTTTGTCCAACTATATAACCAGACCATCATATCCAAGCATGCTGATGGAAACAGTTTGAAGGAGATAGGAAACAATGTTCTACTGCTATTAACTGTTGAATTAATGATAAATAACAAACAGTGGCTTTTTGTGTGTGTGTTTTTTGTATTTTAAATGTTCAGAATACACATTTAGTTCTATGTTTATTATTTTGAAATGACCTTCGGCTTAACAGTGTATGTTTTTGTATCGGGAGTCAGTGTGTGGCAAGCTTTGAAATGCCCATGTCACAGACTCCTGATACAACATTCAGTTATTCACAGCGTTCACACCGGATTCATCAACTGCTTCAACAATAAGGACTGATGCAATACTACACCTCTAAAAAGGACACCTGATTAAATTGCCTTATCATTTAGCAGCTCTCACAGCCCCCTCCCCCACACTTATCTGATCACCATACAAATCACGAATAAGCCGATAATTATTTAAGCAGTTTATTTGTATAGAAAAAGTCCTATTTATTCTCTCCCTGGTGTCACGTGGGTTCCCACCCTATCCTCTTGCTTTTATTAATTTTATTTTATTCATTAACATCTCAGATGAATACTTTTGAGCTGAGAGCTCATTTACAAAGTTTCCACGTCAAAAGCAGAATACGTTACGCAGCTAAACAGGGTCCAATACAAAGTTCATCTAGTGAACAAAGTACTTTACAGTTGGTAACAAGGTACAAGACAGATATTGAAAACATTTTATTTTTTTTAATATAAGGTTATTAAATTCACAGATTGCAGACCAATGAGCCAGAGACTCATTTGCAGCTATTCTACGTCAAATACAGCATTACAGTAAGTACAGAGAGGACAAGGAGTCAGATGTTAAACTTAACCAGGTAATACACAAACATCATTTAGAACAATGACCAATACAAGGACAGGAGGCATACAATATCCAAACTGACACTAGATGACTTGCAGCATGGGGGAGCAAACAGTTATGTTGGAGTCACAGTTGTAGTCATGGGCCAGAGTGGCAGGGCTGTTGGTGGTGAACACAGCCAGGGGTTAGCTCAGTCTAACTGTAGAAGCAGCCAGAGGTTGGCTTAGTTGAGGGAGCAGTCAGTTGTGGACTCAGGCTGGCAGGGGAAAAAAGAGGGGGGGAACTCCCTAACACAGTGGAGAAGGTGGGAGAGGTTGGGGGAGGGAGGAAAGGTTAAATGGGGGAAATAAGTTGTGCTACAGAAGGTGTTAGCTAAGCAGAGCAGTTGCAGCTGCTGCACAAGATCAGGTGCTGTTTGAGGAGGACCCTGAATGTGCCGAGCTTGGCTACCCCAACATGTCACTAGGGAGGTCATTAAGCCATGTAGGGGCGCAGTAGCTGAAGGAACGTTGGGCTAGGGAGGTGCAGCGAAAAGGAACATGGAAGTTCAGTCTGGAGGAGCTCCTGGTGCAGCATGGGTTCGGTGCGTGAGGGAGAAGGAGCTTGGATTTTGGAGGAGTTAAGCCCATATAGATTTTCTTTGTGAATAGGCAGGTGTGGTATTGGACTCGGTCCCTAAGGTTCAGATATCAAATCAAATCAAATCAAACTTTATTTGTAAAACGTGCCTTTCTAAAATCAAGGCGCTTGTACATATTTAATTAAAATAAATCAATAAATAAAAATACAATTAATTAAAACCACAAATACAGCAAGTTAAAACTCATAACAGTGGCATTAAAAATCAGGATACGCTAGGCTAAAAAGAAAAGTCTTCAAAGCCACTTTAAAGCTTTGGACAGTCAGGCAATTTCGTGCCTGACGAGGTAGAGAATTCCACAGGGTTGGGGCCATAAAACTAAAAGACCTGGCCCCAGATGTCTTTAAACGAACCCTAGAAATCTCTAGCAATCGCTCATCAGTGGATCAGAGAGAGCGGGAGGGACAGTAGGGATGAAGGAGATCTTGCAGGTAACCAGGTCCCTGGTTGTGTATGGCCTTATAGGTCAGCAAACTGACCTTGAAGGTGATCTTCCGCCGTACTGGTAGCCAGTGCAGTCCGCGGAGCATAGGTGTTATATGACTGGACCTAGACGTACCAGCCAATAACTGGCTGCTGCATTCTGCATGAGCTGCAGGCGGCGGATATCAACCCCCAGTAAACCAAGGCAGAGGGCATAGCAGTAGTCAAGACAGGAGGTAATGAAGACATGGACCAGGGTTGGAAGATCGTCAGAAGGAAGCAGGTGCTTCACCCGGGCGATATTCCTCAGATGGTAAAAAGAGGTTTTGACAACTGCCGACACCTGAGATTTAAGTGTCAAACAGTCACCAAACATAACACCCAGATTCTGCACCAAGTCTGAGGTAGTTAGCTGAACACCCCCAAGTCATTGTCTTGAAGTTGATCCTGCCAACAAACCCACCTCCTGGCGACCTGGGTCCACAACCAACACCTCAGTTTTTTCTGGGTTTAACCACAGTCAACTCTCATTCATCCAATCCTGGATTTCAGCGAGACAGTTGTTGAAAACCAAAACAGCAGCTTTCTGGCCAGGCACAGAGGACATAGCAGTGAAAACTCAAGCTGTACCACCTAATAATTACTCCGAATGGCAGCATGTACACCGCAAACAACATGGGTGCCAAAATGGAACCCTGCGGCACCCTGCAGGACAGGGAGAGTGATGCCGAGGAAAACACCCCAGACACCACCCTCAGAGTCCCACCCTCAAGAAAAAATTAAAACCATCCGAGAACCATACCACACAGTCCACAGATGAACTGCAGGCACTCCAGCAGCACACCATGGTCCACAGTGTCAAATGCCACAGAGAGATCAAGAAGGACCAAGATGGAATGGGTCCTTCGATCGCTTGCTATTAGGAGATCATTTAGTACCTGGACAAGGGCTGTCTCGGTACTATGTCTCTTCCTAAATCCAGACTGGAGAGAATCATAGACATTGTGGCTGGTCAAATGATCATCCAGCTGTGACGCAACCTCCTTTTCAATAACCTTAGCCACAAAGGGCAGGCTAGAGACAGGCCTGTAGTTAGCCAGACAGTCTGGGTCCAAGGAGAACTTTTTAAGAAGGGGCCGAACCACAGCCTTCTTCAGAGGATCAGGAAAGATCCCCCTCTCCAAAGACATCCAGACTATCTCGGCAAGGACCGGACCAATTTAATCCACACAGCCCACTAGGAGACATGTGTGGCCCAGGTCCAAACTACAGTTGGTCAGACGCAATGACTAGATGATCATCACAATGTCACTGATTGTGGGAAGGCCGAAGTCACACCACACAAACTGGGTGTCCAACATCTCCTGCTGACCAACACAGCTCCCATTAGGAAGGGTCAAGTGGATGCCGGACCTGAGTGTGGCAACTTTATCTGAAAAGAATCGAGCAAACTCCTCACACCATTCTTGATAAAAAGCGCTTCCAGGCTGAAGACAGATTGGATTGCACAATCTGTCCACGGTCTTGAAAAGCTGAGCTGGTCAACTCTGTGCAGCAGCAATTTCCCTGGACAGGAATTCTGCCTTCTTGCAGGTAATTGTTGATTGATAGACCACAAAGTGGTCCATTAAACTAAGTCTGTCACATTCCAGGCCTGACTTCCGCCAACACCTCTCTAGCCTTTAGCCCACTCTCCTCAACTCCCTCAGAGACTCATCAAACCAAGGAAACCTGGGGCAAAAAGTGAGGGGATGAACACAAACAGGAGCAATGGAATCCAGGGCCCCTATCACTGCCTTATTATAGACAAGTACCAGGTCCCCTGGATCCATGCATTCACTCGGTAAACCCAATAGCTATTTTGATCTGGAGTATATGTCACATGTATGAATCAGGTGATGTGCGCCCATTACCAGGCGACAGGCCTTGTTGAGGGCAGTGCTAATTCTTTTGAGGGATGATTCTGTGGCAGTGCCATAGATAACTAGGCCATAGTCTACAATTGACAGTATAGAGCTGGTTACAGCCATCATGAGTGCTTCTTGGGTCAAATTGGTTTTATGTCTGTATGCCTAGCCAACAGTTTACTGCTTTCATGGCAATGTTAATGTGTTCTTTGAATGACAGGATGCTGTTGAGAGTAATTCCAAGGTATTTAAAGGATTGCACTTGTACCCCTGCCACATGTCACTCTGATTTCTGACTGTTCAAGGTGTTGGGTCTTCTCACCTTCCCTACCAGTGAAACATACTGTGATCTAAAGAACAGATTGTGATGGGTCCTCTCTGGCTCACCTGTTCTTCAATCACGCATATACTATTGTTCTATTCCTCTAGGTTATCATTGACCTCTCTTATCCCCCCTTGCAACTTCTTGATGTATTCTACAACCCCTATCCTGCAAGGCCTTGTTGCCTGTAAACTCTGCTTACTACCTGCCTCCTTTGTACTGTGTTATTATCTTCCTCCCACTGGCTATGTAAATGTCCCCTGATGTTGCAGCATTGACCATGTTCTGACTGTTGCCCTTACTTATACCTGCTCTTATTGCTTGCCTATTGAACCTGAATGTATCTTTGTAATCTCCCGGGTCGCACCTGAAAATAGGCACTTGGTTGTCTAGTGAGCTTACCTGGTAAACAAAAGCAAATAAATAAAATAAATTGGGGTGCTGAAGTGGTTAAGGATGGTAAGTGGAGTGGATTTTAGTTTATTATGGGGGCTGAAGAACAGCATGGACTTAGTCTTTTTATACTTCATGATACGTTTATGGGCTGTGAACCAGTCTTCAACTGCTGAAAAGTTATGTTGTAAGTCTGAGGCGAGAGTGTGAGGGTCAGGATGGCTGATGAAGAGTACCACATCATCCACATAAAGGAGTAGGTCACGAGGGCAGGATTGAGGGAGGGAGTTCAGAAAGAGGCTGAATAATAAGGGACCACAAATGGAGCCTTGGGGTACTCTGGAATGGACATGTAGACTGAAGGATAGTGCATCACAAATTTTTACCTGTTGTGCCCTATTCTTCAGATAGCTTTTGAACCAGCCCACCATCTCGGAGGAGACCCCAGCAGTGCTAAGGGAGTTGATAAGAAGGGTATGGTGAACCGTGTCAAAGGCCTTAGTGATGTCAATGTACACTGACCCCACTAAGTGCCCACGGTCCAGGGCTTTGTGTATGGAATTGGTGTATTCAAGCAGAGCTGAGGTGGTGCTGTGGTTTTTCCTGAAGCCGTGCTGTTCAGGGCATTGGATGTTATACTTAGTTAGATATTCCATGAATTGGTCAGTGACTGTACATTCCAGGGCTTTCGAAAGGGGAGGTACAGTAAGATTGAGATGGGATGGTAATTGGAGCGGAGGGCTCTGTCTCCACTCTTGTGGATGGGGGTCACTACAGCTGCTTTCCACAGGGTGGGAAATTGCCCGAAACACAGGGACTTATTCAGGATTTCAGTGAGGGGTGCAAGGACAGCATCCAATGCCAAACATAGCAATTTTAGATCTAGGGAGTCTCTGCTATGGCAAGATTTGCCTAGAACCTTGAGTAGGTATTTTCTGGCTGTGCTAGTGGGACAGTTTTGAGGAAGAAATGTGGGTTTTGGTCAGGGGGCAGCATCCTTAGATGACAGTGGGGGGATGAGGGGGTCAAAGAAGTTGGGGGGAAGTACACTACTAAGGTCTGATAATGCTATGTTGAAGGTGTTGGTTGTCTGATCCGGGTCTTGGATGGTAGCACCATCAAGGCTGAGCATGGTAGGAGGAGTTTTGATTGTCTTACCAGTAAGTTATTTTAGGTTGTCCCAGAACTTCCTACTGTCACCTCAGGAGTTTGTGAGTGCCTCCTTGTAATGATCCTTTGTTGCTTGCCTGATGGCCTTGGGTGCAGGAGTTTCTGGCCATTCTGTACTGTTGCCTGTGGGATTGATTGTCTGTAGCCTGGCCTTTGTGCCACAGGTGGTCCCTGTTAGCCATTTGGGATAGGAGTGAGGAGGAGATCCAAGGGTTGGAAACAGCTTTGGACCTCTGCTTTTTTATTGGGAAATAGATGTCACATGTAGCATTGAAACTAAATATGAAGTGGTACAGGGCCAGATCGACATTGGGAGCATGATCCAGCACTGACCAGTCCAGGTTGCGTAGGTGGATAAGGAACTGATTAAGTTGACTTTTCTTGAGGATGCATTAGTGCGTGGATTTTTTAGTTCATTTGGGAGACTTATTGGACCAAAAACAGAGGATAGGGGAGTGGTTGCTGATGGTGTCAGGGAGAACCTCAGAACTGGTTACTTTGCTAGGTCTGTTGGTGAAAATGAGGACAAGCAGGTTACAGTTGCCAGTCCTAGGGTTGCGTCTGGTCAGGGAGATCACTACTTGGGCCAGATTAATGGCAGTGGTAGAATCTTTATAGATGTTAGCCTCAGGTGCTAACCAGTTATCAGCAAAGTCCCCAAGTAGCACTACTTCAGTGCTGGGGGGGATGTTTGGTGAGATAGTCAATTATCGAAGCAAAACCACTGGATTGGTCAAAGGGTGGAATGTAGCAGGTGATGATAGTTAGGGATTTTCTCTGTGGTACCAGAAGCAATTTGACCTCAAGGGCTTGGTAGCCACTACTGGTAACTATCTTGGGGAGGGGGTGCCCTTGGAGGGGTCCTTTAATGTAAATTGCGCAGCCCTCTCCCTTTCTACCAATCCAGTCATTTCTGAATACCGTGTAGCCATCCAGATGCATAGCACTATTAGGAATCTTGGGGGACAGCCACGTTTCAATGACTGTTAAAACATCAGGCTGGTGCTGGGCCACCCACACCTGGAGGAGGTCAATTTTGTGGTGGAGATTTCTGATGTGTAAGGATGCCAGTTTAATAGTGCCAAATGTGGTGCTATGTGCATTGGGGGCTACAATGGTCCAGGGTTAGGGTGGATATTTCCTGACAGTAGTAGGAGTAGCAAGGAGTTCCACATTAGGATGAATCTGGGTGCCTTGAGAGAGGATAGGGGTTTGTGGTTTATGGATCTACGTGCTAATTTGAGCATAGTCGGGTGAGAGAGGTGAGAGAGGTGAGGAAGCAAAAGAAGAGAAAGGGGAGGGAGCTTTTGGCAGTATACATTAGAGGGCTAGACGGGGGACAAGGGTACAGTGTGGGGCACTAATGGTTGTAGAGGCAATAGGGGTACCCCAGACAGAAGGTGGATTGTTTACCACATTCAGTTGTTTTGGAGCCTGGTGTTGTAGGGGTAAACATGTTATCAGTATGACTATGTGTAGTGCCCCAGGGAAATTGGGGGCACCACAGAAAATAGTGGAATTGGGGGGGTCACAGAAAACAAGGGATCCTCAGCGATATGAGGGGTCAGACAGTTATGAGGACCCTGGCAGCTTAACGGGAAAACCTTGAAAAGCTTTGGTGATCCTCTGAAACACAGAATAGGCCCCACTCCAGCAGACAATTCTAGCTGTCTAAATTCAGGGTTTTAAAAGAAAACCATTTTTTTCCTTCTCCCTTCCTTGGTTCTCCCTTCCCCCTTCTCAAGACTGACACCTAGCCAGCCAAAGCCAAACCAGTTGGGCCACATTCCTGTCCCACAGTGGAGAAGGAAGCCAGGCTGAGCCCTCTCAGCCAATCCCTGTGGCCAGGGTAGATTCAAATTTGAAGACTTTTTTTTTTTAAGCCAATCCTCTGGCAGGTAGTCAGGACCACCCCAGCCTAGAGGAGGCTCTGCACAGGCTGGAGAGAGAGAGAGAGAGAGAGAGAGAAGAAAGAGTTTGACCAGGGCGGATGAAGGACAGTAAGGCAATGGATGTCGGCTTCCTTGTTAGGAGGTTGAAGCGAATCCCCTGGGTCCCTTCAGTGTAATTCCCTTCAGAAGATCCCCAGCAGCAGCCTCGGTTGTTTTTTTGCAGAAATTTGCCATCCAGTCAGGTTCCCCAGTGCGTCGAGTCAGTTTATTTGGCCGGGAAACAGACCCAGTGAACCTTTCATGCTGCAGTCTCCAGGAGAAGAGGCCTTATCACTCCTTTGTGGTTGTGCATTCC
Organism: Neoceratodus forsteri; assembly: GCA_016271365.2. NCBI lineage: Eukaryota > Metazoa > Chordata > Ceratodontiformes > Ceratodontidae > Neoceratodus > Neoceratodus forsteri. The sequence goes on along the minus strand of CM028130.1, from coordinate 510,485,022 downwards.
CCAGAGTACAGAAATCCTTGTTGAACTCCAGGAGTGAGTAAGCTTGTTGGCTAGCATTTCCTTTAATAATTAGTCCTAGTTAGACCTGCTCCAGCCAGGGGAAGGATTGTTTGTTTAGCAATTGTATTGTTGCACTGTGTAATTATTGTTTAGAATTGTTAAATTGCTTCCAGTACCCCCAGGGTGGAGGAAAGCTGCTACCTTGTCCAACTGTGTATATATATATATATATATATATATATATATATATATATATATATAAAGAGAGAGAGAGAGAGAATGAGAACCAAGAAGGCAGAAGCTAGGAGGGTTCAAACCAAATAATTGTTGGACCAAGATTAAAGGTGTTTGTGAACTCCTCTCTCGAAGGAATCTCTGCTAGTTTAACTTATTCTAGGCAGTCTGTGCTCCAAATAGAGAGACTTGGGCAGTCCCTCTCAGCGCAGAGTCACAGAATTGCTAGGTAAAGCCAGCTCAAAGTATTACTCGTGAGAAGGGAAATGTTCACGCTGACTTTTCAATTGTTTAGCTGTAAGAAGTTAATTACTAAAGGCCTGGCAGAGCCTCAGTGCATTCTTCTCTCAGAGTTCTAGGGTAATCTGAGCTCTAGTAATGGGGAAAACTTCGTCCTTTGTCCATGTCATAGCAGGGCGGGGCAGCCCATACCTGGGACAAAAAGACTAGGTACCCTGGCCTCCATATTCAGAAGGCACCCAGAGCTGATCCATATTAACAAAGGGGTGGGCCATCAAACTGTTTGAATGCCCATGAAGGAAACTGTATTTTCTTTATCTGCCTGCAATCTCCTGTTGCTTGCCTACCTCTCAGCTGTTCCTGATTTTGGTCATTTGTCCCTGATTTGTGATGAGGGAGGTTAAGAGGTATGGTTGCCTGGACCCACTGCTTGCTGTGTCTGAACTGCTGTATTCAATCAAACTGTTTTAAATTGTTGAACTGCATGCTGTGACTGAACTGCTATATTCAATTGAAGAGTTTAAGTGACTGAACTATCTTATTCCTGGGGTATTATGACAGCACTGCCTTATTTTCTCAATTGTCCTGTGTGACTGCACTGCCATGAGGGCACTGATTGCTGCACTTGTCTACTGCTACTTCCTCTGAAGACATTTGGGGCCACCCCATCCCAAATGGCAGGGCTCTTGGTCATACAAGAAGGGGAGAATTACTTTCAGGTTTTTCATTTTTGTTCTGTTCCAGACTCCTGAAAACACTTTATCTAGAATTCCTCCGGTGCCTCTTCTTCGACCCAAGGAGGGTCCCCGGAAAGCCCAGCATCACCTGTACCTACTTCCAATGATCTACACCAACTTCAAGTATTCACCACGATGCCCCAGGTTTGAGTTACCGGTTGTAAGTGGTAGACAGTTGGTAGCTAGGGCCCACCAAAGTGAGTCAGGTTAGGGGCTGCCCCAGCTCTAGCTTGAGGGACTTAAATCATCTGCTGAACTCGGGGTCACATTGCCCATTATCCTGCATACACATTGTCCCAAGATGGCAATAGTACTGGTGGCCTATACCAAGACCTTTCTGAGAATTGCCAGGCTCTGTATCTCATTCCCTGAGGTGGCATAAGTACTGGTGGCCCATGCAAGAGGCCACACCAAGGGTCACCACACTCTTGATTGTACTGCCCATAGGTGGCTCATATTCCAGTGATGCATCAAGAGGTCACACCAAAGATTGTTGGATTCTGAAGCTGCAGGAGTGAGATGGTAAGGGTTCCGGGGACCTGCCAGAGGTCGTCCAGTGGATCACCGCACCCAGCATCCTCTCCTTGACTGGAAATCACCTGTCTGAGGTCACCACAGCTGACAACCCCAGAGAAGGGTTCTCTTCCCCTACAACCCCAGTGTCAACACCCATCCTCGACCAGGCACTTCCCTTTCAACATTGCCTCAGTGACACCAGGGGTCACCGCCTTCCCAGGGTCAGGTGGCCTACAGTGTTTTACTTGGTTTCTGGTTCACTGGGGGGTGCCTCATTTTATGGCCTGTATAGGAAGCACTTCCTTAGGTTCACCCTTAGCAGTCGGCTGACCAAAATATTAGTAACCCAAGCTTGGTGCACAGGATTGCTACATCCTTAGGACTTGAATAACCCGGACTTTTGTAGGACATTAGTGGGGCCAGGTTGTGGTACTGGTAATCTTATTCACTCTTTCTCATGTGTGATAGTGTCAGTGAATGCTAAGTCTTTTCTGTGTGCTCCAACTGTTGCTAATGAACCTTGCATCTTGGCTTTAGAGTATGCCTCCAGCCTCTCCTTCCAGATTTATCTGGCATCACCCTAAACTGTAGGGGTATGAACCACCATAGCTCGTCCATCACATATGATTACTAGGTGACTATGCAAGATCATCCTAGGGAGATTAGGCCAACTAATGCCTGGTGGACTGGGGTGACACATTAGTTCCCTGTGAACACTTAATGAGAGGAAAATAGAAGGCTGACAGATATTGGGGGAAAGAGCATTTTTCTTTTCCAGATGTTAGGATTCTTAGCCCTGAGGTCAGGAGTTAAATTGGGATTCAGAGAAGTGTGCCCCTTTAAGGTTTTGATAGGGGGTGGGTCAGGTAGTTTAGTTAATAAAGCACAGCGGTGGTGGGTGATCCAAAAATTCAGGTTGGCAGTCAGTCACTGCAGCACAGTCTCCAAAGCCAAAAATCCAAATGAGTGGATTTTTTTTAGCCTTCTCTTAAGACGATGCCCACTCTGCTGCAAAATAAGGAAAAGCAGGCAGAAGGCTCGTCTTCAAGGATTAATTTTTTCTCTTTTTAGGTTTGACTCTCTGCCATAGATAAGGTTAAAACAGGCAGAGAGCTCAGTTCTAAGCCTGAGAAATTCAAACTGCAGGCTTTGCAAGGAGCTGTGGATGGTTTGCTGCGCCAGTAGTGAGGAGGGTGCCAAAATTCAAACTTCAGTCCATTCGGTGGCTCGTACCTGTAGTCAGGAGGAGAGCACGTGGGTAAGAGAGCCAGCAGGGATCAAACCACAGTCACAGTTCGAGTGAGGAGGAGTTCGGCCCCAAACAGGGCATGGCTGATCCCTTGTAGTCAGTAGGGAAGCAGGTGGGTGGCAGAGCCAGCAGAAATCTAAACACAGTCGCAGTTTGAGTGAGGAGGAGTTTGGTCCCAAACAGAGCATGGCTGATCCCCTGTAGTCAGCAGGAGAGCAGGTGGGTGGCAGAGCCACCAGGGATCGAATCACAGTCATGGTATGTAACTCTGCCACCCCCTCTCCTCCCAAGAAAGCTCTGTAGCTTACTTTTTATTCCTTGTCGGTCTCAGCAGCAGCAGAAGCCAGTGAATTGATGAAATTATTTTTTTTTGCAGCTGGCAGCCACTTTTGTCTTCACTCCTCTGGCCCTCTCGTGAACTGTAGCTGGGGGGGAGAACATATAAAAATCTGCTCCATTTCATCTATGGTGAGTGAGTTGCTCAGAGTTCATTCTTTGCCCCCCACACACACACAAACTCAACAAATTCGATCTGGGGAGTAAACAGTATGCTGCCTCTTGGTGGCTAGAGTAGCTGCATGTTTTCTCACTCCCCTCCCCCCACAGACATTCCAGCAGCAGGACACAGAGCATGCTGTCCACCACCAGCTCTTCGGGTGCATCAATGTGCCCATGGATGTGCGGGCCTCAAGATCTTTGACCCCCCCCCACCCAAGACAACACAGTGGGGTTGGAAGCACAACAAAGCAATGCAGCAAACTTACTCCTGGTGTTACTGGGTGCCTGCAGATATCTCCTGTGCTCCCCACAAAAGAACCAATTGTGGTCATTCAGTGGCTTCTGGTGCTGCTGATCCCTATAGGGCATGAAGAGTAAGCTACGGAGCTCCCTTTTGAGAGGGGGGGCAGGGTTACATAAAAGCAAAAGGACAGGGTGGGGACCCACACGGCACCAGTGACAGAGTAAATAACACTTTTTTTCTGCACAAATAAACTGTTTAAATAATGACCAGCTTTTTTATGATCTGTATGGTGATTGGCCAAGGATGGGGGGCTGTGAGAGTTGCCAAATGATAAGGCAATTTAATCGTGTGTCCTTTTTAGAGGTGCAGTATGGCATCAGTCTTTACTGTCAAAGCAGTTGATGAGTCCGGTGTGAATGCTGCGACTAACTGAATGTTGTAACAGGAGTCTGTGACATGGGCATTTCAAAGCTTGCTACACTCTGACTCCCAATACAAAAATACACAGTGTCAGGCCGATGATCTTTGCAACATAATGAGCATATAAATAAATGTGCATTCTGAACATTTAAAATACAAAAACACACACACAACAAGCCACTGTTTGTCGTTTATCATTCATTCATCAGTTAATAACAGCAGAAAACCATTCCCTATCTCCGTTAAAATCACTGTGAGAAAACATGCTATCAGTTCATGTCTAAAAGGTCATTTTACAAAGTCTGGTGCAACATTGTAAGAACTTCCTATTTTACAGAACTTAACTCACAAAAAATTAAAAAGGCTCTGAAATATTCTTGGGTAATGGGGAACTCATCAGGGTAAGGTAAACTTCAACCGTAAAGTCACAGAAGAGGGCATTAATAACTTAGTATTACATGGAATAAATAATACAGAAAAAAAAACTGAACACACATACCACCCTATACACTCAGCTAAGCAATTCCTCCCCAATGAATATCCTTTAAAAAAACACCGAAGATATTTTGACCTCTATCTTTGCTACAATTTCCCTTGTCCCTCCCCTCCCCCAGTTACATCTGTAAACTAGATTTTTTCATAGTTTCTGCATGTTTACCTGGCAAAATCATTTCAGTAACTAGATGAATGTAGTTAGCTTTTTATCTTTGTTAAAAAATATAGTTCTTTATCTCTTTCAGTACAACAGTTGCTAGTACCGCTTCTGAAAATGCACTTAATATTACCAATACTGTTTGAAATAAAACTAATCATGCAGTTAAGCTAGTAATCAAATACTTGCATGCAGGGCACTTTGGAGCCATCCCCACAACTGAACACAAAAACTAAACTGTGTCCTGACAGAAAGTCGGCAGTGACTGCAGACCTCCAGCAGCGTTATCACTGAGGTAAGCAGAACTCATTGAAAACATCCAGAAATATGATTCCACATAAAACACACAGATACTCCTAGCAATACAAATATCCCTCAACATTCCACATATATAATAGTGCTCTAAAATGCAGTGCAAGTCAAATTTACCTGACTGATGCTGCAGTGAAGGACCAATGACTGACAGCTGTTCAGCAAAGCTGCAGCTCTGGATCCAGTTCTGAAAGCGGCTGTGAAACTAAAATTGCTCTTAGAAAGCAGATTAATTTCTTAATACAAAAATATATTAGAACTGGTATACAATACTCTAGCCATTTGCTATATACATATTTTTATTCAATGTCAGTGGGTATATAACACGGCAAATAAATGCATTTATACAACACCAGTGGTAATACATTTTCCTTAAACTCTGCTGCTCGTGATGCAGGCTTCCACCAGTCAAGAGCTACAGTGAGAATGTTTTGCTCATGGGGACCTAGAGTGAGAATATTTCGATATTCTCACTCTAGGTCTGGAGGAAGCAAAACATATCACTGGTAAGGGCCCACAAAATCCTCACATGCTTTTGGATAAATAAGCTTATCACGCTACCTAACCTCCAGACAGATATTTGTCTTGTGGTCAGATATGTTACAGTCTCTTTTCTTGACCTTTGCACAAAACAGGCCCAATCAGAGAGCAGCTGTTACAATTTCTATTTATTTTATTTATTGAAATAGTTTCACCAGGAAAGGCACACTGAGCAACAACAATGCTGATGACATCATAATAGGCCTATGCAGCACTGAATCCAGCTGTTCAAATCACAGAAAAACAGAGACATCTTCACCCAAAAACATGATTTAAAAAGTTATAACTGTTAAAGGGACACTGCCAACCCCCTCAGACCTCAAAGTGTTCCTAGCTTAAAAACACATTTTATCATTGTTCACATTTTGAATAGATTACTGATGTAGCTTGTAGTTTGATTATGTTTTTTTTTGTTTTTCTTTTAAAAAGACTGTGGTGCCTGGCTTTGGAGTAACACCCAGTGGTGGCTGGGTGTACACCAAGCCAGGACTACATTTCAGGGGTGAGGTAGGGTTGGATGCCTGTGGGGCATATGTGAGAGTACGCAAGTCCACACACTGATGTCATTGCACATCTGGGTCTCTGGGGGCACCGTACAAGGAAAAGCTCTTCTCAACTGTGCAGGATAAAGTCAAGACGTGGGGGAATCTCAACAGCTGAATGACGCTTTGCCATGCTTGTTGGGGACCAAATTGCAAATCTCAGTCCCTCCCCTAGCCCTGAAGAGGAGTCCTCCTAAGAGGGGTAAGTCATTGTCTTCCCCAGGTGGGTGGGCAGGAGGGATGCCTTGTCGGGGGGTCTCTTGGAGACTGGGTTGAATATAGGACATATCCCTAGGCAAGACCAAATGTGAATAAACAGAACTGCAAAAAATGGTTTGGCAAGTATGCAGCATGAGAGGGAGTGCTTCACTCCTGAGGTGTCATCTTCGGGATCAAACATTAAACCGAGGTCCCATTTGCCTGTTCTGTTGGCTGTTCGGGTGGACATTAAAGATTCAATGGCAATTCTCGAAAACAGTAGGGGAACGTTTTATTAAAACAAGACAAAAACAGAAACACAAAACATAAACCATAAATTATGGAACTTGAAGTTGACAAAGAAACATAGAAGTTGACAGGAGAAAAGGACTGCAAGGCCATCCAGTCTGCCCATAATCAAATCCAAAATCCAACAAAAAGAACACGGAAAAATTATGCACAAAGTACTGGTAACCATCCTCCCACCAATACAGAGATTAGAGAGGTATCCCCTTATCAGACTTGCTCAGTTCCCCCTACTATACATTCAGATCAAGTCAAAGCCCCTCCCCCCCAAAAAAAACATCCCATATAGATCATACAACCTGATGTCAACAGAACCACTACAGGCAGTAGACAGGGAGAAACTGAAGCTATGTGATTGCCTTCCATAGTTTTAAAAAACAAAAATTTGGCAGACATGGAAAAGAGCAAGAGAATTTCCCCAGTGTTCTAGCCAAATTTTCACCATTCACTAAAAATGTCACCAACAGCTTAATCTGGCTCGGTTTCATCTGGATTCCATCTGTATCTCACCACCTCCCACCACCAAGACAAGGTTGAAAATGGGCAAAATTGCCTAGTTCTCCTTTCCTGGTCAACAAACAAAAATATGCTGGTCCATACCCCTTACGTAAGTGTACTAAGCTTTGAAGTACTATCTTTAAAGAGTGCTGAGTTATGGGTGGCAAAACATTTCATAAAAAAATAATTTTCAGTTATTTCTATCAATTTTTATGTTGACACGCTTACGCAGCCAACATCTTGCGAGTAGTGCAGCTTTGGAGGCACGGTCGCTGTTGGGCGAATGCAGGGCACGCACCAGAAGGTGCATCCCTCATTCCCCAATCAGCCTGCATGCTGGCGCCACAGCATGCATACATAATGTGGTGAGCACATCTAATCCAAGCAAAGCTCATCAGATGCAGTGGACCTTCCCTGGACGTGCTCGCTGACATTGTGTATGTGGCAGCCGCCCAACTGCCGACTTCGGGGGTGCCCAATCCCTGCCGGCTGCTTCCCGTGCTCAAATGTATCGCCAATGGAGCAGCTTCCACCCCGCTGGCATAAAGCACTCTCCCCCATTTGTTATAAGCCAAGGGGTGCCCAATCCCCCTTGGCTCTATCTCCCCCGCTTTCTGTGCCGATGGGGGTGCCCAATCCCCATCAGCATAAATTAAACCCCCTTGTGTTGTGTGCCAACGAGGGTGCCCAATCCCCCGCTGGCTGCAGAAACCCCACAAACAGTTAGGTGGCACGCTGGGAGCCCACCCCAGTGTGCCAAATACCCTGTGAAAAAAAAACTGTCCTGCAATGTTTTTTTTTTCTTTCACCCTGTAACACAAAAGTGGTTCCTCGTAGTCTCCCTACCCACCACCTGCACCCACCCACTGCGCACCCTGCCTCCCCACTCTCCCCCCCTCATCCCATACTTACCTCCTGAGTCTCCGGCGTGATGATCTTCAGTGGATTGGGAACACGTCTGCACTCTTCAAAGTTGACAGTGAACTGAGGAAATGCCGGTAAGCTGTATAATGTAATAAATAGGGTTTTTTCAACTTTAATGCATATCTCAGTAGTTTTTTTGAATTTTGGCACCAGATTTTCAACATGGGGTTTTTGGGACCCCTCCTCATGAATTCTGGAACTGTTATGACATTAATCGGTCCCGAAAGGTGATTTTGCAGTCACTGCATGAAATCACCTTTTGGGACCGATTAATGCAAGAACAGTGGCAGTGTTCCTGAGGTGGGCTCTTAAAAAGCCTATGTTGCAAATCTGGTGGAAGAAATCCAAAAAATGGCTGTTTTATGAGCGCGCGTTGCGCAGTTGCTACGCACGCTCATAACTTCACGAATTCGCAATATTTTTATGCCAAATTTTCAACTTTGTCATGTTTCTACACCTCCTTGTGAACAGTAGAGCTGTCATTTTTGTCATCCTGGCCGAAATGTGTTTCCGCACTTCTGGCGCACAATAGCATGGCCGATGTGGGAAATCAGTGTTTGGGGAAGATTATGAAAATGACAGTGACATTGTTCATGGGTAGAGGTCCTAAAATGCCTATGTTGAAAATTTGGTGACAATACTCCATAAAATGACTGTGTTACGAGTGTGCGTTGCGCAGTTGCTACCCATGCTCATAACTTCGCAAATTCATAATATTTTCACGCCAGATTTTCAACATTGTCATCTTTCTACACCTCCTTGTGAACAGTACAGCTGTCATTTTTCACATCCTTGCCGAAATGTGTTTCCGCACTTCTGGCGCACAATAGCATGGTCGCTGTGAGAACTCGGCGTTCAGGGCAGATTACAAAAATGACAGTGACACCGCTCATGAGCAGAGGTCCTAAAATGCCTATGTTGAAAATTTGGTGACGATACTCCATAAAATGACTGTGTTACGAGCGTGCGTTGCATAGTTTGCACGCACGCTCGTGACGTGCATTTATAATATTTTCACTCTGGATTTTCACTATTGGCATTTTTCCACATCTCTTGATGAACAGTACAACTGTCATTTTACATATCCTGCCTGAAATGTGTTTCCGCACGTCCGGTGCAGAATTGCGTGGTCGCTGTGCAAAATCACTTTTTGGGACAGTTTGAGGAAATGACAGTCGCTCTGTACATGAGCAGAGGTGCTAAAATGCCTATGTTGAAAATTTGGTCCCAAAAGTCCATTACTTTGCAAATCTGCAATATTTACATGCCACATTTTCAACACTGCCATTTTTTTACACCTCCTTATGAACAGTACAGCTGTCATTTTCCACATCCTGCCCAAAATGTGTTTCCACACTGTACTGCCAAAGCCAATGCCAGCGAGACAACATTTGACATTGACAAATACTTGTTAAATTTTGTATGCAAATGTTGCCACAGTTTCAAGATTCAAAGAACCATACAACATGGGTATGTGTACCAAGTTTTAGGTCTTGAACTTGGTATAGGCAGCCAAATGTTTTGCAGAAATTTAAGTTTCCGTTATTTATTTTATTCTAAAAGCACTCATCTAAATGCTACCAAATTCAGCAGGTATGCAGGTCCATAGCATGCCTATATGTGCACCTAGTTTCAGCTTCCTAGCTTTCAAGTGAACTGAGTTATAGGCAACCAAACATTTTGCCAAAATTAAAATTGATTTCCATTGCATGTTAAGACAAATTATCCAAATTTCCACAAATTTAAAATATTCAGACTACTATACCAATATACCATATTTCACTTTCTAGCTTAAAGGGGAAAATTATAAGTAGGCAAACTTTCAGAAATGTTTAAATATTGCAAGTATGAAACTGGAAAACAATAAACCTGTTACTTTAAAACTGTAGACTGCAATGCCATTAAATTTGGCAGGTTCACAGACCTTAAAAGGAGACTGTGTGAGCCAATAGTATTACTCTTACATTATAAGCTGCCAACAGTGGCAAAATAACTTCAGTACTCAATGTCGCATTACATGAGTCATTGTAAAAATTATGAAATTTCATAATAAATATGTGGAATCCAACATGTTTTTTTTCCCAGCTGGACACCTGACTTGCCATGCAGGAGAAAGGAACAAGCTAGTTATGGTAGTAACAAGACTGGATTCATGGGGTGGGGGCTTTGTGGTAAAAAAAAAAAAAAAGCAGCAGGACCATGGAAGGGACATTGCAGGACTGTTGTGGTAATACAAGTAAGGTAATTTACCTGCCTGTAGTGAAGGTCACATAAAGAATAACAAGTGCAAGTGGAACAGTGTAAGACGCAGTGGCAAGCCAACACCGTAAACTGAATTTATTACAACCAGGGCCAGTCTAAGGCAACCTCAGTCTCGGTAGTCCCAGGGGCCCCCTATTCATAGGGGCCCACAGACATATGCTGTACAGTTCATTAGTCTTTCACATTGCATGTTTGTTTTAAGTGATGCATGCTATTTCCTATGTACTATTGCAAGATCACACAAGGGAGATCAAAGGGCTGAGCAGAACCTTCAACTATTCATCATAATGCCCCACAAATACTCACTAAGGTACACTCAAGAGCCACCAATGACAAACCCTGCTGTGGGTCCCCCAGAACCACCCCCTATGGTAACTCTGAGGAAGGCATGACCAAACTACAAGCATTCGTTAGTCCCCCCGAGTGAACAAGGTCACACTACACACCTGGGGCAGCAAAGATTTTTTACCTGTATGGACTAAATCTGTTGGGAAACAGCAACCTGTATGTGAACCTGGATGGTTCTCACTGGAGACTTCTGAATAAAGGAGACCTATGAAAAATCACAGTAGGCAAAGCCAAAACTAACTGTGAGCGCCCCCCCCAAGAAAAAAGGACGTCTCTGATGACAACATTTTAAACTGAATTTATGACATCAAAAAGCAAAGGAGTAGAACATCAGACAAGCAGCAGCCGTATAGTAAATGGTGTCTAGAGGTACAGTGGTCCTGTCTGTATTTTATGTGCATATGCATGAGACAAGTGGGGAAGTGGAAATGTGTCACAAAGTCATGTGTTTCCAAAGTCCCCTTGAGATGTAAGGGGCTTTTCAGTTCAGCACCCTCCTAAAAAAATACATGGAAAATAGAAATATAATGTATTCACCTGAACAGAGCCATCTTAACCAGCAGCAAATGGCTTTAGTCTGGCTGGCATGTGGCTCACATTCTGCTATCCTTCCAGGTAAAACCTTCTCAGCAAAACTGTTACACTAATATGACAGATTTGAGGGGCTAAGAAGAGACAAAAGGCATTGCTTAACATAAAAATCAGATCACCTACCTTTTCTTTGGCTTCACAAAGCATCTTCCTGGGTGAGTGCAGTAGGAGCACAAGACAGAGCGAGGGTACAGTCATCGAGTCAGCAATAAGAAGTGTGTGCATGTGTGTATGTGAGGGGACTGTGAAACGGTTTGTCACACTGTATAAACAGAGGTCCTGATGTTAATAAACAGACTGGAGATGTCAGTGATCGGTGAGCAGCAGGTAAACACATCAGAGTAATAAAACCTTCAGTGCAAATGGAGATTATTATACAGAAGGGGCAGTTGGGGGAGGGGGGAGCTAGCACTGGCAGCACCAGGCTGGTAACCACACTAGATCTGTCAAATTAATGCTGTGGCATAAAAATGGTGACACTGTTTTAATTGTATTTATTTATTAAAGAGCTAGTGTATTGTTTTATATTAATATTAATGTATTAAAGCCTTCAACAATGGGTTTGCCCTTTAAGGGCAAACCAGGTTGTCCTGGTGCACATTCCGCCCCCGTGTTGGGAAGTGGTTTACTCAGGAGGGAGGGAGGGTTGGGGAAGGAATGGGGAGCCAAGACAATGGACAGGCAGGATGGGGAGGGGCTGAAAAGGGGGGTACAAGAAGGACTGCACAGAGCTGATTCAGCCACTTTTTGCTGAAGTTTTTGTTATACAGAACTACAGCATATCAGATTGGTTAGATTGATTGGAACAGAGGTTTGTTACACTAGTTCAAAGCTGGTAAGAAACCTACAGCTATGTTAACCAATTAGGACGTTTCAAAAAAAAAAAAGGACCACGTTTGTTGGAGGGAGCCTGTTTTTTCTAGTGATTTAAAAAAAATGCTGGTGGTTATCTTTGTGAACTGTGTTTTTTAAAATGCTTAAGAGAGCCTGCATGAGCTTGGTTTTAAAGGATTGCGCTAGAACTGATTGAGAATGTGTCTTAGTTCACAGTGGCTGAGGAATACTGGCATGTACCAGTGTAAAGAAAGTGGCTAAAATGGGCTTGCGCTGGAATTACGGGAGACGTTGTTAGAAATGCTGGGGGTTACCTTTGGGAACTGTGGTTGTAAGCGCTTCAGGGAGCCTGTGTGAGCATTTTGAATTATTGAAGAATACTGGCATTTTACCTGTGTAAAGAAATGGAAAAAGGGGCTTGTGCTAGACTTGCTTGAGACCATGGTTTAGTGATGCTGGCAGAGGAATGCTGGAATTTACCTGTGGGAGAAAACTGAGAGACAAATTGTGAGAGTAGTTTAACGAGACGCTCGAGCTGTGATGAGCAGAAAAAAGCAGAGAGCTCCACGAAGATGGGGCCTGGTTGTAAAAAGGGCTGCGAGTGGACAGGAGCAACCGCAGGAGAGGGGAGAGTCAGTAGAGTATGAAGCAAGGGGCTGGAGTAGCCATGAGGTGCGGAACAGGCCGCATGTGCAGGCCATGGAAGGGAGCCACCTGAACAGTAAATGGGGGGAAGTTTTAGGGCAAAAATGATGAGCGGACTGCAATAAAGAAAGGCTTGGAAATGGGACTCGGGAATTTAGTTCTGTTTACCTGTTTTACCTATGTGCCTGCACCAGCAAGCCGGGCGGAAGCTTTGCAAACTTTGGACAGGGGTCGCATTGGGGGAGCTTGACGCACATAGAGTAAAAAGGGACTGAAGATGGTTTGAAGGAATACCTGCAATCTGGGGAAGTGAGAACGGGTGGCTGAGGGGCTCGACTGACGCTGAGAACCAGCGGGAGTGGCTAGTGGCCGCAAGCAGGGCGAAGCCATGTGGCGTGACATCACACGCCATGGCAAGGGCCCGAAAAAGTTGAATTGAGCCTCGGGATACCAGGTGGCGTGACGTCACACGCCATGAGCAAAGAGGGGGGTGAGGAGCTTTCAGGCGAGCCCCTGAAGTAAGGGCAAGAGAGATTAGTAGGACGCAGGTTTTTTAGGGTAAAAGGGGGAGGGATAGCAGCATAAGGTTGGACAGCAGACGCTGCCTTACGGCAGGTACAGCACAGAGGAGAACTGGGCCTGGGGGCCCTGAGGCAGGCTTGGAGACTGCAAGAAAGGCCTCAAGCCTGCAAGGAAGTGGCTACTGGGGTGGAAGGAGTGGGACCTGCCGGCCACGTGGCAGGCCTGAGGTGCAGAGGGGCACTGCATTTTTCGCGACTAACAAGCAGATATAAAAAAAAAAATGAGGATAAAATGAGAAGGTGGCATGTGGTACCAAGCTATCTACAGGTATCGGGAGAAGGGTGAAGAGAAGTGAAGGCAGAAAGAAGGGTAGACACCACTGATGTCAGCGGGTACAATGAGAGCGAGAGCGTCCAGTCATGTGGCAGGCCTGATGCCTGCGAAATCCGAGGAAATAAAAAGGAATAGAGGGGGATGGGACTTGCAAGCCAGCTAACAGGACATCAGCCCATGAGGCAGAAGACTGGATAAGGGATGTTTTTAGCGCATTTGAGGGGAGGAGCTATAGGCAAAGGGAGGAATGCCAGGGTGGTGAGGGGTTGCTATATTAAAAAAAATAAATAAATAAATAATGAAGAGCCATAGCTTGTGGGCACAGCCAAGGCAAGTGGGGGCAAGGCAGGCTGGGGATATAAAAAATGCAAAGTCTTCACGGGGTTAAAGAGTGACAAGATCAGGAGGCTGAGAGTTGGAATTGGCTGATCGAAGCAAGACTGAGACAATGAGGATAATTATTAATAAAATGCTTTTCTTTCAGTTTATTCACAGCTTTATACAGGCAAGAAGGTGAGATGGCACCTAAGAAAAACAAGCCCTCAAAGGAAGATGCTTATAAGGCCATCGTGGAACTGGTGGAAAAAGCTAACAAGATGTGGCAGTTGGTGGAAGAAGAGGAGCTGGGGAGATCTGGGGAGAAGAGGAAGGCGGGAAAGGGAAAGGGTGGTGGTGGGAAACGACCAGCGGGGAGGGTGTGGAGCCCCTAACAGATTGATCTGCCAATGGTGGTTCATCCCCAAGCTGTAAGTCCACTACCACCGCAGCCCTGTGTACCAGAACCATCAGTACCTCCCCAAGAACAGGTGGTACCGACACCACTCGAACCCAGACTGGATCCCCCGACCACAGGAGTTCCTCTGCAGATGATGCCACAGCCAGTGGTCTAGGTGCAGGAAGCCAGGCCCACAGGTAATGTATCAAGCACAGTGGGGAGCAGCATTAAAGAATACACAGGCCAGATTATTATGGCATTGGGGACAGGGGGGTTAGGGCAGATGGAATCAACACTGGCAGAGATCAGGTCAGATAGAGAAACATCAGGAGAGGTGGTAAAGATGAGAGAGCATGAGAAGAGGTACTAGGGAGATAGTAGCCCCAGGGATGAGAATAGGGGAGCATGTACCTCTAACAACAAAGGAAAAGATATGGAAAGGGGAGTATGTAGACATTTTTGCCCTAGTCAGTAGGGAGGCGGCAGCAAAATATGAAGAGACAGAAAGTATCAGGAAGAGTGAGATGGCAGTAGCAGTAGTTTTGCTGGGTAAAAAAGAAGAGGACAAATTCACAAAGGGTAAGATGTGGGATGGGTGGATTGTGGGTTGCGCCACATACTCTGCTACAGTGCAAGAAAAGAAACCAGAGTTGGGAATCCTTCTCATCACATACTCACTGATAATTAGAAGAGCGAAGGCAAAAGGAGGGGTAGGCTGGATATATTATGATGAATTTTTTCAGCAGAGGATGGCAACCTACGGGGATGTGAGGTGGGATACGAAGCAGTTAGGTTTGTGGATGTACTATGTAACCGATCAATCCACACCAGAGGGAGAGAAAGGAAAAAAGGAGAAAGTACCCCAAAAATGCTGCTGGGGCTATAACAGGGCATTCTGTTCCTGGCAGCAATGTCGGTTCTGACATGCCTGCTCAAAGTGTGGAGAGGCACATCCTGCGAGCAAATGCAGGACTACCTGGGCACAAGGGGCCCATGGAGGAGAGGGAAAGGGTACAGGTCAACAGCCCTTCCTGGAAGGCCATGGCTATAAGGGAAAGCCATGGAATAGAGGAACGAGAGGCAGAGGATATGGGGGTAGGGGGAATCAAGCTTACTGAACAGTTAGAGAGATGGGAGGAGCCAGGGGAGGGGGGTTAGGGGAACAATTTCAGATGGCAAAAACCCCTATAAAAATAGAGTTGTGGGCAAGATGGTTAAAAGGTTACCCAGATAGAGAGGTGGCGGGAACATTACAAAGAGGTTTTAAAACTGGTTTCCCACTGCGATGCGAAGGCCCAAGAAGGGCAAGAGAGGCCAACAACCTGGGGTCGGTTAGGGGGAAGGAAGAAATTTTGAAGAAAAAGATAAAGAAAAAGTGGCGGGGAGAGTAGAAGGACCATACCCCAACCCCCCATTATCGAATATGAGGATCTCCCCACTTGGCTTGGCTCCTAAGAAACAAGAAGGGGAATACAGCGTAATTCGCCACCTGTCATTTCCAGAAGGGGACTCAGTGAATGATTTTATAAAAGAAGAACACAGCAGAGTCACTTATGCAACACTGGAAGAGGCGGTGCAGATTATTAGGGTGACACCAGACGCATGGCTGGCCAAGACAGGCATAGAATCTGCTTTCCGATTGCTACCAGTTAGGTGGGAAGATTGGGATCTATTGGGTTTCAAGATAGGGGACCAGTACTATTCTGACAAGGCCATGCCCATGGGTTGTTCCACAGCTTGTGCCACATTTGAAGCTTTCAGTACCTGTTTGCAATGGATATTTCAGGAGCAGACAGGTTACAGAGCAGTCATACATTACCTGGATGGCTTTCTGTTAATAGGCAGTAGATGGGAGTAGTCACAAAAGATGCTGACTAGCTTCTAGAACCTGTGTAGAGAACTGGGGTACCATTGACACCAGAAAAAGACAGAAGGCCCCAGTAAGTGTCGAGATAGATGCACAGAAAGAGGTCTTTAGGTTGCCTGATAGCAAGGTATCAAAACTTAGATAGCTGATTCAAATGCATACGGGCAGAAGACGGGTACAACTGAGGCAGGTACAGCAAGTAATGGGATATTTGAACTTGCTTGTAGGGCAATTGGGCCAGGGAGGACGTTCACCAAGCGACTGGTGAGGGCCACTGCAGGGGTAACCAGACCACACCACTGGGTAGATATCACAAAGGGAGGAAAAGAAGACTTTACAGTATGGGAAACATTCCTCAGCAGCTATAATGGCTCCTCATTTTGGCAGGATGATTGGATGTAAAACACAGATCTTGAGCTGTATACAGATGCTGCGGGAGGGTTTGGCATGGGGGCTGTTTGAGGGAAAAATGGTTCTCTGAGCCTTGGCCAAGCCAATGGGTGAGAGACGGAAAGGTAAGTGACATCACGCTGTTAGAGATCGTGCCCATTTGGGCCTGCACCCTGGTGTGGGAGGAAGAGTTAAGGAATCAGAAGGTCACATTTTGGTGTGACAACAAATCTGTGGTGGAGGTTTTTAACAACAGGGGAGCCAGATCTGAAATGGTCATGGGGGTGTTGAGACAGCTGGTGTTAAGATCTTTGCAATTGAACATGTCATTCAGGGCCAAACACATAGAAGGGGTAGAAAATACCCTAGCTGACAGCCTTTCCCGTCTACAGCTGGATCATTTCTGGATGCTGGCACCAGCAGCAGAGGAACAGAAAACACACATATCAACGAACATCTGGGACATTGGCAAGAGGGAGTGGAAATGCTGTTTCACAGCTCATGGGCACCACAGATCTTGAGGGCCTATGAAGGGGCCTGGCGAGCGTTGCAAACATTCAGGGCAACACACCACATGGAGGTAAGTGGGCCACTTATGGAGGAACAGTTAGGAAAGTTTACAGTGGACCAATGGCAGAGAGGTACGGCCCACACCACGATGGGAGTTTACCTAGCAGGGTTTAGTATAGTTTGTAGCCTAAGGAGGTGAAGTCAGTGTTGATACAGAGAATGATGCATGGGTGGAGGAGGTTGCAGAAAAGACCCAGGGATAGAAGACAGCCAATAGCAGACCATTGGCAAGTAAAATTAAAGGTCGTGCTTCCAGTAATTTGTAGGTCCAAGGATGAGGCACTATTATTTCACACAATTTACTTGGTGATGTTTGCGGGAGCCTTGAGAGTGAGTGAGGCGGTTGGACAGGGCAGAAAGGACACAGACGCGGGGTTGGAATGGGGACATTACTTGGGGCAGAAGGAGATACAAGTCCAGGTAAAAAGTTCAAAAATGGATCAAGTGGGACACGGGTGCACCATAACTATTAAGGCTGTTGTGGATGGGACAGTATGCCCAGTTAAAGCTCTGTGGGCATACACCACAGAGCGCGGGATTAAAAAGGGGAGGTTGTTTGTACACGGAGATGGGAAGAAAGTGACGAGTTACCAAGTAACAGCCATGCTAAAAAAGGGCATGGAATTCGTGGGTGAGGACCTGAGCAGTTATTCATCTCACTCTTTCTGGATTGGGACTGCTTCAAAATGGGCAGCAGCAGAGGAAACAGAACCAGTATGATGGAAAAGGGCAGCAGCGGTCTGCCAGCTATAAGAGGTATATTCGAGATATACAGGTTTGAGATTAACATGTCAACTTTGTCATGTTTAAAAAAAAAAATTATATAGTTGGGGGGGTTTCTTGGTAAAAGATGCAAAGTACAAACAAGGCAAAGAAGTGATTAAAATGTCTATTTGCTTCACTTCTATAGAAAAAGGGAGGACCACTGAAGTATGGATCTGCGGGCACTCCTACATTTATTGGGCAGAAAAGAGACCGGAGAAAAAAAGCTTGGGGAAAGCAGCTGTACCAGGATGCCAGACAATGTAAGCTCGTGTGGCGTGGCATCCGAGGGATGAGATGGGCACAGATGCTTCCTACCTTGAGAGACTTGAAGGAGAGCCGGCCCATCCAAATTTAATTATTATACACCTTAGGGGTAATGACATTGGGGGGAAGCCATGGGTGGACACTTACATGCAGTTAAAACAGGACCTAGGGAAGATATGGCAATGGTGGCCAGGAGTGAGCATAGCCTGGTCAGACATGATACCAAGGAGGGTGTGGGAGACATGAACATAGCCATAAAGCAATAGACAGAGCTAGGATGAAGATGAATAGAAGGGTAGGAACTTTGGTTAGGAGTATGGGAGGACACGTAATAGTACGAGGAGTGGAAGAATGGGTGGAATAATTCTACAGGCCAGATGGAGTGTACTTCTCAGATCTAGCAATAGACATGTTTAATACGGAAATGATGGGTTTTATTGAAGCATGGAGGAGACAGGAAAGGAGATAAACAAGAGGGGGGGAGAGGAAGAACCCTAAAAGGGGGGAAGGCCAGTCATCCAACGCAAGCTGGGGACAGGGTATGGGGAAAAAAGGAGAGGGGAAAGGAGGGGAAGGGAGAAAGGAAAAAGAAATATGATGAGAAGAAGAAGAAACTGAAGCACAAAAAGAGGTCTCGGTTATCACCATTACCTACCAAAAAAGAGAAGAAGAAGGCACCCAGGTTTTCACCTGGGGAAGCGAGAAGAAAAGAGAAAGAGAGGATCAGAGTTGGAGTTTTGGATGCAATACAAATAAAATAGTAAAAGGATATTAATAAATGACAAGGAAAAAATGGATATGAAATTAAGATATATATAATAAATTGATTGCCAATCTGAGCACAACAACATACAGGTGTCTGTCTTTTGGGGGGGAAAAAAGGGGAATCTGGGACAATGGAGTTTGCCCTTTAAGGGGCAAACCAGTTATCTAGTGCACCCCCCCCCCCGGTAGTGTTGGGAAGTGGTTTACTCAGGAGCGAGGGGGAAGGTTGGGGGAGGGACTGGGGAGCCAAGACAATGGACAGGCAGGATTGGGAGGGGCTAAAAGGGGGTATAGAATGACTGCACAGAGCTGGTTCAGCCACTTTTTGCTGAAGTTATTGTTACCACCCACCCACCCGACAAAGGAAAGGGAGAAAAGGTTTAAAGAAAAAGGGTTGAATTGCACTGTCAGAGGTGGATGACAGAGGAAGTCCGGTTGGACAATGGTGGACTGCCAGAGGTGGATGGCAGGGTGAAAAAAGGGGAGGGAAAGGAGGGGGGGTGGGGATATGATGAGAAGAAGAAACTGAAGGACAAAAAGCGGTCTCGGTTATCACCGTTACCTACCAAAAAAGAAAAGAAGGCCCCCAGGTTTTCACCTGGGGAAGCGAGAAGAAAAGAGAGAGAGAGAGGATCAGAGTTGGAGTTTTGGATGCAATACAGATACAATTGTAAAAGGATATTAATAAATGACAAGGAAAAAATGGAAATGAAATTAAGATATATAAATATATATATATATATATATATAGATATATATATATATCTATATATATATAGATATATATATATAATAAATTGATTGCTAATCTGAGCACAACAACATACAGGTGTCTGTCTTTTGTGGGGGGAAAAATGGGGAATCCGGGACAATTACCTTTTATAGAGGAGGTACTTTTTTCTTTTGGTGTATTACAGACAGTCTGTCTGACAATATTTGGTGCGATATCTGGATCAGCACTCTGCCTTGAGGCTGACATATCTAGTTCTATTCCCCTTTATATCTCATCAGTATTGTGACCTGACTGCCTGTGGCCTCATAACTACTCAGGAAGAACCACTCAGTAGCTGCCAGATTGTTACTGGTGATGTAACAGTGAGTGAGGTCACAATACTGCTGAGATAGGTCAGCTGCCACGCGAAGCACTGCTCTTCACATCAAACGTCATACTATCAGGTAGACAGCTTTCTAATGAGCAAAGGAAAAATAAATACAAAAAATACAAAATACAGAAATTCAGAAATACAAAGTAAGAACCAACTCCTTTTAAGAATTAATAACATTTTCTGTCCATTTTTGGTGCTACTAGCTCTTTTTTTAGCTGATAAATTGCAACTTTATTTTTTTTTTTTCAATAAAAATGTTATTGTAATAATTCATAGGCAAGGTTACAATGCATTTAAATATACATTAAATAGTATTATAAATACATCAAATAACATTACCTTTAAGAAAGAAAAAAACACAATTAAACAATTTTACTTTTATAATGAACAACATGAGATACAGAGTCAAATAAGACAACATTCAAACATAACCTAGTCTTTTCTATCAATTAAAAGTTACTTATTGCTATTAAAGATGCACACTTATGTTGCAGTTCTCCACGTTTAGACCTATATGGTAAGAGGAAGGAAGCCTAGGTAGGCACAAGGAATACTACTGACTAGGAAAACTACTAGCTCTTTAATACAAAGTCTTGTTACCAAGTGTATCCTGGCTAGAGGACAAGTGTCAGGAGCATAGAAACTCAAAATTACCCTGTCAAATTACCCTGTCATATTAATGTAATGAATTAGGCAGCTGCATTTATGTCTTAAGTACAACATTTTATTATTTATGCAGCCATAATGTTAGCACCTTTAGTGAAGCCTGGTATGTTATTCCACATTTTGGGAATCTACATAAATATGTACATACATACATAATGTCGGCAGATAAGGACCTATATGCCCCACTTAGTCTGCCCAGTATTACCCTTGTTACTGAGCTCCCCCCGATCTTACCCATCCCCCCAGGGGTTCCCATGTACCGATCCCATGTGTTCTTGAAACCCGATACTGTTTCTCTTTCTACCAATTGGGTCACTCCAAGCATCCACCACCCTCTCTATGAAAAAGTACTTCCTCGTGTTACCCTTAAAAAGTCTACCCTCCAGCTTCATACTGTGGCCCCTGGCTGCTGAACATTCTTTTATTTGAAATAGGCTCCCACTTTGTGTCCTGTTAATACCTTTTAGATATTTGAACATCTCGATCATATCCCCCCATCTCTCCTATCCTCCAGTTAGTACATGTATAGCTCCCTCACCCTTTTTCCATATGCCTTTCCCTGCATCCCCTGAACCATCTGAGTAGCCCTACTCTAGACCACCTTCACCCTCTCAATATCCCCATTCAGGTGTGGTCTCCCCAGAACTGAACACAGAACTCCAGATGAGGTCTGACCAGGGCCGTATACAAGGGCATGATGACTTCCCTCCTTCTACTAGCTATGCCTCGACTTATACATCCCAGCATTCTGTTTGCCCTCCCCACAGCTTTACCTACATACAGAAGCAGACTGAAGATCGTTACATAACTAGCTTCTGTCCTCAGCCAGCTTGAGGTAAGTTACCCAAGAGCACTCTAAAGGTTAAGCCAAACCCTGAAGGCTGTTCTCTAGGGGGAGCTTTCCCAGAGAGAGTTAGCCAGATTTTCAAAGGGCAGCTCAGGGCTTGCTTCAAGACCTGAGTTAAACCTTTTTCATGTGCCATACGTGTTTGCCACAACTGTGCCCAATTTTATAATCTCGGGTGCAATTATGAAAGTTTACCCACTTTACAGCAGCTTGTGGTAAATCTCGGGCGCAAGCTTTGTGAAAACGTTCCCCGGTATTGATGCAAGCTAGACCACAAAAAGATGGTGTAGCTTGCGTCAGTTACTGCAAGGGACAGAAAATCCCTCTGGATTACTGCAAGTCCAGTGTGCTACATCTTTGCCACACCCTGGACTTGCAACAGTCTCTGGCTTTTGAAAATCCGGCCCCAGATGTCTGGATGTTCATGCTGTGAGTGGGCTGACTTAGCTAAGAGTGGGACACTGTAGCAAGAATATGCACACAATAGTTCTGCCCTTCCCCTGAACTCCTATACAATGGAAAGGCATCAGGGTACTAGGAGCTAGCCAGCTGGGGCTAGAGCCTGGGAAGAGAAACAAAAGGAGTCCAGATAGCCGCAACTGAGCCTTGGGGGCCTGTGGTTCCAGGAATAGTGACAGAGTCCCTGGGAGCAGGCAGCATTGATCCCCTTGTGCCTGGTCTCCAGAGAAGAAGACCGTCACAAGCAGCTGGAGGGATGGAGGCCTCAGGAAACTTCCCTTAAGAGGAGCAAAGACCATTAGTCCCAGAAGGCACATGTGGGAGAATGGTGGACCATTCCTCGAGGGAGGTCACCGAAAATCCTCGAGCGTTCACTCCTGGCAGTAGTGAAGAGAACTGGGAGAGACTGTGTCTAAAGCAACTGTAAGTTAACCTTGCTCAACTAAATACTCATTGTATAAAGTCCTGGGCAGTTTGTGTTGAAACTCTTGGCAGGTAACTGAATGAATGGGCATCAGGTAGGAGAAGACCGGGTAAGGGCTAAGGTCTGTAAGTCCCTGGAAATGGGGTCAGACACGATTGTCTGTGGAGCATCGAAGGGAGGCACACATGATCAGTCCAACCATGCTTTATGCACATAGTAGTGATATATGCTGATGTACTTTTTAAGGCTGCCTGACGTAGCAGAACAGATGTCTTGTGAATACAATATGGACTCTACTGGAACCAGATGAAGCAGCTTACCCATGCTCCTACCACCATTACTGTGAAGAGAGTGTTCATGTGACCTCACAGTAACCATGGTAGCAACATGGATTCATCCATAAAATATCATCTGTCACTGTGGCAGACCATCTCAGTCCCCCCCCCCAAAGTAAAAGCCACCACTCTCTCGATTCTCAAAGAACCATTTAAACCATGGCACTCCATCTCATTCTTAATCGGCCACACACTGAATGCCACTACTGTCCTGCCACACTACTGATTTCATCCTGCACCATGGCACAGCACTTATCTTTTGTCAGCCCTCTCCCCCTCAGCTACCAGTGGCACTTTTTTTGCCCAGTCCCCTGCATAATCCACTGGCAGCACACACTACAGCTGCAGCAATGTCCTTATGCCCCCTTAAGAGAGGTCGCATGACTTCAAGAGAAGGGGCTGGAAGCAGTAGTGCCATGGCTGGCGGTGATCCCCTCAGACCTCCCTCAAGACAGGGGAAGAAAGAGTAGAACTGCAGGGATCTTCTTAGTCACCTTCAAGAGAGGGGTGGAAACAGTAGAGCCACAGCTGGCAGTGATATCCTTGACCCCCCCAAAGAGAGGGGTAGAAACAACAGAGTTACAGCTGGCAGCGATCTCCTCAGGCCAAAGAAACATTAGAGCTGAGGTGATCTCAAGCAGCACCTGTAGCTGGAGATGACTGAGTCAGCTGTATACAGCAGCATCCACTGGTGCCCAAAGTAAGAACAACAGGTGGAGGGTGGGAAGCTAGAAACCATAAGAGAGGATCATCTCTAACAATGACTTCTGAGCCTTCATTGGGTATTCTGTCTTTTATGGATTGACACTTGTTTGATTTAATATAACTATATATTAAACTTAATATTATTTATTACATACCAAACTATACATTAAATCATAGTTAATATCTAGTTGCTGCATAAAGCAGCAGCCTAAGTGTATTTTAAAGGGGAACAGTCAGTACAAAGTACCCCATACTAAAGGGTGCACTTTGTGAGCAAAAACATTTTGGTTTACTTACGGTTTACTGTAGTATAGCAGATTATACAAGACTCATTTTACTTAGTTGTAGGCTGGCATCATCTTTTACTACAAATCACAGAATCCCCTGCAGCCAACACCAAAGCAGTAGGCAGCAGTGGAAGATTCTGCACTGCATGTTAGAGTTTTTGTAATCTCCTCCACTCTGATCAGACGTTTTCCAGGACTGCTTTTCTCCACGGGCTAGGTACAGTCCTTTTGTGACTGTACAAAGCCCATGGAAGACAGTGGGACCAGCAGACAAAAGATTAGTGCTTATATAAACTCTAACATGCACTGCAGGCTACTGAATCTTCACTACTGCCTACTGCTCCGATGCCATCTGCAGGGGACTCTGGGATTTGTAGTAACAGAAAATGTCAGCATGCACCTATCTGTACAGACAGTTGGTGAGACCCCATCTGGAGTACTATGTGAAGTTCTGGAGACCCCATCTCTGCAATGACATAGACAGAGTGGACGCTGTCCAGAGGAGGGCAACCAAAATGGTGCAGGGTCTGCACCAGAAGACATACGAAGAAAGACTAAAGGAGCTTAATATGTATACCCTTGAGGAAAGAAGGGAGAGGAGAGAAGGGACATGATAGAAACTTTCAAGTACCTCAAGGGAATCAACAAAGTCCAAGAGGGTTGCATCTTTCAGAAAAAGAGAAGTGCAAGAACAGGGGGGCACAATTTGAAGATAGAGGGGGAATGGCGCAGAGGTAATGTGAGGAAGTATTTTTTCACAGAGAGGGTTGTGGGTGCATGGAACAGCCTCCCTGAGGAGGTCGTGGAGTCAAGAACAGTGGGGGAATTCAAGAATGCATGGGACAGACATAAGGCAGTCCTAGTGGGGGGGGGGTAGGAGGAAGTAAGCTGTTGGTTAACTAGGATCTGCAGCTTATCTGTTAGGTAGGAAAATGGGCAGACTATGGGCCAAGCGGTCCTCATCTGCCATAAAATTCTATGTTTATATGTTTCAACTAAGCAAAATTAGTCTGATACCATCTACTATATTACAATAAACAGTAAGTAAACCAAAATGTTTTTGCACACAAAGTGCATATTGGGACTAGCTTCACACTTGAGTGTGGGGCCCTTGGTGGTGACTGTTCCCCTTTAAAACTATCCCTTTCAAGCTAGCTCATTGGCACAGCGGCTGGATTTCCACTTGCGATGCCGGCGAGCCGGGTTCGAGAACGGACTCGGGTCCGGACTCGGTCGTCGGAGAGATCCGGCCGGGGAGGATTGGGCGATCGTGAACAGCTCACCTTCTTCAAGGGGGAAGGTGGGGATGTGAGCTGGGCACCTGCTTGCCCCTGGCGAAGGCTGGGAGCATGGCAGAATGTCAGGGCTCTAATATCCGGGGGAGTGACGGATGTTGGCGCTCGCCTTGACGTCAGATATGTCACTCTCCAAGGCAGAAAACCGGAAAATGGCTCCCTGGCTAGCCAGATGACGGCTCTCCGGTCTCCTCGCTGCCGTCACGGCCCCACGATCTCCCACCTCAGCAGCACCTGGAGCCAATGCCACAGTGCGCTGGATGACCCCCAACGGTGCCTTCCCTCTCGGAGGAGGGGGACCCACCCGGCAAAGGGTTACGCCGGGCTACCTCCAGGGGCTGCGATCTGAGGTAAGGGTAGATCGTGGGGATGGTGGACAGACGGGATAGGACCTTGAGGGCCCGAAGGAGGTGCTGGCCGGGAAGAGCAGAGGAGTATAAAGCAGAAAAAAAAAAAACTATCCCTTTCCTCTTCTTCTTCTTCTTCTTGTACACCCCTTGCTCCTCCTGCTTATGTGGGTGATACTTTAGGACTACATCTTAGTTTTCTGTGCTTTCTCTCACTCCTGCCCCGGGGGATTTCTTAGCTCAGTTTGACTTTTACAGGCAGCAGTTGCTCCCATTCTCTGAGGTGGCACTGGCAGTGACCTCCTCCCCCTTCCTGTCTAGGGGTTTGATGTTGCATTGTCTCTGAGAAGGGGGGCACTAGCAATCCAACTAGACAGCAAAAAGCTTTGAGCAGGGTAATAAACAGTCACAGTACCTTTAAAGTGCAGACTGGGATTCATACCATGACGGCATGGACTCTGTCGAGATGCAGGCTGGTGTTGGCTCTTCCTCCCATCATGACTGGTGGGCTCAGGCATTTGGCTCGAGTTGTCTAGAGAAAACTTAGAACACACACAGCAGAAAGTCTTTAAAGCAGGTCAGCAATGATTCAGCCCAGACAGGATCTCTGATGCAATCAGGCACCGTTTTATTTTTCAAAAGTCAAAAGGCTTAAGCCACACAGTGGCTCCATGGAGTGGGATATTTACAGTTGATTTGTACATTTTCACAAAGACTACGGCAAACGGCCTTGACACAGCACTTAGGGGACCTGGGTGCCGAACCTGGATCTTCTCTCACATAGCATTCTCTTCAGTGAGCCATTAGGGGCTCCTTTTCTTGTCAGCACTCAACAGTGCTCATACAGGCAGTCACTTTACTTTACATTACCTCCACCAGTGTGGCAAAAACCATACCTCAGACGTTGATACAGTTCTTTTAGAGGGTCTGGTGTTACCTCAGGCACAGTCCTTTCTCCAGGTGCTGACTGCATGCCGCTCTACAGGCAGGGTTCGCACAGAGCGGCAGCCACCTAGCACAGCTTCACTTTAAATCCTCCTCACAGCAGCTTTCCAATGGATTTTTGGGTGGACATGACTCGGACAAAGGGGCTGCACTGCCATCACAACCCCTCCAGAACATTGCCACTTCGATCCCCAGTCCCTGTCATGGCAGCCACCTCTCATGGATCTTCTCACAATCAGAGCCAAACAGGCTCCAAGCCAGCTTCCCTCTTCATCTCTGCTGCATAACATTTCCGCTGGTTCCCCCACCAATGGGCTGGGATGATCACTGCTGCTGCTGGGAGGCAGGGGGCCATCTCCCCACCCTGGCCATGGACCTACCTGGCCCTGACTGGAGGCCCTTCCCGCAGGGCCTAGGAGTTGATTCCAACTGCTCCTTTCTTCTCAACGACTCCCTCATGAGCTCTCACTAACTGCACCTGTGTGCCAGTTCGCGCTTAAAAAAAAAAAAAAAAATCGCACTGCTCAAGCCCCGCCTTCCAGCTAGCCTGGCAGCCTGCACACATGACTCCCGATGCCACAGGGCATCACAATTAGTAACCCCCCAAAATCGGCACGCAGGTTACATTCTTCTTCTGGCTAAGCTATGGTTTATCACTTTTATATACCACATTTTAGGGCAAGAAGAGTAGCTGTTAGCTGATACTGTGTGTTGTAAAGTGTTAAGTAAGCAAAGAAGGTGACTGAAATTAAAAATTGTTACGCAACATCCAGCATGCCTCATAACAAAGTGTAAATAGTGTAAAACTGAAATCTATGCATTCTAATATTGATATGTCAGCTATATATACTATAGTGTATGGGTAACCATACACAACAAGGCTGTGTTTCCATCAAGGGGTTGAGATAGCATCAAAGGAACCTCAAAAGCGAAGCTTGAGAGGTCCCCATGATGTCATCTCATACCTCAAGATGGAAACACACCAAGCTGCATGGTTGTCATTACACTATTGTACAGTATATAGAGAATACTGGCTGGTCAACTGTGCGTAACCAGCCTGTGCTGCCACCAGGGGGTTCTGATTCTGCTAGACCTCAACAGCGAAGCTCAAGAAGTCAGACAGAATCAGAACCCTGAGGTGGTAGCTCAATCTGGTTGGGCACAGTTTGCCCAGCCAGTATTTTTCATAATGTATAGTGCCCCCCACAAGTTCCACACAAAAAAAAACAACTTGAAATGCATTTGAATTTATGAATGTGCTCTGCCACTTTCAGAGAAAACTGCAGCCGCCATCCTGTCAGAAAATTTACTGTTCAAATTCTGAGATGTGCGCACAGCAGTTTTTCCTTTAGTTATACTGCTGGCTCTTGCACTCTCAAAAACAGCCAAGATGTTGTTGTACCACAGTATGGTATTACCGTGTTCCATGAACTTTTAACTGGTACAACAACATTTTGACTGGGATGGATTTCTATGTGTAGCAAGGGGTCACTACACACTATGGTATAGTGTACCTATAGGTATGGTATATACTGTAGTGTAGTGTAGTGTAGTGTAGTGTAGTATGTGGTGTATGAGCTGTGGTGGTTCGTACCCCTATAGTTTAGGGTAATGCCAGATAAATCTGGAAGGAGAGTCTGGAGACATACTCTAGAGCCAAGATGCAAGGTTTATTAACCACAGTTGGAGCACACAGAAAAGACTTTGCATTCATTAACACTATACACATAAGAAAAAGTGAATAAGGTTACCGAGACCACAAACTGGCCCCACTAATGTCCTACAAAAGTCCAGGTTATTCAAGTCTTAAAGGTGTCGCAATCCGATGCACCAAGCTTGGGTTTCTAGCATTCTGGTCGGCCAACTGCTGAGGGTGAACCTAAGGAAGTGCTTCCTACACAGGCCATAAAATGGGGCGTCCCCCAGTGAACCAAAAACCAATAAAACACTGTAGGCCTCCTGGCCCTGGAAAGAAGGTGACTCCTGGCATCACTGAGGCAACGTCGACAGGGCAGTGCCTGGTCGAGGATGGGTGCTGACACCAGATTGTAGGAGAAGAGAACCTCCTCTGGGGATGTTGGCTGCGGTGACCTCAGGCAGGTGCTCTCCAGTCGAGGAAACGATGCTGGGTGCGATGATTCACTGGACAACCTCTGGGCAGGTCCCCGGAACCCTTACCACCTCACCCCTGCAGCTTCAGAATCCGAAAATCTCCGGTGTGACCGCTTGATGCATCGCTGGAACACGAGCCATCTATTGGCAGTACAATCAAGAGTGTGGTGACCCTTGGTGTGGCCTTTTGCGTGGGCCACCGGTACTTATGCCACCTCAGGGAATGGGGCACAGAGCCTGGCAATCCTTGACAAGGTCTTGGTATAGGCCACTGGTACTGTTGCAACCTTAGGACAATGTCTATTTGGGAGAATGGGCAACGTGACTTCGAGTTCGGCGGACGCCTTAAGTCCCTCGAGATAGAGCCGAGGCGGCCCCAATCTGACTCACTTTGGTGGGCCCTAGCTTCCAGCTGGCTACCACTTAGGACCCGCAACTTGAACCTGGGGTGTCGTGGTGAACATTTGGAGTTGTTGGAGGTTGTTGGAAGTGGGTGAAGGTGATACTGGACTTCCCGGGGACCTTCCTTGGGTCGAAGAAAAGACACCAGAGGACTTCTGGATGAGGTGGGAGATGTGTGCAGGAGCCCCTAGAGTTCAACCAAGATTTCTGTCCTCTGGGGAATGCACAACCAAGAAGGAGTGATAAGGCTTCTTCTCCTGGAGACTGCTGCATGGAAGGTTCACTGGATCTGTTTCCCGGCCAAATGAACTGACTTGACACACTGGGGGACCCTACTAGACGGCAGACTTCTGCAAATAAAATGACCGAGGCTGCTACTAGGGATCTTCTGGAGGGAGTTACACCAAAGGGACCCAGGGGATTCACTTCAACCTCTTAACAGGGAAGCCGACATCCATTGCCTTGCTGTCCTTCACCCTCCCTGGTCAAACTCTTTCTCCCCCTCTCCAGTCTGTGAAGAGCCTCCTCTAAGCTGGGGCGGTCCTGGCTACCTGCCAGGGGATTGGCTCCTTTGTCCAGAGGTCAGCCTCCTGAAGCTGGGTCAGTGGCTTAAACAAAAAAAATCTCCAGATTTGAATCTACCCTAGCCACAGGGATTGGCTGAGAGGGCTCAGCTTGGCTTCCTTCTCCACTGGGGACAGGAATGTTGCCCAACTGGTTTGGCTGGCTGAGTGTTGGTCTTGAGCAGGGGGAAGGGGGAGGAAAGAAAGAAAAAAAAATGGTTTTCTTTTAAAACCCTGAATTTAGACTTCTAGGATTGTCTGCTGGAGTTGAGCCTGTTCTGTGTTTCAGAGGGTCACAAAGCTTTTCAAGGGTTCCCCATTAAGCTGCCAGGGTGCCCATAACTGTCTGACCCCTCATATCTCTAAAGATCCCCTATTTACTGTGGTGCTCCCAATTTCCCTGGGGCACTGCAAGTATAGAATAGAATAGACTAGAATAGAATAGATGGATGGATAGACAAACAGCTATATTTGGTTTTCCTTCTTAGTAAGTGCTATCTAGATACTGGAAGTGGAAGAGAGGTGCAAAAGAAACTATAAACAGGGCATGTGTGGGCGGAGATGAAAAGCCAGCTAACTGGGGAAGGAGAGCCAAAAGGGAGAGAAAGCAGCTTAGTATGGAGAAAAAAGATAGAATTAAATGTAACCTAGGAGAAGGAGTGAGAGCAGAGTACAGAATGCTGGTGGAGCTGACGGCAAGTGGCTGAGCGGAAGGACATCGGGCAACACACACTGACCACCACAGACAGCCAAGAACAGAATAATCTGAAATAGTTGGTGAAAACTAGGTAGGAAACAAAATGACATGTCTTTTTCTTTGTTAAACTTCACTGTGTGACATCAGATTCGCTGTTGAGAAGCACCAGAGTAAATGATTTTGAAAAGCAGGACACGAGGAGAACAAAGCAGGCATGAGCTTCTAAGGTTGAAAGTTGTTGTACTGTAGTACTGTTGTTACATAAGAAGGATACTACAGAAACTTTTTATGACCTTTGAACTGTCCTACAACATGAAAATGCTGTGTGTGGAAATCCATGCACAGTAAGGGGCCATCATATACTATAACTATTGGGGAAACAAGACTTATTTGTTTTGTTAGCAGTGTGTCTGCTTTTCTAACCCCAGGAATCCATCATGGATGCTTCATAGAGAAGTAAGTGCTTTGGACAAGAAAAAACTGAGGCCGTCTTAGCAAATGAATAGTCCCTGGAATATTTTACAAATTGGAATTTCAATTCCTTATAAACCAAAACAGATTAAATGATTTCACAATTAAGAAAGATGCACTGAGATGTGGGTTGTTGTGTGTAAACACCTTCAGCAACTGGTTTACATCACACACAACCCACTTCCCCAGAGTGTCTCATTGCACTTATAAAACAAGCATTTGTCAGTGCTGAATGTTGCTTGCTTCTATGTGCTGTTTAGGTATTTGGAAGTAATTGGAGTGAAAATATTGAAAATTCGCGAACTTACAAGCGTGCATAGGAACTGCGCAACGCACGCTCGTAAAACAGTCATTTTTAGGAATTTTTTCATCAAATTTTCAACATAGCCATTTTAAGACCTCTGCTCATGAACAGTGTCACTGTGATTTTCTTAATGTGTCCCATACATTGAGTTCGCACACCGACTGCGCCATTGTGTGCTACATAGGCGGAAACACGTTTTGGGCAAGATGTGAAAAATGACAGCTGCACTGCTCATAAGGAGGTGTGGTAAAATGGCAATATTTAAAATCTGGAGTGAAAATATTGAAAATTCGCGAACTTACGAGCGTGCATAGGAACTGCGTAACGAACACTCCTAAAACAGTAATTTTAGGAATTTTTCACCAAATTTTCAACACAGCCATTTAAGATGTCTGCTCATGAACAGTGTCAATGTGATTTTCTTAATGTGTCCCATACATTGAGTTTGCACACGACTGCGCCATTATGCTACATGAGGCAGAAACACATTTTGGGCAGAATGTGAAAATGACAGCTGTACTGCTCATAAGGAGGTGTGGTAAAATGGCAATGTTGAAAATCTGGAGTGAAAATATTGAAAAGTAGCGAACTTACGATGCGTAGGAACTGCATAGCATGCGCTTATAAAACTGTCATTTTAGAATTTTCACCAAATTTTCTACATAGGCTTTTTGAGAGCCCACCTTATGAACACTGGCAGTGTCATTTCGTTAATCAGTGCAGAAAGGTGATTTCGCACAGTAACCACGAAATCGCCCTTCGGGTCCAATTAACGCCATGACAGTGCAAGAATTCATGAGGAAGGGTCCTCAAAACCCCATGTTGAAAATTTGGGGCCAAAATTCCCAAAAATGCCTGAGATATGCAACAAAGTTGAAAAAACCCTATCTATCCCATAATACAGCTTACCGGCATTTCCTCAGTTCACAGTCGGCTTTGAAGAGTGCAGACGTGTTCCCGGTCCACCGATGATCGTCGCGCCCAGCTCCGGAGGTAAGTATGGGGTGAGGGGGGTGTGGGGAGGCAGGGTGCGCAGTGGGTGGGTGCGGGGTGTGGGAGGGGGGCAGGTAGACTACGAGGGACCTTTTTTTTATTCACAGGTTTTTAATTTTTTTTTAAGATGACGCGGGACATTTGCCACACTGGGGTGGGCTCCCAGCGTGGCAGCAGGAAAAGCATGTTTGGGGGCGTGGAGCCGACAGAGGTTGGGCACCCCGTCGGCTAAAACAAGATTTGCCATGCTGGGGTGGGCTCCCAGCATGGCACCTGGACAGCTGTTGGGGAGGACGTGGAGCCGATGGGGGATTGGGCACCCCCATCGGCCATACAGTGTATGCGTGGGGGAGCGCATCAGCACACAATATGCATGCTTGCGTGTGTGTGTGTGCATGGGGGGGAGAGCTCTGCTCACTGAAGTGGAGCTCTCCCTTTCAACTGTATGCCACTGCATTTTGGAGCTGTCATAGACAGCTGCAGCACTCATTGGGGAACTGGGGCCGCACCAGCAAACACACTGACTACATTGGAAGAGGGTCTGACACACCTCCGAAAACTCAGATGATGGCACTATGTTTCTTGCACATGCGTGCAAGCAACATAATGAGTTTGACAAGTAAATATCTTAAAAAGATAGAAAAGTGAACATGTTGAAACATAAAAGATTTAAACAGCAACAATTGACACAGTCTGAAAAGCAATCTCCAATCCCCCCACTGTTAGCCTACCTACAAAGGACTTAAGCAGTCCTTGTTTTAGAATTTTTACCTTCATGGTTTTAGTAGGGGAAGGGGTCTGGTGATAAATCTTGAATCAAGCTGGCAGTCAGATCCCTTCCCATTCCTGGTACCTTTCACTTAAAACTTTGCCCCCTGTGACCACCACACTCATATGTTTTTGTGATATGTAAGTTTGTAGCATGCAGGAGGTGCTGTATTGATTTCAGTGTGGGTGGATTTAAATTTTTGCTTTATATTTTAGAGTGCCACTGGGTTTAAATGAATGCCGTCGCACAACTAACAAAGCTCTTGTTATTTGAGCAGCAGCAGCAGCATTGATTTAAACCCAGTGGCACTCTAAAACTATATTTAAACAAGCATTTGTCAATGCTGAATGTTGATTGCTTATATGTGCTGTTTAGGTATTTGGAAGTGAAAGTACCATGCCTAAGAACTGTCATGTGCCCCCCCCCCCCCCAACACATCCACTATGTCTTTCTGTTCAGTATTCACAGAAGAGGGGGAAGGGCCATAGCCACAGCAGTTGCAAAGGCATGAAGAGGTGGACAATAGTCCATTCACAGGTAGAAGAATTCTGCAGAAGGTGAGTAAATTAACGGTGGACAAAGCGAGG
Organism: Neoceratodus forsteri; assembly: GCA_016271365.2. Lineage (NCBI taxonomy): Eukaryota > Metazoa > Chordata > Ceratodontiformes > Ceratodontidae > Neoceratodus > Neoceratodus forsteri. Next base: position 510,451,727 of record CM028130.1, on the reverse strand, counting down.
GGACCAGATGGCATACACTCAAGGATATTAAAAGAACTGTGAAGGGAAATAGCTGTACCTCTGGCAGCCATGTTCACTGATTCATTCAACACAGGGGTGTGCCAGAGAATTGGAGGAGGGCACATGTGGTCCCTCTATAGAAATCCAACAGTAGGGAGGAGGTGGGGAACTATAGGCCAGTCAGCCTCACTTCAGTAGTGGGGAAGATCATGGAGACATTGGTTAAAGAAAGGATAGTGGGGCATCTAGAAGCCATCAGAGGCCAGGACTGTAGGCAACATGGATTTACAGTGGGGAGGTCACGTAAGACAAATCTGGTTGATCTCTTTGACTGGATGACAAAGGAAGTAAATCAGGGTGGGGCAGTGGACAATGCTTACCTTGATGTAAGCAAAGCCTTTGACACCGTCCCACATAGGAGGCTGATAAATTAACTGAGTAGGTTGGGCACGGGGGAAAGGGTGGTAAAGTGGGTTAGAAACTGGGTAAGAGACAGGAGGCAGAGAGTGGTGGTAAATGGGGTGCAGTCTGGGGAGAGGGGGTGACCAGTGAGGTGCCACAGGGATTGGTCCTGGGCCAGTCCAGTTCAATGTCTTCATTAGTGACGTTGCAGAAGGGCTGACGGGAAAGGGCTGCCTGTTTGCAGATTACACCAAGATCTGTAACACAGTGGATACCCCAGAGGGGGTGGAGAAAATGAGGAGGGACCGGGGGAAATTTGAGAAATGGTCTGAGGACTGGCGACTGAAGTTCAATTCAAAAAAGTGCAAAATTATGTACCTGGGACACAGAAACCCCTTGGGAAAGGTACAGGATGGGGGGGGGGGGGGCGGAGTTGCTGACAGTCACAAAGAAGGAAAGGGACCTGTGGGTTCTTATTTCAGATGACCTGAAAATGTCAAAGTGGTAAGGCAGCTGGGAGGGCCAGTGACATGCTGGGGTGCACAGGCAGGGGTATCACCAGCATAAGGAGGGAGGTAATGATGCCATTATATAAAACCATGGTCAGGCTTCACATGGAGTACTGTGTGCAGTTCTGGAGATCACACCTTTGTAAGGATATTAACAGGCTGGAGATGGTCCAGAGAAGGGCAAATGAGATGGTACAGAGCTTGCAATACAAGACTTGTGAGGAGAAATTAAGGGACCTCAATATGTACTCAGTGAAGAAAGGAGGGAAAGAGGGGATATGATATAAACATTCAAGTACCTCAAGGGTATAAATATAACTTCTGAGAAGCAGGAGACAGCTGTTATAGGCATATGTGTCAGCTTCTGTGCGATATTCTTTTGTTCTTATAAATCTGTAATCTCTAGTATTTCAGTAACCACATGACTACACTGCCTTCTTTAGGCAACTTTATGCTGGCTGATGTCTGGTGTCAGATGGCAGACAGAGGGCTCACCAGCTTGTGTTGCCATTTGAAAAACTTCATAGAGTGTTCTTTTACTGGTAAGCATTTTGGAAAGCTGGTGAAGGTCTCACAATTTGTATTATGATTTTATCTCCTTATATCTGTCCCCTTTGGTCCCCCCCATCCCCACACCCGAAAAGTCATCAGTGGCCACAGCTGCAGCCTTCTTCTTGCCATGATGGTGGAAGAGAAACAGAGAATTTAAAGGCAGATAAGGACCGCTTGGCCCACCTAGTCTGCCCATTTCCCTACCTGATGGATAAGCTGCAGATTCTAGTTAATCAACAGCTTACTTCCTCCAAGTAGAATTGCCTTATGTCTGTCCATGAGCAGCTTCCTTCACAGTCTGTGAAGTCTGACATCTTTCAGTGCCGCTTATTGGTCATCTTCCAACACAGGTGAGGCGCTGCCAGACCAAAACTAACTCAAGACAAGCAGTTTTCAAAGTGGGAAAGAAATGGAGTGAGGAAGAATCAAGTACTCATTCAGATGCGGCGTCAATTTTAAGATCAGCATACTGGTGTGGACACAGCAAATAGAACCCCAGCTCTTTAAGTAGCCTTATGAAGAGTAAATGCTTCTCGAAGCACTAGGGTTCTGTGTACTGTACTGTAAGTGGGCTGCATCTAATTCAGTAATTTACTGTACCTTACATCTGGATGTATGGTAGACACAACTTTGAATAAACACTGCACCTGAATTAACACGATGCCATAGGAACATAGAATTTGTCAGCAGAAAAGGACCACTCAGCCCACCCAGTCTGCTCAAGTGTTCTCTACCTACTTGTAACTCCTGCCTGTTAATGTTACTGCATGTCTTATTCTGCCTGTGTCCATCAGGACCTCCTTGTGAATGAGCTTGCTTAATGGATTTTTCCTGCAGTGAACTTGATCCTACTCCACTTCCATAGCCCTATTGATCTCCGTTGACCCCCTCCTTCCCCTTTTTCTAATATACCCCTATATTTATCCCATGTATGCTTCATGCCCCCTACCATTTTAGCTTCCACTACTTCTCCTGGCAGTCTATTCAAGGCGTCTACCACCCTTTCAGTAAAGAAATATTTCTTCACATCTATCCTGAATGCCCCCCAGCTTCACTGTATGTCCCTTGGTTTGGGTGCTCATCCTTATTTGAAGGAAACTCCCCAACTGTACCCTCTTTACCCCGTGAAGTACTTTGTAGGTCTTGATCATGTCACCTCTCACCCTCCTCTCTTCCAGAGTGTACATGTTGAGACTCTTCAGCCTTTTCCTTGTAGGGATTCCTGTGAAAATTCTGAAACATTTTAGTTGCCCTCCTGTGGAAAACCTCCACCTTGTGTCCTTTCTGAAGTGTGGACTCTAAAACTGGACACAGTACTCCAGCTGGGGGTATACCAGGGAGTGATACAATGGCAACACAACATCCCTCCTCCTCCTACTGGAGATGCCATTCCTTATGTACCCCAGAATCCAATTTACCCTGCCCATAGCCTTGTCACACTGTACTCCATCTTGAGGTACTCTGATATAATAACCTCAAGGACCTTTTCATGTCTAGTGAGTATCAGTACCTCCCCCCCATCCTATACCCAGCGTCGGGGTTCCTATGCCCTAGGTACATGATTTTACACTTGTTGGCATTGAACCCCAAGTAAGTAAGAAAATGGAACTGATTTGAATGAATTGCAGACTTTTAAGCAGCTTTTCGGGGAGTTCATATATGTGTGTGTGTGGGGGGGGGTGACTCTGCTACTATAGCTATTTGCTTTTGATTTGGTGTAATGTGCGAACAGACTAACCCTGCTCCCCACTTCATGTGCTATATCAGAGATAAAGAGCCTAAATAACATTGGGCCAAGCACTGAGCCCTTTGGCACCCCGTTTGTCACTGCTGTGGGTGCCAAGAGCCACCCCACCACCATCACCTTCTGCACCCTCCCCTGTAACCAGTTCTCTATCCATGCAGTCAGACCACCTTCCACCCATTCCCCTCCTTCTCCTCACTGTTCTCCTCCTTGGCCTGCGTCCGTGCTCCCAGTAGTCCGCACCCTTTCTCCTCCTTATTCTTACCAGGTGGTGGTGCCTTCTGTATTACACTCAGACCACTCTGACCGCCCCTTCCAGGGTTACTATGCCTCTGCCTTTACCTATATCTAGGGCGGTGAGCTCATCAGGCTCCCCTGTCCGGACCTTTCTACCAACTTCAGTCTTTTGGCCACCCCCCGCCCCATTTGTTTAAATCCATCTTAGTAGAGATATGCCCTTCTAATCCTGCTTTTTTTTTTTTTTTTTAAATATTTTCTCACTGGGCTACGGTTGGTTTGGTCATCCCGACTGACCCCCCCAGCCATGCTCCCGACATCAGGCCGACATACTCACCTCCATGGATTACCCCCATAATGGGGTGCTGAGGAGCTTCCCAGGTCGACCCACCGGAGCAGGATCCAGTTGAGGAGGTGCCATTTGGGGGGGGGTCAGAAGCTCATGCTGCCTGACCGTAGCATATTTTCCACTTTTCTCCCTTTTGTGGAGTGCTGCTGTGCAATGACACTTAGGCACAGCATGCCAACATCTGCCACAGTCCACCACCCTTTACTACACCACTGTAGTAGCACCCGAGGTCATCACCAGGGGCTGCTAAAGAGCAGTGGGTTCCTGGATCCTGCCCCAGGATAGGAGAGTAGTCCTCCAGATGCTCAATCCTATCCCTCCCTTGCCATCCCCTTTCAGGCCAGGCTTGCATCTGAACCTGGGTCACCAGCGTGGCGCGAGGTGTGGCGTCCAGCGCCTCAGCCCTTAGTACCAGTGACCCAGCAGCAATGCTGCCTTTAATACATCCCTCCCCTTCCCGTTCCAGTGTACCCTCGCTCCCATGTACAAGTCACTATCCCCCCCCACCCTACCCCTGTTAGTCACTAACCCATAATGTTTCGTGTGGCACCAATCCCTCAGCCACTCGAACTCCTCAAGCCTACCCTTCCTCTCCATGCTTGCACATGGTACCGGCAGTACCTCCAACAATGCCACCGACTTCCCCACCCCCTCACACTGCCTGCCCAAGTATTCAAACCTCCCCCTCACTACTTCCACAGTGTCCCCCCGCCAAGTCATTTGTACTCACATGCAACAGTAAATGAGGTTTCTTCCTCCCCCTCGGTGCATGCTTGAGCAGTGCCTGCCCTGTCCCTCCTGCAGTAAACCTGGGGACAGCTTCAACCCAAATATGGCTCTGTCTTCCCCTCTCCATCCCATCTCACCCATTTCAGTACAGAATTCCCCAGGATGAGTACCCCGCCCCTTACCCCTTTCCTTCTAATGCCCCTTCCACCACCCCAGTATTCATTCTTCCCTGTCCTTACCCCAGCCAATTGCACCCTCTGTGACTTCTGTATCCCCCTACTTCTGCCTCACCCGCTTTCTCTGCCTTATTCCTCCCATCCCCTTGAACCCCTTCCCAGCCTGACTACTTCTACTGGGCTTCCATGACAACCTCCCTCCTCCTGCTGATTTCCAACCTCTCCTATCCCCATTTTTGTCGATTTAGAGCCCCCATTCCCTTCTACCCCGATAGTGATGCCCCTCCCATCCTTCCCCTTTCCCGTAGCCTTCTTTCCTTCAGTCACCACCCCTTCCTTCCTTACTAGCCCCTTCTACCCTTTTGTCCTCGCTATCTCTTCCCCTACCTGTTGCCATCCCTCTCATGCCCCGCTTGCCCTCCCCCTTCAGTATGTTCCTGCTCCCCCTCTCTGTTCCATAGTAGAGGTTTGAATCTATTTGTAGTTGATACCAGTCCTACATCTCTTCCCCCTATCGGTTCCACCCCCTACGTGTTCACCTCCGTGCCACCCCTGGTCCCTCCCTACCTGCAGCCATCTGCTCTCTCCCCTGGTTCTCCTCTGGTACTCCTCGTCATCTCTTCCTCCCCCATTTGGAGGTCCCATGCCCTCGCCTCGTGCACCCACTCCCTTCTCGCCCTTGCCCTGCTTTACAAAGAAAAGATGGCGGCCACGCTGGGCTAGGCTTCGCATCTCGTTTTTGTTTTTAGTTTTTTGAACATTGTTTAGCGCCTTTTCGTGCATTTTATCATTTATTTTATTTTATTTGTTTCATAGTTATATGTATAACTCACTGTTGCTTCCATGCTTCCGTGCTTGTTTGCTACAGAGAAGCTATAGTTTTACTCTGGTCTACTTGCTGTAGCTGCAGCTTGAAGTGTTGTTGTCCCGCTGCAGTTTTGGAAACAGAGTGTTCTCCATTGAAAGAAGGAGGCAAAAGAGAGACCTTAGAATAGGTTGCGAAGCCAACTGGCCGTTGCCCTTGTTTCTGTGGCTTGGTAGGCCTGATCCAAGCTTGTTTAATTGGCTCCTTGGAGGATTGAACGAGGACTATAGGAGCTGAAAATTTTTGGAGAGTGGTGAAGGAGTGGATTGTTGCCTGATTGGCCTTTACGGGAGATCTGCTGATCAGGGGAACAGGGTCGGGCATATACTGTGGGCTCGGTTCGGATGCCGGATTGCCATATTTCAATTTGGATTACTCCTGATGTTGATCTCTGTCGGCCATTGGAATTGGAACTTACTGCTGTTAAGTAGTTCGAATTGTGGGGACCTGCCAGTTTCTGAAGTAGTTGCTCCCTCGGTAGGCGATCCACACAGGGGTGGGAAGTGGGGCTTGCTGGAGGGTTGGCCCTGTGTTTCTGTTTCCCTAGACCCCTTGTTAAGTCTGCTGTTGGGCGGACTTGATTGGGAGTTGAAGTAGTGAGTCGTTGGTAAAGCCGGGTGTAGTTGACTGGGAAGTGCTGGTGGGTCCTTGCGGCCTGTTGGATTATTTTCCTGATACTTGGGCTAGAGATTTGGAAAGAGGCTCGAATCTGAAGACTTGGAAAGAGGCTCGAACTGAAGGCTTGGAAGAGGACCCTTGACTGGTTGGAAGAATTGGAATTATTTTGCTTTGCTGCAGCTGAGGTCCATTCGTTATTTTGGTGCTGATAGTGAGAAGGATTTTTCAGGTTTTTCTGTGATTTTGACTTTGACTTTATTTTATTTGAATTTGGATTGATGAAACCAGATTATTAATTTTTTATCATTTGGACGACCGGGTGGTGAGAGGACCTTGTGTCCATGTATTTTATTTATTTTGTTTACTAGGCTTGTTGCTTATGATGTTATTATTATTATTTGGCATTGAGAGTGCTGCCCTATCTCCCCAGTGGTGAGAGGACTGGGTGGGGAAGGGGAATTAAGTGATTATTTGTTGTATTTTGTTATATTTTGTGTTTGGGTTTAGGGGGTGAGAGCCCTTAAATCAATATTCGAGACTTATTTTGTGTTTTAATTTTGATTATATTGTTGTTATTTGCGTAGGGTGCTAAATATGTGTTGGGATGGTACAAGGACAGTTGGGTATTATTCCCCCTTCAGGCTCAGAGACCTCTGCCCTTTTTCTTGTCCTTCCCTATTGCCAGAAGTATACAGGCATTGTAGGGCTTTGGGGATTATTAGAAAAAGGAGGAGAATGAGGGCTGGGCCTGGGGAGGGAATGGAAAGGAACGGGCGGATAGGGATAGTGGGGACAAGGAGATGCCCTGGGATGAAATGGGTCCAGGAAAGGGGTCCTCCCTTTCTGGTTCCCATACCCAAAGGTTCTGCTTGTAGTCAGCAGGAAGCACGGTCATCCTCGGTTGCTCATTCTACTCGGGCTGTGTTGTGCAACGCCAGGTCTATTAAAAACAAGACTGCTATTATAGCTGATTTTGTTGGAACATCCGACCTGGCGTGCATCCCTGAGACCTGGCTGGATGAGAACGCTGGCCCAGTTTTGGCGGCAGCAATTCCATCCGGATACTCAGTGATACACTGCCTGAGGATGGATCATAGGGGCGGGGGTGTTGCTATCTGTTTTAGATTGGAACTGGGCCTAGTGGAGGTACCAGTGGGTACTACCAACTCCTTTGAATGTATCATGGGTGAGGGTGTGGGGTGCAGGATACTTCTCCCTTACCGTCCTCCAGGTGATGGGAATGCTTTCCTGCGGGAAATCGCAGACTCATTGTTGACCTGACTTTGAGATCCCCCAGATGGTTGGTTCTGGGGGACTTCAATGCCTGAGTCGACGATGAACTCTTGCAATTTGGTAAAGACTTCTGCCAGTTAATGATTTCACTGGGCTTCACACAGGTTATTTCCTCCTCGACCCATATTGGTGGACATTCATTGGATTTGGTGTTCCTACTGGGGATGGAGATATCCGATTTCATGGTGGAACCAGTCAGATGGTCTGATCATCACTCCATTGGGTTCAGTTTTGAGGCCACCCCTGGTAGGCCGGCCCCTATGGAGATGTTCCGGTACTGCCCTTTGAGGGGTGTTTCCCCAGATGGCCTGATGGCAGTGATGGACCTATCAGGCTAACCGAGAGATTGCATGGATCCAGGGGACTTGGTACTCACCTATAATAACGTGGTGGCAGGGGCCCTGGATTCCATTGCTTCTGTTCGTGTTCATCCCCTCACTTTTCGCCCCAGGTCTGTTGGTTTGATGAGACTGAGGGAGTTGAGGAGAGTTGGATGAAGGTTAGAGAGGTGCCGGCGGAGGTCGGGCCTAGATTGTGACAAACTTAGTTTGATGGACCACTACATGGTCTATCAATCAGCAATCTCTCGTAAGAAGGCAGAATTCCTGTCCAGAGAGATTGCAGCTGCACAGAATAGACCAGCTCAGCTTTTCTGGACTGTGGACAGATTGTGCAATCCAATCTGTCTTCAGCCCAGAAGAGTCTTTTCTCAAGAATGGTGTGAAGAGTTTGCTCAATTCTTTTCAGATAAGGTTGCCACAATCAGGTCTGATATCTGTCTGACCCTTCCTAATGGGAGCTGTGATGGTCAGCAGGAGATTTTGGACACCCAGTTTGTGTGGTCTGACTTCAGCCTTCCCACAATCAATGACATAGTGATGCTCATCCAATCATTGCATCCGAACAACTGTGGTTTGGATCCGGGCCCCACACGTCTCCTAGTGGGCTATGTGGATAAAATTGGTCCGGTCCTTGCCGAGATAGTCTGGAGGTCTTTGGAGAGGGGGAATTTTCCAAATCCTCTGAAGGAGGCTGTGGTTCAGCCTCTTCTTAAGAAGTCCTCCTTGGACCCGGACTGTCTGGCTAACTACAGGCCTGTCTCTAACTTGCCCTTTTTGGGCAAAGTTATTGAGAAGGTGGTCGTGTTGCAGCTGGATGATCATTTGATCAGCCACAATGCCTATGATTCTCTCCAATCCGGGTTTAGGAAAAGACATAGTACTGAGACAGCTCTTGTCCGGGTACTAAATGACCTCCTAATAGCAAGAGATCGAAGGACTTGTTCTATCTTGGTCCTTCTTGATCTCTCTGCAGCGTTTGACACTGTGTATCATGATGTGCTATTGGAGCCCTTGCGGTTTATCTGTGGGCTGTCTGGTACAGTCCTCAGTTGGTTTCGATCTTTCCTTGAGGGTAGGACTCAGGTTGTGGTGTCTGGGATTTTTTCTTCGGTATCATTCCCCCTATCCTGTGTGGTGCCGCAGGGCTCCATTTTGGCACCCATGTTGTTTGCGGTGTACATGCTGCCATTAGGAGTGATTATTAGGTGGTACGGTTTGAGTTTTTCACTGCTATGCAGATGATACTCAACTGTACATGTCCTTTTATGCCAGCCAAGATGCTGCCTTTTCAGTCTTTAACAAATGTCTGGCGAAATCCAGGACTGGATGAATGTGAGTTGGCTGCGGTTGAACCCAGAAAAACTGAGGTGTTGGTTGTGGACAAGGGTCAGCGGGAGGTGGGTTTGTTGGCTGGATCACCCTCGGGTTTATGGTGTACAGCTAACTACCTCAGACCGGGTGCGGAACCTGGGTGTTGTGTTTGATGACTGTTTGACACTTAAATCTCAGGTGTCGGCAGTTGTCAAAACCTCTTTTTACCATCTGAGGAACATTGCCCGGGTGAAGCACCTGGTTCCTCCTGACGATCTTCCTACCTTGGTCCACACTTTCGTTACTTCCCGCCTTGACTACTGCAATGCCCTTTATCTTGGGCTACCGGGGGTTGAGATTTGCCACTTGAAGCTAGTGCAGAATATGGCAGCCAGGCTATTGACTGGTTCTTCTAGGTCCAGTCATATAACGCCTGTGCTCCACGGACTGCACTGGCTGCCAATTTGCTGGCGAATCACCTTCAAGGTCGGTTTGCTGACCTATAAGGCCCTACACAACTAGGGACCTGGCTACCTGAAAGACCTCCTCTGTCCCTACTGTCCCTCCCACTCTCTCCGATCCACTGATGAGGGATTGCTAGAGATTCCCAGGGTTCACTTAAAAACTTCAGGGGCCAGATCTTTTAGTTTTATGGCCCCAACCCTGTGGAATTCTCTACCTCGTCAGGTGCGTGATTGCCCGACTGTCCAAAGTTTTAAGGAGGCTTTAAAAACTTATCTTTTTAGCCTAGCATATAATGATTTTTGAATGCCATTGTCAAGTCTGTTTTAATATTGTTTTAATTATTGTTTTATCATGCAATGTACAGGTGCCTTGGTTTTAGAACGGCGCCTTTTACAAATAAAGATTGATTTGATTTGATTTGATTCTCCTCTCTTTTCTGCTAGTGCCTCTGATACTGGGGTCAGTTTCAGTCCCTAGTTATTCTTCCTCCGTCTCCCTTTGCAATCCCCTATTCCCCCTCTCAGGATGCCTACCATACTCATCTGCCCTGCCACTTACACTCCTCCCTAACCGCCACAGTTCCTCCCTCAAACTAGCCAGTCATCTACAGACCATACACCCCCCTCATCCTCCAAGCCCAGTCCAGGATCATGGCGGACCCACGCCCTGTACACCCCTCCACCCTTCCAAAGATACCTGCTCTATTGACATGTGGCACATGCCCTATTTTGGCCCCCGTGTTATGTTACAGGCTCTTACTCCCAGGTTCTGTACCCTACTACAACTGTTAGGTCCCTATTTAGTCAAATTCCTGTCCCCTTCCCCACACTAGTCCCCCTGCAAATCTCATCCATTAGATACTGTATTAGTGTAGCAATCCTAAAGCCTCCTTGTCCATTTTTCACCCCTCAGCTACCATACTTTTTGTTCTCGGCTCTCATATAGTTTCATTTAGCCCAGTTAGAAATCCTATTGCACTCCAAGTATTACTCAGCTCAGTTAGAGAAATAAACTGAAGAAATAAATATATATTATTACAGCAATCATAACAGTACAGCTCAGTACTTAGTTAGAGAAAGAAACAGAACAACTAAATCTGTATTATTACAGCAATTCCAAAGTATCCAATCATTGCTTTGTTTCTACTCCAGAGACCCTGCTGTAATATAGGACCACAGAGGACCTGGGCAGGAAGGTGGGCAACCGTAAAGTCCCGGCAGAGCCCCATTGAGCTGGCTCACTCCCCCTCTCTCACTCGCTCATTCTATTTCTCTCGACACTGCAGGCTGCCCTTTTGTACTGGGCTCCTGCTTGTATTGGCACCTTTTTCTGCCCACAAAGAAATTCGCAGCAGGCCCAACACAGCTCTGTTGAGGTCTCTCACTGCCCCTCCCTCACTCACTCATTCTGTTTCTCCCAATGCTGCAGGCTGCCCTTTTGTACCAGGCTCCTGCCTGCATTGGCATCTTTTTCTGCCCACAAAGAAATCTGAAGCACTCCTGACACAGCTCCGTTGAGCTTGCTCACTCCCCTTCTCTCACTTGCTTCTTCTGTTTCTCCTGGCACTGCAGGCTGATCTTTTGTACTGGGCTCCTGCCTGCATTGGTGCCTTTTTCTGCCCATAAAAAAGTTCACAGCTGTCCTGACAGAGCTCCGTTGAGGTTGCTCACTCCCCCTCTCTCACGCACTCATTCTGTTTCTCCTGGCGCTGCAGGCTGCCCTTTTATACTGGGCTCCTGCCTCTGTTGGCGCCTTTTTCTGCCCACAAAGAAATCTGCAGCAGTCCCGACAGAGCTCTGTTGAGCTCGCTCACTCCCTCTCTCTCACTTGCTTGTTCCATTTCTCCCAGTGCTGCAGGCTGCCCTTTTGTACTGTACCTCTGCCTGCATTGGTGCCTTTTTATGCCCACAAAGAAATCCGCAGCAGTCCCAACAGAGCTCCGTTGAGCTCACTCACCTCCCCTTCCTCACTCACTCGTTCTGTGTCTCCCACTGCTGCAGGCTGCCCTTTTGTACTGGGCTTCTGCCTGCATTGGTGGCTTTTTCTGCCCACAAAGAAATCTGCAGCAGTCCTGACAGAGCTCAGTTGAGCTCGGTCACTCCTCCTCTCTCACTCACTCAATCTTAATCTGTTCCAAACACTGATTTCCCAAAGCGACTGTGCTATTCCATGCCTGAAGCGCGAAAACACATTTTGGCTAGGATTTGAAAAATGACAGCTATACCGTTTATAAGGAGGTGTGAAAAAATGCCAGTGCTGAAAATCTGGCGTGAAAATATTACTGAGTTGCGAAGTTACAAGAGTGCATGGAAACTGCCAAACGCACGCTCGTAACACATTTTATGGACTTTTATCACAAAATTTTCACCATAGGCATATTAGGACCTCTGCTCATCAACAGTTTCACTGTGGTTTTCTTAATGTGTCCCGAACACTGATTTCCCACAGCGACCGAGCTATTCTGTGCCTGAAGGGCGAAAACGCTTTTCGGCCAGGATGTGAAAAATGACAGCTGTACTGTTCATAAGGAGGTGTGGAAAAATGCCAGTGTTGAAAATCTGTAGTGAAAATATTGCAAATTCGCAAAGTTACGAGCTTGAGTAGCAACTGCACAATGCATGCTCATAAAACGGTCATTTTTTGGATTTTTTCTACCAAATTTACAACTCAGCTCAGTTAGAGAAATAAACAGAACAGATAAATATGTATTATTACAGCAATCATAACACTATAGCTCAGTACTTACCTCAGTTAGAGAAATAAACAGAACAACTTAATCTGTATTATTACAGCAATCCAAAAGTATCCAACCATTGCTTTGTCTACACTCCAGAGACCCTGCTGTAATATAGGACAACAGAGGACTCTGGGCAGGAGAATGTACAACTCTAAAGTCATGGAACAGCTCCGTTGAGCTCGCTCACTCCCCTTCCCTCACTCGCTCTCTCGTTCTGTTTCTCCCAGCGCTGCAGGTTGCCCTTTTGTACTGGGCTTCTGCCTGCATTGGGGACTTTTTCTGCCTACAGAGAAATCCACAGCAGTCCCGACAGACCTCAGTTGAGCTCAGTCACTCCTCCCCTCTCACTCACTCAATCTTAATCTGTCCCAAACATTTGAGTTCCCAAAGCGACCATGCTATTCTGCGCCAGAAGTGCAAAAACATGTTTCAGCCAGGATGTGAAAAATGACAGCTGTACTGTTCATAAGGAGGTGTGAAAAAATGCCAGTGTTGAAAATGTGGCGTGAAAATATTCCAAATTTGCAAAGTTACAATAGTGCGTGGAAACAGCTCAATGAACGCTTGTAACATAGTCATTTTATGGACTATCGTCACTACATTTTCAACATAGGCATTTTAGGACCTCTGCTCATGAACAGTGTCACTGTCATTTTCTCAATCTGTCCCGAACACTGATTTCACACAGCAACCATATTATTCTGCTCTGGAAGTGCGAAAACACATTTTGGCCAGGATGGGAAAAATGACAGCTATACTGTTCATAAGGAGGTGTGAAAAAATGCCAATGTTGAAAATCTGGCGTGAAAATATTGCAAGTTTGCAAAGGTATGAGCATACGTTTTGGATTTTTCCACAAATTTGCAACATAGGCTTTTTTAGAGCCATCTCATGAACACTGGCACTGTCGTTTCATTAATAGGTCCCGAAAAGGTGATTCCAGCGCAGTGAGCAGCGAAATCACCTTTCGGGACGAATAACGCCATGACAGTGCCTGAATTCATGAGGAGGGGTCCCAATAACCCCATGTTGAAAATTTGGTGACAAAATACCAAAAAGGGCCTGAGATATGCAGCAAAGTTGAAAAAAAAAACTATTTATGCCATTATACAGCTTACCGGCATTTCTTTAGTTCGCGGTCGGCTTTGAAGAGTGCAGATGTGTTCCCGATCCACCAAAGATCATCGCGCTGGGCTCCGGAGGTAAGTATGGGGTGAGGGGGGTGTGGGGAGGCAGGGTAAGCAGAGGGTGGCGCGGGTTGTGGGAGGGGCAGACAGTGAGGACCGTTTTCTTTTTACAGGGTAAAAAAAAATAGACTTTGCTGGATGGTTTTCCATTTCACAGGTACTTTTGGCACACTGGGGTGGGCTCCCAGCATGTCACCTGCGTGTTTTTGGGTGGGGGGACTGGAGCCGAGGGGGATTGGGCACCCACATCGGCACATACTGGGGGGGGGAACTTATAAGCCGAGGGTGACTGGGCACCCCCTCAGCACACAAGAAATGGGGGGGACATGCTGATGGGGATTGGGCACCCCCGTCGGCAAAGAAACAAGGGGAAGGCCAAAGGGACATGATGCTGAGGGGGATTGGGCACCCCCTTGGCAGACACCAGAAACTGATGGGGAATGGACTCCCTGTCGGCAAACTGGGTCGGGGGAAGGCAAGGGACTGCCCTGCAATGACAGGTCACTCCGTCATTGCAGCATGGCTGACACTGCAATGACAGGGTGGCCCCTGATTGCAGCGGCTGAAATGTTTCAAGTTTGTGGCACGCTGGCTGAACTAGTGTCAGCAGCAGCGTGCCACCCCATTGGGGAAAGTGGGGCAAGCCTCCAAAGGCAGTGGGGGCATTGGCCACAATAGTGCCCCACCTCCACAACCTGCTTCTGCAGCAAGCTTCCACAACATGTTTCTTGCGCATATGTGCAATCACCATAAAAATTCAATCTGCCCCACTGAAATCAACCCAGTGAGCCCCGCAGTCTATAAAAGTGTACGTTACAAGCCCTATAAGCATGGGGATGGAGTTTTCAGTGAATGATATCAGGAAGAGGAAGGGATCAGGCTGCCAGCTCCGTGATATGAGGATTTATGACCCCTTCCCCTACTAAAACCATGAAAGTAAAAATTCTAAAATGAGGGCTAAGTCCTTTGTAGGTAGGCTAACAGTGGGGGGATTGGGGGTTGCACCTAAACTGGTGCTAAGTGCTGTAGTTTGATAGCAAGGTAGTTCCTATTTAAGAAAAAATGCATAACAGGGTGTATGTCATACTGGGATAAAGTCACACCTCGGGTGGTTGAGCATGATGCTGCAGGCTGACTGCATACAACACCAGAGAAGTGACATTATCCCAGCATGACACATGCCCTAGAGTGCATTACTGCTATTATGCAATGGCTTCTTTGTTTAAAAAATAGATATAAATCAAAATTTGCATTTGAAAAGTACTTTTTCAGTAATTTTTCAAAATTGGTAGACATACCTTTAAATAAAATAGTGCTTATTTTTTGCTTTGGCCAGTAGGCAGTGCTGCTTTGATGGTACTACAATCCCTCTGCACCCCCCACAACCTTTGTTTCTTTTTGTTGTCTCCAGTATCCCTTATGTGTCACTCCCCACCAGTAGTTTAATGCTTTTATTGTCTCTCACTCTCTATCCCTGTGACATGTGCTCTCTCTCCCCCCCCCCCGATACATTAACTACCTCTCAGTGCCGGCAAGACCCATAATGTGTGTTTCTGCCCTGGCCTCAGGATTGTGGCTCCCACCCTGCTGAGCTTTTGCTTTGCCTGTATCTCCCAGTATTGTAGTCATACCAGGAGAAAATCAAGAAAAAATAAATCTGTTTCCAAGTTTGCAGTCCTGTCCCCAGTCCCCCACCACTGCTGACACCAGTGAAGATGCAGGCATTGACTGAACTGAAGCCGATGGCCTGCGAGCAGAGTGCTTGGTGCTGTTTTACACACTCATAATGCAGAGCAGGGACTTTGACTTTAGTGAAGCAGATGGCTTTGTTTTGCATTTCTTTTTTGGGGGCGGGCTAACATGAAGACAGTAGCAATAGCAAATGAAGCCACATGTGAGAAGGCTAATAGACTATTTGCTGATGAGCGGAGGACACTGAAGGTGGCTACGGAGCATGGGACAGTGAAGCTGATCGTGCTGACAGTTTCACTTTAGTTTTTAAATTTTGGTCTAAATCAGGGTAATATAGTGAAGGATTGTCAAGTCAATTCAAGTTTATTGCAGGAAATTACTCCATTGAGCAGGCTCTTCACAAGGATGTCCAGGCTACGTTGACAACAACAAATACATATATGAAATTACACAGACAGATTAATTAGGACTAGTACACTAGCTAAAAAAAATGAGATTGGGGTACAGGTAGTAAGGGTATAAAACAATTACACTGACTAATACATAGCAGGGTACTAGCTAATATGTAGGAGACCACTAACTATAGGAGAAAGCAGAATGGCTAGAAATTGGCTGCACATATAGAACAGAACAACTATCTTTATAATTTTCGGTGAGAAGCACAGTATGTCAGTTAGTAAGTGAGATTAGAGCTGAGTGGTCATTTGGGTGAGTAGGGGTCTGGGCAGGTATGGAGTTGAGGGTAATTGAGTGGGAATACAAGAGGGGTAGGGCCATAGAGTAGAGGGAACGGTAGATGGCAGAATGGTGGAGGGGCAGGGTAATTGGAGGGTGTGTGTGAGGGGGGCTGTGGGTGGGGGCAGAAAGGTGGGGGGACCAGATAGATAATGGAGGGGTGGAGGGACAGGGAGACAGGAGGAAGGTTAGAACAAGTTCATGTATCGGTTCCTTTTTTGGTGCAAAGGCAAACTGCTTTTTTTTTTGTAATTAACATTTTTATTATTTTCATATAACCACCAGAAACATTACAAAAAAAGCATAGAAATTTGACACATGTATATGAACTACAGGTATATGGCTTTCCAAGAGAATAACAACAGCCAATAACTACACCCCTCAAATACCCGTTACCTCCCCCCACCCAAATCCCAAATTATGAATTATCAGAAAAAGGGTACAAAAAGAATATAACTTGGTGAATGCTTGTGGTACAAAACATTTTCTTTTAATCAGATGGCCTCCACGTCAACAACAGATGTTCAAAGGACCCCAAACAGACACTAACTGTTCCCATCTACCTCTCATACTTGCTATGTGCTTTTCAAGTTGTATAGCCAGCGCACATTCTCTGTGCCACTCGACCAACGATGGGGTGTTATCCGAGGTCCAGTGTCTCAGAATAAGTAATTTCACTACTGCAGAGGCCAAAGAGACTCGAGCCCTCCAGACTTTAGTAGTAGCTACAGGGGAAGGCGCCTAACAACCAGATCTCTGGGGTGTCTAATCTAAGGGAGCCAAGGACAGGGCCCAACAGGGTACCCACTGATTTCCAGAGCCTTTGGACCTCCGAACATTCCCATAATAAATGATACAGTGTTCCATCTTCTTTTTTGCATTTCTGACAAAGAGGAGAGTCAAGCACACCCCTTCTGTGTGAATAAGTAGGAGTTAAGTATATGTGATGCATAATTTTAAAATGCACCAGTCTTAGCCTATCTTGTTTAATATATCTATACACCGAGTTCCAAAGAGCTTGCCATATTCTCGGAGAGGCACTGATATTCAAGGCCTCAGCCCAATAGAAGCAGGTTCCCGAGGGAAGTCTGTGGTCCCATTCTTGGAGGAGTCTACGAACCCTGGCTACAGGATGTTGCTGCTTAGCAGTCGAAAAAAGACTGTGAACATTTTTTTGGCCCTCATCCACTGGGCCAGTTGTAGAAAAAAACCTGAATGAGGGCTTTACTGACCTGCAGCCACTTATAAAAATCAGTATCTGCAAGATCCCACTTTTCTTTCAGAGCTTCAAACGGATAGAGGCCATTATGATCCCAGAAATCATCTACCACGATCATTTATTACGTGGCCAGAAGGCTCGGAGATAGGAGCTCCATTAATTCTGATCTGAGGGTTATTTATAATGGGCTGAGAGCCACCGAGCCACCATCGAACCCCAAAATAGCGCTGCAGCTGGTGATAGGCTTTAAGGTCCATCCAGAGGGTTATCTTTGAGGATTTAGGTAAGAGTGACACTGGGGCATACAGTAAATTGTGTAGAACACTTAGCCCTCTTCACTACTTGCGCCGATTCTATGTCCAACCAGAGAGAGTGTAGGCTATTATTGCGGTTCTCTCTTCCAAAGGGCCATTTCGCTAACATGTTGAGCTAGGTAGTACATGAACAAAGACGGGGCAGCTAAACCCCCCTTGGATTTGGGAGCCGTAAGCTTAAAATGGGATCGTCGAACGGCCTTATTTTGCCACAAAAATGGGTTAAATAGTTTCTGTATCTTTGAGAACCAGCTTTTAGACAGGTAAGTGCCCATCATGTCTAAGGGATAGAGGAGCTTAGGGAGAATCATCATCCTAATAAGATTCAGTCTGCCCCAAATTGATAATGACAATGACTCCCAGTTTTTAAGGTCTTCTGAGGCCTCTCGTACTATGCGGTCTACATTATCCCTGAGCATGCAAGACAGATTCACATTAATATGGATACCTAAATATGTAATGGATTTAGGTTCCCATGCAACCCCTAAGTCCTGCAGGTCTGTTTTTCTCGCTAAATGATTTAGAGGGAGGACTTTGGATTTAATGCGGTTTAGTTTATATGAGGATACACTCGAAAAGCAGGCAATCTCGTTTAAAATAGAAGGAATCAAGTCCCGGGTTCTCAACATTAAAAGCACATCATCCAGAGATCCGAGCATATACATATCTAGAGTCACCTATTTGTATACCCTCAATTGAAGGATTCCTCATAAGTCTTCGTAACAATGGCTCCAGATATATATTAAATAACAGGAGATAGAGGACAGCCCTGCCTGGTACCACGTTCAGTTTAAAGGATGGGGACAAGAAGCCATTGCATTTCACCCTCGCTGAGGGGCAAGAATATAGGATTCTAATCCAATTATAAAGCTCGGGGAATACCAACAGCCGAGAGGAGGCAAATAAAAAGGCCAGGAGACTCGATCGAATGTCTTCTCGTCCAGTGACATAAGTGCCATTGGAATTTTGGAGTCTTTAGCTACCACCATCAAATGAGTGAGTTTCCTCATATGATCGTGAGATAGTCTCCTTTCATGAACCCTACTTGCTCTCTACAGATAAGTTGATCTACCTTGGACAATCTATTAGCCAATATTTTTGCCAAGATTTTGATATCAGTATTAAGGAGCGATATCGGCCGGTAACTGTCCAAACTAGATGGATCCCTATCCGGCTTTAGGATTAGGGAAATTGTGGCTTCTAGGAACCTCGGGTCCGAGATGCCAAAATCAAACCAGAATCTGAAGATATCAAATAAGATTGGTGCAACGTCCGATAGGAAGACTTTATAAAAGTTACTTGGAAAGCCATCGGGACCTGGAGATCTATTTATTGGCAGCTGAAGGATAGCCTGGTGTATCTCTATCATTGTTAGTGGAGCTTCTAAGAATTTGGATTCAGCCTCAGAGAGCTTAGGTAGGTGTGCCTCCATTAGGTAGGCCTCAATTTCTGAATCAGAACAACTGGTACCGGGCTCCTGGGTGTATAGTTCTTGAAAGTAATCCCCAAAAATTCTTGAAATTTCCCTCGGATCTGTGCAGATCTGTCCCCCATGACCTGCCCGGACCCCTGCTATGAACTGTAACGATTCATTTTGTTTTACCCGCCAAGCTAGGAGCTTGCTAGCCTTTTCTCCTGTATCTAGGTATTGTAGTTTAACTCGAGAAAGGGCCAGCTCTGCTTTATGGAAGACTATATCAGAATACTGGGCCTGCAACTGATGCAGTTTGACCCATTCAGAGTCAGTTGAGGTGCGAGATAAATTATATTCTAACTTTTGAATAGAGGACAGCAAAAACCTCAGTTTATCCTTCTGTTCCCGTTTCCTCTTAGAAGCCATCTTTATTAGTTACCCTCTGAGAGCACATTTTAGGGCAGCCCAGATCAAATCTGTCTGAGCCGTGGAATCTTTATTTTCTGCCGTGAAAAGCGCTATATAGTTCCTGATATCCCTCAAAGAGCGTTCTTCCTTCAGCATTTGGGTATTTAATCTTCACTGTGGAGATCTATGCATCTCTGGGCCAGGCCTATACCTTATACTAAGCAGGGCACGATCTGAGATTACCCTCGCTGAAATCTCTGCTTGAGAAACATTGGGAACTGCAGATAGACTCATTAGGATGTAGTCTATTCTCGAATAGGAGTGATGCACTGGAGAATAGAAAGAATATTGTTTCCTATCAGGATAAAATAGGCGCCAGATGTCGACTAATGCTAATTTATTGATAAGACCTTTCAGGGCTCTCTGAGATGGGGTAAGGCCCCTGCGCTTATTAAAGGATCTATCTATATCATTTTGGAGAACCAGGTTCCAATCTCCTCCAAGAATGGCTACATTCTGAGCATCTAGGTCTACTATATTACTAAGGTCTTTGAAGAAAGCAGGCGAATCAGTATTAGGGCCATAGATCGAGCCCAATACGACCGGTTGGGATGCTAGCATAGCATAAACAAATACAAAGCGTCCCTCTGGGTCCCAACATTCACGTAACAATTTAAAAGCAACACCTCTGGCAACTAGGATAGCTACCCCAGCTCTTTTAGATGAAATTCCAGCTCCAAAAACTTGGGCTACCCATGATCTTCTAAAGTAGTGAAGATCCACTCTTTTTAAGTGAGTTTCCTGCAGAAACGCATCATGCCCCCTAGGTGAAGGAGGTGTTTTAACACCACCTGCCTCTTGACCCTGTCCTTGGCTCCCTTGACAGTCCAGCTAACAAAATTATATGGTATCATCATAGAGCTAGTAAAAATCACAGGGAGGACCAACCTGGTGAATAATTGTAATATTGTAAGGACCTACCACTATTGTAGAAATGCAAACACACTTAATATAAAGCAAGGTCCAATTGCAAGCGTACCCTTGTATATGAGAACCACTCAAGCCCCCCCCCCCAACCAGCTGCTGATACCAACCCACTCCCCTCCATAACACCCTTACCAGCCCCTCTCCACCCTCACCACTTCCAACCCCCAGTTCAAGAAAACCGCACTCCTCCTACTGTTCTGCCACATGATATTTATCCAAGCAGCCCGACACCGAATGACCCACATCTCCCACACGGAGCCCCCCAAACCCGCCCCATCTAATGCAGTCCATAACAGGTTATACAAAAATGTATAAATACTTTAAGCTCCACATAGGGTGGTAATAAAAAAAAAAAAAAAAAGGGAGAAAAGAGGCCTCAGAGTCTATCTTCCGTTTTCCATTTTTTCCATCTTCATTCTTCCACCTCGGCCTGGACTACTGTTTCCGGTGCTATTCTTCCTTAGGCTTGATAGGCCGATCCGGTTAGTTGACTTACGATGGATCTACACAGGTCAGCTTCGTAGGCCAATCCTTCTAAAAAAAAAAAAAGGGGAGAGGAAAAAGGGGAAAAGGGCAGGGGAGAGAGAGTAAATATCCATCCATTACGATGACCAAAAATATATTGACCAAAGCAGGCCCAGTTCACTTTTTCATCACAGGACTCTTAGCGGGAATCCACCAGGCTTAAGCGGAAAAAGCAAGGAATCATTTAAATAAGTCCAGCAGTATCCGCTGCAATTCTTGATAGGCCTGCTGTTGAGTCTCAAAGGATAGCCATTTCCCTTCATGTAACACCAACAATATCGCAGGGTATTTCACCTTGAATGGCATCGAAGCAGCGATGAGCTTAGAAACTATCGGATGTAGTTCTTGGTTTTAACTCTTACAGAGTGAGGGAGATCTTGTATGATCCTTACTCGATTGCCTCCCATAGCTGCCTTTATTCCTCTGACCTTGTCCAGAACATGTTGTTTGTCCTGAAAGTTGAAAGCGCATTATCATGGGCCTCGGAGACTGCCCGCGAAGAGGGGTCCAGAGCTCGGTGTGTTCTCTCTTTACATATTCCCCCCCTCCAGGAGGAGAGCCAGCGACCTTGTGGCAGAATTTTTGCATAAAAATGATTGGGGTGTTCCCTTCTTCCTTTTCAGGGATACCCATTATCACCAAATTGTTCCTTCTGCTGCGCCCCTCTAAGTCCTCAAGTTTCTCCTCCAATTTCTTAATTCGTCTCTTAGCCATCACAATCTCCTTATCTGCTGTATTTTGCCTGCTCTCTAAAGAAGAGAGATTAGTTTCTGTATCCCCAACCCTTTTAGAGAGCATTTCCACAGAAGTTTTAATTTCCTGGATGTCTCCTGTTAGTGTTGACATGGAGGCTTGCAGGGGCTTCATGACTTCCATGAACTTCGCCTCCGTGAGTGGTACGTCTAGTATGGGGAGCTGTGTCAGGCTAGCAGCCTTCTGTTTAGCCCTTTTCGCAGCCTGCGTCTTCTCAGGCGTCTGCGGGGGCGAGTGCTTGGGACACGGTTTTCACATGAAGCTCTCCATCGCGATTTGCGGAACTCAACCGCGATAATAAATAAAGTTCCCTGACGTCTGGATATTTTATTTAATCCGCGTTAATCAGCCGCAGAGTAGCGATAGATAGCGGGTGAACAGCGGAGCTCCGAGGAGGTACATCCTTCAGTTAGGCAGCCATCACGTGGCAAACTGCTTTGAATGCTTTCTTGACCAGGGTCTTGAAGCAGTTTAGTGAGACAAGCCCAGTTAACCTTAATGTGGTTTGCAGCTGATTCCATATTGATGGGAGCACAAAGCTGACAGCACCTCTTCCCTACTTAGTGCATGTCTTGGGGATGTTCAGGAGAACAAGCTCCAAGTTACGCAGAGAGTAGACGTTGTGTGTCTAATGCACTAGTGAGCAGATGTACTGTGGCAGCTTGCTCACCATTACCTTCAATGTCCAATGCTTGAGTGGGATTGGGGGGGGTGGGGTACTACTGTAACAAAGTTTAATTTAATTGTTTTACACTGTTGGAGGGAAAGATTTTAGATTTTTTAGAAAATTGGAAAGTACTGGCAAATTACAAGGTAGACATGTTAGGTGTGGGCAACTTGGACATGTTAATAGAGTGATTCCTCGGACATGACACGCAGTCATGTCTGTCTTCTGGGACAAGATCCATGATGTTGTGCTGGGATAACATCGTGGGTCTGGCCTCAGACTGACCATTCAGAGCCCAGGGATTTTTCTTGGCTTGTATAATTAAGCAATAAGACAGCACTGGGTATGCTTTGTGGTGGGATAATGGCACACTTTGAGTGTGTTGTGAGGCATGAGGGCACACCTGGAATGTCTTATTGCGATTATAAAATAGGTCAACATTTTTTGGGGGGGGTGAAAAAATACACAGAAATAAAATAATGTTGAGCATGTTACCACTAATGATTTTTTCCAAACATTTATCCACCCCAACAAAATATTCTCAGCACATCCCAGCATATCAGTTTCAAACATAATGCTCAGCTAAACACATTTTTTCAAATTAGTCCTTAAACTCTCTGTTTTCCCAAACTCTACGCATTTACCTGTTTCCTAACCTTTTCTCCTTCTTCTTTATATAATGTATGGTAGAAGACTGTTAACCTTAGGAAATCATCATTTCCTAAGGTTGTTATGCCATCGATGTGACGTAGTAATGTTGTTAACCTATCGATGTGATGTAGCATCGATAGGTTAACAACGGGGGATCGGTCTATGCATGTTCGTGCCTTTTTTTACACTTGGGAACCGACGGATACATGCAGCGCCAAGGGAAGGACTGAATGGTCGCGGCGGTGGCTCTATTTCGTAAAGTAAGGAGCCGTTTTCCCTTTTTCTTGGGACCACACACTATAAAAAACAATGTATGGTCCTTCTATTGGCAACCGGTTAATGTTAACCATCTCGAGGTTGCCATGGTGATGTAAACCTCTCGAGCTTCTCTCTCGAGGTTTACACGGTCGTCCTGGCAACCTCTTGACAGTTAACAGACCGGTTACCGATAGAGGACCATACATTATCCTCTATATTTCCTCCCTTTTCACATCCTGTTTCTGTCCTATCTTTCATACATTCAACATATGGAATGTTTACTGTGGATGGAATACAAGAATTCAAATCTCTTCTCAGTTCTACAGACAGAATGTTCACCCCCTCTTTAACACAACAGAAGGTCTCAGATGGAACCAGGGCTTCTGCTGTATCTGTAGCAGGTTAAACAGTAGCGATTTCCCTGATAAGCAGGGAAGGATAGGAGAGGATTTTTAATAGGCTTGGGTGGCTAGTGAGATACTGGACCTGAAGTACTACTGGCAGGCACCTCTAAACTACCCAAAATTACCCTAAAATACCCCAATGAAAAATGGGCAGTTGGTCTGGGTTGGGTAGTTAGTATCTGATTCTACTTCCCTAACTGTCCCACTAGTCTAGTGGTCCCCCCGCCAATCGCCAGCCTGATAATGATGATTCCTTGGTGTCCAGTGGTCCCCCTGATGTTGGCCAGCTCAATGTTATGATTATTCCCTGGTATCTAGTGGCTCCCACCTGATGATCACCAGCTCAATGTAAAATAAAAATCTTTCCCTGGTGTTTAGTGGTCCCTCCCTCTCTGATCACCGGCCCAATGTTAAATAATTATCTTTCCCCTGGTGTGCAGCGGTCCCTTCCCCACCTATATCCATACCCAATGTTATAGTATTCCCTGGTATCCAGTGGTCCCTCCCTCACCCAATCACCCATTGTCACTCAGTTTCCCTGGTGTCCAGTGGTCCCCCATCCCGATCCCCTGTTTTATACATTCCCTGGTGTCTAGTGGACCCCCCTTCCTATCAACAATTCCCAGTAATAAAGGTAGTCCTCCTCCATTCCCTGGTGTCTAGCAGACCCCCCATCCCTCCACACCAGCAAGTAGTGCCCCACCACCCTGCTCTCCTCCACCTTGACCCCTAGCCAGCGACTGGCACAGCCCTCTGCTCTCCACCACGGCCGGCTGCTGACTGAGCTGTCAATGAGCACTCAATCAGTGGCTGTCCATGGTGGAGAGCAGAGGGCTTTCCTGGTTGCTGGCTTGGGGTCAGGATGGAGGGGGAATGCCGTGGTGGGCCACTTATGCTGGCTTGTGGTTAGGGTGGGGGAGTGGGGTTGTGGGGCACTACCTGCTGGAGTGGGGGGTCTGTTAGACACCAAGGAATGTATAATACAGGGGCTTGGGATAGGGTTACCACTGGACACCAGTGAAAATATGACACCAAGTGATCAGGTGGGGGGAGGGGCCACTGGACACAGGGGAATACTGACATTTGGCATGGGTGCAGATGAGGGGAGGGTCCGCTAGACGACAAGGAAAGATAATTAATTGGGCCAGCGATTGGAGGGGAAGCCACTAGAAATCTGGGAAAGATTTTATTTAACATTGGTCTGGTGACTGGTGGGGGGGGGGGACCACTAGACACACTCATTGACAGCTCAGTTGGCCGCCAGCCATGATGGAGAGTGGAAGGCTGTGCCGGTCCCCAGCTCGGGATCAGAATGGAGGGAAGTGGCATGGTAGGCTGCTAAAGTGGGCCACCACGCCATTCCCCCCATCCCAACCCTGAGCCAGTGACTGGCACAGCTCTCTGCTCTCCACCATGGCTATCCACTGACTGAGCTATTGTCAACGACACATTACCCATCTCAAATTACCTAGCCTGAGAATTACACTATTATGTCGGGTAGGGTAGTACATTACCCAAACTACCCTACCCGGCCAAAAATAGGCAATACCAAGACTACCCAAACCAGCTACCTGACAGGTAGCCCATGATTAATTTTTAATGGTCATCAAAAAAAAAAAAACAGAAATTAAAAGTGTAAGTGCTGTAGCACTTCATTTTTTAATGTATATATGTGAGTGTGAGAAAATGACTATGAGAGTAAATAACATTTAGGCAGTTTCATTTTAGGGCCTAGTTGAAGGTTTTTTAGTGAGTAAAGGTGACAGCCGTGTTTGTGATGGTGATCAGTGATGTGTGGTTAGTATTGATTTTATTGTGAATAGGTTGCTTGATCTTTATCCAGTGCTGCTGTGCTAAGACAATAGCACAGGTAAAGATGCCCCTCAGCCAACCAGGTTTCATGATTTTTCAAACCCATTTTTATGTCTATGGACAGAGCCAACAGCCATCTTGCTGTCTGTAGCTTGAAAATGGAGTATAGTGGAACACAAGTTTTGGACTTTTCAATGTATCCTTCCACATCTATAAATCACTATGCCAACTAAAACAAATACTCCCTCCTTTCTGTTTAGAATGTTGGAGACATAACTCTAAGCTGCTTATCAGATGGCAATTAGGAAACTGAAACAGCTTGTTAAATATTGGTTGCCTATTAAACTGGAATTATGTTTACCTCCTTCAAAATGCAACAACTTGCACATTTAAATACCCAGCATTTAAACATGTTTTGCAACTAACTTCAGTTGGCATGTATTATCTTTCAAGAAAGATTCATAAATGCCAAACCTTTCCCAGCAAATGTATAATGATTTACACTGTTTTTTAACCTTTTAAGACAGTCCTGTCTCAGACATATACCAGGGGCAGGATTCACAAAGCTATCAGGACCTAAGTCCCACTCTGCAACTGCAGTTGTGGACTGAAATCACCTGCAGCAGTTGCGGAGGGTGTTATGGCTGCTCCCATCAGCCGTAGCATCTTTCTGCAGCTGCCGCGATCACCCTGGTGACACCACCCGCAAGCTGCCATACATCGTGGAGCCAGTCGTAATCCGGCTCCACCTTTGTGAATACCCACCACTGAGGGACTTCTGCGGCTCCACAAGTGGCCACCCTTTGGCGCCGATGTTTTCGTCAACAGCTGTGGGAATTTCATGATCTTTGTGAATCCTGCCCCAGATCTTTAGTGAACTACCCAGACTAAATATATAGGTTTCTTGACAACAAGGGATGCCCCTGCCTTCCAAACATAACAGGTAAAAGCCTACCAAGTACTGAGGTAGGTGTGCTGTGTGTGTGTGTGTGTGTGTGTGTGTGTGTGTGTGTACTGGAGAAACAGTCAAACATCTGGCAAGGGAGACCTCATCTAATGAATTAACTGTTGACAAACCAGAAGAGTGAGAAATTCATCTGTATAATTATCTGATTCCTTATGTCCCCATACAGAGTTATAAAAAAAAGGTTGGCCAAAACAACTGAGAAAGAAATTTATAGGGGAAAACAGTTGAGTTTTTCTTGCGTTTTGGACCTCCAACTCCAGGCCGTGGAACATAAATGTATTGTTTGTGGTTGGAATGAGGAATCTAAACAGTAAGAAGGTCTAAACGGTAATATTTTTAATTTATGGTATTAGTAATGTAATTGTGCATAATTTCTATAAATACAGTAAATTTGAGGTTTGATAATAATGTAGCTAGGGTATGTGTTAACTTGCTTGGTTCTCTCACAACATGTACTAGTAATAGTAGTAGTAGTAGTAAAAATTTTATTCTGAAAATTCAGAACAGGATAGCTCAATTGAGCCGAGGCTCATTTTCAATGGGGTCCCAATTAATAAAAAAAAAAGTTACACAGAATATGTACATAAATACAGGCATAGCAAATACAATATACAACCTGTATCAAAAGACACAATACATGACAGGCATGTAGATGTTTTTCAATTAATTACAACAAACTTTAGGCATTTCAGCACTTTTTACAAGCCAAGATCTTATCTGATGCCAAGATGGAGACGATGTTGACTTGATATATAATGTGCTATTTTTGAGAATGAAAGCGATCATGCCATTTATTAGGAGGAAAAGTATTGCTTAGATACATAGACACTGTTGGCAGATAAGGGCCTATGGCCCACCACACTGCCCATTTGAGCTTGTAAGTTCCCTTTATGTTTTCCTATATTAATATTTTTATATTTTTGTTGGTTTCGTGTAGACTTGATATTATTCCTGAAATGTCAGAGATCTTTCTGTGGAGCTTGCAAGATACTGGTATGTACCTATATAGTTTGTAAAAGGTCCTGATCAAACAACTGGAAACAGAAGACTGTTTTTTGTCATTTTATAATATGATGTATTGAGTGTGTATTTACTGAGTTGCTGGATGAGGGCCTTGAAGAAAATAATAACATTTACTTAACTCATTCAAGATTCTATCAGGTGGTCAGAAAAAACGGCTATAAGAATTTGTCTGAAAACTAACAAACATGAGATGTGAAAAAATAGCATCTGTGTATACGTATATGGGGAAATATCTCTAATTTCTTTGCAATGCATTTGTTTACAGGCATTACTAGTATTTTTTGAAAGATTGGCTGACTAGTTGTGATTACTAATTTTGAGTATAGTTCATGAAATAATGAATGTGATATTTGTTATTTCATATAGTCCCCCATTATGCCTTATCCATGTAAATCCAAAGCACTCCAATGCCATCTTGATATACAATATTAATACAGAACAGCAAATCAGAGCTCTTTTCCTGATAAAAGGCTGCTGATATAATAAATAAGGGACAAAGTCATAAATAAGGAACCAGTGGCTTATGGAAAAATCTACAGGGATTTGATTCTGCCTCTGTGGGGAAAATACAGAAAAAATTAGGGCTTCTTACAGGGAAATGATTATTTGGATCTGGAAGCATTAACTATTTTTTATCCTATATTTTGTATCCTGGATAGCACAGGGGAGATACTACATCTCATTGTCAGAGATGTTCATGTAAACATTTTTGCACTGTATTTACTCAGGCTGTCTCAGATTAGATTGCAATATCTTATTTTCAGTGGGGTCAGGATGTTACCATTTTTATAATGTATTTATTTGGGGTGCCCACTCCAATGCCCCCTTATTGAAAGGAGATGCGCAGCGCATCCCAGCAGGAAAGGGAGATGTGCTGAGCAACTCCAACAGTGCGCCACGTCGTGATATTCAAACATGCAGGATGCGCCGGCCACAAGGGAATGGGCCAGGGCACACACAAATGGTATGCCATGCAAGTCAATGGGGCATCCCCATACATATGCTTCACTGTGGCAAATTCAGTGGGAATGCACCCCTCAGAGTCCAGAGCACTGCAGCACACAGCTGGCCATCAATAGCTGGCCTAACCTGGCCAGCCACCTGCAGGTGGGCTGCAGAAGTGCACCAAGGTGCACAGCAGCCTGGCAGCCCTGGTGGATTAGAGGTACCTCCTTCCCATCTCCAGTCGATCCAACTCCATCCCCAAAGAGCTCCATAGTGTAGGCCCCCCAACCCAATCACACCAGAGGAAACTATGGTCCATATCCATAGCATAGAGGACCCCCACCCACCACCCCGGTATGCAGATACCCCTGCTCCCCCATACCCAACCTGATGCACAGACTGGCACTGCCTTCCACACCCTGCCACAGTCAGGCGCCGACTGCACTGGATCCAGGCTGGGGACCTTAACTCCAGAATGACTCAAGTGGCTGTATCAAGTATTGTGGTACTATGCAAGCTGTGGACCCACCAGTGTATGCAGCCATGTGTACAACCATGGCAAACCGTAAGAGGGAACTGACATACCTCCAATGCATGCCTTGTTGATGTGCATCTTTCTGCTGTCATACAACACTGCAAGTCCACACTCTCCCCTGTTCAACATGCCATCCTCCAGACTGCTGAGGTATCCTGGGTGCCATGGGGTGCAGTATCCTGCAATGCCATTTGCAGTGTATGTTCCAGGCTAGGGACTGTTCATCTGTGGTTCCCCAATTGTACAAACGAATGGGAGGTTGACTGTAACACACTTGTTCTGGGACCTGCGTGAGTGGGTGCAGCATCATCCGTCACCCACACTGAGAAGTGCAATGGCACTGGGACGATGGACCCACATGCAAGCACCTGAGGTGTATAGCCACTGGGCACTGTCACCCACACACAGCTTGTGCCTACGTATGACATATTCTGATGTCCTACTGCCAGTGCTCCACCACTGACCAATAAAGTGGTATGATCCCATCATAGTGCCAATCATCGCAATGTGATGGGCTGGGGGGCAGAGAGGGGGTGTCTGTGCACCCTTGGGGGGCAGGGGCCACTACACTCTAGACGTAGACTGTAGGTGTATTCTGGTGTGATCAGGGATGGGAGCAGGGTCCCTACAATATGGAACAAATAGAGCCTGGATTCCGGTATGATCAGGGCTGGTGGAACGGATGGGGTGCCACTTTACCACCAGAGACTTTAGGGCATGTCCCACATGGAAGCGATTGGGGTCAGGGTTTGGGGGCAAGAGCTACTCCTGCACATTCATCCCTGTGCAGACATGCAAATGGGTGGGTAATGAGCATGCATAAGACCCCTTTTCACCCTGCATGTTCAATTAGTTCATTTGCATTCCTGGGCTGAATATCACCCATGGGGACTGTGGCTCATCCCGGTATGTTGTCACGCATTCCCCCTGGGAGGTATTCAGTCAGGGAAGCCCTGGATGCACCTGTTTTGGCAGCCATCTGCACTGACTCCCATGCAAGGTAACATTTTCAACAGGTACTGATGCCTGCCAGGATGAAGCGCAGTGTCACAGGTTTACTGCATGACAAAAGGGATTAACTCCCACTGAAACTGCATTGTTTGCTACAGTAACTCTACTGCAGAATTCTGCAGAGTTGCACTTCATCCTGGTGGGCTTCATTGTATGCACACCCTGTACTGGTGGTGTATTCTCTTTGAATATTGTATTGATGCTGACCTGCACACCCTCTTTGTACAATACATCTTTCTGCTTGTGCATCTGTGCAGCACTTTATGTGTTCCCCCAGATGTAAAATATTGTTTTCAGTGCATTCTGATTTTATGCAATGCAACATAATATTGTGCAGATGTACAGCCCCACTGAAAATAAGATGCCATTTCTTCTGTGAACTATTCAGGCTAAATAGATAGCAATCAGCAGGCACATTCTAGGAAAACACATTGTAAAGATGTGTCAAAGGCAGACCACATTGAAACTGCCTCTCCACAGATCTGCATTGTGCAATTACATTACAAACAAGCATTTGTCAATGCCGAATGTTGCTTGCTTGTATGTGCTGTTTAGGTATTTGGAAGTCACTGGAGTGCAAATACTGAAAATTCGCAAACTTACGAGCGTGCGTAGGAACTCTGCAACGCACGCTCGTAAAACAGTCAGTTTTAGGCATTTTTTCCCCAAATTTTCAACATAGCCATTTTAAGACCTCTGCTTATGAACAGTGTCACTGTGATTTTCTTAATGTGTCCAACACATGGATTTCGCACACAGACTGCGCCACTGTGCGCTACATGAACGGAAACACATTTTGGGCAAGATGTGAAAAATGACAGCTGTACTGCTCATAAGGAGGTGTGGTAAAATGGCAATGTTGAAAATCTGGAGTGAAAATATTGAAAATTTGCGAACTTACTAGAGTGCGTAGGAACTGTGCAACGCGGCTCGTAAAACAGTCATTTTTAGGAATTTTTTCACCAAATTTTCAACATAGGCTTTTTGAGAGCCCACCTTATGAACACTGGCAGTGTCGTTTCATTAATGGGTCCCGAAAGGTGATTTCACACAGTGACCACGAAATCACCCTTCGGGCCTGACTAATGCCATGACAGTGCAAGAATTCATGAAGAGGGGTCCCAAAAACCCCATGTTGAAAATTTGGGCCTAAAATTCCCAAAATGCCTGAGATATGCAACAAAGTTGAAAACCCTATTTATTCCATTATACAGCTTACCGGCATTTCCTCAGTTGGCGGTCGGCTTTGAAGAGTGCAGAGCGTGTTCCCAGTCCACCGATGATCTCAACGGCCGAGCTCGGAGGTAAGTATAGGGTGGGGTGGGGAGGCAGGTGTGCAATGGGTGGGTGAGGGGGGGCAGGGAGACCGCGGAACCGCTTTTTTATTTACAGGATTTTTTTTTTTTTAATTAAGATGACATGGGACGTTTGCCACACTGGGGTGGGCTCCCAGCGTGGCAGCTGGAAAGGCTGTTTGGGGGTGCTGGAGCTGACTGGGGATTGGGCACCCCCATCGGCTATAACAAGATTTGCCACACTGGGGTGGGCTCCCAGCTTGGCACCTGGAAAGCTTTGGGGGCGTGCAACCGTGGAGCCAGCGAGGTTGGGCACCCCGTGAGTCTATAACATTTTTTGCCACGCTGGGGTGGGCTGCCAGCATGACACCTGGACAGCTTTTGTGGGGCGTGGGCCGATGGGGATTGGGCACTTGCTTGCCATACAGTGAGTGCGTGGGGGAGGGAGCGCATCAGCACGCAATACGCGCGCGTGCGTGCGCTGGGGGGGACAGCTCTGCTCACTGAAGTGGAGCTCTCCCTTTCAACTGTATGCCACTGCATTTTTGACTGCTGTCATAGACAGCTGCAGCAGTCATTGGAGAACTGTGGCCACGCCTGCAAACTCACTGACTGAATTGGAAGACGAGTGCCACACCTCCGAAAACTCGGATGACGGCACTATGTTTCTTGCATATGCGTGCAAGCAACATAATAATGGGTAAATGCTTCCCAAAAGCTCTCCACAGCCATAGTGTCTCTGACCAGATCTCGTATAATGGGTAATAGCACCGTAGTGTATCAGTAGCAGTCTCTTGTCTTCCCCTCTAACCCTCCCATGATATGGTTCTTTGTGCTGTTGTAAATAACTTAAGTACTACACACATACATATAAAACTATTTGGTTTGGAAGGTCACAATTTTCTTTTTTTTTTAATGTGGGATTCTAGTATGGGGAAGAATGGAGCTAAGAACTGGTGCTGAAGAGTGTCTGTTTTTTGTTATGAAAGCCATTAGTTCTCTGCACAAAGACTTGCTGGGCATAGTAGATTTAAACAAAAACTGTTGTTTACTGGTACCATAACCAGAATCTCGCCATTGTGAGATGAGGTGAGTTGGTTCACTGTTGGTGGCTGTAGCTGAGGTACCTCTTGTTTCAGCAGTTGCGATCAGTGCTCATATTTGACAGGCATAGTTCACTTGAAAAAAAAAAACAACAAAAAAAGTCAAGCTGTGCAGTTCAAAAATGAGATAATGGGCAGGAATGGTGACGGGGAGGGAGAAACCTGTGCTGAGAAAAGTAGCAATTGGCTGGAGTCAATGAACTTGCCGACTGAGGATTTCAGGACTGCAAAGAAAAAATGAAAAAGAAAATGTGAAACAAACAAATAAAAAAAAAAAAAAGGTTGGGGACTTCCGGTGATGTAGTAGGTGGGAATTGCTGCTTAACTCTTCGCTCTGGCTCTCCAACGACCAAAAAAAAAGAGAATCCAGTGCTTCACGGTGGCATCCTGCATTTCTACACTGCATTACAGGCACAAGGGACCTGCAATGGTCCGCACGAAGAAAAGCTCTTTGGTTGCCAAAATTGCTTCAGTAAATTCACAAGACAGACTGATGGCAGGCCTCAGTCCAGCTCCCTCGCGCTCATCTGTGCTCTCAGCGTCTGGGGCCGAGGACTCATGCTCCGATTCCGGTTCAACTAGCACTAGGGCAGAATCGAGAAAAATAATAAAGCTTCTACACAAGATAGATGCAAAGGTCTCAGACATCCAGATGGACTTTAAAAAATTGGAGTCTAGAACTACCACAGTGGAACAGCACCTAGAGGGGCTGCAGGCCGAACATATGGCCTACGGAAGATCATTGGCATTCCTGTACGGCAGGGAGAAAGCTCTAACAGCAAAGGCCGAAGATGCAGAGGCGCAACAACATAAGGGTGGTCGGCATACCAGAAGGGGCTGAGCAGGCTGACATGGTGGCCTTTATGGACTGTTGGTTAAAAATGGAGCTGCAGATGGGGAAAGACACCCAATTGGAGATTGAAAGGGCACACAGGGCCCTTGCCCCAAAGCCTAAGCAGGGCGCCCCTCCCAGAGCCATTATAATCAAATTTCTGAGGTACCCCATTAAGGATAAGGTTCTCCGTCTGGCATGGGCTAAGAGGGATCTGCATTTCGACGGAACAAAGGTGTTTGTAGATCAAGATTTCCCCCCTGCCTTGGCCCAACGTCGGAGAAAGGTGCTTGGTGTGGTGAAACAGCTTAAAGAGAAGGGCATGAGGGCCCAGCTGCGTTACCCTGCAAGATTGTGGATAGAATTGCCTGAGGGTCCCAAAACCTATGATTCCTTACTGATGGCACATGATTTCCTGGTTTTGAAGGACATTCAGATCCCAGATATAAAAGAAGAGATTGCGGAGGAGGAGATCGAGCAGCTTCTCTGGGCAGTGGCTCCAGGCTCGAGGAATAATAACCGGCCCCACTTCAAAGCGGACTCAGTTTGCCTTTACATGCTGATCTATCTAAATGGATTACCAAGGGGAAGCACCCTGAGAAGATTACCTGAACTGTGGTAACTGAATGCTTTCTGTTTTTCTCTTTTTTTCCAGGGGACCGATTGTTAAACCTTAGCTCATTTTGATTATGAGTACCCTGAAGTGTTACAATTGCTATTCAAGCAAAGTGCTTTTGAGTTTATAATAAAGCGGTTAAGATGTTTACCTTGTTGTTTTGTTTTTTTTTTCCCATCAGTTGCTCTGGCCCTGGGTGGTGTAGAGCTAGGGGGATCCCTCTCCTCCTTTTGGTGAGAGGCTATTCGAATTGGCACCGCGGGAGGGTTGGAGGGCAGTCCTTTTGTTTCGGATTCCATGGTGGGTGGGACCTATTTTCAGAGTGGCGCCTTCCTGGAGTCCAGCTCTGGTTCTGGTCCCCCTGACCTCACGGGGCTTTTCTGTTCCTCCTCTTTTCCCCTCTTCGCGAAGGATGCTGACTTAATGTGGATTTTTGCAGAGGAGGGAGCTATCTCAACGGCCATACTCCAAACACCCACAAGAAGGGCAGCTCTTATAATTTAAAGTAAGACAAATACTCTGATACTAGTGGGTCATGGGCATTTTGACCACCCATCCCCTCGATATAAATAGCAAGAGATGGTCCTACTCTTTATTAGCTTGGGGGGAGGAGAAGGGTAAAAGAAGGGGGGAAAAGGGAAGATTCTGATTTTTGATTTTTCTTTTTTGTTTTCCCTTCATAGAATGGGTGGATAGAGGGTTACTCCCTCGCGATTTAGATAACTGCATTAGACCACTAGCCGGCGTGGAGTTTAAGAGGCCTGCCTCGAACTATGTCGCGTTAGGCCCCCGCCAGATGGTCAGAGCTATTTATGGGGAATGAGTACATAATTTATTATTTTAATTTTTTTTTCTCCAGGGTGAGGCCTCACACGGTTATTTTTGGCCAAGGATGACGTAATCCACTCAAGTGCCCTTTCTTTTTACTCGAATGGGAATACAAATTGGTGTGCCCCCCCCATCCACGAGACGGTTTGCCTGTTTCCTTTTTGTGCCATTTTAGTATGAGGGCTAATTAATTAACAACCTTTTTGTCCCCCCCCCTTTTTTTTTTTTTGCAGTCTGAGCTGCACTGGATTCATTATTAAGGACAATTTTGGTTAATGGGTAAACGTTGGAGGCCCGAAGGGTTCTTTTTTCCAGC
The DNA here is from genome assembly GCA_016271365.2 of Neoceratodus forsteri. Classification (NCBI taxonomy): domain Eukaryota; kingdom Metazoa; phylum Chordata; order Ceratodontiformes; family Ceratodontidae; genus Neoceratodus; species Neoceratodus forsteri. Next base: position 510,416,902 of record CM028130.1, on the reverse strand, counting down.
CCTTCCCGGAAGCTTTTCCTTAGGAAAACCAACAGAGGGCACAGGCTGGTGACTCTCCAGGTTTCTGGGGAGCCCCCAACCCTTTCACTCCTAGTGGAGTGTTGTTCCTTCTAGGGGGTGTAGTTCTTTTCTCCCCCTTCTTCACATTGAAGCGCCTGCTGAGCTGAGTATCGTCAGCACGGATGGACGCTTTGGCTTTTAAGCCATATAAGAGCAAAGACCCCTTGTCGTTGCGCTCCCTCTGTGGAGCCAGGTCCAGCGCTTTTTGTGCAGGGCTTGTAGCCTTTTCCGACTTAATGTGTGTTATGGTGGTTGTATTATTTGTTGCTCTGTTTCTTTTCTATCCTTTCTCTCTTTTCTGCCTTTACCTACCTTTGGGAGAGTGCCTTTTTTGTATGACAAGGTGTTATGATTGTACAATTGGATATAGGGTGCATAATTATTTCCGGAGTTCTCTTAGATATATAACATGGCTGACGTGACAATTTGTTCGCTTAATGTTAAAGGAAATAACAATGTTGTTAAACGTGCGAAGGTATTAGCTGAATTTAAAAGGGAAAAGTGTGACATTGCCTGTTTACAGGAGACCAGGTTGACCCTGGGAGAGCACATGAAATTGCGCAGGGATTGGGTGAATATGGTATGTTCTGACGAGCACCCACAATCTAAAAAGTGGGGAGTAGCTATCCTATTTCATAGGGTCCTTCCCTTTCAGATTCAGTCTGTAATTAAATCAGGCTCTGGACACCAACTGATGGTTTCTGGCATTTATAAGAGTTGAATGATACATTTGGTTGGAATTTATGCCCCCACCCCACCTTCTGGAGAGTTTTTTCGCTCCCTTTTTAACTCGATAGCTAGATTACCTCCGGGACAAGTTATTCTTATGGGGGATTGGAACTGTGTTGAGGACGTCAGTAAGGATAGAATCTCTACCAAAATCCCAGGATCAGGGTCCTGCTCCTGGTTACTTCGTAACCTGCTTGTAGAAGCTGGACTAATAGATCCATGGAGGCAGTTTAATCCCTCGGTGAAAAATTTTACCTTTTTTTCTCTGGCCTCCAATATGTACTCCAGATTGGACAGATTTTACACTCAGAGAAATGCTTTGCATTCATTTAGGGACATTTCCATCCTCCCAATCACGATCTCCGACCATGCTGTGGCCAAGGCACAACTTCGCTGGGACACAGTGGAGGGGGACGGACTCTGGAGATTTGATCTGGGACTACTCAATGATAAACAGTACAAAGAATCTACCAAAAGGGTTATTCAATGTTATCTAAAAGAAAATACAGAGGCGCTTTCTAAGCCCAAGTACTTGTGGGATGCCTTAAAGGCGGTAGTGAGAGGGCATACAATAGCATTTGCCTCCCATAAGCATAAATTGCACCAGGCTCGTATGCAGGAGGATCTCGCATCTATTGCTGACCTGGAAGCGTCGAACAAACATACAGGGTCTAGTCATACACTCAAAAAGTTAAGGGAGGCCAGGGATTCTTATAATTCCTTATTACACCGATGGGTAGAGAACTCCCTTAGATTTGCCGGGCAGCGTTATTATGAGAGGGGAGAGAGGGCAGGCAAATTGCTTGCCCTAAGGCTCTGCAAGCAGGCAGCCGATAGGTATGTAGTTAAAGTTAGTTCAGACCCACCTAATCTCCCTTATAAGATTCTTCCTGGTGAAATTGCACAAGAGTTTGCGGAATTTTATAGACAACTCTATACGAAGGAAGAAACACAAGAGCATGGCGAGAAAGTCTCTAATTTTCTACAAGGTTTGGAGCAACCTGCCCTGTCTCGTACTCAGAGAGACTCCTTGGAGGCTCCCTTCACTGAGGGAGAGGTGGGGGAGGCTATCAAGGCTTTCAGCTCTGGCAAGGCTCCCGGCCCTGATGGATTCACCTTGGAATTTTATAAAGGGTTCCAGGAGGTGTTAACCCCGTTACTCACCAGAGTCTGCAATGTGGCGCAGGAGCCGGGGGCCTTGCCAGATACATGGGGAGAAGCCCGTATTTCAGTATTGCCCAAACAGGGGAAAGATCATACCTCATGCGCTGGGTATCGACCTATTTCGCTGCTCAATCAAGATGCAAAAATCTTCGCTAAGATCATCAGTGAACGTTTACAGAAAGTGGTCCCCATCTTAGTTCACCCGGATCAAACTGGGTTTATACCTGGGAGGCACATCCAAGACAACATTAGATTGCTGTTAAATGTCATTTCAGCATCCCAGCTCCCTATAGACTCCCCACTTTCGGCAATACTATCTTTAGATGCTGAGAAAGCATTTGATCGTCTAAATTAGCAATATTTGGACTTGGTCTTGGGGGACTTTGGGTTCAGTGAGAAATTTTGGACTTGGATATCTAATCTATACTCTAAGCCCAGAGCAAAGGTCCGGGTGAAAGGGACGATTTCCACTCAATTTGGGATTGAGTGAGGCACCAGGCAGGGCTGCCCCCTCTCCCCTCTCTTATTTGCCCTTAGTTTGGAACTTCTGGCAGCATTTATTCGGCAAACGGATATTTTTCAAGGTCTCCGGGTTAGAGGGGTGGAGGTCAAGATCTCTTTATATGCGGACGACACCTTGTTATATATATCAGATCCAGTAAATGCGGTTGCCGGGATTGTCAGTCTTTTCTCTGAATTCGGAGCTCTTTCCGGCTATAAGGTTAATCCGGATAAACCTGAGCTATTCCCTCTGGGGGGTTCCTTGGATCAGCCTTTACCAAAGGTGCAGCAAATTAAGTGGTGTAAGTCAGGGTTTAGATATCTTGGGATATGGGTCCCTAGGGACTACAAGGCCATATATTCTACAAATCATTTAAGGGCGCTTCAGGAGATTTGGGAGGACTACAACAGATGGAGGGAGCTCCCCCTTTCCGTCTCGGGCAGGGGTGAATCCATCCACATGAATATTCTCCCTCGCCTGTTATTTATAATGGGTGCCATTCCTTTCAGACCTCCGAGGAATTTCTGGCAAGATCTGAACTCTACCCTCTCTAAATTTATTTGGTCTGGGAGGAGGCCCCATGTTAGATGGAAGACCATGTTGGCCCCCAAAGATGGGGGGGGGGGCTTTGGGATACCTGATGTCCAGAAATATTTTTGGGCATCTCAGCTGCAACCGTTGGTGACTATGGCTCAGGAGTCCCCACCAAAGTGGGTTCAGATTGAGGGGGCTGATTCTCCTTTGGGAAACGTTTCCGACCTTATTTTCTTGGATATTCCTAGGCTGCGCCAGCTTGATTTTAGGAATCCTTTCACTAGGGTGATTTCTCAGGTTTGGAGAGACATGAACTCAAAACTAGGTATTTTCTTAAAGCTTAACCAATATACGACTATATTGAGCTGCGTAGATTTTGGCCCACTCAGGTGGGATATGGGTTTTCATCGGTGGGCGAGAGCTGGTCTGATTAATCTGGGCCAGCTTTTCAATCAGAATCTAGTAAAACAATTCCAACAGTTAAAGGCCGAATTCAATCTCCAACGTACAGACTTGTTCCGCTACCTCCAGTTAAGACACTATGTCCACTTAAATGAAAAGGAGCTTGAGTTGGGTACAGAACCTTTTAAATAACCCAGTACAATTTACTTTATCCTCCCTGATAAGGTCTCCGAATCAAAAAAAAATTGATCTCCAAATTAGTGCAGGGGATGAACTTCGCAGAGGGCGATTCCCTAATTCAGGTTAAGGACATTTCGCATAGCGACCTAGGTGTGGCCCTGTCAGAGTCTGACTGGACTTCCATTTGGAAGGCTATTCAGAACACCACATCATCCCTCTTAGTGAGAATTTCAGTGGAAGTTAGCCGTTAGATTTTTAGAGTTCCAGTTGTGACAAAACATTATGGGTTACATCATCTCACCTTGCTGGAGAAACTGTCAGTTGGTTGGTACATATTTCCATATATTTTGGGAATGTAAAGTTATACAGGAGTACTGGAGGGAAGTAAGAGATATCTTTGAAAGGATTTTTGAGCTAATATTGCCAGAGTCTCCTCAGTATTGATTATTGGGATTGCCCCCCCCCCCCCCTTTCTGGCTTCCAGATCCTCCCGTTATCTGTTTGGAATCTTGGTTGCAGCAGCCCTTAAGGCTATTAATTTGTTATGGCTTACTCCGGATAAGCCTACAGTCACTACTTGGTATGATATTTGCACCAGGATCCTAGACATGGAATATCTGATGGCCAAGTTGAGGCTATCTTTAGATAAATTTAAAGGGAGATGATTACCATTCTTGCATTTCATGGCCTCCCGGGAGGGGAAACCTGTACTAGAGTTGCTTGCCAGATATGTCTGAGAAGACTTTCCAGGTCCAGTCTGGATGTTCTGACTGAGATGTGATTAGGGGGACTGTGGAAGTCTGGGCCTTTAGCACTAACCGAGGTGTCCTCAACCTTTGTTAGAGGTAATAACTTATTGGCAGCAATTATAATGTTTAACTGTTTTTCTCCCTTCTCCTTTCTTCTTTTCCTAAGTTTGAAGGCACTCTCTCATCTGTTAATCTTATCTCTCCCTCTCCTTTCTCTCCTGCTTTTCTTCTCTGTTTCTTTTCCTCTTCTTTCCTTTGGTTTTGGTGTTAATACTGTGTAAGAGAGTAGAAGTAGATTCTCTATTTGTCTGTTAATATATGTATCTCTATGGAAAAAAAGTTCTCCAATAAATTTTAATTTCAAAAAAAAGGTTACATAATACTTTAAAGTGATTTTTTTTAAGCGGAACATGGCCTGACTGATGGCATGAGTGGACACATGAAAACTGAACTCCAGCACTGAACTTTGCAAATCGACTAAAATAACCTTTTTGTTTAATATAGAACTTACTCTGACCAACTGCGGGGCATGATTGAGCATTCATACATCGCTGGAAAAATTCTGAAGTGGATACAACATGAGGAAAGAGAAATAAAAATCAACCCCGGCTGGAGCCGCTGAAAATGAAGGCCCAACACACTCGGGTGCCAGTGGGTATGGAGTTACCAGTCTCCTTATTGAGATTTGCCTTCCCTGGCATCGTTACTGGTGGCAATACAAAGTCTGGATCAAAAAATGGAGGAGTTTAAGGACTGCATTCTAAAAAAGAAAGCAGACACAGCACAAACAGATGCCACCAAAGCAGGCAAAGTGGCAGACAAAGTGTTGATGACCTGTGCAGGTCTTGTACAAGGAAATGCCATCTTGCAATCCCATTTGGAGCTGCTTGGAAATCACTCCAGGGCAGCCAATGTGTGCATTTTAGGCCTTCCTGAGGCCTCAGAGGAAGATGCTCCAACGATATTCCTCAGGGACTGGATATCAGGGGCACTTTTCTTGGAAGGACATTTGACAATAAAGAAAGTTTCCTGTATAAATCCTAGGAGATCACCGACCGACCGATGAGACTACAGCATGTACTGCCTGATGATGCTCAGGTGCCCAGAACAGTGAGATGAACTTTTACCACTAGTCAAGAGACGTGGGTGCACCAAATTAGATGAAAACACTGGGAAGCTATTCTCTGACTTAAAGATTACAGGAAATTATTTCTTACTGAAGCTGTTTACAATGTTCATATTTTCAGAAAGGATATTCTTACCCTAAAATGATCCGTATTTAACCGTACCAGAATAAAACATGATATGAAAAACTGTGTATACCATGGGAGTGCAAATACATTTGGAAGAATAAAAAACTGTTATTTTCATGAAGACATAGCTACTGTGCAATTACCAGTTGAAATCATGTTATCTGCACAGTAGCTCTGTTATTTGCATAGTAGCCACATCCACTGCATTTCACATGAAAGGCCCACTGCAAGCAGCTGGTCAAACTGTGGCGCTGTCACTTTAACCATAAAAGTAAAAGGCTCAGCTTAGCGTCATTAATAAAGTGGAAAAGAAAGAAAAACTGTAAAAAGATAATCTGTTTGCATAACACAGTATTTTATTTTTACCTGCAGTAGACACACACACACACACACACACACACACGTGTACATCCCATGAGGTAGCTCCAAATACGGTATGTATGTTATTTGATTGAAATGTTGGTCTTGTTGCCACTGTGCACTCGTGGTTGTGCCACTCGTGCTAGTGTGCAACAACCCCAACATTCCAAAACAAATATCATGCATATTTTAAGCTACCTCAGGGGGTATTCCTTACATTTTGCATGGTATTGTTTTTATGTGCAGCATTCTTTTACAGTTCTATTCATGAAACCAAAGATCTGGGCCAAATATTCCAAAAAGCACAAATCTGAGCACAAAATGTTGTGCTGTGCCTTGCGATTGCCCAGGAGCGGAGGATGCATTATTCAGTCGAATAGTACATCAGCACTATTTGACTGAATATAGGGCCAAGTCAGCACAGCACTAAGTCTACTAGCACTGCCCAGACATGGATCCCGAAGTATACTTCCAGAATGGATGGCAGCAGAGTGCTATCTGCAGTATTCAGAGGGACCCATGCAAATGAGCTCATTGGGTATACAAGATGCTAAGGGGCCATTTGCATGGCCATTATGGGCTCATTTGCATTGGTAGTGAGACAGGTTAGTACAGTGCTGTTCCCCCCCCCCCGAGTGCACAGTCCCAGAGTGGTGTGGATAGCACTGGTTCCTAGAAGCCCCCTCCCTCTCCCCCAATCTCCAGCCCATAGTACAGCTAAAGCATCCCTGGTGATAGTGGTCCCCCCTCTCTCTGATTGCCAGCAATAAAAATAAGGCATCCCTGGTGATAGTGGTCCGGCCCATTGCTAGCCAGTGATGCTGATAAAGTATCCCTGGCACTAGTGGTCACCTCCCAACTCCAGCCCATAGTACAGCTAAAGCATCCCTGGTGCTAGTGGTCCCCCCTCCCTCTGATCACCAGCCCATAGGTCACTTGAAAAATCCCTTGATGCCTAGCGGCACCAAACACCCCCCCCCATCCCCAGTCACCTTGCTGGTACCCTTGGTGCTGCTGGTGCATACAGCATCTGGCACAATAATTTGCACCAATCGATGGGCTTTTTGAAAATTGAGCCCAGTATCTTCCACTTTGTTTAGCTTGGCTAAAGGCTGATAACAAATCTGCTGAAGTATATCCATGGACCATGGATCCACTATATTGTTGTCCATATCAACCTATACTGCACTGCAGCTAAGGTTATAATGACAATTTACAAATAGCTGACATCAAAAAAGCAGTTTCACATTTCAGACAGCAGTGCTTCTTCTGATGTAAAAAGCATTATCTTATGGCCCCCATATTCAGAGCAAGCTGTTAGTGCTGGGTGCACTGGAGCACTGAGTGGTAGTTAGTGCAGGGCTGGCGTCGGATGTTATTCAGACAGATATTGCTCTCTGACTGGAACACACTAATTGTCTGAATATGGGGCAAGTCAGTACAGTGCCACTGCACAGTGACTATGCAATGCATGGACACAGCCCACAGCTAAATAAGGGCTAACAGGAGAACCTACTGGAGACCATGCTGCCCAAACAAGATAGCACTAGGGCTTCTGTGAGCATATTCAACTGATGACCTTTGAAGAAGTTTCAGAAACATAATATTTGGACCCCAAATTTGCTTGCAGTTCACATAAGCTGTTTGCTTTCTCCATTTTTAGCAGCATATTTGCTCCATAAACTGATCACTGTTGAAAACAAATGCTAGTCACACGTAGTGTTGCTCAGATAGTATCCGACAGAATCAGATACCACTGATTTTCCTGGATACTGATTGGTCTCCAGCTACAGGATCCAGTCACCTAGGATCCAATAGGATACCAGTTATCCGATGCAACTATCCAGGATCCGAGACACTACCTGACCTTGGATCCCACAATCTGATCTTGGATCTGAGGCAGATATCAGAAATCAGATCCCGCTATCAGACCTTGGATCCAAAATTCCAATGGGATCAGATAGGATCCCAGGTCTGGATATAAACCTATCAGATGGTCTATCCTTCGGATGCCAATTAGGATTGTCAAAAGCTTTATTCCTGCATCACTAGTTACAAGCTGCCTAGTCATTACAGCATTGCTTTAAACTGTTTTTTAATCAGCTGATTTCAGATGACTACCAGATGAAAAAGTTGTCACTTTCATTTCTAAACCTTTGAAGTTTTAATATTTCATTCTCTACTTCCATCTCAGGTATTTCTCACAGTTCCAAAATTATTTTTTTTAAATGAAGCTTATCTCAGCATCTCACTTAAAAACAAGCATTTGTCAATGCCGAACGTTCGCTTGCAGGTATTTGCAGTATTTGGTATTTGGCACTTGGACATGGCTTAAAAAAATCAGTGACAAAGAAGTACAAGCATTTGTCAATGCTGAATGTTGCTTGCTTGTATGTGCTGTTTAGGTATTTGGAAGTCATTGGAGTGCAAATATTGAAAATTTGCGAACTTACGAGCGTGCGTAGGAACTGCGCAACGCACGCTCGTAAAACAGACAGTTTTAGGAATTTTTTCACCAGATTTTCAACATATCCATTTTAAGACCTGTGCTCATGCACAGCATCACTGTGATTTTCTTAATGTGTCCCATACATTGATTTTGCACACCGACTGCGCCATTGTGCGCTACATGGGCGGAAACACGTTTTGGGCAGGATGTGAAAAATGACAGCTGTACTGCTCATAAGGAGGTGTGGTAAAATGGCAATGTTGAAAATCTGTAGTGAAAATATTGAAAATTCGCAAACGTACGAATGTGCGTAGGAACTGTGCAACACACGCTCGTAAAACAGTCATTTTTAGGAATTTTTTCACCAAATTTTCAACATAGCCATTTTAAGACCTCTGCTAATGAACAGTGTCACTGTGATTTTCTTAATGTGTCCCATACATTGATTTCGCACACCGACTGCGCCATTGTGCGCTACATAGGTGGAAACACATTTTGAGCAGGATGTGAAAAATGACAGCTGTACTGCTCATAAGGAGGTGTGGTAAAATGGCAATGTTGAAAATCTGGAGTGAAAATATTGAAAATTCGTGAACTTATGAGCCTGCGTAGGAACTGCTAGCCGACTCAATAAAACAGTCATATTTGGAATTTTTGCACCAAATTTTCAACATGGGTTTTGGGACCCCTTTCATAAGCGATGTCACTGTCATGGCGTTAGCCGAGGCCCGAAGGGTGATTTCACTCAGTGACTGCTGTGAAATCACCCTTCGGGCCTGAATAACGCCATGACAGTGACATCATTCATGAGAAGGGGTCCCAAAAACCCCATGTTGAAAATTTGGTGCAAAAATTCCAAAAAATGCCTGAGATATGCAATAAAGTTGAAAACCCCTTATCTAGCCCATTATACAGCTTACCGGCATTTCCTCAGTTCGCGGTCAGCTTTGAAGAGTGCAGACGTGTTCCCGGTCCACCGAAGATCGTCGCGCCGAGCTCTGGAGGTAAGTATGGGGTGAGGGGTGTGGGGAGGCTGGGTGCGCAGTGGGTGGTGCGGGTTGGGGGGGCTGGGAGAAGCGCCCGTGGGACCATTTTTGCTTTACAGGTGAAAAAAAAGACTACGAGGAGCGTTTGCCACGCTGGGGTGGGCTCCCAGCATGACAGAAGGATGGCTGGGGCCGTGGAGCCGACGGGGATTGGGCACCCCGTCGGCAGACAACAGGATGTTTGCCACCTGGGGTGGGCTCCCAGCGTGGCAGAAGGATGGCTTGGGGGCCGTGGAGCCGATGGGGGATTGGGCACCCCTGTCCAGCAGACGGCGGGATGTTTGCCATGCTGGGGTGGGCTCCCAGCGTGGCAGCAAAGATTTCGGGGGGCGGTGTGATGCGGTGCTGTGTATGACAGTGGTGGTTTTCTTTGAAGAGAAGACCACCGCTGTCATACACAGCACCGCATCCGATTGGTGCAGGACTGCCACGCCTGCTCAATGGAGCAGGGGATTGCAGGGGAGGGGCACATCTCCAAAGTGTCCCATTCTCCCAAGACGTTCCTTGCACATGCACGCAAGTGAATGTAAAAATGTATTTTGTTTTAATTATGCTCTTTGCTTCTATTTCACCTGCCCTTACAAAAAGTCAGGCATTTTTAAATTATCATCCCAGCTTCACTCCAAACTATACACTTCTTGTTCTCTCTCCCCCTCTACTCTCATCTCACATTTGTTTTCAATATTCACCTCGCCCCATTCTCATCTGCACCCCCCCCCTTCCTAAAACTGTTATATTTGAAGTAAAAAAGTTGCCCTTGGTTCAATGGAGTAGTGGCTGATACCCCTTCCCTTTGAGTGGCATTAATACCACACATACCAGCCCTCCTTGGACGTTCATTTCTAGTTGCAGCCACATGGTTGTCAGTTTGCCTGCTCACCCCTCTTTCTCATCCTGGCTGTCCATTGGCTTCTGTGGCTGCTGCTTGTGCATTTGCAGCACAGGAAACAAACATATTGCTTGTTATATTCTTTTTTTTTATATTATCGCTATAATTGTATATGACAATACAACAAGTAAGACATTAAAGATCTAGCAAATGCAAAATAAATGCGAAAAGATAGGGTGAACAAACAGGATGGGCCCTCTGTCCTCTTTCTGCCATCATTTTCTGTGTTTGTGTTTCAAAAGGCAGCTGATGCTGGCTCTTGTCAATTCTTGTTTCTATTTGTTGTTCTACTGGGCACACAGAGACATGAGCCAGTGCAGATTGCCCCCCTTCCACACACACTTAAGTGCTTGCCCTGCCTGGGGAGAGTGCTACCGCACAAATGATCTTGGTAGTGCCAGGGCTCCAGAGACTCTGCAAGGGTGTTGAGGGACTGGCAGGGTGGAGAGAGATCCACTTCTTTAGTCACAGTGTAACTGTGCCCCTTTAGTTCGGGGTGGACCTGGAATTATTGTAGCCATGGGGCGGGCAATGTGCCCCACAAGTATTCTGAGTACCATCAGACTCATTTTAGAAGCAGCAGTAGTAATGTATGCCACACTGTAGGAGGGGGGAGTTATGCAAGAACCCCAAGAGTTGAATGGATAATCATCTAGAGAATGGCCCAGGGAGTCTAATTAGGCGGTGTGAGCAATGCTCCATCCGGGAAAATCATGGCCAGGGAAGTGTCCGGGGAGCGGCATACCATCTGGCAGCTAATTAATAAATATACACCATGCTTATCCCAGCTCTGGTATGAACAGTCTAGTTTGTGTGTGGTCTCATGTTCTTGGTGTCCCATAGTTGGTTTTAAGGTGCCCCTGATCCCCATCACCCCAGCCTGGGTAGTAATGCAGATGTTGGTGGTGCAATGCTGGAATTCATCGTGAGTGGGCTCGGGCACTCTTTCAGATTGAGTACCATCCATACCCCAAGACACAGGAAGACGATCTGGCAGACCTCTACAGTTACAAATATAGAACCACGTAGATTAATGCAGCTATCCTGTCACAGTACTAATGTAGTGCTCCAGAGCTGCAGGACTTGAAGAAAGTGTTTAAACTGTGCACTTGCCATCGAGTGCAATGGCTGGCCCATTTGTTTTACAGTATTTAAAATAAATGCCAGATTTTTCCCCAGAAAGGAGGCTGTATGAGGCAGTTAGTGACTGGCCAGCCAGGAGGAACAGGAGAGAACTCATCTGTTGCCCTCTGGATCCCTTGCTGTGTTCTGGCCAGTTTGGTGAAACAGCAGTGCACTCCCTCAGAGTGCACAGCAGTCTGTGCATGAGGGACTGACAGAGAAGGGAGGAGAACACAGCAGACTAACCAGTAAGAGTAAGAAAAGTTACCTGGGGACTCGTCTTGTGGTCTCTGTAGTTCACTTTCTGCTTCCCCATTCTAGTTGTGGAAGCCAGTGTCATGGCAACAGCAGTGAGGAGTGCAGTTGCACTAGTGGTGTCTGTCGCAGCAGTCTCAACAGCAGTCTAGCATGGCTGGGCTGGTTGGTGGTTTGGCCAGACAGAGAGAATTGATGCCCAGTGAGCAGCTGAGGGAGAGAATCCAGCAGTGGCAACAGCTCTGGTGCCAGACTACATCTTCTGGCATCCACAACAGAACCCAGTCTGGTCAGACAGTCATTGGTGACACCCTCAGTCAGGTGCAGTTTGCCATTGTAAACAAATATATATATATATATTTTTTTACCAGTGCCTGAAAATTATCTGAGTAGCCAAGGCCACAGGATCGAGGGGTTCCCCCTACCCACACTGAGCAGTTCGTGTTACTGGCAGCTGCCACCAGCTCCAATCAGGAGCGGATACATACAGATGGTAGGCCCATAAGTGGCTCATAGATGCATAGATACATAGATGTTGTTGGCAGATAAGGGCCTTGTGGCCCATCCAGTCTACCCTATCTCTCTGTCTAATGCTTAAGGTACCCTAGATGATACATAGGGCAGAAGATTTGCGACCTGATACAATCAGGATAGAGCTAGAACAGATTAGCTCCAGTCAGTGACAGACAGCAGTAGCCTGCAATTAGTCCAAGTGAGGTAAGGCATTAATATGAACTTATTTAAACTGGCCCCAAAAAAGTCTTGCCACCTTCTTTACTGTTGCGTCAATCCAGGTAGTCCACTCTGTCCTCTCTCAGACTTCCTGTATCTTTCAAAGGGGGATCTTTTCTCCCTCACTGCCCTTTCTACCTCTCCTGTGTACCAGAGAGGTTTCTTGTGCTTGTTCTTACCCTTCTGCCTGAGACATGTGTCAGTCACTTCCTGTGTTCATTTTCTAATGATGGACCATTTTTCTTATGCCCTCCCCTGCTCACCCAAACTCAAGAAATGTTCATCCAGCTGTAATCTCATAGTGGCATAGCTGCCTTTTTGAAATCCAGAATATGTGTTTTAGTGTTTAGGATTTCCTTCCCCACATCAAGTTGAAACAGCACTGACAGGTGATCACTGCTTTGCAGGGGTTCCACTCTGATAATGTCCCTGATGTAGTCACGGTTTTTCAGTACTGGGTCCAGGATTAGCCTGCTCTCTATTCAGCTCACTCATTTCTGGGTTAAGAAGCAATCCTGGACTGTGTCCAGAAACACTTGCTTTCTGCTATGGGTCCAGGTCAATACAGCACGAGCAAAAATGCACGGTCAATTTTCATGCAGACAAAAGGCTGACAGCAAAAAGTGCGCATCGGCAGTACAGTGTGAACCGATGACCGTGGTGTCCTGGGGATGGAACTTGGGGAGGGATGTACATTAACTATTACTAACTCAGAGTTACTGTTATAACTTGGGGGGGGAGCATCTTAGGGGGAAGAAAGTTGGTGGGTAAGCAGATTTACTATTGTAACTCCAGAGGGGATGCAACGGCAAAAAAAAATTACAAAGGTCCCAGAATCGAACCCAGGACAGCTGGCTATAGCAAGCCCATTCACAGCTTGTGACTCTAACCTCTATGCTATGCTATGCTAGTGGTGTCTGTCACAGCTAGGCAGCACACAGTCATGGGCTGAAAGCATTCAACATGAGTGAAACGGCTACATGTACAGCGCTATAGGCGCTACCCCATTGTTATATCCATGTAGCTATTTTCACTTACACTGTTTTCTCAGTGTGCATTTCATCATGCTGTTATGCCCACATGGTCTTGACTAGATATCTTCTGCTACTGCTAGCTTCAGGGATGCTCCAGTCTACATCTGGAAGGTTGAAGCCACCCACTGTTTGCCACTTCTCCCAGCAAAAAAAGCTTCCTCATTTCCTTTCCTGTCTCCTGGTCTTTGTCTTCACTTTGATTTGTTGGTCTGCATACTACTCCCATCTTAATCCTTCACCCTGCCCATGTTTGGGTCTGGACCTAGATCATCTTTGTACCCACCCACTCATGTCCCTCCTCTTGTTGTAACCCTTCTCTAACATATAGAGCCACCTATCTGCCCCTTCCCCCTGCTCTATCCTTCTTATGGAGGATGAACCCTGACATGAAGAGATCCCAGTCATGGTATGGGGACACTCAGGTCTGGGTGATTGCTACGAGATCCAAACTGTGCACCGTTACCAAGGCCTAGACATCATACCTCTTGTTCCCTAGGCTCCTAGCGTTAATTAACCCACCCCCATGATGCCTGTCATCCTCCTTCCCCTCCCTGCTATTTTCCTATGAGTTCCCTTATCTGCCTTTGCTGGTAAAGGCAAAGTGAATTGGACTGAGCAGGGCAGAGCCAGGCACTTTTTATGTTCACCATGCACTTGCACACAAAGTGAATATTTTGATATGAGAGTGGGTTTTGAGAGGCATGTTAGTGTCAGTCCAATGCAAGGGGCTCAGCAGTGTCAGACCCATCATTAGCCAGGCTGATCATGACATTGTTCTGGTCTTGCTGGGCAGAAACATCATGTACTTCAAAGGAGAGAGCCAGCCCAATCCTGGGATGGCTCTTTCTTCTGATCTACATAAGCTGCTCAGCAGGCAGACTTGATCAGTGTAATGATCAACCTGCCGTGATCCTCCCCCCAACACAAAACTAATCCCTCTCACCCTCCGCCTAGTATCCCTCACACCTCCCATTGCTTGCATCTTCTTACATTTCTGACACCGGGGTGCCCAATCCCTGGTACTGGCTACTACCCCCACCCTGCCCATTTTCAGTGTGCGACACCAGGGATCCCACCCCCGGTGCTGCCAAACATAACACAGGCATGTGGGAGCCCAATCCCTAGTGTCAGTACCTGAAATAAAGAAAAATGTCTCTTATGGCCTTTTTATGTTTGCTTGTGTGCATGCGCAAGAAACATGTGGGGCAGCTTGTGGTAGTAGTGGGTTTCAGAGGTGCGGCAGTGTTGTGGCCAATACCATGACTGCTTTTGTTGGCTTGTCTGTGTGGCACCAATAAATAAGCACACTGTCTATGACAGCAGCTCAAAAGCGTGCCACCAACTTGAAACGTTTTCTCTGCTGTAATGAGGGAGCACCCCCATCATTGCAAGGTGTAGCTAGCCATACGCTGATCTTTTTCTTTTTTTTTCCCCCTCGGGCTTCCCACCAACTAATGGCTCGAGGACACTATTCTGCCTATTTGATGTGAAAGTCAGGTAGTTTTACATATATATTTTTTTCTTTACTCCCATTTCATCAATCTATGATTTTCTTTCTTATCTGTACCTTTTCATACTGCTGCCTCAAAAAAATGCACTGCACCATCTCTAGGCAGCTGGTCCAGAAGAGATGCCAATGGAAGAAAGTCAAGCCTCTGAAGGATGCTCAAGCTGCATGCTATCAATGTGAATTTTCTGACCTCTTGATGCTGTTTAATAAAATGGTTAATTTTTTATGTACTTAGCTATTTTGTCATAGCATTCTCAATCTGCTGCCTGCATTGTTTTTCTCTAAGTTTTGACTGTAGTCAGCAGTTTTTATCTGATTTAATCAGCAACACCAGTGTCCCATGTGATCTGCTGTCCTCGCAAGTTAGTTCCCTCTGTTTAATTGAGCTGTTCTCTTCACGTATTTTCCACATTTCTACCTGTGAGGCTCTGCAAATAAAGCTAAATGTTTTTCATGTGTGATTAAAAAGGCAGCCACCAGAACATCATCTGGAACTACAGGTTGTAAGGCCACCTCGCAATGCAAAATGCAAAGCCATGCACTGACCTCAGAAATCACCAAGACTGTTAGTACTAACTGAATTCAAGTTTATTTACAAAAACATCTAATGAAGGCAGCATAATCCCCACTAACACAGCCGACGATCCATGCTGTATGCAAGCAAGGTGTCTTGAAAAGCACTTGCATACAGCATGAAATACTTTCTTGGGCAGCCGCGTGAAGTTTTCAGACCGGAGCTCAAAGGGGGTGCAATGACCTGAAGCCACTCCCGGGGCAGTGTTCCGTGAGCCGCCCGATCTGCTGGTTTCCCCATCACCAGTGGTCTAGTTGGAGGATGGGGGACCGTGGGGAGAAGAAAGTTATACTCTTGGTGTAGCGGCTGGTTATGGAGGAGCGGTGTTGTGACAGGAAGAAGAAGAACACTGGCCTGTCGGCAAAAGTAGTCTAGTCGGGGGATGGGTGACCGTGGGGGGAAGGCAGTGCTCTCGGTGTAGTGGCTGGTTATGGAGGAGCACTGTAGTGACAGGAGAAAGAGGAACCCGCTGTGGCAGTGAGCATGGCTGATGGAGAGCACATCAAGAGGAATGAGGATAAGAGGAAGGAAGAACTCCTGCTGTAAAAGGTTAGATATGGAGAGTGCTGTTAAAGCAGTTATGATCAAAGAGTTTATTTCCAGAGTTTGTTCAAATTCTAGGAAGCCAATATGCCTAGCTGGGTGAACTGAAAAACACCTATAGTCAAAGTGATCGGTGCGACAGTGCAATCAGTTCAGTACTGTTTCATTAAGTACTTTACAGATAAAACTCACACATCCTCCTCTCGCCCAGCTGCCAGTCCTACCTGCCCCAGCACTTCACTCTAACAGAGCTTCCACAGGTTTTCTTTCAGTCAGCCACCTACCCAGCATTCACTCAGGAAGAGAAAGGACAGGGCTGCTGAGAGTAAGGGGGTTTGGGGACATGATTAGACCATCACACTGGGCACACTATTGGATCATGGCTATGGCTATAGCTGACTGTCTGGGAAATCATTTAAAAGCAACTTTGGGGATATTTGCCTTGTGAATTGGATTCAGGGGGGACTAGGAGTTGAGGAACTGATTTCAGGTGAGAACTTGGTGTCACAGCTTGTTGGGGGGGGTCATAGTTCACGTGTACTTTTGTAGACTAAAGGGGGAGATGAGGCCCCTGGACCCACAGTTTCTGCCTCATTCATCCAGCCTGATCCTGCCCTGCCTTCATAGAGCAAGAGACAGCACAACAGAACCACATGGGGAGTGGGGCCCCAGCCAGCAGCAGTGATGCTTTCTTCATTTCCCCCATCTTGCAGATGACTGCGCTTCTGAAGTTCAGGATCACAGGTTTTCTACTGGAGAGGTATGTTCTTGTACTTATGCTGAACCCCACTGTAATGTGCTCACTGGACACTGGTGGTTCCTTCACCTATACTTTTTATGTTGGCTCGCACATGCACAGCCAACACATTGTGGTAGTAGCAGATCTGGAGGTGCGGTCACTGTTGGGCGAATGCAGGGCATGCATCAGTAGGTGCGTCCTTCATTCCCCAATCAGGCAGCATACAGGTGCCACATCAGCAATGTGGAATGTGGCCATCAGATCTAACAAAAGGTCTGCTGCAATGAGAGTGGAGCTCTCATGCAGTGTGACCACAACACGCCTCCCGACGTGCACCCAACACTGCCGTCACCTCCTATCAGAATGCTAATGGGGGAGCCCACTCCCCGTTGGCATAATAACCCCCTCTAATTACAATGTATGCCAAAGTGCCCAATCCCCCATAGCATCATCGCACCCCAACAGTTTTCTTTGCGATCGGCCCCAATCCCCGCGGCTTCAGTGCCTGAGTGATGTTGCTGATGGGGAGCCCACTCCTGGCATTATGTAACACCCCCACTTTTGTTGTAGCCAGCGGGGTGCCCAATCCCCACGTCGCTACAGCTCGCCCCAAAAAAAGAGTCATTTGGCATGCTGGAAGCCCACCCCAGTGTGCCACATGCCCCTGTAAAAAAAAAACGTCCCATGATGATTTTTTTTTTTTTATCCTCAAAGAAAACGGTCCCTCACGGTCTCCCTACCCCTCCCACAACCCGCACCCACCCACTGCGCACCCTGCCTCCCCACACCCCCTCACCCCATACTTACCTCTGGAGTCCAACGATGATCTTCGGTGGACCGGGAACATGTCTGCACTCTTCAAAGCTGACCGCGAACTGAGGAAATGCCAGTAGGCTGTATAATGGAACAAATAGGGTTTTTTCAACTTTGATGCATATCTCAGGCATCTTTTGGAATTCTGGCACCAAATTTTCAACATGGGGTTTTTGGGAACCCTCTTCATGAAATCTGGCACTGTCATGCTGTTAATCGGCCCCGAAAGGTGATTTCGCTGTCACTGCGCGGAATCACCTTTCGAGACTGAGCAATGAAACAACAGTGCCAGTGTTCATGAGGTGGGCTGTCAAAAAGCCTATGTTGCAAATTTGGTGGAAAAAATCCCAAAAATGACTGTTTTACGAGAGTGCATTGTGCAGTTTCCACACATGCTCGTAACTTTGTGAATTTGTAATATTTTCACTCTAGATTTTCAAAATTGGCATTTTGCCACACCTCCTTATGAGCAGTACAGCTGTCATTTTACATATCCTGGCTGAAATGTGTTTTCACATGTCTGGCGCAGAATAGCATGGTCGTCGTGCGAAATCAGTTTTTGGGACAGTTTTAGGAAATGACGGTGACACTGTTCATGAGCAGAAGTCCTAAAATGCCTATGTTGAAAATTTGGTGATAAAATTCCATAAAATGACTGTGTTACAAGTGTGCGTTGCACAGTTTCCACGCACCCTTGTAACTTGGCAAATTTGCACTATTTTCATGCCAGATTTTCAACACTGCCATTTTTTTACACCTCCTTATAAACAGTACAGCTATCATTTTTCACATCCTGCCCTAAATGTGTTTTCGCACTTGTTTCAGATACATTAACAGAATCACACTGCCACTGTTCATGAGGGGAGGTCCCAAAATGCCTATGTTAAAGATGTGGTTAGAAAAATCCCAAAAATAATTGGGTTGCTGATGTGTGTTGCACAGTTTCTATGCATGCTCATACCTTCACCAATTTTTCACATTTTCACTCCAGATTTTCAACGTTGCCATTTTTTTAAATCTCCTCATGAACAATACAGCTGTCATTTTCCACATCCTGCCCAAAATGTGTTTTCGTCTCTGTGTTGCCAAATGGCATAGCCGCTGTGCAAAACCACCTTTCAGCTAACAAACTGATAGTGTCGCTTTTCATGAGGTGGGCTCACAAAAAGCCTGTATTGAAAATTTGGATTAAAAATACCAACACACGCCTACGGTGTTAGGGTTTCCAACTTTAGCACCCCATCCTGTAGAGACTGACAGGCGTCAGGGGTGTGACTTGGGATAATCGGCTGTAATACTCACACCATTCCACCCCACCCCCAACCTGCAGCCAGTGACAGGCATCATGGTGTGCCTTGCACTGTTTGGCCACAAAGTTCACCTCATTCTCTTATACTGCACCCACCTCAGTGTATTTCCTTATGGAATGGGGTAAGTATGCCAAAGACCAAAGCACACCATGACACTTGTCAGTGTCTACAGGGTAGGGTGGTAGAAATGGCATGATGCGTGATCGCTGATGACCCAAAGACACACCCCAATGCCTGTCAGTCTCTAGAGGGTGGGGATGGGGTTGGCATCATTTTAATACTTCACTGCCATTCCTATTTTGCGTCTCTAACTCCGGCACTACCAATACTAGCAAGACAACATTCAGCATTGACAAATGCTTGTTTATCTCCACGATTGAGTGAACCAAATCACGGGGTGGTTCCCCTCTCTAGTCAGTTCCCTGACCCATTGTCGGTAAAAGCAGTTTTGCATCACATCTACCAGTGCCTGAATTCTTGAACTGCTGGCTGTTGGGACTTCCACACCAAGTAGCACCACCTCTCCTTTGGCTGAGCTGCCTTCCAGATCTCCTCCCCTAATTCTTTGTCTCTATCTTCCTTCCAGTTTCAGTCGTCAAAACACCACTCTGACCCTGATCATTTTATCATTTTTCATAGTCAGTTACATCCCAACTGTGCCTATTCAATAGGCATAGTCGGGGGGAAGGGGTCCTGGGTGCTCAGAACCCCCATCCAATCTTGTTTCCATTAGGTTTTCTTTTAAGATTTTTTTTTTTACACCTGGACTAAATAATAGGATATTTTTGTGGAAACCCCCTGTTCCCAATCCTGGCTAGCCCACCTCTCACCCAAAGTAGTGTCTTTTGTGGCCTCTTTACCTTCCCTAATGTATAGTGTCACCCCTTCCCCTGCTTTTCTGTCCCTCCTGTAAGTGAGCAGCCCAGTACTGCTAGTTCCTGTCATTGTTTCCTGTTGCCCATATTTATGTAAGCAATAAGTTATGACAGGGTGTGCGTTAGACACTTTAACACATGGCTAGGAGGCGTAGTGAGGCACGAGGCCACTGGCCAAGTGCGTCCAGCCTCCTAGCTGAGTGTTAAAGTGTCTAACACTCACCCTGGAGTGGCTTACTGCACCTATGAAATGGGCATCTAAATTACAGATACATGTGAAAGTAAGAAGTAATACAAAAATGAAATATTTTTGTTTAATTTAAATAAAATAATTCCCTGCCACTTTACTGTTTTTAGTTTGGTCAAGGAGGACTGTGAGCGAGTGAGCAGATGGGCGGGTTAAACAGGAAGAGGTCTCAGCGGGTTTAAGAGTGCTGTGAATGAGCGGACAAGTGGGCAGAACAATCTCGGCACCAAACTTCTTTTTATTAAGGATGTTGAGGCTAAAATTATCAAGTATCGAGCAGGTGGCTGCTCTGGTCGAAGAGTACTGTGAGCGAGGGAGCAGACAGGTGGGTAAAACAGAATGGGAAGAGATCTCGGCAGCTTTAGGAGTGCTGTGAGTGAGCGGGCAGGCAGAATCGGAACACGTCTCCACACTAAAATGCGTTGCAACGAACTGAGGTGGGTGGTTTTAAGTCTTGGGGACTGTGGCACAAATGACAGTGACCTGCTTACTTTGCTGTTTGGCTGCTGTTGTTAGTGGATAAAAAAAAATGGATGTCGTTTCAATTTTGAAAGTTCTAAGCTGGCACTATCACCCATATCAATGCCCAGCCAAACTTATTCCCATGTGTTAGACACTTTATTGCATGCTCAACATCCAATTAAATTGCTTACACTGTGATACTTATTTCATAAGTCGTGACTAACAGGTTCATCTTACAAATATTTTGTGTATCTGGCCCCATGGTTAATAGCTGTATCATACGTTATACTACTGTACATATATATAAAAATGTGCGTGTTTATATGTTTAATGTACAATTAAGGCCAGCGTCATATTGCTTTGCTGCACCATATCTGCCATGGCAGATATTGGCACAGTGCAGCATGGTGCGGTTAAAAGAATAAAAGGACCTTCCTGCCCAGCTCTGTGACCTGCCCCCCTCTGCCAGCTCCTCCTAGCCCCCACCACAAAGGGGATTACATGCAAACAGTAAGACATGACAGGGTGTGGGATGTTGGTTGATACCCATGTGCACAGGGGGTGTAATGAGGCATGATGCCACAGACAGAGGGCCTAGCAGCCCTTGGAAGTGTGGGTATATACCAATACTGCACACACTGTAGGGAGTTACTGTGCTTAGAAATTGGGTTGGAAATGTTAAAAAATCTCTGAAGGATAGAAAAGACAAATCTATAATAAAATATTGCTCAGAAAATGTCAAACAGTCCCTCTACAGATGTTGCTTTTCTTTAGGATATTACACAGTAATCTTTTTAAAAATTAACATTGTTCTGCCAGAATTGCAGACCAACTAAACAGTCAGTTCGAGCAGAACAATATACTTTTTTATTCAACGTTTTTTGCTCTCCATAAATAACTGAATTGATTATAACTTGTAAACAACTGCTGTGTTAAAATTTTTCTGTTCATGTCCTTTTCAACTGAGCCCATTTCCTAGTTTCTCTCCATCACAGTGCAGTGACAAGCTGCCTTAGTAGGGATGGATGGAAGCTGAGGGACATACCTGCTCGTTTTAGCAGAACAACCAGACATCTCCCTCAGAATCGATATATCCCTGTGAGGCAGCTGTTACTGTTTGCAGCTTATCTGTGATAGAAAGGGAACTAGGATTTTTTAAGGGGGTAATCAACACTTTGCTGCTGAAACTGGGCCTAAAATGTACCATTTCACACCTTACATTTTCAATATTTTCCTGGGGGGGGGGGCATGCCCCCAGACCCCACCTGAGTGGTTTCATTTTGCTGCTCAAGTGTGTCCCCCATCTATAAATTTCTGGATCCGCCACTGCCTCTGCCCTTGCACCATGTCAGAGACAGTGCGAAGAGCAGTTGAGGGACAGTTGCAGGCACTGATGTCTGGTTCCCTCAGGCTGAGCGTTAAGATGGCCCTGCCATAACAGGGAAGCTTACAAACCCATGGTTATGTTCAGAGTGGAACAACAGAGGTTGCTGCTGATGGTTGCACAGTAGGTTTCTGTCCCCAGCGTTTCAAGGGTGCTCCACTTTCAGCAGCTCTGCTATGTATTTTGCTCTCTGCACTGACTTTGACATGATACGAGAGCAGAGGGTTCAGTATGCGCATCCGGATCGAGTGGGGAACAGGTTTGGGTTATTACAGTGGGTGGGCTAAGTGCTAGGGCAGCATTATAAAGGAGGTAGAAGAAAGACAAAAAAATCAGAGGCTGATATAAAGACTGTAATGAACCCAAAATAAATTAAATGCCTCAGCTTGCAGAAGGCAGCACACCCTGCAGACCGGGAATCTGTACTGACTCAGTGACTGATCGTCTCCCCTGCGCGTCACTTCCAACTTGCTCACTAGCAGTTTCTCACTACCCTTAGGCTTCATGGAATCCTGCAAATACTCTAACAGAAGACATTTTCATCAATTATTTTAGTATCTATACATATCTACTGTTCATAATCTTAAATATAATGATTTTGAGAGTAGTCCAGTTAACAAAATAATGCAAAAATATTTTAATCCACTAGCTCTTTAATCCCCTTACAGCTTTTTGGGGGAGGTGATCAGAGCTCCCTAGTTGATGACATGTACAGCGAGCGGACCTGACTGAGAAATGTGTCTGCCTTTCTTAATCAGGTCTGCTGGGGTACTGTACCTCGTTGATTGGCTGCCTTGTGAGGGTAGGAGGTGTGGCAAGTAAGGGGTGACATGTTTAAAAGCCCCTGCAAATATACATTGCATTCCAAAAATTTCCTGTTTCTCAGCTGATCCTAACTTTGGAATGGACTTGGACTTTGGAGCATTGGAGGAAGTGAGTGAGCCAGCTGAGTCAGCAGAGCAGAGCAGAGCAGAGGAGCATGATCTTCGGTCGGAGCTTTACTAGCCAGAGGCGAGCTTGCAGCGTGAGCGAGAAGTGAAGCGACGAGACAGAAGACTGCTTTCTCTGCTGCTGCAAATTTCACTTTTTGTTTAGGCAAGCCTCAGCTGCTGAACTATCTTCCAAATCTGTTGTGTTCTTCCAAGTTGTGACGACCAGAGAGGTGGAGAGTGTGAGGCAGTGAGCCGGAGCATTGATCGGAGAGAGTGCTTTGCCCACTGAGCCATCTGGAGAACTTTTAATTTGGATTATACTACCGCAGAGGTCTGTGACTGTGACTGTGTGGTGACCGGGACCCAGCCGTGAATATCATGTGTGATAGGCAGGGGCTGAGGTGAGCGAGGCATCCTTGGCTGTGGGCAGGTCCGTTGGTGGCAAGTTACAGTTGCTGGAGGACTTGTGTGGGCTGCTGTTCTGAGTCTGACTGAGTTAACTCATCCACCCGGACCGGAACCTCACCAGTCATCGATCTTCAGGTCATTTATTGAAGTCATCAGCCAGCAGGTATTTACTATTTTTTAAAACAAAAAAGTACAAACAAGAAACAAAAACAATATGTGGGTCAGGGTGCCTGCCACAGGGGGTTGAGCTGGGGAGGGGTGAGTCTGTTGACAACCTAGTCAATGGTAGATATGATGCCTTTCTATTATTAAAACAAAGGGGGCTTGATGTGGCATAGTTCAACAAAACACTGCATAAATCATGTAATTCAATGCATGAAGTGCATGCATCCTGCATTTGCACCAAGAAGGGGCAGTGAAGCAACGTGTCAGGCATTTGTAAGCTTGCTATGTACTTTGCTGTATTTTATGCAATTCATGCACTTTATGCCTTAATTATGTGATTTATGCACTGCATTCCATAAGCCTGATATTACAAGAAATAAGACTGCATAGCTTGAGTTGGGTTTGAGTTTTCATTGTTCAGTTGTTAATAGTTGTGACTTTGTTTTCACAAAGTCCTAGAATGGCTTCCCCTTTGAAGCAGGGAGATTAATTTTCCCCAGGTTCCACAGGTCATCAGCTCACTGGTTTGCTATTAATTTTCTAGATCACAGAGTCAATGTTTTTGCTACACATTATATAATGTGCTGCCGTGTGAGTCTCTGCGCAGTGGGGGGGTCCAGTGGCTGTGCTGGCTTCTCTGACCACTGATGGCTAATGGAGGGTAAGCCCACAGGACGTGAGGGTCCACGTGATTGGAACAAGTGGTTTGAAAAAAACTGTGTTTCTCTCTGAGGCAGGGTGGTAGCCCAAGGGATAGAGAGGAATGGTGGGAGCCCAGGAGGGACTGAGTGAGAGGGCAAGCTGATAAAAGAAAGTGTGCTCCTCTCAGAGGGAGGGTGGCAGCCCAAGGGGAGTCCAGGAAAGAGGGGCCAGTGGTTTAAAAAATCTAAATTGGACTCTCAGAGAGGGTGGGAAATGTGTGTGTGTGTGGGGGGGGGGCAGGTAGAAGAAATGCTATTGGTGCTGTGGGGTGGCCCAAGAGATTTAGAGGGAGGGTGGGAGCCCAGGAGGACCCAGGTGAGGGGGCAAGTTGTTTAAAACAGATTGTGTTCTCTCAGAGGGAGAATGGCAGCCCAGGGGGAGTCCAGGTATGATGAGCAACTGGTGTAAAAACTTTGTATTGGACTCAGGATGGTGGGAACCAGGGGGAATGGTCTAAGTGGAAGAAATGCTATTGATATTTGTGAAAAAAAAAATTATATAGAGGTGAGTCTGGGAAGGAGGGAGGGAAGAGACATGAAATGCATTCTGTTAAAATTTTTTTTTTTTTTTAATGTACATGTCAAACAGCTGCTGTGGTTCCTCGGTGATGGAGGGTTGTGGGGATATAACTGGCAGACATGTTGGCACAAAAAATTGTTCTGGCCTCTGGTGAGGGAGGAAAGTGGGCCAGTCGGACAGAGTGGCAGAGAATATTTTTTCCTGCCATCTATGCCAGTCAACTGGGTCCGTCCCTTGTTGCTGTGGTTCCTCGGTGATTGATTGATTAAAATTTATTTTTATACAGGATAACATCTTTAGAGGGAAAACCTCTATTTTCAGAGAAGGCCTTGTGTTCATATTACATCTGCACAGAAATACACTTTCTACATAACAACAGACACTATAAATACAAACAACAATTCTTAAAATCCTAATACAGGACAAACAAATAATGTTACGTTAAGCAGTTACAGTACATACTAACATACTTGAGCTATGCTCCACTCCTATGTATGATGACCTGTATATATCTGTCAGTTGAACTAGTCTACAGTATATAATCTGAAATGTGCTTACTACTGTATGTTTTCCCTAGTGTCAAATAATGTATTTCCCACATGTCTGTTTACTGTGTCAAAAAACTGTACTCTCTTTGCCATGTCTCCTTGACTGTTGTTCCTCATGTTGTACTCTCCCGGGTCGTTCCTGAAAATAGGCATAATACTTGTCTAGTGTACTTACCCGGTAAACAAAAGCTAAATAAATAAATACTAATTGCCAGCAGATTAGGCCTTACAGTCTATTGAGTCTGCTCGAACCTCAGATCCCTAGTTGGGTGGCCCTCCCCCCCTTGTGTTCCAGAAAACCCTATCATCCATCCCCACCCCCCTGGGCCAGGCCATCATCTGATACATCCACTTTCTGTGTCTGTCCCACCCTTTCTTGAAGCTCTCCACTGTGGATCTCTGAACCAGCTCACCAAGCAGCACATTCCAAGGGTCCACCACCCTCTCAGTGAAAAAACTCCTCCTCTTTCCCCCCTCACCCTTCCACCTTCCAACTTCAAACCATGCCCTCTGGTGATACCTCCCTACTTTAGTCTAAAGATCCCCTCCATGTTTAACCAATTTATTCCCTTGAGGTACTTGAAGACCTCAATCATGTCCTCCTTGTCTCTCCTCTCCTCCAACAAAAACAGGCAGAACTCCTCAAGTCTGTCCTCATACGCCAAATCCCCTAGTCCTCGTATCATCTTAGTTGCCCTCCTCTGTACCCTCTCCAGGAGCTGTATGTCCCTCTTCAAGTGTGGTCTCCAGTACTGCACACAGTACTCAAGGTGTGGTCTAACCAGTCCATTGTACAGCGGCAGAATCACTTCCCTGCTCCTAGAGGTGCTCCCCCTTATGATGCATCCCAACATCCTGTTTGCCATGCTAACCACTCTCCTGCACTGCTCAGAGTTATTCATACATGCATCCACCATGACCCCTAGGTCTTTTTCCCCTGTTGAGGCCTCCAGTGCCTCCCCTCCCAGGGTGTACCTGTGTTTAGGGTTTCCCCACCCAAGATGTAACACCTTGCACTTGGTGATATTGAAATTTAATTTCCATGTGTGAGCCCAGCTTTCCACGGTGTCCAGGTCCCATTGCAGGGCCAACCTCCCCTCTTCCCCCTCAACTACTGCTCCCATCTTGGAGTCATCAGAGAAGAGACTCATTTCACACCCTATACCCTCCCTGATGTCTGATATGTATACATTAAACAGGATCAGACCCAGGACCGAGCCCTGCGGTACCCCACTACCGACATCTCTAGGGTTCGAGAGCTCCCCACTGACCACTACTCTCTGGGTGAGTCCAGCTAGCCAGTTTTCAATCCATCTGACCATCAAAGGGCCTACTCCCAACCCTGTCAGTTTCTCCACCAGACCACTGTGGGGGACAGAGTCAAACGCTTTGCTGAAGTCCAAGAATAATACATCCACAGGCTTTCCCCTGTCCAACTCTGATGTTACCCATTCGTAGAACTCCACAAGATTGGTTTGACATGATCTACCTGGCACAAACCCATGTTACTGACTATCCAGACCTCCCACCGCCTCCAAGTACACCCCCAATTGTTCCTTTGCTATACACTCCATTAATTTTCCCACCACCGAGGTCAAACTGATGGGTCTAAAGTTACCTGGTACTTCCCTTAACCCCCCCCCCTTATGGATTGGCACCACATGTGCCTCTCGCCAATCCCTAGGTACCCTCCCTGTCTCAAGCGACCTGTTGAAGAGCTCCGCCAGGGGTGCAGCCAGTATGTCCGCCAATTCCCATAGTACTCTTGGATGAATGCCATCTGGCCCAGGAGATTTATCTTTCTTTATGGCCTTGAGGGCTAACCACAGCCTTTCGGTGGGGATAGCATTATCCGTTCCCTCCACCTTACTAGTCTTTTTATACTTATCCTGATGTGACACCCCTGGGGTACCTCTCCCTCCCTCTTGCTCCATTTCTGTCGCTCCCCTGATCCCACTCACTACTGCTTTTATCCCCATCGTGCCTTGCTTTGTAAATATCTCATCCCCCTCCCTAGTGAACACAGAGGCGAAGTACTCATTTAATACCTCTGCCTGGTCCCTCACCTCTTCCAACTACCCTCCTTCCGATCTCAATCTGCCGAGATGGCCCTTTCTCCACTCCCCAATGTACTGGAAGAACCCCTTTTCCCCTCCATGTATCCCCTGTGCCAGCCGTTGCTCTTTATTGGACTTTGCCCTCCTCACCATCTGAGTGACTTTTCTAGATGCAAGATGGTACCTTTCCTTTTCCCCTCTTGTTGTTTTATATTTTTTGTAGGCCGCCTTCTTTTCTCTGACCACTATCTGAACCTCACTGGACCACCAGCATGGTTTATGTGACCTTGCTTCCTTACGTTTCACCTTAGTGCAGGTCCTGACTGCCTCATGAAGTCCCCGTTTTATGACCTCCCATCTCTTTTCCACATTTGTCATTGATGTAATTCCCTTCTAGTGATCCTTGAGAATATTTCCCATGCCCACAAAGTCAGCCCCCCTGAAGTCTACTGCCAGTGTCCTAGATCTCTCTCCCCCATGCTTATTTGAAACCAGACAGTATTGTGGTCGCTCCCAGTCAGGGGATCCTCTACAACCAGGTCCCTTACCAGATCCACATCTGCCAGAACCACGTCCAGGACATGCCCCTCCCTTGTGGGCTCCATCACATGCTGTGTTAAGAACACATCCTGGAAGCCATCCAGCAGCCTCTGCTCCTTGGCCACCTTAGAGGATATGGTTCCCCAGTTTGTACCTGGCATATAAGGTCCCCATCAACACCACTCCTTCCTTTTGGTCCACACTGGGCAATGATGTTGTCCAGCAAACCATCCTCCAGAACATCTCCCATCCGGGGGGGGCCTATATACTACACCCAGCTTAACCTTACCTCCTGCTGGGTTTGTAAGGTGACTCACAAGGCCTCCACGTTTCCCTCTGCGTCTTCTACCCTAGCAACTTCTATGTCATCTCTAGTGAACATAGCCACTCCACCCCCTCTGCCCTCCTTTCTATCCTTCCTAAGCATAGTGTGCCCCCGCACGTTTAGGTCCCAGTCATGGTTTTTGTTGGCCCATGTTTCCGTGACCACCACCCCATCCAACCCCCCCCCCAAACAGCATGGCCTGGAACTCTGGCAACTTGTTTCCCAAGCTCCTGGCATTTACTAACACCACCCCCACCCCTTATCCCTGATCCCCTTGTCAAACCCCACCCAGGTTCCTTATACTCCAACCTCCTCTGCTCCTCCTGAAACCTCCTCCCCATCTGTTTCCCTCTCCCCTTGGGTTTGAAGGCTACTCCCTCATCTGAGGAGAGGGCCTCCGTCAGCCCTTCCCTTATCCCTCCCCCACAAGTTTAAACCCCACCTTTCTTGAATGTAGTCAGCCACCTCCTGTTTAAGGACTTCCTCTCTAACGGGGCAAGATGAAGCCTGTCCTTGGCATACAGTCCCTTATCCTCCCAAACTCCTTTCCAGTTCCCTAACATCCCCAACCCCTAGCAGTACATAAAAAAACCTCATCTTCCTAACTGATTATATACAGTCTTTACAAGAAGTAACAAAATAGTTCTTTATTGCAACTCTAAATTCATTTGCTGTATTTCTCTTTTTTTATTTCTACTGATAGAGCACTCCATGACTTAGCCACATTGGTTTGTATCATCAGTTCTCCAAATCTATTATGAATTCTTGAACAGGGGATCCTATTTTGATCCCTCATTAGATATGTAGATCTTGTATCATCAAGTTGAATAATCAAATTTCTCAAAGGGTGGGAGGATTTTGAGTTTAACTGGCACCTGTCTTCAGGTGATCGGAGGGTGGAGGGCATTGCTGTGGGTATGTTACCATTTTGTTAAGTGTGCAAGGTTACGGTGAGTACATGGGTAATTGTTGGTTGGTGTGGGTGCTTGAGTGAGGCATATTATGTGAGTACAGGTACTAGTATGAATGGACCTCTGTGGGACTGGTTACCTTGAAGTGGTACAGAGGCTTGTCACAATGCAACACCGACTACAAGCCAGTCAGTTTGACAACTGTTGGTGATGGTGTGGCTAGTGGCGTGTGCCTGGAGCTCTGTAGGACTGGCTTCCTTGATGTGGTTCAGAGGCTTGTCACAGTGCAACATAACTAAAACACAGTCTGTTTGTCTGACACAGGTGATTTGAAGGTATTCTTACTGTATGGGAGTATGTGTGTTACATCTCTTATTTAGAGTACAAACCACAAACAAAATGATACATGAGTCGGGTGAGAGGGAGCGGACTGTGCATGGACAGTGGGGAGAGGGGTAGCATGGCAGGGACAATGGGGGTAGCAGAGAGTCCACTTGGTGTATATGTCTGAAATTCTTGGCTCCATAGGCACCGACACACCTCAGGCTCCACTGTCTCACCATTCTCGCTACCATCCATTTCTTACTGGGCACTGTGTGACTCACTATATGGCAGTCTCCCAGCTGCAGCGTCTCCTCTTCACAAGCCATTCAGGGCACTTACATTTGCCACTGGAGTGGTGGCTTGACTCCATGGAGAGAGGCACAGCTATACTGCCTTCATTCTCCCAATGAGCTCCTGTCCCCCCATGCGCATGGAGCAGGCCACAGCCTGAACTCTGTATGGGCTGGGAGTGGAAAGCATTGCCTGACATTTTCACTTCTACTGTGGTCCGCTCGCACTAGCAATAGCAGACCCAGGATATAATTCCACTTCCTGTATTATTACCTCGCCACCGTCCCCTGCAAGAGCCAAGAGTGTGCCGCCTGATTTAATGTTGGCTTTATCAGATTAAATTACTCATCAGATTCACCATTGGTAAGTGTTGTATTATTTTGAGCTGTGCAGCATATGCTGGGTATAATATTTAAATAAAGAAACTGCCAATTCCTGACTGGTCCTGTTTTTAACCTGCTCCTCTTCCCCCACTTGTTGCTGCCCAGTTTAGGCTACACATTTTATTGTTGTAGTACTTCGCTGCTCCTCTGCAAAATAATTAGCTTCTGTGCATCTGGTGCATCCATGCTTCATTCTCTTCTGCAATTCGAGCCAGTAGGGCTCGCATGCCTAATCCTTTTTTTTTATTTTTTTTTAATTTCATTACTTTCTGTGTTTTCTGGAATCCCATTTCCTGAGGGTGGACGAATGAGTTGGGTCAACGAATGAATGAGCGGTTTGTCTACTTATTTCGCTGTTCCTGTCTCAGCTGTGCATGGCTGTAAGTAATGATAAAATGATCACTGTGGGACTCCATTGCTGGGTTGGGGGGGGTTAAACGGACAGACTCCTTGGCCTTTCTGCCACCAATCTGACCAGATCCACTGTGGTACTCCATTTGGGGGTGGGGGGAGCTAAATGGACTGACTGCTTGGCCTAGCTGTCCATGTCTGGCAAATGCTGCACAAGAGGTTGTTTATTTTGTCTGAATTCTTCTCCACATTCTGTACATACAGTGTACTGTTAATTGCCTGTTCCATAAATGAAATACCTTGCTTTTAAAAACTGTTGCTGGCTGGCCATTTGTTTTTTTGGGGGTTTGCTGGCCATGTCTTGAGGGGGTGCTGGCCATGTTTTGAGGAGGTGTTGCTGGCCTTTTTGGGGGCTGCTGGTCATGTTTCTGGGGGGGGGTTGCCAGCTGTGAGCCTGGTGGTCTGGCAGCTGCGAGCTGGGTGGGCCATGTGTCTGGGGTGGTGGTTGTTGCTAGCTCTGTCTAGTGGGCTGGGCTTGCTGGCTGTTCGTGCTGGTGGGTCAGGATAGGGACAGCGGCTGTAGGGAAGAGGACACTGGTCGGGCTAGCCATGCTGATCTGTTGGGTTGGGGTTAGTATACAGGCTGGTCCGTTGTGGTGTGCAGTGTCCATGCAGCTCTGTCTGGGTGGGCAAAGTGACCGTGCAGCTCTATCTGGGTGGCAAAGTGGTTTGGCTGGTCTGTCTGGGTGGAGAGTTTCTGGCCTTGTGAGGTGGTTTGGGGAGAGTGTCCATGCAGCTCTATCTGGGTGGAGAAAGGAAGGCCGGTCTGTTGAGGCGGGAGAGTTGCCATGCTTGTCTGTCAGGGTGGGGATGGTGTCCAGGCTGATCCATTTGGGTGAGGAAAGTGGCCATGCAGTTCTATCTGGGTGAGCAAAGTGGTTATGCAGCTCTGTCTGGGCTGGGCAAGTGTCCAGACTGGTTTGTCAGGATGGGGAAAGTGGCTGGGCTGGGCCGTCGGGGAGAGGATAGTGTCTAGACTGGTCCGTTGGGGTGGGGAGAATGTCTGGGCTGGGCTTTCGGGATAGGGGATAGTGTGTTAGTTGGTCCGTTGGGGTGGGTAGTGCCCGGGCTGGTCCAGGGTGGGTGAGTGTCTGCACAGCTCAGTCTGGGTGGGGAAAGTGAGCATGCAGCTCTGTCTGGGTGAGAAAATTGACTGTGCAGTTCTATCTTGGTGGGGAAAGTGTTCAGGCTTGTCTGTCCGGGTGGAGATAGCATCTGTCCTGGTGTGGTGGGTTAGGGAGAGTGGTTTTGCAGCTCTGTTTGGGTGGGGAGAGTGGCCTGGCTGGTTTGGGAACGTGCCCATACAGTGCAGCTCTATCTTGGTGGAGAAAGTGTCCATATTGGTCCATTTTGGTGGGGAGAGTGTCTGGGCAGGTGTGGCAGTTTCGGGAGAATAGCCATCCTGGTCTGTTGGGGTGGGGAAAGTGGCTGGGCTGAGTGGCCAAGTAAGCAATAAGACATGACAGGGTGTGCTTAGGTTAGACCATTTAACACACAGCAAGGAGACGTGGTGAGGCACGAGGCCACAGGCTGAGTGCATCCAGCCTCCTAGCCGTGTGTTAAAGTGTCTAATGCACATCCAGGAGTGTCCTATTGCGCTTATGAAATGGGCATTGAAATTACAGATGTTGATGAAAAGTAAAAATAATTGTTTTAAGTACTAAAAAAGTTAAATCTTTGTCTTATTTTCAATAAAATAGTTCCTCCGCCTTCTTAGTGCTTTTTTTTTTAGTTAGAAACATAGACTTTGATGGCAGATAAGGACCTCTTGGCCCACCTAGCCTGCCCATTTCCCTACCTGCTAGATGAGCTGCAGATCCTAGTTAACCAACAGCCTATTTCATTCTAACCCCCACAAGAATTGCCTTATGTCTGTCCCATGCATTTTTGAATTCCCCCACTGTTTTTGACCCCACAACCTCCTCAGAAATGTTGTTCCATGTGTCCACCACCCTCTCTGTGAAAAAATACTTCCTTACATTATCCCTGATCCATTCCTCCTCTTATCTTCAGATTGTGTCTTCTTGATCTTGCACATCTCTTTTTCTGATTTTGTTGTTTCCCTTGAGGTACTTAAAAGTTTCTATCATGTCGCCCCTCTCCCTCCTTTCCTCAAGGGTATACATATTAAGCTCCTTCAGTCTCTCCTCATACGGCTTCTGTAGCAGTCCCTGCACCATTTTAGTTGCCCTCCTCTGGACTGTCTCCATCCTCTCTATGGCCTTAGGGAGATGAGGTCTCCAGAACTGGGCACAGTACTCCAGATGGGGTCTCACCAAATGTCTGTACATAGGAATAACAACTTCCTGTTTTCTACCGGTGATGCCTCTCCCTATACATCCCAGTATCCCCCAGCCATTCCCTACTGCCTTCTCACATTGCTTGCTAACCATTAGGTCATCTGATATGATTACCCCCAGGTCCCTTTCCATTTTGTTTTTGTTATTACCTCCCCCACCCCCCCATTGTGTACTCTTCCCCTGGGTTTTTGTTTCCCAGGTGCATTACTTTGCACTTCTTTGCATTGAATCCAACCTGCCATACTTCTGACCAGTCCTCCAACCTTGCCAAGTCCCTTCTCATCCTTTCCACCCCCACTGTGTATCAACCCTGTTGCAGATCTTTGTCGTCTGCAAAAAGGCATACTTTTCCTTCCAGTCCCTCTACAATGTCGCTTATATAGAGGATAATGGCTGGGGATCAGGTGATGACCACGCTGTAATCACCTCGAGTGGTTGCTAAGGCAACATGGTAAACCTTGAGAGCGCAGCTCGAGAGGTTTACTGTATCCCTAGCAACCACGAGAGGTGATTTCAGCGCGGTTGTCACCTGATCCCCATCCATTATCTTTTATAGTGTATGGTCAAAAAAACACTGTTTGCATTCTATGTGTGAGAATTATGGAACTCTGATGCATTCTTTTTTGTTATGCCACTGTTTGGAAGTTCCGAAAAGTGGTTAACAACTTTAAAAATTCTAAGTAGTGCATAACAAAGCTGTGTAACTGCTGATTATGGTGGTTTATAGGCACTTACCATACATTATAAAGACATTAACAAGCATTTGTCAATGCCGAACGTTCACTTGCAGGTATTTGCAGTGGTATTTGGCACTTGGACATGGCTTAAAAAAATCAGTGACAAAGGAGTACAAGCATTTGTCAGTGCCGAATGTTGCTTGCTTCTATGTGCTGTTTAGGTATTTGGAAGTCATTGGAGTGCAAATATTGAAAATTCGTGAACTTACGAGCCTGCGTAGGAACTGCGCAACGCACACTTGTAAAACAGTCAGTTTTAGGAATTATTTCACCAAATTTTCAACATAGCCATTTAAGACCTCTGCTAATGAACAGTGTCACTGTGATTTTCTTACTGTGTCCCATACATTGATTTACTTTCAGAATGCGCCATTGTTAAGCTACATGGGCGGAAACACATTTTGGGCAGGATGTGAAAAATGACAGCTGTACTGCTCATAAGGAGGTGTGGTAAAATGGCAATGTTGAAAATCTGGAGTGAAAATATTGAAAATTCGCGAACTTACGAGCCTGCGTAGGAACTGCGCAATGCCGCTCGTAAAACAGTCATTTTTAGGAATTTTTGCACCAAATTTTCAACATGGGGTTTTTGGGACCCCTTCTCATGAATGATATCACTGTCATGGCATTATTCGGGCCCAAAGGGTGATTTCATGCAGTGACTGCGAAATCACCCTTCCAGACCAATCGCGCTCATGACAGTGACATCATTCATGAAGAAGTCCCAAAACCTATGTTGAAAATTTGGTGTGAAAAATTCCAAAATGCCTGAGATATAAGCAAGTTGAAAACCCCTATCTAGCCCATTATACAGCTTACGGCATTTCCTCAGTTCGCGATCGGCTTTGAAGAGTGCAGGCGTGTTCCCAGTCCACGAAGATCATTGCGCCGAGCTCCGGAGTAAGTATGGGGTGAAGGGGTGTATGGGGGCCAGGGGTGCGCAGTGGGTGGGTGTGGGTTGTGGGAGGGGCCTGAGAGAAGCTGTGGAACCGTTTCAATTTACAGGTTTAAAAAAAAAAAAAAACGACATGGGACATTTGGCACGCTGGGGTGGGCTCCAGCGTGGCAGAAGGATGGCTGGGGAGGGCGTGGAGCCGACAAGGATTGGGCACCCCATTGGCAGGCAGGCGGGATGGGGCGTTTGCCACGCTGGGGTGGGCTCCCAGCGTGGCAGAAGGATGGCTGGGGGGCCTGGGGCCGAGCAGGATTGGGCACCCCGTCAGTGAGCGGCGTGGGGCGTTGGCCATGCTGGGGTGGCTCCCAGTGTGTCAGCAAAGATTTTTTGGGGGCGGCGTGTGGCGGTGCTGTGTATGACAGCGGTGGTTTTTGAAGAGACCACCGCTGTCATCACAACACCGCTCCGATGGCGCGAGGACTGCCACGCCTGCTCAATGGAGCAGGGGATTGCAGGGAAGGGCACACCTCCAAAGTGTCCCATTCTCCCAAGATGTTCCTTGCGCATGCACGCAAGTGAACGTAAAAAGGACCGGACTCAGTACTGAACCGTGTGGTACCCCACTAATAACTCCCACTTTCTTCAGAGTGGATTCCATTTACTGTTACCTTCTGTGTCCTGTTGTCCAGCCAGTGTTTTACCAAGGCTACCACCCTCGGACCCATTTCCAGGCTGGCTAATTTGTTTATTAATCTTTTGTGTAGGACTGTGTCAAATGCCTTGCTAAGGTCTAGGTAGGCCATGTCCACAGCCCCTCCCTGGCCTATTACTTTGGTTACCCAGTAAAAGAAATCAATTAGATTCATCTGACATGACCTTCCCTCAGTGAATCCATGCTGCTTTGGGTCCTGTGCCCCACTGGCTTCTAGGTACTCAACAATTCTTTCCTTCAAAAGTGATTCCATCATTTTCCCTACCACTGAGGTCAAACTGACAGGTCTATAGTTTCTTGCCTCTGTCTTGCTCCCACTTTTGTGAAGGGTAATCAAATCCACCCTCCTCCAGCCCTCGGGTACCACACCATCCTCCCATGATTTGTTAAAAAGGCTAGTCAGAGGTGTCACTAGTTCTCCCCTTAATTCTTTTAGAATTCTGGGGTGAGTCCCATCAGGTCCCATTGCTTTGTCCACCTTCAGTTTTAGAAGTTCTTTCAGAACCCTTTCTTCTGTGAAAGGACTGGGATCGACCCCCCTATCCAGAGTGCTCCTATTGATTGGATTAGGTACCTCCCCCTCCTCTTCTTTTGTGAATACTGAGCAGAAGTATTCGTTCAGTATCCCTGCTTTTTCACTGTCCCTCTCTGCCCACCCACCATCCCCTTTATTCAGCCTCACTATCACTCCCTTTGTCTTTCTACACTCCCTAATGTACCTAGAACAGGTTTTATCCCCCTTCTTAACTGAGTTGGCTATCTTTTCCCTGGTTTCGGCCTTTGCTATTCTGATTACCTTCCCCGCTTCCTTCTGCATTAACTGGTACAGTTCTCTGTCATGCTCATTCTGTGTTTCCTTATACTTCCTAAGTGCTATCTTTTTTTCCCTAACCTTCCCCGTCACCTCTTTTGAGAACCATAGTGTTTTTTATGTTGATTGTGCGCATGCGCAAGAAACATATTGCGATAGCTTTCTCCACAAGCAGGTAGTGGAGGCACGGCACTGTTGTGGCCAATGTCCCCACAGCCTTTAAAGGCTTGTGCAGCATCACCCAATTTCATGGCAGGCTGCTGCTGACACTAGTTCAGCCAGCGTACCACCAACTTGTAAAAAATCAGCCGCTGCAATCAGGGGCCGCCTCATTATTGCAGCGTCAGCCATTCGCTGCAATGAGGGAGTGACTCGTCATTGCAGGGCAGGATCCAGAAGCCCTGATAATGTTTGTGAACATAGTGGTGGCTTGCCGCCGTGTTCACAAACAATATTAACCCCCCCATTGTGTTTATTTGTCTACGGGGGCCCCAGTCCCCGTCGGCTTCAGTGCCCCCATGTTATCTTGCTGATGGGGAACCCACTCCAATCGGCAGTATGTAATCCCCTTGCTTTTATTGTCTGCCAACAGGGTGCCCAGTCCCCATCAGCATAATGTCCATACCCCCATCCCTTTTGTTGTGTGTGCCGACAGGTGCCCAATCCCCGTCGGCTTCTATTGCCCTCCCAAAAGTAGAGACTCTGGTGGCATGCTGGGGCCTACCCCAGCGTGCCACATGCCTATAAAAATAAAAATGGTCCCGAGACGTCTTATTTTTTTTTAACCTGCAAAAAAGGAAACTGTCCCTCGGCGGTCTCCCTGCCCCCTAACCCGCACCCACCCACTGCGCACCCTGCCTCCTCACACCTCCCACACCCCATACTTGCCTCCGGAGCTCGGCACAATGATCTTCGGTGGACCAGGAACACGTCTGCACTCTTCAAAGCCGACTGCGAACTGAGGAAATGCCGGTAAGCCGTATAATGGAATAAATGTTTTTTTCCAACTTTAATGCATATCTCAGTCATTTTTTGAATTTTGGCGACAAATTTTCAACATGGGGTTTTTGGGACCCCTTCTCATGAATTCTGGAATTGTCATGGCGTTAATCGGCCCCGGAAGGTGGTTTCGCTGTCACTGCGTGGAATCACCTTTCAGGGCTGACTAAGGAAATGACAGTGTCAGTGTTCATGAGGTGGGCTGTCAAAAAGCCTATGTTGAAAATTTGTTGGAAAAAAATCAAAAAACGACTGTTTTACGAGTGTGCATTGCACAGTTGCTATGCATGCTCGTAACTTTACGAATCTGCAATATTTTCATGCCAGATTTTCAAAATTGGCATTTTTTCACACCTCCTTGTGAAAAGTACAGCTGTCATTGTTCACATCCTGGCCAAAATGTGTTTTCTCAGTTCCAGCGTAGAATAGCGCGATCGCTGTGGGAAATTAGTGTTCGGGACAGATTAAGGAAATAACAGTGACACTGTTCATGAGTAGAGGTCCTAAAATGCCTATATTGAAAATTTGGTGACGATACTCCATAAAATGACTGTACTATGAGCGTGCGTTGAGCAGTTTGCACACACGCTCATAACTTTGTGAATTTGTAATATTTTCACTCCAGATTTTCAACATTGCCATTTTCCCACACCTACTTATGAACAGTGCAGCTATCATTTTTCCCATCCTGGCCAAAATGTGTTTTTGCACTTCCGGCGCAGAATAGGGCGATCGCTGTGGGAAATCACTGGTTGGGACAGATTAAGAAAATGACAGTGATACTGTTCATGAGCAGACATCCTAAAATGCCTGTGTTGAAAATTTGGTGATGATAGCCCATCAAATGACTGTGTTACAAGTGTGCGTTACGCACTTTCCATGCACCCTTGTAACTTCAAAGATTTGTAATATTGTCACACCAGATTTTCAACAGTGGCATTTTTTCACACCTCCTTATTAGCAGTACAGCTGACATTTTTCACATCCTGACTGAAATGTGTTTTCACAGTTCCGGTGCACAATAACGCGGTCGCTGTGGGAAATCAGTGTTCAGGACAGATTAATAAAATGACAGTGGCACTGTTCATGAGCAGAGGTCCTAAAATCCCTATGTTGAAAATTTGGTGACGAAACTCCATAACATGACTATGTTACAAGTGTGCATTGAACTGTTTCCACGCACCCTTGTAACTTCGTAAATTTGTAATATTTTCATGCCACATTTTCAACAGTGGCATTTTTTCCCACCTCCTTATGAACAGCACAGTTGTCATTTTTCACATCCTTGCTAAAATATGTTTTTGCACTCCTGCTGGAGAATAGCATGGCCGCTGTGGGAAATCAGTGTTTGGAACAGATTAAGATAGAGTGAGTGAGTGAGAGGGGGTAGAGACCTAGCTCAACTGAGCTCTGTCGGGACTGCTGCAGATTTGTTTGTGGGCAGAAAAAGGCCCCAGAGCAAGAGCCCAGTACAAAAGGCAGTCTACAGCACTGGGAGAAACAGAACGAGAGAGCGAGTGAGGGAAAGGGAGTGCGTGAACTCACCGGAGCGCTGTCAGGACTGTTGTGGATTTCTTTGTGGGCAGAAAAAGGCACCAATGCAGGTAGGAGCCCCGTACAAAAGGGCAGCTTGCAGCGCCAGGACAAACAGAATGAGCGCATGAGAGACAGAGACTGAGCAACCTCAACAGAGCTCTGTTGGGACAGCTGCGGATTTCTGTGTGGACAGACAAAGGTGCCAATGCAGCCAGGAGCCCTGTACACAAGCGCAGCCTGCAGCGCCAAGAGAAACAGAATGAGTGAGTGACAGAGCGGTAGTGAGTGAGCTCAACGGAGCTCTATTGTGACTGCTGAGGATTTCTTTGTGGGCAGAAAAAGGTGGCAATGCAGGCAAGAGCCCAGTACAAAAGGCCAGCTTGCAGCACAGGCAGAAATGGAATGAGTGACTGAGAGAGGCGGAGTGAGCGAGCTCAATGGAGCTGTGTTGGGACTGCTCCAGATTTCTTTGTGGCCAGAAAAAGCCGCCAATGCAGACAGGAGCCCAGTACAAAAGGGCAGCCTGCAGTGGCGGGAAAACCAGAAAGAGAGAGTGAGAGAGAGGGGAGGGGGAGTGAGCAAGCTCAATGGAGCTCTATTGTAACTGCTGCAAATTTCTTTGTGGGCAGAAGAAGGTGACAATGCAGGCAGGAGCCCAGTACAAAAAGGCAGCCTGCAGCAGCGGGAGACACAGAACGAGCGAGTCAGGGAGAGAGAGTGAGTGAGCTCAAGGGAGCTCTGTTGGGACAGCTGCAGATTTGTTTGTTTGCTGAAAAGGGCAGCAATGCACGCAGAGCCCCAGTACAAAAGGGCAGCCTGCAGTGGCAGGAAAACCAGAATGAGTGAGTGAGAGAGGGGGAGTGAGTGAGCTCAGTGGAGCTCTATTGTAACTGCTGCAAATTTCTTTGTGAGCAGAAGAAGGCAGCAACGCAGCAGGAGCCCAGTAGAAAAGGGCAGTCTGCAGCGCCAGCAGAAACAGAATGAGCGAGTGAGAGAAGGGGAGTGAGCGAGCTCAACAGAACTTTGTTGGGACTGCTGCAGATTTCTTTGTGGCCAGAAAAAGGTGCCAACAGAGGAAGCAGCCCAGTGCAAAAGGGTAGCCTGCAGTGCCAGGAGAAACAGAATGAGTGAATGAGATGGGGGGTTGGGGTGAGCGACCTCAACGGAGCTCTATCGTGACTGCTGCAGATTTCTTTGTTGGCAGAAAAAGGCGGCAATGCAGGCAGGAGCCCACTACAAAAGGCCAGCCTGCAGCGCCAGCAGAAACGGAATGAGTGATACAGGGGGAGTGAGCAGGCTCAACAGACCTGTGTCAGGACTGCTACAGATTTCTTTGTGGGCAGAAAAAGCCCCCAACAGAGGCAGGAGCCCAGTACAAAAGGGCAGCCTGCAGCGGCGGGAGACACAGAACAAGTGAGTCAAGAAGGGAGAATCGGTGAGCTCAACGGAGCTCTGTTGGGATAGCTGCAGATTTGTTTGTTTGCCGAAAAGGGCAGCAATGCACGCAGGGCCCCAGTTCAAAAGGGCAGCCTGCAGTGGCGGGAAAACCAGAAAGAGTGAGTGAGAGAGAGAGGGGGAGTGAGCAAGCTCATGGGAGCTCTGTTGGGATAGCTGCAGATTTATTTGTTTGCCAGAAAGGGCAGCAATGCACGCAGGGCCCCAGTACCAAAGGGTAGCCTGCAGTGGCAGGAAAACCAGAATGAGTGAGTGAGAGAGGGGGAGTGAGTGAGCTCAATGGAGCTCTATTGTAACTGCTGCAAATTTCTTTGTGGGCAGAAGAAGGCGGCAATGCAGACAGGAGCCCAGTAGAAAAGGGCAGCCTGCAGCGCCAACAGAAACGGAATGAGCGAGTGAGAGAAGGTGAGTGAGTGAGCTCAACAGAACTTTGTCGGAACTGCTGCAGATTTCTTTGTGGCCAGAAAAAGGTGCCAACAGAGGCAGGAGCCCAGTACAAAAGGGCAGCCTGCAGCGCCAGGAGAAACAGAATGAGTGAGTGAGACGGGGGGGGGAGGTGAGTGACCTCAACGGAGCTCTGTTGGGACAGCTGCGGATTTCTTTGTGGGCAGAAAAAGGTGCCAACGCAGCAGGAGCCCAGTACAAAAGGGCAGTCTGCAGCGCCAGGACAAACACAATGAGCAAGTGAGACAGGGGGAGTGAGTGAGCTCAACGGAGTTCTATCTTGACTGCTGCGGATTTCTTTGTTGGCAGAAAAAGGTGGTAATGCAGGCAAGAGCCCACTACAAGAGGCTAGCCTGCAGCGCCAGGAGAAACAGAATGAGCACGTGAGAGAGGGGGAGTAAGCCAACTCAATGGAGCTCTGTTGGGACAGCTGAGGATTTCTTAGTGAGCAGAAAAAGCTGCCAATGCAGGCAGGAGCCCAGTACTTAGCTCCTCCTCCTGGGGCTGTGTGGGTGGCTGTTTGTGCTTGTCTGTGTCTGTAGGTTAGTTTTTGTTCATTTACATGTTTTTCTGCTGGGAATACCTGTGCCATTCTTGCACACAACATTGGTGAAAGTCTCCTGGACTGAATTTCTGCAAATCGCCATCATCAGGTATCAGCTTTTAATTTTAAATCAACTTTCTTGAAGCCTCCCCAAGGAAGCATATGCCTTACAACTAGTCTTACAAACATGGTGATGCTGGGTCCTGCAACTGAATCAACATTTTCAACATTCTCATCTGACCGCTCTTAAAGCAACTGCACTTGTGGACTTTAAAGAACAAAGGAATTTTAACACATTTTGTGAGTGAATCAACATTTTTGTTTGACCATTTCCAAAGGTATTGTACTTGTCTCTGAGGACTTTGAAGATCAAAGGAAACATACAGACAAAAGAATTTCACACATTGCATATGCCTACTGTCTGACCTACTCCCAAGGTATTGTACTATCTCTGAGGACTTTGAAGAACAAAGGAAACATATAGACAAAAGGATTTTACACATTGCATATGCCCAGGCCACAGTTTATCACCTTTCAGGAACTTTAACATATTATGTGATCCTGGATCTCAACAGTACTATAGTACTTTTCTTAAACCCTCTGGCACCAAACCCTCCCAGTCTTTTTTTTTTATTTTTCTCTGTACTTCGCCATAGTGCTTAGCTATCCACCTTAGCCCACTAAAATCAGTACCCCACACCCTCCTATTGCTCGCCACCCCCCCCCCGACTGCCTAGCCCACACTACTTCTCGGCTTTCTCCTGCCTCACTAAAAAAACACTTTGGCTTAGTCCCCACCACCTGTTCCTGCTCACCCTCACCCTCCTTTTCCCTTTATGCCAACTCCCCCCCTCCGCCTACCCTACCCCTCCACCTACTCTCACCTTTCTATACTACTACCCGAAACATTGTACCATGGTTTTTACTCTGGAAGTCTTAAACAAACATCACCCAATTAATACCTGGGTGCAAAGAGCCATATTTCCTAATTGGAAACTGCCACATCATTATAACTCACAAACGATCACCCTCTACTGGGACTCCAAGCATCTTAAAAAGTACAAGCAGAAACTCACTCCAACCTATTATGAACTACTGAATGGCATCGCTGAAACTCCTGCTCTCCTACTTTTAATATCTGGTGGATACACCCAAACCCTGGTCCTGTTGCACTGAAGCCGACAAAAACAGGGAAAGTTGGTAGTGGTCTCTCCATTATCACTCTAAATATCTGCAGCCTCCTTCCCAAATTGGCATCTCTTCAAACTCGCTGGACAAAAACCCTGATATACTAGCCATTGTGGAAACCTGGCTATCTCCCAGCACCCAGATCATGCGGTCTCGCTTGAAGGCTACAATCTTTTCAGACTTGACCGGGCAAGCAAGAAAGGTGGGGCTGTGCTATCTACTTAAAGGACAACCTCTCCTGTCAACGCTGCAGCTTCACCCCACAAATACGCAGATGCAACTCC
Source organism: Neoceratodus forsteri (assembly GCA_016271365.2). Classification (NCBI taxonomy): domain Eukaryota; kingdom Metazoa; phylum Chordata; order Ceratodontiformes; family Ceratodontidae; genus Neoceratodus; species Neoceratodus forsteri. The sequence continues at coordinate 510,374,564 of CM028130.1, read as the reverse complement.
TCCCTATCAAACTGCTTCTTGGTGCACAAAACAAAGTTCTCACAGTGGCCGCAGTCTATATCCTCAAAAGACCACCGTGCCAGTATTAAGTCTGTACTTGATTTTGGTAGTCTGCAGCCCTGAAATGAGCCTCCTCCTCCTCGGGGATTTCAACATAAACTGGCTCGCCTCTGACACTGGCTCTTACAAAGATGACATCCTAGCAGCAAACCTGACTCAGATGGTAACCTCCCCCACCCAGAAAAATTACAAAACTGGTACAAGCACCCTTATTGACTGGGTTCTCACAAATCACCCTGACCGGATAAAAAACATTAAAGTCCTCCCTGACTCCCTCAGTGACCACTCCCCAGTGTCCTGTACCTGGTCTAATAAATTTCTCAAGCCACCCCCCAAAGTTATAACAAGCAGAGTATTGCCTTATGGGAATCTTATCAAGTTGAAAACCCATCTCCTACAACAGGACTGGACGCCAATCCTTGAATCAACTGATATTAATACCGCACTAGAATACTTTATTAAATCTTTCAACTCTGCATGCGACTTCGCCCCAGTAAACGTAAAATCAAGCGCTATCAAATCCATGGATTACTGCCAAACTACTTGCCGAGCTCAGGTTCGGGACCACCTCTGGGCAGTTGCCAGAGACACAGGCTCACCTCATGATACCCTAAAATACAAGCAGGCACGAAATAGATGTACCTCACAAATTAGGCAAATGAAGAGCGCCTATTTCAAAAATGCCCTTGAATCCACCTGGGGTGATGGAAGAGCTTTTTGGGACAACAGCCGAAACATAATGGGTAAACAATTAAAATCGTCACCTACCATTATGAAAGTTGATGGATCCACCACTCTTGACCCAAAGTCTATTGTAGGTGCACTTAATAAGACATTCACAGACCTTAGTGGGGTCCTTCCCCCAGATTTCTTCTCGGACTTACCTGTGACTAACCTAGTATCACAAAACACCCCTCGTGACAAACCACAATTTTACTTCAAGAAAATCAAAGTACAAGCAACACAAGAACATGAGAAAGGCCTGCTCCAAATCCAGAACAAGTAGTGACACGCTAGATCTAAAATCCTGTCTCTCACCCTGGATGAAGTAATTCACCCTTGCAAAATTCTTAATCTGTCACTTTGCAAAGTCAATTTCCCAACAATCGAAATTGGCTATAGTTACTAGTGCACAAAGGGGGACAAACCTCAACAGGAAAACTATCGACCAATATCAATACTCCTCCCTCTCCGAAGCACTTGAACGAATAGTGGCAGACCAACTCTCTGATTACCTGGACAAATACAATCTACTCTGTAATCAACAGCATGGCTTTAGGAAAGGACATAGTACAAACAACAGCCTTACTTGATTTCTCTGAGAAGTCCACTCAGCCCTGGACAAAGGGTGCCAAACAGGTGCAGTCTTATCGATCTTACAAAAGCTTTGACACAGTCCATCATGGTCTCACTTACCTCCTACTTTAGCCTAGGCCTGGCTGAAGGTCCTTGTGCTTGGGTAAAAAGTTACCTGTCCAATCGGTCACAGGCTGTAAAAATCTCTAATGAACTCTCCGACTTCAAACCAGTTCTCTCGGGTGTACCACAGGGATCAATTCTTGGACCGCTCCTCTTTAGCCTGTTCCATAACTCCCTCCCAGATATCTGCCAGGAGAAAATAATCCTATATGCTGATGATGCTGTAATTCTCTCTTCCCACAAGGATCCAAACTCCCTATGAAAAAGCCTGCAACTTGCTTTCTCTAGTGTTGAAAGGTGGTTCCTGGATAGTAAACTTGTGCTAAACCACAATAAAACAAAAGCCATGCTCTTCTCCAATCACCAAAACAAAAATAGGCATACTCCACTCACCATACAAACCTCTGCAGGAATTACATTGGACCAAGTAAATACTTTCAAATACCTTGGCATCACTTTTGACCAAGGGCTCACCTTTGCAACCCACATTGACAACACTGCAAAAACAGTGAACCAACACCTTGGAATACTATTCCGTAACCGTCAATTTCTAAATCAAGCGGCGTTGAGAATAGCTATACAGAGTTCCATAATCTCAATCATTGACTATGGCCTTATTATTTATGGCTCAGCTACCTCCACTGCTCTAAGGCGTATCTCAATCACTCTAAATAAGGCCTGCCGGCTCCTCACGGGGGCTCAAAGACTGACTCACACGTGTGATCTGTACTATGAATCAGGCTGGTTGAACCTATCAAATCATCTTATTTATCTCACCTGCACAATGGCAAAAAAAATCTATCTTGGGACTGACTCCATTATGTATTCAAAACCTACTCCGACTGAATCCTGGCTCACGACCCTCCACCAGATCTGAACACCAACCTTTCCTGGTTCCGAGATGCCGGACTGCACAGGGACAAAGATCTTTCGCATACAGGGCCCCAACATGGTTCAATGCGCTTAGTCCACCTACTCTATCCTCAACCTCACTTGAAGCTTTCAAATCCATGCTCTATGCCCACCTCACCACCACTAGCAACTGTGATTGCGCTAGATAAAGACTACTACTCCTCATGTCCATCCTCACATCTGAGGCCTCTTCCTCCCTGACTAATGAACCCTCTGGTACCTCTACTACTTCCTGTCTCCCACCCAAACACCTCCCCCTTTTTCCTGTCTCTCTCACTTACTCTCCCGCTCACCACCTTTCCCTCCTCTCTAGCCTCCTTTTGGCCTAATGATCACCCTCTCCTGGAAGTTTCCTTAACCTCGAAATTGTCTACTCACTTGAACCTGTTATAGCTTGTTTTTCTATGAAACTTAAAAACGTTACTGCCTTAAACTGTTAATAGCAAATTTATGATGTAACTTTCCTGTCTGGTTTTACCTGTAATGTGTATCGTGCTTTGTTAAATGTTCTTTGTGACGTGGAACCTTTGTAAAAGAGCCCTGGCTCAAAGGTTTTAATTCCTAGACTAATAAACTAAACTAAACTAAACTAAACAAAAGAGCAGCCTGCAGCACCGGGAGAAACAGACTGAGCAAGTGACAGAAGGGCAGTGAGTGAGTGCAACAGACCAACGCAATCAACATTCGGCATTGACAAATACTTGTTTCTTTTGTTTTGATTTGTTTATTTGCTTCACACAAAGGCTTGTTGCCTCTGTGATGGCAGTTTTGATGTTTCCCCATTGTCGCTCCACCCCACTTTCTTGCCTGTTTACAGTGCTTTTCTGAGGCACTCTCCCATTTTGACAAAGTCAGCCTTCCTGAAGTCCAGTACCCTCACTTTTGTATGGCTTCACTCTGCAGCTGAGTTTATCGTGAACCACACTGTTTGGTGGTCACTTGTTCCCAGATGGCTACCCACTTCTAGATCTAACACTGCTCCCTCCCGAGTGGGTTCCAACACTAGCTGTCTGAGGCATGCCCCCTGTAGGACATCAAGAATGGCCCTGGCTCTTGGATGTGGCTGCAGCAAAGGTGCTCCAATTAACATCTGGCATATTCAGGTCCCCCATTAACAATATCTCCCCTTTCTCTGCCATCTTAAGGCTACCTTCTGTCATTTCCTTGTCCATTTCCTCCCCCCTAAGATGGGGGTCTGTATACAATCTCTGTGCAGATTGTGGTGCCATTTTCAGTCTCCAAGGTGACCCACAGCACATCCACTCCTCCCTGTTACCCTTTTGTTCCATTGCTTTGGTTCCCTCCCTTATATAGAAAGCTACTCCTTCTTCTGTTCTACCCTCTCTGTCTCTCCTGTAGATTGTGTGCCCTGATATGTTGGCATCCCAGTCATGGTTCTCTGTGTACCATGTTTCTGTGAGTGCTACGATATCCAGGCATCCCTCTTCCATCAAGGCCATCAGTTTAGGGTGCTTGTTATCTAGACTGTGGGCTTTGATATTCATTACCCTCCATTTATTGATGGCCTTACCCCCTTTTTGCCCCATCCCTGTCCTTACTGCCTTTGCCTTTTTCTCCATTTACTCCTGCCCTTCTCCCTATCAACATCTCTACCTCAGTGTCTAACTCACTAACTACCCTGATTTTTGGGACGAAGGATAGGATTTCCCTGCTCCTTTTCCATGCCCCCCCCTTGGCTAGTTTAAATGCTTGCCAATGAAGCATTTAAACCTATCACCTAAGATCATGGTTCCCCTCCTAGACAGATGCAGACCATCACACCAGTATAGGCCTGCATCCCTCCAGTTGGACCCCCAGTCCCCAAAAAAGCCAAAACCCTGAGCTCTGCACCAGTTTTTCAACCACTGATTGAATCCCATGGTGCAGTGCACCCTAGTCTCACCCATGCCATAGACAGGCAGCACCTACTAGAAGGTTACCGAGCGTGCTACTTGTCTAAGGCCCCTCCCCAACTCCACAAACTCCTCCGAGACTGTTCTGATCCCTTTTCCAGCAAGGTCATTTATCCCTAAGTGGACAATGACATCCAGCTAGTGGTGCTTAATATTTGCAAGCTGGGCTTATGGGCTTATGGGCTTATGGGCCATGTTTCCCATCTCACTTATTTTACCCTTCCTTGGGGCCTCTACCTTTTGGGGCATCTCCTCCAGCACCAGCAGCACTAAGCATTTTAAATGTGGGCTACCGGCCCACATTTCCCCTGTTCCCCTTGTCCCCTCCACTTCCTGCTTTGCTACAGGAAATGTCACAACTGTGCTGCCCAATAAAAGAAGTGCAGCATGGGGTGGTTAGGGATGGGGGTGGGTAGCTGGGCCCTTCTCATGCCAAAAAAGAAGAACCATGGATGAAAGAAACAAGGAGGTAAGAGCAGAAACAAGCAGTCTGGGCAGTAAAGGAAAGCTGGATGTTCGGTATACCAAGACGCAGTTCAGTAACACAGTTCAGTAGCCAGTAGTTCAGTAGGGTAGGAGGCTATTTCTTTAGCCTCCTACCCTCTCCCTAGCACCTGCAGTGCAAGTTAAACTAAGAATTGGGCACTCAGCCCACTCACCACCATGACCTGAGTCTGCTGCGCTGCTGAGGAGGGTCCAGGAACCAGACAGGGAGCCGCGCTCCCACCTGACTTTCCCTTTCTGCGGTGGCTGCTGAGTGGTGGAACTACAGTGTCCTATTTTTTTGTGGTCATTTTTAGTCCACTGACCTTTTCCTTCCCCCTCTTCTCTTTAGGACTCTGCCGAGGAAGGACAGGTCGCATCAGGGAGCTGAATTCCACCCAATTGACCCTGCTGCCACTGCCGCACATGGCAGATGCCAACTGGAGGTGAGTGACACTGGAGGAGCCACAGACTTAATTTAGGTAAGCCTTTGCTCGTGCGTGCTCCTCACGTCCTTCACCCTCCATGCTCGGCTGCAGACTCCCCTTGTTGACCACTCCCAGACCCTTTTGTAGGGCAGGGGAGGTCCTGGCTTTTGGCCAGGAGATTGGACACCATAAGCCCGACAGGGAGGGTCTTCTGCCTTCCCTTTCCAGCACCAGATGCTGTGAAAACAGAAAAAGGGTCTGGGAGGGGTCAGTGCGACTGCAGGTATGGGCAGGGATGGAATGGGGGACCTAGCAAGGAAGAAAGAGGAAAAAAAAGGAAACTTTCCAAGTTGGGGAGAGAGCCGCTGGTCCCTTGCATTGCAACTAACTTCGGGGTACTACAATTCCCCCTGCTTAAATATACATGTCCCCGTGTATGAGGGTCAATTAGCATTTTGTGTTTTAAAACACAAACAACATTTTAGTACTATAAACTATTTAGCTAGTTTACCTGGCGTACAGTAAAATTTTTTACCTCTCAAACCAAAATGAACCCTAAAGAGGTATGGACAGCCTTGAGGTACCTTTCAGGAGCGGTTCCTTCCTCTCCTTGTCGATCCATCCATCCATCTTGACAGGAACTGGACATGACTTTAGCGGAATTTGATGCATTAACGTTTGGGTTCCTTCCAAAGGTTGGACCTGGTAGGCATGCCATTCTGGCCATGAGTTGTTGTCCACAATGACATATAGACATATGGATCAGGCTCCAATGTCCCACCATGCCACTCTGACTTTACCAGCACTTGCTCTCTTATGAGTAAGGGTGTTTTCTTATCATAGGCATCCTTGGACACTTTTCTGTTGTCTTTGTCGGTACACATTTTTTGGCTGGCCGGTGACTTCGTTTCTTCTGGCGGAGGGGTCCTTTTTTCTCTTGGTGGTGCCATTCAATTTCCAGGTCTGACATCTGGATGGGGGATGTGGGCACTTTGGCTCCAACTGGATCTGGTTTGGCCTTGGGTGCCAGGCGAAATCCAGGTGCCTCCCTTTGGGCATCCCAACCTGGATTCTGTTGGCTTACGTCGTGAGCGATGGCACTCACAATATGGGCAGGTTCCTCCACTTGAGTATCTGGAACTTTGGATGGACTTTCTGGAAGTGACACAATAGCTTGGTTGCTCTGCTCAATCTTCTCCAGCTCCTTCCTGGTGTCCACATACAACTGGCATCGAGCTCCTTGGATTTCACTGCTTCTGTCACTTCTCCCATCACATGGCTGCTGTATGAACTCCACGACTTTTTCACCTAGGAGTATGGCCCTAACATGCTCCACCCACTGATCTGGGTGCTTTTGATCTCTTTTCTATCTTCTTTTAGGCTGGTATGGATGCTGCGCAACTGGACATCGGACCTCTCGCTTCATCTCTGTCACCAATGCCGCCATTTCCCACACCCAACATGTTAAACATGTCAGTTCCTCTCTCTCTCTCTCTTTACAGTGAGCATCCCCCTCCTCTTGGGAATGACCAGTACAGCGACTGCCCCCAAGAACTTCCACGTGAGGACTGGGCCACTCCTTGTCCCTTACCGGCTTGCCCGGCTGCCTTGTTGGACCGCTATTCCCAAGTCACTGAGACTCAAGTATCCTGATGGCCTTCTCCTTGAAATCCAGGAATGCTACCTCAGGATGTTGCTCTTATAGCATGCGGAGTCTGATTTGGAAGGTTTCACTTTTAGCCCCTTTGACAAATTTGTGTATTAGGATTCCATCCGGATTGGGGAACACTTCAGCATCAAGCCGCTGGATAGTACAGAGGTCTTCCTGCAGGCTGAGGGCATAGCCATGGAGGGTCTCAGCCTCTCATGTACCCAGGAAAAGAATCAAACCATTGGCACTGACAGACTCTTGGGACCAAAAATGTGGTGTAACCTTTTAAAAATTTGTTCTGCGGGAGCCTTTTCTTCAGTTAGCCAGGATGACGCCTCCTGGTGGGCTGTACCTTGGAGTTGTGTGAGCAGAACCTCGACTCTTTGAGCTTCAGGCAGGTCATACAATCAGAAGAAGGCTTTCAGCTTGTCAGTGAACTCATGCAGCCTGTCAGTGTTTGGATCCACTTCTCCGCCAGCAAAGCATGGGAGCCATGGTGCTCCGTAATAGTAGGAAATCATTAATGGCATGTTCCAGACTTCTTCTGTGCGTCTTCCTTCTCTATAGTGGAAGACTAAGTTTGCTGGCAAAGGCACCTAGTTTCACCTAAGCTCTTTTCTTCTAGGTTTGCTTGTAAGGACAGAGCAAGGAACATTATCAGAGCAAGGAAAAAGATTAAGGCTTCTTCTGCCTAGGCATATTTACTGTGTGTTACAATTTCATTTTGTACTCACAGGGTTAGTTAGTTTTTTGCTAACATTATACTGCTTTATTGTTCTCTGATTCAAATTGCTGTTGCAGGTTATACTTTTGGCTGCATTATTACAGGGTGTGCCTACGGGTTTGTTACTGTTTTGTGCTTACAGATTACTGCTGTAATCTTCTCTGCTTTAATTTGGTTTTTGCAAGGTATATCTTCTGTTACTGCTTTATATTTCTCTGTAGCAAAGTGTTTTTTGCAGGGTATATCTTCTGTGAAATTATTACAGGTAGTGCTTTACAGGTTTTACAGTTTTATCTATCATTAGGCTAAGCTTTCAGGGCTACTACATTTGTTGTTGGTTGCTTGTTTCTGCTCTTACCTCCTTGTTTCTTTAGTCCATGGTTCTTCTTTTTTGGCAGGAGAAGGGCTCAGCTACCCAACCCCATCCCCAACCACCCCATGCTACACTTCTTTTATAGGGCAGCACAGTTGTGACATTTCCTGTAGCAAAGCAGGAAGGGGAGGATCAGAGGGGTATCCACACAGTGGCCTAATTTATAGGGGCACAAGTAATTTAACTTGCTATAGGTTATACAAAAATAAACAAAAAAGCAAACAAAACAAAAAATCAAACCTTTGCTTTCATTTTCCTCCTTCTAATTACCCAGACCAGGTTATAAACCCAGCAACTCATCTGGAATGGATATTATTATTAACTGCAGGTACTGCGGTACACTTTTCAAAAGGGCTGTTATATAGGATTTAGGATGCGGTGCTACATACGAACATACAAAATTTGCCAGCAGATAAAAGCCTAGAGGTCTATCAAGCCTGCTCGAATGTGCAGCTAGCACCCCTTATTCTGCAGCTGCCCCTCCCTTCCACCCTTCCCCTTCATTAACCCTCCCCTTGTCCTGTCCCATCTTCATTTGAAGCAGTCCACTGTTCTACTGCATACCACTTCTGCAGGTAATGCATTCCACCCAGTCACCACCTCTCTGTAAAAAGTGTCTCCTCATCTCCTTCCTGAACCTTCCTCGCTCCAGTCTCATATCATGGCCCCTGGTAGCCCTCCCTCCCTGCTCTGAACAGCCCTCTGTACCCATCTTTTTATTCCTTTCATGTATTTAAGGGTTTCAATCATGTCACCCTGTCTCTCCTCTCCTCCAGTGAGTACATGTTCAACTCCTTCAACCTCCTTTAGTATGATAAGTCCCCAGCCCTTGATCATCTTTGTCACCCTCGCTGCACCCCTTCCAGTAACCAATGTCCCTCTTCAGATACGGACGCCAGTACTGCCGCAGTACTCCAGGTGTGGTCTAACTAATGACCTATACAGTGGCAGAATCACCTCCTCCCTCCTCGAGGATATACCCCTTGCAATACAACCCAGCATTTTGTTGGCCTTTGCAGCTGCCTTCCTACATTGTGCTGAGTTGTTCATTGATCCTGTAATGAGCACACCCAGATCCTTCTCCTCCTCTGTCTGGGCTAGCTGCACTCCCCCCAGCTGGTAACTCCTCCTTGGTTCTTCATCCCAAAATGCAGCACCTTGCACTTTTTGGCATTAAACCCCAGTTGCCAGGTGTCTGACCAGGTTTCAAGCTTTGCCAGATCATCCTGCAACCCCTGCCATCCCTCTAGGTCATCCACCACCGCGCCAACCTTGGTATCAACAGCAAACAGACTGATCTTGCTCTTGATGTCCCATGATATGTCTGCAATGAATATCCCAAACAACACTGGTCCCAACACTGAGCCCTGTGGAACACCACTCATCACTGCCCTTGGGTGTGAGAGTTCCCCACGCACCACCACCCTCTGTTGCCTTCCCTGCAGCCAGTTCCTACCATCTCACCAGCTTTGCACCGCCCCATGTGCCTCTAACTTCCTTCCCAGCCTTCCATGTGGCACTGAGTCGAATGCCTTACTGAAGTCCAGATACAGGACATCCACTGCATGGCCCCTGTCCAGTTGCCTAGTTACCCAGTCATAGAACTCAACCAGGTTGGTTTGGCAGGATCTGCCACGTAGTAGAAGCCATGCTGTCTGCTGTCCTGTAGTCCTTTGGCCTTTGGGAGGGCCACCAGCCTCTCCTTCAGGATAGTCTCCATTAGCTTACCCACGATGGATGTGAGGCTCACTGGTCTGTAGTTTCCCGGTTCATCCTTGGGGCCACTCTTGTGGAGTGGCACCACATGAGACCATCCTCCAGTCCTGAGGTACACACCTGAATGTAGTGAGGCATTAAATAGGTCTGCCAAGGTCCTGCAAGGACCTCTGCCAGCTTCTTCAGTACCCTGGGGTGGATGCCATCTGGGCCTGGCACCTTGTCCACCCTCAGTGCCTTCAAACCCTCTCGAACTCTGCCTCCATGATTTCCCCATCTGTCACCACTTCCCCCCTGCTTCTGCCATTTCTCCCACCTTGGGTGTCACCCCCCTCTTCTCTTTAGTAAATACTGAGCAGAAGTACTCATTTAGTGCTTCTGCCTTATCGTATCCTGCTTCCACCCAACCCCCCTCCTTCCTAATCCTTACTATGTGGTCCTTACAGCTCCTTTTCTCCCTGATGTACTAAAAGTCCTTCTCCCCCTTCTTAATGCCTTGTGCCAGCCTGAGTTCCGTAGATGCATTGGCTCCCCTTACTGCCCTTGTCACCTCCTTCGATTCTGTCAAGTACTCCTCTGCCCCTCCCCTCCCTGTTTTCTTGTACTTCCTAAAGGCAGCTCTTTTCCTCCTTACCTTTTCAATGACCTCCTTGCTCAACCAGCTCGGTTTCTTAGCCCTAGCCTTCTTGCTCTGGGCTTTGCAGCAGGTTTTGGTTGCCTCCACTATCCCCAGCTTTATGAGCTCCCACCTCTGGTTAGTATCCATACTAGATTGAATTCTGGCCAGGTACCCCTTTACCACTTCCCCCATCCTCCCAAAGTCAGCCATCCTGAAGTCCAGCACTCTTGTGCCAGATTCCACTCCTTCCTTGCCCATATCCAATGTGAGCCATACTGAGTGGTGGTCACTCCCTGGCAGCGGTTTCTCCACTGTAAGTTCTTTCACAAAGTCCCCATTTGCCAGCACAAGGTCAAGGGTATTCCCTAACCTGGTTGGTTCACTGCCCATTTGCAGCAGGAAGCTGTCCTGGAAGGCATCCAGCAGTACCTTCTCCCTTCTGTTCCTGGTTGTTGGGGTGCTCCAGTCCACTCCTGGCATGTTGAAGTCCCCCACAATCACCACACTACCCTTCTCACAGGTCCTCCTGATCTGTCCTGCTAGTTCCCTGTCTAACTCCTCCGTCTGAGATGGTGGCCTGTACACCATTCCCATTCTAAGAATCCTATTCTTGGAATCCTGGATTTGCACCCAAAATGACTCCGTACTACCCTCCTCCCCTTCCTCCCTTACACACTTCAGTCCTTCCTTCACATGTAGTGCCACTCCCCCTCCTTTCCTAATCACCCTGTCCCTACGAAATAACCTGTACCCTGGTACCGACAGGTCCCAGTCATTATATTGGGTGGCCCATGTTTCCGTGATGGCTGCAATGTGCATCTCTCCCTCTGCCATGAGAACCTGTAACTCTGCAGTTTTCCTCCCAAGACTCCTAGCATTAAGAGTAACCACCTTCCACCCTTTCCCCCCTCCCATCCTGCCCTCCTTTCCTAGCATCACCAATAGTACTTGCCATTTGTCCTTTGTCACTTTTATGGGGTAGCTCATATGATTTCCCAACCTGTGGTCTCTGCATATCTCTTCCCAACTGCCCCCCACTCTAGTTTAAATACCCAACTTCCTCTATATACTCTTCCATCCTCTGTTTCAACACTTTCTTTCCCTCCTTACTCAAGTGTAGTCTGTCCTTGGCATGAGACTACTGTCCTCCTAGGTCCCTCCCACCCCCCAATGCCCATACCCTTTAGCACAACACCAGGTTCTTAGCCATCCGTTAATTCCTCTATTCTCAGCTTTCTTGTTGTGCTTGCCTTTGGCCCCGGAAGTATCTCTGAAAAAGTTACTGATCTTCCTGCCCCCTCACATAATTGTGCTAGTTCCTCAAACCTCCTCTGGACTATATCTACTGTCTTGTCAGCCAGGTCATTTGTCCCAAGATGTATAATTAAATAAGGCTTGTCCCTACCCCTTCTAGCATATTTCAGAACAGACTGTCCCACCCTTTCTGCTGTCATTCCTGGCATGGTCTCCACCCAAATGTGACTATGCCTCTCCCCCTTGCTACCCCACCTAACTCCTCTTAGTATTGCGTCCCCGAGCACTAAGATTCCACCCCTCTTACTCCTGCTTGCTTCCATTCATCTCCCTCTCTCATTTCCAGCTCCTCTTCTTCCTCCTGCACATAATTTCCCCCTTTTACCCCTGTTGCAATTCTCCCAACAGAACTTCCCCTGCTCCAGTTTGGTCCAGGCATTTATCAATTACTCCTCTAATTTCATAATTTCCCTCCTCCACTTTCTTCCTCTCTAGCAGTGCACAGCTGTTCTCTGAAGACCCTTCACAAATGCCCGCTCCCTCTCTCTTCATAGTAACCTGTTCTCTCCTTTCCACTCCATGACTTTTGCCACTTCTTTGCCTCCCCTCACAAGTCCCTATCTCCTCCTTCCATTTGTCTTTTGTCTCCTGACCTGGTTTCCCCGGCAATCGTTCTTCCTGGCCTGTGCCCCTTTGTCTCTGCTTCCCTTCTTCTGACCCTCTCCTCACCACTGTTGGCTTAAATCACCCTCCCTCATCTCCCCTTCTTCCTCCGCCAGTATTGGGCTAAACCCACCCCAATCTGCCTTGCCTGTCTTAGTTCCTCCTGCAGACCCTCAATCTCCTTTCTAAGTTTTCTATGTGGTTGCACACTCAACATCCTCACACTCCAGGCAATGTTTAGAAAGATTGGTGCACTGCAGTTGTTGCAGCCTACCACCCTACCATTGCTGTCGTTGCCCACCGCGACCCCCCACCCTTCAGATGCAAGATACCAAACACTCCCCCAAGTCTCCCCTCTCCCTCTTCTATCAGTGCAAAACATTTTCTTTATTTCCCTTACCTCCTTTGTTGCACACGTTTAGATATATTGAGCAACTGCTTTTTATATTCCTATCCTTCCTATCCATACTCAAAAAGAGACTTTAAGTAGCCATTGCACAACCTTCTTCAAACTCCTACTCCTCCTTTTTCCAATGCAATATCAATGCAAAGAAGTAATAATGAAAGCTCCTAGATTTGCATTTACTTCCCTTCCACTGAGAGAGCAGTCACCTCTTCACTTGCTGCTGTTCCTTTCCTAGCTGTCTGCTTTTGCTATGACAGGTGCATATCCTTTGCCTGTTTGAGGAAGTGATGTCAGAACCCCTAGTATAAAGGAAATAATGGACCAGGGGTGGGTGGGGTGAGGGGTTTGGGGGAGTGGGACCAGCCCAAGTCTTCCAGAAACAATCAGGTAGCTGAGGCCTCTGGTCAGACCATTAGCACCCTTCCCTCACTGTGCACTCAACGTTGTAGCTAGTGAAGCCAGCAACAATGAATCACAATTCTACTCAAAGCCCCCTAAATAGGTTTGCTACTCAAAGAAACAGGACTCCAATTCAAACAGCTTCACCAACAACACATCAAAATAGGTTTGGAATTAGAAGATATAGCTCTCCAATTCAAAGAAACAGACCCAGTTGAATTACACCAGTTTTGTTTTAAAACAGAAGAAATAGGCCTCTACAAATGCAGCCTGCCACACAGTGAACCAAACAAATGAGCCCACTTATAGCTACCAAAACAGGTTTCAAAATTCCAACAGCCCCAAACAATACCCTGCTAGCCCCTTAGTAGTAAGAAAGAAAAGAAATAACATTCTACCAAGTAGAATCCACAAAAAACAATGTAAAACAAGAAGCTACTGTACTGTAGATCTGATCCTGTCCCCCTTCTAGTTCCTACATGCTGGACCATTGGAGAGCTAAGGGCTCAGCTCCAGGCAGCATGGGCAGAGAGTGCGCGCCTCAAATCGCATATTCAGGAGGAAATATGTTATAAGAACCACCTGCTGTTTCCCCAATATCCAACTGAAGCACCTCAACTGCAGAGGGTAGTTGGTCCAGGAGGTTGGCAGGTGGTTAGGAGGGGCAAATCGGGTGCCCCATCACTCAGTGCTCTCTAATGTATCACCTCCACAAACCATATAAAAACTACAAACAGGTATCTGCCTCTATGTCCGAAATCAAACAAAGGGACAGAGAACACTGCAGAGCAGGACACTGCAGCACAAGAGCTAGCGCAACAAAACTCGACCAAAACAGGGACCAAAACAAAAAAAGCAAAAACAAAATCAAAACACTTCTGGTCATAGGAGACTCCATGATTCAGGGAGTTGATACCTACCTCCAGCTGAGGTAATGGTCAGATGTCTGTCAGGTACATCAGCATTAAAGACACTGACCGTATTGCTAAAATCATGCAGGAAGCAGGAGAAAACATCTACATCCTGGTACACATAGGGACTAACGATCTTGCCAGAAGGTCAGTTGTGGAAACAAAGGAACACCTGACCAGTCTGGGAGACAAACTGTCATCCATTTCATCTGGCATCTCCTTCTCTGAGATTCTGCTGGTCAGGAAGAGGAGGGGCAGACAGACGGAAGATCAGAGAAGGGGAGATAGGGGAGCTAAACATGTGGCTCAAGGGCTGGTGCCAGGAAAAAAGACACAAATTTGTAGGGAACTGGCAATGGTTTTGGGAGCATAAGATCTTTAAATTCAGTGAACTGCATCTGACTAAGGAGGGAGTCAGTGCATTGGGGCAGAAGTTTGATGTCTTTGCAGAATATTTAAACTAGCAAACGGGGAGAGGGGTGCAGCACCCGATGCATCAAATGGGAAGAATAGCCCTCTCCCCTCAGCTAGTGATCAAACAGAAGTTTAGCATGTTTGTAGTTCATTTACATCACCAGGTAAGCAAATAGGTCTGGCTCCCCATAAGACGCGCAGGGGAAACACCGGACCTCACCCAGCAAGTAACACACTGAAATCTGGCCAATGGAAAATCATGTACAAAAAATGCCCGCAGTCTGGGAAACAAGATCCCAGACCTGCAGGCAACAATGAAAGAGGCTAAACTGGACATAGTAGCCATTAACAAGACAAGGTTCACCAATAACCACACTTGGGAAACTTCAATAGCCGACTATGTGCTGTTCAGAAGAGACAGCTGTGCAAATAAAGGGGGTGGCCCTTTATGTCAATGAAAATATCAAAGCTATAGAAATTCAGAATACATGTAAGGAGCCAGAAGAACTGTGGGTCACTCTGGAAACAGGAAATGGAACAGCCATACGAACTGTGGTTGTCTACGGACCTCCAGGCCAGGGGGAGGACATAGACACGTAACTGTTAGAAGATATATAAAACATGAGAGCTAAAGGGGAGATCTTACTTCAAGAGGGCACTTGCAGTAGGTACTAACCAGTAGGACTAAACCAGCAGGCATCAGAACCCCATGGGAAATCTTCTAGATAGCAGTTCCTGGATGGGACCGCCCCTCGGTGTCAACTGACCGACGTCAGTGGACATCAGATAAAAGGGGCGGTCCCCCACCCACCCTCCAGTTCTTTCACGGTCGCCTCGTGGAAGTTCAGCGCTGTTAGCATCGTTATGGATGAGTATTTCTTGTCTTTTTTCCAAACAGTCTTCCCTTTTTTCATCATACAACTTTCCGACATCAGCTGTGCATGTCATCCCCTACGCCTTCCAAGTTGCATAAAAACAAGTGTGATTCTTGCGGATCTCAACTGCCGCATAAGGACGGGCATTCACTGTGCCTTTTTAGTCTAGGCCCGAATCACCCCATGGATGAGTGTGATCACTACCACAAATTCAACTCTGCTACCCGGAAAAGAAGGCAGCAGGCCCTGGAAGCCCCTACTTTAAAACAGAAAATGGCCTCCACAGAGAAGGAGCTGAAGAAGCTGAGACAGATGTCAGACTCTCCCGAGGGCCACCATCACAAGTGGAAGGACAAAGAGAAGCACAGAGACTGGGACGTTCCCTCCACAGCCCCGCAGACTCTGGCTGGGGTCGCGGTCCTCACTGTTGCCTCCCCTCCGGGGGATCCCATTAAACCGTTGGCTGCCTTAGTGGTGTCTGGGTGTGCATTGCCACCCCCCCATCAGACTTGTGTGCAGGCCTGATGGGAGCCTCCAGGGCAAAGGAGGTTTCCACCCCCGCTCTGGCTAACCTCATACAGCCCAGCGGTGAGGGTGAGTCCGGTAAGTTGGACTCCGGCTCTACTGATTCTCGCCCAGACAGGGCTGATAAGTCACATGTTGGGCCTGATGTGCACTCACTCAGTGTTCCCCCGTCGGGTCCTGATGCCTCACCTGCCATCTGGGATTCACCACAGGGGCCTGCTAGGCCACTGCTGTTTGAGGCTTCACCATCTCCTTCTTCTGCGAGAGGGGACAAGATTCCGGGGTTTCCTCCACCATCAGAGGTTCTGATGTTGGAGCCTCTGATGCTGGATCCGAAGCCACCTTCCTGCAATCTGACGCCCAGTGACCGGCCTTCGGGCCCTCCACACGAGCCATCTGGGGCAGCGGGTACAACCCCCCTTCCAGGCCATCTTTTCTGACCTCACTGCCCGCTGGGCTAATGCCTGGCCCATCAGCACCTCTGTCAGTGCCGTTACCTGGCACCACATTTTTTGATGCCAGGGTACCTGACGCTGCAATACCCGATGCCGCACTACCTGATGCCGGCTTATCCAGGCCCTGGTTTTCCACTGTCAGGTTACAGTTACCCATGCTATTCTTACCCGGGTTACTTCCTGCTGCCTCTGCCATCCCCTCAGGTGGATCTCAAGGAGGTTTTGTCCATCGGGTGGGCAGAAGCCAGGTCCCAACTGACATCAGAGTTGGATCAATCTCACCAGACGCCCGCCCTGACACAGGACCAGGGACGTCTTCCCCAAGGGCTCCCCTCAGTGAACCCAGTTCTTACTCCGGTCCTGCCTGTATGTTGGCTCCCTAGGGAGTATATCCGCCTTTTTGATGTTTCCAGGCAGGTGGATTTCCCTCTCCTTCAGGGGGATACTTACAGCTCTTCAGATTCTTTGGAGTCTGATGACGATTACCCATTGGGACTTGATGACGAGCTGCATACTCTGGAGGCTCCCAAAGCAAAGAATTCTTCCTTTTTAGAGTTGCTGCAAAAGATCCAGGGAACCTATGGATGGAAATCTGTCAACCAGGATGTGCAATGCCAGAGGCTGGCGGAACATTTAGACATGGCAGAAGCTCCTTCCATCCTTATACCCCTGTGGCTGGAGCCCCACAAGGATCTTGTTTCTACAATCTGGAAGCAACCATCCTCCTTAGCTACTTTGGCAGGTAAAGTGGACAGATTGTACCAATCCCCAGAGGGCAAGGACTTTGACTCTTCAGCCTAAGGCCAATTCAGTGGTCATCAGTGCTGCTTATGACAGGACTGCTAACCCCAAGCATCTTAGCTCTATTCCTCCAGATAAGGAGTCTAAGACCATGGACCAGTATGGTCGGAAGATCTTTTCTTCCTCTACCCTGGGGATGCAAGCATTTAATTATGTGGGCCACATGGGGGATTATCAAAAATCTATCTTGGGGCAGCTTGCTTCCAAAATAGATTCTCCCCCAGACTCCTCCACCAAGAAGGAAATGGATGAGTTGGTTAGTTCGGCCAGATCCGCATGTTGCCACATGCTCTGTACCACTTACAATGCAGTGGATTTGGCAGGACATTCCTCTGCCTTTGCTATTGGCCTTCACAGGCACTCTAGGCTGCAGCTTTCAGGGTTGGCTCCTGAGGTCCAGTCAGCCATTATGGATACCCTCTTTAGAGGGTCAGTCTTGTTCAGCGGTGATACAAAAGACATTATCACTGACTTAAAGGATAAAGGGCAGGCCCTGAGGACTGTCCAATCTATGTATCACAAGCCTCAGAGTCAAAAACGGCCTTTTCATAGGCAAGTCAAAAGGCCACGCAGACAGGTGCAACTCTATTGTCAAAATAAATGCGGGGCTACCACCGCAGCCAAAGCTCCCCCAGCTAAGGTCCATAGGGCTGCTGGAGCTTTAGCTGCTACCTTGCCTTCTACAGCTGCCACCTTGCCTTCTATTTCCTGACTCATTGTCTCTCCATCTGGAATTCTTTCCAAAGGAGCTGGTGGGTGGTTGATTCTCTCACCACCTTCCGGAAGTGGAAAGGATAACAATGGATTTTTGGGTGCTCCAACTGATTGCTCAAGGGCACTCCATAGGGTTTTCTCAGACCCCCCACACAGACCACCTCCCTGTTCTTATCCCCAAAACCACATCCCTCTGGTTCAGGATGAGATAGATTCTCTCCTGCTGAAAGAAGCTCTGGAACCCATTCCTCCTCAGTTCAGCAGGATGGGATATTATTCCCACTTTTTCTTGGTGCCCAAGAAGATGGGCGATCTGAGACCCATCCTGGACATTAGCTCTCTCAACCCCTGGTTACCTACAAGAGGTTCAGAATGCTCTCCCTTCTGAGTCTTCTACCTCTCCTCAGAGTGGATGTTTGGCTTTGTGCCCTGGACTTGCAGGGCACTTACCTCCATATCCTTATCCACCCTGCCCATCAAAGGTTCCTCTGGTTCTGCTTTTCAGGGGGAGCATTTTCAGTTCCAGCCTGTCCTCAGCTCTCCTGGTGTTCACCAAATATTTAGCAGTAGTGGCAGCACACCTTCACACCCTGTGGGTCCAGGTCTATCTGTACCTGGACGGCTGGCTGACTGCAGCTCCCTCCCAGGAGGACCTGCACTGTTCCCTTGCCCTTACCTTGGAGACTTTCTCCAGGTTGGGCATTACAGTCAATCTGGCCAAATCTCATTTGGTCCCCACTCAATGTTTATAATTTATTGGGGCATTGTTGGATAACCACTTGGGCAAAGCTTTCCATCCCTCTGACAAGATCGAGGCATTGCTCCTGCAAGCTCGCTCCCTGGCATCGTGGAGACGTGTCACTGCCAGGATGGTCTCTGGCTCCTTGGGCTCATGGCAGCAGCCATTCCAATGATCCCCTAACCAGATTGCATATGAGGATCCACCAGTGGACCCTCAAAGCTCAGCGGGACTAGGCAGAGGATGATCTAGATCAAGAGGTCCTCATTTCGGATTGCATGATCGGGGATCTCCAGTGGTGGTTGCTACCGGAAAACCTTTCTCGGGGAATGCCCTTTTGCCCCAAGCTCACCTCTCAGATCCTGACAATGGATGCATCGGGGATTGGATGAGGAGCCCATTTTGGATCCCACAGCACCCAGGGGAACTGTTCTCTGGAGGAGACTTGTCTGCACATCAATGTGTAAGAGATGAGGGCAGCTCTATGTGCCATTCTTGCCTTTCAGTCCCTCATTCCTCCGGGCCCCGTGATGGTACACTCAGACAACATGTGTGTTGTCTGGTACCTCAACAAATAGGGATGGACCCGGTCCTACCCACTTTATAGGGAGGCCATGCAGGTCTGGGAAAGAGTGGCTCTCCTTGGCCTTCATCTGACAGCACTCCATGTCCAGGGAACTCAAAATTCCTTGGTGGATGCCCTCAGCCATTCACCAGCAAGTGCTCATGAGTGGGAGCTAAAACAAGACGTCGTAAACACTCTGTTCTACTGCTGGGGAATTCCTCAGATAGATCTGTTTGCATCCCCATCCAACATCAAGCTTCCCATCTTTTGCTCGCTTGTTCCAGGGTGAGACTTTTTTGACAGGAAGTGCTGTCTCTGTCCTGAATAGGCAGGTTTGTTTATGCCTTCCCTCTCATTCCGTTGAGTCCCAGAGTTCTTCACAAACTCAGGATAAAGGACATGAGAATTATTTTCATCAACCCGTTTTGGTCGAGACAAGCCTGGATTTCTTTCCTGCACCAGCTTTCTGAGCAGCCAGCTCTTCCCTTTACGCTGTCTCAGGATCTGTTGACCTAGGATCAAGGGACCCTGGTGCACCCAGGTCTCAAGTCCCTTCATCTGCATGCCTGAAGTGGAAGCGCTTCTTGATCTGGGCTGAATCCCAGTCTCTGGAGCCCTTTTTCTGCCCTGTGGCTAGGATTCTGGACTACCTCAGGTACCTGTTTGACCTGGGTCTCAGTTATTCCTCCCTCGAGGTCCACCTTTTGGCCATTTCAGCCTATCACCTTCCTCTAGGTGACAAGTCGGTGGCCCAACTTCAGGTCTCCAAGACTTTCCTTAAGGGAGTCCTTCACCTGAAGCCTCCCATTTGCAATCTGGGCCTCCCTGAGAGATCTTAACTTCATCCTAGATAAACTCACACTGCCTCCCTTTGAGTCAGCCGCGGAGGCGGATTTGCCTTTTTTGTCTAGGAAGACCTTATTCCTTGTGGCTATCTCTTCTGCTTAGAAGATTTTTGAGCTCCAGGCCTTGATGTGCCTAATTTCCTATTTGGTTTTTCATAGTGATCGAGTGGCCATGAGGACTAACCTTAAGTTCCTCCCCAAGGTGGTGGCTGAATCCACGCTCAATCAGTCGATTGAACTTCCTGTCTTTTTTACGGAATATTCCAACCAGGGAGAGCACCTCCTCCATACCTTGGATGTGCACAGAATCTTGAGGTATTACACCAACCATACTAAGGATCTCAGGAAGATGGACTAATTGTTTGTTTCCTTCACTCCAAAAAAAGGAGGGTCACCCTGTTTCTAAACAGTGTCTCTCCAAATGGTTGGCCAATTGTATTACCTTTTGTTACAACAAGTACAAGTCCCTTCCAGGCCAAGTGAAGGGGCACTCTACTAGAGGCATAGCGGCCTCAGTTGCATGTTTCAGAGGTGTCTCAGCTGCAGAGATTTGTGCTGCCGCTACTTGGACCTCCATCCATACCTTTACCAAGCACTACAACTTGGATGTTGCCTCCCGCTGCAGAACCAGGTTCAATCTGGTGGTCCTGCAGGATATCCTGTCATGAGACATCCCCTGCCAGGTCTTCTACGGACAGTTTTTCTTTGCCCTCCTCCCTGGTTTCTCTTTTCAGAACTGCTTGGGACTCAGTCCTACTGGTTAGTACCTACTGCAAGAGCCCTATCAAACTAAGTTAGTACAGTTATGTAAGAACTTACCGTAACAGTAAATCTTCAAGACAGGCTCTTGCAGTAGGTACTGCTTTCCCTCCCTCCATCCCTGAGTTTCTTCTCTCCTTTTCTTAGGGGCTTGTTTCCTGTCTCCTATCATGCCTTTTGGCCTCCCGGTGGGAGAACTGGAGGGTGGGTGGGGGACCGCCCCTTTTATCTGACGTCCACTGACGTCGGTCAGCTGACGCCGGGGGGAGCGGTCCCTGCCAGGAACTGTTAGCTAGAAGATTTTTCCATGTGGTCCGACACCTGCCTGCTTAGTCCTACTGGTTAGTACCTAGTGCAAGAGCCTCTCTGTAAGATCTGGTGTTACAGTAAGTTCTTACGTAACTGTACTGTTGTGATAATGGGAGACTTCAACATGCCAGATACAGATTGGTCAATACCAGCAGAAACATCCACCAGAACTAGACACATAGTGGATTCCATGCAGGGGGAGGGCCTCAAACAACTGGTACAAAAACCCACAAGAGACAGGGCTATCCTAGATCTAGTACTGACTAACAGGGAAAGGATCACTGATCTCCAGGTAGAAGATCATTTGGGGGCCAGTGATCATCACATGGTATGGTTCAGTTTGGCCACTAGAACTAAATTATCCCATTCCATGGCAAAAATATGGAACATAGAAACATAGAATTTGACGGCAGATAAGGACCGCTTGGCCCACCCAGTCTGCCCATTTTCCTACCTACTGGATAAGCTGCAGATCCTAGTTAACCAGCAGCCTACTTCTTCCTACCCCCACCCCCAGAATTGCCTTATGACTATCCCATGCATGCTTGAATTCCACCACTGATTTTGACTCCACAACCTCCTCCGGAAGGCCGTTCCATGCATCCACAACCCTCTCTGTGAAAAAATACTTCCTTAAATTACCTCTGAGCCGCTCCCCCTCTATCTTCAAATTGTGCCCTCTTGTTCTTGCACACCTCTTTTTTTGAAAGATGCTACCCTCTTGGACTTTGTTGATTCCCTTGAGGTACTTGAAAGTTTCTATCATGTCCCCCCTCTCCCTCCTTTCCTCGAGGCTATACATATTAAGCTCCTTAAGTCTCTCTTCATATGTCTTCCAGTGCAGACCCTGCACCATTTTAGTTGCCTTCCTCTGGACAGCTTCCATCCTGTCTATGTCTTTGCGGAGATTGGGTCTCCAGAACTGCACACAGTACTCCAGATGGGGTCTCACCAGCTGTCTGTATAGAGGGATAATAACTTCCTGTTTTCTACTGGTGATGCCTCTCCCTATGCATCCCAGTATCCCCCCAAAAGGAAGCATTGAAACACCCAGTGTTTTTACCGCCCGGGGGATTTGATACCTTGACCTCTGATTAACAAGAGAGTGTCTTTATCCACTAGGCCAGAAGAGGAACTTCAGAGGAGCTGACTTTGATAAGATGGCCAACAGAGTTAAACTAGCCCTGGCAAGAAGAAATACAGGTGACGGGGTACAGGCAAAGTGGGTAAGCATTAAGAATGCAATTCTTGAAGCAGCATCCCATTGAGTTAGAGAGAAAAGCAAGAGCAAAAGAAGGAGGAATCCACTTTGTTTCTCAAAAACAGTAGCAGAAAAGCTCAGAGCCAAAAGGCTGGCCTTAAGGAAATATAAGGGAACGCAGCGGGACGAAGATAGAGAGGCATACCAAACTTCCCTAAGGGAAGCAGGGAAGGCAGTAAGGTGGGCAAAGGCTCAAACCAAGGAAACACTAGCACAAACAGTAAAAGAAGGGGACAAGACTTTCTATAGATACATTAGTGAAAGGAGAAAGTCCAGAGGGGGTATTGCTAAGATTAAAGGGGATAAGTTGGAGTGTGTGGAGGAGGACCAAGGAAAAGCATCTATCCTAAATAGATAGTTCTGCTCAGTATTTACTGAGGAGAAGGTAGGGCAGGGCCCACAGCTCAGCACCATAGACACAGCAGGAGGGAGGTGTACACTGTGACACTTGGATGGCTGGTTCTGATTAATCTATGATTTTTATAATATAAAAATGTAGTGTGATTGTCTGGCATGAAAAATCCTGTACCTGGGATGACAACCCCCCAGGCATCAGTTCAAAAGACAGGATATATGTTAAACAGCAGATCTCTGTGATGAGATTAACTCCTAAGAACTCGCATTTTATAGCCTTATTTAGGATATAGGTTGTTTGTAGCTAAGCCCTGAAATATCAGTTTGATGGCATCTTTGGGAAGGTCAGTTAATTGCAGCTGGTGTCAAAAGATATTACACCTCAGTGAGAACTGGCAGAGAGAGAGAGTCATAAAAAGTTCTTTGATGTCTGTGAAGAGCAGGATGTGGCTCATGGATGAAAGAAAGGACTTAATTGGGAAGTCATATAGGGAAACAAGTGTTTTTTTTTTTTTTGCTGATGTCACCTATTAATTTACCTCCTGACACAAGACATCCTAATTGTATAATTTTTAATAAACAGAGGAAGAACTGGGTGACATCATGTAGAAGGCAGGTTCAAGACAGTATGTTAATTATGCTGTGAGTAACCTGTAGAGACACACATGTTTTGACTCTGAAAAAAGCAACATCAGGCACTGTTAGGAGATAAGTATACATTAGAAAAGACAATTCTGAGTGTACTGTGGTAGGAGATTTGGGGTGCACTTTTAAGCCTGTTTTTTTAAGTGATTTGTATGTTTTGTGGTATATGGTTCTGTATTTACATTTTACATTTTTATCTATTTTTAAGTAAACATCTCATTTTTAGAAACTACTTGGTGTGCCTTTGAAATTCTTTATTTGACTAGTGAAGCATATATGGTTAAAGCTGACACTGGGCATAGCTTACCGGTTTACCAAACTGGAAAAGGTAAGAGTTTATTCTGAGATCTTTAATAGAGTTTTTAAGGGTTCATTTTGTATACTTGGTTATGTGCCCATAGGCGAAAGATATCTGCCCCCCCCGAAGAGCAGAATTATCTGAGCCTGTACATTAGGTATGCCAGTAAGAGGTTCACAGTTTGAATCCCTCCAGAACTTTCTTACATACTAACATACTAAAATGCCAGCAGAATAGGCCTAATGGTCTTTCGTGTCTGCTCGTTTGGTCAGCTCTCACCCTGGGAGCTGATCTTACTGCCCCCCTCGCCCTCTCTGGCTTCTCCCTTCCCAGTCCTGGATATTCTCGCTGCACAGGACTTTGCTTCCAGAACCCTTCCCCTATACCTGTCCCACCCCCTCTTGAACCCCTCCACCATCTCTGCTTCCACCAGCCTCCTAGGCAGCACATTCCATGGTCCACCACCGTCTCAGTGAAGTAGCACCTCCTCCTTTCTTCTCCTTTCTCCCCTTGAATCTGTCCCCTCCAGCTTCCACCCATGCCCTCTAGTTGTCCCCCCCCTTCCTGTGGTGCACCCTGACTGCTCCTCCCCTATTTAACCCCTTCATGTACCTGAAGATCTCTACCATGTCCCCCTGGTCCCTTCTCTCTTCCAGTCTGTACATATTTAGCTCTTCGAGCCTCGCCCCATAGATCCTGTCCCCCCAAGCCCCAGATCATTTTGGTTGCCCTCCTCTGGACCCTCTCCAGGTGTTCAATGTCCCTCTTTAAGTGTGGCCTCCAAAACTGCACGCAGTACTCTAGGTGCGGCATCGCCAAGCAGTTATACAGAGGGAGTATCACTTCCCTCCTTCTGGAGGTGATCCCCCTAGCAATCCATCCCAGCATCCTGTTGGCCTTGGCCGCTGTCCTCCTACAAGTCTCAGAGTTGTTCATCTTGACATCCACCACCCCCAGGTCTCTCTCAGCCATTGAGCCTTGTAGCATCCCCCCCCTTCCAGGGTGTACACTTGGCCCTGGTTTCTGGCTCCCAGATGCAGTACCTTGACCAAAGTTTGATTCAAACCCACAAAAAAGACAGGAGGGTTACCCTGTTCTGTTAACTGTTCACAATACTGCGCTCGGAGGTTGGCACTGTGGGAGCAGAGGGCCTGACCTGCTGAGTGGGGTTGTGACATAAGCTAGTCCCTTCACAAAAGAAAGGGTCCTACAAGAGCTCAATAAGCTATGGGTGGACAAGGTAATGGAACCTGATGGCATACATCCCAGGGTACTAAAGGAGCTAAGGGTGGAACTAGCAGAGCCATTATCAGAACTGTTTAGTGAGTCTCTGAGCAGAAGAGAGGTCCCAGAAGACTGGAGAAGGGCTCATGTGATCCTGCTCTACAAGACTGGTAGCAGTGAGGAGGCAGGGAACTACAGACCAGTCAGTCTTACCTCAGTAGTGGACAAGATTATGGAGGCACTCCTTAAGGAAAGGATAGTGCAACACCTGGAATCCATAGGAGCACAGGATCCAAGACAGCATGGCTTTATAACAGGAAGGTCCTGTCAAACTAATCTCATAGATTTCTTTGACTAGGTAACCAGAGTGGTGGACCAAGGGGGTGCAGTTGATATTGCCTACCTTGACTTCAACAAAGCTTTCAATACTGTTCCACATAGAAGATTGATTAATAAGCTGGGTAAGCTTGGGGTGGGTCAGAAGTTGGTCAACTGGGTGGCAAACTGGTTGGCGGGCAGAAAAAATAGAGTGGTGGTAAATGGTATACAGTCAGAAGAGATGCAAGTCACAAGTGGGGTAACTCGGGGATCAGTCCTGGGGCCAGTCCTCTTCAATATCTTCATCAGTGACATTGGAGCCAGTCCTCTTCAATATCTTCATCAGTGACATTGCAGATGGACTGGATAGTAAGGTTTTTCTGTTTGCAGAAGACACGATGATCTGCAACAAAGTAGATGATCCAGATGGGGTGGGCAGAATAAGAAGAGTCTAGATAAACTGGCAAAATGTTTAGAAGAGCGGCAACTGGAGTTTAACACAAAGAAGTGCAAGATCATGCACATAGGGAAGAGAAACCCTGAAGCCACCTATAGGCTGGGAGGGCAGTTGCTGGCAATCACAAGGGAAGAAAGATACTTGGGCATCATCATCACAGATGATCTGAAATCATCCAAGCAGACCATTAAAGCAATAGGTAAGGCTAGAGGGATGTTGGGCTGTATTAGTAGGGGCATCACAAGTCGTAAGAGGGAAGTAATAATCCCTCTTTACAAGACACTGGTTAGGCCCCATCTGGAATACTGCATGCAGTACGGGAGGTTGCACCTGCACAAGGACATTAACAAAATGGAGACAGTGCAGAGAAGGGCAACCAAAATGGTGCAGGGACTGCATCAGAAAACATATGTAACCCCTAGATGGCGCTATCCCAGGGGCTACTACCCCTGCCTGATTTGCCACTAACAGGTTGAGGGGCCTGGATCCGATGGCGGGTGCCTCCACCCATAGGTCAGGGTTTGCAATAGTTAAACTAACTTGGTCACAGCCCTCTGGGACACTGCAACCCCCCTTTCTTCCCACTAGTGGCCCACACAGTATATCAGAATTACCTTCACAGTATACACTTACCCCCAGGACTGGTTCAGGCTTTGGGACTCCCTGTAAAATAAGCAGATACAGTGCAACAATCACAGTACAATACTTTAACATAGACAAATACCTCCAGGCAGTATAACTTTGCTGAAACAAGCAGCTCTGATTTATTTAGGGGATATAACAAGGACAAGGGAAATCAGGTTAATTAGCTTATCACTTACTCATCTACCTAGGCTCTGTGCACAGGCCTATCCCTACCAGTTACTGTCCCTGGGTACCCAAGCCCTAGTGGCTAGTCCAAACCATGGCAGCTGGTAGGTGCCCTTTCACACAGAGAAAAGAAAAATTAGCTAAACAGTCAGCAGTACAGTAATTCCATTTGGATTCAATGTGGCAATTCAACAGGGAGCGACTCTGAATTAGTACTCACGACCTCCAAACAAGATAGGGTCCTTCAACGTCAGCAGGGCTACTCTTGAGCTCCACAAGACTCCTCACACATTTATATGGCAAACTGCAACAGGCAAAAGTCCTTTAATGGCAGCAGGATTCACTTGAGCTACACAAGCCTCCTCACACATTTATATGGTAAACAGTAACAGGCGAAAGTCCTTTAATGGCAGCAGGATTCACTTGAGCTACACAAGCCTCCTCACACATTTATATGGTAAACAGTCACGGCAAAAGTCCTTTAATGGCAGCAGGATTCACTTGAGATACACAAGCCTCCTCACACATTTATATGGTAAAAAGAATACTATACTAGGCAGGCTGCTTCTCTATCCCGATCGCAATTACTGCACAATACCCGGGAGAACACACAGCAGATTCAGTTCCTGACAGACCGAGCGCAATTCAGCAATTTCTCCAGTCTTCTACAGGGTGAGCCTGGTTTCTACTCTTCAGATATCCTTTGATTCTCTTCACAGGACGGATTCAGTCCTAACAAGCAGTTACACAAGCTGCAGACCCGAACTTCGGGCCTTACACCCGTTCCCGACTAAACTGCACACTGAAAAAGCACATGGCTCCTTCCCTCTTCACTGCCAGAGCTCAACTGAAACTCCAGCAGACAAAACCGGCACTTCCTTTGAGTTCCTCCCAGTTCTTGGCTGGATTGGCTGTCACTCACAATAGACTGCCCCTGTTGGTCCAAAAAGGTGCTGAAGTCCAACTACATCTCCCAGAGTCACTGCCCATACAATCCTCTTGTGGCTGGCTCAGATTACGAGTCCAAGTTCTGATTCGGTCCAAGGCACCATTTTAGAGCTACTTAACCCACACTGATTGGTCCAGTTCAGCAGTTCAAAACTAGAATGGGGAACTAGGCAAACACAGTTCTGACTGCAAAGAAAGCAGGTTAGACAAACTGTATTTTCATTATTACTCTAAATGATTTCTGGCAAACAGTTACATCTTTCAGATAGGTTCCCTTTGCACTCCTAGTGACTGCAAAATGGAGTGAATTGGCAGCAGCTCGAGTGGTACTCAAGCAGAGAAGCACACAGTCCCCCCATACAACTAATTATGTCTGCAAGCAGACAGCTCTTAAAGAGACAGTACCAGAGGCTCTAAAAACACTCACTGATAAATGGCTTAAACGCCAAACACCATTCAGGCTTGGAGCATTCAAGCAAGCTCCTGGAAGTCTTTTGGGAACCCCCATTTGCAGGGGGGTTACACATATAAGGACAGATTAGCGGATCTCAATATGTATACCCTAGAGCAAAGAAGGGAGAAACATAGAAACAGACTTTGACGGCAGATAAGGACCGCTTGGCCCATCTAGTCTACCCATTTCCCCACCTACAGGATAGGCCGCAGATCCTAGTTAACCAACAGCCTATTTCTTCCTACCCCCCACAAGAATTGCCTTATGTCTGTCCCATGCATTCTTGAATTCTTCCACAGTTTTAGACCCCACAACCTCCTCAGGAAGGCTGTTCCATGCATCCACTACCCTCTCTGTGAAATAATACTTCCTCACAGAGAGGTGATATGATCAAAACAGTCAAACATCTTAAGGGCATTAGCAAGATGAAAGAGTCTAACATGCTTTAATATAAGAACAACAGCAAGACAAGAGGACACAGCATGAGAATAGAGGGAGGCTGATTAAGGGGTAATGTGAGGAAGCTCTTTTTCATAGAAAGTGTGGTGGATGAATGGAGTGGCCTACTTCAGTAAGTGATGAATATGAATATAGTGCAGGACTTCAGTCAGGCATGGGATAGGCATAAGGATGCAATACAGATGAGTCTGAATAGATAGGTCATTGACAGAGTGCAGGCCTGTGGTACATTCATAAGGTAGAAAAAATGGACACACTGGGGTTTATTTACTGGGGACAATGAAAACCAAGATAACTGTTTTACAATGTTACAGGAAAAAAAATAAAAATAAACAATGAAACAATGCGATTGGGACCAACAATTGGTTGAACCAAAAACAAGGGGGTGAACCCCTTTTTATCCACGCCCTGCGTGCACTTGGCTGAGATGATGCAACTATGGATGAACCAAGCTTGAGCTTTCCTATGCGTCGGCTGATCAGCAGGTGGGCATTGACCTCATAAAGTGCTTGTTACAAACATGCCATTATGGGGCATCCCCTAGATGAACAACACACAAACAGGAACACTGTTAGCTAGACATGGAGGAAGGTATCAATCCTCTGTGGCTCCGAGCAAGAAGTTGAAGACTTCTGGTCAGCCAATGGATCTCTGGATGATCAGCAGCAATGACCACTGGTGGGTCCCCGGCGCCCAGGACACCTCCCAAGAAGAAGACTGCTGGTGATGTGAACCTCTGTTGGCCTTAGCAGAGCGACATGGGCATGTGCACAGTTATGGATGGCTGGCAAAATAAGAAAAGGGCATGCTCGACATTAACCGTGTTCCCTCAAGCTTGAGCAGGGGCAGCTCCTAAGCTGACTCACTACTGGATACCTCACAAGTGGCTCTCTACCACTTACCGTTGCAGGACTGATGCTGGAGCACTTGTGGTGAAACATCGGAACCAGTTGTCTTCACTGGAGGTGGTTCTGCTGCAGATAGCGGATTGGCCAGGGACCTCCCTGGGTCAGCATCAGGTTCTGGCAAAGCTGGTCCAGGCAGTAAAGGTGAAGCTGGATGTCCGGTACACCAAGGCACAATTCAGTAACACAGTTCAGTAGCAAGCAAACAGTTTAGATTTTCAAACAGATAGTTCAGTTTTTGAAAGAAATACAGTCTCTAGGGGGTGCTAGGCAGGCAACAGTACAGTTTGGTTTGAGTGGTGCTTAAACAACCCTTATCGGGGGTAAGCCAGGGCCACTAGACCGCTCCCCCTTCCCAAAGTGTGCTGCACCTGCCAGGTTTGTTTTTTGCTTGGGCTATTCCTGCAGAACCAACCCCGTTCTTCATGGTCATAACCACCACTGTGGCAGGGCCTATGGGGCTCCTGGGTCTAAACCCACCTCCCTCATTAATACCAGTTGTGCCCCTGCACTTGTGTAGCATCTTGTCCAGCCATGGCCACTAACTGGCTTCCACCTGGGCCTAGGCTTTCATGTCCAACCCTCCCTTTCTGGGCCTCTATCTCTGGCCTTACCTATGGTATGGGATGCTGCTCTTACACAACAAAAGGGTGGCCACCCACCTCTCTCTGTCTTCTGGGGCTCCAACCACATGGTGCCCCTCTCTACAGGGTGCTCAGCTCACTGCCTGTTGCTCCCCCCACCTTGGTGATTAGGGAGCTGGCCCTTTAAATGTCCCTTCTTTTCCCTTTTCCTGTTGGGAACCTGGCCAATTGGCCTGATCCACTCCTCCCTCTTGCTGGGTACTCAGCCCACCGAGTTCTAGTCCTCCACCCTTCCCTTGGGTCGTCTGCCTTGCAGGGCCCCTCTAGCACCAGTGGTGCTCAGTATTTGCAAGTTGGGCTTATGGCCCACGTTTCTCCCCTCACTTCTTTTCCTCCTCCTTGGGGCTTCTACCTCCCCGCCCCCCCAGCACCAGCAGTGCTTAGTATTTTAAATGTGAGCTACCAGCACACATTTTCCCAATTCCCTCTGTCTGTTTCTTTAGCTTCCTCCCCCCTACCTAGCACCTGAAGCATGAGTTAAACAAAGAAGTGGGCGCTCAGCCCACTCACCACCATGATATGGGTCTGCTGTGCTACTCCTACCTGGCTTTCCCTCTCTGCGGTGGCTGCTGAGCAGTGGAACTAAAGTGTCCAGGCATGTTTTCCACCTGGACCTAATTTTTTGTGGTCCCCTTTGGTCTACCGGCTCTTTCTTTTCCCCTCTTCTCTCTGGGACTCTGCCGGGGAAGGACAGGTCATGTCAGGAAGCTGCACTCCACCCGACTGACCCTGCTGCCACTGCTGTGCATGCCAGATGCTGACCAGAGGGAAGTGACACCAGAGGAGTCACAAACTTAATTTAGGTAAGCTTTTGCTCATCCATGCTCCTTACGTCATCCACCTTCCGTGCTCAGCCGCAGACTGCCCTTGTTGACCACTCTCCAGCCCTTTTACAGGGCAGTGGAGGTCCTGGCTTCTGGCCAAGAGATTGGGCACCACAAGCCTGACAGGGAGGGTCGTCTACCCCGACCCCCCCTTTCCAGCACCAGATGGCGCAATAACAGACAAAAGGACTGGGAGGGCTCGGTGGGACTGCAGGCAAGGGAAGGATGGAATGGAGGACCTAGCAAGGAAGAAAGAGAAAAAAAAAAAAGGACATTTCCATGTCAGGGAGAGAGCCCCCAGTCCCTTGCAGTGCCCACTAACTTCGGTGTACTACACAAAGGTAATCTGTAGTTTTGAATATATATTTTCTTACACTCACTATATTTGACTTACAGCAGCAGCAAGCAGGTAAGTTACAATTAAGGGTGCAGTCATCCTCTTCGCTTCCCCCCTAAATCTGCCATTGTTCACACAGGTGCCATTGCAGCTTTACGATCTACACATGAGGGTACTTATTATTCTGTACAAATTCATGCTTCACACTCAGAGTTTATAATTACCCCCAGAACCCTTCCATGCCCTTATAGTCTCATTCTGCACACTTGGATGTACCTTATTCCTTATTAATTTATTCAAAATTTGTTTACCAGGTAAGCAAACTGGACCAAGGTCCTTTTTCAGTTTCGACCCAGGCCAAAGGCATAATAAATATACAAAACAGATATAGAAACATAGACAGTGTCATCAGAAAAGGCCATTGATCCATCCAACCTGCCCAGTTTTACCTGCTCTACCCCGTGACCTATTTTTCAGATGAAGTTTTCACCCTCCTCTCCTCCCCTTGTTCCCTGCCTTACTCTACCCCCTCCCCCCCCCGAGTAACAATAGCCCTTTACTCTATCCCAGCCCGGCTTCAACCTATCAATGTTTTTTGCACCCACCATTTCTGCTGGTAGACGTACAATGCAAATATAGAATCAACAACATTTTAGAAACAATTACAACTCCATATACAACTTATGTACTTGTGCTTTGTGCTCATGGTTTATAAATGTTCCCAGAACCCCTCCCTGCCCTTACAACCTTATTGGCTACACTCGGGTATACGTTATTCCTTATATACCAGTACTCAAGCTTCTCATCTGTGGCTTATAAATGTTCCCAGAAGTCCTTAGTGCCTTAAAGCCTTCTTGTGATCATTTGGGTGTATTTTATTCCTTGCATTATAACTCACATAGGTTCTCTTTACCCTTGCTTAATTTCTCAGAGGCAAAGGGAGGAATGTCACAAGAATATAGCCCTGCTGGGATTTCTGTCACTGAAGTCTTCCAAAGCCTCTCCTTGTAAGCAGGACAGCATTCTTTGCTGGTCAAAGGCAGGCTCTAAGAAACCTTCCTGGGACATTATTTGCATTTCCTAGTGATGTCAGCTGATCCACATGTTGCTGTGGTTACAGGAGCAGAAAGCAAACAGTAATTTTAAACAAGCAGTTGCACAGCAGAAGCAGCAGCGTGTCACTGTGACTGAGCAAGGCGGCTGTGAGCAGAAACAGTATTAAAGTACAAATTTCAGTTAATCACTCACCTGGAACATCTGGAGCAAAGGTCCTGGATACAGGGGCTAAGCTATGTGGCCTCTCACTGGAAACCACTAGGCAGGTGAGCAGTTCTCTCCCCTGTGTGTTATTTATTTAGAATACCTGCAAATTAGAATACATGCAATATATATACATAGATATACATAAAATAATTCCCATTTACAGGTGAAAGGACAGATTTAATTTGCTATAGAACTTCTGGTGCATTTCTTCTTGTGGGGGCTGTCCTTTTCCAGTTGGGCCCATGTGATAGACCATCTGTCTGGGTTTCCCACTGAGCACCCAGCAACTCTGAAAAATAATGACTTATAAGACAAGTTTTATTTAACATTAGACAAAGTTACCATGCATTTGCCAGTTCCGAACATGTTTGCTTGCTTGATGTTACAAATTGGAACAACAGTATCTTGAGGTGCTGGGCAGTCCTTTGTTATCCTTAGTAGCCACTGCCTTGTGGAGTTTGGGTTCCACTGGGCTAAGGGGTATAGGCCCCCATATTCAGACCCTGCCATGTGCACTGCACTGACAGAAGTGCTGAATGGTAATTAGCTCGTGACCGACTTGGGGGCAATATTCAGAAAGGAGAATGCTAACTTTCTGAATATGGGCTATGTTGGTGCAGTGCATTTACTGTCCACTGCTCTGACACAGCTCAAGACTGAATATGGGCCACAGGAGCCCAATGGAGACAGCACAGTGCAAACAGGATGGTGCCAAGACTCCTGTGGGTCATATTCAGCCCTAACATGCTAATGAGCCGATTGGAAATGCAAAGTGCTGTGGGCCATCTGCATGACCATTATGGGCTTATTAGCATGCATGCCCCCCCAAGGGCCCGACCTATAGCCATCTTGAATATCCCTGGTAATCTAGTGGCCCACTACCTTCTAATCAATCATCCAGTAGTTGTCTTGAATATTTCTGGTGGTATATTGGCCCCCCCCCCCAAACTAGTCAGTCCCAGTCCAGCCAACCTCAGTAAAAAGGATAAGAAAAACTTGAGGGAGTAGCTCACTACCAATAAGGCTTCTAAACAGTATAGACAATTGGTAGAAATCAAGCCACTCACCAAATGTGTAAAATGTTTATATAATTATGTATTAAATTATTTTTCTTCTGTCTTCTGAATCCACAAATGACATTGATACAGTATCAACATATTTCTTAAACGTTTCGGACACTGTCCTTCTTCAGTAAGATTGTACTGTATCTGTTATAAATAAAAAAAAAATTGTTATGTTCTACAACTTATCATATCACTTGATAAATTAAATATAATCATTAGCATAAAAACCAGGGACTATCCCTCACCATAAATTGGTCCCCCCACACCTACAGCCCTTTCTGTAGCTGCCTTCAGTATTACTGGGGATCTAGTGTCTCCCAAATACGGCATGTGACCCCTTCTGCATCATCTGTTCAGATCCCTTCTCCCTGTACTCACCCCTGTCCCCGGTCACCTAAACCGAAGTATACTAATAGTGATAGGGAGTGGCACAGCCCTCTGTATACCACCTCAATTGGACTCTGTCTTGACTCAGTAATCATGAGTACTATAGAAATAGCAGTTTCTACTGTACAAGTGACAGTTCACTGACAGTCAGGTGGCAGCCGGCCAGGGTGGTGAGCAGTGGACTGTGCCAGTCACCATCAATACTGCAGTAATTTGGCTTTGGAGACCGGAGCAAGGTGGGGCGCAGGGAGGGGGGGTCTGGAGTCAGTAGGTTGGGAGGAGGTTGGATACTCCTACTGGACTGGAGATCCCTAGACCATCAGTAGTATTCAAAACAGGTATGGGACATGTGATCGGGACATGGGGGTGGGACACTAGACCACCAGCAATATTCAAGATGGTTACAGGACAGGCAATGGGGGAGGGACACTATACCATCAGGAACATGCAAGGCAGCTACAGATGAGTGATCAGGTTGCCACTGTATGCGGGCATCAAGGCAGGTTTTAGCACTGTCAAATAGCATATGATAGAAGCTGTTTGGAGCTGTTAAAATTGTTGAATATACTGCTGTGCCCAGCATGTGTGGGGATTCCTCATTTACATGGGTGGAGCGGTATTTTATTTATTTATTTAATTTCTCAGATTACACATGTGAGCTACAAGCTCTTTAAATAGGTTCCACGTCAATAAGACACACAGGTACAATGTACAAACAAGAAGGACCAATCAAGCAAATATTACAGAGTAAACATTTGGATTAACAACATAACACAAATTGAGGCTAACAAACGGTAACTAGAAGTACAATTGCAAAACTTATGCCAATGTTGCTAAGTGCGTAAACAAAAGAGGGAGAGGGCGGGGACAGACACAAGTAAAGGAAAGGCAGAGAGAATCAGCCAAGGGGCCTCGTCAGGTGGGATGTCCGTAATGAAATACGGTCAATTAAAGGCCGATCTTAGCACTGAATGGGAGAAGTGAGGCAAGCCCAGCAGTCCTGGTTGAAAATGAGGGGGGGGGCCAGGGGGGAGAGAGTGGGATGAGGGAGTGGGTAGGAGGGTGAAAATTGGGGGGGAAGAAGGGGAGCCGAGGTAAGAGAGGAGTAGAGTTAATATATTGCTTACCATGGGGATTGGACAAGGTTAGCGGAAGCAGTCACACATGGAATTAGAGACTAGGTGCTGTCTGAGAGACCGCTTGAATGAACCCAAGGTGGGTTTAGAAGACATGTCTTCAGAGAGGGAATTAAACCAGAGAGGACACCCGGTAGGCAAAAGACCTTTGGCCTTGGGTAGAGTGACAACAGGGAACCTTGAAATACTGGCAAGCTGAGCTTCTGGTATGACGAGGGTTGGTGCTGTGGGTGAGGAGATTCTGAACCCCAGGAGGCAGCAGGCCTAAGTAAGGTTTTTTTGCCAGCAAACAAGTTTGGTATAAGAGTCTACCATTGAACTGTAGCCAGTTGGCCTGGACATACAAGTTACATGTGTGAGTCATTCGCTGCAAGCTTGTAAGGAGCCAGCAAGCCTTGTTAAGTGCTGTTTTAATACGCTTGAGGGATGTGTCCATGGCCATGCCATAGACAGCCAGCCCATAGTCAACCAGTGAGTCCACTGAGCTTTGTATGGCTAAGCTGAGGGCTTCAGGAGTCAGATTCTGTTTGTGGCTATATAGCAGCCTGTATATGTTGACTGCCTTGGCAACATTATCAATATGCATGGAAAATGATAGCGTGCTATCAACTGTGATCCCCAAGTATTTAAAATGCTGAACTAGCTCCAGAGACGCACCCACATCATTGATGATAGAGCGAGAGGGTAGTGTCTATGCTTGCTTTGGGGGCTGGTGAACAACATAGTTTTTGTCTTCTTGTAATTTATAATTAACTTATGGTTGCTAAACCATCTTTCAATGGTTGCGAAGTTATGCTGGAGCTGGCTGTCAAGAACCACAGGGCCAGTGTCACTGTTGAAGAGAACAGCATCATCAGCATAATACAGGATTTTCCCCTGGCAGGAGGTGGGGAGGTTGTTCAGGAAGACATTGAACAAGAGGGGACCCAAGATGAACCCTTGTGGAACTCCTGAGCGGACGAGTTGACTGTCAGAGAGGATATAACCTATCTTCACCTGCTGAACACGGCAATGAAGGTAGCTTCTGAACCAAGCTACAGTATCAGGAGAAAGACCTATGTCAGTTAGTTGGTCAGCCAGGAGAACACGATTAACTGTGTAGAAGGCCTTGGTTAAATCAGTGAATGCCGCACCAACAAGATGACCTTGGTCAAAGGATTTATGTGTGAAGCCTGAGAATTCAAGCAAGGCAGTGGGGGTGCTATGTCCAGCCCTGAATCCATGTTGTTGGGGGAATTGCAATTGATATTTGCCTATGTATTCGATCAGTTCATCGGCAACTATTTTCTCAAGGGCTTTTGATAGTGGGGGAAGGATGGAAATGGGCCTGTAATTACCATGTTGGGCATGATCCCCACTCTTGTGAACTGGTGTCACTACAGCAGATTTCCATCTATGCTGGAACTTAGAGTATCCAAGGGATAGGTTGAGTATGTAGGTTATATTCTGCATAGTCATGCCCTCAGGTCACTGCATGCTTTGAGGGCCTTTGAATATGGCCCTTGGCCCATCGGCTGGTGATATTTATGGGTAGCACAGCACTAGCTCGGTTAGTATTTTGCTTACTGACTAAAGGGGCCATAAAGCTGAAAAGATGGTGAACAGAATTAAGAACATCTGTATAAGTTCACCTTTTTTTCATAACTTCATTGTTGTTTGACATTTGACCCCAAATGTTCAACATTTTCTTTTTATGACCCATGTTACGATCAAGACAAGTAGAATTTTTGAAATCCTGTCTGAAATGTGATTTTGAAGAGTGACTGCGAAAACATGTTTCAGAGGGGATTTGAAAAATGACACCTGTTATGTTCATCAAGTGGGGTAACAGGACAGCTAGCTATGTTGCTCTTTTGTGGCCCAAATCTGCAAAAATCACAAAGTTATGAGTAAACATTGAAGAAATTCAATGTTTCTTCATAACTTTCTTTGTTCTTTTTTATGTTCGCTTGCGTACATGCGTAAGAAAAATATTGCGGCAGCTTGCTGCAGTAGCAAGTTGTGGAGGTGCAGCAGTGTTGTTTCCAATGCCAGCAGTCCATTTTGGGGCTGGTCTGTGTGGTGCCAATAGAAGATCACACTGTCCATGACAGCAGTAGCGTAGCATGCCACCAACTTAAAAGAAACTCGCCGCTGCAATCAGGGAGCACCCCATCATTAACAATCAGCTGTTTTTGCTGCTGGGGTGGTCCCTAATTGCAACAGCGAATTTCAGCCACATTGTCTGGTGTCCCATTTCAATAAACATGGCAGTGGCTTCTCCGACAGCTGCTGCCTCTCACAGTCCCTATAAAAAGCCGACGTGGGTGCTCAATCCCCCTGTCAGCATGCCCTCTCCCCAGTTCATTTGCCAATGAGGTAGCCCAATCCCTGTTGGTGTTATGCCACCCCATTTGTTGTGTGCCGAGAGGGGTGCCCAATCCCCCTCAGTTCATGTGCCCCCAACACTCTGAATGTGCAAACGGGGGTGCCCAATCCCCGTCGGTTACAGACCCCTTCCCCAAGAAACACTCAGGTGGCACACTGGGAGCCCACCACAGCATACCAAATTGCCTGTAACAAGCATTTGTCAATGCCGAATGTTTGCTTACTGGCATTGGCAGTGGTAGTGTAGAAGTTACAGAGCTGTGTAATAGGAATGGCAGTGAAGTATTGAACTGAAGCCAACCCCACCACCACCCTGCAGAGAGTGACAGGCATCGGGGTGTGCATTTGGGCCGTCAGGCATAACGGCCACGCCATTTCACCACACCCCACTCTGCAGAGACTGACAAGTGTGATATGTTCCTTGGGGTCTTTGGCTCTTATGCGCACCCCCATTTCACTCAGGAAATACGGTGAGATGGGTGCGATATAGGAGAATGGGGTGAAGTTTGGGTCAAGAGTCCAAGGCATACCCTCGATGCCTCTCAGTGCCTGCAGGGTGTGGAATGGTATGAGCATCACAGGCAAGAATCCCAAGTCACACCCCTGATTCCTGTCATTCTCTATAGGGTTGGGCGATTTAGGTTGAAAAGCCTAATACCTCAGGCATTCGTTGGTATTTTAACTCCAAATTTTCAACATGTTTGTTTTGTGACCCCACCTCATGAACAGGGGGAATATCAGTTTGGTAGCCGAAAGCTGCTTATGCACAGTGACTATGGGATTTAGCACCACAGGTGCAAAAATATTCCGAACAGGCTGTAAAAAATGACAGCTGTACTCTTTCATGGGGAGGTGTAAAAATGGCTATGTTGCAAATGTGTAGTAAAAATATTTAAAAAAATGGTGAAGTCACGAGCGTACATAGAAACTGTGCAACGCACACCCGTTATATAAGTAGGTTGGGGATATTTTATAGCAGATTGTCAACTCAGGCATTTTGGTGCCTCCGATCATGAACAGTGTCACTGTGATTTTCTTTATCTGTGCCGAACAATGATTTCCCCGCACCACGCATCTCTGCACTGAAAGTGTGAAACACACTTCGGCCATGTTGTGAAAAATGGCAGCTGTACTGTTCATAAGGAAGTTGAAAAATGCCACTAGTGAAAATCTGGACTGAAAATATTACTAAGTCATGAACGAACGAGGATGCGTGGAAACTGCACAATGCTCACTGTAATACACAGTCATTTTATGGACTTTTGTCACCAAATTTTCAACATAGCCATTGTAAGACCTCTGCTCATGAACAGTGTAACTGTGATTTTCTTAATCTGTCCTAAACATTGCTTTCGCGACACCAACAGCACCATTGCAGCGCCACATGCGATAACACATTTTGGGTGACATATGAAAAATCAGCTGGACTGTTCATAAGTGAGTTTAATAAATGGACATGTTGAAAATCTAGAGTGAAAATATTAAATTTGCAAACTTACGAGCATGCATAGGAACTGTGCAACGCACGTCAGAAAAGTCATTTTTAGGCATTTTTCACCAAGTTTTCAACATAGCCATTTTAAGACCTCTGCTCATGAACAGTGTCACTGTGGTTTTGTTAATGTGTCCCATACATTGAGTTTGCACACCGACTGCGCCATTGTGCGCTACATGGGCGGAAACACGTTTTGGGCAGGATGTGAAAAATGACAGCTGTACTGCTCATAAGGAGGTGTGGAAAAAATGGCAATGTTGGAAATCTGGAGTGGAAATATTGAAAATTCGCAAACCTACGAGCGTGCGTGGGAACTGTGCAACGCACACTCGTAAAACAGTCATTTTTAGGAATTCTGTCACCAAATTTCCAATATTGCCATTTTAAGATCTCTGCTCATGAACAATAACACTGTGATTTTCTTAATGTGTCCCATACACTGAGTTCGCACAACGACTGCGCCATTGTGCGCTACATGGGCGGAAACACATTTTGGGTGAGATATGAAAAATGACAGCTGTACTACTCATAAGAAGGTGTGGAAAAATGGCAATGTTGAAAATCTGGAGTGGAAATATTGAAAATTTGCAAACCTATGAGCATGCGTAGGAACTGCGCAACGCACGCTCGTAAAACAGTCATTTTTAGGATTTTTTTCACCAAATTTTCAACATGGCCATTTCAAGACCTCTGCTCATGAACAGTGTCACTGTGATTTTCTTAATTTGTCCCGTACATTGATTTCGCACACCGACTGTGCCATTCTGCGCTACAAGGGTGGAAACACATTTTGGGTGAGATGTGAAAAATGACATCTGTACTGCTCATAAGACAGTGTGGTGAAATGGCAATGTTGAAAATCTGGGTAGAAAATATTGAAATTTAGCGAACTTACGAGCCTCGCGTGGGAACGACGCTAATGCAGCTCGTTAAACAGTCATTTTTGGAATTTTGGCACCAAATTTTCAACATGGGGGTTTGGCCCACTTCTCATGATGATGTCACTGTCATGGTGGTATTCGTTCGAAGGTGATTTCGCAGTCACTGCGCCAAATCACTCTTCGAGCCCAAACAACACCATGACAGTGACATCATTCATGAGAAGGGGTCCCAAAAACCCCATGTTGAAAATTTGGTGCAAAAATTCAAAAAAATGCCTGAGATATGCAATAAAGTTGAACCCCTCCTATCTAGCCCTTTATACAGCTTACTGGCATTTCCTCAGTTCGCGGTCAGCTTTGAAGAGTGCAGACGTGTTCCCGGTCCACCGAAGATCGTCGCGCCGGAGTCCGGAGGTAAGTATGGGGTGAGGGGGTGTGGGAGGCTGGGTGCGCAGTGGGAGGTGCGGGTTGTGGGAGGGGGTTCGAGACACGCCGGCGGGACTGTTTTTGTTTTACAGGTTAAAACAAAAAAGCGTTATGGGACCGCTTGCCATGCTGGGGTGGGCTCCCAGCGTAGCACCAGGACTTTGGTAGCGTTCAGCCGACGAAGTTAGGCACCGTCGGCAAAAAATAAAAAAAAAAGCGCGGGACCATTTGCCACGCTGGGGTGGGCTCCCAGCGTGGCACAAGGACTTTGGGGAGGGGGCGGTCAGCCAATGAGGGATTGGGCACCCCCGTCGGCAACATGACGGATTGCCACGTTGGGTGGGCTCCCACCGTGGCATCAACTATTGGGAGGGAGGGGAGGAGACAGGCGCGGTTCAGCCGGCGGGGATTGGGCACCCGTCGGCTATCAGCTGCGTCTAGGGCGCGCGCGCCTGCGGCTGGGGAAGCTGCGAGGTGAGCAGCTTCTTATCGCTGCTCACTCAAGCATAGCTCCCCCTTTCAACTGTATGCCACTGTATTTTGGAGCGTGTCATAGACAGCTCCAAAATGCATTGGCTTACAGGGGCCGCACCTGCCAGCACAGTGCCTGAATTGGAGGAGGAGGTGACACACCTCCGAAATCTCTGATGAAGGCACTATGTTTCTTGCACATGCGTGCAAGCAAACACAAAAATAAGAAAACCTTCCTGCATTGTTTTTTTGTTTTTTTCCTCTGTAAAAGAAAAAACGTCCCTCATTGAGTCTGGTGCTCCCTCCCCCAACCTGCACCCACCCTCTGCATACCCCCTCCCCACACCCCCTCACCTCATATTTGCCCCAGAACCTGGTGCAATGATCTTCGGTAAGCTTTAATATGGCAACATTTTTTTTTCTTATGTGGATATCTCAGCTATTTTCACAAATTTTGGCATCAAATTTTCAACATGGGGTTCTTGGGACCCCATCTCATGAATTCAGTGACTGTCATCTGGTTATTCAGCCCTGAAAGGTGATTTTGTAGTCACTGGCGGAATCATCTTTCAGGACCGATTAACAAAATGACAGTGTCACTGTTCATGAGGTAGGCTCTCAGAAAGCCTATGTTGCAAATTTGGTGAGAAATTGCAAAAAATTACTGTGCTACAAGTGTGCATTGAGCAGTTTCCACACACACTTGTAACTTCGAGAATTTGTCATATTTTCACTCCAGATTTTCATCATTGCCATTTTTCACACCTCTTTATGAACAGTACAGCTGTCATTCTTCACATCCTGGCCGAAATGTGTTTTTGTACTTCTGGCGCAGAATAGCATGGTCGCTGTGGGAAATCAGTGTTTGGGACAGATTAAAAAAATCACAGTACACTGTTCATGAGTGGAGGTCCTAAAATGCCTATGTTGAAAATTTGGTGACAAAAGTCCATAAAATGACTATGTTACGAGAGTGCATTGCGCAGTCTACACTCACACTCATAACTTAGCGAATCTGTAATATTTTCACTCACAATTTTCAACATTATCAATTTTACACACCTTCTTATGAACAGTACAACTGTCATTTTTCACATCCTGCCAAAATGTGTTTTTGCACATGTGACACACAGTGGCGTAGTCGCTGTGGGAAATCAACATTCGGGACAGATTAAGAAAATCATAATTATGGTGTTCATGAGCAGAGGTCACAAAATGCCTATGTTAAAAATTTGGTGAAATTCCACTAAATGACTGTGTTACAAGCGTGCGTTGATCAGTTTCCATGTACGTACACTCGGATGTTAAAGCATTTTTAATATTTTCACTCCAGATTTTCAACCTTGCCATCTCTTCACACCTCCCTATGAATGGTACAGCTGTTATTTTTCACATCCTGCCCAATCTGTGTTTTCGCACATCTAGCACAGAATGGCACAGCCGCTGTGGGAAATCAAAGTTCGGGACAGATTAACAAAATCACAGTGCCACTGTTCATGAGCAGAGGTCCCAAATGCTTTCATGAGGTGGGGGTCATAAAAAGGCCATGTTTCTAACTACAATGTCCCACCCCATACAGACTGACAGGCATCAGGGGTGTGCTTTTGGATTGCCAGCTGTAATGCTCACGCCATTCCACCCCCCCCCCCACACTGAAGCCAGTGACAGGCATCGAGGTGTGCCTTGGACTTTTCAGCCCCAGAGTTCACCCTATACTCCTATACTTGCAGCCATTTCAGCGTATATCCTTATGAAATGGGGTGACTGTGATGCCGAACACCCCAAGGCACACCTCAACACTTACTGGTGTCTGCAGGATAGGGTGAGGTAAAATGCCGTGAGTGTTATGGGCAGCGACCCACAGGCACACCCCAATGCCTGTCCATCTCTGCAGGGTGGAGGTAGGGTTAGCATGAGTTCAGTACTTCACTGCCATTTCTATTCTGCATCTGTCCAACTCCTGCATGTCCAATGCTAATATTAGCGGCATTGACAAATGCGTGTTGATATTTTGAAACCAAATTTTCAACATAGTCTTTTTAAGACCCCACTTTATCATCAAGACAGATTCAATTTTCCAA
Source organism: Neoceratodus forsteri (assembly GCA_016271365.2). Lineage (NCBI taxonomy): Eukaryota > Metazoa > Chordata > Ceratodontiformes > Ceratodontidae > Neoceratodus > Neoceratodus forsteri. Next base: position 510,332,123 of record CM028130.1, on the reverse strand, counting down.
ATCCCGTTCAAAAGCTGATTTCGCAGAGCAACTGAATAAACATGTTTTAGGCAGGATTTGTAGAAACTATATAGAAAATCATTGATAATATGACCTGTTTTGTCTTTGACAAGGGGCATTTTGTTTATGGATCTGCCCTATCTCCTTCCTGGCCAGACTTTAATTCCTTCAGAACTCTTGCCATTTTGCCCTGCACTGTCTCTCCACCCCCCCCCCCAATGGGCTCACAACTGCATCTTGTACAGCAGCTTTGCTGGCTTTTACTAGTGGGTAGAAGGCTGTGGCATAGTAACTCTCTGATCTCAAAGCATGGTTTCACAAACTTCCTGAATACCTAGCACCTCTCTTCTTCTTACCCCCGCTTACCTCCCATCTTTTCTCCTCTCTCCTAGCAGCACAAGCAAATGTCTATTCACCACTCATCTATAAAAAGACAGTATCCCAGTCTGCCTTCTCATACTGTATTCTCCACCTCTGGGACAACTTTCCCCTCCTCGTGTGTTACCATTCTGGTTTTGGTCTGAAGGTTCAACTATGGAGGCTGCCATACCTCTCACTACAACTATTTCTGATGTATGCATGCAATTATACTATTGCTGCACCAGTTTTTGATACATTCATGCAATCATACTCTGGCTGTGACTGTTTCTGATGCATGCATGGAATCATACTGTCATTGCATCTGTTACTAATTCATGCATGCAATCATATGGTTACTGCAATAGTTTCTGATGCATGCAATCATACTGTTGCTGTGACTGTTTCTGATGCATGCATGTAATCATACTCTCAGCTCAACTGTTTCTGATGCATGTGTGCAATTTTGCTTTTGGTGCAACTGTTTCTGATGCATGCATGTGATTGTACTTTTGCTAAGACTGTTTTTGATGCATGCATGCAATCATACTCTCACTGCAACTGCTTCTAATGCATGCATGTAACTGTACTCATGTTGAAACTGTTTCTGATACATGCATGCTAATGTAATTTCACTGCAACTGTTTTTAATGCATGCATTCATATTCTCACTGCGCTGTTTTTAATGCATGCAATTGCACTTTTGTTGAAGCTGTTTTTAATACATGCATGCTAGCATAATCTCACTGCAACTGTTTCTAATGCATGCATGCATTATACTCTCACTGCCACTGTTTCTAATGCATGCATACAATTGTACTCTTGTTGAAGCTATTTCTGATACATACATGTTAGCGTAATCTCACTGCAACAGTTTCTGATGCATGCATTCAATCATACTCTTGCTGCAACTGTTCCTGATGCATGCATGCAGTTGTACTCTCAATGCAACTGTTTCTGATTCATGCATGCAATCAACTCTCACTGCAACTGTTTCTAATGCAAGCATGCAATTGTACTCTTGTTGAAACTGTTTCTGACACATGCGTGTAATTGTACTCTTGCTGCAACTGTTTCTGGTGCATACATTCAATTGTACTCACATCTTTGCAGCGCTCCCCTTTAAGTGTGTCCCCATGTCACTGAATGTTAATTGTGTTATTGTAATGCTGTCTCAGTGCAGTGTATTTTGTATGTTTTCTTACCCTGTAACCACTCTTGCCCCTCCCTTCCCCCAGTCAGGAGGCACCTGGGAATGAGTGATTCAGCATGGTGGGCCCAACCGAACAAAAAATGTTCAATAAATAACTTGAATGGTAAAACACAATAGCTGCTATATCAGTGGACTCAACATTTTGTGTTTCTGTTCAGTGCTTTGTGGCTAAATGTCTGCTACAAATACGCAATGTTTAGGAGTAGATGGCAAGTGCTTTTGGCACAAATGTTTGCTTGAAATATACAGTAAGGCAGGGTCCTGTGTTCAAGAAAATATTCCACATTTCTGACTCAGAAGCTTGCTAGTTGCAAGTTTTGGAAAATCTAAGCCGTGGCCGAAATGCTGCAGACTTGGAGGGCATTTCTTTGCACACATGCTCAGCTGCTCTGCTCCCCCACAAAGGCTAAAGTTCCTCAGGAAGGAACCTCTGATCAGACTCTGATAAGGCAGTGGGAAAATCTGCAGAATCACTGTGCGGCAGGGTGTCATACACCATGGGTTCAACCGCAGTGCCTCCTCACTGTACTTTCTGTTTCTAGCTGAATATACTCTTTCTCACTGCTCTGTTGTCTTTCTGCAGGCCTCCTGTTTCATTGTGTTTTGGTCCAATGTCAATCACTAACCCAAGGAATCTCTGGCAGGCACGTGGTATTAATTTACACTTTTCCACAACAAGAATTACCCTAATAAGAATTTAAAAGTGTCCTTTTGCTAGGGGCCGAACCAAATGTCCTGTGAGGAGAGGCTAAAGGATTTGAACATGTACACCCCTGGAACAAAGGAGGGAGAGGGTACATGATGGAGACCTCTAAGTACCTCATGAGGATAAATAGGGTACAGGAAGGGGGGATTTCCAGAAAAGAATGTGTAAAAGAACTATGGGGTACAATATGAAGCTGAGAGGAAGTTTAGGAGGAATGTGAGGAAGCATTTCTTCACTGAAAGGGTTGTAGATGCTTGGGACAACCTTCCACAGGGTATGATAGGAACATAAACTATGATGGGCTGCAAGCGTGCATGGCTGTGGGATAGGTATAAAGGAAAACTGGTACCCAAGCTGGGGGGAGGTACCTGGGGGTGAGGTGGAGGCTAAAGTAGCTGAATAGGCAGGGAAAGGGGGGCTTACATGGGCCAAGCAGTCCTCATCTGCCAACAAATTCTATGTTTCTGTGTTTTAGTAGGGTTCTTGGGGGGGGCAGCATTCTGTTATGAAATTCACTGATGCATAAGTCTCAGTATCTTAGTAAGGTACACGCTCCCCCCTCACCCCGGGCTGGATGATTATGAGTTCTAGCTCCTCACCAGGATTTTTGAGCAAATACGCAAAACTGACACAGCAGTACAGCAAGGGGGGGGGATGCACTGCTGAGGTTCTGTCCTTTGGGTGAGACAATAAACTGAGGTTCCATCTGCCCCTGGGTGGTGCCTGTCCTGATGAAAGTTGCAGACCAAATGGCACTTGTGTAAGAGAAGGGGATTTTAACCGGTGTCCTGGTGAACTTTCTCCTTGTCAATAAAATAAGTTCATGTAAACCCTCCACACCACCACCACCTGTTAACACTCCTGGATACAAGCTCCATATGCCTTTCCTGGCCAAACATTACAAATGAATAAAACAAACAGGTCCTATGTAACCCACCCCCCAGGGACACACCTGGAAATGAGCTGTCACAGCTCAGTGTGCATTTTCTAGTCAAACATTACAAATAAATAAATATTTAAATAATAGAAGGTTTATGTACAACTCCCCTCCTCCCCAAAATACACACCTGGAAACAAGCTGTCACAACTCAGTGTGCCTATGGGGGTCAGACATTACAAATAGATAAAACATGTCCCATTTAGCAGCCCAAGGCAAACAGGTTTATGTACCCCCCAGTCGACACCTGGAAACCTGCTGTCACAGCTCTGTGTGCCTGTCCTGGTTAAACATTAGAAATCCATACATGCATAGATACACACATAAATCAATACATTAAAATAATTAGTTAATTAAAACAGGTTTATATAATCCCCCAATACACACCTGGAAACCAGCTGTCACAGCTCAGTGTGACTTTCCTGGTCAAAGAATAAAAATAAACAGGTCCCATGTAATCCACCCCCAGAGATACACCGAGAATGAACTGTAACAAATCTTTATGCTAAGAAAGAAAGGAAGGAAGGAAGGAGAGAAAGAAAGAGAAAGAGAGAAAGAAAAAGAAAGAGAAAGAAAGAGAGAGAGAGAGAAAGAGAAAGAAAGCGATAAAGAAAGAGAGAAGGAAAGAAAGAGAACCTCAAACAGGTCCAAGTACTCCACAAACACACTTGGAAATGAGACATCTCAACTTATTATAAGAAAAAAAAATTGGTTTTATATAGTGCCTTTCATACACACTGTAGCCAAAAGTGCTTTACAAAGGGGAGGAAAGGACATTTTGATTTATGTCGCACCTTTCGTATACACTGTATCCAAAAGTACATTAAAAGAAGGGAAGAAAAGGAATTTGTGGTTATTAAGTGCCTTTCATACACACAGAATCCCAAAGTACTTTACAAAGGGAAGGCATCTGGGGTTATAAAGTGCTTTAATATCCACTGTATCCCAAAGTGCTTTACAAAGGTAGTGAAAGTAATTTAGGTTTATAAAACGGGTGTAAAATAAAAAAAATAATAATTTAGTAAAACCAGTTAAACGACTGTGTTAGCAATAAGACATGATGAGGTGTACACTGTGCTGACACAACACACACACTTAGGGGTGCAGTGAGGGAGAATGCCACAGGTGGAGTGCCTTTGGCCCCTGGAAGTGCTTTGTGCCAGCACAATGCTCATCTCAAAGTGTCTCAGTGTGCTCATAAAATGAGTTAACTGTGAACACAAAAAAATGCCAACTTTTTTAAATCAATTGTAGATATTTTCTTTTGTTTAAAGGAACTAGTAAAAAGTAGTCCTTCCCCAGCTGTTAAGCATCTGTCTATCCACACATTCAGCATTGCAAGGTTTGTTTATCATGGAATGTAGTAATACTACTGGCAGAATGTTCACCTCTTTGTGCACAAACACACACAACAAAAGGCCTAGAGCTGGGACTTCTATTTGAATCTGAAGCAGAGCAAGCAGCAATGATGTACCTGTTAGGCAAGTAAAGACAGATGTTGGCGTCTCCATGGTCAGAAATGAAACTCCAAAATATAACAAGCATTTTTCAATGGCAAATGTTATCTCGCTGGCATTGGCTTTGGTAGTGGCAGAGGTAGAGATGCATAATAGGAGTGGCAGTGAAGTGTTGAAGTGATGCCAACCCCACCCTTACCCTGTAGAGAGCGACAGGCATTGGGGTGTGCCTTTGGGTCGTCAGCTACAGTATAACGCTCATGCCATTGTACGTCACCCTACCCTGTAGACACTGACAAGTGCCGTGGTGTGCTTTGGGGTCTTTGAGCAGTATACTTACCCCATTCTATAAGGAAATACACTGACGTGGGTGCAGTATAGGAGAATGGGGTGAATTTTGTTGCCGAACAGTGCAAGGCACACCATGATGCCTGTTGGTGGCTGCAGGGTTGGGGTGGGGGTGCAATGGCATGAGCATTGCATCCGGTGATCCCAAGTCACAGCCCTGGTACCTGTTAGTCTGTACTGGGTTGGGTGCTACAGTTGGAAACCATAAGACCATAGGGGTGCGGTGGTATTTTCACTCCAGATTTCAACATGGGCTGTTTGTGAGGTCACCTCATGAGAAGCGGCACAATCGGTTTGTGAGCCGGAAGGTGGTTTGCACAGCAGCTATGCCATTTGGCAACACAGGGATGAAAAAACATTTTGGGCAGGATGTGGAGAATGGCAACTATATTGATCATGAGGAAGTGTAAAAAATGGCAACGTTGAAAATCTGGAGCGAAAATACGTAAAAGTGGTGACGTCATTAGCATGCATATCAACTGCGCAACACATGTCTGTAACCCAATTATTTGTGGGAGCTTGTTAGCCACATTTTTAACATAGGCATTTTGGGACCTCCCCTCATGAACAGTGATTATGTGATTTTGTTAATCCGTCCGAAAAGTTGATTTCCCACAGTGACAACGCCATTGTGGACCACAGGTGCAGAAACACATTTTGGGCAGGATGTGAAAAATGACCGCTATACTGTTGATAAGGAGGTGTGAAAAAATGCCAGTGTTGAAAATCTGGCATGAAAATATTGCACATTTGTGAAGTTACAAGGGTGCGTGGAAAGTGCGCAAAGCATGCTTGCAACACAGTCATTTTATGGACTTTTGGCAGCAAATTTTCAACATAGGCATTTTAGACCTCTGCTAATGAACAGTGTCACTGTCATTTTCATAATGTGTCTCGAACATGGATTTCCCACAGCGCACCACGCTATTCTGCTCCGGAACTGCGAAAATACATTTCGTCCAGGATGTGAAAAATGGCAGCTGTACTGTTCATAAGGAGGTGCAGAACAATGGCAATGTTGAAAATCTGGAGTGAACATATAAATTGGCGAACTTCACAGCGTGCGTGCAAACTGCGCAACGCACACTCGTAACACAGTCATTTTATGGAGTATTGTCACCAAATTTTCAACATAGGCATTTTAGGACCTCTGCTCATGAACAGTGTCACTGTCATTTTCGTAATCTGTTCCAAACACTGATTTTCCCACAGTGACTATGCCATTGTGTGCCACATGTGCGAAAACACATTTCGGCCAGGATGTGAAAAATGACAGTTGTACTGTTCACAAGGAGGTGTGTAAAAATGTCAATGTTAAAAATCTGGCATGAAAAATATTGCAGATTCGTGAAGTTATGAGCGCATGAGTAGCTGCACAATGCACGCTGAGAAACAGTCATTTTCTGACTTTTCAATCAAATTTAGTAACATAGGCTTTTTTGAGAGCCCACCATGAACACTGGCACTGTCATTTCATTAATCGATCCCAAAAGGTGATTCCGTGCAGTGACCACGAAATCACCGTCGGGGCCAAATAATGTCATCACAGTGACAGAACTCATGAGGAGTGGTTCCAAAAACCCATGTTGAAAATTTGGTGCCAAAATTCCAAAAAATGCCCGAGATATGCATCAAAGTTGAAAAACCCTATTCATTCCATTATACAGTTAGTGACATTTCTCAGTTTGCGTGTCAGCTTTGAAGAGTGCAGACATGTTCCCGTCCACGAAAGATCATTGCGCTTGGACTCCAGAGGTAGTATGGGGTGAGGGGGGTGGGGAGGCAGGGTGAGCAGTGGGTGGGTGCGGGTTCTGGGGGCAGGGAGACCACCGAGGGACCATTTTTGTTTTACAGGGTTCTTTTAAAAAAAAAAAACGTCGTGGGATGGTTTCCATTTTTTAGGTGGGATTTGGCATGCTGGGGTGGGCTCCCAGTGAGCCACCTCAGTGATTGTGAGTGGGGGGGTGCTTTAGCTGTCGAGGGATTGGGCACCCGTCAGCACATAACAAATGGGGAGTGCTTGATAACGAGGGGGACTGGGCACCCCCCCTCGGCAATCAACAAAAGGAGGGGGAACATTATGCTGATGGGGAGTGGGCTCCCCCATCGGCATTGTGACAGACAGCAGCGGCGACAGTCACTGCTGCCATGCTGCCTGCACCGAGAAAGGCGTGTAATGGTCACGCTGCATGAGAGCTTCACTCTCATTGCAGCGGACCTTTTCTTTGTTGTTATGGCCACATTAGGCATGCATGAGGTCAGTGCCTCCTGCTGCCTGATTGGGGAATGAGGGACACACCTTCTGATGCGTGCCCTGCATTCGCCCAACAGTGACCGCACCTCCAAATCTGCTACTACTGCAAGATGTTGACTGCGCAAGTGCGAGCCAACATAAAAATGTGAGTAACACTTCATTTTACTTTGTGTTGGTGTGTAAGGAAGGAAATGCGGAGAAAAAGAACATTTTAATCAGCTTATTCTTTTTATTTTGAGGTAGTTCTAATTTTAGGTCCGAGATGCTTTTTCATGAGTAAAGGTGACAGCCATGTTTGTAATGGCAGTCAGGAATTAAAAAAAAATGCATTGATGTTGTTAGTGTGCTGTGTCCTGACTGCCAGCACTTTCATTACCCGTGAGTTGTGCTTTCCCAATGTATAGGTCCTAGCCAATCAGGATGCAGTATTTTCCCTTCCATTTTATAATACAGCTCATAAAATGGTGTCTTGTCAATTCTGACTCTTTCCTTTGTCAGGACCTTGTTACGTGGTACTGCATTAACCTAGCGTATACGTCTGCCCAGAAGATGTGATAAGACTGCTTTTTGTTTCCTCAGCTTATGCACTAATAATGTCCCACATTTATCCTCAGATTCTCAATAGCAGATGTTTAGTTTTGTGAATAAGCCGCTCAGCCTTTTTATATAATAATTTATTTAACTCATATTTCTTTCCCCTAATTTTTGCTTTAAGTTCTTCTGTCATTTATCCCTGCTTTATAGTCTTTTTCCATGGTTTGTATATCTTTTTCTAATTGAATTCTAAGTTTATCTCTTTCCTTATGTTGTGCTGCAACGTATCCTATTATTCTGGTATACCGTTACCGCAGTGACTCCGGCACAGTGAAGACCACCACAGCGACAGGAATCGGGCAAAATCCGCCCATCACTGTGGTGGTCTGTGTGGCTATCGGGACTGCCTTGCTGGGTGTTTGCCCCCCCACGGTCCAATTCTGACTCAGAGTTAGAATCCAAGAGACCGGGGGTGTGGGGGGTGAAGCCCCTCGATTGTGTGCACCAACATCCCCGTGGCTACAATGCCGACAGTTGGCATTGCAGCCGTCGCTGTAGGGGATGTCAGCACTAGCGCTGTCGAAGCACTATAAGTAAACCATTATTCTACCTCTGAGAAAAGCTTTAAATGTTTTCCAGATGGTTTATGCTGAGACATCAGGAGTTACATTAAGGGAGAAATATTGTTCTTCCTTCTGACCCCATTTTAGAAATGTATTGAATACTAGTAGTGGAGCCAATCTCTTCTAGGAGATCTATGATTTTTCAAACATGTAAAAAGGCAAGATATAAGTATATGATTGGAAATGGCTATGATCCCTATGTGATTGCATTCAGTTCCAGGAAGCACTTGTTTATTAGCGAGAAAATAATCAATACGACTGTATGAATCATGTCATGGAGAATAAAAAGTATCATCTCTTTCTGTGGGATTATCTACTCTCCAAGTATCAACTAAATTCCATTCTTGCATTAATAATTGTAATCCACTACTAGCTTTTTTTATGAGATTCCCCATTGGAATTACTTATATCAAGGAAATCACTGAGAACTAAATTAAAATCTTCACCCAAAAGTAATGGGGTACTTCTGCAATATCACCATGCATTAATTGATTTTTGCCATGAAAGAAATCAGCATCTTCACAGTTAGGGGCATAAATACTTCTGATCCCAGAGGTTTTAGCATTTATGTCTACTTGTACAAATACCCATCAGCCTTCTTCATCAGTGTGTGTTTCTAAAATTGTACAATTAACTTTTTTATGAAATAATATTTGGCACATCACATTTTATGGCTGTGAGCAGAGCCTACAGCCATTTTGCTGTTTGTAGCTGGAAAAATTGAGTATCATGGAACACATATTTTGGAGTTTTCAATGTATCCTTCCACATCCACAAATTACTATGCAAATTGAAATAAAATACTCCCTTCTTCTGTTTAGAATGTTGGACACATAACTCCAAGCTGCTTATCAGATGGCCATTAGGAAACTAACAGCCTGTTAAATATTGGTTGCCTATTAAACTGGAAATTTATTTACCCCCTTTGAAATGCAACAACTTGCACATTTAAATATTTAGCATTTAAACATGTTCTTGCTACAAGCTTCAGTTGGGTAGGTATTGTCTTTCAAGAAAGATTCATACCTCATAAATGTCACCTTTTCCCAGCAAATCTAAAAAGATTTACAGTTTTTTTGAACCTCTTAAGACACTATCTGCTAAGCACTGTCTCAGACGTATGCCAGGTCTTCTGGGAACTATCCAGGCGAAATATATAGCAATCAGCAGACATTTTTTACTATGCTTTTTTGGGAAAAAATAATATTGAGCTACAGCAAGCTCACATGCACACACACACACACACACACACACACACACACACACACTGTATACACCATCTTCATGGCCACAACATTCAAAATAAACTGAAATCTAATATGTTATAAAACAATAAAGAAACTATTTGTTTATGTCAGTGAACACAGTGAAGTTCAGTTTACAGTAGATTTCCTTTAAATATTTCTTATCCTATATTTTGTAACTTGGATAGCACAGGGGAGATGCTACATCCCATTGTCCCGGATTCCCCCCTTTTCCCTCACAAAAAGACAGAGACCATAATTTGTTGTTGTGCTTAGATTGGCAATTAATTTATTTATATTATCATACTTCCATGTTGAATTTCATCATCTTTTATTATTATCATATCTCTCACAATTGCATTTATTTGCATCCATATATCAGCCTCTTTCTTCCTCTTTAGGCTCCCCCCAGGTGAAAACCTGGGTGCCTTCTTCTTCTCTTTTTCTGTTAGGTAATGGTGAAAACCGAGACCGCTTTCGTCCTTCAGCTTCTTCTTCTTTTGATCTTATTCCTTTTCTTTCCCCTCCCTCTCCCCTTTTTCTCCATTAGCCGGTCTGCAGCTTGCGTTAGATGACTGGCTTTCCCCCTAATTCAGGGTATTGTTACCCCTACCGCAGGGAAACCTCCTTTACAGCCCTTCCCTCTCCTTTTTTTTTTTAACTTCCATATTTTGCATGCCTCCTCCATGCTTCTATAAACCCCATCATTTCTGTATTAAACATGTCTATGACTAGATCTGAAAGACGCACATCATCCAACCTGTAGAAATCTTCTACCCACTCTTCCACACCCGTAGTATTACCTGTCCTCCTATTTTCCTTATCAGTGTCCCTACCCTTCTGTTCATCTTTCTCCTGGCCCTGTCCAAAGCTCTATGGCTGTGTTCATGTCTCCAGACCCTTCTTGAAATTATGTCCGACCAGGCAAGGCATACCCCAGGCCACCACTGTTGTATTGTCTCTAGGTCCCTCTTTACCTGTATGTACGTGTCTACCCATGGCTTACTCCCAAGGTCATTACCCGCTAGATGTAAAATAATTAAGTCCGGAATGGGTTGCCGCTCCTTCAGCTCTTTCAGGGTAGGAAGCAGTACTGCCCATCTCATCCCCTGGATGCCACGCCACACCAACCTACATTGTCTCACATCCTGGTACAGTTGTTTCCCCCAGCCTTTTTCTTGGCTCTCCTTTCTGCCCAATAAATATAAGAGTGGCCACAGATCCAGACTTCTGAGATCCTCCCTCTTCCTATAGGGTTTAAGCAAAATAAATATCTTATATATGGTATTAGTTTGCCTTGTCCAGTATCCCCCAACTTGGCTGTCAATCTGTAACAAAAAACATAGGTGATATGTTAGTCTCCATACTGCAGTGCTCGAATGTATCTCTTGTAACTGGCAGACTGCCAGTGCCCCTTTTCCAATATATTATTCACAGTCTCATCTGCCACTGCTCACTGTGAGGCAGCCCCTGTCCATAGGGAGTGGGATGAGTAATTAGTTGGGTCCTCCCCCAGGAATTGCATACCTTTTTTGAGCAAGGCTGTGACTTGATAACTTGTGACCTTTTTTCCATCTCCATGCACAAATAAACTCCCTGTCCTATTCCCATTCTCTGTAGCGAAAGCCCACAAAGCCTTTACTGGGCACGCTGCATCTTCTACGTGCTTCTTTAGTGTCACCGTGCAACCCTGCCCTCTTTGATCCATCTTTGACCTTTTAATAATGATTTGTATCTCCTTCGTTCCCAGCTTATATCTTCCCATTCCAATCCCCTTTCTTTTTCTTTACTGTTATGCCCCACCGCCTCACTCACTCTCATGGCCCCTGTGAACCTCACCACGTAAACCATGTGAAATAGCTGGGCCTCTGCTTTTGAGCTGCAGATTGCCACTAATATGTCCGTAAGTTTTGCCAGCCACTGCTCACCTATTGGTCTTCTACTATCCACCACCCCCTGTCTTAACCTACCCCACCCTTGCATCATTCTTCTAATGAACATTGATTTCGTCGGGCCCTTCCACCCTTTCAGGCTGCAAATTACACTAATCCCTGCCAAATAGACCCCCATTGTGGTGTGGGCTGTTTCTCTTTGCCATTGCTCTACAGTAAACTTCCCTAGTTGTTCCTCCATGAGTGGCCTACTTACCTCCATGTGGTGTGTTGCCCTGAATGTTTGAAACACTTGCCAGGCCCCATCATAGGCCCTCAGAGTCCACGGTGCCCATGAGCTGCGAAACAACAGTTCTGCTCCTTCTTGCCAATGTCCCAGATGTTCATTGGTATGGGCGTTTTTTGCTCCTCCGCTGTTGGTGCCAGCCTCCAGAAATGATCCAGCTGCAGACGGGAAAGGCTGTCAGCCAGGGTATTGTGTACCCCTTCTATGTGTTTTGCTCTGAATGACATGTTCAGCTAAAAGGCCCTTAGCACCAAAAGTCGCAAAACTTGCATGACCATTTCTGACCTGGCTCCCCTGTTGTTTAGGACCTCTACCACTGCTCTATTGTCACACCAGAATGTCACTTTCTGATCCCGTAATTCTTCCCCCCAAACCAGGGTGCATGCCCAGATGGGCATGATCTCTAACAATGTTATATCTTTTACCTTACCGTCCCTCACCCAGTCTGATGGCCACGGTTCTGCAAACCATCTGCCCCTCAGGTAGGCCCCCATGCCTAGGCCCCTGGCTGCGTCTGTGTAAAGATTGAGGTCTGTGTTATACACCCATTCCTCCTGCCAGAAGAAGCAGCCATTATATTCCCTGAGGAATTCCTCCCATACTTTAAAATTCTCCTTGACTCCTTTTGTCATGTCTAATCAATGGTGTGGTCTGGTCACTCTGGCTGTAACCCTTGCTAACCTTTTGGTGAAAGCCCTCCCTGGCCCAATAGCCCTGCACGCGAAGTTCAGATGTCCCAATACTTGTACCTGTTTTAGTTGCACTCTTCTTCTACTGGTATGTATCTGAATCAGTTCCTTCAGTTTTTCCACTTTTTTGTCCGGCAGCTGAAATATTTCCCCCGTAGCATCTATCTCAGTACCCAGAAATTCTAACACCTTACTGGTCCCTTCTGTTTTTTCAGGTGCCAATGGAACCCCTAGTTCTTTACTCAGCTCTTGGAAGCTGGCTAACATTTTTTCTCTCTCTTTTCCCAAAGGAAATCATCCCAATAGTGAATCATTGTTTTGTAACCAGTTCTCTCTTGAAATATCCACTGTAAACAGGTGCTGAATGCTTCGAATGTCGCACATGCTATAGAACAACCCATGGGCATGGCTTTGTCAAAATAGTACTGTCCCCCAATTTTAAACCCCAATTGGTCCCGGTCTTCTCTCCTAACCGGAAGTAATCTGAAAGCGTAATCTATGTCTGTTTTTGCCATCCATGCATCAGTAGTTGCCCGGATGATCCGGACTGCGTCTTCTAATGTGGCATATATCACCTTACTATATTCCTCGTCAATAAAATCATTCACCGAATCCCCTTGAGGAAAGGATAGGTGGATAATCACCCTGTATTCTCCCTCCTGTTTTTTGGGGACCAAGCCCAATGGAGAAATCCTCATATTCTGCAATGGAGGGGGGATCATATGGTCCTTCTACTCTCCTTGCTGCCTTTTCCTTCTCTATCTTCTGTCTTAACATTTCCTCTCTCCCTTTTACCGAACCCAGATTGTTCACCTCTCACTTGCCTTGGGCCCTCACACTGCAGTGAAAAACCTGTGCGTAAACCTTTTTCAATCATCTCAGCCACTTGTCTATTCAGATATCTATCCAACCAACCTTTCCATGACTCTATCCTGATGGGGGTTCTGGCTTCACTAAATTACCCCCTTGCTTTTTTCCCTTCTCCCATCCCCAATTCTCCCCTTTCGCTCAGTGCTTGGCCTCGCTGGTCAGTGATTCTGACTCCCTCTACTCGTGTGCCCCCTACCCCTTCCCCCTCTGTTCCATGCCTGCCCCTTATACCCCATCCCTCACGAAGAAACTGTTGCCCTAAACTATGACCCCCAGATCCTTGGGCTCCCTGGGCCCATGCCGTCCTGCATTTGTTTGCCGGATGTGCTCCCCTACATTTCGAACATGCGTGTTGAAAATGACAGTGTGGCCAAGAACAAAAGGCCCTATTGTAAGGCCAGCAACACCTATGGGGCATGGTTCCTTTCCTCCGCAACTCCCCTTCAGGTGTGGACTGATTGGTTACATAATCTGTCCACAAATCTAGTTGCTTTGTGTACCATCTTACATCCCGGTATGTCACCATTCTTTGCCAAAAGAATTTGTCGTAGTATATCCACGCCACCCCCACTCTTTTGCCTTTGCCCATCTTATTATTAGGGAGTATGTGATGAGTGGGATGCCCAACTCCAGTTTCTTTTCCAATACTATGGCTGAAAATGTAGCAAAACCTACAAACTACCCATCCCACATCTTCCCTTTTGTGAATTTGTCCTCCTCTTTCCTTCCTAACAAGACTACTGCTGCTGCCATTTCACTCTTTCCTATATTCTCTGTTTCTTCATATTTTGCCGCCACTTCCTGGCTTACTAAAGCAAAGATATCCACATACTCTCCTTTCCAGATTTTTTCTTTTGTGGCCAGTGGGACATGTTCTCCTACCCTCATCCCAGGGGCACCAATCTCTCTTGTCCCTTTCCCTTCTTTCTCTGTACCTCCTTCCTTCTCCTTCGGTACCTCTTTTTCTGTCCAAATTTCTGCCACTGCTGTCTCCATCTGCCCTAAACCTCCTGTCCCAAGTGCCGACACAATTTGTATTATATACTCTTTGATACTGTCACCCACTGAACCGAGTGCATTACCTGTGGCCTTGCCCATTCTTTGTTGCTTGCTGTCTTCCTGGCGCCCCATTATGGTCCCCTGTGGTTGAAAGGGTGGTTGCACCACTAGCAGCTGTGGAGGAACCATTATACCATGGGGATCCGGTCTGGGTTCTCCGGGGGGGCCCCGACCTGGTCCTGGAGACATACTGATGGTACCGGGTCAACAGGCTGCAGAGGTACTGGATCAGCCACCTTGGTGGGTCCCACTGTCAGTGGTTGTACCCTAGTTGGGCTACATGGCCTTTCAGCCGTCCATTTCCCTCTGCCTCCTTTACCCTTCCCCACTTTCCTTTTCTTCACAGATCTCCCTGGTTCCTCCCCTTCCACCAGTTCCCACATTCTGTTGGCTTTTTCCGCCAGTTCCACTATAGCCTTGTAAGCGTCTCCTTTTGAAGGCCTGCTCTTCTTTGGTGCCATATCCCGTGCTCCTTTCAAACTGTGAAGACAACTGAAGAGAAGAAACAATATTTCTATTATTAAGATTTTTGTCTACTGTAGTCATTCTTATGGCTAGTCCCTCTATGAAACCATCGCCTAGTGGTAACAAAACGTGTCCCCCTCTCTTTTTTAATTTTTTTGCATGAGCCTACTTCCATCACAAGTGGTCACAAACAGGGTCTTTCCATGTGATCCTGTCGTTCTTCCGTCCTCCCCTGTTTGTTATCCCCTTCTTCCCATCCCCTGCCCACCCGGTCCCTTATTTCTTCCCATGCCCACACCCCCTCGGGCCTCAGGATGGTCATAACGTTTTTGTACCTCGAGCGCCACCTCCTGTGGGCTCCCAGGCCTAATCCTCTTTCCCCATGAAAGCTCTCGCATCCCTTTGCTGTTGCTCCCCCGGCCCGATCATTCCCCCTTTCCATGCCTGCCCCCTTGAGCTTCAGGCTGGTAGTCGCCATGACGCACTTCTGGCACCATCTCCTGTATTTTCCAGGCTTACAACAAAGCTTCTCTCCCTTTGCATGCTCTTGCATGCCTCAGGCTGTAGCCCCTCCAGGGCCTGTTCACTCGCCCCTTCTTTGTACGCATTCTGTGGCTGTACCACATGGCCTCTTAGCCTAAATCTGATCCCCTCCCCTTGAAGGCCCTGCCTTTGTCAGACCCATTCCCTTTATGGCTACCGCCGCCATGCTTCTTGTATCGTGGCCTCCTAGGGCCTGAGCCTCCCCCGTCCTCGCAAGCCTCTGGTTGTATCCCTTTTCTTTGACTGGGTGACCAAAGTAGTAGATCAGGGAGGGGCTGTGGACATGGCCTACCTAGACTTTAGCAAGGCATTTGACACAGTCCCACACAAAAGATTAATATGCAAGTTAGCCAGCCTGGGAGTGGGTCCCAAGATGACAGCCTGGGTAAAGAATTGGCTGGAGAATAGGACACAGAGAGTAATAGTAAATGGGGTCCACTCAGAAGGAAGGAGGGTTACTAGTGGGGTACCGTAGGGTTCAGTATTAGGACGGTCCTCTTCAATGTCTTTATAGCTTACATTGCAGAAGGACTGAAGGAAAGTATGTCTCTTTGCAGATGACACTAAGATCTGCAACAGAGTTGATGCACAGGGTGGGTGGAAAGGATGAGAAAGGACTTGGCAAGGTTAGAGGAATGGTCAAATGTATGGCAGCTTAGATTCAATGCTAAGAAGTGCAAGGTAATGCACCTGGGAAACAAAAACCCAGGGGAAGAGTACACAATGGGGGTGAGATACTAACAACAACAAAAATGGAAAGGGACCTGGGGGTAGTCATATCAGATGACCTAAAGACGGGCAAGCAATGTGAGAGGGCAGCAAGGAGGGCTGGGGGCATACTGGGATGCATAGGGAGAGGCATCACCAGTAGAAAACAGGAAGTTATTATCCCTCTGTACAGACAACTGGTGAGACCCCATCTGAGTATTGTGTGCAGTTCTGAGACCCAAACTCCGCAAGACATAGACAGGATGGAAGCTGTCCAGAGGAGGGCAACTAAAATGGTGCAGGGTCTGCACCGGAAGACATATGAAGAGGACTTAAGGAGCTTAATATGTATAGCCTCGCAGGAAAGAAGGGGAGAGGGACATGATAGAAACGCTCAAGACCTCAAGGAATCAACAAAGTCCAAGAGGGTAGCATCTTTCAAAAAAAGAGGTGTGCAAGAACAAGAGGGCACAATTTGAAAATAGAGGGGCGGAGGCTCAGAGGTAATTTAAGGAAGTATTTTTTTACAGAGAGGGCTGTGGATGCATGGAACGGCCTTCCGAAGGAGGTTGTGGAGTCAAAATCAGTGGTGGAATTCAAGCATGCATGGGATAGTCATAAGGCAGTTCTGGGGGATGAGGGTAGGAAGAAGTAGGCTGCTGGTTAACTAGGATCTGCAGCTTATCCAGTAGGTAGGGAAATGGGCAGACTGGGTGGGCCAAGCGGTCCTTATCTGCCGTCAAATTCTATGTTTCTATGTTTCTATGTTTTCTTTTTTTTGTTTTTTTCAGCAAGCCTGCCTGTGTGGGCTGGCCCCCCCCCCGATGCCCTGTCCTCTTGTCGGCCGATGGTAACCTGTTACCCCTTTTTTAGGCCAGACCCTTGTGGCTGGACCACATGGTCCTACGGGCGTGTGACATCATGCCATATGTTTTGTACCATGCTAGCCTGTACCCTCTCCTTTCCATGGCCTCAGGCCACAAATTAGTTGCCTAATTCTTCATTTACCGTCCCCAGGTTCCTCCCTCCCCCATAACTCCTTATTTGTCCTCCTACTTCCATTATTGGGCCCCTGCTCACCTTGCGGCCTTCACGTGGCATGTGACATCATGCCACGTAGCTGCCTGTGTCCGTTCCATGCCATCTTTCAATGCTAGGCCCTTACCAATTGGACCTACCATGCGCTGCCCCTTCTCTGGTCCCCCAATTCACTCTCCAATTTAAATCCCCACCCCCAATAACACCAGGGCCATCACAGGCCGCATACCTCTTTTCCTGGTTAGAAACCCCTTCTTCACGGCCATGATCCTCCCTACCATCCTGTTCCCCTGGCTCTTCATTGCTAGGCCAAATTACATGCAAAGCGATCCTCCCTCTTACTGGCATTCCTTCAGCCCCATTTAACCTGTACAACTTCCCCATCAGCTGCCTCTTTTGGCGCTTCACCTTTTTCTGCCAAAAACCTTGTAAGCTGTGCTTTTTGGGATTTCAGAGTCAGAAAGCCCCTCTTGGGCTGGCGATGTCATTCAGGCTCAGCTCCCTTCCTGCAGCTCTTCCTCTCTGCTTCTCCAAATGTTTTTTTTTTTATCACTGCCATATGCAAACCTCAATCAGTGGCGGCTCCAGCTTCTGTTAGTTACCAGGGCACTGGATGGGCATCACAGTTGGGAGCCAGGGCACATATAGAAACCAGAATGTATATCATGCGTGTAAATTCCTGCAAGCCCATCTGTTTTGGGCAGAGAAGCAAGCACCCAGTGAGGGGGCTGGCTACTGAGCTTTTAGGCTTTTAGTAACTATATTAATTACCTTGCAGTCTTGACTCTCTTGCTTTGCCTATTTTGCCTGCAGTGGCTCTGGGGAAAGAAGGATAAGGGGTACGGAGTACTGAGGGAGAGATCCGCAAAGCAATTCCACTCTGCCTTGCGATCTGCAGACTGAAGTGCAGCTGGGTAGGGTTCTCAGACTTTGCCAAGGTGAGCCTCCCCTATGGTGCCGGGTAAAAGCCCGGGCCTCCCCCATTTTCAAGCACAGTGGCAGACATGCCGAATGGATAATGAATGACATGGGGAAGGCCCCATTCCCCCAAGCAATACCATCGGCACTTCAGAACCCACCCACCCTCTATTTCAGACCCATCGTTCCAGAACAAAACAAACCATGGAAAAAAAATCCCACTTCAACCCCTCACAGTGCAAACAGGCAGCATAAAAAGATAGCCCATTTAAACACCTCACAGATTCAGTATATCCCCCCCCCCGGCACAGGCCCATACATAAAATTCTGCACAGTGCTCACCAGAGGCATCATGTATGTCTACCACCACCACCACCACACACACACACACACACACACACACACACACACACACACACACACACACACACACACTCATCTTATCTTTGAAACAACCCCAACTATAAATAACATGCTGAGCAGTCACAGACAGAGGCATCATGTATCCTCCCCCCAGACACAGCACAGGCCCATCTTTCAAACACCCCTGGCCATCAGCAATATGTTACACAGATGACAGGCTACAGTCATAGGCATCATGTACGTCTTCCCCTGACCCCAACGCAGGCCCATCACTTGTGGTGAAAAACACAGGCCATAGGCATCATGTATGGCCCCCCCCCGATGCAGGCCCGTCACTGAAAGACCCACAGAAAGAGCCACCAGCCATATACACCCCAGCTTTGAGGCATATATATTCCCCCATACAGCCCCATCTTATACACCCCAGCCTGGAGGTGTGCATGTCTCTCCCCCCCCTCGGACTCCCTTGTGGTAAAAAACACAGGCCATAGGCATCATGTATTTATGTCTCTTCCATTTTCCCTCCATGCAAGCCCATCACTGAAAGACCCATAGAAAGCCATAAACACACCCAGCTTTGGCTTTTGAGGCATGTATCTTCTCTCCCCACCCCCACCCCAATACAGTCCCATCTTATACACCCCCAAGCCTGGAGGCATGCATGTTCTCCCCCGGACTCTCTTTGTGGTAGAAAAACACAGGCCAGCATTAATGTATTTGCAGCAAAATTCAGTCAGTGTGCTTACCTAAAGTTACTAGCCCAGAAGAGGTCCACCAGGAAAGGTCCGCTTAGCAAGAGGCTCGCTCCAGTCCAGAAGCAAGTGGTTGAGCGGTCAGCAGTCGCAGTCGGCAGCTTGCTTAAGGAGCTCCTAATTAGTACCCTCAGGGCCCGGGTTAGCAGTAATAGAGTTCTGCAGCAGACCTCAGTCCGGCATCAGGAACAGCAGGCAGCTTCAGCAAACAGGAGGAAAGCAATGCGGCGGGTGGCATTAGCAGGCAGGAGGAGAGTGAGTGGCTTCACTAGCCATGCAGTCCAAGGACGTGGTCCGCATCACTTTGCAGGAAAACTGACTGACAAGTGGCGACTAGCAGTAGCAGGTAGCACTGACTGAAGATAAGAAACGATCCAGTCGGTACACATGGCTGGCTATGTTATTTCCTTTCCTTCCGGGATGAAACGCAAGAAGCGACACACCTCATTGGATGAGGAAGCCTGGTGCTGTCGGATTGGAAGAGTCTTGCAGCCATCGATTGGCTGCAGCCACCTCCCTGCCATTGGGCAGAATTCTCCCTTCGCAATTGGTCTGTTAAAGACCTTGTGCTGCACTCCAATTGGTTGGCTCAGGAACAATAGCTAGCCCTCCCAAGCTCTGCAGTTCCAGCAAAGTTAGGAGTCCTGCTGGGGCTTTCAGCAGGGATTGGGATCTGCCTGTCGCCAAATAAAATCAATCAAATGACCGCAGTGCAGGCTTGATGCAGACACTGCCCCCGCCCCCCAACCTGGAAATTTGGAGAAGGCATTGGTCGGTCCGTTGCAATGCCAAGGAGGATGGGGAGGAGGCTATGCTGCTAGCGCAACAGAAAAAAAATATCCATTTTCCGAGCACCAGGGCATGAACTGGGGGACAGCTTTTTTTTACCAGGGCACGTGCCCTGGTGTGCCCCGGTGTAGCGCCGCCACTGACCTTGATAAAACTATGCCTATACAAACGAAATTCGGTCTCGTGCTGCAGGCTCCTCTACTCCACAACCATACCATTTAAACTCATTGCACTACTGTAGCTCTTCACATCTGCTTCCACAAAGAACGTTATTTATCGCTGAAATATGCGGACCACCTTAAATTATGCATATCCTTCTCACATTACTGACTACTCCGCTTCTCAAAATTTCTAGCTTCCTGATTCTCTTTCTTTTAATTATTATATATATTATTATGCGGTCATTACCCCCTAGTGTGTGTGTATATATATATATATATATATATATATATATAGTATTATATATTTTTAAAACAGCCTCTTCCATATTATTTGTTTGTTTCCTACCTCTTTATCTTACTGCACAAACCTTCCAATTAATCTGCCAAGCCGATGTGCTGCAGTTTCAAAATAGCTTGATCAAAACTCCAGCAAAAGTAGCTGAACCACTCCTGTGCTGCCGTTATGTACCTCCATTTGCCCCTCCCTTTCCTGTTGCTTGGCCATTGTTCTATCCCCTGGCCCTCCCCTTCCTTCCCCCCTCCTCTTCTGAGCACACCATCTCAATGAAAAGGGAAGGGGTGCACCAGGACAATCTGGTCTGCTGCTTAAAAGGGCAAACTCCATTATCCTCTGTAAAGATGAGTCTCTTATATTAATGCTGTATCAGCATGAATAGATTTCAAGTATGACAACACTTGTTTTTTCTTAGTAGTATGATTTAATCCTATAACATTTCAAGAGACCATCTTAAAGCCTTGGTTATTTGCAATACTCATTGTGGAATTTGCCTAATGTTATGACACCAGCATCAGATTTATACCAGCATAAGATTTGCAAACCTTGGGAATAAATAGCTAAACAAGGTAACAAGTTTCCCCATTTCTGAAAATAAATTCAGGTCTATTGTATCTTGTAGCTAGATAACATCCCAGATATCCTCATTTAAAGTTTGCATGTTAAGTAGTACATATATTACGATTAAACACAATGACACCTTCAGGCAATTAGTTAGAAATGAGTTTACATTCCTAATATGACAAGTGAATATAAACTGAGATGGGGACGAAAATGGTCAAATGTTATAACTAGATTGTAGCACTTAGAACAAGTATTTGTCAATGCCGAATGTTGTCGCACTGGCATTGGCAGTGGGAGTGGCGGAGCTAGAGATGCATAATGCTGTGATTTTGTGAATGTGTCTGAAAAGGTGACTTTGCACAGCAAGCACGCCATTGTGCACCACACCTGTGGAAACACGTTTTGGGCAGGCTGCGAAAAATGGCAGCTGGGCTGTTGATAAGGAGATGTGCACAAATGCTAGTGGTGAAAATGTGGCATGAAAATATTGCAGATTGACGAAGTTACAAGGGTGCGTGGAAACTGCGTAATGCACGCTTGCAACACAGTCATTGTATGGAGTTTCGGCACCAAATTTTCAACATAGGTTATTTTAGGGCCACTGCTCATGAATAGTGTCACCGTCATTTCCTCAAACTGTCCTGAAAACTGATTTTGCATAGCAGCCATGCAATTCTGTGCCGGACGTGCGAAAACACATTTCAGGCAGCTGTAGTGTTCATAAGGAGGTATGGAAAAATGCCAGTAATGAACAGCTGGAGTGAAAGTATTACAGATTCACTAAGTCATGAGCGTGCATGCAAACTGTGCAATGCACGCTCATAAAACACTCATTTTATTGACTTTTGTTCCCAAATTTTCAACATAGGCATTTTAGGGCATCTGTTAATGAACAGTGTCACAATCATTTTCATCATGTGTCTCGAACACGGCTTTCACAGCTAATTACGCTTATTCTGCGCTGGAACTATGAAAACAGATTTTGGTCAGATGTGGAAATGACAGCTGTACTGTTCATTAGGACATGCAGAATAACAGCACTGTTGAAAATCTGCAGTGGAAATACTAGAAGTTTGCGAACGAGCATGCGTGCAAACTGCGCAACGCACGCTCATAACACAGTCACTTTATGGAGTATTGTTACCAAATTTTCAACACAGGCATTTTATGACCTCTGCTCATGAACAGTGTCACTGTCATTTTCGTAATGTGTCCTGAACACTGATTTCGCACAATGAATGCTCTATTGTGAGCCGAAAGTGCGAAAACACATTTCGGCAAGGATGTTAAAAATGACAGCTGTACAGTTCACAAGAAGGTGTAGTAAAATGCCAATGCTGAGAATCTGGCATGAAAATATTGTGAATTCGCTAACTTATGAGCGTGCGTTGAGCAGTTGAAATGCACGCTCGTAAAACAGTCATTTTACAAGTCACGTGATGCGGTGTGCTGAGTAGGATGCCTCTCTGTTTTCTCCGACCTTTTGTCTACTAAATTTGCTTAAAAAAAACATTTTGCGGCATAATTTACCACAGATCGTTCGATTTCCAGCCTCCTAAATGGTCGCGCTTCCTATACAAGTAGTCGATGGACGAGGCGATGCGGAAAATCGCTACTAAGCACGCGCCTCCTGCTACACCGGAGAAGGCCTCTAAAAAAGCCAGGGCCTCCTCGTTGCAATCCTCACTCCCTGCCACTAATGAGAGCCTCGATTCGGAACCCCTTACCCTCTCAAAGTTTTTAGAGGAGTTTCAGCCTTTTAAGGTTGAAATGCAGAACATGGCAGGAGAAATAAAAGGCATCTCAAGTACCTTGGAGGAGCTTTCCAGTAAAGCAGCTGATAATGAAGCACGCATATGCTCTGTTGAGAGGAAACAGGACAAAGCTGAGCTTGATTTGGTAGCCATGAGGCAAAGGCTAGTGAAGATGGAGAATAAAGTGGAAGATCTGGAGGGTCGTAGTCACCGCAATAATGCGGTAATTATAGATCTGCCCGAAGGTGAAGAGGGCTCAGGCCCCATTAAGTTTATTAAGAAGTTTGTGGAGAAGGTGGCAGGCCCTTCTCCCTTTGGAGCAAGCTATATTATAGAGAGAGCTCATTCATCGTGCACTACGCCCCACTCCCCGGTTGGAGCCCCCCCCCAGGTCATTTATATTTCGCTTTTTAACTTTTCAGGAGCGACAGCACTTCTTATATAAAGCTAAGGAAACACAAGATTTGCAATGGGAAGGCAAAAAGCTGAGGGTGGTGCAAGATCTGCCTCTATCTGTGCATCAGAAATTAGCCACATTTCACAAATTGGCCCTCAAGCTGATCGCCGCAGGAATCAAGTTTTGAATAGTCTTTCCAGCAAGTCTTCAAGTTCTCCTGAATGGCTCCTGGGTGACCTATGAAGAAGTGGAGTTGGGAACTGCAGGGCTTAAAGAAGCGCTTCCTGACCTATTCAAGTCCACATGAATATCGATCCGGTGTAGTTTGCTATGCTGTGTTTTCCTCTGGTGGAGTTGTTTAGCTGTTGCTAATCTACAGTTCTCAATAAACTCTCTGGGGCTAACTCAGCGACAAGTTGCTTTGTCCGGTTATCCAATTGTATGCTGCAATTCCCATGAAGGGTGACCTCTTTGACCTAAAAAAGACATTTTGTTCCTGATTCGGCTGGCACTCTCAGGACTGCCTAATATTATGCTGACTCTTTTTGTTTTAGCTATTGCTAAGCCCAGCCTTGTCTTTGGGTATAAAAGCGAGGTGTTAATGGGCTCCTGTGGTTACTCATTTTGGATTTAAATAATGGGTGTCCGGGTGGTGTCAGTGCATCCAAGACAAGTTTTATTTTGACAGAAATAGCAGTTTATTTCGGTAGGGGTGATGTTCTGATTTCATGGCAATGGGGGGGGGGGTAAAGCTCAGCTCTCTTTGAGTTTATAATGAGACCCTGTCCACAACCGAGGTCCCTTCTTGGTCCACATAGTAAGTTCTGGTCTCCTCATGGCTTCCCCTTCTTTTGCTCCAAAATGCCACCAGGTACTAGAAGAGGTAAGCCTGAACACCAGACGGGGACCCCAAAATTGCAGACAGGCGGAGACAACAGGGTACTTGTGCGCCTTAATCAGGCGTTTGTATGCCCCTCTCTTATAACCCTTGGAGGGCTCCCTTCTTATATTTCCCCTACAAGAACAAGGTAGTTACTGTTTCTGGTACAAGTAAAGTGGTCTGGACAGTGACACTGGAGAGTACAGACTCTCCCTTATTTTAGAGAGGATGTTAGCGGCTTGCACATTCTCGGTTTGTTGTGCCCATTGTTCGCGGGTTGCGCCACAAGAGGGCATCTAAGATCAGTATTTCCACCTCTGCTGTTGGTATTTTATACACCTTATGCTCCATAGATCATGATGGTGCATGGTTTGTGGGGGTCGCAGGGGGGAAGGCTATTTTCCCTGTGGGGCTTGTGCAGATAATTCCCCTGAATTGCTAAGGGGTGTTGTTAAGTAGTAGGAAATGGGGATACTTTATTCTTTATGGCGCGTTCTGGATACAAAGGGGTACTCTTGTCCTGGTTTCTTGGTTTACGAGGGTGGGGAGCTTGGAGAGAGAGGGACATTTCAGACTGCCGATCATCGTGTACCATGCAAAAGAGGGATTGGAGTGGGAGGAGGGGGGTTAGGGTTTATGGGATGTTTTGTGTGGGGAGGTTTCAGGGGGGTAGTTGGGGGAAAGGATTCAGCATGGGTAGGGTTGGGGGGAGGGCAGAACAACCCAGCGCTTATCACGTCTGGAGTAGTATTGATGTGATATATGAATACAAGCTGCACTCCGGAAGAATTTTGAATGTTAACAAGGGTGATGGCTAGAAGCATTCAATTTATTAGCTGGAACGTTAAAGGAGCGAGGCATAAAACTAAGCAATATAACATTTTGAAGCATTTAAACTATTTGAAGGCAGAAATTATGTTTTTGCAGGAAACGCACCTGCTTAAGAGGGAGGCTGATAAAATGAGACGGCAACAGATTGGGCAGACTTTTGCGGTGGAGGGCACGACCCAGAGTAGAGGGGTCATGGTCCTTCTGCATAGGTCGGTTCCGTTCAAACCTCTCCAAGTTGTATCTGACCCTCTGGGCAGATTCCTGTTTGTAAAAGGCAGATTGCATACCCTGGACATTGTCTTGGGTGCTGTCTATGGCCCTAATGTAGACTTCCCCAGTTTTTTTGTTCAGATAATCAAAGCCCTAACTCCATTTTTGTATACCCCTATGGTCATAGGGGGTGACTTTAATCTTGCTTTTGATCAGGCTCTAGACAGATTGGGTCAATCCCGTCAAGGTCTCTCCCCAGCACAAAGAGCTTTTAGGGATTTGATGGATTCTGCAGGTCTTTGTGACGTCTGGCGTGTATTGCATCCCAATACAAGGGAGTACACTTTTGTTTCCCGGGTGCATGCAACCTCCTCGCGGATTGATTATATCCTTATTTCCCAAGCTCTCTTACCAGGGGTTATAAGTTCCAGTATTGTCTCAGGGCCCCCGTCAGATCACTCAGTGGTTATCTGCCTAGTATCCTTAGCTTCCTTGCCAAATAAAGGGAGCAGGTGGAAGTTGAATAATCAAATACTGAAGCAGCTGAAGACGGTTCAATATATAATATTCCAAATAGAGCAGTTCACTGCTACTAATACTAACTCCATAGGGAAGCCTGATATGATATGGGGTGCTTGTAAAGCATATTTAAGGGGGATTATAACTGGCCTAACATCGAAAAGGAAAAGAGAGAGGGCATCTCGGATTTCTGATCTTCTTTCTCAGATCAGGGGCATGGAGACCGCTCTCTCTCCATCTTCCTCAGAGACTTTTAAACAAGATTTAATGAAACTGAGAGAAGCCTACTTAGCTATGCTGATGGAGCAAGTTGAATTAGCAATTTTGAAAACAAAAGCCATATATACCGATAAGGGTGAGAAGGTGGGCTGAATGTTAGTGTTGCGCATTAAACAGCAGTAATCCTCCAGATTCATTCCTGCGGTCCATTCCCCCAAAGACAACTCCCTTAAAGTCTTACCCTCAGAGATAGCGGAGGAGTTTACAAGTTATTTCAGGGATTTATATGGCCCTATGGCTAACCCCCCATCTAAGGATAGGCTCTATGAATATCTGAGTGATTTACAATTGCCATCTCTTACACAATCCCAACAGAAAGCTTTGGAGTCTACCATCTCTTAGGGCGAGATAGAAAGGTTAATTAACTCCCTTCCATCTGATAAATCTCCGGGCCCAGATGGGTTCACCTCCAACTTTTATAAAGCTTTTTCTAAACAACTGACTCCCATTCTCTTACCACTTTTTCAGTCTATCCTCTCTGGCCAGGTATCCGATCCCTCCCTTTTCGAGGCGGTGATTGTTCTGCTGCCCAAGCCGGACAGACCGTCAGACCAGTTCTCAAGTTATAGGCCGATCTCCCTTCTCAACCATGATATTAAAATTCTGGCAAGATTACTAGCCGATCGCTTGGAGGCAGTACTTCCCTTTCTAATAGGGGCCGAACAGGTTGGTTTTATGAAAGGGAGATCCTCGGTGGATCATCTGAGGACCCTGTCTCACATCTTCTTTGCATCCAGGGATGTTCCTCATCCAATGGTTCTGATTTCGTTGGATGCCGAGAAGGCGTTTGACAGAGTTGACTGGGACTATTTGTTTGCTGCGAAGGAAGTTTTTGGTTTCCTCATGAAATTCCGGAATTGGGTTAGTTCGCTATACAAATTCCCCTCCGCCAGAATCTCGTGTAATGGGGTTGTCTCTAGTCCCTTTAAATTGCATGTGGGGACCAGACAAGGGTGACCCCTATCTCCCCTTCTTTTCAATATTTACTTAGAGCCCCTTATTAGGAGGTTATCAGGTGCCCAGGGCATTTTGGGCATTTCTCTAGGTGAGCAGGTGGTTAAAGTTGCGGCCTACGCAGATGATCTCCTGCTGCAAGTAACACACCCACTCACATCTATTCCCGTTATTCTAAAGATAATAGATGACTTCAGTAAGGTCTCAAACTATAAACTTAATGTAGGAAAGACTGTAGTTTTTCCTCTTAACCATAGGGTATACAAACACGAAATTATCGCATTTGGGCTCACTTGGAAGTCTGACTATATTAAATATCTGGGACTCCTTTTAACTCGGAATGCTGCACGGCTTAGACAACTAAATTTCAACGTCCTGGTACATAAAATAGAGCTAGACCTTCGCAGATGGACCCTACTTCCCTTTTCCCTTTGGGGCAGAATTAATCTAATTAAAATGAACGTTTTCCCTTGTTTGTTTTACCCCCTCAATATGCTAAACATATGGCTCCCCCTGTCCTGGGTTAAAAAAGTGCACAGTATGATTTCTACTTTTATATGGGGGGATAAGAAGGCTAGGATGGCATTCCACAAATTAGCCACTCCAAAAGTTAAAGGAGAATTAAGGCTTCCCCACATTGGGCTATATTATTTGGCTAGCCAGGCCAACAAGTATCTTAGGTGGCTGACTGCGGATCAATTGTCTACGGTGGCCACATACACCTCGATCTGGTTAGCCGTCGAGTCTGCCTCCATAAAAAAACATGGCTATTCTCCTGCTGCACTGTTATACACCAAAGTTAGTTCCCTACCTGAATCTCTACACAGATCCCCATAACAGTTTCAATTAGGGTTCATACTCAACTGTGCGCATTTCTGAGATATGAGAACCTCAAGGATTTATTTCAACCCTTGAGAGGTAACCCCAATTTTCTACTAGATAGTAAGCCCCTTCCAGCCAGCTGGCTTCCTCAGATAAGAGATTGTCATCTCGATGAGCTTATAACACCCAACAGTCAATGGTGCCCTTCAGCAGACATTATGCACAAGTTTATGATACCCCGATAAGTATTTTCAAGATTTTCCAGCTCGTCATCTCCTGGTTAAGGTAATGGGCTTGACTCCCCAGTTACCCATATCAGCTTCCAAGCTACCCTAATGGAGCTGGCGGGTTCACCCCATGCTGTATCCAAAATATACAGTGCCTTATTTACCTGGGCCTATCCTGATAACTACGCTCCGGTCACTTTTTGGGCCTCCCTTTTCCAGGGCAAAGACTTGGACTGGCCTCTCCTGTGGCAAAGCCGCCATAAGTTCCTCAAGCAGGACAGACTTAGATTAATGCAATTCAAAATTTTGTACAATATTTATTATTCTCTGCACAAGCTGGCCAGACTGGGTTTGGTGTCCTCTCCTCTTTGCACAAGATGTCAACTGCAAAAAGGAGATCTTCTTCATATTTTCTGCAGCTGTTCTAAAATTGTCCCACTCTGGACTAATATTAAACAGCGTGTTGAACCTCTTTTAGGGCTCTCAGACTTGTTCACCCCCAAAATATGTCTTCTGGGGGACTTCTCCTCCATTTCGGTGGTGAACAGGAAGTATTATATAGCTTTAATTTCGCTGTCTGTTAAAGTGGTTTTAAGACATTGGAAATATACGGAGGTACCAACATATGTTGAATGGCTTCAGGAGTTACTTGCAAATCTCAGAACAGAGAGGATTATTGCCAGTCTTCACAACAAAATTAGAAAGTTTGACAGGATCTGTGGCCCATTACAAACTCTCTATGCACTGCAAGTCTAAGTATCATTAGGCCGTATCCATAGGTATGGTGCTGAGTGTATAAGGATGTGCTGGGTTGTTTGGGGTGGGCGCTATGGTGGGTGGGGAGGGGGAGAATGAATCATTTTATACTTTGTACCTGATGTGTGTGGATTATGTTCTATACTGTCATGATCCGTTCTCTGTATTGCAAACTTCAATAAAATTTGAATGAAAAAAAAAAAGTAATTTTACAAAGTATTATCACCAGAATTTCAATACAGGCATTGTAGGACCTCTGCTCATGAACAGTATCACTGTCATTTTTGTAATGTGTCCCAAACGCTAATTTCACACAGTGACCGCGCTATTCTGCGCCGGAAGTGCAAAAACACATTTCGGCCAGGATGTGAAAAATGACAGCTGTACAGTTCACAAGAAGATGTGATAAAATGCCAATGTTGAGAATCTGGCATGAAAATAGTGCGAATGCGCTAACTTACGAATGTTTGTTGCGCAGTAGCTACGCACGCTCGAAAAACAGTCATTTTATGAAGTATTGTTCCCAAATTTTCAACACAGGCATTTTAGGACCTCTGCTCATGAACAGCGTCACTGTTATATTCATAATGTGTCCCAAACACTGATTTCTCACCACAACTGCACTATTCTGTGCCGGAAGTGCGAAAACACATTTTGGCCAGGATGTGAAAAATGACAGCTGTACGGTTCACAAGAAGGTGTCGTAAAATGCCAATGTCGAGAATCTGGTGTGAAAATATTGCGAATTTGCTAACTTATGTGCGTGCGTTGCGCAGTTGCTACGCACGCTCATAAAACAGTCATGTTTTGGATTTTCCCACAAATTTGCAACATAGGTTTTTAGAGCCCCCTCATGAATAGTGACATTGTCATTTTAGTTAGCGTTCTGAAAGGTGATTCCACGCAGTGACTGTGAAATCACCTTTCAGGACCGAACAGCAATGACAGTGCAAGAATTCATGAGAAGGGTCCCAAAACCCCATGTTGAAAATTTGGGGCCAAAATTCACAAAATGCCTGAGATATGCAGCAAAGTTGAAAAACCCTATTTATTCCATTATACAGCTTACTGGCATTTCCTCAGTTCGTGGTCGGCTTTGAAGAGTGCAGACGTGTTCCCAGTCCACCGATGATCGTCGCACCGGACTCCAGAGGTAAGTATGGGGTGAGGGTGTGTGTGGGGAGACAGGGTATGCAGTGGGTGGGTGCGGATGGGGGGAAGGGGGCACGGAGACTACAAGGAACCATTTTCCTTTTACAGGTTCAAAACAGGAAAAAAACCAAAAAACATCGCAAGACAGTTTTTTTTTTGCAGGGGATTTGGCACGCTGGGGTGGGCTCCCAGCATGCCACCTAACTGTTTTGTGGGGTGTGTCTGCAGCGACGGGGATTAGGCACCCTCATCGGGCAAACAAACACGGGGTTATTGGTTATTTCTGCTGGACGGGAGTGGATTATCCGTCGGCACACAAGGAAAGAGGGGTGGGGTAAGAGCAGAGAGGACTGGGCACCCTGTCAGCATATCACAAATGGGGGATGCTTTATGCCGATGGGGAGTGGGCTCCCCCGTTGGCACATTCACAGGGGGCAGGGGCAGCCAACAGAGGGATTGGGCACCCCCAAAGTCAGCAGTTCGATGGCCAGTGTGCTGCCATGTACATAATGGCGGCGAGCACAGCAAGAAAAGGACCGCTGCATCAGACGAGCTTTGCTCGGATTGCAGCGGACCTTTTCTTAGATGTACTTGCCACATTATGTATGCATGGTGTGGTGCCGGCATGCAGGCTGATTGGGGAATGCGGGATGCACCTACTGGTGCATGCCCTGCATTCGCCGAACAGCAACCACGCCTCCAAAGCTGCCCTTTCCCAAGATGCTGGCTGCGCAAGTGCGCCAACATAATAAAAATCATCATAAGATGAAAACAGTCCTTAAATTTCTGCAGCTGAACACTAAGAAACGTAATTAGAGCACAGTATGTGTATACTAAAGGCCTAGTCAATAGATTCTGCCAGCATAGCCACTCCTGCCCAATTGGAGCATAACCAACAGAGGAAAGATAAGGATACTTACTGCAATTGAAATAAAAATTAGTTGTTTGTCAAACATTGACTGCCCATCAAGGGCTCCAACAGTAAATAATTAAGCTTATCACATGTATAAGATTATATGTAGTGGTGATCTCACTATTTATAATAGCTTTAGCTATTTAAAACCAGAGATAAAATCACTTTAAATAATAAAGATAGGGATGATCAGGAGGACTTCTAAGGAGTAGATACATTAGGGAAATATGGTGGCTGGTAACTATACTTTAGTTTAGGGGGGTGAGTGAGCAAAGGAAAAACAAAAGGAGGAAAGATTTTCCATTGGTTAATTGCATTAATTAGTATATAATACACACACACACACACACACACACACACACACACACACACACACTCACACACTCTTAGTTAGCATTTTCCATAAATCCAAATTAGTACTATTCCACTTAGTAGAATTTCATCTCCCTTTCATGTAGGCTTCAGGTATTCAACTCTTCTACATTGTTTACAACTGTTTCTGCCCCAGATTTAATCGTGTCTACAGGTAAAATATGTTCTTGTTCCGGTAGGCGTACCTCAGTTGTTGCATACTTCGGAGCCTTGCAGGTAGTGGACAAATCTTCAACCAGGTAGGATTTAGATGTCTGATCTGAATCAAGGCTTTTCCTGCTACTCCTACTTCTGCTTCTACTGCTTGCCACTTGTAGGCGTTCCACTCAAGCGCTAGACTTCTTTCATTCTCTACCTCTCTGTCTGCTCCTTCAACTTGTCTTCCACAGGGGAACTGTCTGCCAGCTATCATCCCATGGGGGCAGTGATGGTTGTAGAGATTCCTGCCTGTCTAACATATCAGCACTATAGGATAATAATGGTAAGACACTTATCCCAAAAGCCATAAATTACATTATGCAGACATATTATAAAAAGTTATATACCTCAAATACAATATCTAAAAAGAACATTTAAAAAAAATTCTAAACAGAGTTACCTATTCCAATTGATGTCAGAACATGCTAATTCTCTAGATGCTCCAGTTTCTGCTACAGTAATACAGACTGCTGATGACAAATTAAATAAAGGGACAGCCCCTGGTAACAATGGTTTCCCACCAGAATTGTATATGTCTATGTTACCTATTATCAAACCACATACAGTATATGTAATATATTTAATGAGTCACTAGCTAATAAGTCACCCCCCCCAACATTACCAAACAAGCATTTGTCAATGCCGAATGTTCACTTGCAGGTATTTGCAGTGGTGTTTGGCATGTATGGTGCTTTACCCTAATGCCCTGTGCGATTGCTGGTATTTGCACAATAAATTTTCAGCATGACCTTTTTGTTACCCCCATTGTGTGCTACATAGGCGGAAACACGTTTTGGGTAGTATGTGAAAAATGACAGCTGTACTGCTCATAAGGAAGTGGGGTAAAATGGCAATGTTGAAAATCTGGAGTGGAAATATTGAAAATTCGTAAACCTACGAGCGTGTGCGGGAACTGTGCAATGCACGCTCTTAAAACAGTCATTGTCAGGAATTTTTTCACCAGATTGTCAACATTGGCATTTTAAAACCTTTGCTAATGAACAGTGTCACTGTGATTGTCTTACTGTGTGCCATACATTGATTTTGCACACCGACTGCGCCATTGTGCACTACATGGGCGGAAACATGTTTTGGGCAGGATGTGAAAAATGACAGCTGTACTGCTCATAAGGAGGTGTGGTAAAATGGCAATGTTGAAAATCTGGAGTGAAAATATTGAAAATTCGCAAACTTACGAGCGTGCATAGGAACTGCACAACGCACTCGTAAAACAGTTATTTTTAGGAATTTGTTCACCAAATTTTCAACATAGCCATTTTAAGATCTCTGCTCATGAACAGTGACACTGTGATTTTCTTAATGTGTCCCATACACTGAGTTCACACCATACCTCTCAACCTCCCCTCATAAATCAGGGACAAGGCTTGAAAAAATCAACTAAGAAAGAACAAGTCTGTAACTTTTATGTTTGATATTATTTTGTACTTATAACCCCACTGTTTAGTCACAGAAACACAATTTTAGGAGGGCAGAGTAAAATGTTTAGACAAATCACGTCCCTGAAAATCAGGGACAGTTGAGAGGTATGGTTCACACAGCGACTGTGCCATTGTGCGCTACATGGGCGGAAACACGTTTTGGGAAAGATGTGAAAAATGACAGCTGTACTTCTCATAAGGAGGTGTGATAAAATGGCAATGTTGAAAATGTCAAGTGAAAATATTGAAAATTCGCAAACTTACTAGCGTGCATAGGAACTGCGCAATGAACACTCGTAAAACAGTCATTTTTAGAAATTTTTTCACCAAATTTTCAACACAGCCATTTTAAGACCTCTGCTCATGATCAGTGTCACTGTGATTTTCTTAATGTGTTCCATACATTGGGTTCGCACACCGACTGCGCCATTGTGCGCTACATGGGCGGAAACACGTTTTGGGCAGGATGTGAAAAATGACAGCTGTACTGCTCATGAGGAGATGTGGTAAAATGGCAATGTTGAAAATCTGGAGTGCAAATATTGAAAATTCGCAAACGTATGAGCGTGCGTAGAAACTGTGCCATTGTGCGCTACATGGGCGGAATCACATTTTGGGTGAGATGTGAAAAATGACAGCTGTACTACTCATAAAAAGGAGTGATAAAATGGCAATGTTGAAAATCTGGAGTAGAAATATTGAAAATTCCCGAAACCTACGGCGTGCGTAGGAACTGCTACTGTCTGCATTTCATACAACAGTCATTTTAGGAATTTTTCACAAATTTTCAACATAGCCATTTTAAGACCTCTGCTAATGAACAGTGTCACTGTGATTTTCTTAATGCATCCCATACATTGATTTCACACACCAACTGCGCCATTGTGCTGCTACTTGGGGGAAACATGTTTTGGGTAGGATGTGAAAATGACAGCTGTACTGCTCATAAGGAGGTGTGGTAAAATGGTAATGTTGAAAATCTGGGTGAATATATTGAAAATTCGTGAACTTATGAGCCTGCGTAGGAACTAGCATAGCATGCGCTATCAAACAGTCATTTTGATATTTTGCATAAATTTTAACATGGGTTTTGGGACCCCTTCTCATGAATGATGTCACTGTCATGGTGTTATTCAGGTTCGAAGGGTGATTTCACGCAGTCACTGCGAAATCACCTCCGTCCGAATAACGCCATGACAGTGACATCATTCATGAGAAGGGGTCCCAAAAACCACATGTTGAAAATTTGGTGCAAAAATTCCCAAAAATGCCTGAGATATGCAATAAAGTTGAAACCCCCCTATCTAGCCCATTATACAGCTTACCGGCATTTCCTCAGTTCGTGGTCGGCTTTGAAGAGTGCAGATGTGTTCCCGGTCCACCGAAGATCGTCGCGCTGAGCTCTGGAGGTAAGTATGGGGTGAGGGTGTGGGAGGCTTGAGAGTGGTGGGTGCGGTGTGGTGGGGGACTGGGAGACTACGTGGGACCATTTTTCTTTACAGGTTTAAAAAAAAACAAAGGACTACGTGGGACGCTTGCCATGCTGGGGTGGGCTCCCAGCATAGCAGAAGATGGCTGGGGGCGGGAGCCGACGGGGATTGGGCACCCCATTGGCAAAAAACAGGACATTTGCCATGCTGGGTTGGGCTCCCAGTGTGGCAGAAGGATGGCTTAGGGGGCAAGTGGAGCCGGCGGGGCTTGGGCACCCCATTTGGCAAATAACGTTTGCCACACTAAGTGGGATCCAGCGTGGCACCAAAGCTTTAGGGGTGGCGTGAAGTGGGGAGCGTGACGCTGGGCGGCGTGACGCGTCAGGTATATGACAGCAGTGGTTTTCTTTGAAGCAGAAGACCACCGCTGTCATACAGAGCTCCCGCACCCATTGGTGCAGGACCGCCATGCCTGCTCAATAGAGCACTGGATTGCAAGGGAGAGGCACACCTCCAAAGTGTGCTACTCTCCCAAAACGTTCCTTGCGCATGCGCGCAAGCGAACGTAAAAAAGGCAAAGATAGCTTAAAGTGTGAAAATTATCATCCTATGTGTTTGATAAACATGAATGCTAAATTATTAGTTGAGATTCTAGTGTTGTGCCTAGAGAAATTATTGCCTAACTTATTACATAAATCACACACAGGTTTCGTTAAGGGTCATAATGGGGCCAATAATGCTAGAACACTTCTTAATTTAATTCAGTATTCACAAATATCCAAACTAAACTTAGCAGTGTTATTAATTGATTTTGTAAATGCTTCTGATTGTTGATTACCTGAAGTCATATATTTTCCAAGCATTAAAAACTTTAAATGTTGGCCCTACTTTTCTGTCATGGATGGTAGTATTATATAGCAGACCCCTAGCATCAGTACTGACTAATCAAATAATTTCATCATCCTTCCCTCTTGAAAGAGGAACACATCGAGGATGCCCTCGTCCCCCTTCTCTTTCTGTTTGCTATAGAACCCCTTTTACAAACAAGCATTTGTCAGTTTCGAATATTTGCTGCTGGTATGCACCTGTTGTTTTTATTTTTTTATTTTGATGTTAAGTTTTGAAGGTACTTGTTCTGTTTTTCATATAAGGCCAGACTACAGGACCTCACTGTGCACACTCTGGAAGAGAAGAGTGGGGGGGGGGATATAATAGAGGCCTTCAAATACCTCAAGGGCATAAATAAGGTACAGTAGGGTAGCATCTTTCAGAAAAAGAGAATGTTCAAGAACAAGGGGTCATTATATGAGGCTGGGGGGTAGACTCAAGGGTAATGTGAGGAAGTATTTTTTCATGGAAATGGTAGTAGATGCATGGATTAGCCTGACTGTGGAGATGGTGCAGGCAAAAATGGTAGGGAAATTCAAGAATGCATGGGATAGGCACAAGGGAACCCTAGCAGTAGGAAAGAGAGGGTAAAAGCTGGAGATCAAGTAGGATTTCTGGTATTACAGTATGCTCTGCACCCTGCCACCCACGGTGCAAGCCCCATTATGTTCTGGTGCACCACCTGTTCTGGCACAAGGGTGGTGCAGGGTGGTTTTGACACATGGAATCCCAATTTCAATGCTGCCTGTATTCAAAAATCAGGATTGATGCAACATTTGGCACAAGGTGCCACTTGTGTCAAACCCTTTTGGTGCAGGCACCTTGCACAAAATTTCGACGTTTGGAAATCGGACCCAGTATTTTAATTTTTGTCACAGTAAGTACTTAATGTACCAAGCTCTAATGCTTTTGATACTATCATATGTAGCTATAGGTTTGATTCTCAGCACTGCCACTCAAGCTGATATTTAGAACAACCGCATGTTTTCAGAGGCCTGATTCTAGAATAGCAGGCTTGATTTTGAAAGCCAGTTTAGATCAGCACATTGTGCAGCAAACCATCACCTGTGGCAAACTTGGGTGTGCTGGGGTCCCTGCACCGGATTTTACAAGAACAGGGTCCCAGCACCAGAGTCCCCGAATTTACAGTAAGCCAACCTGTGTGTTGACCAAACATTGCACAGAAGGGAAGTGCTGCAAGCTGTGGCAGAGGCTTGCAGCATCAGTAACCAGTGATGGCAACCCACCGGTCGGTCACCCTTGTGGCTGGCGGGTCATCTGGAGGATGCCCTGGCTCATGGGGGGAGCGGGTCTGGCTGGGGGGACAACAATGACAGTGCGGGTCTGAGGCAGGGGTGGATCCACTAGCACCACCACGGGGGAAGGGGGCTTGCAGGCTCTCATCTGCTACAGATCACCAGCCACTCCATTGGTGGTCTGGCATGTGTCAGGAGCTGTCTGGGTGAGGATTACAGCAGTGGTGCTTGGCAGCATAGACCAGTTTCGGGCTGGTCTAACTGAGGGTTTTTCTGCCCCTTGGGGGGGGAGGGCTTGCAAAATTTCAATGTAAGGGATATTGCAGCCCTGTCCCAGCTCAAGTCTTCTTCTGATGTGGCAAACCAGTGCAGATGTCTCAAGGATGATGCAAGCCTGGTTGATGCAGGCACTCTCCCCCAGTGGCAGACAGTCCCTTACAAAATTGAGACTGGCAGAAGGAGCCCTTTGTGCCATTTCTCCTTGTCACAAGCCCCATGTGCCAGTCCCAACCTTTTGAAAATCAGGCCCCGTGTTTCTCAAATGAGGCCACCATGGCTGCATGCAGCCACCAATACAATATTGTACTGCCACAGAGCTCTTTACAGCCTCAGTCACAAAGAATGAAATAGAATGCAACATTTCTTATCTTTACATAGACATGGGAAATACACTTACTAACATACTAACATACTAATTGCCAGCAGATTAGGCCTTACGGTCTATTGAGTCTGCTCGAACCTCAGGTCCCTAGTTGGGTACTGATGCCCTCCCTCCCCTTGTGTTCTAGAAACCCCTATCATCCATCCCCACCACCCTGGGCCAGGCTATCATCTGATACATCCACTTTCTGTGTCTGTCCCACCCTCTCTTGAAGCCCTCCACTGTGGATCTCTGAACCAGCTTGCCAGGCAGTGTTTTCCAAGGATCCACCACCCTCTCAATGAAAAACCTCCTCCTCTTTTCCCTCCTCACCCTTCCACCTTCCAACATCAAACCATACCCTCTGGTGATACCTTCCTGCTTTAGTCTAAAGATCCCCTCTGTGTTTACCCTATTTATTCCCTTGAGGTACTTGAAGACCTCAATCATGTCCCCCTATCTCACCTCTCCTCCAATGAAAACAGGCAGAGCTCCTCAAGTCTGTCCTCATACGTCAAATCCCCTAGTCCTCGTATCATCTTAGTTGCCCTCCTCTGTACCCTCTCCAGGAGCTGTATGTCCCTCTTCAAGTGTAGTCTCCAGTACTGTACACAGTACTTAAGGTGCAATCTAACCAGTCCATTGTACAGCAGCAGAATCACTTTCCTGCTTCTAGAGGTGATCCCCCTTACGATGCATCCCAACATCCTGTTTGCTTTTCTAGCCGCTCTGCTGCACTGCTCAGAGTTATTCATACATGCATCAACCAAGACCCCTAGGTCTTTTTCCCCTGTTGAGGCCTCCAGTGCCTCCCCACCCAGGGTGTACCTGTGTTTAGGGTTTCCCAGCCCAAGATGTAACACCTTACACTTGGTGATATTGAAATTTAATTTCCATGTGTGAGCCCACCTTTCCAGGGTGTCCAGGTCCCCTTGCAGTGCCAACCTCCCCTCTTCCCCCTCAACTACTGCTCCCATCTTAAAGTCATCAGTGAAGAGACTCATTTCACACCCTATACCCTCCTTGATGTCCGATATGTATGCATTAAACAGGATCGGACCCAGGACCAAGCCCTGCGGTACCCCACTACCGACCTCT
This sequence comes from Neoceratodus forsteri, assembly GCA_016271365.2. NCBI lineage: Eukaryota > Metazoa > Chordata > Ceratodontiformes > Ceratodontidae > Neoceratodus > Neoceratodus forsteri. The sequence goes on along the minus strand of CM028130.1, from coordinate 510,294,043 downwards.
CTAGGGTTCAAGAGCTCCCCACTGACCACTACTCTCTGGGTGCATCCAGCTAGCCAGTTTTCAATCCATCTGACCATCAAAGGGCCTACTCCCAACCTGTCAGTTTCTCCACCAGACCATTGTGGGGGACAGAGTCAAACAGCTTGCTGAAGTCCAAGAATAATACATCCACAGGCTTTCCTCTGTCCAGTTCTGATGTTACCCATTTGTAAAACTCCACAAGATTGGTTTGACATGATCTACCTGGCACAAACCCATGTTGCCATCTATCCAGACCTCCCACCTTTTCCAAGTACACCCCCAATCGTTCCTTTAGTATACTCTCCATTAATTTTCCCATCACCGAGGTCAAACTGATGGGTCTATAGTTACCTGATACTTCCCTTGACCCCCTTTATGGATTGGCACCACATGTGCCTCTCGCCAATCCCTAGGTACCCTCCCTGTCTCAAGTGACCTGTTGAAGAGCTCCGCCAGGGGTGCAGCCAGTATGTCCACCAATCCCATAGTACTCTTGGATGAATGCCATCCTGCCCAGGAGATTTATCTTTCTTTAGGGCCTTATACAACCACACCTTTTCGGTGGAGATAGCTGCCATCCGTCCCTCCACCTTACTGGCCTTTTCATCCTTATCCTGATGTGACACCCCTGGGGTACCTCTCCCTTCCTCTTGTTCATTTTCTGTTGCTCCCCTGATCCCACTCACTACCGCTTCTATCCCCATCGTGCCTTGCTTTGTAGATATCCCATCCCCCTCCCTAGTGAACACAGAGGCGAAGTACTAGTTTAATACCTCTGACTGGTCCCGCGCTTCTTCCACCCACCCTCCTTCTGATCTCAATCTGCCGAGATGGCCCTTAGTTTTTCTCTGCTCCCCAATGTACTGGAAGAACCCCTTTTCCCCTCCCCATATCTCCTGTGCCAGCCGCTGCTCTTTACTGGACTTTGTCCCCCCTGCACCATCCGGGTGACTTTTCTAGATGCAAGATGGTACATTTCCTTTTCCCTATCCCCTCTCATTTTATATTTTTTGTAGGCAGCCTTCTTTTCTCTGACTGCCACCTAAACCTCACTGGACCACCAGCATGATTTATGTGACCTTGCTCCCTTACGCTTCACTTTAGTGCAGGTCCTGACTGCCTCATGAAGTCCCCATTTTATGACCTCCCATCTCTTTTCCACATTTGTCATTGTTGTAATCCCCTTCACGTGGTCCCTGAGAATATTTCCTATGCCCACAAAGTCTGCCCCCTGAAGTCCACTGCCAGTGTTCTAGATCTCTCCCCACCTCCCCCCATGCTTATTTGAAACCAGACAGTGTTGTGGTTGCTCCCAGTCAGGGGATCCTCTACAACAAGGTCCCTTACCAGATCCCCATCCACCAGAACCACGTCCAGGACATGCCCCTCCCTTGTGGGTTCCAATCACGTGCTGTGTTAAGAACACATCCTGGAGGCCGTCCAGCAGCCTCTGGTCCTTGGCCACCTTAGAGGACATGGTTCCCCAGTTTGTACCTGGCATAATAAGGCCCCCCATCAACACCATTCCCTCCCCTTTTGGTCCACACTGGGCAATGATGTTGTCCAGCAAACTATCCTCCAGAACATCACCCATCCGGGGGGGAGGCCTATATACTACACCCAGCTTGACCTTACCTCCTGCCAGGGTTCATAAGGTGACCCATAAGGCCTCCATGTTTCCCTCTGCCTCTTCTACCCTAGCAATTTCTATGTCATCTCTAATGAACATAGCCACTCCACCCTCTCTGCCCTCCTTTCTATCCTTCCTAAGCATAGTGTATCCCTGCAAGTTTAGGTCCCAGTCATGGTTTTTGTTGGCCCACGTTTTTCTGTGACCGCCGCCACATCCGCCCCGAACAGCATGGCCTGGAACTCTGGCAACTTATTTCCCAAGCTCCTGGCATTTACTAACACCACCCCCTACCCCTTATCCCTGCTTCCCTTTGTCGAACCCCACCCAGGTTCCTTATACTTCCATCCTCCCTCTGCTCCTCCTGAAACCTCCTCCCCAAGTCTGTTTCCCCCCCCCTTGGGTTTGAAGGCTACTCCCCTCATCTGGAGGAGAGAGCTTCTGGTCAGCCCCTGCCTTATCCCTCCCCCTCACAAGTTTAAACCCCACCTTTCTTTAATGTAGTCAGCCACCCCCTGTTTAAAGACTTCCTTCCCTAATGGGGCAAGATGAAGCCTGTCCTTGGCATACAGTCCCTTATCCTCCCAAACTCCTTTCCAGTTTCCTAACACCCCTGACCCACTTTCTTCACCCCATTTTCTGAGCCAGTCAGTAACCTCTGTGATCTTCATTTTTTTCTCCACTGAGGCCTTTGGTACCGGCAATATCGACGAAAAGAAAATGTTGCATCCATTATCCTAACAGATTCTGGCAAGTTCTCAGAACCTTGCTTGGATTTCCAAAATGCTATTTCCCTCTAGATCGTTAGTTCCCAAATGCACCAGAAAATTCATTTTCCCTCCACAATCCCTAACCAGTTCGTACACCATTAACTTTGCTCTGTGCACCATCAACCCAGAGATACTCACTACCTTCACCTGGCTATGGCATCCACCCCCTGTCCCTCCCAATGGATACCGCTAATCATCGAGTCTCCCAATAACAGAACCATAACAACCCCCATCCCCCCTTTATTCATGGTCTTAATTCCATGGGAGTCTTCCCACCTTATTAGAGACCCCCTTGTCACCCTCCCCTTTCTGCCTCCCTTGTTATTTTGCCCACTTAACTCAGAACCCCCTTAAATAGGTGTCCCCTTTGACCCTCTCTTATCTGAACCATTTATCCTGGCCCTGATGGTTTCCTCTTCCCCCACACTGCCATCCTCCCCCCTCTGTGGGTCCCCTTTACCTAGGGCTCCATCCTTGGTACAGACCCCCCTCCTGAAGGGGGGTCCCTCCCCCGCCTCCTTGTCTCCCAGTTTCTCTTCAGTCATGTTCTCCTCCCTCATGTCTGCAATATGTTGCATATCCATCATCTGCTTAACATTTATGTTTCCCCTTCTCCCTCTGGGACCATTTCTATCCTTTCCATTGCTGGTCTGTGATGCCCTATAGGTATCCGACTACCTCCTCCGGCCTCTGTATCAGTTTCCTCATTTCCACCAACCCCTTCCTCCCCCTCTAGGTTGCTTAGTAGCTCAAATTTATTGTAACACTCTATGCCAGCCTCCAACCTGAGTTTCCCCCAACTGCCCCTCTAAACTGCCCCTCTTCCTCCCTTCTTGCCCTGTTCTTCTTAGGAGCTCCCTTCCCACAGTCTGCTCATTTAGGCTTCCCCACAACAGCCCTCCTTCTCACTGTCTGCTCTTCTAGGCTTCCCCACAACAGCCCCTCCTGACTCTTCCCCCTCCACTCTCTCTCTATATATTCGGAATGTTTACCCCATAAGTTTTCCCCTTAGCATCAACATCCCTATCTAAGGGTCCTCTGTCCCTAATATCCCCTCTCCTTGCTTGCTGTAACATAACGTCTTGTAATTTCTGAGCATTGCCCCAGCCTCCCCTCAGCCCCACCCTTCTGCCACCCATATCCACACCCCTTATCCTTGGACACACACCCCAACTCCCCCAACTTACTTCTTAACCAACGTACTGCACTCCTGATACAATATAGCTGTCTACAGAGTGGGCAGCCTCCCTCTCTCCAGGCCCAATTGAGAATTATTGCTACCCCACACCCTGTGCAGTCTACAGCCCTTCCGAAGATGCCTGCCATGGTGGAATGTGGCCACCCTGTTTGCCCCTCTCTGTTCATAATGGCACACACCCCTTTTCTCAGTCCCTTCCCCCTGGAATACAGTCTCCCTCTGTACTGACTGCAGTTGTTTATGAACCCAATTTCAGCCCCGCCAATAATGTTCCTAAGTCTCACAAACACATACAGTCCAGTGTGTGTCCAGTCCAGCTAACAGTGTGTGTATGCAGACATCAGGTACCAAATGATGTCACAGGCCCACCAGTTCCTATTGCTTCAAAATTCAGTCACAAACAGAAATGCACAGCCCTTCAATCCCAACCCCAGTGGCTTTTCAGTATTTAAGAAAGCCTACAAAACAGGGTGGGTGAGAGGGCTCTACCACCACCAGGGAAACATCACATTTAAATTTCACTATAATTATCACTGCCAAACAAGTGTTCCCACAACCAGCACACAAGCCCCAAGAGTTACATTATCACAGCCCAAGTAACAATTCTAACTCAAAGTAGTAATTTTTAACATACAGAACTAATTTCAAGTACAAAACTATTCAAATATTTCAGTCAAAACAGAAGATAAACCAAACCTCTTTCCTGAACAACCTCCTACTTCTGTTCCCAGGTGGACAAGCCAGTTCAAGTAAAAATACACCAGGGACTTGATTTCATGTATGCTGTGTGAAAACAAATGTGTTATAGGAACTTTGGTGTGTATCAGGGGGTCTGGGGTAAAAAATAAGGAGTGAGGCCACCAGTACATTCTGGTGACTGCATTGTATGGCCTTTTCAGGCCACCAGAACTTGAGGCTTGAGAACCGCTATGCTAGAACATACTGTGAAACAGAAATGTAATAATTCAACACTAACACATTTTACATTATGTGCCACACTTGTGGAAGTTTGGTGTTAGTAGCAGTGTGGTAAAAGCCTACCGAAGTATCCATTTCAGCCACTTGGCAAGCTATTACAAGCATTTGTCAATGCTGAATGTTTGCTAGTGGTATGCACATCTTTTTTGTTCTTCTAATTTTGACAACTTTTGAAGATGCTTGTTTTAGGATTCCTCCTATAGACATGACATGTACCATTTATGGTATATGGGTTGAAAAGTCATTTTGCACTAGAGGTGCGAAAACACATCTCGTCTAGGATTTAAAGAATAATGCGTGTCATATTTATAAGATGTTGTGGAAAAATGGCTATGTTGAAAGTTTGAAGTCAAAACATTCAAAATCAGTGAAGTTACGAGTGAATGCTGAAATAGTGTAACATTTAGAGCATTTTACCATATTTGTACACCAAATTTTCAGCATAGCCTTCTTATTACACCACCTAATGGACCTGGCAGGTGAAGATTTTAAAATCCTCACCAAAATGTCATTCAAATCGACCGAGGCAGGCACTCGGGACAGACAAGCAACACAAGCTGCTCACCTGAGGAGCTGAGGAAGCCAAATTTCCAGCCTGATTATTTTCGAGGCAGCCCTTCCCCAAGCTCACTGCCGACTGCGGCAGGCACTCGGGACAAACAAGCAACACAAGCAGCTCACATGAGGAGCTGAGGAAGCCGAATTTCCAGCCTGATTACTTTCGAGGCAGCACCCCCCACCAAGCTCACTGCCGACCGCAGCAGGCACTCGGGACAAACAAGCAACACAAGCAGCTCACCTGAGGAGCTGAGGAAGCCGAATTTCCAGCCTGATTACTTTCTAGGTAAAGAGAGCCTCTTCTCTTCATCTGGACGCCTGCAGGGGGGTGCTACCTGATGAACACTTATATTTTATGAACTTTGTTCCCTGTTCACCACTGGGTGGGCTTGTTATTTGCTTTTCTTTGTGCTACTAATGCTGAAGTATAAAACTAGGGATTCACTGGGTGCCCTAGAGTTGCCTTGTTGATTATACCTTAAAGCCAGATATACTAAGCAGCTAATATAGAACAGACTTGTTTAATATTGTGGTATTGGATCTAATTGTGCTTGTAACTGAAGGTATTAGGATAGCTGGGTCCTAGTGTGACCTCATTTTGGAATAGCCCTGTTTGCTTAGAGTGGAGCCCCTTTGTGTAAGTCACAAAATTTTCTCCCGCTGCATAGTAATGAGAGGCATTGTTTTCTCCACTACATAGGTAGCCCCCCCCAAGCTCACTGCCGACCGGCAGGCACTCGGGACAAACAAGCAACACAAGCAGCTCACCTGAGGAGCTGAGGAAGTCAATTTCCAGCCTGATTACTTTCGAGGTAAGAGAGCCTCTTCTTCATCTGGACGCCTGCAGGGGGTGCTTAGTCAAGACGCCGCTGTCTGCCCCGCCCACCCCAACCACCCACCCACCCACCCAGGGGCGGCTGTCAATTTAAGGATCCACCTCCATGACATCACATCCGGTGACATCACATCATGTTGCCCAGAACCTATCTCCCCATGTTCCCATTCGCAGGTTATACCTGCTGGCCACTAGAGGGATCTGTGCTCCCTCACTACTTCCTACTCCTACCTGTACTGTACTACTTCCCTTGGATCTTGCTCACCACAATGTATTGGCCCTGCCTCACGCTCTGCCTGTGCTTATCCCCACTAGCAGTGCACTTGCCCACTTACCCATCTGCTACTCCACACTGTGCCCTGGCACCCCTCCCTCCCCTTGCTCCTGAACCTGCTCTCTTGCTCCTTGGGACCTCTGTGTGTCTCGGTCCTCTCTGCCCTCCCCCTAGCTTCCTCCTCGCCTCAGGCACATCTGGGTGTCTTCTTAGTCTTGCCTTCCCTTTCTGTACCACCCTGCCCACCCCCTGCTCCCTTAACCTCCCCTCCCCCCTCATGTCAATCGTAGGAAAACCTTTCACCATCTCCCAGCCAGGGTGTTAGTCATACTACTACTCCTGCCAGGGAACATTCATCCAAACCCTGGCCCGGTTCCCAGGAGCTCCCCGACTAGCACCACAGGCCTATGCTTGGTCTCCATGAATATCTGTAGCCTCCTAAAAAATTTTGACTCACTACAATGCATGGTCACATGAATTAACCCTGATGTCATTGCTCTGGTTGAGACTTGGCTGTCGAAATCCTCCCCTGACTCCCTAGTCTCCCTTTCGGGTTTCACCCTCTTCCGGTCCGACTGTGTTGGGAGATGGGGCGGCGGCTGTGCTATTTATGTCAAGGAATTTCTCCCCGTACTAGCCCTGCCTGCTCCTATCCTTGACTCCAGGGCCCAGGTGCTTACGCTGAAACTAACACCTGACCCTTTAAAGGGAACCCTTTATCTGATTACTGCATACATGCCCCCAGGGACCAAATGCAGGCCATTGCCTCTCTTATAGAATACCTTTCCTCACTACCTCCTTCCGCTGATCAAATTCTGGTGGGTGACTTAAATGTCAACTGGCTCAGCCCCTCCTCCTCCTCCTTCTCCTCCTCCTCCTCCTCTACCCGTGACTCCTTTTCTGCAATAGACCTAACGCAACTAGTTACCCACCCTACCAGGACTAACCCCAAGAGAGGCTAAAGTACCCTGCTTGATGTGGTACTCACCAACCGCCCTAATCAGATCCCCAATGTACAAGTCTTCTCCCAGACTCTCTCGGCGATCACTCCCCATTCTATTCCACTGGTCATCCTCAGTCCCCAAACCCATAGCACAGTCCACATGCCGACGGCGTCTAATACCTGGTGGACTGATAAAACTTAAGGAACTTCTTTCCCAGATTGACTGGTCTTCTATACAGGCAACTTCTGACATTGACACAGCTCTCTCCTTCTTTACCCGAACTTTTAATAATGCCTGTGATATCTTTGCCCCAATGTCGACCCACCGTTCTAAAAGGCAGAATGCCCCCTTGGTAACCCCAGCTTTGATCCACCAACTCAAACATAGGGACAACCTATGGCACCGTGCCATTGAGACTGGCTGGCCCAGTGACAGGCAGTTATATGCTGCCGCCCGAAACAAGTGCACTCGGGCCATCAGAAAGGCCAAGTCTGAGCACTATCAGTCCTCACTCACTGCCTCTTGGGGGAACCCCAGAACCTTCTGGGATAACATTAAACAGTTAAATGGGAGTGCACTCCCCCACCCTCCCAGATTAACATTAATGGCCAGATCTCCTCAGACCCAGCCCTCATAGCCAACCACCTCAACACCTCATTCACTGACCTTAGCCCTATCCTCCCTACAAATTTTTTTGACCCTCTCCCCCAGTGCCTGCCATAAATCTTTCTCACCCTTATTTTCTCTTCTGCCATGTTTCTGCCCAAGAACTTAGGCCGCACCTTGTCACTGCCCTCAAGAGTAATAGTACGGGCAGTGACACCCTGGACCTGTGTATCCTACGGCTGGTCTTAGACACAGTCCTTACCCCGATCATGTGCCTCATCAACCACTCTCTTTGCCTGGGGAAGGTTCCAACTGCCTGGAAAGTCACCACTGTCACCCCTATCTTTAAAGGTGGTGATAGGACTGTGGCTGGAAACTATTGGCCAATCTCCATTCTTTCTCCTCTCTCCAAGGCCTTGGAAAAAGTGTTGGCCTCTCAAATCTCTGACTACCTCTCCACCTACAATGTCCTATGTCCTGAGCAGCATGGCTTCTGAGTGGGCCACAGTACCAACACAGCCCTCCTAGAGTTCTCCAACTTTCTCCACTCCTCCTTAGACACTGGTTCTCTGGCTGGTGAGGTCTTCATTGACCTCTCTAAAGCTTTCAACACTGTCTCCCACCCCCTCCTTCTTGATGCCCTTAGTCTCTCTGGTTTTGCTGCTGGGCCTATCTTCTGGTGCACCAGTTATCTGTCTGACCACTCACAGCATGTAAAAATTAATGGGACCTACTCAGACATCTGCCCCATCTTTTCTGGGGTTCCCCAGGGCTCCATCCTGGGCCCCTTACAATTCTCCCTTTACCTTAACACCCTTCCACGCTCTTGCTTGGGGAACATTCTATTGTACGCTGATGATGCAGTCATCTTTGCCTCAAGTCGTAACCCTATTGCCCTCCAGGACTCACTGCAGAAGTCCTTCACCAAAGCCGAGGGCTGGTTCAAGGAACATAGATTGGTGATAAATCTTAAAAAAAACCAAAAACATGTTCTTCACTCATCCTCAAAACAAGTCCTGCAACTTCAAACTCCTCATTCACTCTGGGTCCTCTTTCCCACTCGAACAAGTTTGCTCCTATAAATACCTAGGGATCCATTTTGACCCCTCCTCTCCTTCCATGGACACATCGCTGCCCTAGCCACTGCCACTAATACCTGATCAGGCATCTTACATCGGTATAAACACTGTCTCCCCCCGGAGGCTCTTCGACTCTCAGTCACCTCCTCTATCCTGTCCCTAGTGGACTATGGACTGCCGGTGTATGGTGCTGCTGATCAGACCGCACTCCATAAAATTAAGCACTACTCTGGAATAAGGCCTCGCAGGTTAATTACTGGGGCACCTAGGCTAACACACACCTGTCTACTGTATGCAAAGCACTGGTACTTGATCTTGATGAGTGCCTCAAATATCTGACCTGTACCCTTACAAAAGACCCTCCTTAGGCTATCCCACCAGGATTGACCACCACCATCCGCCGCTCTGTCCCACTAGTTCATACTCGGACCTCTGGGAAAACTCTCTTGTTATCCCAGAGCTAGGACCTCTCACGGCCAAAGAGCCTTCAGCTTTAGGCCCCCGGTTCAACACACTGCCCCTCCATCTCCGGCTCGAACTATATCATGCTTCAAAACGTCCTTACGGAACCACCTTGTTAACACCCGGAGCTGTAATTGCCACTAGTCAAAGCCATACTCAATACTTATGACAAAGCTTACTACTAAGCTGCTAAGGATAAGATAACTCTGGTATTGTTTGCATCAATCCTACCTGTACCAGCTTGTTTGTATCTATGTCTTAAGTTACTGTTATACTGTGTATTTTCGTTTGTCTTACTGTGATAAGGTACCTTTGTAAATGAGCCTATGATTGATTGATTGATTGATTGATCGATTGATTAAAAGTTTATTTTTTCACAGGAAATTCATTTGTTAGGACAAAGTCCCGTTTACAACAAAGTCCTGCATGTAAATTCTAATACAATTACCAATTAACAATTGACATTTAACATAAGTAATACAAACACAACTAATACAAACAAATGTAATTGCATGCTACATACATACATTATTTAAAACACACACATAAAAAATACAAACTATTAAACAATTCATTTTTAAATTTAAAAAAATCTAAATTTGTTTTCTGTGATTCAATCAAACCATTCCAACTTAATGCTACTCTATTCTGAAGCATACCATCCCCTAGTCTATTAAAGCTTCTATACATTGGGATATTGCTTAATGGATTCCTAGTCTTTATATACGATTCGTTATTTATCTTTCTTTTTAATTGCTTATACAAAGGATGGTTATACTTTTTGTGAATTATCTTATGGCATATAGTAAGCCAGAGATAGTTTCTTTTTTCTTCAGATTGAAGCCAATTTAACTTATTATAAATTATACAATGACGCTCATTTTTAATACTTCCGGAAGCAAATTTACCTATCCTATAATATATTTGATTAACTAAATTTAAAGCAATTTTAGTCGACTTCATGTAAATTATAGAACCATACTCCAATATGGGTAACAGCATCTGTTTTGCCAATCGCTCCTTTGCCACCAAAGGTAAAGCTCCCACAACTCTTCTAAGGGCCCCTAATCTTTATTCACTTTCTTTACCTGAACTGATATGTGATTTACATATGTCCTTCTAGCATCTACTTGGAAACCCTAAGTATCTGTATGTTAATACATTTTCAATCTTTGTACCATCTTGTAAATGTAATTGTGGTTTGGGCTCTGTTCCTCTATATGAACCAATCGAAAACAATATAGTTTGTGGTTTTTAGCATTCAAAAGAAGACCAGATTTACTGAACCATTTTTCATTTGTAACAAATCACTTTGAAGCTTAACTATCATATCTGTGAGACTGTCACAGACACCACTAAAACAGTGTCGCTCATGCATAAGTCTCACCTCACTATGTTTAATTTCATGAACCAAATTATTAATATAAATATTAAATAATAATGGGCTCAAAATAGAGCCCTGGGGAACACCTCTCTAGTTTCCTAGGGGCCGACATCATTGTACCACATTGAACACATTGATATCTATTTGTCAAATATGACTCAATCCATTTTAATATTTGTCCAATCCCTTGGCGTTCCTAACCTAGTCAAAAGCAAATCATGTTGAACTAAATCAAAAGCCCTACTGAGATCCACAAACACCGCCTCCCTGTGTACTTTCCTTGGTTCAGATGTAGCAACCAGGTCATTAAATTCCAACAGGGCAGTGTTTGTGGATCTCCCTTTATAAAACCATGTTGTTCATCTACTATTACAGTATTTGTATCTAAATAATTATTTACCTGTTCATAGACTTTACATTCCAAGATTTTAGATAAACTTGGCAAAGGGCTATTGGCCTATAATTTGAAGGAATAATTTAGATCCCAGACTTATAAATAGGAATATTTTCCCCATCTTCCAAATTTCAGGAACAGTAGAAGTACTCAAACTCCAATTGAACAAATAGGTCACAATAGGGGCTATTACATGTGCTCCCAATTTTAAATATTGGGCCTCAATCCCATCAATACCTCCTGATTTACTTTTATTTAAATTTTTAGCTCTTTCAGTATATCCTCTCTTTAAAATTTCAAACTTAAATATTCCTGTATGGGCTACCAGCATGTCTGATAAAGTAGAGAAATCCATTCCATTCACATTCAAATCTGGCAACTTTAAATCTGGTAATTCCAAAAAATATGTGTTAAAAATATTCGCTATAACCTTTGTATGAGTAACTAGTTTTCCATCTTGTACCAAAGTAGGACTTGTGGAGTCTTTATTTGGGGATTTCAGCTCTGTTATAAGCTTCCAAAACTGCTTGGAGTCAGAGGAATTATTTATTTTATTCTGATAATATTTATTCTTTATATTTTTAATTATATTTTTACACTTATTCCTCCAAAACCTGAAGGTATTCCAATCTGCTTCTTTCTTTGTTTTTCTCGCCTTTTTCCATATCCTATCTCTAATCCTAAATATTTTTAATCTTATTGGTGATCCATGGGGCTTCTTATTCCTTTTAATTTTCTTATTAATGGTGCATGGTACTGTATTATATTCAAAAACATGTCATTAAACTCTTGAATAGCCAGTTCTATGTCTGGTATCAAATAAATTCTGTCCCAATGGATTTGCCCTAGATGATTTACAAAGGATTGTTCATTAAACCTTTAAATCTCTGCTCCAATAACTAGTTGATTGTTGAGTAATACACTGTTGTAACTCAATAGTACAAGTAATAGGATTATGGTCCTCAAATTTAAAGGTAATACTTCCAGGTTTTACTATGTCCTGGGATGCAAAAATAAATCTAAAAGAGAACCGTAGTTCCATTTTTGTATTTCTTGTAGATTTTGTATTATTGGTGCAAACCCAGAATTGAAAACTACTCTCCATTTTGTCCTCTAGTCTGAAACCAATCTGCATTAAAGTCCCCTATTAAAACTACTTGTTTGTCCTTTATTTTTCTAAAATTAACTCTGCTAGTACATCAAATGTTTTACTTTTGTTTTAGGGGTGCATAAAACACTCCTACCACTAATTTTATTACAATTAATTCAATAATAAGACAGTCAATTCCTTCCTTGTTCATACTTAACAGTACTTTTAGGGCCAAGAGTATTCTTATAAACAACATCACCCCTCCCTTTACCTCTATCTGCACGCTCTATAGAAAACCTGAAAGTTGAATTTCTTCCTGCATTATACCTGTATGTAACCATGTTTCTGATACTGCTAATAAATCGTACTCAGTTTTAGCTGCCCATACCCTATACTCATCCATTTTATGGACTATGTTTAATGTTCTCATGAACCATCGAAAGCTGCTTCATTTTTTACAATTAGGGCCCTGATTTAACTCAATATCCCACTTTGAATTAACAGCATTAAACATAATATATTTGTACTTCCTGTTACTTTTAACCCACAAATACCATGCTTAACACAAGAACTCTTTGATAATATCGATTCATTTGTAAAGTGATTCCTCTCGAATGAATCCATCTTCACAATTGAATCGAACATTTCCATAAAATACATACCTGATAACTTCATCATATCACCTCTAACTTCCTTATCTTCAAAGGTACTCATGATTATTAATCCCATACAAACCAACCCCCAAACATATATAAAAACAGACCATAAATTAAGCTTCTTACTGCCAAACAAGTTAAAACAATTTTTCTATTGAGGTATGCCGATGCATACATTTTGGCACTTACGGGCGCTGTGTACAGTAATCGGTGCATGTTTTATAGTGCTGGAGCCCTAGTTCATTCAATCACTGACCCCTCATGCAGAATGACAGAGTTTCAGGTGCAGTTCATTCAAACCCAGAGTAAAAGCAGGCACTCAATTAGCAGCAGTAGTAAAAAGTACAGCTTGTAACAGGCATTTGGTTCAAGCAAAGCAGTTCTCCCAAAGAATGTCCCAACTGGAGATTATACTGGCGTTTTATGCAGCTCTCACCAGCCACCTTCTTGTTGGTCTCACACAGTCACTGGGCATCTTCGGGGAGGGGATCAGAGCAAGGCTTTATAGTGCTGGAGCCCCTAGTTCATTCAATCACTGACCCCTCATGCAGAATGACAGAGTTTCAGGTGCAGTTCATTCAAACCCAGAGTAAAAGCAGGCACTCAATTAGCAGCAGTAGTAAAAAGTATAGCTTGTAACAGGCTTGTAACAGGTTTTCCAAACTGCTGTCTAAATAAATAAATCAAATCAAATCAACTTTATTTTTATAGCGCCTTTTAAAGCCAAGACACTGTACATAAAACATATACATAATGATAACAATGTTTTTTAAAACAGCATTAAAATGTAACAACCATAACTAAATAAATGCTAAACTAAATAAATATGTCTTCAAACCAGTTTTAAAACTATCGACGGTTGGGCATTCTCTCAACCAACAAGGTAGAGAATTCCACAGGGTTGGTGCTGAAAAAGCAAAAGCATGAGATCCTGATGTCTTAAATTGAACCCTGGGAATCTCTAGCAATCCCTCGTTGGTGGAGCGGAGAGGACGGAGGGGGCAGTAGGGGATCAGGAGATCTTTCAGGTAGCCGGGTCCCTGGTCATGTTGGGCTTTAAAGGTTAGTAAACCAACCTTAAAGGTGATCCACCACCTAACAGGCAGCCAGTGCAGTTCACGGAACACAGGTGTAATATGACTGGTTCTAAGAGTCCCAGTCAAAAGCCTGGCCAATGCGTTCTGCAACAGCTACAGGTGGCAGATATCAACCCCAGGTAGCCCTAGGGAGAGGGAATTGCAGTAATCAAGATGGGTAGTGACAAAGGTATGGACCAATGTTGGAAGATCACCCAGAGGAACCAGGTGTTTCACCTGGGTGATATTCCTCAAATGGTAAAAAGAGGATTTGATGACAGCTGACAGCTGACACCTGAGATTTTAGGGTCAAACCGCCATCAAAAATAACACCCAGATTTCGCACCTGATCGGAGGTAGGGAGCAACATACCACCAAGTAACAAGTCTGATAGTTGTCCAGCTCCCAAACCCACCCCTGGACGACTTGGGTCCACTACCAATACCTCAGTCTTATACAGATTCAGTCTCAGCCAGCTGAAACTCATCCAAAGTCTGATCTCAGCAAGGCAATTATTCAGCATGGAGAGTGCATCATCCTGGCCGGGCAGAAAAGACAGATACAGCTGAGTATCATCTGCATAGCAGTGAAAACCCAAACTGTATCACCTGATGATTTCTCCCAATGGCAGCATATACACTGCAAACAACATGGGAGCTAAATGGAACCCTGCGGTACCCCATAAGGCAGGGAGTGAGCACCAGAGGAATAAATTCCAGTGGCAACTCTCGGAAACCTGTCTGTGAGGTAAGAATGAAACCATTTGAGGACTGTACCAGACAGCCCACAATAAACCCGCAGGTGATCCAATAGCACACCATGGTCTATAGTGTCAAATGCAGCAGAAAGACCGAGAAGGACCAGAATGGTACATGCCTTTGGATCTCTAGCCATTAGGAGATCACTCAATACCTAGACAATGGCAGTCTCTGTGCTATGCTTCTTCCTAAAACCAGACTGGAGAGTATCATAGACATTGTGAGTTATAAGATGATCATCCAGTTGCAGCACAACCGCCTTTTCAATAACCTTACCAACAAATGGCAGGTAATTAGCTAGACAATCTGGATCTAAGGAGGGTTTTTTAAGGAGTGGTTGAACGACCGCCTCCTTGAGGGGGTCAGGAAAAAAAACCCTCTCCAAAGACTTCCAGACAATGTCAGCAAGGATTGAGCAGATAACTTCCACACATCCTACTAAGAGAGGTGTAGGGCCTGGATCCAAACTACAACTGGTTGGTCACAATGTTTGGATGATCTTCACAATGTCACTGAACTCCAGCTGGCAAAACTCTGACTAGACAGACAGAGTACATGCCACTTCCCGTCGATCACTGCAGTCCCCCACAGAAGAGGTCGGAACGATGCCAGACCTGATGCTGGCAACCTTATCTGCAAAGAACCGAGCGAACTCCTTGCATCTTAACTGAGAAAAAGCTTCTCTGGGCTGGAGGCAGATTGGATTGCACAATCTGTCCACAGTCTGGAAAAACTCAGCTGGTCGGTTCTGTGCAGCAGAAATCCCCTTGAACAGGAATTCTGCCTTCTTATGGGTGATTTCTGATTGATAGCCATCATAATGTGCCATCAATCTAAGCCTGTCAGCATCATTACCGGACTTCCGCCAGACCCTCCCCAACCTTCGGTCAATATGCCTTAACTCCTTCAAGAAGCTGTCAAACCAAAGGCTCCTTGGACGGAGGGTGAGAGGCCGAACACGAACAGGAGCAATCTTGTCCAGAACATCTCCCACAGCCTTGTTATAGGCTAGTACGAGATCATCTGGACTCATGCATTCACTCAACAAGCCCGATAGGTCCAGTACCGCCATTAGGTCAATGGGAGTTATACCAAACCATCTCCATAGAGGCAGACCTATTGGGGGAGCCCCTGAAACTGAACCTTATGGTGTGATAGTCAGACCAGCTGACTGGTTCCACCCCTACATCAGCGACCTCCATACCCAAAAGGAAGATCAGATCCAATGAATGACCCCCTACATGGGTCGAGGAGGTAACAACCTGTGTTAGGCCCAGCATCATCATCAGCTGGAGGAGATTTTGACCAAAATTTGAGAGTTCATCGTCGACCCAGGCATTGAAGTTCCCCAGAACTATCAGTCTGGGAAACCTCAACACCATGTCGACGATGAAGTCTGCTATCTCCTGCAGGAAATCTCCGCCATCACCTGGTGGATGGTAGACGAGGAGAACCCCACAGCCTACACCCTCTCCCAGGATATATTCAAAGGATCTGGTACTTCCTAGTGGCACATCCACAAGGCCCAGCTCAGTCTTAAACATAATAGCCACACCCCCGCCCCTACGATCCAACCTTGGACGGTGTATCACCTAGAACCCGGCTGGAGTTGCCGAGGCCAATATAGGACCTGGGTTTTCATCCAGTCAGGTCTCAGTGATGCAAGCCAGTTCAGCTGATCCAACAAGATCAGCCATAATAACTGTCTTGTTTTTAATAGATCTGGCATTACATAACACCGCTAAGGTGGGATGAGCTGTCGAGGAAGACCTCAGCACCTGTCCACTAAAATCAGAACCCTTTTGTATGGGGACAAGACAAGAATAACCCCTATCCTGACCCCATTTCACCCCAGGGCATCTCCTGAACCCCAAAACCCCAATCTGCCTGCCCCCCTCCTGTCCCCCAACAGGCACAGCTCTCCACCTTCACCTACGCTTCCTGAGAATGCCCAACGCACGACACCTAAAATAGGTGTCAGATGACGAAGGAGGGCATTCAAAGGAACATAATTCCCTGAGCCTAGTGGGGGAATAGCGCCCAACCATCGCTAAACCTCCCCAACACATTATAAATAAACAAAAAATAAAATAAAATAATAACAAAACTAATCCTATCAATATCAAATAACTTAAAAGAATATAATAAATAAATCCACTCCTCACTCTCTCTTACAGAGAAAGGAATCAAACAAAAAACAAACACTATTGCATATTAAAGAAAAAATAAAATAAAATCCAACCCAAAATATAACCCCAAATAACAATGAAATACAATTTTGCGCCACCAAAGTGTTATTCCGTGACACAGGTACAAAAACACATTTTGGCCAGGATTTGAAAAATGACAGCTGCCATATTTATGAGATACTGTGAAGAAATGGCTATGTTTAAAATTTGGGGTTAAAAAATTGAAAATCACCAAAACTACAAGCCCGCATTCATAAATTTCAATGTAGGCTCATAACTTTGTTGTTTTTTAATATTTTTGCCCCAAATGTTCAGCTTAGCCTTCTTATGATCCCACCTCATGAACAAGTGAATAGACAATATTCAGCTCCTGCCAGAAAGGTGATTTCATGCAGTGACTGTGAACTCATCTTTCGGAGCGCAAAAACACATTTTTGCCAGAATTTGAAAAATGACAGCGGTCACATTCATGGGGTGCTGTAAACCAAAGTTATAAGCCTGCATTTGCAAATTTCAATCTAGGCTTGTAACTTTCTTGATTTTTAATATTTTTACACCAAATTTTCAACATAGCCTTTTTATGATCCCACCTCATGAATGAGGGCAGAGAAAGTTTTCAGTTTCTGCACTGAGTGCGAAATCACCTTTCTGGACAGATTTACCTAATGTAACTTACATTGTTCATGAGGTGGTGTCCCAAAATAGGTGTGTTGAAAATTTGCAGCAAAAATACTGAAAAATGGCCAAGTTATGCTACTAAGATCAACCCCCCACTGAAATACATAAAACTGCATACCTGATTTCCTCAGTTCGCAGTCTGGCTTTGAAGAGCGAAGACGTGTTTGTGGTGAGGAGAAGATTACGGCATTGGACCCCTGGTGGGTAAGTAAGGGCTTGAAGGGGGGAAGGTGGTGGGTGCTGAATGGAGGGGCGGGTGTGTGGGGACTAATGGCTCAACAGACATCGATGGACTTTTTTTTTTTTACAGGCTTTAAAAAAAAAAGAACTGCCTCTGGGAAGATGTTCTTTTATTTCGAGTTTCGACACTTACTTGGGGATTAGGCACCCCCAGTGTCCAAGTCTTCCATAATAAGCAGTGGGGAATTGCAGTTACAGTGGATAGCAACAGACATCAATGGACTGTTTTCTTTTTTACAGGGTATTTAAAAAAATAAAATAGGAGGTGGGGTATCAGTTACAGTGGTGACTGCAACAGGCATTAATGGACCATTTTCTTTTTTACAGGGCATAAAAGAAAATGCTAAGTGAGGGTTTTCTTGATTTCAGGTTTCGACACTTGGGGTTTGGGCATCCTCATTGTCAGTGTTATGTTTAGGGTGGGTGGGGTGGTAAGTAGTTGGAGGGTAGGGTGGGGGTGACAGTTACAGGGGTGCCAGCAGTGGACACTGGGGGACTGGGCACCCCCAGAGTCAGTGTTATAAATGGTGGGAGGGGGCAGGGATGCAGTTATGGTGGCACAGTAGACATTGATGGATGGTTTTGTTGGTTGCAGGCTTAAAAAAAAGAACACTGAAAGAAAGGTTTCCTTTATTTCAGGTTTTGACACTGGGGGATTGGGCACCCCCCAGTGCCAGTGTTATGTTTGGGGGGGCTGTGGGGTGGTGGGTGCTGACTGGGAGGCATGGGTGGGAGTGACAGTTACATGGGCACCAGCAGTGGACACTGGGGGATTAGGCACCCCCAGTATCAGTGTTATAAATGGTGGGGGGGGGTGCAGCACCAGTAGTGCAATAGACATCACTGCATAGTTTTCTTAGCTGCAGGCTTAAAAAACCCTAAAACTACAAAGTGAACACTGGGGGATTGGGCATCCCCAATGTCAGCATTATGTTTGGGGGGAGTGTGGCATGGTGGGTGCTGAGAGGGAGGGTCAGGTGGCAAAAGAGTTACAGGGGCACCAGCAACAGACATCTATGGATGTTTTTTGTTGTTACAGGACTTGAAATAGCAGCTGCACACTGGTAAGGTTGATTGCAAACTTTCGATGTGCAGCTGAAACTGTTTTATAAGCCGATCAGCTGTTTGCTGGCATGGCTTCATGCACATCAAAGGACCGAGGCTTTCTCTGATTGGAGTGGCTTTGGTCCTTTGAAGTACATGAAGTTTCAGCCCACCGAGCTGAGAGTTGCTTCACAACTACAATGCCTGATCATTGGTCTAGACAGCTAAGCCCCTTGCAGTTGCAAATGCAATGGGCTTGGTGGTAACGCACCTCTCAAATCCCAATGTACTTGTCCCAAAACCTTTTTGCACAAGCGCAGAAAAAGCAAAAATGACACGTTGCATTTATAAGTAGTAGTAGTAGTAGTTTATTGAAAACTGCATTTAAATTTACAAACGTAATACATTCAGTTTTCTAATACACAGCTTTTAAAAGAAAATAATTACATACAGTTATTACATTCCTCGTGGTTCATTCCATAAAAATAGCAGACTTTAGATTTCCACAAACTATATTTGACTCTTAATAGTTAATAAAAAATTTGATATACAATACATTTTCTTGTAACTATCTAAATTTAATAAAAAGAGGCATTTCTCCCTGGTTGACATATACATCTTCTTATCTACTAAAGGGAATATCCATTTTTTCCTTTCAGTCTCCCATTTTTCACATACCAGGAGATTATGTGCAATAGGAAACGTCTTACCCTGAGCTTGACACTTACAATGTCCCGTCTTCTGACAATTGCTTTGTTTTGTTTGAAATCCACATAACAAAAAAAGCCTAAAATTACAAAGTATATGTCTGTGTGTTTTATTGTCACATAACAACAAATAGCTTTTTTTTTCAGTATTGTGTTTATGTTCATATACAGATTTTGAGTATATATCAAATCAAAAAAATCAAATCAAATCAAATCAAAATTTATTTATAAAGTGCTTTTCAATAAATCAACGCTCTGATACAAAACAAGAGATAAAACATCAGCAATAATAAATAAAAACATATGACAATGAAATGACCATAAAATAAACTAACCAAATGTCAGTGAAAATAGGTGACTTTTCAGGGATCTCTTAAATGATTCCATGGACAGGCACTCTCTAATCTGACGAGGTAGAGAATTCCACAGGGTCGGGGCCATAAAAGAAAAGTCTCTTGCCCCAGATGATTTAAGACAAACCCTGGGAATCTCTAGCAATCCCTCGGCAGTGGAGCGGAGTGGGCGGAGAGGACGGTAGGGACAAAGGAGATCTTGCAGGTAGCCTGATCCCTGACCGTGTAGGGTCTTATAGGTCAGCAATGCGACCTTGAAGGTGATTCTCCATCGCACTGGCAGCCAGTGCAGTTCGCGCAGCACAAGTGTGACATGACAAGTTCTTGGTAGCCCTGTCAGCAACCTAGCTGCCGCGTTCTGCACCAGCTGCAGGCGACGGAGATCTACCCCCGGCAACCCTAGATATAAAGCATTACGGTAATCAAGACAGGAAGAAACAAAAGCGTGGACCAACACAGGAAGGTCATCATGTGGAACAAGGTGTTTTATCCGGGCTGATATTCCTCAGATGGTAAAGGAAGATTTGACAGTGGCCGACACCTGCATCTTTAGTGTGTCAGTGCACCGTCAAAAATAATGCCCAGATTTCACACCTGTTCAGAAGGTCTCAACTTGGGTACCCCAAATAAAAGACCAGAGGGACCCCAGGAGTCAACTTTGTATAATGACCGGTCAACACTAATACCGGTCTTATCTGGATTTAACCTCAACCAGTTTGCACTCATCCATTCTGAATCTCAGCGAGGCAGTTAGTTAAAACCGACACTGCATCATTTTGTTCAGGTACAAAGGACATATAGAGCTGAGTATCATCTGCATAACAGTGAAAACTCAGCCCATAATGCTTTATAATGTCTCCCAATGGCAGCATGTACACCGTGAACAACATGGGGGAAAGCACAGAGCCCTGTGGCACCCCACAAGACAGAGCAAAGGGAGCAGAAGAGAAAATCCCTGAAACTACCCTTTGACTTCTGCCTGTGAGAAAAGAATGGATCCATCTGAGGACCGTCCCTGACAGTCTGCAGAGTAGCCGCAGGTGATCTAGCAACATCCCATGGTCCACGGTGTCAAACGCTGCAGAGAGATCAAGAAGAACCAAGATCGAATGGCTCTTCTGATCTCTTGCTATTAGGAGATCATTAAGTACCCGAACTAATGCAGTCTCGGTGCTATGCCTCTTCCTGAAACCGGACTGGAGAGGATCATAGACTTCATGGGTGGTAAGAAAGTCATCGAGCTGTAACGTGACTACTTTCTCAATAACTTTGCCCAAAAAGGGCAGGTTAGAGATCGGTCTGTAGTTAGCGAGGCAGTCGGGGTCAAGGGACGGTTTCTTCAAAAGGGGTGTCACGACAGCCTCCTTCAAAGACTCCGGAAACACCCCTTGATCCAAAGAACTCCAGACTATCTTCACAAGGATTGGTCCAATCACATCCATGCATCCCACAAGGAGGCGCGTAGGACCAGGATCCAAACCACAGCAAGTCGGTCGCAAGCCTTGGACAATCTTCATGATATCCATGATCGCTGGCTGGTTGAAATCCATCCAGACAGACTGAGGGCATGTAACCCCATGTTGGTCACTGCAATGCTCGTTTGAACGCATGCTGCGAATCTCCGACCTGATTGATGACACCTTATCATCAAAGAACCGAGCAAACTCATCACACTGTATTTGTGAAAAAGCTCTCCGACCCCGCAGACAGGCTGGATTGCACAGTCTGTTGACGGTCCGGAAGAGCTGAGCAGGTCGGTTTCTTGATGCAGTTATCTCCCTGGACAGGAACTCTGCCTTGTTATGGGAGACTACTGATTGATAGTCCACATAATGGGCCATCAATCTAAGTTTGTCACCTTCCAGGCTGGATTTCCGCCAACAATGCTCCAATCTTCGCCCCTTTCTCCTCAACTCCCTCAATGTCCCGTCAAACCAAGGGGATAGAGGGTGGAGGGAGAGGGAGCTAACATGGACAGGCGCAATGGAATCCAGTGCCCTCAACACCATATTATTATAGTGCATTACTAAGGCATCTGGTTCCATGCACTCCATCGGCCAACTCGATAGGTCCAGCACCGCCATCAGACCCTCAGGGGTAACTCCCCTCAAAGGGCGGTACTGGACCATCTCCAAAGGGGTGGGTCCTATAAGGGGGTCACAATTGAACTCACAGAGTGATGGTCAGACCACCTAACTGGTTCCACCACCAGTCCTGTGATCTCCATACCCAGGGTGAACACTAAATCCAGAGAATGACCATGAATATGGGTAGCAGCGGTAACCACCTGTGTGAAGCCCAACAAACTCATTAGTTGGAGAAAGTCTTGACCAAACTGCGAGAGTTCATCGTCGACCCAGGCATTAAAGTCCCCCAGGACCAACCACCTGGAGGGCTCCAGTACCAGGTCGACAATGAAGTCTGCGACTTCTTGCAGAAAAACTTTCTCGCTACCGGGTGGATGGTAAACGAGCAGAATTCTGCAGCCCACACCTGCTCCCATGATACATTCAAAGGATCCAGGGGACACCACTGGAACCTCTACAAGGCCCAATTCCAATTTAAAACAAATAGCGACCCCCCCACCCCTACGATCCAACCTCGGGCGATGTATTACCGAGTACCCAGCTGGAATAGCTGACTCCAAAATGGGGCCAGCATTTTCATCCAGCCAGGTCTCGGTAATGCATGTCATGTCAGATGATTCAACAAAATCAGCAATTATTGCTGTTTTGTTTTTTATAGACCTGGCATTGCATAACAATGCCCGGGTTGGATGAGAGGCCCTGGAGGAGCAGGCTACATGCCCACTCTCAGTGGAACCCTTGGGTATGGGAACCAGGCAACGCACTCCTCTATCCTGGACCCATTTCGCCCCAGGGTGTCTCCTCGACCTCACTGTCCTCATCGCCCACTCCGCCACCCCCATAGCCGGGCCCCCCGCCTCCTCCACGCAATCCCCAAGGCACAGCAATGCCTATACACTTTGGGCTGCAACGGGGGGCAATCAAAAGGGCGCAGGTCCCTCAGCCTAGAGGGGGAGTAGCACCTGTCAATGGATATTCGATCCCAGCACATAGCTGTATAGGTCTTCAAAAAGCAGTCTTAAGACCACTTTAATTTAAATATTGTCAACACCAGCAACTGTTTCAAAATAATTAAAAACAATAATACAATTTCTTATTCATTCCAACTCCTGAGATAAAACAAATCTGGACAAATTTTCATAAATTCCACAGAAAAAAGAAGTCTATAGTAATTTAAAGCAAAAATCATAGTTCTTCTAGTCCATGCTTTTACTAGAACAGTAAAAATCCCACAGAGCTCTCACCCCTTGGGAAACTGTCCCATGGCCTATCTCTCACATAGGCCAAACGGAGATGCTTTAGAAATCTACCATATACTCCTAAAGTAGAACTCAATCTGCAGAAGATTAATCCGGCTGTTTACATTGTCTACAGTGTAGACTTTAATTTATGAGGTTTTGTGAAAAAATGGTTATGTTGAAAGTTTGGAGTCAAAACTGGAGGAGAAGAGAGACAGAGGAGATATGATAGAAACCTACAAATATCTAAAAGGCATAGATAATGTGCCAGAAGGTAGCATCTTTCAGAAAAGGAGATGTTCAGGAACGAAGATGCATGACATGACGTTGGAAGGGGGAAGACTAAGGGGTAGAGTGATGAAGTATTTCTTCACAAAAAGGGTGGTGGATGCATGGAATAGACTCCCAACAGAGGTGGTAGGGACAAACACAGTGGGGGAATTCAAGCATTCATGGGACAGGCATAGGGAAACCCTAACAATAGGAACAAGGAGGTAAAGCCAGAGATCAAGTAGGGTCTGCTTCTTTTACAGTAGGCAGGAAAAATGGGTAACTAGATGGGCCTAGTGGTCCTTATCTATTGTCAATTTCTACATTTCTATGTTCCTTAAACATTCAAAATCAGTAAAGTTATGAGTGAATGCTGAAATGGTGTAACATTAAGTCATAACCTGGGCATTTTACCACATTTGTACACCAAATTTTCAGCATAGCCTTCTTGTTACCCCACCTAATGGACCCGGCAGGTGACGGTTTTCAAATTCTCACCAAAACATAATTCCGTGCCACCAAAACGTCATTCCGCACCACAGGTGCGAAAACACATTTTGGCCAGGATTTGAAAATTTACAACTGCCACATTCATGAGGTGCTGGGAAGAACTAGCTGTGTTTATAACTTCGGGTCAAAATGTTGAAAATTACCAAAGTTACAAGCCTGTATTCACAAATTTCAATGTAGGCTCATAACTTTGTTGCTTTCTAATATTTTTGCCCCAGATTTTCAATATAGCCTTCTTATGATCCCACCTCATGAACAAGTGCAGAAAAAATATTCATCTCCTGCCTGAAAGGTGATTTTGTGCAATGACTGCAAAATCACCTTTCATGGCGCAAAAACATATTTTGGCCAGGATTTGAAAAGTGACAGCACTCATATTCATGAGGTGCTATAAAGAAATGACTATGTTAAAAATGTGGGGTCAAAATATTGAAAATTACCAAAGTTTTGAGCCTGCATTCACAAATTTCAATATAGGCTCATAACTTTTTTTTTTTAAGTTTGCTCATGCGTGTCAAACTTCTTGCAATGAGTGACTTTTGAGGGGTGTGACACCATCTGTCCAATGCAGAGTGCTCTGCAAGGGGCTCAACAGTATTACACCAATCATCAGCCAGACTGATCATGATACTGTTTTGCCTGAAGTGGTCTGCACTTGAAAAGAAAAAGGCGCACCAATCATGTGGTGTCTTTTTCTTTTCATCTGCAGGTCACCGCCCAACAAACAGCTGTTTGTGTCCCGATCAGCCTGGCTGATGTCTCCACCCCCCCCCTCACCACCCCACTGGTCCCTTCCCTCTCCAGCCCCTTGCAACCTTGGCTGACACCTTAAGCCCTGTAAGGCATAAATAAATTGACAATAGTGCCACTGGAGCGGCGATTCTGGAAGGTGGGAGGAGGTGCTTTCCTCCCCTAACTCCTCCACTTCCTGCTGACTCCTTTTGCTCCTCTTATCCCACCATGTGGAGTAGGCCACAGCCTAAGCTCCATACAGGGTGGGAGTTTACAGTGCCCGAAGGCACTTTCACTTAAGTACGACTGCGCTAGAGGGGCTGGCTGCAACTGCAGCCCACCATGAGAGAGACATAGGAGGTTGAACAACAGGATTAAAGGTCCAGTGGACATTGGGATGCTCAGTCCCCGTGCCAGCATGTATCCCCTCTCAGCAGACTTTGGAGTGCCCAATCCCGAGGTTGACATTGATCCACATCAGGGTGCTCAATCCCCATGTCAGCAAGCATCCCCCTCCCCTCATTAATGTGGCACACTGGGAGCCCACCCCAGTGTGCCAGAAAACTACATCTTTGCTGTTTCTGACACTGGGATGCCCACTCCCAGTGTCGGATGCGTGGCCACCCCCTACACCCCTATGTTCTCAGCTGACCTTGGGGTGCCCAATCCCTGGGTCAGCATTGATCCCCCCCAGTACTTTGACACACTAGGAGCCCACCCCAGTGTACCAAATTCCATTTTTTTAGTATTTCACCTGTAAAAAAATAAACAGTCCCACGAGGACTTTTTTTTTAACCTGAAAAAAAAGAAAACAGTCCCTCATCTTTCCCGCCAGCCCCTCTCCCCCAACCCGCACCCTCCCTCTGCACACCCCACCTCCCTGCACTGCCCCTCACCAATACTTATCTCCGGAGGTGGGGAGCAGTGATTTTCTGTTGACCGGGAACATGTCTGCACTCTTCAAAGACCAACTGGGAACTGAAGAAATGATGGTAAGTCCTATAATGGCAGTCAATTGGGGGGGGGGGGTTCAACTTAGGTTGATATCACAGCCAGTTATTGGAGTTCTGTTCCCAAATTTTCAACATGGGGTTCTTGGGAACCCACCTTGTGAACACTGTCATTTTGTTTCTCAGTGCTGAAAGGTGATTTTGCGGCCACTGTGCATAATTCAGGACCAATTAACAAAATGACAGTGCCACTGTTCATAAGGTGGGGTCCCAGAAAGGCCTTGTTGCAAATTTGGTGAAAGAAAACAAAAAAATGACTGCGTTATGAGTATCCATTGCACGGTTTCTATGCACGCTCGTAACTTCATCAATTTATAATATTTTCACTCCAAATTTCCAACATTGCCATGTTTTTACACATCTCTATGAACAGTACATCATCCTTCCTGAAATGTGTTTTTGCACCTGTAGCACAGAATGGTGCGGTCGCTGTATGAAATCAAATTTTGGTACATAGTAACAAAATCCCAGTGCCACTGTTCATGAAAGGAGGTCCCAAAAAAGCCATGTTGAACATTTGGTGAAAATATTCCAAAAAATTATTGTGTTATGAGCGTGTGTTGCACAGTTTCTACGCACACTTGTAACTTCACCACTTTTTCATATTTTCACTCCAGATTTTCAACATTGACATTTCTTCACACCTCCTCATGAAGAGTAAGCTGTCATTTTTCACACCCTGATCAAAATGTGTTTTCACACCTGTTGCGCCGAATGGCACACTTGCTGTGTGAAATCACCTTTTGAGATTGAGTAACGTAATGATACTGTCACTGTTCGTGAGGTGGGGTCCCAAAAAGCCCATGTTGAAAATTTGGAGCAAAAATACCAAAAATTCCCAGGGAGTTAGGATTTACAACTATAACGCCCGCCCTGTACAAACTGACAGGCAATGGGGGTGTGACCTTGGGTAATTGTCCGTAATGCTCACTCCATTCCATCCCCACCCTGCAGCCACTGACAGGCATCAAGGTGTGCCTTGGGGTCTTTGGCCCTAATGTTAACCCCATTCTCCTATACTGCACCCATCTCAGCTTATTTCCTTATGAAATGGAGTGAGCATAAGGCGCAAAGACCTCAAGGCACACTGTGACACCTGTCGGTATCTGCATGGTAGGTTGAGGTGGAATGGCAAGAGTGTTATGGCTGACAAACCAAAGACACACCCTGAACACCTGTCAGTCTCTGCAGGGTGAGGGTGGGGTTTGGCATTATTTCAATACTTCACTGCCATTCCTATTATGCATCTCTCTAACTCCTGCACTACCAATTGCAAAACCAGCAAGCAAACATTTGGCATTGACAAATGCTTGTTTTTCTAATGAAGTGAACCAGTGCTGGAAGAACATAAGAAATCTCTGTTGAGAGTGATGCCTTAAAATGCAAGGCAGAGGAATGTACACAGAAACATATGGGAGGCATGTACAACAATAATACCAACGGTGAACTCTTGGCATTGACAAATGCTTGTTTAATATTTTTACACCAGATTTTCAACGTAGCCTTCTTATGAGCCCACCTCATGAACAAGGACAGAGAAAATTTTCAACTCTTGCTTGAATGGTGATTTTGTGCATCGACTGTGAAATCACCTTCTGGGACAGATTTACCTAACGTTACTTGCATTGTTCATAAGGTGGTGTCCCAAAAAAGGTATGTTGAAAATTTGGGGCAAGAATATCAAAAAATGGCCAAGTTATGCACCTACTGTATGTTCAGCCCCCCTTGAAATACATTGAATGGCATGAATGATTTCCTTAGTTCATGGTCTTGTGTTGAATAGTAAAGATGTGTCTGTGGTCCAGAGAAGATTATGGCATCAGACCCCCAGTGGATAAGTAATGGCTTGGGGTGGGGTGATGGGTGCTGAGTGGGATGGTTGGGTGGGGGGGGAACTAACAGTGCAACAGACATCGATTGACTGTTTTCTTTTTTACAGGGTATTTAAAAAAACGTTGAGGGAAAGTTTTCTTTATTTTAGGTTTGGACACTGGGGGATTGGGCACCCCAGTGTCAGTGTTATGTTTGGAGGAGGGTGGGATGGTGGGTACTCGGTGGGAGGGTTTGGTGGGGGTGACAGTTACAGGAGATGAGCAGTGGGCACTGGGGGATTGGGCACCCAGTGTCAGTGTTATGTTTGGAGGGGGCGGATGGTGGGTACTCAGTGGGAGGGTTCGGTGGGAGTGACAGTTACAGGAGCACCAGCAGTGGGCACTGGGGAATTGGGCACCCCCAGTGTCAGTGTTATTAAATGGTGTGGGGGGGGGGGTGTAGTTAGAACTGCAACAGACATTGATGAACCATTTTCTGTTTAATAGGATATTAAACAAAAAACACAAAACAGGAGGAAGGGATGTTGCAGTTACGGTGGTGGCTGCAACAGACATTGACAGACTGTTTTATTTTTTACAGGGTATTAAAAAAAAATACCGGGGGAAGGTTTTCTTCTTTTTTTTTTTTTTTAGGTTTCGACACTGGGGGATTGGGCATCCTCACTGTCAATGTTATGTTTGGTGGGGTGGCATTGTGGGTGCTAGTGGGAGGGTCTGGTGGGGGTGACAGTTACAGGGGCACCAGCAGTGAACACTGGGGGATTGGGCACCCCCAGTGTCAGTGTTGTGTTTGGGGGGGGTGGGTGCTAAGAGGCAGGGCTGTATGGGGAGAGAGTTACAGAGCCACCAGCAACAGACATTGTTGTAGGGCTTGAAATAGCAGCTGCACACTGGTAAGGTCCTTAGCAAACTTCCGATGTGCAGCTGCAACTGTTTTGAAAGCTGATCAGCTGTTTGATGACATTGCTTCTGCTTTAGTTCAAACAGTTTGTGAGGGGAGGGATTGATAGAGATCTGAGCTCCTCTAGGTAAACCCCAATCTGCTGCTTGCTGATGCGGCTTCTTGCACATCAAAGGACCGAAGCCCTCTGGCTGGAGTGTCTTCAGTCTTTTAAAGTACAAGAAGTTGCAGCCCGAGGGGTGTCAGGACCACAGTGTGTGATAAATGGTGCACTGTCGAGCCCCTTGCAGTTGCAACAGCAGTGGGCTCAGCAGTGACACACCTTCTAAGTCCTGATGTGCTCATCCCAAGACGTTTGGTGTGTAAGTGCAGCAAATGCGAAAATTAGATCAGAACAAAAAATATGAGGTATAAAAATAGGAAGTACACATTATAAAAGATTGGTGTATGCAGATGATCTATTAGTTATTCATTCCAACCCCAAAGATTCCTTACTGCAACTCTTTTTATTTATTAATTTATTGAAATGTTTCAATAGGGATGAGACATTTTACGTTCAAGTTACAAAGATCGACATAGCATACAATTAATTAAGGCAGTTGTTACAAATAGTGCTGCATACATATGTAATTTATGAGAACAATTAATAAGTACAATGGTAATAAGTGAACAAGTGCTATCATGAAATAAGGGGTGAAGGAGAGAGAGGATGAGATGACAGATAGTGCAGAGTCGTGTCCCAGAGAGACCCCTTCAGGATGCGGGAAACCCTGCAAGGAGACAAGGGACTGGAGTAGGGATTAGAGATGGAGAAAGAGAGGGAGTAAGTGTGATTAACACCTAGGAGGGGAAATAAGGCCTGACCCAAAAAGAGAACCCTTCAGGATGAGATGAACCCTGCAAAGGGGCAGGGAAGTTCAGGCAATTGTAAACCCTCATGAGGTTAGGCGTTGTAGTTATAGAGGGATAGTGAGAGGGAAGGAATGAGAAATAACATCTGGGAGGGGATAAGGCCTGATCCAAGGAACCCTCCAGGATGCTGGGGGCCCTGCAAGGGGACCTGGAAGACCAAGGATAGGTAGATGGGGGAAGAAAAGGTGGCAAGCTTAGGCACTACAGTATATGACCCCTTCAGGATGCCGAGAACCCTGCAAGAGGAGTGTGAAAGCTAGGGAAAAAGAGAAAGACAGTAGGGGAAGGGAGAAAAGTATGAGAACTATCACCTTGGAGGGGCTAGTGTAAATTCCAAGAAGCAAGACAAAGGAAATTAAGGCATGTCATAACAGGAACAGTTAGGTGCAAGATAGCTGGAGAGGGCAGTGTTGATGGAATAGAGGGAGGACTCTTAGCTGTATTTAACTCTTTCACAGAATGCTCTGGACTAATGGTTAATACACATAAGGCTAAGGTAATACTCTTTGAGTTCTTATAGTGATAATTTACCTTTCATTATAGCTGGGTTGAATTAGAAAACCTCTAGTATCACTTATTTAGGCATTGCTATAACTACAAACATATCCTAGATTCCTAAAATGAATATATTCCAATTTTGAAAGAGACTGAACACAGTTGCATTAAATAGTCCAAACTGCACCGCTCTTTTGGAGGAAACATCTCAGCCATTAAAATGATACCTATGCCAAAACTAACATATCCATTATCTTAGAAACCCTTAAAAATTGAAAAATCATATTTTTCACAATATGATAGATTTATTTCTACATTGTTATGGAAATCTATAGAACTGTGAATTAATAGAAGAAAACTGCAAGCACACCAGAGTCAAGGAGGCTGGAGTTTACCATGGGTAGAAGGCTATTACTGGGTCTATCTAATTAAACAAGCATTACAATGGCTTTACTTTGATCTAGTTAATTCTCCCTTATGGATAGAATTAGGGAAAAATCTTTCATCCAGCTAGTTTCCGTTTCAATCCACTTCTGTCCAACAGTAATTGAAAAACTTTAAATATTACTAAAAAGGCATGGGATTTCCATCTTGCATATTGCATAGTAAAGAATGCAACATCTCCCCCTCTTGATCTTAAGACATTGTGGGACAATAGTAACATTAAGGTACATGGCTCCTCCTTGTATTGGCATACATGGATCAAAAAACAAATCTGGTCAGTTAAACATTAATTGGATACCATGACTGGAGTCTTTAAGTCTTTTGATCAATTAAAATAGGAGTATACTAGTTCAAGGACAGATTTTTGGTGTTATTTACAAATAAGAGACACCCTTTCCCCTCATTTAGATTCTACTATGAGACTACAAGATTGCCCCATTAAACAAATTTTAAATTCTTGGACCTCCAGGACAAGAGGGATGGCAGACCTGATTTACAGTAACCTACTTTCTTTATGTCCTGATGATCTTGAGGCATAAGATAAAGAATGGGAACAAGAACTTAATGAAACTGCTACCTCTCAAGATGGTCCATTGCATATATAAATGCATACACAGCTAGTCGAGACATGAAAAGTAAAATTATTCAGAAAAAGATTTTAAACAGATGGCATGAAACCCCTGAAGTATTATATGATAAAGATATTTTATCAAACTCTTTATTTTGGTATTGTAAACATATGGAAGGTAATCTAATGCATATCCTTAGGTCTTGCCCAAAACTAAGAAATGTCTGGAACAAAGTATTATCTACATGTTCTCAAATAGTTTCCTATAAGATTCCATAATCTTCTAAAGTGATTCTGTTAGGTATTTTTCCAGTAACTCATAATCTTAGCACATCCCACCAAGACTGGGTCAGGACTACTTTGATTGGGTATACCATTGTTAGAACGAAACAGATACAGAGACACCATGTGAGTGAAAGCCTTTGGAGTGATCAGGAATGCATGTTGACAGGATAAATGGTTGACAGGTGTAATGGAAATTTGTGCTGGGTGGTGTATGGGGTGAAGAAAAACAGTGGGTGAAAAGGATGTCACCGTGTCCGGAACATGTGAGGCCAGTCAGCAGGTGGTCTTTGCATGTTGTTTTGGTGTTGTCTGACGCCGTGGGAGTTAGCTTGCCATCCATGGGTCTGCTGAAATGGGCAGCATACAGGGTGCAGATGGGTGCTGAGGGAGTACCCATGGATCCAGCCAACCTGGGCAAACTGGCAATACTGGAGGAGTATCTGGTGAAAGGCACTCCAGCATTGAATATGTGTTGTATGTAATTATTGTGTGTATTGTTATTTGTGCGGTCTAGGGTATCGCTGTTTCCTCCACTGTCTGTGCGATGTAGAGCTCGTTATTTTAAGTGTGGGGGATGCAGGGGGCACAGCCCCCAGTATTTTAGAGGTATGCATTGTGATATTGTTTTTGTAGTGCCAGTTGTTGTTGGTGTTGTCATCGATATAGTGCTGTATCACTTTGTTGGGCATTGGGGTTTCGGTGTCGCTGTATGGGATGTCAGTATTATTTTTGTCTAACCAGAGTGGTGGAACCTTTTGAGGCAAAAAAAAAAAATTATAATTATCCCTTCTTCTGATACTTGGAAGGAAGCACTTCACAGCTTAACTGTTAATGAATCTTTATCACATATAGCCCTTAATAAGCTAGAGTATTACAATTTAAAATAGGAGAAATATTTATTCTCACATTTATGCCACATACATTTTCAAGACACCATGTGACAGCTGGAAAAGGTAGAAAATAGATGGATATCAGCTGTACAGTGTCATTAGGAGTACATAAACATGGGTTGTGGCACAATTTTAATTACTTTTAACCTGGTACATAGAACACTTAGTATAGATCCCAGAAGGTCCAGATATGCTTATGCTATGGTATTGAAATGTATTACCATCAATCATACCAACTTAAAGTTAATTGATATATTACTACTTATTATACAATGACAAGAACATTTCCTGGACTCTGATTGGTCAGTGTGTGCCTGAGACAGTGATGATATTACACAATAACAGCACTGTGTTGATTTTATGGAGCATGCACCTTTTTTTTATCTTCAGAAACAAAGATATACTGCCTCACTAAAAATCTACCAGAAACATTTTTATTTGTATTTTTGCTTTCTATAACATCGAGCCATTGTATAATTGCAATAAGGCACTTGATGGTGTGTGTTATCGCAGAATAATCACACTCCTGTAGGGCACCTCGGCTTCACCTCGTGCTTTCCCCACCCCAGGAGTGATGTTATTACATGATAACACACACCTTGTAGTGCCTTATTGCTTAAATATTATTGTTGTATTCCTTTTAAATAGAATTAGAGTTATAGTATTACAGTATATTCTATAGTCTTAGTATCTTAGACATTTAATTAAGATAATTAATATTAATGACTATTGGTCTTTTCTTGTCATTGTTAATGATGACATTTTATGTCTTCAGTGGCTTCTTGATATATAATTACTATTGCATTTTTGAAAACTTCAATAAAAAATGTAATTATTAGAAGACATGATAAGGGTGCATTAATCGAGAGCACAACCGGTAGGGGTGAAGCATGTCAATATGCTCATTTTTACTTACTCAGTTTTCGTTATTACTTTTTAGATCACCAATCAATGTTGTGCCCTGCCAGCTATAGACCAATCTTATTACTAAATACTGATGGTAACATTTTTGCCAAAATCTTATTTTCATGGTTGGGGCCTCTTATTTCAAAACTAATTCATAGATTCCAAGCTAGTTTTGTAAAAACAGCTTAGGTGCAGATCATCCACGTTCCCCGTTTAATATAATGCACAAAGCTAAATCCCTTAATTCTTCTGCAGCAGCAATTGCTATTGACTTTGAAAAAGCTTTTGATTCTCTAAACTAGAAATACTTATATCAAGTTTTACTTCACCTAGGCATTACTGAGGGCTTTTGTTCCTGGATTAAACTGTTATATACATCTCCTTCAGCTAGAATTTTAACCAATTCTACCCTTTCTTCAGCTTTTTATCCAGCACAATGGACCATATAGGGTTGCCCTCTATAATCTTCACTATTTATCTTAGCTATGGAACTCCTGACTGCCTATCTTGTCGATCCAATGATATTAAAGGGGATCCCCATTGGGTAATTCCAGCTATACTTTTGTGTCCTATGCAGATGGCCTTTTAATTCTGTTACAGAACCTTGAGGAGGCTGGACAACCTTTGGTCAGAATTCTTCGTACATTTACGGCGATGTCAGGGTTAGCTCTAAATTATAACAAATCAGAGAATCTACCTTTAAATTATTTCTGTGAACCCTCCATGAATACACCTTTAGGTTTCCATTGGTCCCCACAAGGCCTTACATATCTTGGTATAAAAATCACCCCAAAGCTAGGGAAAATATGGGAAGAAAATCTTAACCCTTTAAAAACTAACATCAAAATTGTTCTTGATAGATGGAAATTACTTAATGTTTCATTCCCAGGGAAAATAACTGCTATCAAAATGTCCATAACCCCTAAGATACTTTATCTTTTCGTGACTATTCCCTTAATTCTTCCCTTCACATTTTCAGTGAAAATTGACAAACTAATTGATAACTTTTTATGGGAAGGGAAAGTGCCAGGGTTCAGTCATAACAAGCTCCATTCACATTGGTCGGGGGGAGGGTTGGACTTCCTTGGTTTCTAGCCTATCTACGGGCCTTTCAGACAGCTCAAACCATTAAATGGTTTTGTAAATCATCATCAAAAACTACATTGTGGGTGGAAATGGAGGCCTCCCTATCCCCAGGAAATGTACCCACCTCTTTTATTTATAATACTTTGCCCTCCAAATTGAAGACCCAACCTACTATTGCCCCATTGGTCTAGTACTGGTGCAAGACACACAAATGGCTAAAATCCAACCCAACCCCCCCTTTTCTATACTCCAATATGGGGTAATCATAATATTTCTCTTGAGAATCACTCAATCTTTTGTCGCAATTGGAAAAGTAAAGGTATGCTTTTTCTGGGAGACACTCTAGAAAAACAATACCCTAACCCTAACTGCATTTAATCATCCAATTTAACCAGTTATATATGTAACCCCTACCTAGTATGCCGTTTGTATCTGACAGCTCTACCAGGTGGGCTGGGTTCAGGGAGGAACAGGCCACTCGGCACAAAGGCTAGGTTTGGCTACTCTGCACAGGGGCACCCAAGTAACTTCGAACACAGGAAGCAATAACTGTAATGTCCAATACCAGAAGTGGGACTCTGAAGTATGGCTTTTATTCACATCCAAACAAAATAAACAAAACATAGATGGACCCTCATGGGGCTACACTCCTGCTAATGCAGATTAAAGGAGACCAGAACACATCCTCATCACTTAAGCCCTCAGGTTCTACAACACACTGGGCACACAGCCTGGACTTGTACACTGCTCTGGATTTTTCCTGGCTCAGCTCCCTTGCCAGCCACTTGGACACCTTCCATACTTCATGGAAACATTTTCTGGTGGCTCCCTAAACCACCTAAGAGCACCTCGGCTACATCAGGGAATTCTCCTCTTTAATCCCACGTCTGGGTACTTTCCTCAGGCACTGGCCAAGAACCTGAGGGAAAGCAAAAGGTGTCTCAGAGCAAATCCGTAGAGGTGAATTTGGTTACTACTGATGGGGGGTCTCCCACCTCTCGCTCCCACAATTCATACCTGGCCATTTCTCTGGACTGTAAACACCTCATCCTTTAACAGTTAGCTGTGTAGATTCTTGCTAAATGTATTTCACATTCAATCTACTTGTCTTGCTTCCCATTTGTGCTGGACTTGAACATACTTAAAAATAATTGGCATTGTCCATTACTCTAGACCCCCCACAGGTTAAGCAGTCCAATCCCCACATCTCTTTCCATTTTGTGCTGGCCTTGAACATACTTATAAGTGGCTTTGTGCCCCCCAACTGAGTTAAGCAGTTCAATCCCCACATCTTCCAACTGTACTTGGCTGTCTTTTCCTGACCCCACAGTAACAGTCCCTTTAGTTTCCTTCTGTTTCAGGTGACAAAACTTTGCCCTTTTTCACAGTGAACTCACCCTTTGGTTGCAGGTGCCCCACAGGCGTCTCCTCCTCAAGGAATCTCTTACAGAGCTTCTGGTGCCTCAGCACAACTCAGACAGGCAGCTTCTTTCCCTTAACCGGGCCCAGTGGGGTTACCCCTGGAAAACAGGCAGACACTTTCCCCCCATCCCTTCAGGGATGGGGCTCTGAACCATTAAGAGCGGTCTTCACCACTTCAATTATCAGTTCCTGTGTTCCTCTTCAGGTGGAAACACACAGAAAAAACAAAATTAGCTCTGCAACAGAGCTTAAAGCTCTGAGAGCCTGCACACAGTCTGCTCCACTACAGTCTCTCTCTAAGACTGCACACAGACTGGCTTCAAATTCCCCAACGTTCTCCTCTAACCTCCAACTGCAACATTCTAGTGTGGCTTATGCAGCTGCGACAGTTCTAAAATGAAGTCATGCCTCAGTCTCAGCTGAGACTGAGAATAGAGTGAGACAGTGTGAAATCCATTTAACTGGAGTTTCACAAGCTGCCTTCCCTTCCTACCACTAGGTCTTACTGGGATTCTAGTAACCCCGGGTAACAGGGGGGGTTACACCTGTAAAAAAGAAAATGGTCCCTTGCCATCTCCCTGCCCCCCCCCGCAACCCATGCCCACCCTCTGCTCACCCTGCCTCCCCACATCCCCTACACCATACTTACCTCTGGAGTCTGATGTGATGACTTTGGTTGACCGGGAACACGTCTGCACTCTTCAAAGTCGACCGCAAACTGACGAAATACCGGTAAGCTACATAATGGCATAAATATGTTTTTTTTTTCAACTTTGGTGCATATCTCAGCCATTTTTGGGAATTTAGGCACCAAATTTTCAACATGGGGTTATTGGGACCCCTCCTCTTGAATTCAGGCACTGTCATGGCTTTATTCAGTCCCAAAAGGTGATTTCGCAGTCCCTGTACGGAATCACCTTTTGGGACTGATTAACAAAATGAAAGTGCCACTGTTCGTGAAGGGGGGCCCCTCGAAAAGCCTATGTTGCAAATTTGGTGGAAAAAATCTGAAAAATGACTGTTTTATGAGCATGCATTGCGCAGTTTCCACGCATGGTCGTAACTTCGTGAATTTGTAATATTTTCACTCCAGATTTTTAACATTGCCATTTTTCTACACCTCCTTATAAACAGTACAGCTGTCATTTTACATATCCTGGCCGAAATGTGTTTTCGCACGTCCGGCGCAGAATAGCGCGGTCGCTGTGCAAAATCAGCTTTTGGGACAGTTTGAGGAATTTACAAAGACACTCTTCATGAGCAGAGGTTCAAAAATGCTTATACTGAAAATTTGGTGATGAAATTCCATAAATGACTGTGTTACAAGCATGCATTGTGCAGTTTCCACGCACCCTTGTAACTTCACAAATTTGCAATATTTTCATGCCAGATTTTGAACACTGGCATTTTTTCACATCTCCTTATGAACAGTACAGCTGTCATTTTTCACATCCTTCCCTAAATGTGTTTTCGTACCTGTGCCGCACAATGGCGTGGTCGCTGTGGGAAATCAACGTTTGGGACACATTAACAAAATCATAGTGGCACTGTTCATGAGGGGAGGTCCCAAAATGCCTATGTTAAAATTGTGGTAAAAAAATTCCCAAAAATAATTGGGTTACGGATGTGTGTTGCACTGTTTCTATGCATGCTCATGACTTCACCCATTTTTCATATTTTCATTCCAGATTTTCAACGTTGCCATTTATTTTACATGTCCTCATTTTTTTTATCATGTAAAATTTTATTGAGTTTTTAATTTTAACAAACCATTTGAAAGATATATAATATCACACATGCCATTAGTTTCAACCACAGGCATACAGAGGCAAGACAACTTATGAGATATCCTACTAAGGAGAGTAAAGCTTGATATAGAAATAATCTGATTCAACACATATAAAAGTCTCAGCCAGCCTCAAGAGAGGTGTATATTATATACTAACTAATCTTATCAAGCTTTATATAACCATATAAGTTTAGTAGAATAAAGCTCAATGGAACAGGTCAGAGCAGTCCAGTCAGCACACTTATATGTTAGAAAATATATATCAGATTCTCTCAAAACAGTGTATACCAGGTAGTCTGGTGTTGAGGTATCTAGATTACCATAGAACCAGGATAGAAGAAAAGGGGAGAGCAGGAAACATAGTCGGGTGGTGGGGAACAAACCAGGACCCAAAAAGAGAGATGTCATCTTTGTTATTCCAAGCTCAGGTCAAGATAGAGGGGGGTTTTGCAGTGGGGGGGAGGTGTGCCACCATGCAAATGTGAGAGTGCAAGTAGGCTTCCCATTTCAGGTGGTAATCAGTAAGTTTACCTTTGGCTACTGCTGTAAGTCTCTCAAAAATGGCCAGTCTGGCCATAGCTTCCCGCCACTGTGAAGGAGTGGGAGGTGATGGCTGCATCCATCTCACCAGGATAGCTCTTTTCACTTCCATGACTGCCACTAAGACCCACGCCTTGCTTGAGGGGGGGAGTGGATTTAATGTGGAGGTGTCCTCCAACACGAGAGATTAGTGCTGGAGGGATATTGGTTTGCCTACTATGGTAGAGCAGTCATCCAGGACTTGCACCCAAAAATTGCGTATCGTTGGGCATGTCCATAAAATGTGGAGTAAATGGACAGGGGAGGAGTGACATCTCCAGCAGCTGTCTTGTGGTATTATCTTAAGAATGTGGAGAACTGTGGGGATCCTGTACCATCTAAGAAGGATTTTGAGTTGAATTAACTGGCTCTTTGAGTCCTCATAAGCTGTGTGGGCCACTCTGAGGCACTCCGACCATTGCTGTGGGGATGGGGGATGAGGGAGGTCTCACTCCCATGCGGTTCTGCTAGCTAGGGTGGCATCAGGCTGAGTGTCTCTAAGGAGTTTATAAAGGATACCTATGCGGCCCCTACCTTTTCTGGGTTGATGGAGGTTTTCCAGGCAACTCCAAGTGGTCTGGGATAGGAGTCTTGAGGAGTGGGGTTAAAGCACTCCTTAACTGGAGAAATTTCCAGACGTCTTGTGATGGTAACCCATATTTATCTTGAATTTGCTCAAAGGACATTAATGTCTGAGTATTAAGAAGGAGAAGATCCCCTACTGTTTGATTATGCTTGGAGGCCCATGAAGTCCACTTAAGTGGTTTGTGATCCACCATAATAAGGGGATTATTCCAGATCGGAGAATAACTGAGGGGGTGGAGGTAATCAGCGCTTGGGACCCCGGATATTGCCATCGCCCAGTGCCACGATCTGCATGTTTCTGTCATGAGAGGTGTAAGTTGATGGCCAGTGGGCTTCCTGCTAGATAGCAGGGAGAAAAGGGGGATGTCCGCTAATAGGGCAGCTTTTAAAAGTGCCCACTGGGGAGGAGGGGTAGGGCAAGTGGCGAACCAGACCACAACTTGGGCCGTCCTGTAAGCAAGATGGTAGCCCATGAACCAGAGGAGGCCTAGTCCTTCTGTAGTCCAGTGGGCTCACAGCTTCATTCACCCCAATCTGGGAGCTCCACCCTCTCATAGGAAAAGTGGAACCAGCTTGTCTAGGGCTTGGAATGGCTTTTGAGAGACAAGGATTGGAAGGTTATTAAGTAGGTATGAGACCCTGGAGAAAATAAACATTCTAACATCTTCTACCTTTCCTTTTAAAGTTAGGTGCAGCTTGCTCCATCATTGAATATCAGCTGTAAGGGATGCTAGGAGAGGGGAGAAATTAGCAGCTTCAGGATCTTTCCTGGCTGTCGTAACCATGATGCCTAGATATGGGAAACCTTGTGGGGCCCAGGCAATATCTGTTCCAGCAAGACAGTGCCTACTACATTCTCTATTCAAGGGAGAGAGAGTAGTTTTCTTTTGGTTCACTGTTAGTCCTGATAGTGAAGCAAATTCTTGCAGGATTGATATAATAGTGAGGAGGGAAGACTGAGGGTTGGACAGAGCGAGCAGCATATCATCTGCTTATGCGTTGACTAAGTATGATGTTTCTCCCACAGCAATACCAGTAATGCTTGGGGTATTTATAAGCTTTCTGATCAATGGCTTTAGGGCTATAAGGAAGAGGAGAGGAGAAAGAGGACAACCCTGTCTGGTGCCTCTGTGCAAGGGGAAGGGGGGAAGTATCCCTGTTAGTTAGAATAATGGACGTGGGTAGGTTATAAAGAGTAGATACCCAGGAGCAGAAATAGGGCCCAAATCCATACAATCTGAGAACCCGGTGGAGGTATGCCAATTCCAGAGAGCTGAACACTTTAGCAAAATCAACCGCTAAAGCGGCCATTGGGGTTTTAGATTGTAGTGTCAATCATCTGAGGTTTAGAACCAGACGCAAGTTATTTGCGCTTGATTTCCCCTTTGAGAACCCTGTTTGCAATGGATGAATCAAATTTGATAGGACTAGGGACAATCTGGTTGCCAAAACTTTGGCCAGTATCTTGGTGTCTACTGGAAGAAGTTATATGGGCCTGTAATTTGCACACAACAGGCTGTCTGAGGATTTTTTAGGAATTAAGGTGACGAGGGCCTCACACATAGTGGGGGGGGGGGGTATTGTGTCTTTCTGGGCTTCCTGAAGAGCTCGCAGGAGGGGGTGGTAATTTCATCTTGTAATAATTGGTGCAACTCTAATGACATCCTGTCTGGCCCCGGTGCCTTCCCTTTTGCCATTTGGGATAGGGCGAGGTGAAGTTCGTCGTGGGTGATGGGGGCGTCCAGGGTGTGGGCTTGCTCTTTGGAGAGCAGAGGGAGTTACGCTGCTTGACAAAAAATTGGCAGCCAATGGGAGAGCTCGTTATCTGACAGCGCGTTCTGGGACTGATAAGAGTTCCTGATAAAAATTTTGCATGACCTCATTGATGGCCTTAAGCGCTGCTGCTACCTTTCCCTGTTTATTCTTCAGGGCAAGAATTCTGGAGGAAGCTTGCTGCTTCTGCAGGTAGTAGGCTAGCAGTTTCCCTTCCTTGTCCCCTCCCTCCCAGGATCTATGTTTGGCTCGGGTCAACTGCCACTCTGCTTTTCTGTTTAACAGCATGTTAATCCTGTATTTTAAGCCTGTGATGTCAGCCAGAAAAGGAGAGTTAAGTGGGTTTATGGTAGATAACTTGAACTGCTTTTCCAGGCGTGTAAGCTCATTTTGCAGCTCTTTTATTTGTCTCGCCCTTTCCTTATTTTTGGCTGCTGAGAAGGAGATAATTCTCCCCCTGATAACTGCCTTGAAGGCTTCCCAAACTGTGGTCTCACAGGTTTCCCCTGTGGTGTTGGTGGAAAAGTAGGAGAGAGCCTCCCACTTTATGTAGTCTAAAAATGTTGCATCCTGCAGCAACAGCGGATTGCATCTCCATCTCGTAGAGGGCAAACTTTGCCCCGGTGGAAAAAATTTAACCGTCACCAGAGCATGGTCCAATATAACTATATTACCAATGGTCGAGGCCCCTACCCGAGGCATTGCAGCATAGTTAGTCAACCAAAAATCAAGTCTACTGTGAGTCCCATGGACGTTGGAGAAAGAAGGTATAGTTCCGTCCATTTGGATGGTTGATTCTCCAAGGATCCCCTAACCCCCATTCCGACATTAAAGTATTTAATGTTTCTAAGACCTTCGGGTGGGATTGAGGTGTGGGGAGGGATTTATCTAGAAAGATATCCTGCACCAAGTTGTGGTCCCTTCCAAGCAATATTGGGATATCGAGCTCTTCAACAGAGAGCTCAGTGAAGGCCTGACTCAGTTCGGAGTAGACATCTCCTGAATCGGTATTATACCCATAGACAATGGCTATTATAACTTTACTACCTGGGTAGGATAATTTGGCCACTATCCTTTTCCCTTGTGAGTCCTGGCGTTGAGTCTCAACAGTCCAGGGTCCTGTCCTTCTTAATAGGATGGCCACACCCCTGGATTTTGTGGAAGCAAAACTGGCCAGCACTGTTCCTACCCAGAGCTTCTTTAACCACTGCACCGTATGGCTGGTAAGGTGTGTGTCCTGAAGTAAGGCTATATCTGCACCCAAAGAGTTTAGAAATTGCAGGATTTTAGTACACTTTGCTGGATGGTTCAGCCCTCGCACATTCCAGGAGACACACTCTCAATTGCACGGCACAGCTGAAGTTAATGCCATTATTGTTCACCACCAGACACTTAGTAGAGAAGGAAGTACTCACCCAGTTGGCAGCAGTAGAAGAGGCAAGGAAAATGAAGAGAGAGTACCCAGCTACTGGCTTGTACTAGAGTGTGTACAGCAGGTAACCCCAAAGGACAGGTGCTGAGAAGGAGGAAGGGTGACACTGGTAAGTGTTATTGTCTTTAGCTGAGAAACAGCCTGAACAAACCAAAGAGAACACACAAATTATGTATCCTGAGGAACTATTAACCCAACAATGCCGGCCCAGCAGTGTGGAGGGCTGAGGCAGCATGCCTTACCTCCTGCCACGCCAGCGACCCATGTTCATGGTGCGAGCGGGCCGTCAGGGGTCGGCTGGGGAGGGAGAGAATCAAGCATCTGGAAGACAGCTCTCCTTTCTCAGGGAGGGGGTGGGACGGAGTCCGCTGCCTGCCTGACCCCTAGCGGAGGCTAAGGGTCGACACCAGTGGCTCACACCTAGGGGGTGGTTACAGGGCAGTCACCCGACATGTTGCATGTGGGAGTGCGCGCAGTTCGGTCATTGGCAGCATTGCAGCATCACTGTGCCACTTCGTGCGGGGGAGAATGGAAAATGGCCCCTCGGATGGATGGCTGCCTGACGGCCGCAGGCCCCTGGCTTCCTCAAGAGAGTAGCAGCCTCACACCGGATCTGAATCGGTGGTTGAGGGATCTCTCTGCGGGTGCCAGCCATGGGGAAAAGTGAGGGACAACGTCGAGTGGGAGATGGAGCTGGGCGCCTTGGCAAGAGGGAGCTCCGTAGGGGATGGGTAGGAGAAAATAGATTAACAGAAAAAAAAAAAAGCTAACAATAAGTAGTTATCCAACAACAAATTAGTTGTAATACAATATAATTCTCTAAGTAGACAACAATAACTCAGTTACTGGTGCTGAGTTGTACGTGTGAGAAGGGACAATTGAGCCCTTAAGCCACACTGCTTCAGACACCTAATAGGTAAGGGGGAGAGGTCACACCAAACATGGGTGATCTGTCCCAGCCCAACTCCATAGAACTGGTCATGAGGCCTGCTCCGAAGAGTCGGGATAAATCTGGTGACCATAACCTTTCGGAGCTGGAGGGGGGAAACACAGTCATCCAGCGGGCAGCAGGCAGGGTTCGCCTGCTAGGGAAGTGGGGGGGGGTCAGTCAACCACCCATTTTGTATGCAAATCAAGCAGCAGATAGGAGCAGTAACTTCATCAGGGATTGATAGGGGGTAGCCAGCTATAACCTGCATAGCACAGCGCCCATTTAGGGGAGTCCACCAACACCTTAATGGTGCCATGGGTACTTCTGAACATAGGCACCATTTGGATTCAGGATCTCCTTCCTTAGGTTAAGGTTGCATGACTGCAGAGCTCACCAGGCAGGGGGAGTTATTTTTATAAGTGACCTTTGCAGCAGAAGGGGAAGGGAAAAGGAAACATTAAGTGTGTGTGTGTATGTGTGTGGGGGGTGGGTGTTACCTTGTGGGTCACGGCGGTTCACTCACTTGCTTGGGAAGGTAGTCAATGACCTGCAAAAAGCAGGGAAGTAAGGAGTGGCTTGGATGCCTATAGTACTTAGA
The DNA here is from genome assembly GCA_016271365.2 of Neoceratodus forsteri. Taxonomy (NCBI): domain Eukaryota; kingdom Metazoa; phylum Chordata; order Ceratodontiformes; family Ceratodontidae; genus Neoceratodus; species Neoceratodus forsteri. The sequence goes on along the minus strand of CM028130.1, from coordinate 510,250,844 downwards.
CAGAGCCCTATTGGGGTCAAAGTGCAAATCGGGGAGGGAGGGCAGGAGAGCCCGCTTTTCCTTCCCTTCGGCTTAGTGGGAGTATGGAGGCCTGAACCAACAGCAGGTTAGAATAATATATATATATATTAAACACCTAGTTTATCATGCTTCTTTTAGACTTCCCCATTTTCACATTTCAGACCCATCCTAGCTGGGTTGCAAGGTGTCGAAAGGGCTTCCGCAAAAGTTTTCAGTTCAGGTTTCAGCAAACCAGCAGTTGCTGCCACATCAACCTCGCTCTCTTCCATTGCCATTGCCCAGTCAAGAGGAACCGGGTCATCCATGAGTGCAGCAGTTGAGTCCTCAGAGTAGTCAAGCTGTTTTTCCCTGTCCAGCGCTGTCAGTTCCACCATGAAAAGCTTTGCAGGTGGAGACACAGTGAGATTACCCTGCACTGAGGAGCAAGGACTTATGGAGCGCTGACACTGTCTCACTGGCAGGGGGGAGTCGGTGGATTCCAACAGCTTAGGTTTTTGATTAATATTGGGTACATTGAGAGCTGAGTGAGGTATGGGGGGGGGGGATTGAAGGTTGCTTATCCCCTACCAGAGATGGAGCCCAGAGTTGCCTATACGTGGGGGAGTCCTTACTGGGTGGACCTGTGCGGGTACAATTGTTGTACCCTGGGGCAGTGTTTCCTTTCTTATTAGTTCCTTGATCTGCTGGGCCCCATGGTTCCCAGAGGCATCTGGGAGATGTAGTTCCTGGCAACATATTAGGCCAATGACTTTGAATCCAGGCCTCAGTGTCTCGGGGAGATTCTGCAAGGAAGGACTGGCCATTTTTGGACAGTTACAGTGCAGTAAGGCCCTTGAATCGATACTGGATTGCATTTGCATTTAGGACCTTTTTAAGAGGCTTATAAGCTTTACGCTTAGCCGCAACCTCCTGTGTAAAGTCCCAGTAGTACGAGATGGTGTTGCCTCTCCAAGTTAGCTCCCCAATGTCTCTTGCAGCCCTAAGTAATTGCTCCTTAACTGAGAAACACAACAGGTAGGTGATTATAGTCCGGGGGCTTTTGGTGTTGTTTGGGTTGCCAGAAACTCGATGCGCACGTTCAACACCCACCGTCTTTTTTCAGCATTCACCTAATAGTTGCGGAATCCACTAATTTAGGAATCTCTCCATGTTTGGGCCCTTTGTCCCCTCTGGCACACCGAGAATCCGAATGTTGTTTCTCCTACTTAGGTTTTCCTGATCCTCCACTCTATGCCATAACTAGGCTAACTTAGCTGCATGATCCCTAAGTTTATGCAGCACATTTATATGTTGACCTTCCAGCTCCTCCACTCGCTGTTCAAGAACATTGTGTTGATCCTCAAGCCTGCGGACATCTGCAACATTGCCCGCTAAGGAGGCACCAATTGTATCCACTCTGGATAGCAGCACTTTGAGCATTTTAGTGATATTAGCAAGGGCTTCCCCCACCTGCGCTTGGTCCGGAGATCTGAGGGGAACCCTGCCTGCAGCTCCCTCATTACTGCTGTCTAGAGGGTCCATCTTGCTGAGAGAACTAGCGATCAGCAGATAGACAGTATATTGGTAATCTGTCACCGGGAGCTGCTTAGGTCCCGTTTAGCCGCTGAACATCCTCAATCGCAAGCCGGGTAGTGAGTGGAGGGGGTGGGGGGAGGAAAGGCGCTGGTGCTCCAGCCAGGAAGGATACTGCATGCCTTAGAAACTGCACTCGGGCCTTTGCTGCCTAACAAAAGAGACAAGGACCGATATCTGCATGGTGCATCGGTTGCTGCAGGAGCGTGGCTATCCCCGAGAACAGTTCCGAAGTGGTGACAGAGGTGAGGAGGGGTATAGTCAGACAAAAAAATAAGCCTTCAGTCCAGCATTTTGACGAACAATATGTAGTTTCTTGCCGGGCTGGGGCAGAGCAAAAGGATTAGGCTGTCATTGTATCCGGGTCCAAGCCATGCCCCCTCCTCCCCCTTTTACATGTCCTCATGAACAATACAGTTGTCATTTTCCACATACTGCCCAAAATGTGTTTTCATCCCTGTGTCGCCAAATGGTATAGCCACTATGCAAAACCACCTTTCAACTAACAAACTGATAGTGCCGCTCTTCATGAGGTGGGGTCACAAAAAGTCTATGTTGAACATTTAGAGTAAAAATACTTACACACGCCTACGGTGTTACGGTTTCCAACTGTAGCACCCCACCCTGTACAGACTGACAGGAGTCAGGGGTGTGACTTGGGATCGTCGGCTGTAATGCTCACGCTATTCCACCCCCACCCCTGACCTGCAGCCAGTGACGGCCATCGTGGTGTGCCTTGCAGTGTTCGACCACAAAGTTCACCCCATTTTCCTATACTGCACCCACCTCAGCGTATTCCCTTATGGAATGGGGTACGTATAACACCCAAAGACACCAAAGCACACCACAACACTTGTCAGTGTCTACAGGGTAGGGTGAGGTAAAATGGCATGAGCATTATAGCTGATGACCCAAAGGCACACCCCAATATCTGTCGGTCTCTGCAAGGTGGGGATGGAGTTGGCATCACTTTAATACTTCACTGTCATTCCTATTATGCGTCTCTAACTAACTCCTGCACTACCAATGCCAATGCCAGTGAGACAACATTCAGCATTGACAAATGCTTGTTATAATTTACCACTGAAAGGGAGGAGAAAGTTACAGCATAGGAAATACCTAAAAACCTTTGTCAAATGCCTAATACTACTGTTGCTACTTCTCTCGGGCAATATTCACCCCAACCCTGGACCTCCACAACTGTCGACAATGAAGTCCGACAGCTCTGCTACTCTATCCTTGGCAAGTATAAATATCTGCAGCCTCTTTCTGAAATTCGATACCATCACTGCCTGGATCTCCCAACACAACCCGGACATACTATCGGTCATTGAGACATGGCTATCCCCAAAGATGCCTGAGTCTACTATTGACATTTCTGGTTACACAGGCTGTAGGCATGGCAGGCTGACTAAGAAAGGTGGGGGCTGCGCCCTCTACCTTAAAGATACACTTGTGGGTCAATTTCTGGCCCTAACTAGCACTGGAAATGACATTCAGATTCTAGCCATTAATGTACTGCTTGGTGCCCACAATAAGGCATTGACCATTGCGTCAGTATATATCCCACCTAAGCTGACTAGTCAGGGTCTTCCATCCCTCCTTGACTCATCAACTCCTGTGGGTGAAACACAGAACTGATTCTGCTTAGTAACTTCAGTGTTAACTGGCTAGCCCCCGTGCAAGCACCTATAAGGACGCCTTGGCAGCTGCCAGCCTGGCACAAATGGTACAGTCACCCACCAGGATAAACTTCAGGATGGGAACATCCTCTCTCCTGGACTGGGTCCTCACTAATCAACCTGAACACATCACTTACATTGAAGTACTCCCGGACACCATAAGTGACCATTCTCCAGTCATTTCCCGCTGGTCTAACAAATTCAACAACTCCCCACCAAAATTCATTGTCAGTAGAATACTTCTAGCTGGTGGATTAGGTCCATTAAAAATGCACCTGCAATCACTCGACTGGTCTCCAGTTGATGATTTTTTTTTTTTATTTAGTTGTTTAACCAGGTATAGCACACTCAGAACATGGACTCAGCTCTAGAATACTTTATCACTACCTTTAACGCAGCATGTGATGTTCATGCTCCGTACAAGAAATGAAAGATTACAGGATGAATAAACCCATGGGTGACTCACAACATCCTTGAATGGATGAAATCCCATGACAAGCTATGGTACTGTGCTAAAGTGTCTAACACCTTAGGGAATACTCAGGTTTACAAATCAACACAGAATTTATGCACAAGATCTATCCGACAGGTAACAGTCTCCTATTATACGAATTCCCTTGCAAACACCTGGAATGACGGGAGGAAGTTCTGGGACAACCTCTCCGAGGTAATTGGAAAAAGACCCAAAGTTGCACCCACAATGCTCAGTATTCATGGAACTATCACCCTGGATAAAGTAACCATTGCTAACACCTTCAACTCAACATTTTCTGACCTTAGTCAGTGCTCCCACCTAACTTCTTTGATCGGGCACCAACAGTAACCCATCCCCACCATCCCTCAGGCTGCCTATCTGCACCCCCCATTTATTTTAAGGCTATCACTGAAGGGCTAGCCAGGAAACATCTACTCAAAGTACTACGGAAGTCTAGACATAGTGCTGACTCCCTTGATTTGAAACTCAACACCCTCACCTTTGATGAATTTCTGCCACCCCTTACAAAAATTCTCAACTGCTCTCTTGTGCTCTCACAATTCCCAAGTAAATGGAAGTCCGCTGTGGTGACTTCTATCCACAAAAGTGATGACAAGACTCTCACAAACAACTACAGACCTATAGTCATCCTACCCTCACTCTCCAAGGCTTTGGAAAAGATAGTTGCTGAACAACTCATGGACTACCTGGAAAAATATAACCTCCAGTGTTCCCAACAACACAGTTTTCGGAAAAGGTCACAGCACCACCACTGCACTTCTAGACTTCACCTCCTTCAACCACCAGGCACTAGACCACAACCAATTGGCCAGTGCCACCTTTATTGATCTGACTAAGGTGTTTGATACAATTAACCACTCCCTACTAACCGGACAACTATCACATTTGACCTTTCACAGGATGCCACTCACTGGTTCGAAAGCTACCTTAGTGACCGCTCTCAGCAGGTCAGAATTGGAGACTCCATCTAGACCCCCCCTCCCAGTCTGTTCAAGTGTACCACAAGGTTCCATCCTTGGCCCCCTACTTTTCAGTATCTTCATGAACGACCTCCCTGCCACTTGCCATGACCAAATTATACTCTGTGCAGATGATGCAGTCATTTTCTCGATCCACTCTGACCCCCATCACCTCCAGCAATAGCTACAGCGTAGTTTCTCAGAAGTTGAAAACTGGTTCACGTCACGTAAACTCAGCCTAAACTACTCAAAAACCAAATCAATGCTGTTTCATGGTACTCAGAACAAACACAAACTCCAACAACTGCTAATCTACAATAGTGGTGGCATTGTGCTGGAACAGGAAGACCATTTCAAATACCTGGGAGTGACCCTCGAATCCACTCTTTCATACACCGCACATATAAATAACCTTGTTAAAGCTGTGAATACCTGCATAGGGCTGCTATATAGGCATAGGCACTATTTGACAGACAAAGCATTAAAACTTGCCATCCAGAGCTCAGTTACCTCTTTAATTGACTATTTATTTATTTAGTTAAACATCAGTTTAGAAACCTTTGAGCCAGAGGCTCATTTACAAAGGTACCTCGTCACAAAGACGACATCAGAACAGTAGTACAAGGGACACAGTACTTACAAACAAAAAAGTTACAGTTCAATTACAATTTTGTTACAATAGAATACAATCTCCAGCGAAGCAACAGATAACAAAAGGTGCAAAACTTATGGTCAGGGGAGAGCTGGTGGGAGTAGAAGGGAGGGAGATAGGGGAGGAGGAATTAGTAGGGAAAGAAAGGGGGGGGGGGAGCCGCTCAGTGAGCATTGTCAAACAGAGTATATATTTTTTATTTTTTTATATTTTTACACTAGGCTAGCGGCAGTTGCATTTGCGAGAGCTAAGCAGGAAGTTTCTGAGCCTGTGGCCTCGTAGTTTATGGATCAGCTACTGACACTGCTCTGCGGTGTATAGCCATAGCCCTAAACAAGGTCTGCCAGCTCCTCACCACAGCCTCTAGACTCACACACAAGTGATCTCTATGAACAGGCTAACTGGCTACAGCTTCAATGCAGAATTAAGTATAAGACCTGCTTACTTGCAAAGAAGACAGTGCTAGGCCTCCTTCCACCAGGGGTTCAGTCTATACTTTCCCCTCACTGTGCCACCCACCTTACCAGGAGTTCTGGAACACTATTCTTCACAGATTCCCACTGCCGGACCACTCAAGGGAAGCACTCCTACAAAGTTAGAGCCTCTAACTGGTTCAACACACTCCCAGTGGTTATCACCAATGCACTGAATTTCAGCTCCATTAAGCACAAACTACGACAGCACTTGGTGGCCAGTGCCTACTGTGACTGCTACACTTAAATTCCCTAATCGCCCTCCTGGTCTTTCTATTACTTATTTATTTATTTAGTTTTTGATTGGGTAACTGCACTAGACAAATTCTGCCTATTTTCAGGCACGACCCGGAGGAGAGGGATACAGATGAATGCCAACTGATTTTGAACCAGATTAAGCTGTTGTGGTATTTTAGTGAATGGGGGGAAATTTGGCCAGGGCACTTGGGAAATTCCCCTACTCACAGGTAGGGGAACCTGAAATCCTGGTTCTTGGATCTGAGATGGCAGACACTATGCAGGAGCAGGGCGTGAAGCTGGAAGTGGAACAGGGTATGAAACATGTTTCAGCGACCATGGATACTAGTGTTGTGGCCACCTCGTTGGATTTCTCTAACAGAATTCCTGTGAAGGGTTCTGGTGGCTTACTTGTGGATCGTTTGAAGATGGATGTTGTGTTAGCGGGTCATGACCATGTCGCTATTGACCCGACACTTTTTTCTGGAGACCGACAGAGATACTCTGCATATGGAAACTTTGAGCCCCGAGAAGCTGGCTTTACTACACCAAGAAGAGGAGCGGCATCAGGTGGCTCGCCGAGCACTTTTTGGCAGGCTTACTTCCTCAACCAACGTCTGTACAGCCTGCGTCGTTGCCCGGAGAAACAGAGTTTTGGGAGGTTCCTCTCCCACCCCAAGACTTGTCGGTTTTGCCTTCTGTACCACTCACTTTGGATCATCAGGTTAGTGCCCCAGAGAATTTACCTGGTGTGGTTTCAGCTTGCTCTGGGTCACAGGTCAATTTGTCTCCTGCGTCTACGCCATCTGGCAACATTTTACCTGAGGCTCCTCGATCTCGGTTGGATTCTTCTATTGTTTCACCCTTTTCAGCTGCATTACCGGCGGCTTCCCTGGAAACTTTGAAACTGGCTCTTTTGTGGGAAGAAGCAGTGACTTTAGCCCAAGACACGGCCACTACTTCTGCCTGGTCTGTGGAACAGGCTTTGCTAGCTGCAGGATGGGAGTGTGGTTCCTCAAGCGGTCAGTGGGTTTCGGGAGCTTCTCCTATCCAGATCCCCCAGACTGTACGCCTGTAAGAACCGTAGTCTCGGCGGTTCGCTAGTTGGGGATCCAATCTTCACCACTGCAGCTGCCGGATGAATTACTTATGTCCCAGAACCAGTATTGGTGTTACCTGGTACTGCGGAGGACTCAATGACAGCTCCTTTGGAGACAGCACCCACTCCTTTTTCAGATTCTAAGGTGTCTTATTCAGCAGTGGTCTCTCGCTTCAAAGAGACCCCCTTCCCAAGGCCCAATGCTGCCTGCCAAATGACACAATGCAGTGCGGCTGCATTATATTGGGGGTATGACTGAAGCCCCTGATAGGGTTTTTGTGACTCAGACATTACTCAAGGAATATTTAAAGTTTTTTGCAACTGAGATACGTGCTTTATTACATGTCTCAGGGGAATCCACCTTTGATATCAGTTTTAAGACCCAACAGGGCCTAGAATGTTTTTGGTTAAAATATCAGAGGGTCCAGAAATCCCCCTTATGGGCCCATTTCTCAGTTCTGCCCTTGTCATGACCCACCCAGAAAATGGTTACTGTTCTGTTCTGTAGTGAGGAGGTCAGCATGTCTGATTTGACTCGTTGGCTTAAGGCTAGATGTACTGTTCTCTTGGAACCTGAGGCTATATTTGATTCTGAGCACTTATGGACTGGGGGTTGGAGGGTCCGAGTTATGCTCAAAATGACAGACTCTGGTATAGCACATCTTCCCAACAGCTTTTTTTGGGGATGGGATAGGGGACTCCTTTTTTATTCGGGACAGCCCAAAGCATGCTATCGGTGCCAGTCAGTCTCTCATTTGAGTAGTGCCTGTGGCCAGATGAAGTGCACGGTCTGTGAGGATTTGGGCCATTCTGGTTTTCACTGTGTAGAACAAGTACGTTGAAACTTATGTGATGCACTGGGCCATAATTTCCAATCTTGTAGCTGGGCCTCTCATAATATCCTGAATCTAGCTGATGTTGCGGATCAGCGTCTTTATATTACTTTGGCACAAAAGAAAATAATTTTTGCCTAAAAGGAACAGGTGGATGTGCACAGTGAAGGTGGCTCAGTCATTCTTGAGGGGGATTATGTTGTGGCCCCTGCTGTTCAAGTGGATCAGACCGAAAGTGGTGTGCCTTCGACATCCCTTTCTACGGTTTCTGATGCATCTATGCCTTCTTTACCTGTTGAGCATGTTGCTCAACCTCTGGCTGATGATTTTACATCCAAGACTGGCCTTCCTATGGAACAATCTCCTGAAAGTCTGGTTGTTTCAGATATTGTCACCCTCTCACCCCAACATCCTTTGCCTACAGTTCCTCTGGACTCAGGGATAATGGGACCAACCCCTCCACCTTACCAACCTGGCTCAGCCCCAACTGCTGCCCAGGTGACTCATAGCAAGAAATTATTAGACTCTAGGCCTACCTTTAGGGTTCTCCCCTCTCCAATAAAGTTGATCTCTTGCAGTCTACAGGGGACTCTTCAGAAGATTCTGATTCTTCTTCCCTGCCATCTTCCATGCCAGATCATTCCACTGATACAGAAGCCCCGATTGAGCACACTGGAAAGCGGAAGGCTAAAACTAAACATAAGAGTTCTGCCTCCCACAAAGGGAGACTGAAATGAGGGAGATTATGGGTTTTCTTTTTCTCTTTTCCCTGGTTTGCTGATGCTGTCTACTGGGCATACTTTTTATTCCCTTAATGTGAATACTATTAAGAATTCAGCAAAACGTGATTTGGTTTTCTCCTATTTAATGCTTTCTGTTTCAGGTACTGTTTTTTTGCAAGATGTTCGTTTTCATACTCTGCCTGAAGTTATGCAAGCCACTAGGGCCTGGTACCCGGGCCCCTCATTTTGGTCTATTGGTCAGGAAACTGCTTCTAGGGTGGGTATTCTGTTTTGATCCTCAGAGATGCAGTTAAACTGTATGTTTTGGTCCCTGGCCGTGTTCTTATTTTAGATGTCCGGTTCCATAATATTTTTTACCATCTTATTAATCCTTTATGCCCCTCAAACTAAGGCCCTCCAAGTTGAGCTGTTTAAAACTATTCAACCTTTCTTACATACCTCACAGTTTGGTGATTTTGGTGGTGATTTTTATTGTGGTTTATCATTTCACAACAGAACACATACTTCTAAGTCTACTAAACTGTATTCCGATTCTATTTTTTTAGCCTCTTTGATTAAAATGGGTAATCTAATCGACTCTTATTGTTTTCATACTGGCTTACATACACCAACTTTTTATAAGGGTAACTTGGCTACACGGATTGATTTTTTTTTTTCATTTCCTCCTTTTTATCTGTTCGGACGGTGGTAGTTCAATTGGCTGAGTTCTCTGATCATGGGATGGAATCTCTTACTCTTGGTGAGGTTGATGATATCCGGAGGGGCCCTGGTACCTGGAAGATGAATATTTCTGTTCTATTGGATGCTGACTTTACTTTGCTTCTGCGGGATTTTGTAGTGGCCAGGAAATCGGTCTTTCTATTATACGATGATGCTGTACAATGGTGATTGGACACTAAGCATGATCTGGTTTATTTCTTGACACAGTACAGTAGGACTGTCTGCATGTCTTGATACAAGAATTACTTACCCTTATGGACCCGCCTGCAGAGACTAATTACCCTGCCCCTTACAATAGGCTTTGACTAGACCTCCCAGATCCAGTATTTCAAGACTCATATGCAAAAATTTTATTCAGAACAAGCGAATGCAATACGTCATCAGCAACAATTTGGTACTAAAGATTCTTTGGCCTCGGTATGCCCCTTTGAGGCCTGTAATTCCCATGTCAGCCATAAAGACATGTCCTCTCTGTACAATTCTGTAGGTCAGACTGTTCGGACTCAATCTACACTAATATCAATTGTTGCCGAATATACTGAAAGTAAATTTGCACCTTTGCTCTTTGACCTTGCGAATGCGAAGATTTTCCTCTCTCATATTGATTTCCCTATGCTTTCTTTACAGGATAGTTCCCATCTGATATCAGATTTTCTTCCCTTGGAGGTCATGGATGCTATTCGGTCTTTAAAATCGAATATGGCCCCTGGCCCTGATGGTTTGCCATCGGAAATTTATAAATTAGTTGCCCAAGACTGGGGGGATGAACTGACCCAGGTATATAACAGTCTTTTACTTGGTACCTCTTTGCCTTTATCTTTTAATATGGGTTCTCTGCTTTATTTGTTTAAATCGGGTGACTGGCACGCACTGACTAATTAGCAGCCGATCGGTTTATTGAATACTGATTTTAAGTTACTCTCTAAGATTTTGGCTAAACATTTGCTGTCTATAGCCGCAGACTTGATTTCAGTTAGTCAAACATCCTCTGTCCTGAGACGTTCTATTCAAGATAATTTATTGGTGATCAGAGAAATTTTCGATAAAGGTTTCTTAAATTTGGTACATGGTTACGTATTGTCTTTAGATCAGAAACAGGCCTTTGATGCGGTGCAGCATGAATTTTTGTGGTTGGTTTTGGAGAAATGTTGGATACCTCATGAATTTATCCACTGGCTTTGGCTGCTTTATCAGACAGTCACTGTTTTTCCTCTGGTAAATGGTTGGCGTGGCCCTTTAATTGGAATTAAGCATGGGTTACGACAAGGTTGCCCCTTCTATTAATTTTTTTTGGACCCCTTACTGAAACTCTTACAATTCTCTCCTGGCATACTACCAATAGTACTTTCTCCTACAATAAGTGTTTGTCCGGTTCTAGCCTATGCAGATGACATGTGTTTATTGTTGCGAACTCCTGAATCTATACTGGTGGCTTTACACTTGTTCTCCAAATTTGGAGCAGTGGCTGGCAATAGTTTAAATTTCCAAAAGTGTAAAGGTTTTAGGTTAGGGCTGGATAGCCCAGCCTTGCTGTCTTTAGGGGGTATACAATTTGGGATTGCTCCAATTCGGACTTTGGGGTATTTATTTTGGTATGCCGTGTCCAGACGTATACAACTGGACTATGAAACTTGATATGGCACAGCGGAAGATATCTGATTGGAACAAATAGAAAATGGGGAAGAAAAAGAGGGTGTATCTGGTTAAAACCTATTTGGTGCCGATATTTTTCTTTCTGAGTTATATTTATCCGCCCCCAAAGGTCATGGAGATGAGATTACTAAGTTTTTTTTTTTTTCAGGCGGTATGGGGCAGTAGGCTTAACCCCATACAACGTAATAAATTATACCTTTCTATTGCTCGAGGAGGGTTGAACATGATACACCCTTTATTCTTCTTTAATAGCATTTTTTTATGGCTAATCTTCGCCCACTCTTCATTCTTTCTAATAGGTGTTGGAAGCCTTGGGTGTTTGATACAATTCAGTTTTGGTTTAGACTATGGGAGGGAGGCACTTTGAGAGTGGTTAAGCAAATACCTATCGCCCCTCTTTATTGGAAAGATACTTTTGCTAGATTACGACAATGGAAGGTACCTACTTCTGGAATTATTTCTGATCAAAGGAAACGCTTGTATTTTATGTTATTAGATACTATTTGTCATGTTACTGTTATGTTTGGTCGTTGTCCTGCAGATAAACGGACAAGTGTTTTACAATTTTTGCGGAATCCTAGAATTACCACCCAGATGTGGGATATGCACTGGCTTAGCTGTCATGATAAACTGAACATGAAAAGTAATCATAAGCATAGACAGCTGAGTGAGAGGTATTGCAGTAGACCGGGTGGCTTTTCAATGCTCGAAACCTTGGATTACTTTTTTTTTCATTGTTCCTTTATAATCAGATTTTGGATTTTTTCTGGCCACCACATGGCAAATCCCAGTTTTTGCTTTTGTTTCGCTTGATAATTTAATGTATGGAGAGACATCTGGTCCCTGGCAAAGTTGGGATGGGGAGACTTTTGGAAGTTATATTTACTGTGTGTAAATGGCACATTTGGTCGGCTCAGTGTTTATTCACCTTGCAACAAAAACAGTCTTCACATCTGGAATTAGTAGGACACATTACCAAAGACCTGAGATTGATTTGTGCTTCTGAGCATCAATCCCTGCAAGATGCTTTATGGTTGGCTAAGTGGAGGGGATTGCCTTGGATTACATATTATGATGCTCCTATTACTTGAAGGCTACATTGTTCTTATTGATTTTTGCCTTTGGACCTAATTTCCTTTTCTTTTTTTGTTTTTTTATGTTTCACGCTAAGGCTGTGTTTTTTTATATGCATGAATTTAATGCTGTATTTTCTTTAAGGGTTATTTAGACTATTGTACCTATGTTTTTTTTTTGTTTTTTTTTTGTTTTGTTTTGTCTTTAGTTTTATTTCTAATAAAAGTTTCCCCTACTCTTTTTGAGAAGTGCCATGGGATCTTTAACATCCACCTGAACTACCACCAGAACAGGCAGATGGGACCTCGGTTTAATGTCTCATCCGAAAGATGGCACCTCAGGAGTGCAGCACCCCCCTCATGCTGCACTGCAGTGTCAGTATTGGGATATTAACCCAAGTGCCTGGTGTGGGGCTACAACCCACAGCCTTATGATCTCCCAGCCTCAGAGGCGAGTGTGCTACCTGCTGAGCCACTGACACTGATGCACTCTCCCCACACCCCACTCCCTCCCTATTAACTCTTTCCAATATCTCACGTCAGCCACCTCAGCCTCCTCCCTTGCCCCCCAGATTTCATTCCTCCCTCTCTCCATGCCCTCTTACATCCTTGTCCCTCCCTTCACCTATTATCCCCTACACCACCTGGCTTTCATATTCTCACTCTCCTTTCTCCCCTAGACCTCCTTAACACCCTTCTAGTCCTCATTTCTCTCTTTCTCCTCCTTGCCTATCCTAACTCTTCTCTCCTTCCCCCACCCATCCTATTACCCCCTTACATCTGCCAACCCTTCTCCCCTCCATCACCACCTACTCCTCTCTTTCACCACCTACCTTATCCTTCCAATCCCCCACCCTTCGGTTCTTGCCTGTCCCCTACTACCTTGTCCTCTCACCAAGTACCTGTGGCCCTCTCATGCACTAGTCAGATCACTATTTCAGTTGTAACCACCCCAGGGTCTCTTTGTATAATGTCTGGCAATATTGCACCATTGCTTCCATCCACGTTGATACTGACAAAGTTTTGGCAGCTCATGCAGTCTGTAATGTTTTACCTGTTATTAATTCTACTGTCTTGTCTTATCTGGACAAAGTCACTGGCAGCTCATGTACTATACAGTAACTATATTAACTGTTATCTACCTACCTGTTCTTGTTATATACTTGTCCATTGTCCACAACGTGGAACCTTTGCGAAAGAGCACTGTTTGCTCAAAGATGTTATCCAAAATTTTCATAAATAAATCAATAAAAATATAAAATGTCTTGTCTCCTTTTGATACTGCCTGAGCTATTCTTTCTTCAGTTTGCACCTTTGTGCTCCTTATTGCTTTCCCTGATTCCCTGTTTTCCGGTTTAGGAAAATTGTTCCCCTGATGACTGGTCTGAGATCAACCTGGTCTGAGACTGGATTCTGAGCAACCTGGTCTGAGACCAGTTTCAGAGCTGCCTGGTCTTAGTCTAATTTCCATGCCACCTGGTCTGAGACCAATTTCTCGTTCCAGCTGAACTGGTCTGAGATTAGTTATTGTCACATAAGTGTCTAACCAAAGGCTTGCTAGATAGCAGCCAGCATAGTGTAGCGGTTAATGTACTAGGCTGTGAGCTTGACAATCTGGTTTGCATCTCACTTCCCCCTAAATTTCTTTTGACCCCAAATTTCACTGATGTGGTGATCCACGGCAGCGTGGAGTTAGTAATAGTAAATCTACAAAGGGAGCTGGTGCAGCAAAAAAAACTAAGTGTGACAAAGAAAGCTCCTGTACAGCAATAAAACTGGTCCTAGACCAGGTGGCTCGGAAACTGGTCTCAGACCAGGTTGCACAGAAACTAGTCTCTGACCAGTCATCAGGGGAACAAAACTTCCTCTGGCCTGTTTTCACTGATACACTTTCCTATCCTCCTCTCTCTGGATCTCCTTCTACCTTCTGAATACTGCTCTTTTAGCATTTTGCTTTTTCTGCCATCTCTTTTGAGAACCATAGCAGTCTCCTCTTCCTTTGGCTTTAGTTGCTTGCTTGATGCAGAGATTTGTTGCCTTCACTATGCCCTCTTTTAGTTTGGCACACTGTTCATCCACCCCCTGGTCATCTCCCCCTGCCAAGTCATTCCTGTGGCATTCAACCATCATTATAAAATCTGCCCCTCTGAAGTCCAGGACTCTCGCCATTGCGGGTCTGGATTCTGCAGCTATTCTTATGTTGAACCACATGGTACAATGATCACTGGTCCCCAGATGGCTTCCCACCTTGATGTCTGCAACACTGTCCCTATTGGTAAGCACCAGGTCCAGTATTGCCCCATCATGAGTGAGTTAACTGACTAGATGCCTGAGGAACACTCCCTGCAGGGAGTCAAGGATGTCCCTGCATCTGAGGCTGCAGCTGGAAGGCTCCAGTATACACCCTGCAGGTTGAAGTCCCCCACCAGCAACAATTCCCCCTTTTCAGTCATTTTTCTAATTGCTTCTAGCATTGCCTTATCAAACTCCTCCCCCAGTGCCAGAGGCTTGTAGATCACACCTGCCCGAATAGTGGATTAATTTCTTGACTCAAGGGTGACCGACAACACCTCTGCCCCACCTCTGCTTCCCTGAATTCCACGTATTTCTATTGCTTTTATGCTTTCCTTCAAATAAAGCACTGCCCCCCTTTCCTTCCCACCCTGTCCTTTCTCAATAGCATTGTAGCCTGGTATGGCCAAGTCCCAGTCATGGTTGTCAGTGCACTGTAACTCTGTAATGGCCACAATATCCAGGTCAGCCTCTGCCATGATAATTTCTAGATCGGGGGTCTTATTAAGCAGACTTGTAGCATTCACACACATAGCCTTCCAGATTTTCATAGTTCTTTGCTTGTTTCTCTCCCTTTTATGTTGATTGCACACAGCGCAAGAAACATATTGGGACAGCTTTCTCAGAAGCAGGTTGTGGAGGCATGGCACTGTTGTGGCCAATGCCCCCACAGCCTGAAAAGGCTGGTCCCGCTTCCCCCAATGCCGTGGCATGCTGCTGGTGACACAAGTTTGGAACCTTGCCACCAACTTGTGACAATTTAGCTGCTGCAATCAGGGGCCACCTCGTCATTGCAGCGTAAGCCATCCGCTACAATGAGGGAGCGACCCGTCATTGCAGGGCGGGATCTTTATAGGGTGATATTGTTTATGAACAGGGTGGTGGTTTGCCGCCATGTTCGCAAACAAAATTAAACCCCCCCATTTACTTGCAGACTGGGGCCCCAGTCCCCATCGGCTTCACTGCCTGCATGTTTCTGTTGCCGACGGGAGAGCCCACTCCCCGTCAGCATTATGTAAACCCCTCTCCCCCGCATATATTCTCTGCCAATGGGGTGCCAAATCCAGGTCAGCATAATCTAAGCCCCCCCTTTTGTTGTGTGCCGATGGGGGTGCCCAGTCCCCCGTCGGCTACTGCTGCCCCCCCAAAGAGAGAGTCTGGTGGCACGCTGGGAGCCCACCCCAGCATGCCACATGCCCCTGTGAAATAAAAAACTGTCCGGTGATGTGTGTTTTTTTTGTAACCCTGTAAAAAAGGAAACTGTCCCTCGGAGGTCTACCTGCCCCCCTCCCACAACCCACGCCCACCCACTGCGCACCCTGCCTCCCCACACCACCCTCACCCCATACTTACCTCCAGAGCTCGGCGTGATGATCTTCGGTGGATCTGGAACACGTCTGCACTCTTCAAAGCCGACTGTGAACTGAGGAAATGCCAGTAAGCTGTATAATGGAATAAATGGGGTTTTTCCAACTTTAATGCATATCTCAGCCATTATTTGGAATTTTGGCACCAAATTTTCAACTTGGGGGTTTTGGGACCACTCCTCATGAATTCTTGAACTGTCATGGCATTAATCAACCCCGAAAGGTGATTTTGTGATCACTGCATGGAATCACCTTTCGGGGCCAATTAACAAAACGACGACAGTGCCAGTGTTCATGAGGTGGGCTCTCAAAAAGCCTATGTTGCAAATTTGGTGGAAAACAATCCAAAAAATGACTGTTTTATGAGCCTGCGCTGCACAGTTGCTATGCACGCTTGTAACTTCATGAATTTGCAATATTTTCAAGCCAGATTTTCAACATTGGCATTTGTTCACATCCTCGCGGAAATGTGGTTTTGTACTTCTGGCGCAGAATGGCGTGGTCGCTGTGGGAAATCAGTGTTCGGGACAGATATAGAAAATGACAGTGACACTGTTCATGAGTAGAGGTCCTAAAATGCCTATGTTGAAAATTTGGTAACTATACTCTATAAAATGACTGTGTTACGAGCGTGCATTGCGCAGTTTACACGCATGCTCGTAACTTTGCGAATTTATAATATTTTCACTTCAGATTTTCAACATTGCCATTTTTATATACCTACTTATGAACAGTGCAGCTGTCATTTTTCCCATCCTGGCTGAAATGTGTTTTCGCACTTCCGGTGCAGAATAGAGTGGTCGCTGTGGGAAATCACTGTCCGGGACAGACTAATAAAATGACAGTGATACTGTTCATGAGCAGAGGTCCTAAAATGCCTATGTTAAAAATTTGGTGATGATAGCCCATCAAATGACTGTGTTAAAAGTGTGCGTTGCACACTTCCACGCACCCTTGTAACTTCGCAGATTTGTAATATTGTCATGCCAGATTTTCAACAGTGGCATTTTTTCACACCTCCTTATGAGAAGTGCAGCTGTCATTTTTCACATCCTGACTGAAATGTGGTTTCACAGTTGTGGCACAGAATAATGCGGTCGCTGTGGGAAATCAGTGTTTGGACAGATTAAGAAAATGACAGTGTCACTGTTCATGAGCAGAGGTCCTAAAATCTCTATGTTGAAAATTTGGTGACAAAACTCCATAACATGACTGTGTTACAAGCGTGCATTCAACTGTTTCCACGTACCCTTGTAACTTCGCAAATTTGTAATATTTTCACGCCACGTTTTCAACAGTGGCATTTTTTTCACACCTCCTTATGAACAGTACAGCTGTCATTTTTCACATCCTGGCTAAAATATGTTTTTGCACTCCTGTTGGAGAATAGCACGGTCACTTTGGGAAATCAGTGTTTCGGACAGATTAAGATCAAATGAGTGAGAGGGGGGAGTGACCGAGCTCAACTGAGCTCTGTCGGGACTGCTCTCGATTTGTTTGTGGGCACAAAAAGGCCCCAACGCAAGAGGCCAGTACAAAAGGGCAGCCTGCAGCACTGGGAGAAACAGAATGAGAGAGCGAGTGAGGGAAGGGGAGTGAGCGAACTCACCGGAGCGCTGTCAGGGCTGCTGAGGATTTGTTTGTGGGCAGGAAAAGGAGTCAATGCAGGCAGGGGCCCAGTAGAAAAGGCCAGCCTGCAGCGGTGTGAGAAACAGTACGAGTGAGTGAGACAGGGGGACTGAGTGAGCTCAACAGAGCTCTATCAGGACTGATGTGGATTTCTTTGTGGGCAGAAAAAGGCAACAGTGCTGGCAGGAGCCCTGTACAAAAGGGCTGCTTGCAGCACCAGGACAAACAGAATGAGCGCGTGACAGAGGGAGACTGAGTGACCTCAATGGAGCTCTGTCGGGCCAGTTACGGATTTCTCTGTGGACAGACAAAGGTGCCAATGCAGCCAGGAGCCCTGTACGCAGCCTGCAGCGTCAAGAGAAACAGAATGAGTGAGTGACAGAGCGGTAGTGAGCGAGCTCAACGGAGCTCTATTGTGGCTGCTGCAGATTTCTTTGTGGGCAGAAAATGCGGCAATGCAGGCAGGAGCCCAGTACAAAAGGCCAGCTTGCAGCGCCACCAGAAACAGAATGCGAGAGTGAGAGAGGGGGAGTGAGCGAGCTCAATGGAGCTGTGTCGAGACTTCAAATTTCTTTCTGGCAAGAACAAGCCGCCAATGCAGGCAGGAGCCCAGTACAAAAGGGCAGCCTGCAGCAGCAGGAGACACAGAATGAGCGAGTGAGGGAGGGGGAGTAAGTGAGTTCAACGGAGCTCTGTTGGGACAGCTGCAGATTTGTTTGTGGGCAGAAAAAGGCAGCAATGCACGCAGGGGCCCAGTACAGAATTGCAGCCTGCAGTGGCGGGAAAACCAGAATGACCAAGTGAGAGAGGAGGAGTGAGCGAGCTCAACGGAGCTCTATTGTAACTGCTGCAAATTTCTTTGTGGGCAGAAGAAGGTGGCAATGTAGGCAGGATCTCAATAGAAAAGGGCAGCCTGCAGCGCTGGCAGAAACGGAATGAGTGAGTGAGAGAAGGGGAGTGAGCAAGCTCAACGGAGCTTTGTCGGGACTGCTGCAGATTTCTTTGTGAGCAGAAAAAGGTGCCAATGCAGGCAGGAGCCCAGTACAAAAGGGCAGTCTGCAGCGCCGCGAGAAACACAACGAGCATGAGAGAGAGGGGGAGTGATCGAGCTCAATGGAGCTCTAGCGTGACTGCTGTGGATTTCTTTGTTGGCAGAAAAAGGCGGCAACACAGGCAGGAGCCCAGTACAAAAGGCCAGCCTGCAGTGCTGGCAGAAACGGAACGAGTGAGTGAGAGAGGGGGAGTCAGCAGGCTCAACAGACCTGAGTCGGGACTGCTGCAGATTTCTTTGTGGGCAGAAAAAGGCACCAACAGAGGCAGGAGCCCAGTACAAAGGGCAGCCTGCAGCGCCAGGAGAAACAGAATGAGCGAGTGAGAGAGGGGGAGTGAGCCACCTCAACGCAGCTCTGTCGGAACAGCTGCAGATTTCTTAGTGGGCAGAACAAGGTGCCAATGCAGGCAGGAGCCCAGTACAAAACAGCAGCCTGCAGCACCGGGAGAAACAGACTGAGTCAGTGACAGAGGGGCAGTGAGTGAGCTCAACACACCAATGCAATCAACATTCGGCATTGACAAATGCTTGTTCCTTTTGTTCCCCCTTCACCACCCTTCTCTTTTGACTGCTTTTTTTTTCCCACTTTCTTCTTAGATATCTTGCTTAATTAACTTGCTCCTTGGAAGGACTCTCTCCCCCTCAGAATCTCCCTATTTTCTATCTCAGCCTGTTGGGAAGGGCAGTTTCTGTCTCCTGTTTTTCTTCCACCACTCCTCCTCTCAGCTAACTCTCCCACTCACCAGCTTCACTGAGTTTATAAAAAACATTAAACTTGGAATTGAAATTTGCAATATTTAGACTATAACAGTAGCTGCATTCTCACCATGTTTTATATCCTAGGTGGGATACTGGACAAGACACCTTAATAAACTTGATTTAATTACAGGTATGAGACCACGCTGTTTGCTGGGATATCAGGATCTCCCATGGTGAGAACAGAAGTGAATGAGTGTCCATCGCTACTGCATGTGTTGTGAGTCACAGAGATGTCGATGCAGAAGCAGCTGTCCGTGCGTGAGTGTCACAGTCGCCCTGTCACTGCACTTGGATACCATACGGCACGCAGGGAGTTCCTGACTGGGTTTGAAGGTAGGGCCTTCCTGCTCTGAAACATAGAAACATAGAATTTGATGGCAGATAAGGACCACTTGGCCCACCTAGTCTGCCCATTTCCCTACCTAATAGATACGCTGCAGATCCTAGTTAACCGATAGCCTACTTCTTCCTACCCCCCACTAGAATTACCTTATGTCTGTCCCATGCATTCTTGAATTCCCCCACTGTTTTTGACTCCATGACCTCCTCAGGAAGGTTGTTCCATGCATCCACAACCCTCTCTGTGAAAAAATACTTTCTAACATTACCTCTGAGTCATCCCCCCCTCTATCTTCAAATTGTGCCCCCTTGTTCTTGCACATCTCTTATTTTGAAAGATGCTACCCTCTTGGACTTTGTTGAAATCCTCCATAACCTGAGTCAGAGCAGGATCCCAGTCCAGCACTATTTGTCTTTTTAGCTAGTCTGTTCAGTCCTGATTCAGTGTGGCAGACAGGGGACTTTTTTTTTTTACAACTGATTGTTATTTCTTTATAATTATGTCCTTTGTTGCCTCTGAGTGCCACACTGAATCAGGACAGAACACACTATCTGGTGCAGAGGTCGGCAATCAAACTGGAGGATTTGCAGCACCAAAATTAATAATTAAAAAAAAAGATCAGAAAATCACTGTGCAAGCTAGTCTGAATAAAAAAAACCTGAAGTGCAGCAGTGTAAAAGTCACCCAGCATACAAATCTGAATGCAAGACTGAAATATCGCTTGGAGATGAGTTTAACTACACAATTAGCAGTAAGAATCGGAAGGAAGTATTTCATAGCAAAATTAAATTAAAATTGGCCAGTTTTACCAGGACCTCATGCATATACTGATGGCAACATACTGGTAGTATACAAAGCTAGTTGAGTTTGGATTGTTTGAATGCCTGCAGCTCACAGCACGGAACTGTCTGCTCAACGCAAATCCATGGCGCTGGCAGACAACAGGGCATAGAAATAGTTTTGGTCACCTTTATGTGTTTACTTGCATTGGTGACAGTACAAAGAAATGCACATTTGTGTGTGCCAGATTATGAATGAATTCCTGTCTTTTTTTTTTTTTTACAAACAAACGAGAACAACAGCCTGTAGCAGTTGAAGGGATGGGAGCAGAGAAACTTTTTAACGCAAATTCATTTCTTTATTTGGATTTGTAATGGAGAATACATATTAAACATAAGTAGGAGCCAGAAAAAGAATGATCGTTTCATTACCATAGATCTAAACAATGAACTTAGGAGAGTCGCGTTCACATGGCACAACAGGTACAGTGAAGTAAACTAACTCCGGTTTTGTACATATCATAAATTCAACGCCAACATTAGTTGGGCTTCTGACTGGTCACACTTTATCTGCTGCATGACTTACACTGGTACACAGCATTGTCTGTATTAAAGCTTAATTATATAAAAATATGAATCTAAAAAGCGTCTCAGAATGCAGGGCTTACTCACAACTATCAGTATTACAAGATGGGGTTTTACACAGGGAATGCTACTATAGCGCTATGGAACTATTCAGGTAATTGAAACAAAAATAACATTGGCATTATAGTAGCGTTCCCTGTGTACAAGCTGTCTCGTGATATTGACAGCAATAGTAGTAAACCTTGCATTCTATGATGCTTTTTAGATACATATTTTTATACTTCAATGCAGACAATGTTGTGTACCAGTGTTAGGCACCAGATAAAGTGTGACCAATAGGAAGCCCGACTATTGTAGCATTGAATTTATGTTATGTAGAAACATGGAATGCTGCATTTTGATATGCTAATGAAATTGGTAAACACATTTAGGGAACAGTTCTTGAAATTAGAAAATTATTTTTTTCCATACATTTTTTTCACAGTGTGCAAGTTGCCAACCAGTGCTGTCATATGGCACCATGTAGCGCTTCGACAGAACAAACAGAACAAGAATAGCATACAGCAGGAATACATGTCTGAGGACAAAACAATACCTCTGGTATAGTAGGTCACATAAACAAGCTTTAGGCATTGTGCCCTGCAGATCTCCAAGCCAAGAAAGAAAACTGTCTGTATACTGTAACTCAAGCACAATGGAACCTGAATGCAGCATGCACCTTGCTGTTGTTACGTATAAGCCTTGAGCATAACTTCAGTTGTGCTATGCTGTTATTGGTAGAAAACACAGAGGATAATGTATGGTTCTCTATGGGTAACCGATCTGTTAACTGTTGAGAGGTTGCCAGGGTGACCATGTAAACCTCGAGAGCAAAGCTCGAGAGGTTTACATCGCCATGGCAACCTCGAGACGTTAACAGTGACCGGTTGCCCATAGAGGGACCACACATTATTTTTTTATAGTGTATGGTCCCACTTAATAAGTAAAACAGCTTCTTACTTTCTGAAAAAGTCACCACTGCGGCCGTTCAGTCCTTTGCTAACCGCTGTTCATCTTCGGTTCCCGTCTAAAAAAAAAGGCACGCACATGAGCACACCGATCGTTAAAGAAGACCTATCGATGTGACGTAGCATTGATAGGTTAATGACATTTCTACATCACATCGATAGGTTAACAACCTTAGGAAATGATGATTTCCTAAGGTTAACAGCGTTCTAACATACATTATATAAGCAACTACAAAGTGAAGTCTAAAATGAGCTCAAAGTTTGCAATTTTTATGCATTACCGCTTCCGGGAGTGAGGGATGGTAGCCAGTAGGGGAAAGGGAAAAATACAAACAACCAATGGAGTGAGGAAAAGGGCATCCGATCTGTGATGTTACGGAGTCCTTGACAAGACAGAGCATTACCAGGGGAACAGATATAAACAAGGTAGCCACATAATGCAATGAATGAAGGGTCGATTGGGTGTCATTTTCCCAGGACTTAGTGAGAGTGCGACACTACAAAGACTAGCAGAGCAGCAGGAAATTGCGAGCCACAGAATGACATGAAGAGTGGAAAAACAGACATGAGGGTCAGCTAGTGTGACTATTTGCTTCAGAGTGACCTAAAAACTGCGGGAATGATTTTTAGCAAATTCTGAACCATTTTGGGGGCATCCAGGTCAACTTTTGGGTGTTATTTTCCTTTAAGGTACTTGAAAGTTTCTATCATGTCTCCCCTCTCCCTCCTTTCCTTCAGGGTATACATATTAAGCTTATTAAGGGTATTGTATAGCTTAGCTTTTATAGCTGCTCTACCTCAAGCACACACAATAAGAAAATCAATAACCCCTTGATATGAAGCAACAGGAATTAGTTAGTACAAGGATAGAAACAAGCAGGAGACTGAGTAAGTGGGTAGACAAGCATGAGTATGGTAAATCAAATAACATTTCAAAATGTCTCAGTATTATAATTACTTTTTTACAAATGTGTCTGCACAGTTGACAATCTTTGTAAAACAATAATAACAATGGGAGTTATTCCACGTGTCCAAAGGTGCCAAGTATGCAAGTGAAGGGACCTGAGGCCTGTATGCACCAGTCTGCTCTGCTTCTGTGTCAGAAGATCATGGTGGAGAGGCATAGGTACTAGGGGTTCCATTTATAGCTCTTTATGCAGGGGAACCAAATCTGATGAGGCTAAAGAAGGGATATTAGAATCATGTCAGCCCCTTCTGCCTGTAGCTTCAGGAGAACCCTCTAAAGCACTGAGAAGGGAGAAAAGGCGTACAAGAATCTCCTTGTCCAGCACAGAAAAAGTGCATCTCACCAGAAAACACCATGCCCGGGAATGAGCCATCAATAATTGGGCAGTTTTGCGTTAGATGGGGAGATGAAGAGGTCTATCTCCTGCCAACCCCTCAGGTTGAATAAGCTTTTAACCACCTCTCAATTTAGCTCCCACTCATGAGCTCTGACAGTGGTGTGGCTGAGACTGTCTGCAAGGATGTTGCTAATGCCCAGCACATGGACAAAAGTCAGGCAGAGGTCATGCTGGACTGCCCAATACTACACTTTCATCAAATCCCAGCTTAGAGGGTATGAACGAGTGCCTCCCTATTTCTTTGGGTACCTGACCACAGACAGATTGTCAGTCTGAATCAGGAGTGTCCCTGGACCTAGAAGTGGAAGGCCTAGAGGGCATACAGTAGTGTCCACATTTCTAACACATTGATATATAGAGATGCTTCCAGCTGAGACCATGTTCCCTGAGTCTGATTGTTTCCTAGGTGGGCTCCCCAGCCTTGAAATGAAGCATTCATTGCAAGGGTCATGGTTGGAGAAGGGGTTTGAAATATGAACCACTGTGGATAGACTGGACAACTCCTGCGACCAAAGAAGATCCTTCTTCATGTACCCGGACACTAGGACTCTGTGGTCCAGGTTGTCCAGCCCCTAATCTCATTGGTCACAAAGAGTCCACTGGGTCACCCTCATATGCAGTCTGGTTAGAGGAACTATAGGAATCATAGCTGCCATCATCCTGAGAAGATGGACCAGGCTGTGGTCTAGCTTGAGTTGGCCACTAATCTGGCCTACTCCTGCAGGGCCTCTACTCTGTCCAGTGGGAGGTAGACCATGCCCTGGACTATATCTAGCACCACCCCAAATGAATTATTGGCACTGGAAGGGGAGAGGTGGGACCTGGGATAGCTGACTGTTATTCCAAGTCTTGAAAAGAGGTCCAGGGTGAAGGAGAGTGACTCCCTCAGATTGCTCTATGATGGGGTCAATAGAAGCCAGTCATCCAGATACAGGCACAATTGGATCCCTCTGAGGCATAGGCTGCAGCCACCACTGCTAGACACTTGGTAAAAACCCGAGGTGCTGAGGATAGGCCAAAAGGGAGAGCCTTGAACTGGTAATGTACCCCTGGGAAGGCAAACTGCAGAAAGTGGTGGTGGGTCTGGAAGACAGGGATGTGCAAGTAAGCATCCTGCATGTCCAACACACAAAGTCAGTGGCTCTTGTATACAGGGGTAGAAGTTCCAGGATGGTGAGCATGCAGAACCTCTTGTACTCAACGTACAGGTTGAGCATGCTGAGGTCCAAGATGGGTCTCAGGTCACCCTTCTTTTTGGGCACTAGGCTCTAGGAAGAAATGAAAGTAGTACCCTTCCTATCTCTGCCTGAGCCATGGACTCTATGGCTGACTTTTGCAGAAGATCCTGGATCTCATCCCCTATCAGAGACAGGTGCCTTGGAGAATAATGGGAGAGGCCTCGGGGTTGTCCAGAGACCTGTCTAGGAACTCAATGGTGTGACCTCTTGCTATTAACTGAAGAACTGAAGAGTCTGTGGTTATGTCCTGTGACCCTGAAAGGTGAAGGGCAAATCTTCCACCCCCACTTGTTCCCCTAGAGGATCTGTAGGACGCAGGGTGGTCCCCCACAAGCAAGGAGGCCAAGGTGAGGGAGTCAGCAGCTCCTCTGGGGGGCTTATGGGACTTAGCAGGGGGAGTAGGAGTTCCTGATGCTGGATACCAGCATTTGGCCTGGCCTTTGGCAGGGGCATTTTTGGTCTGGCATCCATGTTGCTAAAGAAAAGACTGTTGGCCTTTGTGACCCTCTCAGTACATAAAGCGGACATCGCAGATGGATTTACCTCAGTCCTACATTTCAGTAATAATATCCTTCCTTAGCATCACCTCTGAGTAACACAGATCTCCTGAAAAGGGCATCCAGTATGGAGTTCTGGATGTCTTGTGCCAGGCTCGCAATCCTGAGCCACGAATGTTGCCTAATGCATTCAACAGAGGCTGTGGTGCAAGCAACTGAGTCTACTGTGCCATAAGTGGCCTGGAGGGCATGATGACAGAAGATTGTAGCCATTTTTACAGTCTTAGCAATCTTGGCCTTAAGCTCCTGGTCCTGGATAGCTTCCGTCTTTGACTCAAGCGAGGCCAGGGAAGATTTCTGATAGGAAATCATATAAGCCACATAATTAAGGAACCTGAGGGTGCAAGAAGAGGAGGAATGGATCTTGTGACAGAAATTGTATAGCTCTTACACTCTTTATCAGGAGGAGACATGCTCAAATGTTAGGCTTGGAGGACCGGTCGTGAGCAGGTGCGATAACAACTGAGTCTGCATTAGGATGGCCAGTAAATGTGTGTGACTCCATCTGGGGGTGGTACATCCTGTCTGTGTTTTTTGAGACAGCTGGACTGGAGGAAGACTGTTGCCAGATAGTGGACATATGTTCTTCATGGGGCCCAGTCCAAGGCAGTATGGGCATAGGAGCTGTGTCAGACATGTCTTGATGCTCCACAAACCTTTTCCATTTTGGATCCTGTTCCTGGATAGCCCAGCCACAGGCATTTTGTATAGTTGTGAGGAATTATGCAAAAAAGGGTCCTCTGGAAGGGACCTCTGGGAATCCTTAGGCTGAGGCTCTATAGGTGTATGCATACCAGTGCTGGAGGACAAGTCAGAGTTCAAAGAGTGCCCACTGGAAGTCTGAACCCTTTCTAGAGTCTATATTATATTAATTTTATGTACCATTTTATTAACCCTCACCGCTATTTATTTATGTATTCATTCTAGGATTACAATACCTTTGAGCACTGAACATCTCATTTACAAAGGTTCCACATCATTGTGGGAGGGGCAATACAAAGGCAAAGGGAAAAACACATTATTTACAATGTACAATAATAAGTCATTAATGCAGAGTTGTTCATAGTCAGAGTGTAGGGAGGAAGACAAGTAGTTACGGAGAGGGGAAAAGTTGCTGCCACGTGGCATTGTCAAGTAAGAACTGAGGTTAAAAGGAAACAAGAAAAAAGTGGGGGTGGGAGGTAAAGGAGAGAGGGAGTACAGGGAAGGAGAGGATAGTGAGATGGAGGTATTGGAGGCTGGGAGAGGACAGTGAGGAAGGGGAGAGTCAGTAACCAACCAATGCAGTTTAAGTGGTGGCCAAGGAGAGGGCAATGCTATAAGGGAGAGGAGGTGCTGGCAGGGTCACTTGGTGTTGGGGTGTGAGCAGAGCCTGGCAGAAGACTCACCAATGTCTGGGAAGAAAGAGTCCAAGATGGTGGAACCTGGTTGTCCAAGGGGGCTTGGGCTGAGGAGATCCCGATGGAAGGTCCCCAGCACCCTGATAAGGTAAACATTTAACCATAGGTTAAATGTTTTAGCCTATATCATGTCTCATGATTGTTGCATGTAACTGGGCGCTTGTATAAATGGCCAGCAATGCTCTCATGCTTTTCCAGTATAACCAATAAAAATAAAATGGAAAAGAAATAGAGGAGTGTTCTGGGTTTTATCCCTCACCTGGTGTCTAGAGGAGCCTTCCTTAGAAAGCTGGGAATCCACAGGAGAAGCTTATCTTGGGGTCGGGAAGGAGGCAGGAGTAGAGGCAGCCACTGGTTTCCAATGGTCAATCTCCAAGGCTCGATTAGTCCTCTCCTCCTAAATCAGGGTCTAAAACACTGCCTGGTGTAACCTCCCCTACAAATGGGGTTTCTCGAAAAGTCTTCCTTGAGCTTGCCTAAATGCTCACTGCTAGACTGGTTTTCTGCATTTTAGTAGTTTAAATGTATTGCCAGAGAGTGCCTATGTAGCCTCTGTGTACTGTCTCTTTAAGAGCTGCCTGGATTGCAATCATAATTAATCTGAGAGGGAGCTCTGTTAGAAGATGTACTTGTTTGCTGATCATTTGATAGAGTAGTAATAATACTGCAGTTTGTTCTAACCTGCCTTCTTTGCAGCATAGACATTTCTGTTTGTTTTCATCATCGTGGTCCTGGACTGTCAGAATGGTCCAATCAGTACATTTGGGACTCTAAAATGGAGCTTGCCTACAGGGGGTTGGTGGGGCCAAACTTGTAGGAATTGTAGTTTTGGGCTTTTGGTGCTGAAAATAACCTGGAGGAGGAGCCCTTGTTGCGACTGACAGACAGATCAGCCAACCAAACCTTTTGGATCTTGGGGAAAGTCCCACACTGTTTGCAGTTTCAGTTAGCTCTGAGTTGGGAAGTGAAGAAGTAACAGCTCAAGATAGTTCGTGCAGCAATCCATAGTGGATTCATGTGGGAGAACTGTAGAAAGGCCTGAGTTTATCCTGCATGCCTGCCTGCCTGCTGTTCCTGAGAGGGAACTTGTGCTTTTTTCGGACTGAATCTGAATTTGGAGAAGAAATTAAGCCACTGAATTGTGAACAGGCTTTAACCTGAAGAAGACCGAAGATTTGTTGAATGCGATCGGCCTGTCAGGACTTCCAGCTACCTCTGAACTCCCGGATTGTGCAAAGACTCTGTAATTATGACTAGAGAGCCATTTGCCTAGTAGGGTGAAATTTCTTTACATGTGAATGTGCTGTGTGCTTATAGTGGGTCGTGATTTGGTTCCCCACTGTGTGTATGAACTGTGTTTTGCTTGCTGGAGGCTGTATCCAGCTCCACGGACTGAATCCGTATTCATTTCTGTTTGCCTGGGCCCTGCTACACTGGCCCAGCCAGAATACCTGCTACGCAGAGAAAGTCATCGATGAGAGACCGGCCTGGGGGATTAGCCCCCTGCTCAAAGCGTTGAGCAGGAATGACACCTCGGTGATTCGTGTGGGCCCTGTTTCTCCAGGCACTCCAGCTCAACAGCCTGCAGTCTCGATTTCATCTTGCCTGTGTCCAGTATTGGATATCGTGAGTAAACATCAGAGTAGCTCCCTGCAACAACAGCTAAATCTAAAAGTGTTGTCATCTGATTGTCTTGTTGCCTTTTCTTTCATGAAGTGAGCCCTCCGGGCTCTGGATTACAAATAGTGTGTGTTGTGCATGTTGCTTTCTTCCATCACAGAGCCTCAACCAGCTGCAACATTCCTGGCTAGCCCACCGTTTTCCTACCTGGGTACCCAGAGTGTGTGATTGTGTAGGGACTCTGAACTGCATGCATAGTTGTCTGATTAATATAGCTTTTAATCAAATCAACCTGATTACGCCCCTCCCTTGTTCAAGTCCCCTGAATAAATTAGATTTAACTTTGTTTGCATTTAACTGACTGTGGTTCCAGTTTGTGCCAAAAGTACTGTACTGTTGCTATTTGCTGTGCTTAACCATGTTTTACAGGGGGTCCCCAGGGTCAAGTTACAGGAACCAGCCCTGGTGGTAAGTGCAAACAGTGTGGGTAATTGCCTGGTGAAAAAGGGTCACTGTGAAAGTAATTATTGTATATTGTTCAGGCCACTAGAAGGGAAAGGGGTGGGGGGGTGGTTACAGTGTCCCAGAGGGCTGTGCCCAGGTTAGCTTGACTACTAACAACCCTGACCTCCAGGTGGAGGCACCCGTTTCAGAACTCAGGCCTCTTAACCTGCTACTAGCCAAGCAAGCAGGGATAGTAGCCCTTGGGATAACGCCACCTAGGGGTTACATCTATATCAGCCTGAGGCTGCTATGTAAGCAGAGCCTGAGGCTGAGGAGGAGGTGGTGGAGGAGGAGGCTGGTATAAAAGATAGCCCATTATCTGATATTGAGGGTATCCATGAGTCTGGTAGGATTAGAGAAAGCCGGAAGGAGCATACCCCTGATTAGACATAGCCTGGCGTCCGGTCCCCCGGTACATAATAAAGTTGCAGGTGTTGGATACCCTGGTGAAGGTTACATTGAGTATTATGAGGACAGATAGCCTGGAACATTGCCCTAAATACAGCTGGAGGTAGAACTGAAGGCCCGGCAGGAGATCCAGAAGGACCAGGTGTTAGCCCCATAGGGACTTTCAATGGTGTTGGCACTGGATCAGGCACAGGAATGTCCAGTCTTGGAAGATTCTGTGCCTGGAGGACTGATGGAAGGCTATTCAGCATTTGAGAAATATCCGGAGTGCCAGATATACCCTGCCCCAGCGAAGGATCACATGGCGAAAGATCACTTGGTGTCAGGGTGTGAGCAGAACCTGGCAGAAGACCCGCCAACATCTGGGGAGAAAGAGTCCAAGATGGTGGTACCTGGTTGCCCAAGGGGGCATGGGCTGAGGAGGTCCCGATGGAAGGACCCTGGAGGAATTTGCAACAGACCCAGTGGGTGAATCAGGAAGAGACTGACCTGGCAAAGGAGGGAGAACCTCCAGCTTAGTGTCCACCTCAGGTAGGTATGTCCAGAGGGTGTGGTTGTGTCAGTGGGAGTGAGAAACCCTCAAAAGACTGTTGCATATCCAGCAGCTGGCTCAACTTGATGCTGGGGGTATACTGCAACCCCAATGGGACAGACCCATTTGTGTGGTCCCCAGAAGAACCAGAGAGCAACTTATCAGCTGAGGCAGTGAAGATGTCAGAAGAGTTAATGTCAGACGTATCGGCCTGGGCCATGCAGACAACAGCATAGTTGGAGTCCAGTTTACTGGCTGTGACAATGCGCTTCTCGGTGAGGCTGGGTGGCAACCTATTGACCTGGCTGCTGGCAATAGTCCCTGAAGAAGATATGGGCCTATGGAGCACAATAGGGGTTCCATCGTCCAAGAAAAGGCCCGACTGCACCTTGAGTAAAGCAGGCAGGGAGGCCCTGGTCTGATCCACCGGAGCAGTAGGAGGCTGGCAATAGGGGTACTTACTGAAGAGGACGCCCCTCTGGTGTCAGTGGTGCCCAATAGTCACACCAAGTGGATGGAGACCTATTTCAGTGTAGATGCCCCTCCTTGTCCTTTTTATGTTGGCACGCTTGCGCAGCCAACATCTTGTGGTAGTGCAGATTTTGAGGCACGGTCACTGATGGGCTAATGCAGGGCACGCATCAGTAGGTGTGTCCCTCATTCCCCAATCAGCCTGCATGACGGTGCCACACCATGCATACATAATGTGGAGAGCACATCTAAGGAAAGGTCAGCTGCAATCCGAGCAAAGCTCGTCAGATGCAGCGGACCTCCCGATGTGCTCAGCCACATTGTATGCATGGCGGCCACCCAACTGCCGACTTCGGGGGTGCCCAATCCCCCTGCTGGCTTACCGTGGCCTCAATGTATGTGTTGACAGGGGAGCCCACTCCCTGTCGGCATAAAGCACTGCCCTCCCACTTGTTATATGCTGAGGGGGTGCCCAATCCCCCTCGGCTCTTGCCCCTTCCCCCCTTTCCTTGTGTGCCGATGGGGGTGCCCAATCCCTGTTGGCATAAATTAACCCCCCCTTTTGTGGTGTGCCGATGAGGGTGCCCAACCCCCGTTGGCTGCAGCACCCCCCAAACAGTTAGGTGACACGCTGGGAGCTCACCCCAGCATGCTAAATCCCCTGAGGAAAAAAAATGTCCCACAATGTTTGTTTTTTTAACACTGTAACACAAAAACGGTCCATCGTAGTCTCCCTCCCATAACCCGCACCCACCCTCTGTGCACCCTGTCTCCCCACAACCCCCCTCACCCCATACTTACCTGCGGAGTCCGGTGCGATGATCTTCGGTGGACCAGGAACACATCTGCACTCTTCAAAGCTGACCGCAAACTGAGGAAATGCTGGTAAACTGTATAATGGAATAAATCGTTTTTTTTCAACTTTGCTGCATATCTCAAGCATTTTTTTGAATTTTGGCACCAAATTTTCAACATGGAGTTTTTGGGACCCCTCCTCATGAATTCTTGCACTGTCATGGTGTTATTTGGTCCCGAAAGGTGATTTTGCAGTTACTGCGCGGAATCACCTTAAGGGAGCGAGGAACAAAACGACAGTGCCAGTGTTCATGAGGGGGGCTCTCAAAAAGCCTGTATTTGCAAATTTGGTTGGAAAAATCCAATAAATTACTGTTTTACGAGCGTGCATTGCGCAGTTTCTACAAGCGCTCGTAACTTAGCGAATTTGCAATATTTTCACTCCACATGTTCAGCACTAGCATTTTTCCACACCTTCTTGTGAACCGCACAGCTGTCATTTTTCACATCCTGCCTGAAATGTGTTTTAGCACTTCCGGCGCAGAATAGCGCGGTCGATGTGGGAAATCAGTGTTCAGGACAAATTATGAAAATGACAGTTACACTGTTCATGAGCAGAAGTCCTAAAACGCCTATGCTGAAAATTTGATGACGATACTCTATAACATGACTGTGTTATGAGCGTGCGTTGTGCAGTTTGCATGCACACTCGTAAGTTCGCAAATTTATAATATTTTCACTCCAGATTTTCAACATTGCCATTGTTCTGCACCTCCTTATGAGTAGTACAGCTGTCATTTTTCACATCCTGACCAAAATGTGTTTTCGCAGTTCCAGCACAGAATAGCATGGTTGCTGTGGAAAGTCCATGTTCAAGACACATTATGAAAATGACAGTGACACTGTTACATAGATACATAGATACATAGACAGTGTCGGCAGATAAGGGCCTATGGCCCACCCTGTCTGCCCATTTGAGCTTGTAAGTTCAGTTTGTTTTCCTAGAAGTCTGTTGCCCCTTACCCCTGACCTCCAGAATTCCTTTATGTCTATCCCATGCATTCTTAAATCCCGTGATTTTTTCAGCCCCCACCACTTCCTCTGGCAGGGTGTTCCACTTGTCCACCACCCGTTCTGTGAAGAAATTCTTTTCATGTTTCCTGTGAATCGTCCTCCCTCCAACTTCATCCCATGCCCTCTAGTCCTGGAACATCTTTTTCACTTAAAAATAGTGTTTTCCTGCACCCTGTTCCTCCCTGTAAGATACTTGTATGTCTCTATCATATCCCCTCTCTCCCTCCTCTCCTCTCCTCTCCTCCATGGAGTACATGTTCAGTTCCTTCAACCTGTCTTCATAGGACTTGTGATGCAATCCATGCACCATCTTTGTTGCCCTCCTCTGAACCTTCTCTACCCTGTCTATGTCCCACGTAGGTATGGTCTCCAGAACTGTACACTGTACTCCAGGTGGGGCCTTCACTAGTGTCTTGTATAGCGGAATTATGACCTCCCTTTTCCTGCTGGTGATACCCCTGCCTATACATCCCAGCATCCTATTTGCTTTACCTGCTGCCTTGTCACACTGTTTCCCTACCTTGAGGTCATCAGAGATGATAACCCCAAGATCCCTTTCCTGCTTGGTGCATGCTATATCCTCACCCCCCAACTGATATATTGTGCCAGGGTTTTTGTGCCCCATATGAATTATCTTGCACTTCTTTGCATTGAATTTCAACTGCCAAACCCCTGACCATTCTTCAAGTTTCTGCAGGTCGCTTTCATTCTGTCTACATCCTCTGGTGTGACTACTCTGTTACAGAGCTTTGTGTCATCAGCTAACAGTGAAATTCTGCCTTCTAGGTCCTGCTAATGTCACTGATGAAGATGTTGAATAGGACCGGTCCCAGCACTGATCCCTGTGGTACCTCACTGGTCACTCTTCCCTCTGTGGAGTGACAGCCATTTACCACCACCCTCTGTGTCCTGCCACCCAGCCAGTTACCTACCCACCACACTACTGTCCTGCCCACACCCATATTCCCCAGTTTTCCCACTGTTCATTAGCAGAGGTCCTAAAATGCCTATGTTGAAAATTTGGAGCCGGAAGTCCATAAAATTAGTGTTTCATGAGCGTGCATTGCGCTGTTTGCATGCACGCTCATGACTTCGTGCATTTGTAATATTTTCACTCCAGATGTTCAAAACTGGCATTTTTCCACACCTCCTTATGAACAGTACAGCTGTCATTTTACATATCCTAGCTGAAATGTGTTTTCACATGTCCAGCGTAGAATTGCACGGTCGCTGTGCGAAATCAGTTTTCAGGAGCTAATGAGCAGTGTCATGACACTGCTCATTAGCAGAGGTCCTAAAATGCCTATGTTGAAAATTTGGTGCCGAATGCCAATAAAATGACTGTGCTGCAAGCATGCATTGCGCAGTTCCCACGCAGCCTTGTAACTTCGTAAATTTGCAATATTTCCATGCCAGATTTTCACCACTGGCATTTCTGCACACCTCCTTATTAACAGTACAGCTGCCGTTTTTCACAGCCTGCCCAAAACGCTGAGCTCGCAACTGTATGCTAATGATGCGTGTCGCTGTGGGAAATCACCTTTTAGAACACATTAACAAAATCACAGCACCACTGTTCATGAGGGGAGGTCCCAAAATACCTATGTTGAAAATGTGCCTAAAAAACTCCCACAAATAATTGGGTTGCGGACGTCTGTTGAGCAGTTTGTATGCATGTTCATTACTTCACCAATATTTCATATTGCCACTCCAGATTTTCAACGTTGCCATTTTTTACGCCTCCTCATGAACAATACAGTTGTCATTCTATGCATCCTGCCCAAAACTGTATTTTCTTCCTTCTGTCACTAAATGGCACAGCCGCTGTGCAAAACCATGTTTCAGCTAACAAAGTGATTGTGCCACTTTTCATGAGGTGGCCTGACAAGCAGCCCTTGTTGAAAATGTGGAGTGAAACTACCACTACACACCTACAGTCTTGGGGTTTGCAGCTGTAGCACCCTACCCATTATGGACTGACAGGCGTCAGGGCTGTGACTTGGGATCATCAGATGTAATGCTCACGCCATTCCACCCCCACACCCACCCTGCAGCCACTGACAGGCATTGTGGTGTGTCTTGCACTGTTCAGCCACAAACTTCACCCCATGCTCCTATACTGCACGCTCCTATACTGCACCCACGTCAGGGTATTTCCTTATGGAATGGGGTAAATATAATGCCCAAAGACCCCAAAGCACACCACAACACTTGTCAGTGTCTGCAGGGTAGGGTGAGGTACAATGGCATGAGCATTATAGCTGATGACCCAAAGGCATACCCCAATGCCTGTCACTCTCTACAGGGTGGGGGTGGGGTTGGCATCACTACAATACTTCACTGCCATTCCTCTTATGCATCTCTAGCTCTGCCACTGCCAATGCCAGCACAACAGCATTTGGCATTGACAAATGCTTGTTTTTTTTCCTTTTGGGTTCTGGTGTTGGAGAAGATTTTTCCAGCAGATTCTGCAGCTCCTTTTCCATCAAAGGTAGGCACTTCTCCAGCAGATGGGCATCACACTTTTTCTGGTGCTTAATCCGTGTGGCCTGGTTGAAGGATTGGCAAAGAGCACAATCCTTGGCCCAGTGTTTGGGACCATGGCAGATCACACAGCGGAAATGCTAGTCAGCATGCAGGATCTGGGTACTGCAGGACAGTTAATGTTCCTGAACTGCACCTCCAGTTATATCCCATGCTGTAAATTTGTCACTGTTATTTATTTGCTTCCCCATTCTTCTGTATATCCCTCAAGATCTCTGTATAATACCTGTTTATGTTACACCTGTTTATACTGTATTTTATCATGAAGCTGTTTGACCTGGTGTTCTGTTCTCTTTTTATGTTAAATTGAACTTTGTGTAAATGGCCATGTTTGCTTACATTCCTTTAAGTATAAAATAATGCCTGATTGATTAAAAACTGGACTGACAGACCTGAACCACAGCAGTTCTGTAAATGCTGATCGGTCACTCTGGCTGCATTGTTCAGTCAGACTTTTATGTATCTGGTCCACTACTGGAAGTCTATTTTCCAACCCTTCCTTGGCATGGTTAAAAACAGAATGGTCAGTACCAGACCAGATAGGTAAAAGCCAGACCAGATCATCTAGATTGAGTGGATCAGCAATATTTGCACAAGGTGTGCCCAGTCCAGATTTTACAGCTCTGGTCCGGGTCTGGTGATATGGGTTTTACCCATACTCCACTACATGTGGCTTAGTGATATACTGTACAGATGGATGCAGAGTCTAACTCATTGAAGGTTGACATTTCAGAAAACCATTACGCTAAAAATGCAAAGACTCACTCCCTCACCTCCCAGTCATAATTAATCCTCTGCCAAAGTCATGCTTAAATACTGGTGCCTCTATATCCACGCCACTAAGCTTTTAATGCTAACATGCCTGTTCTGCTGCTATGAGCACCCCCACATGAAGTTCAATTCTGCTTGTAGCAGTCCCCCACCCCCCCAACCAGGTAATTTTCCAGGGAGCAGTTCTTTATGCCATATCAACTAAATTACTGCTAAACTCCTTGGCCTGAATATTCAGACTGCACCAGGCAGTGGTGCAAGCCTGGGTGCAGCACAACTGTGATGCGCCGGGGCCAGGTCCAGGTCCCGGTGATATTCATTGAGGATGCGCTATGGTGCAGCACCATTGAATATGGCATGGTCAGGGCACATACTGTGCATGGCACAGTAGCACTGCACCGGCGCAAGCCACAGATAGGGAGCACTGAGATGTGCCAGCATAAGTGCAGTTGTGCTAGGTGCATCACCCGTGATATTCAGCAGGGGACATGCAAACGAGGCCATAAGATATGCAAAGCACAAATGGGGCCATCTGCATGTCTTGCACAGGGCAGCCCGGCAACTTGTGCCTAACGCCCTGCACAGCATGGAATGTGCAGTGGGGATCCCGGGGCATCCCCCACCCCGTAGCCATGATCGCGTGGTATATGGTTTATGGGCTTGCAGGGCATACTGTACTAGACAGTCCCACATATGTGAATGAAGTCATTCACATATTTGGGACTGTGTATGTTTGGGAAGTCATTCACATATTTGGGACTGTCTAGTACAGTATGCCCTGCAAGCCCATTGGTCCACACTGTGGACCAATGGGCTTACAGTCTATACTGTACATATCATTCAGCAGGTGGCGGGCAGTATGCAGCCACCCTGATGACGGGGGAGGAGTGGGGGGGCAAGGGTTCTGTGTGGGTGGGGGGGGGTGCCACAGGATCACCAGGGCATTTAATTACAGAGGCTAACCATGGTATCGGCAATGGGTGGGGGGGAGGTTCCACTAGACCTCCAGGTACGGTCACATTGACATATATTGGGGAATCGGGTGGGAGGGGGGACCACTGGACCACCAGGGATGGTCATGTATTATATTTATTGGGGAGTCAGGGACTCGAGGGGGGCCACTAAACTACCAGGGATTTATCTTTAAACATATACTGTGTGATTGCGGCTGTGAGTGGGGTGGTTCCACTTGACCACCAGGGTTCAGTGTGTGCTTGCGGATGGTGTTCTGGGTGGGTGGGTGGCCACCCATGGTTGGGCTGCTCTGTTACACCCTGCAATACTGCATCTCACCTGTGGGTGGCTGGGAGTTCTCAATATTCACAGGCTCAACTTTGAGCCCCCCTCATGTGGCGCAATGCAGGGTTGTGCCAGCATATGCACCGCACATCCCGGGCTGAATATTGGGATGTGCCGCATATGCATGGGCACCCGCATCTGTGCTCATACATTATCATTGCACTCCAGTGCATCGATTTGCGCCAGCCAGGCAGCCTTCTCAATATCCCACCGGTGTACGCGAGTTGCACCGCAATCCCTTTGAATATCCAGGCTTCTTTATTTTTAAAAATTTTGTTGAGAAATTTTTGTTTTAGTATATCCATGGTCAGGAAAAATTAATGTGCAAAAGAAACCAAAACACCCATTTATCAGTTCATTGAATCATAATACAGCATGTCATGAACTTATTAGATTCTATGTGTAAACTGCAGTAAGTCAAGCAAAAATTAGACACAAGCACAGATGCCTACCTATTTGCAAGTGAAGCAAATATTTTTACTATCATTCAGTTGTAAACACTTATAGTCACCAATTGCAGGTTAAGAACATTCAGTAGAATATAAACAGTGGTCCAGAACTGCCTGCCTGAGAATGAAGTTTGTGTATCATCTGGAAAAAGGCAAGGCTGGGACTCTTGCTATGCAATGTTCTGCAAAGTAACACACTGACTGCTCTTAGGATGGTGGTGTCAAATGGCTTAATGAGGTGTTGTGTTCATAGGGGCCTAGGGAAACTTATTATGCAGAAAGTTCCAGGAAGTGTTTACTTCCAATAGCTTTCTATGATTTTTGTGCTATCCATTGGTAATCTGACACAGAATGACCTGTGTAATTTTTTGACCTGGTGTTCTGTTTTTTTTATTTTTATGCTAAACTGGATGGTTGAGTAAATGGCCATGTTTGCTCACATGCTGTTCAGTATAAAATAAAGATTAACTTGATTAAAAACTGGACTGACAGACCTGAACCACAGCAGTTCTGTACAAATCCAAACTGCCCATATTGGGTGCAGCTTGCACAAATACTGCTGATCGGTAACTTTGGCCACACTGTTCAGTTTGACTTTTACATAGCTGGTCTGCTCCTGAAGTCTGTTTTCAACCCTTCCTTGGCATGGTTAAAAAGGGAATGGTCAGGACCAGACCAGATAGGTAAAAGCCAGATCAGATCATCTGGAGTGAGTGGATCAGCAATATTTGCACACGCTGTGCCCAGTTCAGATTTTACAGCTCTGGTCCAGGTCTGGTGATCTGGGTATTACCTATACCCCACTGCATGTGGCTTAGTGATACAGTGTACAGATGGATGCAGAGTCCAACCCATTGAAGGTTCATGTTTCAGAAAACCATTATGCTAAAAATACCAAGACTCACTCCCTTACCCCCCCTTCACAATTAATTCTCTACCAAAGTCAAGCTTAAATGCTGGTGCCTCTACATCCACACCATGAAGCTTTTAATACAGACATGACTCTTCTGCTGCTATGAGCTCCCTCACCCATGAAGTCCCATTCTGTTGTGGTAGCCCCCCAGCAGGTAATTTTCCAAGGAACAGTTCTTTATACCATATTGACTAAATTACCGATCAACTCCTTATTTTTAAAAATATTTGTTGAGAAATGTTTGTTTTAGTATATCCATGGTCAAGAAAAATGAGTTTGCAAAAGAAACCAAAAACCCCATTTATCAGTTCATTGAATCACAATACAGCATGTCATGAACTTATCAGATTCTATGTGTAAACTGCAGTAAGTCAAACAAAAATTAGACACACACAAATGCCTACCTATTTGCAAGTGAAGCAAATGTGATTACTGTCATTCAGTTGTAAACACCTATAGTCACAAATTGCAGGTTAAGAACATTCAATAGAATATAAACAGTAGCCCAGAACTGCCTGCCTGAGAATGAAGTTGGTGTATTATTTGGAAAACGGCAAGACTGGGACTCTTGCTATGTAATGTCCTGCAAGTAGCACACTGACTGCTGTTAGGATGGTGGTGTCAAATGGCTTAATGAGGTGCTGTGCTCATAGGGGCCTAGGGAACTTGTTATGCAAAAAGTTTCAGAAAGTGTTTAACCATTCTACTTCCAATAGCTTTTTATGTCTGTATTGTCCATTGGTAATCTGACACAGAATAACTGCCAGAAGATGATGAGTTAACTTTCTGTGGGCTCAATTAACTCCTCAAATCAGAGGAAAAATAGTGCTCTGAAGCTTCCTATACACACAGGCAGTGTAATAATAAGGCTTCAGTGGAGGAATCTATTTTTAACACTCTATCATGTTGTTTGGTAGCAAGGATGACATCAGCCCTTTTCTGAACGCAACACTCCTGTTGGGCTACGCCCACAGTCATAACAAGGATTTGTCAATGCCAAAGGTTTGCTTTCCAGTATTAGCATTGGGAATGCAGGAGTTAGACAGATGCAGAATAGGAATGGCAGTGAAGTATTGAACTTCATGCCAACACCATCTCCACCCTGCAGAAACGGACAGGCATTGGGATATGCATTGGGTCATCGCCCATGAAGTTCATGCCATGTCACCTCACCCTATCCTGCAGACACTGATACATGCTGAGGTGTGCCTTGGGATGTTCAATTTTACAGTCACCCCATTTCATAAGGACATATGCTTAAACAGGTGCAGTATAGGATAATGGGGTGAACTCTGGGGCTGAAGAGTCCAAGGCACACCTCGATGCATGTCACTGGCTGGGGGTCGGATGGCATAAGCATTACAGTCGGCAGCCCTAAGGCACACCCCTGATGCCCATCAGTCTGTACAGGGTGGAACATTATGGTTAGAAACCTTAACGCCCCTGGCGTTTGTTGGTATTTGCACTACACATTTTCAGTATGACCTTTTTGTGACCCCGCCTCATGAAAGCATTTGGGACCTCTTCTCATGATGAGTGTCAGTGTGATTTTGTTAATGTGTCCCAAATTTTGAGTTCCCACAGTGACCGTGTCATTCTGCACCAGATGTATGAAAACACAGATCTGGCAGGATGTGAAGAATGACAGCTGTACCATCCATGGGGGGTGTGAAGGGATAGTCCTTGTCTGCTGTCAAAGTCTGTTTCTATGTTTCTATGGCAATGTTGAAAATATGTAGTGAAAATATTAAAATTGCTCACATTTCCAAGCTTACTTGGAAACTACGCAACACATGCGTGTAACACAGTCATTTAGTGGAATTATTTCACCAGATTTTCAACATAGGCATTTTGTGACCTCTGCTCATGAACACTGTCACTATGATTTTCTTAATCTGTCCCGAACATTGATTTCCCACAATGACCGTGCTATTCTGCGCCAGATGAGTAAACGCATATTTCAGGCAGGATTTGAAAAATGGCAGCTGTACTGTTCATAAGGAGGTGTGAAAAAATGCCAATGTTGAAAATCTGGAGTGAAAATTTTACAAATGTATGAAATTATGAGGGTGTGTGGAAATTGCACAACGTATGCTCGTAACTCAGTCATTTTATGGACTTTTGTCACTAAATTTTGAACATAGGCATTTTAGCACCTCTGCTCATGAACAGTGTCACTGTGATTTTCTTTATGTGTCCTGAACACTGATTTCCCACAGCGACTGCGCTATTCTGCGCCGGAAGTGCAAAAACACATTTTGGACAGGATGTGAAAAATGACAGCTGTACTGTTCATAAG
This sequence comes from Neoceratodus forsteri, assembly GCA_016271365.2. Classification (NCBI taxonomy): domain Eukaryota; kingdom Metazoa; phylum Chordata; order Ceratodontiformes; family Ceratodontidae; genus Neoceratodus; species Neoceratodus forsteri. The sequence goes on along the minus strand of CM028130.1, from coordinate 510,210,584 downwards.
GAGGTGTGGAAAAATTACAATGTTGAAAATCTGGAGTGAAAATATTACAAATTCATGAAGCTGCGTGCGTGCGTGTAAACTGCACAATGCACACTCATAAAAGAGTCATTTTTTGGACTTTTTTCATCAAATTTGTAACATAGGCCTTTTGAGAGCCCACCTCATGAACAGTGGCACTGTTATTTCATTAATTGGTCCTGAAAGGTGATTCCACGCCGTGACCTCAAAATCACCTTTCGGGATGGAATAACACCATGACACTGACTGAATTCATAAGGAGGGGTCCCAAGAACCCCATGTTGAAAATTTGGTCTCAAAATTCCCAAAATGCCTGAGATATGCGCCAAAGTTGAAAACACTCTATTTATGCCATTATACAGCTTATCGGCATTTCTTCAGTTCGAGGTTGGCTTTGAAGTGTGCAGACGTGTTCCCGGTCCACTGAAGATCATTGCACTGCCCTCCGGTGGAAAGTATGGGGTGAGGGAGGTGTGTGGGGAGGTAGGGTGCACAGTAGGTGGGTGTAGGTTGTGGGAGGGGACCTGACCAGCTTGGGACTATTTCCTTTCTTTCAGGGACAGAAAAAGGAAAAAAAAAGACATTGCAGGAAGGTTTCTTTTTTTTTGCAGGCTTCTTTTCGCACACTTGGGTGGGCTCCCAGTGTGCCACCTGTCTTTTTTGGATGGGGAGACTTAAGCCGATGGGGATTGGTCCCCCTATCAGCAAAGAGTGACTGTTTGGGGGAGCATGATGCTGAGAGGGATTGGGCACCCTCCATAGCACATAAAAAATGGTGGGGGGCATTATGCCGACGTGGAGTGGGTTCATCGTCTGCAAATTAACTGGGCCGGGGGCATGCCGACAGGGGGATTGGGCACCCCAGTCAGTCGGCTTGCCCTCCACCACCATGTTTACAGACATGTTACAACAAGCAAGGCACCGCCCTGCAATGATGGGTTGTTCCCTCATTGCAGCGGGATGGCTGATGTAGGCTGCAATGACGAGGTGGACCCTCATTGCAGTGGACAAATTGTTTTAACTTGGTGGCACTTATGGAGAACCAGTGTCATCAGGACACTGGGCCTGCACTGGGCGAACAGTGCCAAGCCCACAAATGCAGTGCCTGTGTTGGCTGCCACAGTGCCACACCTCCACAACCCACTTCTCTCCTAAGCTGCCACATCATGTTTCTTGCACATGCGCAAGCAAACATAAAAAGGAGGGACTGTAGGGAAAGGACTGCCACATCATCAGAGCAGAATAGTTAAGTAGGGTGGGCAGACTGAGTGAGACAAGAGCGTTTTCTGCCATCAACTTCTATGTATCTGTGTATCCATGTAATGAGGTTCTAGGCCTCCTTTTTATGGGAGTGCTGGGGAAAGCAGGAAGGAGTTACAATGTTTCAAATTTTCAAAAGACTGACAGTAAGTACTACTGTATGTACTGTAACACACTTTACAGATTATAATATATACACAAAAGATAGAAGTCCATTATATGGTGAATTATAACATTTACATTCAATACGTTGGAATAAATAATAGTTCACATATATAAGTATAACAGATTATCTAGAATTTTTGATGTTTTATTATAGACAATTAAATATTTTTTCAGGGGGGCAAGCTTGTGATGGCTATATAGAAATTATGATTTATTTTCATTTTTATTTCAGATGGAGTCATTAAATGGTGGGATCTGGAAACCGGACAAATGACAGCTTCTGTAGCAGAACATTCTGGAATGGTCACTAACTTCCTGTACTGGGCTGGTCCCAAGCTCCTCCTTTCATCCTCTAATGATGGAACGATATTAGTGTGGACTGTTGGGGCCACTGTACTGGACAGAATCATGGTGAGATGAATGTTCCACTAATGAACCCATCTGGGCTAGCCTTTTCAATGGAGTAGCCATTCCTCTGCTCCTCTGAAAAAGCTGGAACCGGCCATTCATCCAGTGTAAAGAGCTTTGGGACACAGTATGTCTGAATGAGATATACTGTCTAAAACAGAACTGAATTACAAGTTTATAGGGTCATAGAGAGGTATCACTTATCTTACTGTCATACTGTGCAAGTCTGAGAGTGTGAAGACAATGAAAAGCTGAGAAGTTTTGGCCACCCAAACTTGTGCAAGGTGATGCTGTCATGCCATAGGAGACCCATTGCTGTTCCCCATTGTAAATGCAAATACATTAATATATAGAATAATTTGCATACTGTATGTAACTGTGTGTTATGAGTTTTTTTTTCACACACCCAACGTATGTAAAACTTAAACTCGCAGGTGGCAGATTCCAAAAAGGATGTTAAATTGGTGTGCCGCCAATTACTTTTTTTATGATGACTGATGGTAAAAATGTGCCATTTGAAACTGGAATGCAGTCTGAAACTGAGCAGAAAGTGTGAGTCAGGAATGCCATAACAACTGGGTGTGATGTCACACCCAGTTATTATGGCATTTGAATGCAGTCAAATAGAGGCTGATAAGGGGGTCACCAGTTATTATATATAATAATATATGTAATGTGCAGATGTGTGTTACTAGATTTTTTCACACATCTGTGGTGTGTGATGCCACTTACACCCCAAGAGCAATGCTCGAGGGGTTTAACTAGGTATCACACACAGAGGGTGTGTGAAAATAAATGAGTAATACAACATCTGGACATAATTTATTTGTTTTAATTACTAGTTAGCAGTGATTATCAACACTGCTGGGTCCTATTTCTCTTAAATCCAATTTCCCCTGTTGTGAAAGAGGCTTTTAGAAATGGCTAGCTATCTGAATAACCTCCTGACTTCTTACCATAACCAGTGCTTCTCTGCTCCTCCAAGGTGGACCTCCTAGTGGGTCCCAGGGGACAGTTGAAATCATCTTGAGATCAAGTATTTGAGGTGGCAGGAGCAGCCCTGTGGAGCTTTATCCCAAGGTCCTTGAGGGAGGCCCCCTCATTGGAAGCCTTTAAGAGGGACCTGAAGTCATACCTATATAGGGAGGCCTTTGGAATATAGGTAAGACTCCCCCACACCGGCTTTTGGTCAGACCTGTTAGTCAGGCTTGAAATCACTATTTAACTATATCATTTAATTTACCTTATATCTATTTAGTAGGTATATAGGTAGTTATTTAAGAGTTTTATATTTGGAAATGTTTGTGCTTGAACTGTTCTGACATCTGTACAGTGCCCTGAGCCTCAGGGAATGGGTGCTAAACAATGAGAGGGCTAAAAGCCTGAGGTTCGGTGGGGGGGAAATGGCTCCTCCCACATCCCCTACTTAACTGCAGCACTTTTGTTGCTCAGCTTTGAGCGTCTTGGACTGCTGCTATCATGGGACCTCTTCTTTCTTCCCGTGCTGCTTGCATCTAACTGTGTAACTGGTTCAGCTGGGTGCTTTCTCTATCTTTTCTCCCTTCCCTGTCCTGCTCTCTGTTTCTCCATCAACTCTCTTCTCAACCTTGCCGGCCACACTCCGTTTCTCCCCCGGTGTACTTCTTGCTGGAAGATACGAGCTCTGGATCACTGCTCCACCTTGTACCTTCCTGTGACTGCTCCTGGACCATTCTGCTTGACCTCACTGACTGCTGCTCCGTTGCTGTGCTGTGTCCCTGCTATTTCTGGCTGCTGTCGCCTTCTTAGGACTCTACACATCCCTCCTATGCAGCCTGAAACCACTGCCTTGCAACTACTACCACCAATGAAACCTCTAAAACGAAGCACATAGCTACCCACAATCCTGCGGTGCCTTGTCAGTGCAACCTCCTGCTCAGTAACGGCACTCCAGTTCCTATGCATTGGGCTGTGGGCTCTTCTAGTTCATGGATGCCTGCTGCTTTTGTGGGGCTTCACTTCTCTACTCTTGTTTTGTGCTCTGGACATCAATTCCACAGCATAGCCTTTAGGGGGGTTTACCTGTATAGCCAACTGCTCCTAGCCCCATGCTGGACTTTGCACCTCTATCAAATTCCTTTCGCCTTTGCACCTGCTGACAAACAGTACGCACCACTGTCAACCATGGACTGCGTACCAAATGTAAGGAAACTCTGCTTCCTTACAGAGGCACTATACCTGCTTTCCTGATTATTACACCTCCAACTTCGCTTGGTGAGATTTGTGGTTCTCCTCTCCGATAATGACTGCAAAGAAAGACTACAAACATTTCAATAGCTACTTTTAATTAGAGGGCACGCATGTCTTCTTTGCTGTCTTGTTTCTGTTAACATCCTCCTTCCTGCTGCCACTGCACAGCAGCCTTTGCCCTGGACCTTGTTGTGCAACATGCGGTAGCACACTGGCCATGGAGTTTTCAGGGGCTGCTTTCTGTCTGATTTCTGGGACTGCCTCCCTTCCTGGCTGATGGCCATTGGGCAACATGCCTGCTTGGTACTGGTTGCTCCTTCAAAAATGATATTCACACCTTCAATTGCTGCTGTCTGCTTGCTGACCTTCTTGACTCACTATTAATCATACAATAGAAGCACTCTGGGTAGGGGGGTTGACACCAGTCCATTTACAGAAGAAAGAGTCCTGAAAGAACTCCTAAAACTCAAGGTGGACAAAGCAATGGGGCCTGACAGGATTCACCCCAGAATCCTAAAAGAACTAAGGGAGGACCTAGTGACACCACTGACCACACTTTTTAACAAATCATGGGAGGATGGGGTGGTACCTGAGGACTGGAGGAGGGCAGATGTGATTCCCCTTCACAAAAGTGGGAGCAAGGCAGAAGCAGGAAACTACAGACCTGTAAGTTTGACCTCAGTGGTAGGGAAAATGATGGAATCACTTCTGAAAGAAAGAATTGTTGAGTACCTAGAGGCCAGCGGGGCACAGGACCCAAAGCAGCATGGATTTACAGCAGGAAGTCATGTCAGATGAATCTAATAGCCTGGGTAGCAAACTGGATGTACAACAGGACACAGAAGGTAATAGTGAATGGAACACATTCCAAAGAAGGGGTCACTAGTGGAGTACCTCAGGGCTCAGTACTAGATCCAGTCCTCTTTAACATCTTTATAGGTGACATTGCAGAGGGTCTGGAGGGAAAGGTATGCCTCTTTGCAGATGACACAAAGATCTGTAACAGAGTTGATACACAAGGGGGTAGAAAGGATGAGAAGGGACTTGGTAAGGTTGGAGGAATGGTCAGACATATGGCAACTTAGATTCAATGCAAAGAAGTGCAAAGTAATACACCTGGGAAACAAAAACCCAGGAGAAGAGTACACAATAGCAGGGGAGGTACTAACAACAACAAAAATGGAAAGGGACCTGGGGGTAGTCATAGCAGATGATCTAAAGGTGGGTAAGCAATGTGAGAAGTAAGTAAGGAGAACCAGGGGGATACTGGGATGCATAGGAAGAGGCATCACAAGTAGAAAAAGGGAAGTGGTTATCCCTCTGTACAGACAGTTGGTGAGACCCCATCTGGAGTGCTGTGTGTAGTATTGGAGACCTCATCTACGCAAGGACATAGACAGGATGGAAGCAGTCCAGAGGAGGGCAACTAAAATGGTGCAGGGTCTGCATAAGAAACCATATGAAGAGAGAGACTGAGAGAGCTTAATATGTATACCCTTGATGAGAGGAGGGACGGGGGGACATGATAGAAACGTTCAAGTACCTCAAGGGAATCAACAAAGTCCAGGAGGGTAGCATCTTTCAGAAAAAGAGATGTGTAAGAACAAGGGGGAATAATTTAAAGATAGAGGGGGGATGACTCAGGGGTAATATGAGGAAATTTATTTTCACGGAGAGAGTGGTAGATGCATGGAACCACCTTCCTGGGGAGGTTGTTGGGTCTAAAACAGTAGGGGAATTCAAACATGCATGGGACAGACATAAAGCAATTGTAGTGGTGGGTGGCAGGAAGTAGGCTGTTGGTTAACTAAAATCTGCAGCTTATCCAGTAGGTAGGAAAATGGGCAGACTGGGTGGACCAAGTGGTCCTTATCTGCCGTCAAAGTCTATGTTTCTATTTGTTTTTTTGTGTGGATTTCCTGGACCTAATGGCTGGACTTCATAAATTTGTTGTCCCTATCTTTTCATTTGCCTTGCAGTGCCCCACTACCTGTTGCCAGGAGCCTCAGTTCCGTACGTTACCTAACAGTCACATTGCACAGTACTTTACCTTACTCAGCCATAAGTTCATGCCTCCTTCCTTGTGCAGTCCAATACCTGCGACCTGCATGGAAAATAGCGCTGCCCCTGCACAAGGATGGCATTGCCACATGCTGAGGTTTGTCCATTGCCTCCTCCTCAGTGATTAATTGCGGGTTCCTAGCCTCTAGACATCTCTTAGACCTACGTGGAGTTCTCATTCCATTCCATTCCATCTTGGGTCCTCTGGGAAGGACCATTAGCGATGACCTACATGGAGGTCAGTTCGCACATGCTTCATCATTCTACAATACCTGCCTAGCCTTCCCTCAGCCTGCACAGAGGCTGGCATGCCATTTGATGACCTACGTGGGGGTCCATCTCTTGTTGCCTCCTCCATGGCTATGTATGGGTCCGTGGCTTCTGGGCTTACTTCAGATTTATGAGGGAGTCTCATTCCATTTCATTTCGGGTCCTCCGGGAAGGTCCATCAGTGACGACCTATGTGGAGGTCACTTCACTCATGCTTCCTCATTCTACTTACATGGGGTTCCCATTACGCTGCCTCATGACACCCCATTCACTGGATTTTCATGTTGCTGCAGCTTCTCTAGTTGGATAGCCTTCGAAGGTGCTCCTGTTCTATCCCATCATACCATGCTATGACATCTATACCTTCCTGTAACACTTCCTCTGACTCTGAAGTGGGTTCCTCTGACTCTCCTGCTCCTCTATTTGCTGTGCCTGTTCTTCTAGGTTAGCAGTCCTGGCATCCTGGTATGCACCTCTACCTTGACCTATGTGGGGGTCTCGGTCAATGCCATCTCTGCTCCTCAGTGAAGGACCTTTCTCACTGACCTATGTGGGGGCCTTCTTGCACACTCCTACTGACCTGACAGTCTCCATCCCTAGCTCTGCCTCTGGGGTATCAAGCTAAGGCGGGCTTCCATGTCCACCAGAGATGGGAGTCTGTGTCTCTGACTTCATTCCACTCCCCAAGCTGCTCCATCTCTAGCTCTACCTGGATGGCATTGAGTACAGGCTAGCCTTCTGCCTGCCAGTGATGGGAGTCTGTTCCTCATATCTGTTCCTTCCATCCATTATATACCTCTTGGGTCCACTCTCTGCTAGCCCCTCATTCTTCACCAGCTTGGATTCTTCACCTTTGGCCTGGCTCCGGATTGCTCCTGGACTTCTCTCCTTCTGTATTCCTCTTGGGACCTTCAAGTATGCCATTATCTAGTGCTCAACCATCCATTGACTTTGTTTCCTGGATCCATCTTCTTGTCAAGCTTCCAGTTCTCGAATACCACAATAGAAATCCTGGACATCATTTATCCACCCATCTTCCTTCAATATGGACAGCCATCTGAATCAGATTCTTCTTTATCTTCCAGAATCCTTCATCTTTCAGAATTAACCTTCCTGCTCACCATCAAGATTCAGAGGCTATGACTCATTGACCAGCAAGACTCTCAGGATAAGACTCTTCGACATAACCAGAACAAACCTTAGTCCACATATTTTAGGATTATCTCCTCATAGTTTGCCCGGAGGACAGGGAGGTCAGTAGCTATGGGTTCTCAGAGGTTTCCCCTACAGGGTTTTGTTTCCTCTACTGCGTGCTACTGGTCACACTCTCCATAGCTGGAGGAGGTAATTGAACCGTTAACAATTTTTGGGCCTGTATTCCTACACCTACCCAGCATTCCTACCGTAGGTGGGAATAGAGAAAGCCAAAATCCAAGTGCATAAACCTTCAAGTTCATAACCTTTCTCCATAACATTCAAGCTCATAAGTATACACACGCACTATGCTATGCACCCCACATTGAATGGGAGGGTTAAAAGGCCAAGATTCAATGATGGGGAAATAGCTCCTCCGACATCCACTACTTAAATGCAACACTTCTGCTGCTCAGTTTCGAGCATTTCAGAATTGCCCACCATCCTCCCTTACCTTCTCTTCCTCTGGCACTCATATCTCACCCTCGACACTGGGCATCTATTCCTACACCTACCCAGCATTCTTACGGAGGGTGGGAATAGAGAAAAGCCAGAATCCAAGTGCATAAACCTTCAAGTTCATAATCTTGCTCCATAACATTCAGGTTCATAAGTATACCCAAGCACTACGCTATGCACCACACATTGAAATAAAGCTTTAATTACACTGAAAGGTTCCAAATTTGCCAATTGCGTAGATTATCAGATCACCACTATTAGCATAGCACAAAGCTACAGGTAGCACCCCATCCTTTCAAATGCCACACATTCGATTTTTCAAATCTTAACGGTTCTGTGGAATTAATTAATTTTGAAAGTGGGGTTTTGTACCGGACTTAATATCTGCCTATCCCAAGGCCGGACAGTTTGCAAGCCTTACTTGTACTGCTAACCTGTGCTAGGACTGAATTTTTATTAACAAGTGCATGCAGAGTTTTCTTGATGTAGTCCTGATTTAGTCCTGATTAAATTGATTTACTTGGTTCTCCCAATACATCTATGAACAGATCCCTCTAAATTTACTGTAGCTTATTATTTTTTTTTTTTGGTGTACTTTTCCTGCATACAGCTCCCTATTCTAAAATTCTTGAATCACTTCTGTAAGTGAAAGTACAGTCCCTTCCTGATTTATTTTTAAATCAGTTTTTCCTGCCTACAGCTCTACCCTGCTCTTTGTCTAGTGCGATGTCTCTCTGGCTACCCCCCCTTCACCTTAGCACCTATTTAATTTTCACCTCAGACCTTCTCACCTCTGCCCACAAATTACCTAACCCTTGTATTCTCCATTGTTTCTCCTTAATATAAACCCCCACCTAACCTCTTGTTCTCCATTCTCTTTCTCCTAGGCAGCTCCACACCTCCTCAAAGTGCTGACTGAGTGGTGCCGCAGACCATCCCCACAAGAGAAGCTTTGTGCCTGGCTGAAGGCAGAGACCCGCTCTGCTCTCTCTGGCACTAAGGTACAACTTGCCACCTAATTCTACAGATTTTGTGCTCACTGGCCCATGGCCCCATGCTACCCTAACAGGATTGGCAAGAAGCACTGATGCCTCCTCCTTATTGGACATAGGCTTCACTGGACTTGTGCACCATGGCTGAGCCAGCTCCATGGATCTCCCTACAGGGTAAAAGCAGCCCTGGTTCCTGGTAGGTAGCACCTGGTCCTTGCATCATCGCGCACTTGATTTTTTGGCCCACCCCCCCAGCTCAACCTCCATTAAATGCTCATAAGCCACTCCTAACTACATTGTAGTTGGCTGGACACTTCAAACTAATCCTTAGTTCTACCATCTCTGGCCCCTCTCTGGTCAGACTAACAGCTCCCAGGAAGTCCCACTACATACCACAACCATGCTACGCTTCAAAGGTACAGGAGTGGTACTAATTTGCTTGGCACTTTTGCTGCATTATGGGCCATCACCAGCCCTCACTACTTCAAGGTCCCTAATGACCTCCAATCAATGCCCTATCCTCAACCAACATCATACCCCTCCATGTCTAGAGTTTTCACAGCATCCATGTCTCCAATTAATAGCCCTGCAATGTAAAACAGCCCTAACTCAAACTCAGATCAGATGGTGGTGAAAATGACCTTTCTTGCGTACCCCCCTGATGTAGTGCCACCTCCGTACTATGCTGCTATCCCAGGACATTGAACTAAACCCTGGGCTGAATTCAGGCCGCACCACTGACACATCCTGTGGAAGCGTACCAAACTCCCTGAGACAGCTGCTCACTTGGACCAACACCCCAGGCCTCAAAATAGCTCACATGAATATCCAAAGCATCAGAGGTAAGATGCACAAGCTTGAAGCATGGACCCAGCTTCATAAACCTGACATCCTATGCATATCTGAAACCTGGCTAAAACCTGTCACCAAATCTCACAAGGTCATCCTTCCTGGATTCTCCATCTTTAAGAAGGACTGGGCTCGTGAAAAATGTGGGGGTGTCATAATCTATGCCAGGACTGAACTGACTACTGATGAAATGGATGACTTGGATATTCACCCTCTGGCTGAGCAGATCTTCATCACCATCACTCTTGGTGGGTCCAAGATACTGGTGTTAGGCTGCATTTATCTGCCTCCCAGACACTTGTCTTCTTATGAGGAGGTTAACATCAGCCTGGACAACATCCCCAGATGTGACACAGTGGTATGTGGTGACTAACCTTAACTGGCTTGGCTCACAAAACGTGCAGTACCCCTCTGCTCTGGTGGACATAAATTTTGTGCAGATCATAGAGCAACCCACTAGACTGAACATGAAGTCTGGGATATACACACTCCTCTGCCGGTTCTGTTTAACTTCTTTATTCATGATATGGTCATAAAATCTAACAACTATTTATCAAAATTTGCTGATGATACAAAACTAGGTGGAAGAGTTGACACCTGAGAAAATTTCAAATTACTTGAACAAGATCTGTATACCATTGAATAATGGGCTAATAAAAACGTAATGCTATTTAACATCAACAAATGTAAGATTTTGCATTTTGGTAGGAATAATCCATTTTACAATTACTATCTAAATAAGCAGCTATTGGAATCATCTAGCTGTGAAAGAGATCTTGGCATTTTAGTTAACAACAAACTGTCATCAGGTGATCATTGTAGTAAAGTGGTTAGATCTGCCAATATTGTAATGAGACAAATCAAAAAAACATTTATTAGTAAATCAGAACACAATTTAATACCATTGTATAGAGCATACGTTAGACCCCTCTTGGATTATGGTTCCCCCTTCTTGAGTCCTTATTTAAAAAATGATATACATCGTCTTGAACAAATACAAAGAAGATTAACTAAATCTATTCCCAGATTAAAACATAAATGTTATGAGATCAGGTTATAACAGACAAGTCTTTATCCACTAACACTGAGAAGAGAAAGGGGAGATTTACTTCTAATGTATAAGTTAGTTCACAATTCCAAGTTGTTTAGCATGTGGATTAGCATATGCTGACAAAAGAATTGTGGGAAGATTACATACTAAGCAATTAAAAGTAGAGTGGGCCAATAATAAAAAATACGATAACTTTTTTAATATAAGGGCCGCAAAATCTTGGAATTCTTTACCACCAACTATTGTAGATTCAGTAATTTTTTGACACCTTTAAAACTAGGCTTGATCTCTGGTTACTAGCCCAGAGATCTGATTAATATCCCGCTGTTGTGGGAGGACAATCTAGATGGGCCCCGTGCCTTCTTTTGCCCTAATTTTATCCAGTAAATCCAGTAAATAACCAGCACACCAGCTAACATCAAAGCTAATGGTATCTTCCCAGACTCCCTGAGTGATCACTCACCCACCTATTGTGTCTGGAACAGCTCTGCACCCTGTCCACCCCCCAAAATAATCAAAACCAGGGATTTGACCAAGTTCAATGAGGAAGAATTCAACAGCTGCCTAGCCTCCATCGACTGGTCACCAATTAACACCCTCCATGATATAAATCAGGCCCTTGACTATCTTATCTCAATGTTCACAGCTGTCCTTGACTCTCTTGCCCCATATAAAACCAGAAGCTCCAAAGGCTTCCCTGACCCTTGGCTAACTAATGATCTGAAGGGTCTCATGCGCATATGTGATAAAGCCTGAAAGACCTTTAAGAGATCTGGGGTACATACTGATTGGATTATTTATCATTGGCTCTGTCATTTATGCAAAAATAAAATAAAGGTGGCTGAAAGAGACTTTCATATCTGTACAAGAAAGAAACCTTACTACTCCTAAAATCTTCTGGCGCCAGATGAATACCCTACTACAGGTAGAGAACGCATTGTTCCCTGAACCATGACTACTAATGGAGCCACTCTCACAACACCTCTGGACATTGCCACTGGAATAAATAACTTCTTTAGAGACCTTACTCCCTACAAACATGGTCTTCCACCCCTCTTGCTCGTACTACAATACCAATCAACATCAACACAAGACCAACCGTCCCTCCTTTCATATAAAAACTACCACCAATTTTGTGTTCCTAAAGTTGCTCAAGAGCCTCAAATGTGATAGCTCTCCAGGCTTTGACACCATGCCCCCAAAATTCCTCCGCATTGGAGCATCAGCGCTTGCCCTGCCCGTCTCATTGCTAATCAATCAATCTTTCATCACCCACTCTATCCCTGACAAATGGAAAACAGCAGTAGTGGTACTTGTCCACAAATCCGGCCCACCTGATACAGCCCAAAACTACACACCAATTTCTATCCTCGGCCCTATTACAAAAATTCAAGAACGAATCCTGTATGACCAGTTGTACTCATTCCTTGAACAAACAAACATCTTCACAGACTTTTGGCATGGTTTCTATAAACACCATAGAACCGACTCTGCCCTCCTGTGTGTCACCTCTGACTTGTTCAATAACATGGATCTGGGCCAAGCCACCAGTGCAGTTTTTGTAGTCCTAACTAAGGCCTTTGACCTTGTTAATCACCCCCTGCTTTTAGCAAAACTTCACCACATCAGACTGGACAATAACTCCCTCGTGCGGCTTTCAAATTACCTAGCAAATTGTTCTCAATGTGTCAAATGAGCAAACACACTATCCCCTCTAGCACCAATCACTGACAGGGTACTGCAAGGGTTCATACTTGGTCCCCTACTATTTTCCGTATTTATCAATGACCTGCCGCTCAACTGCGGTGGTGCATCAGTACAACTCTACGCAGATGATGCAATACTCTACAGATCTTCCAAGGATATTCACAAACTGACCGCGGATCTTGAGGTAGATTTCCATGCCCAAGAATCCTGGTTCTTAAATAACCAACTGGTTCTCAATGAGAAAAAAAACAAAACTATGCTCTTTCATCACACCTCCTTCAAAACCCCATATGTCACACCCTTCCTCTTAAAAACCTCCTCAGGTACTCCACTGGAAAGTGTCTCATCATTCAAATACCTGGGACTCATGCTTGGTGAGAACCTAGTGCTCAAAGCACACATAAACAACAACATCAAAACCACTAATCAAAAACTTTGGCTACTCTACCGCTCAGCACCCTACCTCTCAAAGCATGCCAGAGTGACCACTGCCTCTGCCACCCTACTCCCTGGTCTATTCTGAGCGGCACCTGTCATCCACTCGATTAAGGCTCCGTTACTGAACAAGCTAAAAAAGACATACCATAGGATAGCTCGCTTTGCTGCCTTGGCCCATGCCCATACTCACCTCAACAAACTAAGCTGGCCAACCTTTGACAACAAATTTGACTTCCATGTGCAGTGTACCACCTTTAAGTTGATTCATCAGACCCTTCCTCCCAGTCTGATGGGCCTGCTGTCACTATAACCTACCCCTCGTGTACTAAGATCTTCTAGTCTACCATTACTGGAGCTCCCGGAGGCCAGGCTAAAGATAGGTCAAAGACCCTATACGGTCACTGCCCCCAGAATTTGGAACAATTTGCCCCACACTCTACTTTCCTGCAAAACCATTAACCAATTTAGTAAACTGTACAAGGATGAGTTCTTCAAACCTCCCCAGAGGGTACTCCTCTGATGGCCAAGCTGGGCTAAGCTGTCTCCACACATTTTTAGAGAGCACACTTTAGTTATTTTAGAGAGCAAACTTTCATTAATTTTGTATATTATTTATTAGAGCAGTTAGTTGGGGCGAAGAAGTGAAGTTTTTAGCGTTAGGTTCGTCTTTTTGTCTGATTTTTATTTTTTATGTTGCCGACACCTAACAGTTGTAAATGCAGTAAATTTGGTCGCCGTGTATTGTGAGGATTGCACAAGTTAGTCCACTTATTTTTGTGCTAAATTTTTGCCTAATACTCACCCTGAGTCCTGAGTTGTATCCTGATTCACATTGGTGATTCTCGCCTGAACCAGGCTCGCGCACAAGGAGATTGTAGGGGAGCTGCTTTGTGATCCGAGGTGTGGTATTCTTTGGGAGTGGAGAGGAGGGGCCGCAGTCATGTCCTGCTGCTTTTTGGCAGCTGAAACAAAGTGGAACTGCAGTTTGGCAACAGAGTGGAGGAACTGTGTTGGGACTGGGCTGTTGGGCTTTCTTGGAGTTTTGGTGGTTGTTGGGGCTCTTCCCGTTGTTCTGATTCTGTTGAGTCGGCTGACTGGTTCATCTTTCGCCTTTTTCTTTCAATTTTGAAGTTTGGTGACTCTATTCTGACCCTATTACCCCAACCTGAACCTGGGGAGTGCTGCTGAGGGTTTGATAGTGTTGAGGACCGGACCTGTGGTCGTCGGAGGACGAACAGCTAGTGCGTGATCCTTGTTGGTCTGGGGGGGGGGACTGAAGAGCCTGTCCCTCACCTGGATCTATTACACTTAGATCCCACATCGGTATTCTTCTCAGGGGATGGTTTGGTGGTTGTTGGTTTGGAGAAGACCAGAAGAGGAGCAAGGAAGCAGAGTTTAGTTTGGAGGCCAACTGATTTTTTGGGCCTAGAATTGATGCAAGAGAGCGATCTGCCGAGAAGTGATTGATGCCCACAGCCCAGAAGACTGTTTCAGTGCATAGGTTTGACCTTCTCCTATTCTCTTACCTGGTGGACAGTGAGAGTGTTCTGCTCATTTGTAGACAGTTTAAATGACATATTATGGACAGTGAGAGTGTCCTGTTTTTACAGATTGCTTGAGTGATATATTGTACCCCCAGCCGAAGTGAGAGATTGGTGGGGGGACATTTTCTCTGGTGAGGTGAGAGCTCCCAGAAGTCATAAACTATTTGCTGAGGAGAACTGTGGCAATCTCTTCCTCAAACCCATGTTGTAATTTATAATCTGCTCTGTTTTGTTTATTTTGTGTTTATTTATTATTGTTTGGTGTGTGGTGTATGATTGAAAGTTGAGTGATTGGGTGTGTAGTGTTGTGTAGTTGGTGTGAATTTATTGTGGGTGCTCTGAGTGTGTGAAGATGTGTTGGGGAGTTGTTCGGCTGGTCAGGCATTATTCCCCATCCTAGCTTAAGGACCTCTGCCCTTTTAGGTGTCCCCCACTATCCCCGGAGGTATATAGATGGTGTAGGGCTCTGGGGACTGTGAGGAGGAGGAGGAGGGCGGTGGCAGGGCCTGGAGGGGGAATGGAAAGGAGCGGACGGATTGGGATAGTGGGGACAAGAGGATACCCTGGGGAAAAATGGGTTCAGGAGAGGGGTCCTCCCTGCCCGATTCCCATACCCAAGGGCTCTGCCTGTGGCAGGCAGATGGCTCAGTCTTCACCGGCAACTCATCCTACTCAGATAGTGTTATGTAATGCCAGGTCCATTAAAAACAAGACTACTATAATAGCTGATCTTGTAAGGTCATCAGATCTGGCATGCATCACCGAGACCTGGCTGGATGATAATGCTGGCCCTATTTTGGCTCTGCTGTGCCAGCCAGGTACTCGGTGATACACCGTCTGAGGCTGGATCATAGGGGCGGGGGAGTGGCAATCTGTTTTAGAATGGAACTGAACCTGATGGAGGTACCAGTAGGAATTACCAACTCCTTTGAATGTACCCTGGGTGAGGGTGTGGGGTGCAGAATTCTTCTCATTTACCGTCCACCAGGTAATGGGAATGTTTTCCTGTTCGAAGTTGCAGACTTCATTGTTGACATGACATTGGGATCCTCCAGATGGCTGATCTTGGGGGATTTCAATGCCTGGGTCAATGATGAACTCTTGCAGTTTGGTCAGGACCTCCTCCAGCTGATGAATTTGCTGTACTTCACACAGGTTATTTCCTCCTCAACCCATATAGATGGTCATTCATTGGACTTAGTATTCCTCCTGGGGATGGAGATATCCGACTTGGTGGTGGAGCCAGTCGGATGGTCTGACCATCACACCATTGGGTTCAGTTTCTTGGCCCCCCCCTGGTAGGTTGGCCCCTATGGAAATGGCATGGTACCGCCCTTTGAGGGGTGTTACCCCAGAGGGCCTGATGGCGATGCTGGACCTATCGAGTTTGCCCAGTGAATGCATGGATCCTGGGGATCTGGTTCTTGCCTATAATGAGGCTGTAGTAGGGGCCCTGGATTCCATTGCTCCTGTTCATGTTCGACCCCTCACCCTTTGCCCCAAGTCTCCTTGGTTTGATGAGACTTTGAGGCAGTTGAGGAGAATGGGAAGAAGGCTTGAGAGATGTTGGCGGAAGTTGGGTCTGGAGTGTGACAGGCTTAGTTTGATGGACCATTATCGGGTCTATCAATTAGCAATTTCCTGAAAGAAGGCAGAATTCCTGTCCAGGGGAAATTGCTGCTGTACAGAATCGACCAGCCCAGCTCTTTCAGACCATGGACAGATTGTGCAATCCAGTCTGTCTTCAGCCCGAGAGAGCGTTTTCACAGGAACGGTGTGAGGAGTTTGCTCAATTCTTCATGGATAAGGTTGCCACAATCAGGTCCGACCTCCTCCTAACTCTTTCAAACAGGAGTTGTGGTGTCGGCAGGAGATGTCAGACACCCAGTTTTTGTGGTCTGACTTTGACCTGCCCACAATCAATGACATAGTGATGATCGTCCAGTCGTTGCAACCGACCAACTGTAGTTTGGATCCGGGCCCCACTCGCCTTTTAGTAGGATGTGTGGATAAAATTGGCCCGGTCCTCACCAAGATAGTCTGGTTGTCATTGGAGTTGGGGATCTTTCTTGATCCCTTGAAGGAAGCCGTGATCCGACCCCTTCTTAAAAAGCTCTCCTTGGACCCAGACTGTCTGGCTAACTACAGGCCTATCTCTAACCTGCCTTTTGTAGGTAAGGTTATTGAGAAGGTGGTTGTGTCACAGCTGGATGGTCATTTTTATTTTTGGGGTATTATTTTCTCTCCTCCAGAGCTCCGGCTACGACCCCCGCCCTCCGTTGTTCCCCCCAGTGCCATCCCCGGACATCAGACCCCCTCCCTTGTGCACCCTGCGACTTACCCTTTGCAGCAGGGTGGTGGGGAGCGACTCAACCTACCCCGACGGATCCATGCCAGGGAGGTGCCCTTCCAGGAATGGCGCCGCAGGGGAACAACTTCATGCTGCCGGGCTCGCTTTTTCACTGTTTTCCTCCCGGCAGGTCATGGCGTGCAATGACACCAGCGACTAGGTGCACGCACGCTCCTGTGCATGCCCAATCAAGCATCTGCCATGTCCCGCCCCCCCCATAGCTTGCAGCTACGTGCTGTCGACCTCCCAGCCTCCACTAGGAGTCAGGCAAGCCCGGCACTTCCGTCCCCCTCCCGGAGATGGAGAGCAGTCCCTTGAGGCTCAATCCATCTCCTCCCGTGACTCCACGGCAACCCACATGCCCGCCTCGAACATGGGGCCTCATGAAGCGAGGTGTATCGACCAGCGCCTCAACCCTCAGCACCACCGGGCCAGTGCTGGATGGTCATTTGATGAGCCACAATGTCTATGATTCTCTCCAGTCCGGATTTAGGAAAAGACATAGTACCGAGACGGCCCTTGTTCAGGTACTAAATGACCTCCTAATAGCGAGAGATCGAAAGACCCATTCCATCTTGGTCCTTTTTGATTGCTCTGCGGTCTTTGATACCATTGACCATGGAGTGCTTTTGGAATGCCTGCAGTTTATCTGTGGATTATCAGGCCCGGTCCTCAGTTGGTTACGATCATTCCTTGAGGGTAGTACTCAAAGGGTGGTATCTGAGATTATTTCCTCAGCATCACTTCCCCTATCCTCTGGGGTGCCGCAGGGCTCCATTTTGGCTCCCATGTTGTTTGCGGTATATATGCTGCCATTGGGAACGATTATAAGGCGGTACAGCTTGAGTTTTCACTGCTATGCAGATGATACTCAACTGTACATGTCCTTTGTGCCTGACCAGGGTGATGCTGTCTCGGTCTTTAATAACTGTCTTACTGAGATTCAGGACTGGATGGCTGTGTGCAGGTTGCTGTTAAACCCTGAAAAAACTGAGGTGTTGGTCGTGGACCCAAGTCGTCGGGGGGCGGGTTTGCTGACGGGATCACCTTCGGGTCTTTGGCTTGGGGGGGCCCAGTTAGCTACCTCAGACCGGGTGCAGAACCTGGGCGTCATATTTGATGGTGGCCTGACCCTAAAACATCAGTTGTCAGCCGTTGTCGAAACCTCTTTTTACCATCTGAGGAATATAGCCTGGGTGAAGCACCTGGTTCCTGCCGATGACCTTCCAACGTTGGTCCACGCCTTCGTTACCTCTCGCCTGGACTACTGCAACGCCCTGTACCTAGGGCTACCGGGGGTGGATATCCGCCGCTTGCAGTTAGTGCAGAATGCAGCAGCCAAGCTTTTGACTGGTACGTCTAGGACCAGTCATATAACACCTATCCTCCGCAGACTGCACTGGCAGCCCGTACAGTGGCTGACTACCTTCAAGGTCAGTTTGCTGATCTATAAGGCCCTACACAATCAGGGACCTAGTTACCTGCAAGATCTTCTTCATCTCTACCGTCCCTCTCGTCTGCTCTGATCCACCGATGAGGGATTGCTAGAGATTCCCAGGGTTTGTTTAAAGACATCTGGGGACAGATCATTTAGTTTTATGGCCCCAACCCTGTGGAATTCTCTACCTCATCGGGTGCGAGATTCCCTGACCGTTCAAAGTTTTAAATTAGCATTAAAAACGTATTTATTTAGCCTGGCGTATCCTGATTTTTAAGTATATCTTATTGATTGATTTTAGGATGTTGTTTTAATTTTATGCATTTGATTTGTTTATTGTAAAAGCGCTTTGGTTCTGGAAAGGCACATTTTAAAAATAAAGAATTGTTTGCTTGCCCAATGCAGAGGTAACTGTTATTAACAAGTAAGGCCACATGTGATTAATGTTACGCATCTATTTCAATCTCGGCAATGGTCACAAACAGCCTCCCTTCTCTCCTGTCTCAAAGACAAGCTGCTCTCCCCACATCTCCTCTACCTAAAATAACATCTGACTGTAACCTGAACCCCATGTCTCGAACCAAATGCGGTTGAATCTGGCTATTCTTACTTATCGTGCTGTTGAAATTGTTGACATCTGGTATGTGAATTGCATAAATGTCCCTGTGCATGCTATAAAATGTTAATCTGCCTCCTGCCTCCCCTGGCTATCTGCAAACTGCCTGTAATCCTGAATCCTTTGGTTATTGCCTACTCGGGTACTGTTGTTATTTACCTAAGGCTTAACTGTATATTGTGACTCACTGCACTATTCTATGTGTATTATTGTATAATGTTTTCTTCTTGGAATGCTTTATTCCTTAGGTCATCACTGAAAAAGGGACTTTGTCTCAGCTGACCTACCCAGTCATCAAAATTCAAATAAATAAAGAAAGAAAATACAGCGTAATTTTGTCATGTGCTTGTTGCACTATACTGTAGCTGTGCTAGGCTACTTTCATTGCATGCTTGCTGTTGATTTCAGTTTGTCAATTTATTTGAGTTGGGGGGGCCTCTGCTCCCAGACCCCCCTTGTTTTTTTAACATGGGGGTGTGGGGGCAAAGCCTCCCACTTCAAATAAATTAATAAAAAAAATAACTGACAGTCTGACATGGCAGACAGCATGCTGTAAGTGAGGTTTTGTCAGTTTATTTGAGTTGGGGGGGCTTTGCCTCCACCCTGCTAAGTTTTTTAACATGAGGTTGTGTGGGAGGATGAAGCCCCCCAACTCAAACTAATAAAAGTAACCGACAGGCCAACATGGCATAGAGCATGCCGTAAGTGGGAAGTAGCGTAACTTCAGCGCTACGCTAATAGCGGAGGTCCAGTGGTGATACATTAGTCTACACAATCACTGCAAATGTATTAACTATTTAAAATTCAGTAGCTAGTCAGCCTGTCAGTGCAGCGGTAGTGCTACTGCTTGCAATGCCAGCAACCCGAGTTCAGGAATAAGTTCGGGTCATCAGGGACTGGCTAGATGGAGGAGAAATGAGTGTCCCAGAGGATATCTCCTTCTCCACGGAGGGAGGGTCCCATCCCCCATTGTGTTGCTGCTGCTACCTGGGTGACTACAGGTGGTAGTGAGACTGGCGGGCTGAGGGGAGGATGGAGATGTTGCTGATGACAGCAGGCAGACATAAGCACAGTGTGTGCAGGTGCACCTTGGCATCCTAATACGTGATGTCCCCAGGGGGTGGGAGGACAACACCGAAAAATTACCTCAGCACCTCCACAATGAAGGCTGCAGTAAATCCAGATCCCTGCCCCGCAGCGCCTGATGAAATGACTAGAAGTTCAGGGGTACATTCCCCCACCTAACCTCACATGGGGGTACATCCCAAGCTCTATGGAAGTAGGCCATGGCTGGAGGACACAGTGGGGTCAGAAGGTGCCTAGATGGTCCAGAGAGTATGGAGGGGGTGGAGAGAAGTGGGCATGAACAGAAATAAAAAAAATCAGTAGCTAAACAGTCTTTTTAAAAATCAATACAATAGCAGCATCATAAAAAGCAATGCTTATCAGGTTTGTGCAGGAACAATTCATGAAGTAGGCATTTTAAACTTTAAAATGGGAATGGAAATGGAAACATTTAACTATAAAAAAAACTCTCAGAATCAGAAAAAGAACTCTTAGAAAGGGTGGCCAAAAATGATTCGTGCCAACAGGGCATATAATTCAAGGATTGGCTCAAGGCACTGAACATGTACTCGCTGGAGGCCAGATCTGTGACAGAGGAGATAAGACAGAGACCTTCAGCTTCCTGAAAGGAATGAACAAGGTAAATTGCAATGAGCTATTTAGCATAAGTAGTGGATAGAGAATATAGGGGTATGAGTGGAAACTGACAGGTGAAGTTCAAGAGAGAAATGAGGAAGTTTTGTTTTACAAAAAGGGTGGAGGAGCTGTAGAACAATCTGCCAGCCAATGTGGTGGTTGCCAAAACTATCAGTGGTTTCACACATGTCTGGGATAAAGTAAAGAGCTTAGTGGTTGTTCAGGGTGACAATGATAGGGTGGGGAGCATGGGGGTGGATAGTGTGGGTTAGAAACCTGTATGGACAACAGATTTTGGGTTTCTTAGGGTTTTATGGGGAGACAGGATGGACCAATGGTCTTTTTCTGCCATCATTGTCTATGTTTCTATGTACTGTAATCAACATTTTAGTTCAACTGGTAGTTGTCTGTGAAAACAAGCATTTATCAATGCCAGATGTTCGCCACTGGTATAGAAGCCCAGGAGTAGTAGATGCGTTGTGGTGCACTGTGTAGGTTATGTATTACCAAAGTTAGGAGCCTGCATTTGTAAATTTGAATTCAGGCTCATAACTTTGTTGTAATATTTTTATCCCAAATTGTCAACATTGCCTTCTTATGACCCAGCCTCATGAAGAAGTGCAGAGACAACTTTCGGTTCCTGTCTGAAAGGTGATTTCACGCAAAGACTATTAAATCATCCTTTAGGATGCAAAAACACATTTTGGGCAGGATTTGAAAAATGACTGCTGTCACAATCATGAGGTGCTGTAAAGAAATGTCTATGTTGTAAATTTGGGGAAACAATATTGAAAATAACCTAAGTTATGAGCCGGCGCTCACAAAATGTAAGGTAGGCTCATAAATGTTTTTTTTTTATATATGTATATTTTACACCAAATTTTCAACATAGCCTTCTTATGACCCTGCCTTAGGAACAAGGGCAGAGAAAATTTCATGCACAAGGGCACAGAAGATTTTGAACTCCTGTACGAAAGATGCTTTTGCACAGGGACCGCAAGTTTCACCTTTCAGGATGTTAAAAAAACATTTTGGCCAGAAACTGAACAAGCATTTGTCAATGCCAAACGTTCACTTGCAGGTGTTTGCAGTGGTGTTTGGCATGTATGGTGCTTTACCCTAATGCCCTGTGCGATTGCTGGTATTTGCACAATAAATTGACAGCATGACCTTTTTGTTACCCCCATTGTGCACTACATAGGCGGAAACACGTTTTGGGCAGGATGTGAAAAATGACAGCTGTACTGCTCATAAGGAAGTGTGGTAAAATGGCAATGTTGAAAATCTGGAGTGGAAATATTGAAAATTCGCAAACCTAGGAGCGTGCATGGGAACTGTGCAATGCACGCTGGTAAAACAGTGATTGTTAGGAATTTTTTCACCAAATTGTCAACATTGGCAGTTTAAAACCTCTGCTAATACAGCGACACTGTGAATTCTTTAATGTCCTATACACTGAGTTCGCTACCGACTGTGCCATTATCGCTACATGGGTGGAAACACATTTTGGGCAAGATGTGAAAAATGACAGCTGCAGTGCTCATAAGGAGGTGTGGTAAAATGGCAATGTTGAAAATATGGAGTGAAAATATTGAAAATTCGCAAACTTCACGTAGTCATTAGGAACTGCGTAATGCAGACTCATAAAACAGTCATATTTAGGAATCTTTTCACCAAATTTTCAGCACAGCCATTTTAAGACCCCTGCTCATGATCAGTGTCACTGTGATTTTCTTACTGTGTCCCATACATTGAGTTCGCACACCGACTACGCCATTGTGTGCTACATGGGCAGAAACACATTTTGGGCAAGATGTGACAAATGACAGCTGTACTGCTCATGAGGAGGTGTGGTAAAATGGCAATGTTGAAAATCTGGAGTGCATATATTGAAAATCGCAAACATACGAGCGTGCGTAGGAACTGCGCAACGCACGCTCGTAAAACAGTCATTTTTAAGGAATTTTTTCACCAAATTTTCAACATAGCCATTTTAAGACCTCTGCTCATGAACAGTGTCACTGTGATTTTCTTAATGTTCCATACATTGATTTAGCACACCGACTAGCCATTTATGCGCTACATGGTATAGCTGCGTTTTTGGTGAGATGTGAAAAATGACAGCTGTACAGCTCATAAGAAGGTGTGATAAAATGGCAATGTTGAAAATCTGGAGTGAAAATATTGAAAATTACGAACTTAAGAGCCTGCGTAGGAACTGCAAGCATGCGCCTAGTAAAAACAGGTATTTTGGAATTTTCGCAAATTTTCCAGCATGGGATTTTGGGGCCCCTTTTCATGGTGATGTCACTGTCATGGTGTTATTTGAGGCTGAAGGGTGATTTCACGCAGTGACTGCACAGTGCCTGCGAAATCACCCTTCGGGCCCGAATAACACAATGACAGTGACATCATTCATGAGAAGGGGTCCCAAAAACCCCATGTTGAAAATTTGGTGCAAAAATTCCAAAAAATGACTGAGATATGCAATTAAGTTGAACCCCCCCATCTAGCCCATTATACAGCTTACCGGCATTTCCTCAGTTCGCGGTCGCCTTTAAAGAGTGCAGATGTGTTTCGGTCCACGAAGATAGTCGCGCGGAGTCCGAGGTAGTATGGGGTGAGGGGGGTGGGAGGCTGAGTGCGCAGGTGGGTGGGTGCGGGTTGTGGGAGGGGTTGGGAGGCGCTTGGCGGGACAGTTTTGTTTACAGGTTTGAAAAAACAAAGGCGGCGTGGGACGTTTGCCATGCTGGGGTGGGCTCCCAGCGGTAGCAGCAGGATAACTGGGGGCCATAGAGCCGTCGAGATTGGGCTCCCGTCGGCCAAACAATGTTTGCCACACTGGGGTGGGCTCCCAGCATGTGACAGCTTTGGGGGCGCACAGCGGACGTGCGAGGGGGGAGGTAGCGCATGCGCTAGGAGGGTGCGCTCAGTATGGCAGCGGTGTTTTTCTTTGAAGCAGAGGAACACCACTGTCATACTAATGCTGCACCCATTGGTGCAGGACATACATCGCTCAAGGAGCAGTGCATTGGTGGGAGGCACACCTCTAAGTGTGCTACTCTCCCAAAAGCGTTCCTTGCGCATGCGCGCAAGTGAACGTAAAAATGACAGCTGTCACATTCACAAGGTGCTGCAAAGGAATAGCTATGTTGTAAATCTGGGGTAAAATGCAGAAAATTACTAAAGTTATGAGGCTGCATTGTAGGCTCATAAATTTGTTGCTTTTTAATATTTTTGCACCAGATTTTCAATGTAGCCTTCTTATGACCCCCACCTCATGAATGAGGACAGGGAAAAGTTTCAGCTCCTGCCTGAAAGGTGATTTAGCATAGGGAACACAAATTCACTTTTTTGGACAGATTTGCCTAATGTTAGTGTAACTGTTCATGAGATGGGGTCCCAAAACAGGCATGTTGAAAATTTGGACCATAAATATGCAAAAATGGGCATGCTATGCCACCAAGTTCAAGCCCCATTGAAATACATTGAACTGCATACCTATTTCCTCAATTCGTAGTCTGGCATTGAAGAGTGAAGATATGTCTGCGATCCACAGAAGATGATGGCATTGGGCTCCAATAGGTAGATAAGTAAGGGCTTGGGGGAGTAGGGGATGGGGTGGGCGGGGAAGTAGCGGCCCAAAAGACATTGATGGATGTTTTTTACGATAAAATAAATGGAAAAAAAGACTACTGATTTTGATCGTGACGCTGGGGGATTGGGCACCCCCAGGCCAGTGTCGCTGTTATGTTTGGGGGGGTTGGGGTGCTGAGAGGAAGGGTTGGATGGGTGGGAGAAAACAAATAAATAAAAAATAAGTAAATAGTATACAGGAGATGTGACTATGTACCCGCACTACTGGACTTCAGGGGTTCACATACTAGGTGGGGACATTGAGGGATTGGGCACCCCTATGTCACTGTTATGTTTGGGGGCAGTTGGGGGTGCTGAGATGGAGGGTCGGGTGGGTGTGAGACAGAAAAAAAAACATGGAGCTATATCTGTGCATGTGCAGGAGTGACATGGTTTAATCTTACAGCTGTCAGACATTCTACGTATTCCAGGCTGACTTTGACAGATCTGCATGGCTTGCAGGGTGGTGTAGTCCAAAGGGAGTAGCTCACCCCTGAATGGATCAACTATTTATTTTCAAATTCATGCCGTCTCTGCTCAAGCAAGCCAAAACTCTATCATACTAAGCCTTGCCGATGATTGGTGTGACACTGAATCACCCCCAAAACACTGCTCTGCATTGGACGAACAGTGTCACACCCATAAAAAAAGCAGTACTAAGGCAATACATTTAATTGCGCCTGCGTGCATGGCGAACATAAACAAGTTTAAAAGATACAATATTTGACTGCAATTGGCTCACTGCAAAGATATTAAACATCATGTAAAGAACAGTCTGTGGGAAGACATAAGGGTGGAGAAAGACCGCTCAGATGTGCAATGCAGAACCACGAATTGGAGGTAAGGGGAACTGCCACACTGTCTCAAGTGCAAGGAGGGGGGCACAGCAGCATAGTGGGTGAAGTGTCTTTTAATGTATTTTGAATACTTAACCCTGGAATGCTAGGTTTGTAGGAGTGTTTTAAGATGTGGTACAGCTTTGTTAATGATGAACAGAGAGCACTGAGTTTAACTGATATCAATCGGTTATCCGGTTACTGTGAAGCTCCGTAATAGCAAGGTAACCAGTTGATATCACTGAAACTGGCTATTATGGCTTTTTAAAAGAAGGTACAGCTGCTTGAGAAACACTGTTGCCAGTAAGTATTGCCATATTAAGCAGCTGTCAGTTAGGTCCACCCAGTACTGATTGATCAGAAAATGCAGCCAGTGTACTGTATACAGTTCACTTTCTGGATATATGTTGGTTTTTAGTATTTTATTAATGGCTATACAAATAGAATTCCAAAAAGACATGAGATCATTGCATGTTACCATTATAGTACATGTGTAAGAGTACCAGTTTCGATAGTACACCTATTCCAGAAGGATAGCCCATTAAAACTGTGAAGAAAGAGCCTTGCAGGTTGAAAACCACGTGGTCAAAATAGCATGCACAGTTTGGACTTAGTTTATTTAACTTTATTGTGGTTTTTGATTGCACCCTTTTGGGGTCTCCAAGCAGTGTGATTTTTGACCATGTGGGTTTTGACTTAGCTCAGACATGGGTGAACCCTGCAGAAGGGTGGGAGATTTGAATTAAATTTAACAAGTATATGGTATAGTAGATACACTGATAAATATTATGCTGAATTTGATTAAGATGGTTATTTAAGAAAATT
The DNA here is from genome assembly GCA_016271365.2 of Neoceratodus forsteri. Taxonomy (NCBI): domain Eukaryota; kingdom Metazoa; phylum Chordata; order Ceratodontiformes; family Ceratodontidae; genus Neoceratodus; species Neoceratodus forsteri. The sequence continues at coordinate 510,184,537 of CM028130.1, read as the reverse complement.
CACAAAGAACCGAATATCATTGCCCAGTTTTCATCAGTATGCCCTTATTTATTCACGTTATAAAGAGCAGATCAATATGAAAAGAAACAAAAGAATTTTGTGTGAAAATGAAATGCTTTAATTCAAATAATTGATCAAGTTATTTGAACCCTCTTTTCATTGGTGGAGGGGGCAGCAGCCCAGCGATGTGAATGAGAGCTAAACTGGATGTCCTCTAACTGGTTATGTCTCAACCCAAACAAGAGAGAAGCTATGATTGCCTTAGCATGCCTAAAATGTACACTGGATAAAATACAGACGATGTGTGTCTCAAATGCTGTACTCTGATTGGCTGGTGGACCTTATGGGATTTGAAACAGATTATATAGTGAGCTGTACAGTTATGTCATCTTTATGTCAATGTCATTTTTATTTATAAAAAGTGCCTTTCAAAACCAAGGCACCTGTATAGAATTAACAAAACAATTAATAAATCTAATATTAACATATAAAATCCCATGGCAGCAATACTAATAATTGGCATATGCCTTATTAAAAAGGAAAGTCTTTAATGCTGTTTTAAAACTTTGGATGATCGGGCTATCTCGAACCTGACGAGGTAGAGAATTCCACAGGGTTGGGGCCGCAAAACTGAAAGACCTGGCTCCAGATGTCTTCAAACGAACCCTGGGAATCTCTAGCAATCCTTCGTCAGTGGATCGGAGAGAGTGGGAGGGACAGTAGGGATGAAGGAGATCTTGCAGGTAACCAGGTCCCCGATCGTGTAGGGCCTTATAGGTCAGCAAACCGACCTTGAAGGTGATCCACCACCGTACTGGCAGCCAGTGCAGTCCACAAAGCACAGGTGTTATATGACTGGACCTAGAAGAACCAGTCAATAGCCTGGCTGCCATGTTCTGCACAAGCTGCAGGCGGCAGATATCAACCCCTGATAACCCAAGGTAGAGGAAGTTGCAATAGTCAAGGTGGGAAGTAACGAAGGCGTGGACCAAAGTTGGAATATCGTAAGAAGGAACCAGGTGTTTCACCCAGGCGATGTTCCTCAGATGGTAAAACAAGGTTTTGACAACTGCTGACACCTGCAATTTAAGTGTCAAACAGTCATCAAACATAATGCCCAGGTTCCGCACCATGTCTGAGGTAGTTAACTGAACACCCCCAAGCCATAAGCCTGAAGGTGATCCAGCGAACAAACCCGCCTCCCAATGACCTGGGTCCACAACCAACACTTCAGTCTTTTCTGGGTTCAACCGCAGCCAATTCCCATTGATCCATTCCTGGATCTCGGTGAGACAGTTGTTAAAGACTGAAAAGGCAGCATCCTGGTTGGGCACAAAGGACATGTGTAGCTGAGTATCATCTGCATAGCAGTGAAAACTCAAGCCATACCACCTAATAATCGCTCCCAACGGCAGCATATACACCGCAAACAACATGGGTGCCAAAATGGAACCACAGGATAGGGGGAGTGATGCTGAGGAAAAAATCCTGGACAGCACCCTCTGAGTCCTACCCTCGAGGAAAGATCGAAACTATCTGAGGACTGTACCAGACAGTCCACAGATGGACTGCAGGTGCCCTAATAGCACCTCATGGTCTACGGTGTCAAATGCCGCAGAGAGATCAAGAAGGACCAAGACAGAACAGGTCCTTCAATCTCTTGCTATTAGGAGGTCATTAAGTACCCGAACAAGCACTGTCTTGGTACTATGTTTCTTCCTAAATCTGGACTGGAGAGAATCATAAACATTGTGGCTGGACAAATGACCATCCAGTTGTGCTGCAACCACCTTCTCAATAACCTTTCCCGCAAAGGGCAGGTTAGAGACAGGTCTGTAGTTAGCCAGACAGTCTGGGTCCAAGGAGGATTTTTTTTAAGTAGGGGCCGAACCACGGCCTCCTTTAGAGGATAAGGAATGATCCCCTTCTCCAAGGACATCCAGACTATCTTGGCAAGGACTGGGCCGATCTTATCGACACAATCCACTAAGAGATGTGTGGGGATGGGATCCAAACTACAGCTGGTCGGACACAAAGACTGAATGATGGGGGGGGTAGTTTAACCAGAAAAGGCACACTAAGCAGAAGCTTGTTTCCAGGTGTGACCTGGAAGCACAAGGAAGTTAAGTGACTTGCTCATGGTCACACAGTATGCAAGTGGGGGCTGTGGGATTCAAACCCAGGTCTCCAGGTTTGCAGTTCAGAGCCTTAAACCACTATGCTATACTGCCTCCTATGATCATCAAAATGTCGCTGATCACGGGGAGGCTGAAGTCACACCACAAAAACCGGGCGTCCGACATCTCCTGCTGACCATCGCAATCCCCGTTGGAGAGGGACAATTGGATACCCGACCTGATAGCAGCAAACTTATCTGAAAAGAATTGAGCAAACTCCTCACACTGTTCTTGAGAAAAAGCACTCCCAGACTGAAGATAGGTTTGATTGCACAATCTGGCCACAGTCCGGAAGAGATGAGCCGGTCGATTCCTTGCAGCAGCAATCTCCATGGACAGGAATGCTGCCTTCTTATGGGTAATTGCTGATTGATAGACCATGTAATGGTCCATCAAATTAAGTCTGTCGCACTCCAGGACCCGAAACAGCTCCAGCTTTGAACCAGAATTCTAAACTGAACTCTGTAAGGATAGGTAGTGAACAAGAAACAAAGCCTGGGAGCCTGAAGGGGATTGGATCTCACCCCCGTTCAACTTCAGTGAAACTGTTGTAGTGGATGGTTGTTGGCAGTCATCAATTAATATAGGTGCTCTGAGCTTTGGAAGGGGACTGTGTATAAACAATACCTACCAACTGATTCTACCTACCTGTTACCCCTACCTACCTATGACCTACCAGCCTACTGACCTACCTACTTACTGACTGTCCTCTTACCTATCTATTGACCTACCTACCTTCCAACCAACATAATACCTACCTACATACTGAGCTATCTGCCTACCTACCTACTGAGCTATTTACCTACCTTCCAACCAACATACCTACCTACTGGCCTATTGATCTACCTGACTACCTATCAATCAACACACATATCTTCCTACCTACCTATTCTATCTACCTATTCTACCTATCTGTCTACCTACCTACCTACCAATAAACATACCTACCTACTGACTGTCTTTCCTACTGACCTACCTACCTTTCAGCCAACATATATACCTACCTACCGATTGACCTACCTGCCTGCTAACCAACATACATACCTTCCTACCTACCCACTGACCTACCTATTCTACCTACCTATCTATTCTACCTAGCTGCCTACCAACTGGCCAACAGATTGACCTACATACCTATATGACAGCCACCCAGTAAAAATCAACAGCTGTGGAGAAAGGAGAGGCAGACAGTGCAAGACACAATGAGTGAGACAGCGAGAGAGAGAGTGAGAGAGAAAGGAACAATAACAAATAGAACATAGGGAGGGTCAACCTAACAATTTGTTTTGAAAATCGGGGCACTGGTAGCATGTGACCTGGTTTGTGTTGCTGGCAGCGAAGAAAGAGAGATATGTATTTAGTTTTAAACTACAGAGAGCCTTACCCTAACCCTAACCCTAATATTGTCACTCAAGTGGGAAGTTTGACCTCTTTGGTAGGGAAAGTGATGGAATCACTTCTAAAGGAAAGAATTGTTGAGTACCTAGAAGTCAGTGGGGCACAGGACCCAAGGCAGCATGGGTTCACAGCAGGAAGGTCATGTCAGATGAATCTAATCGATTTCTTTGACTGGGTGACCAAAGTAGTAGACCAGGGAGGGGCTGTGGACATGGCCTACCTAGACTTTAGCAAAGCATTTGACACAGTCCCACACAAAAGAGTAATAGTCAAATTAACCAGCCTGGGAGTGGGTCCCAGGGTGGTAGCCTGAGTAAAACATTGGCTGCACAACAGGACACAGAAAGCAATTGTAAATAGAGTCCACTCTGAAGAAAGAGGGGTTACTAGTGGGGTACTGCAGGGTTCAGTACTGGGTCCAGTGCTTTTTAATGTCTTTATCAGTGACATTGCAGAGGGACTGGAAGGAAAAGTATGCCTCTTTGCAGATGACACAAAGATCTGCAACAGGGTTGATACACAAGGAGGAGTGAAAAGGATGAGAAGGGACTTGGCAAGGTTGGAGGAATGGTCAGAAGTATGGCAGCTTAGATTCAATGCCAAGAAGTGCAAAATAATGCACCTAGGAAACAAAAACCAGGGAAGATTACACAATGGGGGAGGGAGGTAGTAACAACAACAAAAATGGAAAGGGACCTGGGGTAATCATATCAGATGACCTTAAGGTTGGCAAGCAATGTGAAAAGGCAGTAGGGAGGGCTGGGGGGATACTGGGATGTATAGGGAGGCATCACCAGCAGAAAACAAGAAGTTGTTATCCCTCTGTACAGACAGTTGGTGAGACCCCATCTGGAGTACTGCATCCAGTTCTGGAGACCCCATCTCTGGAAGGACATAGACAGGATGGAGGCAGTTCAGAGGAGGGCAACTAAAATGGTGCAGGGTCTGCAAGAGAAGCCATACGAGGAGAGACTAAAGGAGCTTAATATGTATACTCTTGAGGAAAGGAGGGAGAGGGGAACACAATAGAAATGTTTAAGTACCTCAGTGGAATCATCAAAGTCCAAGAGGGTAGCATCTTTCAGAAAAAGAGATGTGCAAGAACAAGGGGACACAATTTGAAGATAGAGGGGGACGGCTCAGGGGCAATGTGAGGAAGTATTTTTTTCACAGAGATGGTGGTGGACATGGAACAGCCTTCCTGAGGAGGTTGTGGGGTCTAAAACTGTGGGAGAATCCAAGAATGCATGGGACAGACATAAGGCAATTTTTGTGTGGGGTAGGATGAAATAGGCTGTTGGTTAAATAGAATCTGCAGCTTATCCTCTAGGTAGGGAAACGGGCAGACTAGGTGAGCCAAGAGGTTCTTATCTGCCATCAAAGTCTATGTTTCTATGTTCTAATGGATCTTAAACCTAGTGATGGACTGTAACTGTTTTAGTATTGTCTAACCTTTTTCCCAGTTTGGACACTAGTGCAGAGAATTTTGGTAGTAGGAACATGACAGAAACATATAAATACATTCATTGTACAAACATTAGGGACATCATAGGATTTTTTTACAGAGTTTGAAACACCAGGAGGCATAACCTTGAGCTAATGGCTGGGGTGATCTGTGTTTAAAACGCAATAGAATATTTTCAAAGGGGTGGGAGAATTGGGAACAAAAGGGAGGTAGGGGTGGGAAGAACTATGAAAGCAGGGAGCAGATTAACATAGGAACAATGGACAGACTTGATGGACACATGCCTTTTTCTATCCTTTACCATCTTGCTGCCTATATACATTTTTTTGCTCATTTTGCCAGTCTGATATCTCTGAACTCCTTCTGCCGGGTGCAGACCTGACACTGAAGAGAGAGTCGCAGTTTCACAATTATTTTCAGCCAGGACACTTTCTGTTTATATTTGCTAATGTACACAATGCACTTGTTCTTGAGTTGTATGTCTGCCATCACTTCTGTGACAATATGATTACATATAGAAACATAGAAATTGATGGCAGATAAGGTGTGCTAGGCTCACCCAGTCTGCCCATTTTTTCTACCTGCTGCCGAAACCACAGACCCCCACTTGATTTCTGGCTTTGATCTCTTTCCTATCAGTAGGGTTCCTCTATGGCCACCCCATGCATTTTTGAATTCCCTACCAAATTGCCCCCGCCACATCTGCTGGGAGACTTCCATGCATCCACCACCCTTTCTGTGAAGAAATGATTCCTCACATTACCCCTTAATCTACCCCCTTCCAGCCTCATGTCATGACCCCTTGTTCTAAAACGTCTCTTTTTCTGTACCTTAGTTACGCCCTAGAGATATTTGATGGTCTATATCACATTCCTTCTTTTTCTCCTCTCCTCCAGGTGTATATATATATATATATATATCTATAGGTCCTCCAGTCTCTCCTCATATAACTTATGGTGCAGGCCCTGCAACATTGTTGTTGCCTTTCTCTGAACTGCTTCTACCCTGTCTATGTCCTCACGGAGATGTGGCCTTCAGAACTGGACACAGTATATCTGTATTAACATGTATTGCTCCATTACGAGACTGTTACATGCTAAGCTGCACTGCTCCAATTAAACCTTTGGCAACAGAGCATTCATTTGGGCAAATGTAAATTACAAGGTGGGATTTTCATAGGGCTGGACGCACACTAGCATCCGTATTTCAGATGCATGTTGCATGCACACAGCTGCATCCAGATGTTTGCATCCTGCTCACAGGCATCTGGATGCATTTGTGCTATTCCCTGCAGTTTACGGCAGTCTCTGCCACACCTGCAGGTCTCACGTCCATTTTTTCTGATGCAAGTGTGGAAATCCATCCAGGAAGTTTGACCAAGGGACGTACGTTTACGAAAATGCCACCACAGTATCTGAATGTGTTCCTTGTGCTCTGTATTCCAGTGCCAATGCCAGTTCAGGCATTAGAATTTCACCTATAGTGTAACTGGCATCAGCACTTATTTATCAAGATTTAAAGAGCAACATGCATGCTAAAAGATGCATACAACAACATTTTGAGACTAACATTTCTCCCCCCACCAAAATCACCAGCCCCCAACCTATTCGAAAACATCTGCTGGCTAGCTGAAACTCATAAGCATGTAAAGGCATGTAAAGACATTGATAACTGGAAATGGAAATCTACTTTGTATATTTTGTTTACCAAACACAGCTGGTGCAGCTGTAATTGTTATCCTAGATGGGAATTGCAGATAGGTTAATTCTGATGGAGCAGTACGAGTAAAGCATTATGTTTTTATTGCCAAATGCTTGCCTGGACTCACATGGAGACACTGAAGAGGACAAGACCCAGTACCGACCCCTGTGGTACTCCACTGGTCACTCTGTCATCCTACAAGTGACTACCATTTACCACCACCCTCTGCCTCCTATCTTTCAACCAGATAGATATCCAGCTTACCATCATCTCGCTCACCCCAGGCTGCTAAGTTTGTTAATCAGCCTCCTGGTACAGTGTCAAAGGCCTTACTGAGGTCAAGATAGGTCACATCCACTGCTCACCCCTGACCCACCTCCCTTCCAACCCAGTCAAGCAAATTTATGACATTTGCTTGACATGACCATTCCCTTGTGAAGCCGTGCTGCCAGTGGTCCTGCAGCCCATTTGCCTCCAGGTACTCTATCCGTCTCTCCTTCTGCAGGGTCTCCATTAATTTCCCCATCACTGATGTGAGACTGATTGGCCTGTAATTGCTGGCCTCCTCCCTGCTGCCACTCTTGTGCAGAGGGACCACATTAGCCCTCTTTCAGTCCTCTGGAACTACCCCCATCTCTAATGAGGCACTAAATAGTGTTGCTAATGTGGTGGCTAGCACAGTGCCCAGTTTATTTTTTAACTTTGGATGGATCCTGTCTGGCCCCTTTGCCTTGTTTTCCTTTAGGGCTTCCAGATCCTGCTGCACTCTTTCCTACAAAAAATAACTTGTGTTTGTATCCTATCCCCTTTCTCGCTGTTGCCAGCTAATGCATGTTGGGCCACCCGCCCCCCAATTGTGAAGACCAAGCAGGAGTACTCATTTTAAATGTTTGCTTTTTCTTGATCTTCTTCACAACACCCCCCCCCCCGACTTTCCTGCTCCTTATCCCTGCCCTTGCCTTCCTCTTTTTGCTCATGTGCCTGCAGAAGGTCTTATCCCCTTTTTTGACCTCTTGGGCAATATTGTCTTCTGTTTGAGTCTTTATTGCTCTCACCCTCTTCCGCTGCCTCTCTTTCCAGATATACCCCCCCCGTTCCCCTCCATTTGAGTCTCATTGTACTTCTTAAAAGCTGTTTTTTTATCCTTCACTGTCTTAGCCCCTCTTATGACAGTCACATTGGCTTCTTCCTTCTCCAACCCTTGTATGTTTCCTTCAAATGGCTTGCCTCCACCCCCCATCCTCCCCTTCAAGGTATTTTCTAACGCAGTCTCCCATGTCTTTAAAATCTGCTATCTTGAAGTCCAGGATCCTCGTCCTATTGTGGTTTTTCTCTTGTCCAACCCACATGCCAAGCCACACTGCATGATGATCACTTGTGCCAGTGGGCTACCCACTGTGACGTCTGCAATGCTGTCCCTGTTTGTAAGCACCAGATCCAGCGCCAGCACTGCCCCATCTCTAGTGGGTTCTTTAACCAGCTGCCTAAGAAATGCCCCTCGTAGAAAGCCTAGACTGACTCTGCTTCTAGTTGTAGCTGCTGCCAGAATGCTTTGGTCTACATATGGCAGATTAAAGTCCCCCATTATCAATACCTTCCCTTTGCTTGCTATTGTGCCAGTGGTCTCCCACAAAACCCTGTCTGACTCCTTCCCCTGTGTTGGTGGTCTGTACACCATCCCCACTTGGATAAAGGCGCTGGACCATGTTTCTAAGCCAAGTCAAAGAACCACAAGCCCTTCCTTATCCCCATTGTATCCTTGTATTTCGATGGCCTTTATACCTTCCCTCACATATAAATCAACCCCCCCCCTTTCCTTCCTGCCCTATCCCTATTAAACATGGTGTAACCCAGAATGGCCTCATCCCAGCTGTGGTTGTTACATAGATACATAGAAACTGTTGGCAGATAAGGACCGCTAGGCCCATCTAGTCTGTTCATAAGCCCTATACTTGTATGCAGTCACTGACCCTAAGTGATAAATGGCTTTTCATCATTCCCTCCCCCCCCAATGTTCCCTTCTGCCTGTCCCAGGCATGTTTAAACCCCTCCACTGTGCTTGCCCCCACCACCTCTTGTGGCAGACTGTTCCAAGCGTCCACCACCCACTCTGTGTAGAAAAACATCCTCACGTTACCTCTTAATCTACCCTCCTCCAATTTCATATCATGTCCCCTCGTTCTGATACCTTTTCTACACTGGAAAAGAGCCCCCACCTGCACCCTGTTTATGCCCTTGAGGTACTTGAAAGTTTCTATCATGCCCCCCCTTTCTCTCCTCTCCTCCAGTGAGTACATATTGAGGTCTCTTAGTCTCTCCTCATATGTTTTGTGATGTAAGCCGTGCACCATCTTTGTCGCCCTGCTCTGGATAGCCTCCACCTTGTCTATGTCCTTACGCATGTGTGGTCTCCGGTACTGCATGCAGTACTCCAGGTGAGGCCATGTTGTTGGTGCACCATGACTCTGTTATGGCCACCAGGTCCAGATCTGCCTCCGCAATAGTTGCCTCAAGGTTAGGAATTATATTTCCTAGGTTCCTTGCATTGGCAAACATGACTCTCCACTCCTTTTCCCCTCCCTACACCTACATTGCTCTCCCTTCCCGAGTCCATCCTTCACCCTTATTTTGTCCCTGGTACTATTCTCCCCTTTTTTAATCACCCTCTGTTGATCCTTTTTAATTCTTTTTTCAACCTCTGAACCACCTCCCGACCCCTCTCTCCCCTTGTTCCTAGGTCTCTGTACCCCAGGAGAATTTATTTCCCCTGGGCTTCTCCTCTCTGATGCTCCATTTTCGGGGGCGGGGGCAGCATTCACTGCCTCCCTCTTTATTTCTGCTTCCTCCATGACTAGTTTAAATACCTGTCGAAGTAGCGCTTAAAACATCTACCCAGGACTGCCGTTCCCCTCCTGTATGGATGGATGTAGTCCAACTCTCTCTCATACAGGCCTTTATCCTCCCAGGAAGGACCCCAGTCCCTGATGTAGCCAAGCCCCTCCTCCCTGCACCATGCCTTCAGCTAGTCATGAAAGACCCCGTTGCGATGTTCCCTATCCTCCCCTTGGCTGTACTCAGGTAACATCACATTGAAGGCCACCATGTGGACTACCTTCTTCAGGCCTCTCTCCAGCTGCCTAAACCTATCCTGCACCACCCCTACTGCATCCCTTTCCAGGTCACTAGTCCCCAGATTGACAATGACATCCATCTTGTCCTCCTGCCCTGCTGGCCTAGTGATCCTAAAGATCCACTCCCCATCCCTCCATGTCAAGGCACCAGGCTGGCACCTCATCTCCCTCATTCTCTCCTGTTCTGATCCCAGAACTACTCCTCTAACAATTGAGTCTCCCACCAGAAGCTTCCTCTTCCACTGAAGTCCTCTGCCTCCCACCTTTGGGCCTCCCATCTGAAAAAACCTCACATACTTATTGCCACTGCTAGGGGTGCCTCTTTTTGGCAGTCCCAGCCCACCAGAGTGGCAGAAAGAGTTTTTGTTACTTTGGTACCTTTGCTAGCATATTGGGCAGCATCTGTTTACAGTAAGCCTATACAGGATATCCAAATTCTAGAACAGAAATTTCAGATTTTAGTGGAATAGCACTTATTAAGCAACCATGGGCTGCACTAAAGAATAAGAGTGACTGGTCATCTGCTGCACTAAACTGAGCCACCTACATCCAAAGCGTCTCTGTTCTTTGTATGCTGTCATCATATCCTGGTTGGCCGTCTGCACCAAATAAAACCCTGGGTTGCTGTTTGACTACTAATTCCTGAGAGTTTAACAATTTAACTTAGTGAGCAGTGTTCTGTTTCTTCTTTTATATATTATTTAGGTTGCAAAAAGCTTCATTAATGTACCAGTTAGGGTCAAAATGAAAAAATGAGAAATGAGGCATATGGGTTTCCCCTAACACCCCACCCTCCCAAACCAGGCAGGAGCAGGTGCCAGGTGTGCCTTGGGCTTCTCAAGCCTAATGCTCACCCCATTCCATCTGTTAATAAGGTCAGATGTGAAGACTTTATGAGAACAGGGTGAGCGTTAGGCTTGAGAAGCGCAAAGCACACCCAACACCTGCTCTCCTGCCTGGTTTGGGAGGATGGGGTGTTAGGGAAACCACTAATGCCTCATTTCCCAACTTTTGTCACTTTGACCCTAACTGGAGCATTAGCAACGTTTTTTCAACTTATTTCCTTACTTTTTGAGATAGTATAATAGTATGCTTATTTTACTGTCGGGGCGCAGGGTCCGAACCCTCCATAGATATGTATATGTATGTAGCTGTGGAAGCACAGGGCCCTCCATGTCCTGCACTTCCATTTATAGGACAACAGTGACCAAATTGTCAGCATAGCCATCTTATTACCCCACATCATTTACTCAGTACAGAACATTTTCAAATCCCTGCCAAAACGTAATTCTGCACAACTACAATGCCATTCCGCACCACAGGTGTGAAAACACATTTTGGCTAAGATTTCAAAAATGACAGCTGTGACAAACATGGGGTGGGGTAATAAGAAGACTATGTTGAAGATCTGGGGTAAAAATATTTAACATTTCTGAAGTTACGAGTGGGCATAGCAAAATTGCTATGAATGGTCATAACTTTGACATTTATTTCATATTCTGACCCCAGATTTTCAACGTATTCTTCTTACGACACCACCTCATAAACCCCAGGGGTGAAAATGTTCAAATCCATCCCAAAATGCCATTCTGTGCCACAGCTGCGAAAACACATTTCGACAGGATGTGAAAAATGACAGCTGTACTGTTCATGAGGTAGTGTAAAAAATAGGTATGTTGAAAATCTGGAGTCAAAGTATTGAAAATTACCCAAGTTATATGCATGCATAGAAAAACTACAAGGAACATGTGTAACTCACCCATTTTTAGGAATTTTTTCACCACATTTTCAACATGACCTTTTTGGGAACAAACATCATGAACACTGGGGAGGAAATTTTATTTGGTCCAGAAAGATGATTTCACGCAGTGATCACAAAATCACCTTTTAGGCCCTATTAACAAAGTGACAGTTGCAGTGTTCATGAGGTGGGGTCCCAAAAAGGACATGTTGAAAATTTGGAGAAAAAAATCCAAAAAATGGCAAAGTTATGAACATAAGTTCAAAATGCCATTGAAATACATTGTACAGCACTTACCTTAATTCCTTAGTTATCAGTTCGGCTTTGAAGAGTGCAGCCATGTCTTGGTCCACAGAAGATGACAGCATTCAACCTCCATTGGTAAGTATAAGGTAAGGGGGGTATAGGGTGTGGGTGCTCAGTGGGAGGGCTCGGGTGAGGAAGGGTGACAGGGGGATGATGAGGGGCCTTTTTTCAGATTTCAAAAATATATATATATCTGGAGAATATTTTCTTTTTACAGGTGTAGTAAATAAATATTTCGAGACACTGGGTGTGGGCTCCCCAGTGTCCCACACTACTGGGAGGGGCGTATAATGCCAACATGGGGATTGGGCCCCCTGATGTCAGTATATACAAAACAAGGGGCTGTGGAGTAGGAGGGGCATCTGACACCGGGGGGGGAGGGCACAGGGTCATATCACCACATGCCAAAACCACATGGCATTCCACAGCACAACAGTGTGGCACAAAACCAGAGTCGGGCAAGACACCGACCTGTTTCGAGCACTGTGCCCATTGCAAACAAAGGGTCTGTATGTTTTTCCCCTGCACCCACCACACACCCCAGAACTTAAATAACAAACTCTGAGGGGGCGAACTGGGATGGAGGTGAAATTCGGGGTTTATTTAAAAAAAAAAATGCCAGCAAAAGTTGCAGCAGGGGAATCCAGGGCGGGGGGGGACCCAAACCACGGTCCCAGGTCTCCCAACTGCATTGTGTGCTGGTGCTCTAGCCACTCCACCATGGGAGCAGCTCTACCAGGCACCCAGCACACAGCTACTCCCCTCCTTCTATCACTGTGCAGTGACAGGGGTAGCGGTAAATCCCTATCGCTATTCTATCCCTGTTGCTGTGATTTCAAGTGCTGTATGTACAGCATAGTTAATACCACGCTGTCTTACATACACGGTATTGACCCAGTACACACTGGGGGTGGGCATCCCAGTGTTGGATAATATAAAATAAATAAACAAGGGACTAGGGGATGGCAATCAGAGGGTGGGGGGTGCCACTAGATACCAGGGAATATATGGGGACAGTGATCGGAGAGTGAGGGGTACCACTAGACACCAGGGGAAAACAAGGGGGCTTACAACTCACATTGCAGCTGGCAACAGGAGTTCAGCTGTGGCTGCAGAACTAAATAAAATCCACTGTTCTTATACAGAGAATGTGTCAGAAGGCTCCTCTTGCTAAGCTGGATACCTGGGATTTCAGGTGCCCAGAAAAAGCATGTCTGGGGCTAACAGAGAAAAACAAACACCAGAATCAAAATGGGGACTGTTTAGCTAGGTTCTGGTGCTTGTTTTGTAAAATAATAACATTGTTATGTATTTTCCAAATGTTTATGTTTTATGTTGAAACATGTTGCCGTAACTTTGGAATAGCAGGTTTTAGAGGCCCAGTTGTGCTGTGGCCAGTGGTGGCACTGCTTTTTCAGGCTGGGCTCCATGGCACAAATTAGACTGCATGCTGTCTATGACAGCAGTGCAAAAGTGTGCCACCACCTTCAGACATTTTAGCCGCTGTAATGAGGGAGCCCCACCTCATTGCAGGGCATGCCTTGTGTGGTGTACCATTTCAATAAACATGGCGGGCGGCGGCTTGCTGTCCACCTCACAGTCCCTATGTAGCCAACTTCAGGGGTGCCCAATCCCCCTGTCAGCATATGTGCCCCCTTTCTTGCTGTGGTGTGCTGAGGGGGTGCCCAATCCCCCTTGACATCATGCCTCCAAATGCAGACATCCTTGTCGACGGGGGTGCCCAATCCCCCTGTCGGCATGTGAACCCCCCGCCATTTTCCTGGTGCTGCCCCAGACTGTGTGCCATGCCAACACTGGAAGCCCACCCCAGTGTGGGTGACATGATCCCCCCAACCAATGTGCCACACTGGGAGCCCAGCCCAGCACAGAAAATGGTCTGTGGTGATTTTTTTGTTTTTTTTTATCTGAAACAAAGGAAATGGTCCCTCGCTGGCTGTTGGCGACCCCACCTTCAACCCGCAACCCCCCTCTGCACACCCCACCTCCCCACACACCCTCACCCCATACTTACCTCCGGAGCCCGGCGCGACGATCTTCGGTGGACCAGGAACACAGCTGCAATCTTCAAAGCCAACCGCGAACTGAAGAAATGCCGATAAGCTGTTTAATAGCATAAGTAGGTTTTTTTTTTGTGCATATCTCAGGCATTTTTGGGGAATTTTGGCACCAGATTTTCAACATGGGGTTATTGGGACCCCTCCTCATGAATTCAGCACTGTCATGGTGTTATTCGGTCCCAAAAGGTGATTTTGCAGTCACTGCATGAAAATCACCTTTTGGGACCAATTAATGAAATGAAAGTGCCACTGTTCATAAGGTGGGCTGCCAAAAAGCCTATGTTGGAAATCTGGTGAAAAAATTCCAAAAAATGACTGTGTTATGAGCGTGCGTTGAGCTGTTCCCACGCACGCTTGTAATTTCGATAATTTTTAATATTTTTATTCCAGATTTTCAACATTGCCATTTTTTCACACCTCCTTATGAACAGTGCAGCTGTCATTTCCCACATCCTGCCCGAAATGTGTTTTCGCATATCTGGCTAACAGTGGCGCAGTCACTGCGGGAAAACAATGCTCAGGACACAGTAAGAAAATCACAATAACACTGTTCATGAGCAGAGGTCCCAAAAGGCCCATGTTGAAAATTTGGTGAACAGAGTCCACAAAATGACCATGTTACAAGTGTGTGTTGCGCAGTTTCCACGCATGCTTATAACTGAGAATTTGTAATATTTTTACTCCAGATTTTCAACATTGCCAATTTCACACCCCCTTATGAACAGTACAGCTTCATTTTCCACATCCTTCCCTAAATGTGTTTTAGCACATCTGGCGCACAGTGATGCAGTCGCTGTAGGAAAACAATATTCGGGACACAGTAAGAAAATCACAGTAACACTGTTCATGAGCAGAGGTCCCAAAATGCCTATGTTAAACAGCTGGTCAAAAAATTCCACAAAATGACTGTGTTACAAGCATGCACTGAGCAGTGTTCACACACCGTCGTAAGTTCAAAAATGTTTAATATTTTCACTCCAGATGTTGAACATTGCCATTTTTGCACACCTTCTTATGAACAATACAGCTGTCATTTTTCACATCCTGCCCAAAATGTGGTTTTGCACATCTGGCGCACAATGTCACGGTCGCTGTGGGAAAACAACATTCGGGACAAATTAAGAAAATCATAGTGCCACTGTTCATGAGCAGAGATCCCAAAATGCCTATGTTAAAAATCTGGTGAAAGAATTCAAAAAAACAGACTGCTATGAGCATGTGTTGCCTAGTTTTTATGCACGCTTGTAATGTCCAGCATTTTTAATATCTTCACTCCAGATTGTCAACATTGCCATCTCTTCGCACCTCCTTATGAATGGTGGAGCTGACATTTTTATGTGGTGCAGAATGGTGCGGTCACTGTGGGAAATCAATGTTCGGGACACATTAACAAAATCACAGGGACACTGTTCATAAGCAGAGGTCCCACATGCTTTCATGAGGTGGGGCCACAAAAAGGCCATGTTGAAAATTTGGAATGCAAATACTAACAAACTCCCAGGGCGTTAGGGTTTCTAACCATAACATCCCACCCTGTACAGAATAACAGGCATCAGAGTGTGCCTTTGGATTGTTGGCTGTAATGCTCACACCATTGTACCCCCACGCTGCAGCCACTGACAGGCATCCAGGTGTGCCTTGGACTCTTCGGCTCCAAAGTTCACCCCATTCTCCTATGCTGCACCCATCTCAACATACTTCCTTATGAAATGGGGTGAGAGTAAGGCCTGATGACCCCAAGGCACAATGCGACACTTGTCAGAGTCTGCAGGGTAGGATGAAGTGAAATAGCATTAGCGTTATGGCAAACGACCCAAAGGCACACCCATCACTCTCTGCAGGGTGGGCTGGGGTTCACATTGATTCTATGCTTCACTTCCATTCCTATTATGCGTCTCTCTAACTCTTGCACTACCAATGCCAATGCCAGCAAGACAACATTCTGCATTGACAAATTCTTGTTTTTAGTTAGTGAAAAAAAAAACAAGATGGCAGCTCGTGAAACAGGATTTTTTCCTCATGGAAAATTATTTTCTCCTTATAAAAAAGGAATGGATCTCAAGAGAATTAATCCTTTTTCATGAGATCAAATCCTTTGTCGAACTTTTTACCTCTATCCTAAAAAGTGAACTTCCCATAGGAAATGATGAGAACTTAAAAACGAAATAACTTTGCAACAGATTAATGTTTTTTGCACCAAACAAACTCTGGCAGTTATGTTACCCAAGTTCTTGCTACCATAAAAACATCTTGCCAAAATTCAACGCCATCTGGGTGCAAGGCGATGAGGAAAAAACTGAAAAAAGTGGTGACTTTTCACTTTTTTACACTGTCCACATCTCAGAATCTGCATAACCAACCAGAATGAAACTTGCCACTTCAAGAGATCTACCCAACAGTACAGCACATATCGTGTGCCAATCCGTTGAACAGCTGCAAAGTTATTAAAGTGCAAAATTTTGAGGTTTAACATTAAACAGGCTGCTCAACCCTAACTAAAGGGGCACAACCGTGTCCCTATAATATTATAGTTTGATATGCTTATGCAACTTGGTATGATATATGCTTTTGCAACTTAGATACATTGTGGCTGTTCACCTCTCTATCCATGGGATATACCACCCTATAGGGGTACGACAGTGAGGAACCCTAGAGAAGGGTTCCACCCTTATAGATGCCACAGGAATGAATCCCTTGGATAGAGGTAGCTTAGGAAGAAGCCCATGGGCAGTGAGATGTGCCACTGGAGGAGGAGGAGGAGGGGAGGATGGTGGGGCAATGAAAGAAAACAATCCTGGACTAGCCAGAAGGAGTGGCCTTTCAAGGCCTGATGGGGGAGTGGTTTGTTGTGCAACTTGATATGATATATGCTTGTGTGACTAAGATACATTGTGGCTGTTCACCTCTCTATCCATGGGATATACTACCCTATAGGGGTACGACAGTGAGGAACCCTAGAGGAGGGTTCCATCCCATAGGTGCTGTGGGAATGATTCCCTTGGCTAAAGGTAGCTTAGGAAGAAGCCCAAAAATAAAAGCCAAAAGGGTGTCAAGCATCGAAGAAAGTGAGGAGTCAGAATGATGTTGAGGATGGGAATGGAGGTTGATATGTTCAATTCAATTCAACTTTACTTTTACAGCGCCTTTCAAAGCCAAGGCGCTTAACATAAAAACAACAAAAAAGCCAATATAAATACCATTAAAACATAAAATTTACATTATCCATCATTAGGGAAGGCCAAATCAAATAAATATGCTTTAAGCTCAGTTTTAAATCTGACGGTTGAGCATTTTCTCAACCGACGAGGTAGAGAATTCCACAGGGTTGGAGCTGAAAAAGCAAAAGCACGAGAACCAGACATCTTCAATCGTATCCTGGGAATCTCTAGCAATCCCTCGTCGGCGGAATGGAGAGGACAGAGGGGGCTGTAAGGTACCAGGAGATCTTGCAGGTAGCCGGGTCCCTGATCATGTAGGGCTTTAAAGGTTAGCAAGCCAACCTTAAAGGTGATCCGCCACTGAAGAGGCAGCCAGTACAGCCCGTGGAGCACAGGCATAATATGATTGGACCTGGATGTCCCAGTCAAAAGCCTGGCCGCCGCAATCTGTGCCAGCTGAAAGCAGCAGATATCGACCCCTGGAAGCCCTAGGCAGAGAGAATTGTAGTAGTCAAGATGGGTTGTAACAAAGGCGTGAACCAATGTTGGATGATCGTCCGAGGGAACCAGACGTTTCACCTGGGCAATATTCCTCAGATGATAAAAAGAGGATTTGACGACAGCTGACACCTGAGATTTTTAAGTCAAGCCATCATCAAAACTAACGCCTATGTTACGCACCTGGTCTGAGGCAGTGAGTGGTACACCACCAAGTGATAAACCTGATGATTGTCCAACCCCCAAACCCGCCCTCGAACAACCTGGGTCCACAACCGACTCTTCAGTCTTGTCAGGATTCAGTCTCAACCAGCTGGAACTCATCCAAGATCTGATCTCGGCAAGACAATTGTTCAGCATGGAGATTGCATCATTCTGTCCAGGCAGAAAAGACAAATACAGCTGAGTATCACCTGCATTGCAGTGAAAACTCAGACTGTATCGCCTGATGATATCTCCCAATGGTAGCATATACACTGCAAACAACATGGGGGCTAATGTAGAGCCCGTGGGTACCCCGGCCAAGGCAAGAAAATGTCGCCAGAGGAATACATTCCAGTGGCCACTCTCTGAAACCTGCCTGTGAGGTAAGAATTAAACCATTTTAGGACTGTACCAGACAGTCCACATAAAAACCGCAGGTGCTCCAGTAGTAGATGGGTACAACAGGAGATGAATGGGAGATGAAATGGTAGTGGACACGATGCAGAAGGACAGGCCTTTCTAAGGAGAGAGGGAACAGCCAGGGTCACCATCTGACTCCATCCAACAGCAAAACCTAACTATGGAACTCAGCTAGCCTACATGAGCCTACAAAACAGACCAGGTGACCCAGAGGTGGTCAGCTGGAGAATAGAATAGAGAGTGCTTCTGAACCCACTTAGGCAGCTAAATGGGCCCCAGTGATGAGAGCCCTACCCTTCGCACCTGGAAGTAATACATTCTCCATCCAGAGGTGTTGCTGAAACGAAAGACGACTGAAGGTCCACCTGGAGTGAAGACATTCTCAATATGAGTCAGGGAGAAGAAACATGCTCCGAGCTTTACATGCTCTAGATGCAGACTTCGTGGGTGCAGAGCGAGACTGTCAGCTACGGGCTAGCCCTGAGCCATGGAGCAATGGACATGGAAGGCACGTCTCCGAGTGGAGAGCAGGTCGAGGTAGCATAGGACCCATATCAGGGGCATGCACGATTAGTTGATGAGAACGAGGAGACTTATAGAGAGGTTGGATTGAGCAAAGGAGATCCTGACATGGTTCCGGAGGAGGCAGGTCATGTTAGTAATCATGGGAGTGCGTGCCAACCGGGTCCATTGAGAAGCCAAATCAGGAGTGGAATGAACTTCATGATGGTAGAAATGAGAAGGGCCGGGCGAAGCCGGCAGCTGACAGGCGAGGTATGAAGTACCAGGAGTAGTGAGGTTGGAGCTACGAAATAGGAATGGACGAGTGGTGGTTCGAGATGGATATACTAGGTATGCCGATGGAGGGAAGCCTGAAGGCTGGTAAGGACTGGAGAATGGGAAGAATGGTATGAAGGGGATAGACAAAGATGGCCGGGCAAGGCCTGCAGCCTACGAGGAGTTGAAACTTCAATATGGGAGGAAAGGATAGTTGAGACCAAATGAATGAAAAATGATAGCGGAATGAAAGCCTGGAAGGTTAAAACGATTAAGGGGATAGGGAAGATGAGGGAAGCGGCATGGGAGGGAGATGGTAGAAAGCCAACTGCTGGGAGCCATGGCACCCAACGTGACTCAGCAGTCCTTCATGTGGGAAAAACAAAGAGCCATGAACTAAGCACCAGGATACCAAGAAGCTAATGAAACATTAAGATAAATAGAATGCGTTAAGCAGCAAACAACAAGGTGACTGAAAATTGAGACAATGCCAGCAGGAAGTGAATTAATGAATTGAGAAGGAAAACAGAGAGGTAAGTTAATGGAGTCAGGCTGTAGCTGGTCTGATGAATGATGTAGGATAATGAATTGATTGTATGCCAGGAGCCAAAACATGGAATGAAGCTGAATTCTGCCTAAAGAAAAGAATGTACTGTACATGGGTCCTGCAGGTAGGATTAGACAACTGACAGCATAGCATTAGAGAGGTGCAATGGTAGGGTAAGAAACCCCAAAATGCTCGAGGTAGGCAGGGTAAGCAAGGAGAGACAGGCAAGAGAACAAACTACAGGAGTGGAAGAGACAAGAACTGCTGGGCAGAGCCCGCAGCTAGTTGTGGAGGGAAGAGAAGGCTGATGATGGTAGGTAATGTATGGAGACAGGGGTCCAGTTGCCCAGAGCCAAGGCACCCAGTTCAGCCATGCGTTCCCCGTCCTGGGAAAATAGAGAAACCACAAAAGAGGCAACAGGGCACTAGACAGCAAATGAAACATTAAGATAAAGAAAGTGTGTTGAGTAAATGGCAAGGGGAAATAATTGATCGAATGCCAGCAGTAGTAGCTGGGCCAACATGCCAAGAAATATAAAACAGAAGAAGGGGGGCTGTAGCTGTAAGCAGAGAACCAGCAACTAGAGTACCTGGTGAAAGGGTGACAGGCCGAGCATGGGGAGCCCAAAGAAAAGAAGAGAACAAAAACAAAGAAGTCATGATCAAGGACAGGCATTGTGAGCAAGGAGGTGGGTAGGAAGGGAGGACCAGAACACAGTTGGGAAAGGAGCAGCGATTGCGAGCAGTAGAGAGGACCAGGCCGGAATGCATGGCCGGGGATGGAAAGAGCAGTCTCAAGAATGGAGTGGCGAGCAGCGGAAAGCCTGTAGAAACAGTCCCCAGGGCTGCAGGAGAAACATGATGGAATGGAGCTGCAATGGGAACATGAATGAGCTGGAAGTGCACCAACTAGGTGGGAGGGATTGAGCAGACAGTCAGACTGCGAGGCTCCATCCGGAGTGACGGCAGAGGTGCAACGGTGGACACTGAGGAGCGGAGAGGTCCAGCCAAGAACTCAGGAGGACAAAGAGATGTGCAACCAGGGGGACTGCTGAAGCAGCCAGTGAACTGGTGCAGGGTAGAGGTATAGGACCTCAAAGAAAGTGGCAGACAGGAGGAGAACCAAGGGGAGGAAGGAGCAAGATAGGGTTGCAGAGAGGGAAGCCACTGCAGGAGTGCAAGAATGACAGTGGTGAGGGGAAAGCAAACAGCTGCATGGGGGAAAATGTCCAGAAGGCGGGGCAGACGCCAGGGACAAGCGGCAGATAATGCCTCAAAATGAGCATGGGACAGAGCAAGCCGACGGCTGGAGGTGACCACAGGAACACAGGCAAGCACGGGCAGGAATCAGGGAGCAAAGAAGAGTGGTGCCTCCAACTGCAATGAAAGAAAATGATTCTGGACTAGCCCGAAGGAGTGGCCTTTAAAGTCCTATAGCTGGAGTGGTTTGTTGCACCACCCATCGAACTACCGGCATAGCTTTGCAATTAGTTCTTGTAACAGGCTTTTACCAACTTATTGGGTCTACCAACTATGCAAAGTTTAGTTGGGTCTGGACTTCCAGTGATGTCACAATACTGTGAGCAGCCTACTAGCTAAGCTCCGACCATGAACAGTGATTTGGCCCTCTAAAATAGCTCCAATTCTAAACCTATTGACTGAATTCAACTGCTGGTGGCCATCTACAGAAAGGCAACATTCTGGCCGGGCTGCCTCACATCCTGATTCAGCAGATGCAGACTGATATAGTGTTGGGGGCTCTGTCAGTGAAAGCTCTCAGCCATCACACAACACCTGACAGACTAGACTAGATGCTGCTACCCTCTACACCTCAACCCTCCAATGACAGTGAATTCCAAGGGTTCAGAAAAGAGACGAAACTCACCATCTCTGCCCTGAGAATGAACATCAGCAAACTCGAACAAAGACTGATTGGCCTGGATCATCAGATTTCCAACCAAGATGTCCACCTAGATACCACCAAACAAGGGACCCTGCAGCTACATTCCACCTTGCAAGCCCTTCAAAGCTGAATGGATGACACTGAATGAAGGGCAGGATGGAACAATTTGCACATATACAACTTGCCAGAAGGTGTGCATGTCCTGATATCATGACATTTCTACCCCTTTTCTCTGCTCCATTTTGCCAATCCCACTGCAACTCACCATGGAGTTAAAATGGACCCACCAAGGTCTTGGGCTGAAACCTATCGGTCCCAACCTCTGACCCACTCCATAGTCCTCTGGTTTCTCCATTTCCCTGAAAAGGAGAAGAGTCTTCATTCGGCCTGGCAACAGAAAATATTCACATCCCAGGACACCAGCGTATACGTTGTCAGTGACTATTCTACCAACATAATAGCACAACGAAGTCCATACAATCCAGTGACGGAGGCACTGTGAGCTTAAGACCTCTGCTTCCAAACACCATACCCTGCCAAGATGGCAGTTACTTCCTAGATGGGACCCAAACCATTGATACTGCACAAGCTGCCATAACTGAGCTGAAAAAGAGGAATACTGATATGCCCCTCCAAGCCCAGTACAAATCACAACAGCAATTACTTGCCTCTTAACTCACCAAATAAGAACGGAGCATTGCTAGTAACAACCACCAGACTTCCCAGAGGAAACAGCAGATAACCAACCTATTCAAGACATCATCAGGCACCTTAAGGCATCCACAACTGCTTTGGATGTAGGAACTACAAGTGCAAATCCTTTAATGTGACTTTGCAAAATCTCTTGTAAGGTAGGTCTGTTGGGTGCTTAGTTTCCTCCCTCCACCCCGCCTCCCTGACCACTTGACTCCTTGCCTCTCTCCCCCTCACTGTATGGGGTCGGTGCCACATTATTTTGCTGTACCTGACTAAACCACATGCATCCAAAAAAGCCATTGGATAGTGTGTGTGTTGCTAAGCTTCTGCCATGCTGATGGTTCCCTTAGTGTCTCTGTAGCTGCTGCCCTTGTTTACACACTGTGACCACCTTGGCTCCTTGGCAACCTTTCACTGTCTTTCACTAGGAAATCCTTTCAGTGGTGGCATCTTTAGTGTAAATCCCTCATAGTGCCACCCGTGCCAGATACAATCCTGATCCTGCTGAGCCCACTTGAGGAGCAGTCATGCCGCAGCTTGTACATATGCCACCATAGAAAGCCAATAGCACAAAATGAATACCACTTGGGTGAGCTACTCCAGATGGGATGGCCACTTCCATAACAGCATCCAGGAGCTCGAGCCGGTGAAGGACACAAGACCATGGGGACAGCCTTCAACCCGATGTCAAAAGGTACAGTGTAGCCATGTGGGTGTGCTTTGGGGGGCGGGGTCCAGGAAAGTGGGAATGGGAAGAAGCCTGTTCTCCAGGGGATGGAAGTACTCATGGGCTGTCCACCACAATGAATCTGCCTCCTGGGAGTATCTGCTCTTATTGCTGCACACACTAAGTGTAGACATCTTATTTTTAAGTAGTTGATAAACTTAAGAGGTCGGACTACTCAGGACTGCTGCCCTGTTCAGTTAAGATATCTCCTCACACATAGGAGCATTAATGCCCAGATAAACTTAGACTGGGACAGGTATCTGCCCAGGCAAAGTAATTTGAAGCTCAACATTTACATCAAAGAGAGGTCCGGGGGCTCTGAGGTCTGCAGTTATGGCTTCTGCCCACTGCCTATATGCATAATTTCACTTTAACTAAGCTGATTGCAAAGCATGCTCACCAGGTGGGGCACTGAATGGTAGTTAAAGTACCCTACTTGGCCTACAAAGACTTCCTAAGCTAGAGATGAATGCTTATTAATACTGCTTTATACCAGTCTAAATATGTCAGCAGCTGTAGATGATGACTGATAAGAAACTAGGACATGTTTCCTCATAATGCAGTGCTCCTTCACAACGCTGTTGTCACAGAGTGAACACCTATCACTGTGCACCAGGTAAGACTCCACTCCTAGGAGTAGGATGGATTCCCTGACTCTCCTTAGCTGCATTTGCTGTGGCATTCCCAGTCAGTGATGTGGCGTCTGCCCCACCAAAAACTGTTTCCTACCAATACTGGCTGGAGGCCCCTTCCTAACAGGCATCTCCTCCATACAGACCACTGCCTGTTCACAGAGTCTATACATAGACCCCAGCTTTGGAAGCCACAGTTCATAGCCCAGTTGGCTACAATAAAAGTTTCATGTATTTAAGATTTTTTCTGGTTACATTAGTTATGAGTACTACACCCAATGTGTTCTATGTTGCACTATCATCAGATTGAGTAGTTACTTTCCAACGCTTAGCTAATACCCCTACCCTCCCTACACCCTGTTAATAAATGGTCTACAACCTGACATGGATGATGCAGCTTGGGGGGAGGGACTTGGGGGACAGACTGGGAACCCCTGGATTCAGCCCTAGGTATTTAACTGTCACTCAGATGAATACTTAAAAGATTCATCTTAGTCTCTTAATGTAAATGGGCTCACCAGTCCAATCAAAAGGACCAAAACTCTCTCCCAAATTAAATGTGCTAAACTAGACCTCCTGTATTTACAACAGAGCCACCTCTCCATCCCAGAACATGCCAAGCTCACCAAATAAGATTACTCAGCTGCAAATTCTTCCTGCTACCCAGAGGGACAGAGATGTGACATTGCTATCTTGATTCCTTGGCACACTCTATTCCAGGAACATTTGACTTGGAGAGACCTAGAGGGTCACTTGATCTTAGTCCAAAGCACCCTACATGGTCAAGATTTAACTCTAGCAAATGTATATCTACCCCTCCAGTTCTAACACCTCAGTGATTCAGTCCTACTTGATAGGGTGGTCATCCCCACCCAGGAACCCTGCTCCTTGTAGGAGACTTCAATATTGCCCTAATACCTGCACAGGACTCTTCCAATCCCAGACCCCTCTGGCAACCAGCAGCTCATAAATTTTTCTGATGATTTCTGCAGGAAGTGGGTTGGATCAATGTCTGGATATCCCTCCACCCCTGCACATGCACCATTTTGTTCTACTAGCATGTTTATGGTACGTATTCCCATATTGATCATGTCTACACAGAAGTAAAGACCCTTTCTCAGGTCTCCAAATGCGCTATGGGGAACACCTATATCTCAGATCATGCTCCACTTAGTTGCCACTGGGACTGGGGCTTAGAACGCAGAGACAAAAAATGACATTTCAATCCCTACTACTTTAAAGTCCCAGAGTTTCAAACCTTTTTCTGGGAGAAGGTAGACAAGATAATTTCCAATAATCCTGTAGCCGATAGCTCCCATTCAGTCAGATGGGACATGCTGAAAGCAGTCCTTCAGAGACTAATAATTCAGTTTGTGGCTGCAGGCAAAAGAAAGAGATAGGAATGGCAGAGCCATTTGAAGACACTCTGCACTTTTTACAATCTGCCCACCAGCAAGGTGACACCTTGTTAACTCAGCTGCACAATGCTACTACCTCTACAGCCTGTAGTTTTCTTCAGCACCAGCTGCTATCTTCTGTGCAGTTCCAGCTTTGCTGTGCCCTGGGAGAGATCATCTTCACCTGGCCGCCAAAAGACTCACAACAACTGGGTCCCAGTAAGTGAGGGGGCTACTGAGCAGGTGGAGGTGGTGCAGGTGAGCAGAGGGGTGGAGGCTGTGACATTAAAAGTTCAGCTGTGCTGCACAGTGCTACTACCTCTACAGCCTGCAGTTCTCCTTGACACCAGCTGCTATCTTCTGTGCTGTTCCAGCTTTGCTGTAGCCCAGGAGAGATCATCTTTGCTTGGCCACCTAAAGACTTTCACAACAACTGGGTCCCAGTAAGCAATGGGGCTACCAGGCAAGTGGAGGCAGTGCAGGTGTGTGGAGGGGCACAGACTGTGACATTAAAAGTGCAGCCACACTAGCAGCTGCCCACAAAGTGGCTGCATGCGTGAGTGGCTCATGCAGGAGTGGCGTGAGTCACCGGAGTAAGTCTATGGTGGGAGACTGTGGGAAGGCTGCATTTGTAAAGTTTTTACATTAGATTATAGTGAGTGACATGGTAAACATGTTTTAGATGGGGTAAGATGCTAACTGAGGTATTTGACTGTATACCTGTGTCTGTGTGATCAATTAGAAGTACATACTGTATATTTCATAGGTATTTAATTAGTATATATTATTTGCTGTCCCCTATGTTTTATATATAGTATCTTTTACTGCCCATTCCCACTCCTGTTCAAAAGGATAACTGTACTGGTAAAAACTCAAGCAGTGGCAGTGGCTGAGTTAGCAGCCCTCTGTTTAAATTGGTAGTGTATTGTGGGAGTGGCTACCCACTTTAGGACTACTTTAGTTAAACATTACATATGAGGAATGGGGTTACCCACACCTTAATGCATTTTACCAAGGTGGCAGCGAGGTGATTAAGTGCATGGACTGGGTTGATTATGTCTTTGTTTTGTCTAAACTTCTAATAGAACTAATTGAGAGGCCGGGGGCAATTACCTGAGTGCCTTAATCTGGTGATAGTTTAACAGTGCTTGGTATCCTGGGAGTTGGTTTGTTACCTGGAACAGCAGATATAATAAATATGTTTAGAGTACTTTTTTTTATTAAAGAATTTACAGTGTTTACATGGGTGGGTATTTTAGTGCTGCTAAAACGGCTTCTCTACGGAGTCTCTTTCAAGTGTAGGTGCTTTTTGTGGCCTGTGGGTGCTAAGACCAGTGAATAAAACTGCAGCTCCCGTCGGGATGATTTGCACTACCATCTGTTATAGTTCTACAGTGTTAAATACCATTCTGAGGCATTTGAAGGAGGAGGGTTTACTTTGGGTGTACATCTTATTACTGGCTGCACTGCTACATAGCACTATATGCTACAAAACGTAATTTGGATGCTGATGTTTGTAAAATAAAGGGATTTAAAATATTAAATTAGGAGTGCTTGGGGTATTCTGAGACCTCCCAAGGCCAGGTGACACACTTCTGGTCCGTGGGGGATATTTAAAGTACTCGCGCCAGCAAGCGGCACTTCTATACGGAGTCCCTTTCAAGTGTAGGTGCTTTTTGTGGCCTGTGGGTGCTAAGACCAGTGAATAAAACTGCAGCTCCCATCAGGATGATTTGCACTACCATCTGTTATAGTTCTACAGTGTTAAATACCATTCTAAGGCATTTGAAGGAGGAGGGTTTACTTTTGGTGTATATCTTATTACTGGCTGCAATGCTACATAGCACTATATGCTACAAAACGTAATTTGGATGCTGATGTTTGTAAAACAAGGGGATTTAAAATATTAAATTAGGAGTGCTTGGGGTATTCTGAGAGCTCATAAGGCCAGGTGAAACACTTCCAGTCCACGAGGGGCTATTTAAAGTACTCATGTGGCAGCATAACTACGAGCATACTGGCAGTGGCATAGGGAGTCACACATGTCTGAGTGCATGTCTTGCATGTCCTGCATGGACAAGTGTACAGGGCACATAGAACAACTGTCGGCGTTATATAGGAATCAGGTAAGAGATCATACTAAAACGATATTGCACACTAAGAATGGTGGCCTGTGAGACGCTAAGCTACACAGTAGAAATAGTATAGATTTCAGAACATAGATTAAGCCAGGATTACAATGGATATCCCTGATAGTGATGTATATCGAGTGTTGGAGGCTCTGTGTCAGAAGGGGGAATTAAAAAAATTTACTCATTATAACATATATGAAGTAGGTAATTTAGGTCCACGACTAGGTTACTTATGTAATAAATGTAAGGAGAACGTGGCATTGTTAGAACAACTGACAGAGTTGAGGGGCAATACGCCACAGGCCTGCAGTTCACCAGGTGTAAACTCCCCCCCCTTAACACATAAGGAAAAAGGAAAAGATAGCGTTGCATTACCTTGTAGTAAGGTATTTACAGATGCAAGTATAGGCTCTGATACTGAGGGTTGGGTCGCTGCGTCCGAGGATATTGATTCTAGTAGCTGGGCAAAGGTTACTAAAGGACCAGAAAAAAAGAGAAGGAGAGCAATGGGACCGTCTGACATATTGCAGCCTCATAAATACTCCCCCCTAAGCATCATTTCTGAAACCATTTTAAACTCACTCACTGAGGATACCCCTAAGGATAATCAAGTAGTGGTCATCGGAGATTCTATACTGCGAAAGACAGATACAATTTTCACAAGGGGAAATAAAGGTTATACTACTGTAAATTGTCTTCTTGGTGCAAGAATAAGTGACATTAAGAGTCGATTACCACAAATACTACATCAGATACCGAGCACACAAACTGTGGTGTTACATGTGGGTAGTAATAATGTGGGAAGGGATCATGAGAAGGACATTGTTATGAAATTATTTGCATGTGTGGATTTAATACAGGAGAAGGGGCAGACATCTATAGTATCAGGTATCCTCCCCCTGTATGGTTGTAATCCTAAAAAGAATCTTATCATACAGAGGATAAATAGTAGATTAATAAATGGCTATAAAAACAGAGGGGTACATTTTATTGATCTATGGGACTCTTTTTATGATAACGAGTGGATGTATAAGAAGGATGGGCTACATCCCAATTTGCTCAGAACCCGTACATTAGCTACTGCAATAAAAGACTCCATACAACATAATTTAAACTAGATTATCGGAGGTACCTGCGGACTTATTCATGCAACCCCTAACTAACTCAGAACCTAAATCAATAAGTGACATACATGGTTTGCTTATAAATGCTAGAAGTCTGAATAATAAGATGGATGAGCTGCAGGCAGAACTAAGAAGGGGAACACAAATGGCATTTATTACCGAGACCTGGTGGACGGGAATTGTAGCATCGGGATGGCATATCCCTGGATAAGACTTGTATCACCTGGATAGAAGGGACAAAAAGGGGGGGTAGCTACATATATATCAAATACTCTAAAGTCCACAAATATCTCTGATAAGATAAAAGAAAATATGGGGACAGGGCCAGAGACCATTTGGATTAGGGTGAAAACAGGTGGTAGCGCACCCTTCCTTATAGGGGTATACTATAGGCCCCCTGCACTTTCTATAGAGACTTCTAGGGAAATTAATCAAGAAATAAAAATAGCTTGCGAGTTAGGGAGGGGTGATGGTGGTGGGAGACTTAAATTATAGGGACATAAATTGGCTGGATCTTAAAGCAGGATCCCCTCTTAGCTTAGAATTCTTGGAATTATGTCTGGAAGTGGACACGACCCAAAATGTTGTTACCCCCACAAGAGGAAATAATATATTAGATTTAGTATTGTCCACTAAGGAAATTAACATCACATCCTGTGTAACCACCCCCCATTAGGGAATAGTGATCATACTGGGATAGCTTTTACTCGTGTATACTATATTCCCATCACCAAGGGATGTAGGGAGGTATATAAATGTCATCAATCCGGTATTAATAAAATAAATGTTGAA
This sequence comes from Neoceratodus forsteri, assembly GCA_016271365.2. Taxonomy (NCBI): domain Eukaryota; kingdom Metazoa; phylum Chordata; order Ceratodontiformes; family Ceratodontidae; genus Neoceratodus; species Neoceratodus forsteri. Next base: position 510,155,533 of record CM028130.1, on the reverse strand, counting down.
TTAATGCATATAGGCTGGGATAGGATATTGAAAGACAAATCCTTGGAAGATATGTGGAATGTTTAAAAAAAAAAATATTCATAGCATGTGATAAACACCTGAAAAAAATAAAGTTATATAATACTAGAGGAAAAAAACCTAAATGGTTAAGCAGGGATATTCAAAACTCTTGCAAAAAAAACATAACTTGTTTAACTAATATAAAAATCACAGACAGGACCCTGAAATATGGAGTAAATATAAAGTAGTGCAGGCTAAATGTAAGAAGCTTATAAGAGTGAGAAAAAAAATATAATGGAAGTGAACCTAGCATCCTCGGCCAATAGAGATAACATACAACAATTTTATAGTTATGTAAACTCCCTGAGAAAATCTAATCATAATGTGTGCTCTGTAAAAAAAGGGAAATGAAACCATCTCAGACCCACTTAATGTTGCAAATGTATTTAATGATTATTTTGGTGCAGTTTTTTCTGGTAAACAGCAAAGTAAATTTAATATTAAATTAAATGAAGAGAGACCCATAATTATTACTGAAAATGTAATTCTGGAAAAGATTCAGACCCTAAAAGGTACTTACTCCACAGGCCCTGATAATATTTCAAATAAGATGCTTAAACTATTGTCCCACAGTGTGGCACTACCTCTGGCTATGCTGTTTAATGAATCCCTTATAAGCGGGACTGTGCCAAGGGATTGGTTGGAGGTGAATGTGGTGCCTATACATAAGAAGGGAAATAGGGTGGACTGTACAAATTATAGACCCATTCGTCTTACTTCAGTCCCTGGTAAACTTATGGAATCCATTTTAAAGGATAGCATTGACACTCACCTAAACAGAACTGGTCAGGAGGATAAAGAACAGCATGGTTTTGTCGTGGGGAGGTCGTGTGTGACAAACCTGCTTTGTTTCTATGAGAAGATTTTGGAGGCGCTGGATAGGCGGCAGGATGTGGATTGTGTTTATTTGAATCTGCCAAAGGCTTTTGATAAGGTCCCCCACTATCAGATCCTTCACTGTCTCACTGAGATGGATGAGGACCACAGAGTAGTGCACTGGATCGAGGCCTGGCTGGAGGGGAGGACCCAGAGGGTCTGCTTACATGGATATTACTCGGATAGGGTTGAGGTCACTAGTGGGATCCCTCAGGGGTCGGTCCTGGGCCCGGTGCTGTTCAGGAATTTTATGTCCTCCATGGGTAGGGATAGCTCTGGCTGGATTAGTAAGTATACAGATGACACTAAAATTGCTACAATAGTAACAGACCCAGAAGGAGCTAGAGATCTACAGGCTGATCTGAACAGTATATATGACTGGGCAACATCTAGGGGTATGACATTTGATGTGGACAAGTGTTGTGTAAAACATTTGGGGAATCATAATAGTATGCAGAATTAGTATATGAACAGTAAGGTGCTATGAAACTAAATTGAAGAGAAAGATCTAGGAATTCTAATAGACCATAAATTGACTTTTCTGTTCGCATATAAATAAACAGATTGTAAAAGCTAAACAGGTGTTACACAACATTAGAAGAAATTTTAGGAGTCGAAATAAGGAAGGGATTATGCCCCTATATAGGGATACGTCAGATCTATCCTGGACTATGGGGCCCCGGTGTGGGAACCCATAACCAAGGGAGCAGTGAATGATATTGAAAGGGTTCAAAGGCAGGCCACCAAAATGATACATAATATTAAAAATCTCTCCTGTGAAAGGTGCTTGGAGTACTTAAAATGTATGCCCCTTCAAACAAGAAGGGTTAGAGGAGATCTACTACTGTTTTATGATATAATGGGGGATGAATATTTTTTAAATGAATTAAACCTTCAATTTAAAAATGACACTAAGGGTACAAGAGGTCGCCCTCTTCAGCTTAGGCACATGAAGTATAATACTAATAGAAGGAGGGCCTTCTGTACACAGAGAGTGGTGGCCCCTTGGAATGAGCTCCTCTTGTTGCTTATCTATTCTAAATCAAAGGAAATTTTTTAAACTCAGCTGGATAGATATTTTTTATGAAGGAGGGCAACATGACCACATGAGGGATATTGGAAGGGAGCAGCTATGGACTATTCCTTACCGTCTGGCCTCCTTAGCTTCCTTAAACCTTTGTATGAACCTTTGTATTAATGGCTCCATCCAGAACAAGAACTATACATTGTTTAATGACAACAGTTGCTGCTTTGGGGCTATTACATACTGGGGTTTGAAATTTATGATATATTGTTTTTTAGTCTGCAGAATCTTAATTATATGACCTTGAACATTAATTATGCCTTGGAAAATAGAGTGGTTTTAGGATATTTAATTAGTATTCTCCCTGCATGTAAAGACACATGTAGATTTCATGTAGTTATAAAACACAAAACTGAACAATATTCAGAAATTTTTAAAACACCATTGATATTGCTTCTGCTATTGTTATTAGGGTCAGTACATTTAAACCCTGGCCCCACTTCTGTTACTTCAAGTGGTGCTGATTTTCCCAAACATTCACTTAATATTGTTCATCTCAATGTACAAAGTGTTTTGGCAAAGTGGGGTGAATTTTCTGCTTGGTCCTTTCAACACCTCTTTGATGTAATTGCTATAACAGAGACATGGTTGACAGGAAAGGTGGGGACTCGATTACCTTAGAGGGGTATAATCTTTTTCGTAGTGATAGAGTAGGCCGTAAGTGAGGGTTTTTTTTTTTACATAAATAAAGATTTCATAGTGTTGCAGGATGAGCCTTTAGGTATACATTCTTCTTGTGAAATGTTGCCTCTGACATTAAAAATTGGGCCCTAGTAAGTTTTTATTACTGATGGTAATCTATGTTCCAACAGGAAAACAGGAGGATGGTCTTGAACTAATTCAGGCATATAGAGGGTCAGTTCCTTTTAATTGTGACGTTATTATTCTTGGAGATGTTAATATTGAATTGGAATGGGAAAGCTGTAGCTAAATATAGTATTAGATTAATGGATCTTAGATTGACTTAAATAATTGAAGTACCAACTAGGGTCCATTATAAGACTGGATTTTCTTCAATATTAAACTGGATCCTTGTCTCTGATATCAAAAAATTGTACAATCTGGAATTATGTCAGACTGCGCTAGAGATCACAGTGTACTGTTACTGGTCTGCTAAAAGGAAAACTGTACCTCCAGCATATGTATTCTCACATAACTTCAAGAAATTAGATACAGCTAAATTCAGAGAGGCCATTTTAACTTTTGACTGATCTTTTTTAGATAATTGTTTGTTAGTGGATGTTGCCCTACAAGCCTTTTGTAAGCAATTCAATTCTGTGATTCATTTGACCCCCCAACCCCTTAGAAGATTATGTATTAGGGGCAATAGACAAGAATGGGTTAAGTCTGAGTTACTTGATCAACTTAGGGACAAAAAAAAAAAGAATGGGATCTGGTTTGTTTGTTGTCTTATAAGAAGGCATGAAACAAATGTAAGTCAGTGATTAGGAATCTAAAAAGGCAACATTTCATTGACTAACAAAAAACAGTCTAGAGGCCGGAAAGTTTCAGATACATGGAATTTAATTAATGATCTTCTTGGAAGGAAGACCATGACCTCACCCCAGACACTTAAGACAGCTGCTGAAGTAATAAATGAGCCACTAGCACTAGCTAAAGAATTCAACAATTATTTTTTGGACTTATCTGATTACATGCCCAAAACCAGTTGTGATAATTCTTCTGATAATCATGTGAATAGTAACTTTAAAATGCTAGGGACTCATCCTAAATTTTATTTTAGGATACTTACTCCTGGCGAAGTTTTGTCTTATTTGACTAAATTTAGTCCTTGCCCTTTGGTGGCTAATGATAGGATGGACTATAGGCTAGTGAGGATCACTGCAGACATTATTTGTTTTCCCCTCACAAAACATTTATAATTTATGCCTTTGCACTGGTCATTTCCCTGATACTTGGAAGCAGGTCACTATTGTTCCTGTTTTCAAGTCTAGGGATATGACCAGCATAAAGAATTATTGCCCCAATTTTTTGTTGTCCCCTCTTTCTAAGATTCTACAGCGAATCGTGTTTCACTATACTGTAGACTACATATCAAGCTATGACCTCTTAACATCTGCACAACATGGCTTTCATCTGGGTCATAGTACTTTGATGGCCTTGGTCAGATTCACACAGGTGGTTCACCAGGCTCTTGATAAGGGTCTTTTTACTGTGGTTGCCTTTGTGGACTTGACCAAAGCCTTCAACTCCATCAGTCACAATCTGCTATTGGTAGCCCTATTTAAATTAGGTCTGCCTTTTGAAGTTGTTGGATGGATTGGGAGCTACCACTTTGGATGCTCCCAGTTGACAAGACTCAAAGGTATTTCTTCTTCTCTATCTGCTATTCCACTGGGTGTCCCTCAGGGGTCTATTTTGGGTCCTTTATTATTTAGTTTATTATTAAATCCATTACCTTTAGTTTGTTGTAATGCACACATATTTCTTTATGCTGATGATGCAGTGATCCTCACGAGCGGGTCAAATCCGGTGGCAATAAGTAACTAATTGGCTTATGATTTTGTTGCAATACAGAATTGGTTTACTGATAATAAACTGGGTTTAAATAGGGGGGAAAACCAAAATGGATTTTTTATAACCAAAGGAAAAAGCTGAAAGAGACCACTACCCTATCATTATGTACTCTGAAGAGTGACATTATTGAATAGGTTCAAACTTTTAAATATGTAGGGCATATATTGTATGAGAACCTAAACTATGAACAACACATTAGTACGATGATTAAACAAGTCCATCAGAGACTGGGCTCTCTTTATAGAATTATTTGTTTCTTACTCCATCAACTCATTTGTTATTGTCACAGAGGTTTCTTCTACCTTTGGTAGACTTTGGCTTGTTGTTCTATCATTCAGCCAATCAGGGGTTACTGAATAAGGTTAAGACGTTGACTAATCAAATAGCAAGATTTGCTACACAATTACCAATTTCTACTCATCATTGTAGTCTTTATGAAAGCTTGGGTTTGTTGCAACTTGAACAGAGGTATCAGTTACAAATTGGGATATTGGCTAAAAAGATAACACTTAATAGGGTTCCTTGCTCTTTTCATGAGCTCTTCACAAAACATACATATTTTTTTTTTTTTAGACTTTGGTAACCAGGTAAGGCCCACTAGGCACAAGTGCCTGTCAGTAGCTCAAACTCAAACTAGATATACTCTGTGCACATGGTTTACAGTTCCCATGATGAGAACATCTGTAGGTCAAAGATCATTGTTGTATTCTTTTCCACCTGCATATAATGCTTTGCCTTTGTCCGTATTTGGTGCATGTACTACATTACCTATTTTTAGATCCATTCTAAGGTGACATCTTATTGTAACCAATGTTTGTTAGTGTTTGATTGTATGATAATTGTTGTATGTTAAACAGTTTTCTGTTATTTTATATTTGTTGATTGTTCTGGTCGCCCATGTAAACGGGTCTTTGGCCAATGGACTTTCAGATTTTAAATAAACAAAACAAAACAAAAACAAACTACAGCAGGTATGGGCAGACCTGGGTGCCCTCTGCCTTCAGCATATGGAAATCTGCCTAAAGTTCCTCAAGCAGAGGTAATATGAAACAGGGGCCCGATCCACGCGCCTATTAGCCTATCAGATCTGGAAGCAGCGATGGCAGCTGACTATTGCCTTACTGATGCATCCTACAACAGGCACTTGACACATGAAATTCCATGAAATAGCAGATGCCTTTCACACTTACCACCTTTTGTTGTACAGCCTGGAGGCCAAGGCAACTCTGAAAAGGATATCTGCCTTTCTGGATTCCATCTCCCTCCCAAACCTTCCCCCTGAAAAGGGAGCCAGTCTTGTGACTCTGATCACAATGGAAGAGACTGATGAGGGATACACAAATCAAAAACAATGAAAGTCTTGGAACTGGACATATTTGGAACTGAATTCTACAAGTTCACCTGACAGCTAATCATGCACCCTCTTTGGGCATGCTTTGAGGATACCCTAGCTAATGGGCAATCTACCCAGTCTTGGTTCCAGGTAGCTGTATCTGTCATATTCGAACCAGATAAAAATTCCTTACTCTGCTCTTCCTATGGGCCGATACTGGTTTTGAATACTAATTATAAGTACTTCATGGCAATACTGGCCCAGCTAGTAGATAAACTACTCCCTTCCCTCATTGGCAGAGATCGAACTGGGTTCATACGATCCAGAACCACCACTGATAATATTTGCAGGAAACACCATCTGCTTTACCAGATGCAAAGAACTGCAGTTTCCTTTTGCTTAGTCTAGACACTGAGAAGTCATTTGAACAGGTGTCCTGGTTGTTCCTGCACCCAGTGTGGGGCTGGCTAGAACTCTCGGTCACTTTCATACATCTTCTTCAGGAGATCTCTGCCTCCCCTCATGCATACGTGAAGGTGAATGGCCACCATTCGAGGACTTCGAGTTTTTAAGAGACACCCAGCAGGGATGCACATTTTCTCTGCTGTTTTTCGCAGCTTATATAGAGCCTTTAGCACAGGCCATAAGTGAAACAAACCAGTTTAGTGGCATTCGAGTTTCAGGAGAAAAGCACTGTATTGTCCTTTACTCTGGCAATGTGCTCATTTATCTGTCTCACCCTGAGACAGCTCTCCCATAGGTCTTCTCCCTGCTGAGGTCATTTGGGGATGTCTCAGGATACTGGGTTAACACTAGCAAAACTGAAACACTAAGCTTTCATTATACCCCATCCCCCACAATATGACTGCAATTCCCCTTTAGCTGGGTACTTAAAAATTGAAATACCTGGGGGCACAGATGGCTCATTCACTCACCACTGCATACAGGGATAATTATCTCCCCTTTACATAACAGTTGACCCAGGATCTCTACCATTGGGGAACTCTCTCGCTGAGCATTGCCCAGTGAGTAGAGGTTATCCGAATGGTTACACTCCTGCAGGCCTTGTATTTGTTCCAAAATGTGCCAGTAAACACCTACGACCTCCTGGTGACTCTGGAACAGAGGTATTGCCTACTTTGTATGGAATGGACAGCGCACATGAATCAAAAGGATGATTTGAACCCTCCCAAAGCAGTCCAGCGGACTGGCACTGCCTAACTTGAAATTTTACTAATGGGCCACTGAGCTCTGCGTTATGATGCATAGATACCTGGGGGCCAACCCAAATGCCTGGATAGAGCTGGAGAGGGAGTACCTCCCAAATACAGCATACATCCAGAATGCATACCACTCCCCCTCACTGCAAAAGGAACTTTGCAGAGGTAACCCTTGACAACACCACCAAACCCAGATATGGCTGTCCATTAGAAAGAATCTACATCTCTCTCTCCCTACATTATGTTACTCTGCCTGATCACCCTTTTAGAGCATTTCTCACCATCCCTGCTAGACCTTGGATTTTGTATCAGGTGTAGATATTCCCTGTGTTACTTATCACAAATACTCCAAGACTCCGGGATAAAATCCTTTATAGAGCTGCAGGCAGAATTCTACCTGCACTGGCTCCTTCTTCAGATTCCTCCAAATCAGGCATTATATAAAGGCTTTTCCTCTGGATGCACATACTCCAACCTCCTGTCCAGCAATTATCTGCCTTTTCCTGGCTTTTATCAAAACTGGACCCTTTGCTCATATTGTCTCACAGATACATAGATTGATCCAGGATACTGCTAGCAAAAGCACCATAGAAATCACACAGAAATGGGAGGAGGAAATGGGAATACAAGTTTCACTTGAGGAATGGCAACATGCATGTGTGTCTTCTGCCAAAGTAACAAGTTTGCACCAGTGGAGGGAATATGGTTGGAAGCAGCTTGTCAGACTCTTCAGGATTCCTGTAATCACTGCTGACTTCAGAGCTGCTCACTCCTCCTCCTGCTGGTGGAACTGTGTAGAATGTTGGGCAAATCACACACACATCATGTGGGCATGCCTGGTCCTCCAGCCCTTTGTCTAGGAGTTGGAAGTAGATCTAACTGAACTCTACGGCAAACCTTTCCCCATCAGCAGAGAACTGTTTCTGCTACTCCAGTACCCCAGAGGATACAGAGATTTGAACTCTAAATACCTGTTGGCATCCTGTTGACAGCAACTAAAAAACTAATTGTCTACCTCTGGCTTACCACAGAGCTCCCAGATATCCAATCCTCATGCAAACTCATTGAACAAATCTATACCATGGAAAGGATAACATTCTCCATGAACAATCGTTCAGATTCTTTTTGTTCCAAATGGAACAACTGGATCTTACATGCTGTGAATAAAATCCCAACCTTGGTTCCTTGAATCATCCCCATAATAGCCCAAGACTGGTGACCCCCCCCCACCACTCAGCAGCACTGAAGCTGAGGTGATTCTCCCTTTGTATATCACTCTCAAGCACTCAGGGATGAGTTTTATCATCCCCTCCAATAAAATAGCACTATGTGACCCTGCCTAAATCCTGCTTTCCAGGACCGTGTCCCATTTTCCTCATGTCTCCTAGGTTCCCTCTTTCCCACCCACAACATGGTTAAAGGCAGAGATGGATCAGCCCACTCCCCTAAATAGTGAAGCAAAACTCCCCCTCAACATGAAGCATCGCCCAAACCGTGCCATAGAGCATTGTCCCCTACTTCCACAAACAGGGGAAGGATGTGGCCTCTTCTCATTCAGAACATAATGACTAAGCATACCTTGTATAACCACACTGTTTGTTAACTGTAAGAACTGCTTATGTAACTATTGTAGACCATTATAAAAAAAAAATAATAAAAACTACATTAACAAAAAAAAGTTTAGTTTGGGGCTGGCAGTATAGCCTAGGGGGTAGAGTAATGAGCTGTAAATGAGCTTGGAGAATGGGGGGGGGGGACTGAGGATCATACCCATCCCCATGTGGTCCCAGGGTGCATGGCAGCTGCAGCTGGGGATAGATACACTCATTCCAAGCATATCCCTGCTACATTTGAGGATTGAGCCCTTATACAGTAAAAGAAATGGGCATTGTGGACACTTAAAGGATAGTGAATTCTCAAACTAAAGACTACACATTCTTCTCTAATTGACAAAATACCTATAGTAAAATAGACTTTGTATTAGGTCTGTGCAAATACCTTTTCCCAAATATTCAGCCGAATATTTGGTATTCAGTAGACAAATATTCAGGTATTCAGTATTAGGATATTTGGGAACTGACTCTACTTTGAAAAAGAAAAAAAACTACAAAAATACTCTCCCCATCTGTCTGTCCCACCCAGTCATTTATATGAACACATGAACATATACGAAAATGCCAGCACAGACAGGCCATAATGGTCTATCAAGTCTGATCGAGTGTGCAGCTTGCAGTCTATTTTACTGGAGCTACCTCCCTCCCCCCGGGTTGCCAACCCTGCCTTCTTATCTTCCTTCCCATCATCCAACTAGTAATGACTCTCCCTTTTACCCTGTCCCACCCCTTTTTAGAACTGCCCACCGCTTTCAATAAGACCACCTCCTCCGGTAGTTCATTCCACTTTGACACCACCTTTTCTGTGAAAAAGTGCTTCCTGATTTCCTTTTTAAATCTTCCCTCCACTAATTTCAGGCAATGTCCCCTTGTGAACCCCTCTCTTCTTAAATTGAAGATCCCCTCCGTATTAACCTTGTTCATACCCTTTAGGTACTTGAAGGTTTCTATCATAACCCCCTCTCCCTTCTGTCCCCCATGGAATATATATTGGGCTCCCACAGTCTCACTTCATAGGGTCACTTACCCCTGTCCCCCCCACCTGTTGTCTGAACCTGATCCCACCTCCCCAGCACCTACACAGCACGAACAGTATGAAGCAATTTTTCGTCCCATGGTGGAAAACGGGAACAACCCACCCACGTCCACCACTGCAGGCCATGTTATTCAACAAGAAGCACTTGTTTGTGCTATATAAAAATATTCCCTAAATTTCCAACCATCCCCCACCCTGGCAGCACCCTTATCCCACCCTCCTTCCCCCAGCACCCAAACAGAAACAGCGGTGCTCCAAAAAGATGACCGGCACAACCCACACTCCATAGAAACCCAGCTGATCACATGATCAGCTGGGTTTCTATAGAGACAGAGCAAGCATGTTTATTCATTAGAAGGCAGCTGGCCACAGAGGAGGGGTGGTTGTGCCGGTCACCTTTTTGGAGTGCTACTAGTGCTACTTGGGCACTGTTGGGATGGAAGTGGATAAGGGTGCTGCCAAGGTGGGGAATGGGGCAGGCTTAGGGAGTATTTCCATATAGTGTAAACAGTTGCATTTGTTTTCTTACACTTTATGCCTCTACAGTCACTCTGGCTCCGATTTTCTCAGGTAGTCAGTGGCAGCCTGGCTATGAATCGTGTCTCACCAGTAGAGGTGGGTGAAGTGGCCAAAATTTGCTCCTTGAAGCAATTTGCGGAGTAGTGGGGAATCCTAGTAGTACTCATTGTTGCTTCCGTCAAATAACAAGTTCAACATCATACCCTCCGGGCTGGCAGACAAGATGCAACAAGTAGTATGACTCCATGACCATGACCATCAGTACTGGACTGGAGGAGGATGCAGATAACACCTGTGAAGAATTTACCAAACAATAAACCAACCATTAATGAAACTTGCTTGAAATTGAAATGCCCCCCCCAAAAAAAAATACTTACCTCCACTGGCTTGACAGTATTCCAACACCACAATTCCTCATCAAGCACAGAAATGCGCACACCAAGTGCGACTATGTGAACTGTGACACAGAACAGTTACTTCATCAGTTAGGGTTGTTTCCACAGTGACAAAGGTGTGGAAATGTGATGTTAGGATTAGCAGACTCTGACCCCCAACCCCATCCTTCATAGACCAACAGATGCTGAGGTGTGCCACAGGGTTTGTGACCTAACTCTCACCCCATTCCATATGTAAACAAGTTGACATGGTACAGTACAGGAGAATGGGGTGAGGGTGCTTCACCACCCACCTGTGGCACTACCTTGACATCTGTTGGTCTGTGCAGGAGGGGGGAGTTGGGGGGGTCAGGGTCTGCTAATCCTAACATCGCATTTCCACACTTTTGTTGCAATGGAAACAACCCTAACTGATGCATTAACAGAGTTTTTTGCCATGAATTTCCCTTCTTTTTGAGAATGTGCACTAGAAATAGTGAATGGTATGTGGTGGTGGGAGCGTGGGGCCAGGCCCATTTCTTCATAATCCCACGTGTACACAGAAGCAGGAAGCCATACTGCAGCCCTGTAGTGTAAGGAAGCCTTGCAACAGTGATTTGCCAATGCTGTAAGTTTGTGAGCCTTAACTATTTTTGCACCAAACCAGCAAAAGGCACATCTGTGGGAGCAGTGCTTGCCATCCTGCAAATTTCAGCCCAAAGAACCCAACCATTTGGTTGCAGGAGGATCGCAAAAATGTGTAGTTATCTTGAGCATAGTTTCACAAAATACTTTCTCAAACATGAAAGTTTTGCAAATGCAAAACATGACACTTTCGCATTTGTGAAAGTATTTTTCAGAAAATGTCAAAAGTGCATTTCTGGTGCTTCTAACCCCCAAAAAAGATATGTGTAGTATGTGTTGTGTGTTGGTGGGAGCGTGTGACCCTTGGGGCACCACGCTACCATCAAGCTGGCCATTTGTGCATAATTATATGTGTTTCTGGGAGCATGGGCCCTCCAGGCCTTGTGCTCCCATGTACACAGAAGCAGGAAGCCATACTGTAGCCCTGTAGTGTGAGGAAGTTTTGCAACAGTGATTTGCCAATTTCCCTTCTTTTTGAGACTGTGCAATATAAATAGTGACTGGTATGTGTTGGTGGGAGCGCGGGGCCCCTTGGGCCCCATGCTTCCACCGAGCTGCCCATTTCTTCGTAATAACCCTAACGCTAATGGTAATACTAACAGTAACACTAATGGTAACGCTAATGCTAACATTAACACTAACGCTAATGGTAACGCTAACGGTAATGGTAGCTGTAACGGTAATGCTAACAGTAATGCTAATGTTAATGGTAACGGTAATGCTAAGGTAACACTAATGCAAATGCACACGGTAATACAAACGGTAACACAAATGCAAATGGTAATGCAAACGGTAACACAAATGCAAGCAGAAACCAAATGCAACCAGTAAAGCTAATTTGAATGCTGTTGGTGGCATAGGTGCGAGTGCAGGCGCAAGGCAGTGATGGTGATGCAGGCACCAGATGGTGGTGGTGATGCTGGTGCTGGTGGTGGTGGTGGTGGTGGCAAGTGAGTGCTGGCGGTTGCTGCCGATGCTAGTGGTGGCAGTGGCGGCTGATGGTGATCTTCAGCATTGTGGTGAATGGTGGCGTGGTGTGAGTGCAGGTGCTGAGTCGCTAGCACAGGCTGAGTGCGGCTGCAGGTGCTGGCGTACAGTGCAAGGCAGAGTGCTGATGCTGGCGTTAGCAGTGTTGATGGTGCAGATGCAGGCACAAGCACAGAGCGGTGATGCAGGCAGAGTGCAGACACAAATGCAAGCGGTTATGCAAATGGTAGCAGAAATGGAAATGCAAGCGCAAATGCAAATGGTGCGCAAAACACAAGTGCAAACACTAACAATAATACAGAATGCAAATGCTAGCACTAACAGTAATGGTAACAGTAACAGTAACGCAAATGCAAACACAAGCACAAACAGTAACGCAAATGCAAACGTAATCAATCCATTTATAGAATGTTTGATAATGAAATTTTAAATGCCTTAATCTTGATGCATTGTGCTTACTATTCTTCCCTGTAGTTGTAAAGCATTTACATGAGACAGCTACATTAAATTGTGGGTGATTCATATGTGTTGAAATCCAATGTAGCTGTTGTGACAGTAACTAAATAAAAAAAGTGTGAAAAAAAAACACACAAACACAAATGCAAACTTAAACAGTGGCAAAAAAGGTAACGTTAACGCAAACGCAAGCGCTAAAGGTAACGCAAATGCTAACAGTAATGCAAATAATGCAGATCCGTAACATGTACTGTATTAGAGACAGGGGCATCAAAAACCACAGTGAATACAAAGAATGTGGGCATAATAGTGGGCCTTGGACATGAAAATGAGCAATTGGAAGACTAAATTGCTAACATCTCATGAACTGTACAAGGTAGAAAAAAAATAAAAATTTCATGTTATTTATGGTTTTCCAGGCTAGTTCTGTACTTAGCCCCCCAATGATATGCTAAGAATTTTTGAGACAAAAATATGTGTTGAAATCCAATGTAGCTGTTGTGACAGTAACTAAATAAAAAAAGTGTGAAAAAAAAACACACAAACACAAATGCAAACTTAAACAGTGGCAAAAAAGGTAACGTTAACGCAAACGCAAGCGCTAAAGGTAACGCAAATGCTAACAGTAATGCAAATAATGCAGATCCGTAACATGTACTGTATTAGAGACAGGGGCATCAAAAACCACAGTGAATACAAAGAATGTGGGCATAATAGTGGGCCTTGGACATGAAAATGAGCAATTGGAAGACTAAATTGCTAACATCTCATGAACTGTACAAGGTAGAAAAAAAATAAAAATTTCATGTTATTTATGGTTTTCCAGGCTAGTTCTGTACTTAGCCCCCCAATGATATGCTAAGAATTTTTGAGACAAAAAGTCCATAACTCGAAGCGTTTTCGAGATACGAGCTCCGAAAGGTGCCACGGAAATCGCAGTGTTATCCTATGGGGAAATTGTGCAACTTCGGAATGCCTTAACTTTGGGCCCCTTGAGTGTTATGGCACCAAACCACCAAAAGTCACATCTGGGGGAGTCTTGGCTTTCTACCCTCCAAATTTCAGCCCAAAAGACCAAATCATTTTGTTGCAGGAGGGTGGCAATGATTTGCTGTTGTTTTGGCTATAGTGTCACAAAGTACTTTCGCAAATCACAACACTTTCGTGGTAAAAATCACAAAACTTTCACATTTGCGAAAGCATTTTGTGAAAGCACTTTCCAAAGAAATGTGAAATTTGTGGGGGGTTTAACCCCCAAAAAAGACATGGCTAGCATTCTCAGGACTCGACTAGGTGAACACAACAATAATTGTGTTCCTAGAGGGTCCCAATTCTAAACGCCAGGCATTTTTCTGAGTGGTAACTGAAAAAAGAATGGCTGACCCATGAAAGTAAAAGGGCCATTTGCGACACTAAAAATGGCTATTTGCGACACTTTTGTGATTTTTGTTAACTTTTCCCATTGATTATAATGGGAAACTTGTTTTTTGAATAACTTTTGAACCGCTTGATATTTTTTCACGAAATCTTTGAAAGGCACATTGGAGACCTTGGCTGCATGTTTCCTGAAGTTTTTGGACTGAACGGAAAACCGTGCGGGCTGTGGGCTCGAGCAAAGAAACACACAAAAGTCTATTTTTTTTGCCTTTTTTTTGCATTCTGTAGCTCCACACCCATACATCTGACCATAACATAACCTAGCAGGTCCAGAGATCTATGGTGCCAGACTGTGCATGCAAAATTTCAGTCAAATCCGTTGTACAGTAGCAAACTTATTAAGGTGCAAAATTTGAGGTTTTGTATGAAAGTGGCTACTCAACCCTAACTATAGTGGCACTACCGTGACACTATTATATGTACAGTATATATAAGATATATCACACAGTTAAGGTCAGATTCTGTGGAAAACAATGATGTTGCCAGGCAGGTACATTGATCAACTTACCAAGGGTAGTATTAATGTACACACAAAGGGCATCCCTCCTGTTGCAGTGAGTACAGCCTACTCCAACAGCATTCTCAGTCTCATCATCTTGTACAGTAAACTCGATGGTCAGGTCAGGTTATCCTTCTTGCACACTGTTTGGCAAGACATTGTGCATTATCCCATCACAGTCAGGTCAACTGCAGCATTACATGTAATTCCAACAGCAGCAGCAGGGCACTTAGTTCTTATTGGAGTGTGAAGATGTTGCATTTCTTGTTATGCTCTCATTACACTTTGTCTGGACTGGGGAATTTTCTGGACACAAGACAGTAGCATTTTGGGGATGCACATCAATTCTGGTGACTGTGTGTGACCACTGCGCGTATGACTGAGTGTGCCATTAATTCTGGGAGGCTTTGCATTGCTTGTTATGCTCTCATTTCACTTTGTCTGGACTGGGGAATTTTCTGGACATAAGACAGTAGCATTTTGGGGATGCACATCAATTCTGGTGACTGTGTGTGAGTGTGAACACTGTGACAAACAAAGACTGCACCATTAATTAATTACATTCCTAGTCATATTCCAACTTCAAAATGTCTATTTCCAAAAATAAATATTTTTGGAGCATCAGTAAAGTTTAGTTTCTGTCATGGCATTGTGAAGTGTTTGTTGAAAATCAGGACTAGGCAGTCCAATAATACTGTGCTAAACTGCATGTGTGCAGTGTAATGTCCTGTGTGTGCAGACACTGTTCAGCTTCTTGCAAACATATATATGATGACTTGTTCAAGTGTTTATGGTATAAAGAATAAAGATAAGAATGTATAATGTATATTTTATTTGTACCATCAGCAACAGTGGTGCAGTCGGTGGGCAGTGTGCGCCTCAGTCAGAGTGCACACATGACTTTTAGGAGATCATAGCACTGCTCACTCCAGCTTTTGAACAAACCATACCCAACAGGCATGAAATATTGCTGTGGCACCCAAAATATTTCACGGTGTACAGACATTATAAAGTCAGAAAATATATAACAGGTCCAGTCCACTGCCACCACACTATGCTACCACATTTCTTCTCTGCATTTTCATTCTGGATTAAGTGATGTCTTTCTAGTTTAGACTGGCAGTGGCAGTATTGCAGCAAGTTGCTGTACACCATGACACAGCACCAGTGGTAGCACAGTGTGGCAGCAGTGGACTGGACCTGTTATACGTTCCGACTTTATAATGTCTGTACACCATAAAATATTTGGGGTGCCACAGCAATATTTCATGTCTGTTGGGTACGGTTTATTGAAAAGCAGGAGTGAGCAGTGCTATGACTTGATCTCCTAAAAGTCATGTGTGCCCTGTGACTGAGGTGCACACTGCCCACTGACTGCACTGAGACCTCTGAAGACATATTATGTGACTTTGTCCACTGCTGCTGATGGTATAAATAAAATATACAGTATGTTATATATTCTTATTTTTATTCTTTATACCAGAAACTCTGGAACAAGTCAGCATATATTTATGTTTGCAAGAAGCTGGACAGTGTCTGCACACATAGGACATTACACTGCACACATGAAGTTTAGCACAGTATTATTGCACTGCTCACTCCTGCTTTTAACAAACACTCCATGACAGAAAGTAAACATTACTGAGGCACCAAAAATATGTCAGGATAAATATTCTTAACTTGGAATATAACAGGGCCATAAGAAGCACACTGCACTATGTGGACGGCTGCTGGTACACAATACCTGGCTCCAAAAGTGCAAGGCAAACACACAAAGCCACCACTCCATATGAATACATGCAACAAAAAAACTTTCAATGATACTGCAACTTTATTGATGGCAAAACAAGGCACACACAAATGACCACTGCGCTTTGCTGCTTAAGCCTTCGTTAGGCACACCACTGAAGGCCTAACTGGCAAAACACAAGGCTCATTACTGTGTGCCTTGCTTTGTCATAAATACAGTTGCAGTAGAAGTGAAACTTTTATAGTGGTATCTATTCATGTGGAGTTATGGATTTCTGGTTTTGTTAAAGGAGTAGTCAACACAAAATTTGAAAAAAAAAATATGTTATGCAGAGCACTTCTGATTTGTATGTAAAGTCCTACTGCGTCCTTCTCTCTGTCTGCTCTAAGGAATTTTTATTAAATTAACCTGCTACCTTTATGGTAGTTTTATGAGCCTTGTGGATCTTCTTCATGTAAAATCTGTTTATTGCCTTCATCGCTCCGACATTGCTCTCTGTGTCATATGACGGTGATGTAGCATAGCCCATAGATTTACCATATGCACAACAGCAGAGCTGTGTAACTGTTCTTATGCAGTGACACCAAGTGGCAACTGTTACAGTTTAGCATGCACCTCAGAGGTAGGTGAGTGGGTTTCTGTACAAAAACTGCTAGTCAGTTACACAACTCTGCTGTTGTGAACTGTGCATTTGGTAAATCAGTGGACTACGCTACATCACTGTCACATGACACGGTGCGTTGTCAGAGTGATAAAGGCAATAAAGTGATTTAACATGAAGACACAATTTAGTAATTTAGTAAAAACTCAGCAGACAGAGGGAAGGACACACTAGGAGAGGGACTTTACATGCACATCAAAACTCTCTGCATAACCTAAGCTGTTTCAAATTTGGGTTGGACTACTCCTTTAAGTTGAAAGAATGATGGCAGGGATAAACCATTTTAACGTAAAACAAGGAAAACCAAAACAGCGCACACACACTTAACAGAAGAAAGGGGGGGTCAGGATATAAAGTGTCATGCATACAGAAGAAAAGAAAAAAGTGCATAATTAGATACAGGAGTGGTGGGAATACATTTCTATGACACAGCAGGGAGGGTGGGAGGCACATGGTGGGAGGAAAAAAAAACTAGTGCTGGATCGTGGTGGTCCAGCAGCAGTTGGAGCATGGACATCAGCTGTAATTGGTGGACCTCTATCTGCTCAACAGCACTCACCCTCTCATTCGTCACATCCACAGCACTCCAGAGAACTGCGATGTCTGCCTGAATTACAGGCCATTCTCTGGGGTCCGCAGATGCTGCAGCTGCTGGTGGTGGTTGTGGGGGTGGTGCTGGTGGAGTAGCAGGTACTGCCGTGGCCCTCCTCCTTGTCTTAGGGCCATGCACAGCCACACCGTCTTCCACAGAAGGGCCAACAGGTGCAGGCCTGGCCTGTTCTGTGGCAGCCTGCCACTCCACCAGGTGGTGGTTGATCATGTGGGTAAGCTGGCCCCCAGTCCCCAGGTGAGTCTTCTGGGGGCCACGGTGCACCTCCACCCTACAAATGTGGCACCTGACCAGGCTGCAGTCCCCCCCAGCACAGTCAAAAAGCTCCCAAACTACAGAGGTACAGGGAGGACCAGGCACGTGGGGGGGCAGATGCACTGGCAGCCTGGTCACAATGTTGAGGTTTCACACTTGGGGCCGGGGACACAGGCACATCCTGCTCAGGATGAGCTGGAGTTGGTGGTGGTGGTGCCACTGCCTGAGGAGGTGGTGGTCCTGCTTCGGGGAGGGGCCTGCAAGATATTTGTCCAGTCCAACCTGAACTGGGCATGCCCCCCCAAGCATGCGCACTCCTCCTTTACCACACCACAGTCCCAGAACTGCCCCCACCCCAGACATTCCCTGACCCTGCTCCATCTCTGCTCGACTCAGCTTAGTCGACTGCCCTCCCTCGGTCCAAACAATGACACAAAACAGTCACACACAAGACACACACAACATAGGCACACACACAGTCAGACACAGACAAACAACAACTTGTAAAAGTAAGAAAAAAAGAAATTTGCAGTAACAAATTAAGTAAAAAAAAAAAAGAGTCTACACAAAACACAAACAAATGTAGCTTTTAGAAAAGCTGTTGGGTCTCTCTCTTAATCTCCTAACTGCACTCACAATCTCACTGCCTCCTCTCTCTCCAGTCTGCACAGGAGAAAATGAAAGTACCTCCTTGCATGAGTCACTTCCTTCTTGCCTGGCTAAAGCATGTGACTTACAGTACTGCAAGCCATGTGATCTGTGGGGGGCTGCCAATAGACTTGTCACTGCCTTACTTCACGTTAAGATGGAATGACAAAGCAAAGTAATAATTACAAGGTGAAGTGGGCCTTTCATATTGGCCACTCTGCATAGCGGAATGGCAACCCAAAGTGCCCACTTTGCGGGCACTTCGCCAGTGAAATTTCAATTCACTGCATCTCTACTCACCAGATGCTACTCCCTCAATGGAGCCACTGTTATGCCCCCTCAGGGGTGGAGAGAGGGTCAATGTACCCCCAAAGTCTCCCTGGTTTTGTCATAGATAGCCCCAATGAACACAGGAGGGCTGAGATCCACCAGTGAGTCCTGTCATTTCGGGATTCGGAATAATCCATTTTTTTTCCATTAGTTTCTCCCCACAGCCATCAGTGTATGTGGTAACTCAAGCATGAGCATGCACAAGGGCATGTTTGCACATGACCTTCAGCTGCTGGCCGGCCCTAGCCTGCTTACCTCCACTACACTGCCATCCATGGTCCCCTAGATGACAGCACTGCAGTGGAGGCAGCGACTCTCCATCCCCGGTATAGGAGCGTGTCTCAGGATGCTTGATCCTCTTCCCCCTGGCTGGCCCCTGGCAACCCTCGCTCACTACCCAACTCAGATCACAGGTGTCAGAAGAGGTAGCACTATCACTGCGCAATGGGCTGTCAAGTGCTTTTTGTTGAGCATGACAGCCAGCTGTGTAGGTGGGTGGGTTTAGCCAGTTATCCACTGTGGGACAAAAAATTACATTATACATACTGTGTAGGTTCTGGGGGGAAGGGAGGACAAGGGCAAATGATTAACAGTCATGTGGGACAGTAAGATGGGAAAGAGATTTATTTAGTTTGTTTTTTATTTTCAATTGGGAACAAATAGTAGTACCTAAATATGAATAGTCCCGTATTCGGGAAGGGATCCTGAATATTTAGGAGCCCTACTATTCCTGGCATTTGAGTGGTACTATTTAGTTCCTGCACAGGCCTACTTTGTGTTCACCTCTGGGAACTTATTTAACTTTATTCTATTGGGAAACAGAAATATTGTTTAATCCAAATACACTCTTTTCAGATTATCTTTAGCTCTGGGAAATAAGGATTGTTTGTGGACCTCACCGAGGCCTTTGACCTGGTTGAATTTGATCTTCTCCCAGGTGTTCTCCGTGGATTACATTTTTCTGATGAGGTAGCCAGGTGGTACCAAAGTTACTTATGTAATAGATATCATAGAACAATTATTGGTTTGACTACATCTCATATTCTTCCCTTAGTTTGTGGTGTACCCCAGGGTTCAATCCTGGGGCCACTCATTTTTTCATTTTTTATTAATTCAGCCCCTAGTATTTGTACTCAAACTGAGATGACTCTTTACGCGGATGATGCCGTTATTTTTTGTTCTCGTCCCAGATCTGAGACTGCTCTTTCTTGTCTTCAGACTGATTTTGGGCATTTGCAGGATTGGTTACTATTAAATCATTTCATACTTAATTCCAAAAAAAAACAAAGGTAATGGTCTTTTCTTGTAACAAGAAAGCAACCCTTAATTTTCCCCAATTATTGATAAAGGGGGTAATGTAATTGAACTTGTCCCAGTTTTTAAATATTTAGGAATAATCTTAGTCAGTTTACTTTTGAACCCCATATTCAAAGTCTTAGGAAAACCCTGCATCAAAGGTTGGGTATTCTATATCGGATGAAGCCATTTTTGACCCTTGAATCCAGAAAACTCTTAGTTCACAGTTTCTTGTTTTCAGTGTTAGATTATGGTATTTTGATATATACCCCCTCCTGTAGCAGTGCATTAAAATGTCTTCACGTAATATATCATTCTGCCCTGAGATTCTGGCTAAATATACCTTTTCAATCTCACCGTTCTGATTTGTATGAACAGTCTTACTCTTTATCTTTTGATGATCGAGTTTGTTTTAAAATGGATACTTTTTTATATAAAGTAAAATTGGGACTTCTTCCTCTGTCTGTTTCCTTAATGTTTCCCAGGGCATTAAATGCTCTATCTACTAGATTCCAGTATAAATTCATTTTTAAAATACCATTATTTAAGAAGACTTTTGGGCAAAGATCTTTATTATTTAGAGTACCAATTTTTTTCAATAAGATACCTACTGAAATTGTCAAAAGTAATTCTATACAGTGTTTTAAAAAAAGTTTAAAACAGTGGCTTTTTTCCAAAGTATGACTGTATTTGTTTTATCTATGTGTTGAATAGCACTTGCACTTTATGTGGATAGAGTGGTTTGCTCTAAAATATTGTGTCAATAATTTGTATTATATTTTAGATATGACTTGTCACCTGTGAAAACGAGCAGTTCTGCTTACCTGATTTTACAAGTATAAAAAATTAAAATGAAAAAAATGAAAGGAGCATAATTCACTTTGATAGTAATTAAATACATCCCTGATAAAAGCCCAATCCTTTAAAGACTGGGTGATTAAAGTGGCACAGAAGGTTTTATTAATAATAAAAAGGGAAGGTTTCAAAACTCTCTCTCTGGGAGACTTTAATTTTCTAAATAATTTATTCATTTTAAAAATAAAGAGGGATATTTTTTCTTAATTTATTAATTTAAAAAAATAAACAATATATACTTGGGACTTTACACAGAGAACTTTTTTAAATGCAAATATACCAATATACATATTATGTATCTACTATAAAAACTTGACTAGGTCTACTAATTATAATAACTCAAAAGACAAAGGCATATGCAGAAACATGCAATTAATTTACCTCAGTGTACTTAACAACAGGAATCCATATTAGGTTAAATAAATCAATATTATTAGCTGCAAGTTACCAAACCCTTTTGTTAAATGCTAGAGAGCCCATATGTTGTATCTAGTCATGAAATACTGGTATAAAGGCAGTTCTCCAGTGTGATAAGGTTAGTACTTTTAGACTGAGGCATGCAGAGAGGTTCCAGTACTGGTATCGCTTTGGCAAAGTTGACAGTGTAGTACTGTCCCCAAGCATATATAGTAAAGGGTCACAGCTGAAATGAAAGTGATTAACCTCGAGTATAAGGTGAGTAGTTTATCTCAAATTCCTTTCATATGACAGCAGGTTAATAGAATGTAGAATAAACTGATAGTTGTTACACCACATCTTCAACAATTGCTGTTTACAGATCCATCAAATTTGGAGAGAGAGTCAGGTGTATGGTAGATATAATGTAAAATCTTATACTGTTTGGTACACCCCATTGGACATCTTTAGAACTTTTATATGTGCTCTACCATAATTTGTTCCTTTTTGGTGGGCATATCGGGGTATTCAGCTCGATTTCCCACCTTTGTCTTGCCTTATCAGTGACAGTGAGGTCTTCAGCAGTGTTATTAAAGATCTCATAAGTCCTACTTGAAACACCTTTACCTTCAGCCATTGGAACTGGGTTTCACACTCCTTTCCCTTTGCTTCTGTCAGTATTGAAGGGAGGTGAACTTCTATCACCTGCCTTAGTTGCAAACAAAGATAAAAGTCAGGCCTAGCCACATTATGTTTTTCTTGGATCTGTGCAAAGGATTTCACTGCTCCTAGGTTATCACTTCTCATAGGTTAAAATCTGTTATATAAATCAAGTTTCTGATTCCTTTTTATGTTTGCTTGTGCGCATGTGCAAGAAATATTATGTGGCAGCTTAGGAGAGAAGTGGGTTGTGGAGATCTGGCATTGTGGTGGATAATGCCAGCACTGCATTTGTGGGCTTGGCAGTGTTCACCTAATGCAGGCCCAGTGTCCTGATGACACTGGTTCTGTAGAAGTGCCACCAACTTGAAACGATTTCACCGCCGCAATCATAGGCCACCTCGTCATTGCAGCGTCAGCCATTCTGCTGCAGAGAGGGAGTGACCTGTCATTGCACGGCAGTACCTTGCCTGGTGTAACATTCCTGTCAACATGGCGGTGGCATAGCCGCTGCCTCAGAGCCCCACGAAAGCCAAAGGGGTGCCCAGTCCTCCTGTCAGCATGCCCCTGACCCAGTTCATTTGCCAACGGGGGAGCCCCCTCTGCGTTGGCATAGTCCCCATTGTTGTGTGCTGAGGGTGCCCAATCCCCTCAGAATCATGCCCCTAACAGTTTTTCTTTGCTGATGGGGCCCAGTCTCATCAGCTTCAGTCCCCCTCCCCCAAAACACAGGTGGCCACTGAAAGCCCACCCCAGAGTGCAAAAACAAACCTGAAAAAAAAAACCTTCCATAGCGTCCGTGCTTTAATTTGTGTCTCTGAAACAAGAAAGCGGTCCCTCATAGTTTCGTGCTCCCTCCCCCAACCCGTTCCACCACTGTGCACCCTACCTCCCACCCCACCCCTACTTACCTCCAGAGCCCAGCGCGATGATCTTGATGGACCGGGAACATGTCTGCACTCTTCAAAGCTGACCACGAACTGAAGAAATGCCGGTAAGCTGTATAATGGCATAAGTAGTTTTTTTTCAAGTTATGTGGATATCGAGGCCATTTTTTTGACATTTGGCACCAAATTTTCAACATGGGGTTATTGGGACCCCTCCTCATGACTGCAGTCACTGTCATGGCATTATTAAGTCCTGAAAGGTGATTTTGTGGTCACTGCACGGAATCACCTTTTGGGACCAATTAACAAAATTACAGTGCCTCTGTTCATGAGGTGGGCTCTCAAAAAGCCTATGTTGCAAATTTGTGAAAATAATCAAAAAAATTACTGTTTTACGAGCATGCGTTGCTCAGTTTCCATGCACACTCATAACTTCATGAATTTGTAATATTTTCACTCCAGATTTTTAACATTGACATTTTTCCATACCTCTTTATGAATAGTACAGCTATCATTTTTCACATCCTGGCAAAAATGTATTTTGGCACTTCCGGCTCAGAATATTACGGTCACTGTGGGAAATCAGTGTTCTGGACAGAGTAAGAAAATCATGAGCACAGGTCCTAAAATGCCTATGTTGAAAATTTGGTGACGAAGTCCATAAAATGACTGTGTCACAAGCGTGCATGGCGCAGTTTCCACGCATACTCGTAACTTTGCAAATTTGTAATATTTTCACTCCAGATTTTCAACATTGGCATTTTTTCACACCTCCCTATGAAAAGTACAGCTGTCATTTTTCACATCTTGGCCAAAATGTGTTTTCGCACTTCCGGCACAGAATAGCGCAGTAGCTGGTTGGAAATCAGTGTTAGGGACAGATTAAGAAAATCACAGTGATACTGTTCTTGAGCAGAGGTTCTAAAATGCCTATGTTGAAAATTTGGTAACATATATCCATAAAATTACTGTTACAAACGTGCATTGTGCAGTTTCCAAGCACCCTCATAATTTCACACATTTGTAATATTTTCACTCCAGATTTTCAACATTGGCATTTTTTCAAGCTTCCTTATGAACAGTACAGCTGTCATTTTTCATATCCTGCCCGAAATATGCATTTACACATCTGGCACAGAATAGCGCGGTCTCTGGGGGAAATCAATGTTCGGGAAAGATTAAGAAAATCATAGTGACATTGTTCATGAGCAGAGGTCACGAAATGCCTATGTTGATAATTTGGTGAAATAATTCCACTAAATGACTGTGTTACGCACATTCGTTGTACAGTTTCCATGTAAGCTCGGAAGTTCAGGCATTTCTAATATTTTCAATACAGATTTTCAACATAGCCATCTCTTCACACCTCCCTATGAATGGTATAGCTGTCATTCTTCACATCCTGCCCGATCTGTGTTTTCATACATCTGGGGCAGAATGGCATGGTCGCTGTGGGAAATCAAAGTTCAGGACACATTAACAAAATCACAGTGCCACTGTTCATGAGAAGAGGTCCCAAATGCTTTCATGAGGTGGGGGTCACAAAAAGGCCATGTTGAAAATTTGTAGTGCACATACCAACAAACGCCCGGAGCATATGGGTTTCTAACAATAACGTCCCACCCTGTACAGACTGATAGGCATCAGGGGTGTGCCTTTGGATTGCCAGCTGTAATACTCATGCCATTCCACCCCCAGCCCCCCACCCTGCAGCCAGTGACAGGCATCGAGGTGTGCCTTGGACTCTTCGTCCCCAGAGTTCACCCCATTCTTGTATACTGCACCCATTTCAGCGTATTTCTTATGAAATGGGGTAACTGTAAAGCCGAACACCCCAAGGCACACCTCAACACTTGTCGGTGTCTGCAGGATAGGGTGAGGTGAAATGGCATGAACGTTATGGCCGATGACCCAAACGCATACCCCAGTGCCTGTCCCTCTCTGCAGGGTGGAGGTGGGGTTGGTGTGAAGTTCAGTACTTCCCTGCCATTCCTGTTCTGCATCTGTCTAACTCCTGGATTCCCAATGCTAATACCAGCAAGCAAACATTCGGCATTGACAAATGATTGTCTTTGATGGGATAATTATTTTAGGTATTTACCTTCTTGAGTCTGTGATTATTCCAAGTAGGAGACAATTCACTAGAGAAATACTGCCAATTCAGGAATGTTTTAAGTCTTTTTAGCAAAGTAATTACATAGTGGGTTGTAGGATGTGAAGTTAGGTTTTTGGTGACTGGCAGGAAAAAGAAGTCAGAAAGAAGATTTGGATAAACAATGGAGTTTTAATATTTTGCTCAGATTGGGATGTTTTTACCAGCATTCTTTGAAGAAAGATGCTGTAGTTGCTTGAGTGTAAAAGCCCAGTGGTACATCTCAAAATGTGGTAGTGCAAAATTATTGGAGACTTTGAAGGTTTTAATTCAGGGACAAATTACAAGTTCTTCAGCTGTTAAAAAACAGCCCCAGAAAAAAATAAAAACTTACTTCAAGCAGAAAGAGAAGCAATTAAAAAAGCTAGAAGACCAAAATAAAAACATAGAAACATGGAATTTAATAGCAGATAATGACCACCTTGCTCATCCAGTCTTCCCATTTCTCCTTACCTACACTGTTATTGCAGACTGTGCCCGATCTACAGCTCTTTCTCCCTCTCCCTTCATTTGCACTGTGATTCCCTTGTGCTTATCCCATGCATTCTTGAACACCACTATGTCCACCCCCACAACCTCCATTGGAAGACTGTTCCAGGAATCCATCACTCTTTCTGTGAAGTAGTACTTCCTCACATTTCTCCTGAATCTACCCCTCTCCAGCCTCATAGCATATCCTCTTGTTCTTGAGCACCTTTTCTTCTGAAAAATACTTCCCTTCCGTACCTTATTTGTCCCTACGAGGTATTTAAAGGTCTCTCTACTCTGTTCCAGGATGTATGTATTGAGGCCCTTCAGTCTCTCCACATAGCGCTTTTGATGCAGACCTTGTACCATTTTAGTAGCCCTCCTCTGGACCGCATCCAGAGCTCTATGTCCTTCCAAGGATGTGGTCTCCAGAACTGGACACAGTACTCTAGGTGGGGTCTTACTAGTGATCTATACAGAGGCAACACCACCTCCCTCTTTCTGCTGGTGGTACCGCTCTCTGTGCACCCCAGTATCCCACTCACCATCCCCACTTCCTTGTCACACTGCCTGCCAACCATTAGGTCATCCAATATGATTAACCACAGGTCTCTTTCCTGCTTGGTTGTCATCAATACCACTTCACCCATTTTGTACTCTGTCCCTGGATTTCTGTGACCTAAGTGCATTATTTTGCACTTTTTGCACTGAAACCCAACTGCCATACCCTTGACCATTCTTTTAGTTTTTCTCATGTCTCTGTTTATCCTTTCCACACTCTTCCCACCCCCACCCCTGGAGTGTCCTTTTTATTTTCAGAGTTTGGTGTCATCTGCAAAGAGACAGACCTTCCCTTCCAACCCCTCTGCAATGTCACTTATAGACTTTAAAGAGAATCGATCCCAGCACTGATCCCTGAGGCATCCCACTGGTCAACCTCCCTTCCTTCCTTGGAGTGAACTCCATTTACCACCTCCCCCATCACCTATTCCCTACCCAGTTTCTTATCCAGTTTACCACATTTGGACCCACTCTCATGTTACCCATCAAAAAGGCCAAAATAGCAGAAAACAGACCTACAAAGAACAGAGAAACAAAATCAAAATGTAATGCCAGAGATTAGAGACTGGAGTGGTAAAAACACATATAACCAGTAAGGAAATTAGCATGGCATTCAAAAATTCCTACTGTGGCATTTACAGCAGCTTTTAATAAGGAACAGATTTATGTACTTATGACTTTCTCTGGTTACCTTACCCTCTTTCAAAGATCACATTAGAGCTTTCCTAGATAAACCTATTACCTCGATAGGACTGAGTTCCTTCAAACACTTCTTATGGGCAAAACCCCTGGCCCCAGTGGTGCAGTATACCCGGAAACACAGAAACATAGAACATAGAAACATAGAAACTGTCAGCAGAAGAGGGCCGTTTGGCCCTTCTAGAACTCTATAAACTTCTCTGTCCAGTCCTAATAGACTACCTTTGTAGTAACTTTACTGAATCCTTTTCTAACAGTGCTCTCTTCTCCAACTGTGAACAAAGCCTACATATTAGTAATTCACACAGTGGAAAAACACCCCTTGGAGTGCTCTTGTAAAAGGCCTATCTCTCTTCATAATTGCCATTTACAAACCTTACTAAAATGCTTGATAAGAGAGTCCAGACTGATCACAAAACTCACTGTAAAAGAGCAGGTTGTTTTTTATGTTTATTAGCTCGCATGTGCAAGAAACATTTTGTGGCAGCTTGTGGTAGTAGCGGTTTTCAGAGGTGCGGCAGTGTTGTGGCCAATGCTGCGACTGCGTTTGTGGGCTCATCTGTGTGGCACCAATGAATGAGCACGCTGTCTATGACAGCAGTTTAGAAGCGTGCCACTAACCTGAAAGAAATTCGCCGCTGCAATGAGGGAGCTCCCCGTCTTTGCAGGGCACAGCCACCAATATGCCTGGCAGGGCATAGCCACTGAGACGCCAGGTATGCCAGGGCGTACTTATACAGTAGCAAGGGGTAGCAAAAAGCAGGCCAGCATGTCCTCTGATTTCCTTTGTTAAGCATTTCTTTTCACTGGTTTTCCGATCCTGACTTAAGCCCTTAGAGCTTTTTGGGAAGGGGGGGGTAGCTCAGCAGCAGATGTGTATCTGCTCTCACTCAGGTCCACTGGAGTACGTCCCATGGTGATTGGCTGCGGTGTCAGCTAGGAGGTGTGACTAGTAAGGGGCAGTGTGTTTGAATGCCCCAGCAGCAAACAAGGTAAAGCATGTATCCCTTTGCAGCCAGCTGAGCAGAAGAGATCGGAGCCTCATGAGAAAAGGTGAGAAGACTTCAATCAGCATCTTGCTGCAGTGATTGCCCAATTGTGAGCATCCTGGTTGGTGCCTGCCTGTGGAGTCAACTGCTGAGGAGAAGAAATTTTGGCTGACCGGGTCTGTGTGTTTGCCAGTGTTAGGCATTGGTGGTGGGCTGGTGGTAAGTTATGGTCGGGACTCAGAGCGCCACTGCTACTTCTCTTGACTGTCTATCTGGCAGGAGAGTCGCAGGGCTTGACGCACTGACTTAATACAGTACTTGAGCCCCAGCAGCACTAGCAGCTCTGAGAGTGCAGCAGCTATTGGCGGGACAGTGAAGCAGCCTCATGTGGAGATTGATCGCCCCGATCTGAGTGTGGCATCTATCTTGCGGTACAGCTGCCATCTCCCTAACTGAGAGCAGAATTGAATTTGTGACATTTATTAATTATATAATTTCAGCACACACTGTCCAGATGGACATCTCATCTGAAATGAATGTCAGATGAGTAGAGTGCTAATGAGTCACCCCACCTGGCCCTCGGACTGGACCCAGCATCCTCCCCTCGTTTGAGTGTCAGACCTACTGTGGTCATTGGTGCAGCAGGTCCGCGGCACAGTGCCGAAGTGACTCGTGGGGAGTATGACTGTAGAACTTCAAGGTTCCAAGTACTGCCATGGGGGCTTTGTTTCAGCCAACAACCATACTGTCTGATGAGTTACAGATCATCTGGCATTCTGATGTTTAAACTAAAGCTCCACCAAGGTGGGTTTCGCTTGATCTTCAAACTATTGCAATGCAGTGCAAGTCAGTTACAGATGGTCTCCAGAGTGAAAATGTGTTCTGCTGGGCTAAGGCTGGTGTGGTGAGACAGTGAGAACACTAGGGAAAGACTGGAAAGCAGTGTACTATGTGCAGGTGTCAACAAATAAAACAAACAGAGGGGACAAGTGGGAGTCAGAGGGAAAGGTGACAAACAGAGGTGTCTGTGCATAGAAAACTGGCAGGGGAGTTAAAGATTCTAGATGTTGAAAGGAGTATTTATCTGGAGTAGCTTGATAAGTGTTCTAAGGAGGGCATGACTTCAGTGTAGATACTGAAATACTGAAATAAATCAAACAGTCTTCATTGGGGTAACTGAGCACAGCTGCAGCAGCACAGTATGTGACAATATTGATGTTCTTGGTGATGTAGCCAACAATCTTCTTTGACCTGCATATTTAGAGGCAATGAATGCCACACATCTGAGTGAATCTAAAAATAAAATAAATAAAAAGTTTCTTTCTCATTCCTGGGACCCTGGTAAATAGTGGGGCTGCCCCCACCCCCCGCTCTCAGTGCAATGTCCCCCTAACCCCCGCTCACTGCAAGCCCCCCACGATTACTGCAAGGCCCCAACCCTGCTCACAGCAACAGACATGCACATATTTTTATCTGTCAAATGCTGGAAGGTGGGATCCAGCCTGCCCTGGCCCCCAACACAATGATTCCAGAGTTTCCACGGGCAGGGGACTTTGATTTCTTTTTCTCCTCTGTTATTCTGCATTGGACTGCTGTTTACCTGTGCCTGCTGAGCTGATTCCTGAACTCATCCCCTGAATCTGATTCAGAACTTCTGAAGGCAATGGAAGTTCGGTGCAATCATCAACTTCACTGATCAGTCATAATTTCTTCAGTGAAGTGAAGTGAAGTCAGGTATTTATTTTGAAGAATGGCAGTGCCTTTGTTTTGTAACTTTGTTCAGAACAATGATTTATTTGAGAAACGTGTATGTGGGTGCCACAGGTGGGTGTAGAGGGTGTCTGTCAGATGTTGGGGAATGTTTGGCTGAGCTGAGGATGAGTGGGTCTGCTGACAGCATTGGGTCGGGACCGGGTCAGGAGTTTAGTTAATTCATGACTTCAGTGCTCTCTATTACTATGGCATATCTTGAGGTATAAACATTGTAGGAGCAGGAAAGAAGTGCAGTAATCGAGGAATTTCTTGGCAGGCATTTTTTACTGTACAACTGTGTAAAACCATCTGTTGAAACATAGACTTTGACGGCAGATAAGGACCGCTTGGTCCACCTAGTCTGCCCATTTCCCTACCTACGGGATAAGCTGCAGATCCTAATTAACCAACAGCCTATTTCTTCCAACCCCCCACAAAAATTGCCTTATGTCTGTCCCATGCATTCTTGAATTCTCCCACAGTTTTAGACCCCACAACCTCCTCAGGAAGGCTGTTCCATGCGTCCACCACCCTCTCTGTGAAAAAATACTTCCTCACATTGCCCCTGAACCGCCCTCCCCATCTTCAAATTGTGTCCCCTTGTTCTTGCACATCTCTTTTTCTGAAAGATGCTACCCTCTTGGACTTTGTTGATTCCACTGAGGTACTTAAAAGTTTCTATCATGTCCCCCCTCTTCCTCCTTTCCTCAAGGGTATACATATTAAGCTCCTTTAGTCTCTCCTCATGTGGCTTCTCTTGCAGACCCTGCACCATTTTAGTTGCCCTCCTCTGGACTGCCTCCATCCTGTTTATGTCCTTGTGGAGATAGGGTCTCCAGAACTGGACGCGAGTACTCAGATGGGATCTCACCAACTGTCTGTACAGAGGGATAACAACTTCCTGTTTTCTGCTGGTGATGCCTCTCCCTATACATTCCAGTATCCCCCCAGCCCTCCCTACTGCCTTCTCACATTGCTTGCTAACCTTAAGGTCATCTGATATGATTACCCCCAGGTCCTTTCCATTTTTATGCTGATTGCACGCGTGTGCAAGAAACATATTGTGGCAGCTTTCTCTGGAAGCAGGTTGTGGAGGCGCGGCACTGTTGTGGCCAATGCCCCCACAGCCTGTAAAGGCTTGGCCCGCTTCCCCCAATGCCATGGCATGCTGCTGCTGACAGCAGTTCAGCCAGCATGCCACCAACTTGTAAAAATTTAGCTGCTGCAATCGGGGGCTGCCTCGTCATTGCAGCGTCAGCCATTCGCTGCAATGAGGGAGTGACCCGTCATTGCAGGGTGGGATCTTGAAAAACTGATATTGTTTGTGAACATGGCGGTGGCTTGCCGCCATGTTCTAAACATATAACCAACAGTATGTACCTCCTGACCAAGTTATTTGTTGTCACGGGGCCCCAATCCGTCCGCTTCAGTGCCGCAAGATTTAAGTTGCCGACGGGGAGCCCACTCACGGCGCATTATGTAACCTCCCCACTTTGTTGTCTGCTGATGGGGTGCTCCAATCCCTATTGGCATATCGTCACCCCCCTTAGCTTTGTGCTAATGGGGGTGCATAATCCCGTCGGCATAATGTAATACCCCACCCCTTTTGTTGTGTGTGCCGATGGGGTGCCCAATCCCCCATCAGCTACAGCTTCTCCCCAAAGAAAGTCTCCTTTGGCACGCTGGAGCCCTCCCAGCCTGCCACATGCCCCTAAAATAAAAATGGTCCATAATGTCTTTTTTTAACCTGTAAAAAGGAAACAGTCCCCAGCGGTCTCCTTCCCCTCCCTAGCCGGGCGCCTACCCACTGAGCACCCTGCCTCCCACACCACCCTTACCCCATACTTACCTCTGGAGTTTGGTGCAACAATCTGTGGACCGGGAACACATCTGCACTCTTCAAAGCCGACCGTGAACTGAGGAAATGCCGGTTAGCTGTATAATGGAATAAATAGGGGTTTTTCAACTTTGATGCATATTTCAGGCATTTTGGGGAATTTGGGCACTAAATTTTCAACATGGGGTTTCTGGGACCCCTGCTTATGAATTCTGGCACTGTCATGTCATTATTCAGCCCTGAAAGGTGATTTCGCGGTCACTGCGTGGAATCCCCTTTCGGGACTGATTAACGAAACAACAGTGCCAGTGTTCATGAGGTGGGCTCTTAAAAAGACTATACTGCAAATTTGGTGGGAAAAATCCAAAAAATTACTTTGTGAATTTGCAATATTTTTATGCCAGATTTTCAACATTGTCATTTTTTCAGACCTCCTTGTGAACAGTACAGCTGTCATTTTCCACATCCTGGCCAAACTATGTTTTCGCACTTCCGGCACAGAATAGCGCGATTGCTGTGGGAAATCAGTGTTCAGGACAGATTAAGAAAATGACAGTGGCACTGTTCATGAGCAGAGGTCCTAAAATGCCTATGTTGAAAATTTGGTGATGATACTCCATAAAATGACTGTTACGAGTGTGCGTTGCGCAGATTGCATGCACGCTCATACCTTCACGAGTTAATAATATTTTCACTCCATATTTTCAACATAGCCATTGTTCTGCACCTCCTTATGAACAGTACAGCTGTCATTTTTCACATCCTGGGAAAAATGTGTTTTCACAGTTCTGGCGCAGAATCGCATGGTTGCTGTAGGAAATCAGTGTTTGAGACACATTATGAAAATAACAGTGATACTGTTCATTAGCAGAAGTCCTAAAATACCTATGTTGAAAATTTGGTGACGAAAGTCCATAAAATGAGTGTGTTACGAATGTGCATTGCGCAGTTTCCACACACGCTCGTACATTCGCAACTTTGCAATATTTTTACTCCAGATTTTCAGCATTGCCATTTTGCCACACCTCCTTATGAACAGCGCAGCTGTCATTTTTCACATCCTGGCCAAAATGTGTTTTCGCTGTTCCGGTGCACAATAGCGCAGTTGCTGTGGGAATTCAGTGTTCGGGACATAGTAAGAAAATCACACAGACACTGATCATGAGCAGAGGTCCTAAAATGCCTATGTTGAAAATTTTGTGATGAAACTCCACAAAATGACTGTGTTACGAGCATATGTTGTGCAGGTTCCACGCACCCTTGTAAGTTTGCAAATTAGTAATATTTTCACAACAGATTTTCAACACTGGCATTTGTTCACACCTCCTTATGAACAGTACAGCTGTCATTTTTCACATCCTGGCCAAAATGTGTTTCCTCACTTCCGGCGCACAATACCGCAGTCAATGTCGGAAATCAGTGTTTGGGACAGATTAGGATTGAGCGACTGGGGGGTGGGGGTACCAGAGCTCAACTGAGCTCTGTCGGGACTGCTGTGGATTTCTTTGTGGGCAGGAAGAGGCGACAACGCAGGCAGGAGCCCAGTACAAAAGGGCAGCCTGCAGCACCAGGAGATAAAGAACAAGCAAGTGAGGGAGGGGGAGTGAGTGAGCTCAAAGGAGCCCTGTTGGGACTGCTGCGAATTTCTTTGTGGGCAGGAAAAGGCAGCAATGCATTCAGGGGCTGAGTACAAAAAGGCAGCCTGCAGCGGTGGGAGAAACAGAATAAGTGAGTGAGAGAGGGGGAGTGAGCAAGCTCAACAGAGCTCTATCGTGACTGCTGCACATTTCTTTGTGGCCAGAAAAGGGTGGCAATGCAGGCAGGAGCCCAGTACAGAAGGGCAGCCTGCAGCACCAGCAGAAACAGAACGGGCAAGTGAGACAGGGGGAGTGAGTGAGGCCAACTGAGCTTTTGTCGGGACTGCTGCAAATTTTTTTGTGGGCAGAAAAAGATGCCAACAGAGGCAGGAGCCCAGTACAAAAGGATAGCCTGCAGTACCAGGAGAAACAGAATAAGCAAGTGAGACAGGGGGAGTGAGCGACCTCAATGGAGCTCTGTTGGGATAGCTGCGGATTTCTTTGTGGGCAGGAAAAGGTGCCAACACAGGCAGGAGCCCAGTACAAAAGGGCAGCCTGCAGCGCCGGGAGAAACAGAACGGGCGAGTGAGAGAGGGGGAGTGAGCAAGTTCAACGGAGGTGTATCGTGACTGCTGCAGATTTCTTTGTGGCCAGGAAAAGGCAGCAATGCAGGCAGGAGACCAGTACAAAAGGCCAGCCTGCAGAAACGGAACAAGCGAGTAAGAGAGGGGGAGTGAGCGAGCTCAACGGAGCTGTCGGGATTGCTGCAGATGTCTTTGTGGGCAGAAAAAGCCACCAATGCAGGCAGGAATCCAGTACCAAAGGGCAACCTGCAGCAGGGGGAGACACAGAATGAGTGAGTGAGGGAGGGGGAGTGAGTGAGCTCAACGGAGCTCTGTTGGGACTGCTGCAGATTTCTTTGTGGGCAGAAAAAGGCAGCAATGCAAGCAGGGACCCAGTACAAAAGGGCAGCCTGCAGTGGTGGGAGAAACAGAACGAGTGAGTGAGACTGGGAGAGTGAGTGAGGCCAATGGAGCTCTGTCAGAACTGCTGCAGATTTGTTTGTGAGCAGAAAAAGCTGCCAACAGAGGCAGGAGACCATTACAGAAGGGCAGCCTGAAGTGCCAGGAGAAACAGAATGAGTGAGTGAGATGGGGGAGTGAGTGAGCGCAACAAAGCTGTGTCTGGTCTGCTGCAGATTTGTTTGTGGGCAGAAAAAGCTGCCAACAGAGGCAGGAGACCATTACAAAAGGGCAGCCTGCAGTGCTAGCAGAAACAGAATGAGCGAGTGAGAGAGGGGGAGTGACTCACCTCAACAGAGCTCTGTCAAGACTCCTGCAGATTTCTTTGTGGGCAGACAAATGTGTCAGGATAGGCAGGAGCCCAGTACAAAACAGCAACCTGCAGCACTGGGAGAAACAGAATGAGTGAGTGACACAGGGCCAGTGAGCGAGCTCAACGGATCAACGCAATCAATATTCGGCATTGACAAATGCTTGTTGTTGTTCTTACTACCTCCCTTCCCCCATTGTGTAATCTTCCCCTGGGTTTTTGTTTCCCAGGTGCATTATTTTGCACTTCTCTGCATTGAAACCAAGCTGCCATACTTCAGACCATTCCTCCAACCTTGCCAAGTCCCTTCTCATCCTTTCCACATCTCCTTGTGTATCAACCCTGTTGCAGATCTTTGTGTCCTCTGCAAAGAGGCATACTTTTCCTTCCAGTCCCTCTGCAATGTCACTTATAAAGACATTAAAAAGGACTGGACCCAGTACTGAACCCTGCGGTACCCCACTAGTAACCCCTCTTTCTTCAGAGTGGACTCCATTTAAAATTACCTTCTGTGTCCTGTTGTCCACCCAATGTTTTACCCAGGCTACCATCTGTTGGCTAGCACAATTTCGAGTCTACTTTCCCTGCTGCATAGTGCAAAAAGAAACAAAACTTGCTGTCAACCTCTGGTATAGAAGTGTGCCTGAAGATGTAGTACAAGTCAATTATGGCAGGTGGTAAACAGCAGTGTAGTATTTTTAGATACAGCCCGACGTGTTTAAGAGCAAACCTTTTTCTGACCACTGATTTTTTTTTTTCAACCACTGATGTTGTCAGACTTGTATAGATGACTGCTGGGTGAGCAAAAGATATTCCGACTGATATTGGTACAGACTGAGTCCTATACTGACTGTAAAATTACATGAGTTGGGGGCACATGCGTGTGTGTGTGGGTGGGTGGGTAGATATGGTTGGCACTAAACTGAGATCTGTTGGTAACTGGCAACAGTTTTGGGAGCAAAAGTTCTTTAAATTTGATGGACTGCAACTGACTAAGGAGGGAGTCAGTGCATTGTGGCAGAAGTCTGATGTCTTTGCAGAATATTTAAAGTAGCAAATAGGGAGAGGGGTGCAGCACCCGATATGTCGAATAGGAAGAACACCCTTCCCCCCTCAGCTAGGGATCAAACAGGAGTTCAGCATGTTTGTAGTTCATTTGCATTACCAGATAAGGAAAAAGGTCCGGCTCCCCATTTGACTCACAGGGGAAACGCCAGACCTCGCCCAACAACTAACACACCAAAATCTGGCCAATGGAAAATCATGCACACAAATGCTCGCAGTCTGGGAAACAAGATCCCAGACCTGCAGACAATAATGACAGAGGCTAAACTGGAAATAGTACCCTTTAGCGAGACATGGTTCACCAGTAACCACACTTGTGAGACTTCAGTACCCGGCTATGTACTATTCAGAAGAGACCGAGGTGCAAAAAGGGGATGGGGGGGTGGAGTGGCCCTTTATGTCAATGAAAATATCAAAGCTACAGAATTCAGAATACACATAAGGAGCCAGAAGAACTGTGGGTCACCCTGGAAACAGGAAATGGGATAGCCATACGAACTGGGGTTGTCTACAGGCCTCCAGACCAGGGGGAGGACATAGACACATTACTGTTAGAAGATATACAAAACATGACAGCTAAAGGGGAGGTTCTGATAATGAGAAACTTCAACATGCAAGATACAGATTGGTCAATACCAGCAGGAACATCTGCCAGAACTAGACACATAGTGGATTCCCTGCAGGGGGAGGGCCTCAAATAACTGGTACAACAACCCACAAGAGACAGAGATATCCTAGATCTAGTACAGGCTAATAAGGAAAGGATCCAGATAGAAGATCACCTGGGGGCCAGTGACCATCACATGGTATGGTTCAATTTGACCACTAGAACTAAATCATCCCATTCCAAGGCAAAAATATGGGACTTCAGAGGAGCTGACTTTGATAAGATTGCCAACAGAGTTAAGCTAGCCCTGTCAAGAAGAAATACAGGTGAGGAGGTACAGGCAAAGTGGGCAAGCATTACGGATGCAGTACTTGAAGCAACATTCCATTGTGTTAGAGAGAAAAGGAAGTGCAAAAGAAGATGAAAACCACTTTGGTTCTCAAAAACAGTAGCAGAAAAGGTCAGAGCCAAAAGGCTGGCCTTCAGGAAATATAAGGGAATGCAGCGGAATGAAGATAGGGCAGTATACCAAACTTTCCTAAGGGAAGCAGGAAAGGCAGTAAGGCAGGCAAAGGCCCAAACCAAGGAAACACTAGCACAAATAGTAAAAGAAGGTGACAAGACTTTCTATAGATACATTAGTGAAAGGAGAAAATCCAGAGGGTGGTATTGCTAAGATCAAAGGGGATAAGGGGACGTGTGAGGAGGAGGACCATGTAAAAGCATCTATCCTAATTAGATACTTCTGCTCATTATTTACTGAGGAGAAGGTAGGGTAGGGCCCACAACTGAGCACCATGGGCACAGGGGGGAGGAAGGTGTGTACTAGTCCCTTCACAAAAGAAAGGGTCCTACAAGAGCTCAAAAAAGCTCAGGGTAGACAAGGCAATGGGACCTGATAGCATACATCCCTGGGTACTAAAGGAGCTAAGGGTGGAACTAGCAGAGTCATTATCAGAACTATTTAGTGAGTCTCTGAGCACAGGAGAGATCCCAGAAGACTGGAGAAGGGCTCATGTGATCGCACTCCACAAGAGTGGTAGCAGGAAGAAGGCTGGGAACTACAGACCAGTCAGTCTTAACTCATTAGTGGGCAAGATTATGGAGGCACTCCTTAAGGAAAGGATAGTGTAACACCTGGAATCCATAGGAGCACAGG
This sequence comes from Neoceratodus forsteri, assembly GCA_016271365.2. NCBI lineage: Eukaryota > Metazoa > Chordata > Ceratodontiformes > Ceratodontidae > Neoceratodus > Neoceratodus forsteri. The sequence goes on along the minus strand of CM028130.1, from coordinate 510,118,310 downwards.
ATCCAAGACAGCATGGGTTTACAACAGGAAGGTCCTGTCAAACTAATTTCATAGATCGCTTTGACTGTGTAACCAGAGTGGTGGACCAAGGGGGAGCAGTTTATGTCGCCTACCTTGACTTCAGCAAAGATTTCAATACTGTTCCACATAGAAGATTGATTAATAAGCTGGGTAGGCTTGGGGTGGGTCAGAAGTTGGTCAACTGGGTGGCAAACTGGTTGACGGGCAGAAAACAGAGAGTGGTGGTAAATGGTATATAGTCAGAAGAGATGCAAGCCACAAGTGGGGTACCACAGGGATCAATTCTGGGGCCAGTCCTCTTCAGTATCTTCATCAGTGACATTGCAGATAGACTGGAGGGTAAGGTTTGTCTGTTTGCAGATGACACCAAGATCTGAAACAGAGTAGATGATCCAGATGGGGTGGCAAGAATAAGAGGAGATCTGGATGAACTGGTAAAATGGTCGGAAGAGTGGCAACTGGGATTTAATGCAAAGAAGTGCAAGATCATGCACATAGGGAAGAGAAACCCTGAAGCCACCTATTGGTTGGGAGGGGAGTTGCTGGCAGTCACAAGGGAAGAAAAAGACTTGGGCATCATCATCACAGATGACCTGAAATCATCCAAGCAGACCACTAAAGCAGTAGGTAAGGCTAGGGGGATGTTGGGGTATCACAAGTCACCAAGGCGAAGAGTAATAATTCCTCTTTACAAGACACTGGTTAGGCTCCATCTGGAGTACTGCGTGCAGTACTGGAGGCCACACCTTCTCAAGGACATTAACCAAATTGAGGCAGTCCAGAGAAGGGCAACCAAAATGGTGCAGGGACTGCATCAGAAAACATATGAGGACAGATTAATGGAGCTCAATATGTATACCCTAGAGCAAAGGAGGGAGAAAGGTGATATGATCGAAACATTCAAACACCTTAAGGGCATTAACAAGGTGAAAGAGTCTAACATGTTTCAATATAAGAAAAATAGCAGGACAAGAGGACACAAGAGGACACAGCATGAGATTAGAAGGAGGCGGATTAAAGGGTAATGTGAGGAAGTTCTTCTTCACAGATAGGGTGGTGGATGCATGAAACGGTCTACCTCAGGAAGTGGTGGATATGAATACAGTGCGAGATAGGCATAAGAAAGCAGTACAGATGAGTATAAATAGATAGGCCATTGACAGAGCAAAGGCCGATGGCACATTCATAAAGTAGAGAAAGAAATGGGCTGACTGGATGGGTCTTATGGTCCTTATCTGCCATCAACTTCTATGTTTCTATGTTTCTGTCCTACAACAGAGCTATTTTATAAAAGGTGGCGTGCCCATCCATTATCCTTCTGTTTTACAGTGCATAGTGCAAATGTAAGCCACCATGAATATGTTGATTAATAAGAGGCAAACGTAAAAAAAAAAAAAAGTCATGCAAGACTACATAAGAAGCACAGTTAGTATGCCTTAATGCTGTAAAGGGGTGGTGAGCATCTATCCTAACTTCCTTGCTATTTCTGTCATACTAAATATTGTTGGTTCTTGCAAATTGCATTGTATGGTGTGCCACTTTGAGTCTTGGAAGATTCCCATACAGAAATGCCAATCTGCCATTAAACACCCACCAGACACTGGTTGCCTTGGCAGGGGGCACAATGTGAAGCCTCTAAAACTACCATGGATATCAAGCTTTAAAACAGCCTATGGATGAGTGAAATATAAAATCCATCTATTGGAAATGTACTCCTTTTTCTGGTGGCAGAATGAGGTCTGAGCAGCAGATAAATCGCTGCAAGATAGGCCATTATTTTGTATCTTGAAAACATAAATTGAACACAGAGGATTATTTGTTCATGTGCTGGCTGATCTCTTTAGCGAGAAAGCCAAAAATCAACATGAAAAGCTCAACACACAAAAACAAATAGCACACATGTGCAGAGCTAGGCTAGGGGGACACAGGTTGTGGCAGGGATTGAAGGGGAATCCAGCCACAGTCTATGCCGGTCGGAATAGTGTAAGATATTTCAGTGAATTTTTTTTTGCCATGAGGCATGTCTGGAACCTAATCCTGTTGTCAAGGTTTAGCCAGTTGGTACCGTTGTATGGAGAGCATGTGTGAGTTAGACGGTCACAGCCCAAGGTGAGGTGACAGGCTTTATTTAGGGAGACACGTAGTCTGCTGAGGGCTGATGAGTTCGCTGCCCCATAGATGACTAGGCCATAATCTAGCAGGGAGAGGACAGAGGAGGAGACAGCAAGCCTCAATGCATTTGGGGGGTAAAGCAGTGTTTGAGGCAATACAGGAGCCCGAGCTGCACATTGAGGGCAGTAGATAGGAGGTGGATATGCTGGTGGAAAGTGAGTGCAGGGTCGAGTGTTAAGCCTAGGTATCTGAAGGAGTCCACTTGTTCAAGGGGGGTCAGGTTAACAGTTAGTACTTCAGGGCAAAGTTCCTTTCTAGTATTGAGCGGGTGGGAAAAGTACATAACCTTAGTCTTGCTATAGTTCAGGACAAGACGATAAGAGGCGAACCATTTTTCAGGAGAACTAAAGGAGGACTGGAGGGAGAGGTGGAGTTATATAGGGACAGAGTTGGAGGAATAGAGTATGGCATCATCCGCATAGATGAGAAGGTTCCCGGAGCAGGTACTGAGGAGGGAATTAAGAAAGAGGCTGAACAGTAATGATCCGAGGACGGATCCTTGCGGGACACCTGAGAGGACAGGTAGCCTACTAGAAATGGTGTCTCTGATTTTGACCTGCTGGGAGTGGTTAGACAGGTAGTCAGAGAACCAGCCAAGGGCATCCTGAGAGAATCCAGTGCTGGTCAGTGCAGATAGCAGGAGCGGGTGATTCACGGTGTCGAACACCTTGGTGAGATCAATGAAGACAGCCCCTGTGATTTTACCTCTGTCTGAAGTGGAGTGGATGTGAGTGGTGAGTTCCAGGAGGGCAGTGGTGGTACTATGACCCTTCCGGAAGCCGTGTTGCTGCATACTAAGCAGGTTGTATTTGTTTAGGTGGTCCATTAGCTGGTCTGAGACTATCCTCTCAAGGGCCTTGGATAGGGGAGGGAGAATGGAGATAGGTTGGTAGTTGTTAGTGAGGACACGGTCCCCATTTTTAAATATCGGCATGATATGGGCAGATTTCCAGCGGGAAGGGAATTTTCCTAGGCATAAGGAGCTGTTTAGTATATGGGTTAGGGGGTTGAGCACCTCAGGGAGAGAGAGTCCAAGAATTTTCAGGTCTAAGGTGTCACTGCTATACGGGAGTGACTTAGTGCCCTTCTGAGATAAGGCTCGCGCCTTGGGTGAGATGCTGCACAAGCGAAGGGTGGGGTTGATGGGAGGGTGGGGGGTGTCTGGGGTGGGTCAAAGAAGTTTGGGAGGAGAACCAAGCTGAGGTTAGAGAAGGCATCATTGAAGGCATCGGCCATTCGGGCTGGATCAGAGGTAAGGCACCCATCAACCCTAATATGGCTAGGGGTGGCGTTGGGAGCTTTTCCACACAGGTCTTTAATATTGTCCCAGAACTTTCGTCCTGAGCCCCAGGAGTTGGTGAGGGAGGTCTTGTAATACTCTGCTTTTGCTTTGCATAGGGACCAAGTACATCTGTTCTGAGCTTCTCTATAGTTCTGTCTGTCAGCTGGCAGGCCAGTCTCGTGGGAGAGGTGCCATAGGGAGTCTCTGGTCCGCATGAGGTCCAGGAGATGTTCAGTCATCCACGGCGCTGGGTTACCTTTGACCACCCTTTTAGTGATTGGGGCAAATTTGTCACAAATGGTGTTGAAGGCGAGGATGAAGAGGTCAAGGGCTCGGTCAGTGTCAGGGGCCTTCGTAACGAAGGACCAGTTCATAGTCCTGAGATAGATTTTGAGTTGCGCAAGTTTGCCTGGGCCAAATTTGCGCTGATAGATTAATCGGGGGGGCGGGGATTTGGGTGATTTGCACTTCCAGGAGCAGAGTACCGGGGAGTGGTCACTAAGGGCATTTGGTAGTACAGTAGTACTAGTGATTTTTGTAGGGCGGTTGGTGAATACCAAGTCCAGCAAGGAGGAGGACCCGGTGTGCTGGTTCAGTCTGGTAGGGGATGTGACAACTTGCGTAAGGTCCTGGGCAGTAGCGGCATCTAAGAATGGTGTGGCAGCTTTATCAAGCCAGTTAATATTAAAGTCTCCTAGTACGATTTTCTCAGCTTGTGGTGGAAGAGTGGACAGGTAGGACAGAACGGAGTGGAAGGCCACCTTCTGATCCCTGGGAGGGATATAGACCATGGTGATGGGGGGGGGATTTAGAGGTTCCCAGTGTGATTTTTATAGTGAGGGTCTGTGGGCCAGGATGTAGCTGGGGGGTGGGAAGTAGCTGTCCACGTAGGACCTCTTTAGTGTATATGGTGCAGCTCCCCCCCACGTTTACCCTTTCGATCTGCCCAGTATAGGTTGTACCCTATGAGATTTAGTGACGAGTCAGGGGTCGATGGGGACAGCCAGATTTCACTAAGCGCAATGATATCAGGCTGGTGCTGGTGGACCCAGCCCTGGAAGGAGTCCCACTTTTTTAGAAGGCTGCAGACATTAAGGGTGGCAATATGTAGTCCGCTAGTTGGGGGGTGGGCAGGCACGGTAGTTGTGGCAGGGCCAGGGTTAGGATGTATGTTACCTGACGTGAGCAGGAGGAGGAGGAGAAGGAAGAACCTGTGGATTGGGTGCCATTTCGAGGTCTTGTGAGGTCATACGCAACTGCCCGGGGGCCCTTTAGGAGTGTAGAATGTGGGGATAAGGGAGGCTAGTTAGTTGGGGTGTGGCCAGTGGTAGGAGACAAGTTGAGGGGACAGGAGGCAGAGGTTGGAGTCGCGGATGGCAAGGTTGGCAGTGGTTGTGGGGGTAGCAGAGGGTGCCACTCGTAGGGTTTTGAGAGTGGGAGAGGAGAGCTGGAGGGAGTGCAGCAAGATAAGTGCAATCAGTACAAAAGGAGTAGGTGGCTATGGATTCCTGGTTAGAGGAGGACTCTGGGGTTGAGGTTAGAGGCGACTGCCAGTCAGGCAGCCATAGGGGGTATAGAAGCGGTGTGTAGCCCAGGAGGGTGACAGGGGGAGTTGTTTGATGGGGTAGCTGTACGTAAAGCAGGAGGAGTAGTTGTAGCATAGTAGCCAGTACGTGAATCATTGCCATGGGAAACCTGCAATAGGTGAGGTGATGCAGCATATGCCCCTAGTGGCTGAGTAGTATAAGCTGCAGATGGAGAAATGGGCTGATTGGTTGCTGAAGCCTATAAAAGGGCATGCTTACCAAGGGTGGTGGCGGGGGCAGTGGGGAGCCGACGCTTGCATTGGCGGGGCCTTCACAAGCTCTCAGGAATCCTAACTGCGTGGAGCTCAGCACACCGTACAGTCCTTCCGCGTACCTGTATGCTGTTCTGGGGGGTGGGGGAAGGTTCTCCCAAGACCCTCACGACCTCCAAAATGGGTCTCGTGCACCTCGAGTAATGCAGTAGCCTGAGGAGAAAGGAGAGAGGTAGGCGAATTAAATACTTTTGAGGCTTTTTGGGGGCGGGGGTACAGGGAGCTGAGTGGCGTGTTCTCGCCTCGGTTTGCACCTCGCTTCCAAGTTTGCAGGGGAATCAGCAGTTTAAAGTTCCCTTGTCTGCAGTTTAGTAATACATCGCAAAGTAAAGCTCACTATCTCTTTCAGTATTCAGCAGTTTAAATTAAAGCACACTGTCTCTTTCAGTAATTACCTCGGGAATCAGCAGTTTAAAGTTCCCTAGTCTGCAGTTTAGTAATACATCGCAAAGTAAAGCTCACTGTCTCTTTCAGTATTCAGCAGTTTAAATTAAATCACACTGTCTCTTTCAGTAATTACCTCATAACTTAAAGCTCACTGTCTCTTTCAGTAATCAGCAGTTTAAATTAAAGTTCTCTAGTCTGCAGTTTAAAGCAAAGCTCACGGCAATAACATCATATCGTTTTAAATTAAGGTGGAGCATAGTAGTTACTTCAGAGTACACTTTTCAGCAAATTACACAGGAGAATAAATTATCTCCACATCTATGCTGACTAGTAAATGCAGTGCTGTAATTTAAAAATGGCGCCTTCACACACAAGCTCTCAGGAATCCTAACTGCCCGGAGCTCAGCACGCCGTACAGTCCTTCCATGTACCTGTATGCTGTTCTGGGGTGGGGAGGGTTCTCCCAAGACCCTCACAACCTCCAAAATGGGTCCCGTGCACCTCGAGTAATGCAGTAGCCTGTATGCTGTTCTGGGGGGTTGGGGAGGAGTCTCCCGAGACCCTCACGACCTCCAAAATGGGTCCCGTGCACCTCGAGTAATGCAGTTTATGCAACTTGGTGTTCGGTTGTATTTTGTTATGACCATTGTACCTGCTGACTAGGTGTTGTTTCTGTTTCCCCGACACTGTGTAATAGCCTAAAGTGTATCTTATTGTACCATAATTAAAGTGTATCTTGTTGTACCATGCCGTATTTCCTATACTCTCCCGGGTCGTACCTGAAAATAGGCAATTTTGTCTTGTTTCGTGTACTTACCTGGTTAACAAAAGCTAAATAAATATCTGGGTGTTTCTCAGCAGGATTATGGTTAATTTGGTGATTTTTGTTAAATGGATGTAGTACAGTGTTTAGAGAATGTCTATGGTTTTAGAACAAACTGTAACTTGATTGTCTTCTTTATTACGCATAGACCATCCATCCAAATGTGAGTAACAACAGCTGCAGATATACTTATTCATGTATGTATGTATGTAGGTATTTATTTATTTATTCAGGTTTCACCAGTATAGACATACTGAAGTGGAAAAAAGGAAAAAAGTAAAAACAACCTTTGCTTTGCTCATTGACTGTCCTCTTTTAATGCACATCTTGCCACACCCATCAATATTCATTGACAGGAATAGCTAGGTAGTTGGGTCAGATGCTCACGACCCCTTTGCAGCATTAAGACATACTGACTGTGCCTTGTACGTAGCCTTGGGTGACTCTTTTGCCCCTTATTATTTGACCTATTCATGCTGGCTTACAGTGCGCTATGCAGTGTTGTAACACCACCCATTATAAACCAGTTCTGTGGTAGGACACATCTCTGTTTAGTGCCCCGCCCCTCATTATTACACCAATATATGATGGCTTGCATTGTAGTATGCATATGCACTGTAAAAACATTATGATGGATGGACACACCACCCTTTATAAACTAGCTCTAAGGTAGAATGGATCTCTGTTTAGTGCCTCCCATCCACATAGTCATCTATACTGGTTTACATCAGTGGTTCCAGGCTCTGAACTTGTGAAAGAAGTTGGTAGATGTTGACAGCCAGAGCAGATGACATCCACGACTTCTTTCACATAGTTCAGCAGCTGTGCTGTGTAACAGCTGGCTAAGGATCTGACAAGATTACATTGGGGGTTTTGTTAGCTCCTGTTACATATATTTAAAATTTTTGGGGGAGCAGTGTTGCTTCTGTGTTTAAAACCTTTTGGCTACTGACTTCTTTCATGGCCGAACAGTAATGTAAAAGGCAGTAGATGTCCACTCTGGCGTCCATATCTAGGAACTTTCATGTTATAGTTCAACTGTAAATATTAAGGGCAGGATTCACAAAAGGGATGCGCTGGCGCATCCCTGGAATGCACCCAAGGGCGATTCAGGCAAGGCGACCATGCGCTGGCGCAACCCCGATGTGCTGGCACAACCCCGATGCGCCGCAAACCACCAGTAATGATATGCGGTGCATCCGTAGGGGCCGTGAGGGGGTGTGTGCCCATGAATACTGGGCACAGCCCCATTCACAGTCCAATTCTGTGGTGCAACTCCGGGGCAAGTCCTGGGTTGCGCCACAGAAAGATAAAGTACAATAAAAATGGTATAAGTCAGGGGCCACCTACAGGCTGGCCGCCGCACTGCGGGCAGCAGCACAGGCGCCCGACCACCCTGGCAGCCCAGTGAGCCCCCCCAAGCACCATGCCCCCATACACTGCTACCCCTGGCAGCATTACTGGACACATCTCCCCCAATCCGTGTACAAAGCCGCTCATGGCAGCAGTAGTGGTGATGACCCTCCGATCCCCGTACTAAGCCAATCACGGTGGCAGTAGAGGTTGAGATGCCCCCCCAATCCCTGTACGAAGCCGCTCATGGTGGTAGTAGAGGTTCAGATGCCACCCCCGAGTGCCCATACGATGCCACTCGTGGCAGCGCTAGACTGCAGGCAACACCCCCAAGCACCCAGTACAGCCACCACCCAAGGCAGACATGCAGACAGCCCCCACATGTACACCCAACCCACCCTGCACCCCACACCCCAGCAAGGACCCGCAATCGGTGGGTGGCTCAGCCCACCCGCACACCACGGCTGCCCGCCGACTGGGCTGTCTGCGAATGATAGCTATCGCACAGCCTGCAGTGCTTCAGACTGTGCAATCGCTGTCAGTCACAGACTGCTCAGTCGGCAGGCAGCCATGGTGGTATGCGGGTGGGTTGTGCGCCCGCCAACAGCGGGTCCTTGCTGGGGAGGGGTGGGTTGGATGTACATGGGGGGCTGTCTGCAACATCTGCCGTGGATGGTGGCTGTACCGGTTCGGGGCTGGGGTGGTGTTGCCTGCAGTCTAGTGCCACCATGAGCAGCATCGTCAAGGGCACTCTGGGGGGCATCTGAACTCCTCTGCTGACGCGAGTGATTCACCAGGGACTGGGGTCATCTCAACCTCCTTACCGCCGCCGTGGCTTTGTACGGGTGATTGGGGTCATTACCACTACCATTGCCACCATGAGCGGCCTCCATACGGAGGTTTGGGGGTTGTCACCACTACTACTGCTGCCAGGAGTGGCTTTGTATGGGGATTGGGGAGGTGTATGGTGCTGCTACAGCTGCCAGGTGCGGCGCTACAGGATATGGCGGGGATCCGGCACATACAACACCACCTGGAGCTGCATGGCTTGGGCTGGGGTCAGGCGGGGGGGTGGTGATTGTGCTAGGCGCATTCTGCTGGGGATTCCTAGCTGGCGATATGCAAATGGGGCCATAATGACATGCAAATGGTCCCAATGCACCATGCATGTCTAATGGCCTCATTTCCATGCCCCTGGCTGTGAATAACATTTTTGGGCACAGGGCATCCTGAGATGCCCTTCCCCAATGAACTCACTGCCTGTCATGGGGGATGCTCTGGAGCAGCCTGGGATGCCCTGGGGCATCCTGGCCTGGGCGCACCGGTGCTATTCACAGAGGGGGCACACTGGGGGCATCTCCCTGTGCCTCCTCTGTGAATAGCCCATTTTGCACCCAATGCATGTCCCCTGCACCAGGGCAGCCAAGTTGCGCTGGGCACTTCTTTGTGAATCCTGCTCTAAATACTTAAGATGTGACAATGACAAATACATGCATTTACTAATGTTTTGCATTTCAGGCTCAGAAGCAGGTACTGTAAATCCCCCACGTACATTTCAATAATAGAAACACAGAATCTGTCAGCAGATAAGGACCATATGGCCCACCTAGTCTTCCCTACTCACTGCTGTAGCCCCAGTTCCTATTTGATCTGTGTGTCTCCTGCTCTGCACATCCCCAAAGTACCCTTATGTCTATCCCATGCACTCCTGAACCCCTGTATTGTTTTCACACCCACCACTTCTGCTGGAAGGCTGTTCCACGGCTCCACCACTCTCTCAGTGAAAAAGTACATCCTAACATTACCCCTGAGACTTCCACCCTTCAGCCTCATATCATGCCCCATTGTTGTTGTGCAGAGTTTTCTCTGAAATGAGCTTTCCACCTGTACCCTGTTTATTCCCCTTCTAATTATTTTCCCAGATTCCCTTTGCTTCTCCAGATATTGTTCTCTGTCCTCATCCTTTTGTGTTTCCTTGTATCTTCTGAAGACTTTTCTTTTTTTTTCACTTTATCTTTTTATTAAAATTCTAGTATATAAGAAAGCACGCATCTAATACAATAGAAGACTATCCTCCATGTAAAGTATAAAATATCACTTAACAAAACACAGTATTTAGGGTAAACATATTGGAGAAGCCTTATATACATGTATTGATAATAAAACACAAAACTAGACAGGATGTAAGTGGAGAGCAGAAGAGTATTATAGGATCAGAAATGGCAACCATGTACGAAATACATGCTGGGCAGGCTATGGCAAGGCATTCAGTAAATTGCAAAAAGTGATAAATGTGGTAATATGAACAATGTTCAGTAATGGAGAGGTGAAGATAAGAGAAAAGTGTGCAAGGACAGAAAGAAGAGAGAAAAAAGTAAGAAAGAAGGGAAGGAGAGAAGGAGAAAACAGGAAAGAAGGGAAAATAAGAGGAGAAATCTGTGCACAAAAGTTTCGAGAAAACGTAATCTAAGAGCAAAATAAGAAGGAGGGCTAAATATCCATAAGAATTAGGGTTTAGAAGAACTAGGTTCGATGTACTTGAAATAATCCTGCCAACATCTGTCATATACAGTGAATCGGTTATGAGTAACATGAGATAATTGGTCTAGGGAGGCATACTGAGAGAGGCTTTGAAGAACATCTGAAAGAGAAGGCACCCGAGTTGATTTCCATTTCATAAGAATAAGACGTTTGACCAGAAGAGAAAGTATGTTTAGCCATCTAAAATGTGCATGTGAGAGGAGAGAGCTATGGGGGATAAGGATGCCTAGAAGGAATAGCTTGGGGTTAAAAGGTAGTTTTTGTCCTGTTACTCTGGAGGCAAGTAAACAGACTTTATGCCAGAGCTTATTAATGGGAGCGCAGGACCACAAGATATGAAGTAGATCCCCGTTGGCCAAATTGCAGGACCAGCAATTATTATTATTTAATAGGCCCATTCGTTGAAGCACAGAGGGGGTTCCATACCAAAGATGTAGGATTTTAGTTTGTATTAAAGAACTACGGGCATCTTTAAAGGTATTATGTGCAATACGCCAACAATTACTCCATTATGCGTCTGAAATATTGTAGTTAAGAAGAGTACTCCATTTATTTTTGGCCTGTATAGACTGATCAGGTAGATTATCAATAATGTCTTTGCAAATGGAGCTATTTAATTTTACTGATAAATTAGTCCAGTGTGAGATGTATGGGTTTAGAAGAGTATGCCTATACACTAAACTAGAGAGAGAGTTATAAGCTGCCTGAATTTGTAAAAACTTCAAGAAGTCCTGTTTAGGAAGTTTCCATATGACCTGCAAGTCTGAGAATGATCTAAGAGTGAGTGAATTCTGGTCCAAGATATCTCCGAGAAAGAAAATGCCTTTGTTCCTCCATGTACAACAGAAAATTGGGTGATCTTCTGGAGTGAGCAGTGGATTGCCCTATAAGGGGGCATAAAACCAGGGCGTTGGATTGGATTTCAGGAATTTGTGGGTTAGTTTCCAATAAAGAACAGAGGATGATATAGTCAGGTGAGATTTTAGTTTAGAGGAAATGGGATTAAAAATGAAGGAAGTGGGAACTCCTCCCACACACAATGCAGATACCATTGCAACCCATAGTGGTGAGTGAGGGGAGGGTTTCTGAAACCATTTAATGGTTTGGGCCATTCGGAAAGCCCAGAGGTAGCCTTTGAACCAGGGGAGTCCGAATCCCCCTTTTTTCCAATGTGATCGAAGTTTGTTGCGGTTAAATGTCGATGGTTTCCCATCCCAGATAAAGCTACCAATTTATCAATTTTGGCAAAAAAGGAGGATGGTAAGACTAAAGGAATATTGGCAAAGAGGTAAAGAATCTTGGGAGAAATGTACATCTTAATGGCTGCAATTTTCCCCATGAAAGAGAAATTTAGAAGCTTCCATCTGTCCAGAATTGTTTTGATGTTATCAAATAAGGGGTTAAAGTTAATGTCCCATATCTTCCCTAAGTTACTAGTAATTTTGATTCCTAGATATGTTATACCCTGTGGTGACCAACGGAATCCAAGAGGTATGTTCATAAAGGCTTTATAGTGGTCGTTAAGGGGCATAGTTTGTGATTTGCCATAATTCAAAGCAAGGCCAGAAATTTTAGTACAATTATTAAGCAAATCAACCAACAGAGGCCCAGCCTCATTCAGGTTTTCGAATAAGATTAAGAGGTCATCCGCGTAGGAGACAGAAACATATCTTGAATTGCTTACAGGTATGCCCATAATGCCAGAAGATTGACGTAAACAAGCAGTCAGGGGTTCCATGGATAAAATAAACAGGGAAGGTGACAGATGACAGCCTTGTCTAGTTCCCCTTGCTCTTAGATGAAAGTAAGAGGAAAGGGTGGAATGAGTAAGTACTTTAGCAACAGGGGAGTTATATAATAGCTTGATCCAGGAGCAAAAGGTATGAGAAAGAGTGAAATAAGATAAAACTTGATGAAGGTAGTCCCAGTTTAAGGAATCAAAGGCCTTCTCGAAATAAATAGCTATGGCTGCAGCTGGTGTCTTGAGGGATTTGGCTTTGTGAATTAAATTAAATAAGGAATGTAGGTGATCAGAACCAGATCTATGTTTAATAAAACCAGCTTGAGAACAGTGAGTTAGCTTGGGAATCAAGGATTCAAGTTGAGAAGTTAGTAGTTTAATAAATATCTTCCCATTCATGTTTAATAAAGAGATGGGCCTGTAACTTGCGGGGTGAGTAGGGTCTTTTTCTTTCTTAGGGATTAGGGTTATGATTGCTTCGGTGCAAGATGGGGGAAGCTTGCCAGTATTGGAAGCCTCTTGATAAACATTAAGAAGAAGGGGACATAAGGTGTTGGAAAACATTTTATAGAAATCGACAGGGAATCTGTCATCCCCAGGGGATTTGCTGGATTTCAAGGAAGACAAAGCTTTCTGGATTTCCTGAAGTGAGAAGAGTTCATCTAAAGAATTTGTTTCAAGAGTAGAAAGATGAGGAAGATGTAACGATTTAAGTAACTGTTGAATTTGTAAAGTAGATGGAGGATCTGTGTTAGAGTATAGTTTTTGATAAAAGGTTTTCATGATATGGTTTATAGAGGGGTTGTCGGAGTGAATCGTACCCTGTTCATCTTTTAGACTTAGGATATGTCATTCCATTTGTTGTGCTTTGAGCTGGTAAGAGAGGTTTCCCATTTTATTGCCGTGTTCCCAAAACTTATATTTAAGTTTAAACAAGGCCAGTTCGGTTTTATGAGAAATAATTCGTTAATTTTAACTCTAAGTTGAAGAATTTCAAGATGAAGTTGAGAATCAGGACAGTGCTTATTAGAAGAAAAGTATAAATTCTCTTTAGCCTTAAGAGATTTTTCCAAGTCAGCCAGCTGTTGTTCCCTTACTCTTTTCCTATGTGCAGCATAACATATAATTTGCCCTCGAATCGTAGCTTTCAGAGCTTCCCATACAGAGGACATAGAAGATTCGGTTGGGGTATTGTGAAGAGGAAGTCCTGAATTTGTGCTTTGATCATGGGTAAGAAATTGGGATCCTTGAGAAGGAGATGGTCCACGCCAGTAAGAAGATTTAGGTGCTAATGGCCCTCACAAAGTTGCAATTTGACAGGGGAATGGTCCGAGATTATGATGGGATAGATGGATGAATCAATAGTTTTCCATTATAACAGGAGAGGCTAACCAGTAGTCAATTCTACTGTATGTCTTATGAGAGGAGTAAAAAGTAAATTCTCGTCGAGGGTGAAGGAGGCCATACATCAGCTAATCCAACATCTTGCATTAGTAATGAGAGGGCTTTAATACTTCTAGGTGGGCCTCTGTAGTGGGGCTAATTCTGTCAATGCTGGCTTTTAAAGCTAAGTTAAGATCCCCTCCAAGAATAACTGGTGTATTATCAGTGTTAAAGGATAGAATCTGTTGAGCTAAATTATGAAAAAACTCTGGGGAATCGGAGTTGAGTGCATAGACATTAACAAGCAGAAGAAGACCAGAGTTGGTATTCAGTTTGACCATCACCCATCTGCTGTTAGTATCAGAAACAGAGTTTACAAGGGACCATTTGAGACTCTTATGAATAAGAATAGCAACTCCTCTTTTTTTTTTGAGGTATAGGATGATTCGTAGATCTGACCGACCCAATCTTTTTTAAGTCTATGAACATCCTCTGCTAATAATTTTGTTTCTTGAAGGAAAGCAATATGTGTTTTATGTTTTTTTGAGATGTGAAAGAATTTGCTTCCGCTTACAAGGAGAATTAAGTCCCTTCACATTCCATGTATATAAAAGTATGTCACTCATATTGTTAGTGTTAAAGAAAGGGAATAATAGCTGGAGTGTGAAGAGACAAATAAATGAGGCAGAGGATGATTAGAATACAATATAGAGAGCTTACATCTATGCAGAGAGTGGCAGGAACATTCAAGCCAAAAAAAGTGAGATGTATGAAACATGAGTGGCACAGGTATCTTATTAAAGTTAGAACAGAGATGGGGAAGGAGAAAAGTCATTAATAACAACAACAACAATACTAGTAAGCTAAATAACAAAGCAAATGTTTTATGGGTGTGAAGAGTAGGGCTGTGCAGGGGCCGAATATTAATTTCCGAACACCACAAATATCAGGGCTTCCAAATATTCGGAAGCCCTTCCCGAATAGAGGACTGTTTGGGAAGTATTCGTATTCGGCATTCACTCAGCTGCACAGCCCTTAAAAAAAACTCAAATCTCCTCCCCAGACCCTTAAAAACAGTATTGTCTCCTCCACCCTCCAGCGGCCAGCATCTCCCACCCTCCTACTCACCCAGCTCCCACAATTTATTTATTTTTCTCCAGGAAGAAACATTTTTAAGGGGACCAGCACAACCCCTCTGCCTCCACAGCTGGCTCCCATCTTATGTTCTAAAGTAAAGAGAAATATCACCTTCCTACCCCATCAGCAGAGCCAGGACCTGCAATTTTTTTGTTCTGCAGAAAAAATGTTTTAAAGAAGGAGGTCACAACCACTTATCTCCGGCTTGGCTCCATCTTGTGCAGAAATGACATCATCCCCCCCATCAGGAACAACAAGTCATGCCACCAGACTGTGCCCCTACTAGTACTCTGTCCCCCCTCTCTGCAAACAATTCTCCTTATCAGGAGGAGATAGCCATTGTCACTGGTCCAGCACAATCCTCCCTCCTCCACTTCCGACTTCGAGCGCCTGGCTTCTATGAACGAAATTGCGCGTTTGTTGCTATAGTAAAGCTGAGCTAGTAGATCACATGATTTGCTGGCTTGGCTTTACTATTGCAGCAAGCAGCGCAATTTCATTCATATAAAGCACTTGAAGTCAGCAATGGAGGAGAGAGGGTTGTGCTGGACAGCAGTGGGCATTTGCTGTCTCCTAATAACTGGGTGCTGGGGGGACCGGGTACTAGTAGGGGCACTGTCTGGTGGCATGACTTGTTGTTCCTGATGGGGGGGATTTCTCTTGGTTGTTTGTTTCACGATGCTGTCACGTCCTTAAGATGGGGGCCAGCTGAGGAGACAGGCATGTGGTGCTAGTCCTCTTTAAAACATTTTTGCTGCAGAAAAAAAATTGCAGGTCCTGGCACTGCTGGTGGGGTAGGAGGACGAATTTTACTTGACTTTAGAGCATAAGATGGGGCCTGCCATGGAGGTGGGGGTGCCGTCCCCTAAAAAAATTTTCTGGAGAAATAACTTGTGAGTGCTGGGTGGGTAGGAGGGTGGATATGCTGACTGCTAGAGGGTGGGTGGTGGGGAGACAGTATTGTTTCTTTAAGGGTGCTGGGGTTGACATTTATTTTTTTTATTCAGGGCTGTGCCAAATAACGAATATTTGGCAACCGAATACAGAATATTCAGCCGAATATTCGAAAAAAAGGTATTCGCACAGCCCTAGTGAGGAGATATGAGTCAGCCAACTGGCTAAGAGACTCTCTCACCACATTCTGGGGTGTTGATGTAGGGAGGAGACTAGGGAGGATTGGTTATAAATATCGGCCCAAACCTAAGTCTGATCCCAGTAATATAATAAAGTAAGTATTCCTGATAAGCTAAACTGAAAGGGAATAATACCAAGAAAGGCAGGGGACTGTAATAACCTCAGCTTAATTCTAAGCTAACAGGACAATGTATAAGGATAAAGCAAAACACCAGAACTTATTTATAAACATTGGTAATAATAGTACAAGATATACCAACTTGAAATAACAGTAAATGAAAGAACCATATATGAGATGCCAGTACAACCTAGACATAGAGCAAGGAATTCAGGGAGCCAGGTGGAATGCAAATGAACAAATATAAAAGGAAAAGTAGATCATTACCACATTAGAGTGACTCTGAGTATACTTTGCAGTGCAACAGAATAAGTACATAATAAATACAATATTGAGGGGGAAAGAAGAAAGTGAAGGTCAATTTAAGCCCTTATGCCCTGAGCCAAATGCAAATTGGGATTATGTGGAAAGGTATAGACTTCCGTGATAACTGTAGACAGAAGAGATAGTCATAGTAAAGATCAGCTCCGATTACTCGAAAATCGCCTAAATAGATGATATATGGGGTGACTAGGTCTAGAAGACTAGGCCCAGTGAGCCCCAAAACAGGAGGGACCACCCAGCAGTGGATTTCTATATCTGTAGACTTCAAGTAAAATAAGGAGCATAAGGAAGATGTAGATTGACACTCCTTTGCAACAGTACACCAAACATAGCCCACCTCTTTGAGTGCTAATGATAGTTCCATATTGTAAACAGGAGGTAGTAAGAATAATGGAGTGTAGAGAAAGAGATAGATTAAAAGTAGTTGCCAATAATACTTAAGAACCTGTCATCAGAAGAGGGAAGGGGTAAGTTGCCTTGTAATATATAATAATTCACATATAAAAAAGAAAAGGCAATAATAGGATGCATACCGATTGAAGATATGCAACTGAACAGCCAAAAGACTATAAACCTGATGCACTGCTAACTTGGAGAGTAAAAGGCTAGATACAGACAGCTTGTTTAGTGATGTAATGTATAAGATCTAACACTAAAATAATGGGTTAGAAAAGCATTGCTGATATACCAAAGTTCCCTTGAAGACCTTTAAACTGCTCGTTTAAACACTGCAACAAAAAGTAAATTGATCGCGCCGCGATGTACAGCCTTTGCTTTCTGCACTCCCTGGGAGTGAAAGCAACCAGGTAGCATAGACTGTAGAGTGGGTGGCTAGGCAGAAAAAGTGTACTGGCACTCCCTTTAAGTATCCTGGAAGCAAAGCCTACCAAGATATAACAACTGTGACCATATTACTGGCCATATAAGCTCATGACACCTTAGATTTATTAGCAGGAATGTGACTATTGATGTTCTTGCATTTGTTCTTTGTCTTATGTTTCTTTTTGGGCGGCTCTAAAGATTTGAGGTGGGAACTTGCAACAACTTCTGCCAATGAAATACCGGCAGAAATATATCCCTGAGGCACAGGGCCCAAATTAGTGGGATGTTCATCTGAAATTTGCTGGGAAAGATCCTCCTGCGAGGAGTGCATGTCATCCTCCAAGACAGCAAAGTTATTGCTCATGGGAATAGAGGGGTTGATTTGAAGGTGAAAGGCTGCAGCTTGGGGTGTTTGGGGTGAAGCCTCACTAGAACAGCATGAAAGTCTTGAAGAATAATGCCCCAACAGAAGCTTCTCTTGCAGCCATGTTGATTGCCTTGGGGATCAAATCAGTTGCAGCATTGCTGCTTGGGACTGCGAGTTCTGCAACACTTTCCCCACATTCTTGTACCTCGTTGTCCACCCTCCATGCGGATACCAAAGCTGTGTTCAGGTTGCCAATTGCTGCTGAACCTCCAAGGGTAAGATTACAGAGAGAGACCTCCAGATAGTTGGCTAAAGCATCAGGGGTTTCAAAATCCTTGAAGGAAGAGCCTGAGAAAAGGCATAGTGTCGCGGGGTAATGTAGAGCAAATTTAATGCTTCTTTGGTGGAGGATTTGTTTAAGTGGATTGTAGAGACCTTCCTCCTGATGGTTAAATCTTTTGAAAAGTCTCTGTAGATGGAAATATTAAACTCTTGCCACTGAAGTTTCCCCATTTCTCTGACTCGTTTCAGTATTAATTCTGTATGGGAATAGTTCAAGAAGCGAGCAATGATGGGCCTTGGTCGCTGGTCTGATGTTGGCCTGCAACCCAGAGTGCGGTGAGACCGCTCAATGATTAACGTTAGGTCAGGAGGCAGTTTAAGCATTGCAGGCAGCACATGTAATAAAAGTGCAGTAGTGTCGCCTAATTCTATGCCTCCAAGGAAGCAAAAAAAATGTAAATTGTTGCGACGATTACGATTTTTAATATCGTCAATTTTGGCTTGTAGGGATTTAATAGTTCAATCTTGATTGCGGACAGTAGCCTGGAGGTCATGAATGGTAGTGGTGTTACAGGTCGTTGCTTTCTCATTAAATGCAATTTTCTGGCTAAAAGTTTCAAGAGCGGTCGCATTCTGTTGGGTGGAGGTTTTTAGATCATTAATCTTAGCCATCAGTTTAGAAAACATTACTTCCACTCTAACAAGTGAGCTTTGCTGGGCTTGGAGATCTGCCATAATGCTGAAGGATGAGGCCTAGTATGCAGCAGTACAGTGTAGAATAATTGAATATAAGTAGATGATGGATCAAAAATGACTTACAAACTGTGTCAGGCAGTAAGATTACAGGATGGTCACAGGAGTTGGTACCAAAGAAAGGTCTGGTGAGGGCTGGATGAGGTTAGATAGCAGTCATTCCTGCAGAGATTCTGAACTATGCTGCCATCTTCTGCCTGGTTAGGCCACGCCCCTCCAAGACTTTTCTTTTCCCTTACTTTCTTGGTCACTATCGTTGAGAACAATAATGGCCTCTTCTGTCTTTTACTCTTGCTATGCATTTTGACACAGTGACCTGTTACTTCTGTTATGACTCGCTTGAGTCTAGACCACTGTTTTTCTACATCTCCCCTTGTACCTTCTGCTGCTAGGGCTCTTTTGAGATTTCTACCTTCCTGAAATCTAGGACCTTTATCCTTATATGGTCTGCCTCCTCCTCCACTGTGGTTATCTTAAACCATACTGTCCTGTGGTCATTGGTACCAGTATTTGAGGTAATAATAATTTGAGGCTGGTAACAGTATTTGAGATTTTTTTTTACTCGCTGACAAGTCTGATAAGTTTTTTTTTATCATAGAATAATTTTATTTATTAATTATTATTCATAAACAGGAGAATATACACACTCTTGAGGCAGTGTATAGTACTCTTAAAGCAAACAAACCAACCATCATGTATCTTAAAGCTTGCACAGAATGGTACATATACATCTGTAAGAATTAAAACTACAGTCATACACATTCCTAGATTCTTATAGTATCAAGGCTATGGTCAACTATGGACTATTGTAGGAGCCCATGTAGGGAAAAGACTATAAAGGCTAAAACATGACAGTCATTATGTATGAGTATCCAAATCTCTCAACTGGCAGCATATAGTGAGGCCTAGAGAGGTGAATCGGCCATAGGAGGAAGGAAGGAAGATAGAAATAGGAAATGGCGTGGGTGAGTTCTAGCACTCAGGGTGAGTCCGCAATGATCCTCGTCGAGGTCCTAAGAGCAGTGCCATCTATAAGATAGCCCACCAGAATGAAGTCTCTAGGTGGGAGGATTACATAGGGGGAGGGAGGGAAGGAGCAGAGCCCAGCAGAGAGAGGAGTTAAGGTATGCTTCCCATTTACAGTAGTACAAGGGAAGCTGCCCTCTGTTGGCATAGGTGAGCCTTTCAAAGGTAGCAAGCCTGGCTAGAGCAGAGTGCCATGAGGAGACGGTGGGAGGTGAGGTTTGCTTCCAGGTCAGTAGTAGAAGCCTTTTGGCCTCCAAGAGGACTACCAGAATCCAATTCCTGTGTGACGGTGCTAGCTGTCCCAAGGAAGCAGAGTCTCCCAGCACAAGCAGGGGATCAGAGAGATCAATAGGTTGCCCCAGTACCCCAGAGCAGTCCATTGCTACAGTAGACCAGAAGGAGATCAACACAGGGCATTGCCGCAGGAGATGCAAGATATTAGCCAGGCTTTGCTGGCATCTCCAGCATTCTGCATGTGGGAGAATGCCCCATGCATGAAGGGCGGCTGGAGTGCGATACCAACGAAGAAGAATCTTGAGTTGAATTAGTTGACTCCTAACATCTTTATAGGCGGAGTGGGCCCGGTGCAGGCATCTAGACCACACTTCTGGCGTAATAGGGTGATTTAGGTCATGACTCCATGCAACTCTACATGGTTCCATGTGGTCAGGTTGAGCCTCTCGCCAAGTACAGTAGAACTGCCCAGCTAAGCCCCGGGAGGAGGATTTTAGATGCAGGGCAGATAACCAGTGCCATTTAGGGTCAGACATGTGTGACCAGCTGAGGGATTGTACAGCACCGCGAAGTTGCAGATATGTCCAGAAATCTTCAGACTGGAGAGAGTAGCGAGTTTTTAGCTGATCATATGACATGAGTGTGGTGGAGTTGGGCATAAATAAATCCTGGATAATTTGGATCCCTTTTTGTCCCATAATGGCCAGTTAAGTGGCTTGTTGTCGACTGCTAGGAGCCAGTTCTGCCAGAGGTTAAGATACCAGAATGGCAGTGGGCACGTCTTCTTCACTGTCTTGGCTGCAGCCATAAGCTTGAACCATGCTTTCTTAGTCTCAGCTATGACCGGGGTGAGCTTATTGAGGGGTAGCGGTACATTTGTTAGTAGCAGACTAAGGAGGGTACCCTGTAGAATTTGAGTTTCAAGCTGTACCCATAATGTAGATGGGGAGGGGGAAGGAATGAACAATTTGGTGGCCTGGGCCAATAGGTAGGACCAATGGTAACCTTGTAGCCAAGGGAGTCCCAGACCCCCCTTTGACCAGTGAGCCTGCAACTTATTGAGGCTTCATCGTGGCTTCTTGCCCTCCCAGAGAAAAAAGGAAATTAGTTTATCTAGGGGGTGGAACACCTTATCTGACAGAGTGATGGGGAGGTTATTAAGAAGGTATGCTACTCTAGGTAAGAGGAGCATCCAGATCACAGCTACTTTACCCAGAAGGGAGAGGTTGAATTGGCACCATCGGTTCACCTTGACTGACAGTTGGGATATAAGTGTAGAGAAATTCTTGGATTCCATCTGCTTCCATTCTAAGGGAATGATTATGCCCAGGTAAGAGAAGCTATTGGGGGCCCAGGCTAGCCCTAAGCCTTGTAAACAAGCTTTGGTGCAAGCCACATTTAGTGGGTTGACACTGTTTTGTTTCCGCTTAATTTGCAAACCGGACACCTGGGCAAACACTTGCAGGATCTCTAAGACTCTGTGGAGGGATTCCTGCAGGTGAGTTAGCGTAAGGAGTAGGTCGTCCGCGTAACAGGCAGTCAGATATGAGTGCTTCCCCACCTGTATGCCCTTGATCTCCTCGGCTGCCTGTAGTTTCCGGGTAAGCAGGTCCAGCGCCACCAGGAATAACGGGGGGAAAGCAGGCAACCTTGCCGTGTGCCCCGCTGTAAAGAAAAGGGAGAGGAGACGTCCTTGTTAGTTAGGATTCTAGCTAGTGGCGCATTGTATAACACTTGAATCCATTGCCTGAAGTATGGGCCGAGCCCGTAAAGTCGGAGTACCTCATGCAGGTAGGGCCACTCTATGGAACTGAAAGCTTTAGAGAAGTCTACTGCCATCGCCGCCATAGGGGTGGGGGAATGCAATGCCAGCCATTTAAGATTGAGAACCAATCTAATATTGTCGGCTGCTGCCCTGCCTTTGGTGAATCCTACTTGAGATGGGTGCACAATAGAGGGGATTACATCCACCATCCAACTGGCAAGTATTTTGGCTGCAATCTTGTTGTCAACTGAGATAAGGGAAATGGGACAGTAATTAGCACAACTTAGTGGGTCGTCTGATTTTTTAGGAAGGAGAGTGATCAAAGCCTCTCGCATAGTGGGGGGAAGGGTACCGGTCTCATGGGCCTCTTGCAGGGCTAATAGCAGGCGGGGGCACTGATTTCCGAACTCATGAGTTGATGCAGCTCTGTGGTCTTGCCATCAGGCCCTGGTAACTTGCCTTTAGCGAGTTGAGATAGGGCAGCTTGTAGTTCTGGCACTGTAAAGGGCTTGTCTAGAGCAGTTCTCATAGGGTCCAATAGTTGGGGGATGTTAAAAGTGGAGCAAAATTCCTCTAGCTCACGCTCCAATTGACCTTGGTCAAGGGATGCATGTGATTGGATTGGGTGGGTTTGGATTTGTCCAGAAATATGTCTAGACTGCTTTTATCATGATTGCTTTTATCTTTTTGTAAAGCGCCTTGATGGCCTGAAAGGTGCTTGTGCAAAATAAAATTTATTATTATTGGTACAGATGATGATAAAACTGTTGCATGCATTCGTTGATCTGTTTAGGATCAGTGACAACAGCATCCCTAGAGTTCCTAAGTGCATGAATACGGCAGGCGGCCTGTAGTTTCCTCAAATGGAAGGCCAGGAGTTTGCCACCTTTGTCTCCCCACTCCCAGTAGGCATGTTTGGTCCTAGCCAGCATCCATTCTGCCTGTTGCTGAAGCACTATGTTAATGCGGTATTTCAATCCAACTATCTCCTGTAGGAACAACGGATCAGGAGTACGGACTGTGAAAGCCTTGAATCTAGCCTCCAGGGTTGACAGTTCAGTCTGGAGGAGACTCAAGTCTGCCCTTCTAGCTTTGTTTTTCTGAGCTGCATAGGCAATAATATGTCCCTGTAAGACAGCCTTGAACACCTCCCAGACTGTGGCAGCGGATGTGACAGTGGCGGGGATTGTTGGTAAAGTAATCCTTGGCTATGCTGCGTACCATGGCCTGACATTTTGGGTCTTGAAGGAGTAAGGGGTTACAGCACCACCTGGTGCCTGAACTGTCCTGCCCTGATGGCATGTAGGTGCAGGAAACGGGGGCATGGTCCAAGACAAGGATATTATCAATCCTGGAGGAGGTGATATCTTGGGCCTCAGGGGAGTTGGCCAGCCAGAAGTCAATTTGGCTGTATGTGGTGTGGACTGGGGAGAAAAAGGAGCAGTCCCACCCAGAGGGATGGTCCCTCCGCCACACATCGGCAAACCCCCACTCCTTGATCCCATCTTGCAGGGTTAGCAACCCTTTGGGGTGTGTTTGAGGGGTGTGTTTGGATTTTTTCAGAAATATGTCTATAGAGTTAGGTCAAAATCACCTCCTATCATGATGGGGATATGGGGGTGTCCTACAGTGAGGGACTCTATGGCCTGACTGAGATCCAGAAAAAATTCTGGGCTGTCTGTATTAGGGCCGTATACGTTGGCCAGCACAGCATGCCCCCCGGGAAAAGCAAACCTAGCCGCTATTCAGCAGCCTTGAGTGTCAGAGGCCACTTCCTCTTCTATCCAGGGACATGATTTCCAAATCAGGATGGCTACCCCTTTAGACTTAGTCGCTGCTGAGCTAGCGATCACTCTACCCACCCAATATTTCTTGAGCCACAATACAGTTCTTGCAGTGAGATGCGTCTCTTGGATAAGTGCAATATCCGCCTGCAAGGAGTGTAAGTGCCTAAGGACCACAGAGCGCTTAATCGGATGGTTCAAGCCCTTTACGTTCCATGATATAAGTTTAACCCCCACCCTTGGATTCTGCATCCTGACCCCTAAAGCCAATTGGTGAGTAAGTACTCACCACAGGGGTCCAGCAAAGACAGATAGGAGGGAGCAGACAGGTTACCTGGCATATAGGAGGAAAGATCAATTGAGGGAAAAACAAGGTAGGCTAGCCAGTGAGAGGTATGACAGGATTGACCTATTGAAAAAAACAAGTACAGTTGAATTGAGTACACAGATTAACAAAAAGTGCAACTATATATAACACTGAACCATGGTTTCAAAGATACGCCCACTAAGAGGTGAGCCGTGCTATATGTTAATAAATCTATTAGCTACTAAGTAGTCTAAATCTGTAGATGATTAAGTAAGCAAAAAGCTAAAGGTGAATTGTAGTATGCACAAGGGTGCCAGTCCTCTGCAGTTGAGGAGAGGAGTACTCAGCCGTGCTAGACAATCACCTGTGTGGGGAAGTAATGAGTTTAACCAACTAGCAACCCGTAACTCCGTCCCCAGCTATAACATCTTGATCTATAACTAATTTCTGCACCTAAAGAGGTGAAACAACCGGGGGGAGGGGAGGAAAGGGGGATGAGCCAAGGGAAAAGAGGGAGAGGGGAGCTCAAGGGAGAAGGGAAAGTATCTTGTTTCCTTAAATCCTTTAGGAGGCTTAAAGACCTGGACTATGGTTCTGGCCTTCCCCCTAGAGTTGCAGGTTCTGAAACAAAACACAGTGCCCTCTATAGTCTCCCGGAGTTAAACGATAAGGAAGGGGGTGGCATCCAATGGAGCTATAGGGAGTTTGGTGCTGTGGAGACCTAACCCAATCAAGGCAGTATTGCCTACCCAAAAGAGGGGGGCCATATGTGAATGGAGAGGGTGATGTGGCCCTCATACATTGCACATAGCCAGATAAGTTCCTCCATATTGGTGGGGTGTGTTCCCTCTATTATCACACACAGGGCACCTTAGATTCTAGTGTGTTGTCAGCGGGCAGAGGGTCCCACCCGTTGCAGATGCCGTCCTAGGGGTGTGTGTAGATAGTGTCATTGCAACAGGGAGAGAGCAGGAAAAAAGAACAAGAGAAAATACAGACATAATGAGTTCAGTCCTTAGGAGCTAGGTCCCCTGTAGCAGTGGAGCAGATTGCTGAATGCGGTGACTCTTGGAAGAGCGCTTCAGCGAAAGTCAGTAACCTGGGTTTGATTGGAATAATCGTGAGATCTTGACAATCATCCAAATCCCGGTGGGAAATCTGCCCAGGAGGGTATGTCAGCAACTTCCATGAGGAGGTTGTCCGGGATATCAGCAGCTTCTAGTTGGTTCGCAGGGTGCTCGTCTTTGGTTTGTTTGACAGGTAGAGCTGTTTCTGGACCCTCAGAGGGTGAATCCTGATCGCTGGAGGAGCTCTGTCATACGTGGGTCACTTGGCCTGGGCCCCGCTGTGGCACAGGAGGGGAGGAAATACCTGCTGACGGAGACTGGGCATTTAGATTATTATTTGCAGGTCCCAGGGGATTTGTAGGATGTCGGGTCCTGGGGGAAGGATTTGGTTGCGGAACCTTCCTACCGTTATTGTGATCCTCCCTGAAGCAGCTGCCAGGAGGATGGTTCCCCTTCCGTGTGCACGTTGTCCTGGAACCCATAGCCTTTTGGGAGAAGTAGTTCTGAGAGACGTCTGAGGCCAGTATTTGGAGGCCCATGCTTCTATCTCCCGGATAACATAGGTTTTAAAACACTATGACAGCACATCAGTGTTATTTGAGAAATTTGACATTGCAAGATTGCAGCACTTTTTTGTCATGTCATATACTAAGATGATAGGAACTTTAGATAGATATGAAAATAGTGAAAGATTAAAAAGGACAGGGTTATTTTCATTGGAACAAAGAAGGGTTAGAGGAGATCTAATGATGTTATTTAGAATAATTAATGACGAAGAATTAGTAAAGGAAATAGAATTGGAGATGCAAGAGAAACCAACAGGATTAAGGGGTCATGAAAAGCAGATTAAGTTAAAATTAGTTAAAAAGAATGGTGTATATTATTCATTTGTAAATAGAGCAGGAAGAGTTTGGAATGCATTGCTGGTAGAAGTGGTGAATAGTAAAACAGCCATGGAATTTAAGAGAAGAACTGATAAGTTATTCCTAGAGAATATGGTGACATGTACCCACTAAGGTGGAGAACAGTTTATATGGACCTATGGTCTTCTACTGTTCTAAACCAAGTATAAATACCAAGTATAAATGTCAGTTTTTCATGCTATGGCTGGGATCTTCAGAGCAACATTGATGTACTGCCATTGTGTTTGATTAAAACCTCTATGTTCTTAGAAATCAAACTTGTCAGCAAGTTTAGAAAAAAATGTTCTCAAATACAATTATTGAAGTGTGTGTGTGTGTGTGTGTGTGTGTGTGTGTGTGTGTGTGTGTGTGTGTAGGGGGCAATTTACAGCACCTGCTTCTGTGAGGCATTAGTAGATCTTAAAAAAACAAGCATTTGTCAATGCCGAATGTTTGCTTACTGGCATTGGCAGCGGTAGTGTAGAAGTTACAGAGCTGCGTAATAGGAATGGCAGTGAAGTATTGAACTGAAGCCAACCCCACCACCACCCTGCAGAGAGTGACAGGCATCGGGGTGTGCATTTGGGTCGTCAGGCATAACGGCTACGCCATTTCACCACACCCCACTCTGCAGAGACTGACAAGTGTGACGTGTTCCTTGGGGTCTTTGGCCCTTATGCGCACCCCATTTCATTAGGAAATACGGTGAGATGGGTGCGATATAGGAGAATGGGGTGAAGTTTGGGGCCGAAGAGCCCAAGGCATACCTCGATGCCTCTCAGTGACTGCAGGGTGTGGAATGGATACGAGCATCACAGGCAAGAATCCCAAGTCACACCCCTGATTCCTGTCATTCTCTATAGGGTTGGGCAATTTAGTTGAAAAGCCTAATACCTCAGGCATTCATTGGTATTTTAACTCCAAATTGTCAACATGTTTGGTCTGTGACCCCACCTCATGAACAGGGGGCATATCAGTTTTGGCTTGAAAGCTGCTTATGCACAGTGACTACGGGATTTTAGCACCACAGGTGCAAAAATATTCCCAACAGGCTGTAAAAATGACAGCTGTACTTTTCATGGGAGGTGTAAAATGGCTATGTTGCAAATGTGTAGTAAAATATTTAAAAAGGTGAAGTCACGCGCGTGACATAGAAACTGTGCAACGACAATTCGTTATATAAGTAGGTTGGGGATATTTTATATCAGATTGTCAACTCAGGCATTTTGGTGCCTCCGATAATGAACAGTGTCACTGTGATTTTCTTTATCTGTGCCGAACAATGAATTTTCCACAGCGACCACGCATCTCTGCACTGAAAGTGTGAAAACACACTTCGGCCATGTTGTGAAAAATGGCAGCTGTACTGTTTATAAGGAAGTGTGGAAAAATGCCACTAGTGAAAATCTGGACTGAAAATATTACAAAGTCACGAACTAACGAGGATGCGTGGAAACTGCACAATGCTCACTCGTAACACAGTCATTTTATGGACTTTTGTCACCAAATTTTCAACATAGCCATTTTAAGACCTCTGCTCATGAACAGTGTAACTGTGATTTTCTTAATCTGTCCTAAACATTGCTTTCGCACACCAACAGCACCATTATGCTACATGTGCAATAACACATTTTGGGAGACATATGAAAAATTGCAGCTGGACTGTTCATAAGGAAGCTTAATAAAATGGACATGTTAAAAATCTAGCGTGAAAATATTAAATTTGCAAACTTACGAGCATGCATAGGAACTGTGCAACACACGCTCGTAAAAGTAATTTTTAGGCATTTTTCACCAAGTTTTCAACATAGCCATTTTAAGACCTCTGCGACCAGTGTCACTGTGGTTTTGTTAATGTGTCCCATACATTGAGTTTGCACACCGACTCGCCATTTATGCGCTACATGGTGCGAAGCACGCTTTGGGCAGGATGTGAAAATGACAGCTGTACTGCTCATAAGGAGGTGTGGAAAAATGGCAATGTTGGAAATCTGAGGAAATATTGAAAATCGCAAACCTACGCGTGGCGTGGGAACTAGCACACGCTTACACGACATGTAAAACAGTCATTTTAGGAATTCTGTCACCAAATTTTCAACATAGCCATTTTAAGATCTCTGCTCATGAACAGTGACACTGTGATTTTCTTAATGTGTCCCATACACTGAGGTTCGCTGTGACGACTGCGCCCATTATGCGCCATATGGCGGAAACACGTTTTGGGAGAGATGTGAAAATGACAGCTGTACTACTCATAAGAAGGTGTGGAAAATGGCAATGTTGAAAATCTGGTGGAAATATTGAAAATTCAAGAAACCATGAGCGCATGAGGAACTCAACGCATCGCCAGAAACAGTCATTTATAGGATTTTTCATCAAATTTTCAACATAGCCATTTCAAGACCTCTGCTCATGAACAGTGTCACTGTGATTTTCTTAATTTGTCCCGTATATTGATTTCGCACACCGACTGTGCCATTCTGCGCTACAAGGGTGGAAACACATTTTGGGTAAGATGTGAAAAATGACAGCTGTACTACTCATAAGACAGTGTGGTGAAATGGCAATGTTGAAAATCTGAAGTGAAAATATTGAAATTTCACGAACTTACGAGCCTGCGTGGGAACTGCATAGCATACGCTCGTTCAGTCATTTTGAATTTTGGCATCAAATTTTTCAACATGGGGGTTTTGGGCCCCTTTCTCATGAATGATTCACTGTCATTTGCAGTATTCAGTCGAGGTGATTTAGCAGTCACTGCACAGTCACTGCGCCGAAATCACCTTTTTGAGCCCGAATAATGCCAAGGACAGTGACATCATTCATGAGAAGGTCCCAAAACCCCATGTTGAAAATTTGGTGCAAAATTCCCAAAATGCCTGAGATATGCAATAAAGTTGAACCCTCCTATCTAGCCCATTATACAGCTTACCTGCATTTCCTCAGTTCGCGGGTCGGCTTTGAAGAGTGCAGACATGTTCCGGTCCACCGAAGATCATCGTGCCAGAGTCTGGAGGTAAGTATGGGGTGAGGGGGGTGGGGAGGCTGGGTGCAGTGGGTGGGTGCGGATGTGGGAGGGGCTCGGGGCGGCGCCGGAGACAGTTTTGTTTTACAGGGAAAAAAAAAAAGACGTCAAGGGGACCGCCTTGCCACGCTGGGTGGGCTCCAGTGTGGCACCAGACTTGGGAGGGGGTCAGCCGACGGGGATTGGGCACCCCTGGCCGCAAAAAAATTAAAAAACAACGAGGGATTGGTTTGCCACGCTGGGTGGGCTCCCAGCGTGGCACAAGGACTGGGGAGAGAGGCGTTCAGCCGACGGGGATTGGCACCCCGTCGCAACATGAGTGGATTGCCACGGCTGGATGGGCCCCAGTGTGGCATCAACTACTGGGGACCCGAGGCGATGCAGCTGAGCCGACGGGATTGGGTACCCTGTCCGGCTATACGCTGCGTCGCGGCGGGGCGCCAAGACGCTTGCGCTAGGGGGATGGCGCGAGCAGCTTCTTATCGCTGCTCACTAAGCATAGCTCCTCTTTCAATCTGGGGAGGTTACTGCATTTTGGAGCGTATCAGACAGCTCCAAAATGCATTGGCTTACAGGGGCTGCACTTGCCAGCACAGTGCCTGAATTGGAGGAGGAGGTGACACACCTCCGAAATCTCCGATGAAGGCACTATGTTTCTTGCACATGTGTGCAAGCAAACATAACAAAAAAAAAAAGTCCATTTATTTGCCACATCTTATTCCCCCTGGCAGGTCGTCTGGAAAGCAAATCACTTTAATTGAAAAAAGCTAAAGCTTTTCTTAAGGTGACAGTTGTGGGATATTCAAACCTGGTTTTCTGGGTTCACAGCTCTACACACTAACTACTAGGTCAAACTGCCTCTTTAAAGTACATGCTATATAATCCCCAGACCACACGCTCGATCCACAGACTACACACTCTTTGTGGATTGATTAAGTCCATCTCCCAGAAGCCATAGCAGAATTCTGCATCCAGTCTTCTGGATGTGGGTGCTTGAGTGGATGAGTGCAGGTACTAGTGTGAACGGACCTCTGTGGGACTGGCTACCTTGAGGTGATACAGAGGCTTGTCACAATGCAACATGGTAACTAAAAAGCCATTTTGTTAGTCTGATACTGTTGGTTATAGAATGGCTAGTAGTGTGTGAATGGACCTTTTTGGGACTGGCTACCTTGATGTGGTACAGAGGCTTGTCATCATAATGCAACATTGTAACTAAAAGCCAGTCTGTTAGTCCGACACTGGTGATTGAAAGGCCTTTTTACTGTATGAGAATGGGTGTACGTGTTACATCTTTACATTTCATATGTATAGAGTATGCCACAGATTAAATGCGCGCTTGTGTCGGGTAAAAGGGCATGGACAGTGAAGGGAGGGTGTGCGAGTGTGTGTGTGTGTGTGTGTGTGTGTGTGTGTGTGTGTGTGTGTGTGTGCACCAGGGCACGGACAATTGGGGGGGGAGTAGCAGTGTGTCAGCTTGGTATATAAATCTGAAATTCCTGGCTACACTGCGCTACTGCGCTGGGAATTGGATTGTCAGTCTTGTTTTCTTAGATGCTGTGGTTGCCCTAACAACTTACCCCTCACAAGCACGGCCACCGCTAGCCAACCTCCTACATTGACCTCACTTCTGCCCCACAGAACTGAGCAATGACACCAATTAGCAGGGCTGGTTGTAATCGATTTACTGTGCCAAGTGGCTGGGGCCATGGAGCGTGCAATGTAAAGAAAGAATAAGTGAGAGACAACCATGGCTAGTAGGAACCCATTTTGGACTAGCAGTGAGTCACAACATCCTCCTTCTCATTGAGCCTGATCTGCAACCCCTACCTACCCAACCTCCCGCTGCTGCTTCAACCATGAAGACCTGAAGGAACCACAAAGCATTTTGGCACAGAAGATAAAGCAGTGGGTATGGGCTGTATTTGTAATGGTACATAGACAATGCTGCTGATGGAGCTGTCTGCCTTTGCTGATGTGTCTTGCACAGCCCTCAGTTCAGTGCCTAAACCCTTTCTGATGGAGAAATTTGGTGTTTTGCATCGAGCAGCCCCCCTCCCACATTCAAGTGCAACAAGGAGAAAATTAGATTGCGTCGATTCATTTATTTTTTGGAAAAAAAATTTTAATCTACCTCTTGTGCACAGAACTGCACTCGAGACGCCCATCAAGTCTGATGGTATTTTATATACAACAGCCTGAGGCTATGATTTGGTGGAGTGAGCGAGGTTTGTGCTTTTATTTCCTTTACTTTTTTTTTTTATTTAGTTTCCATTACGCTGTGTGGAAAGAAGACGGATGCACATGTATTTTTGGGTGAAGTGAAAGTTAAAAGCTCTTGGAATTAAAACAGATCAGATCAGGTTGCCTCATACTGTTAGTTACTATGTTGTTTTGTTTTTGTTTTTAAATGAGGGTTTTTCTTGTTGGTTGAATTTTGTTAACCCGGTAAGCCCACTGGGCCTAGAAGTCCCTTTTTCAGGGGCGATGGTGGAGGGGGATACAGATGGTAAGCAACTTGAAATTGAACCAGGTTAAGTTAGTGAATGAAGGAAATTTGGCCAGGCCACCGGGGAAATTCTCCTACTCTTTTCAATAAGTGCCATGGGATCTTTAACATCCACCTGAACTGCCACCAATCCAGGCAGATGGGACCTTAGTTTAACGTCTCATCTGAAAGACGACACCTCAGAAATGTAGCACCCTTCTCACGCTGCACTACAGTGTCAGTACTGGGATATCAGCTCAAGTGCTAGATATGGGAACTGAACCCACTGCCCTCTGATCTCCCGGCCTCAGAGGCGAGTGTGCTACCTACTGACACTGACATTTGTGTTGGTGAAAGTAAAGCTTCTTGGAAAGTTCTGTTTAATTAAAATCTAGACAGTTTTTTTTTTTCAAAATGTGTGGTCATTTGTAACATTTATGAGCCCACACATTGACAGTCCCTTAAATGATGGCAATTCAAGAAGGGAAAACAGGATGGACTCAAAATCCTTATTATATCTCAACTTCATATCTTTCTTTTTTTTTTTTTTACTAAAACCATGTGATTAAAATATGGTGATTGCTAGAGGCTTTGCTGTGCATATTTACTAGGGATAGCACAGCTGTGATGCCGGTATCTTGTTTTTAGTGGAGGATCTGCTTTTATTCATTTTTACAGCCAGGTGGAATGAAGTATAGGGAGGTTAAATGACTTGCTCAGTGTCACACCGCATGCAAGTGGTTGTGTGGGATTTGAACCTGGGAATCCTGGTTCCCACACCTTTGCTGTAACCACTATTGGAGTATGCTGGCTCTTTAAATAATTAATTTTATAAATTAGTTCAGAATGAAGGAAAATGTGGAGTGCATTTGGGTTGTACAAATACACAGAATTTTATTTTTCTTGCATACACTTTGTGCTCTGCTTGGGCTGTGTGTGTTAGTGTGTGGTTGGGAAATCCAGTTGGTTTCTGTAAGTGGAAATATTATGAGGCTGAAACCTGAAGGACCCTTCTGTGTGCATGTGTGGTGTTTTTCAGCATTGCATTTTCCTGTTTTGGAACACAGTATCATAACACCGTGGTGCCAGACTGACTGACAGGTGTCGGGGGTGTGGCTTGGGTTCATCAGCCATAATGTTCATAACATTTCACCTCCACCCCCACCAAGCAGTCACTGACAGGCATCGAGGTGAGCCTTGGGGTGTTCATCCCTAACGTTCACCCCATTCTCCTATACTGCACCCATCTCAGCTTATTTCCCTATGGAATGGGGTGACTGTAAGGGCCGAAGACCCCAAAGTACACTGTGACACCTGTCAGTGTCTGCAGGGTGGGGTGAGGTGGAATGGCGTGAACATTATGGTCGATGACCCAAAGACACACCCCAGTGCCTGTCAGTCTCTGCAGAGTGGGGGTGGGGATTAGCATTAGTTCAGTACTTCACTGCCATTCCTATTATGCATCTCTCTAACTCCTGCAGTACCAATGCTAATACCAGCAAGCAAACATTCATCATTGACAAATGCTTGTTATTTCTGGCAGGACTGGAGTGGGCAATGCTAGAAGGCTTTTATACACTACTTGAGCACCTAACAAGTCCACTCCCACCTCCCTCCCCATCAAATGATCATCTGTTTTACTATGCAAGCATGCACAAGAGTGCTTTCCCATTCACAAGAAAGCAGCCAGCCGGGGGTGTCTGTCCCCCTTTTTGCATAGTGGACTTTAATATTAGGAAATTTTGGTGCTGGGGCAGGAGGTTGGGACTTGGGTGTTGCTCCTGGGGTGGGAGGATTTTTGTTTTATGACAAAATTGGAAAAGGAAAGGAAAGGACAGCTGGCCATGGAGGTGGCTGGGTTGTGCTGATCACCCATTGTGCAAGTTTTTTAATGAATGCTTCAATTATAGACACGAGGAGGGGAAGGGGTTACTGTTTTTTCACTCCCCCACCCGATACATGAATAATGAATATGAACACCGAATTTCTAAATATTTAGGGCCCCAAATACAAATAGTTGGCCAAATATTCAAAATAAGGTATTCGCCCACCCCACTGATGACCCTGTTGTGAGCCTTAGTTTCCCAATTGATGTTTGCTAACTTGAGATCACTGCTTACACAGTTTGAGGAGCTTTCTGATTTGGCCATGAACTGGAACAAGACCTTAGCCATGGACCTGTATTTGCCCAACCATCCAACCTATACGTCAATTAATTTAGTTAATGCTGTCTGGAGGATAACAAACATCTTAAGACCTTAAAAATCCCCAATAACTTAAAGTAAATAGCAGAAAACGGTGGCAAGGATGGTGGTGGACTAAGGGACAAGGTCTACAGTGAGAGGTTGGTAGATCTAGACCTCTACTCTCTGGAGTACAGGAAGTTGAGGGGATGCTTGATCCTGGCGTTTAAGAACATGAAAGATGATCCACTACTGGAAATCCTGCATCTTGAAAAGAGGTCACCGAACAGAATATTAAGAGGACATAACTGTCATTTAAGGGGAGAACTATTTTTAACTGAAAAAGAAGAGGCCTTGTTTTACTCTGTGAGTAATGGACAACATGGTGGAGTGTGCCTGAACAGTGACACCATTCATAGTTTTAAGCATGGACTAGGTAAACACCTGTTGGCACATAGGGCTCAAGCATACAACCAATGGAAAAGAAGAAAAAATTACTCACCTTAGTAATGTTGTTTCTTCTAATGGAGTCTTGCTATATTATGACAATTGCAGTATGACCGCAGGTTAGAACTGCTCCGGAGGTGAAATAGTTAACTTTCCATGCAGGCATGGAACTTAGAGCACGGGCTCGGTTGAAAACTCTGTCTGTTGTGCTTCAAAGGTAAACTGTCAGATCTTTACGAGCTAAAACTCACTAAGGTTCTGTGTGGAAGCTGTAAACCTACACTAGCCAACTGGCTACTAACATAAACACTCATTTTTGGTCTAAAACAAAGACTCAAGTCAGGAGACCCAAAAATGCAAAAACACAACACCAATTCACCCAAAAAGGTAGGTGAACAACAAGGTGGGCATCAAAAAAGTGCCAACCCTGTACTGCCCACCCACATCCCAAAACAGAGGTTCTGAGAGGGGCAGGCAGGGAGGGAGGTCATAATATAGCAAGACTCCATTAGAAGAAACAACATTACTAAGGTGAGTAATTTTTTCTTCAAACAACATGAAGTCTTGCTATATTATGACAATTGCAGACTACACAGCAGTACCCCCCATGGAGGAGGGACAGAACCTACTTAGGAAATAGGCTCTGAAGCACGGCTGTGCCAAACCGAGCATCACTCCTAGCCTGGATGTCCAAGGAGTAATGCTTGGTAAAAGTGAACTGTTTTCCAGGTAGCTGCTTGACATATTTCTAGAATAGGAATGTCTCTGGCAGCAGCCAGAGAAGCAGCTGTACCTCTGGTAGAGTGAGCCCTCAGGCCTGAGGGAGGAACTTTACCCAACTTCTCATAGCAGAATTGATACAAGAGACAATCCACCTGGCAATGGATCTTTAGTGGCTGGTTTCCTTTCCCAACTTTGCCATAGGTAAGGAACAGTTGGAGGGAGTCAAACCTATGGCCCTTGGTATGCTCTATGTAGTAACTAAGGGCTTTCTTCACATCTAGGCTGTGCAGCCTCCTCTCCCCAGAGAAGGAGTGGTCAGTGAAGTACACTAGAAGAGAAATAGATTGATTAAGGTGGAAATCTGAAACCACCTTAGGCAGGAACTTTCTGTTAGTCCGAAGGACCACCTTATTTCTGTGGAAAGAGATAAACTCCTGCTCCACTGACAATGCTTGTAATTCACTTATGCATCTGGCAGAGGTGATGGCTACCAGAAACACAGTTTTCCTAGTCAGGTACTTGAGCTCAGCTGAAGACAAGGGCTCAAAAGGGGGTTGCATAAGCTGAGCAATGCAAACATTAAGATTCCAGGCAGGGGCAGGATCTCTGAATGGAGGGTTGGTGTGCAACAACCCCTTAAAAAAACTTGGAAAATACTGGATGAGCTGAAAGAGAAGAGGATTTACCTGCTGAAATAAAAACAGACACAGCTGCCAAGTGCACCTTGAGGGTAGCTGGTCTCAGCCCCAAAGAATTCAAGTGGACCATATAATCCAGGACTGTGGGTAGATCAGCAGAGACTGGGAAATATGCTTTTCGAGCACCATATGGAAAACCTTTTCCATTTGGAATTGTAAGTAGCCCTGGTGGAAGGCTTCCTTGAGGCCTTCAGTATATCCATTACACCTTGGGAAAGTGTAAATCAGCAAACTCTAACTCTTCAAGAACCAAGCCTTGAGATTGAGAGATTTGAGATTCGGGACCAGACCCTTCCCTGGGCACAAGGTTAACAGATTGTGATTCTTGGGAAGGCACAGGGAGAGGATGGACTGCAGGACAGCAGGAGTGGAACCAGGCTGTCTGGCCCAATCCGGAGCTATCAGAATGACCTTGCAGGATTGGGATCTTATTTTGACTAGCACTTTGAACAGGAGAGGAAAGGGGGAAAAGGCATAGAGAAACTTCCCTCCCAATTGAGGGCTAAGGCATCCAGCGGAGAGAGCCTAACACTGGGGGCCTGCAGCAAAAAAGAGAAAGTTGGTGATTGTCTGGGGCTGCAAAAAGATCTATCTGCGGGGTGCCCCATCTGGCAAACACTACTCCCAAGATCAGGGGATCCAGTGCCCATTCATGGTGGCCCTGGGAAATCCTGCTGAGAGCATCCGCCAGGACATTGTCCTTGCCTGGGAGGTGAACTGCCGTAAGAGAGGTGTTCAGGGAGTAAGCCAGAGACCACAATCTCATCGCTTGGCACAGGCCGACCGAGTGCCCTTTGCTTGCTGATGTACCACATTAGTGGTGTTGTCTGTTCTGACCTGAATACTCTTGTTCTGAACAGATTTGGAAAAACTTGAAGTGCTAGAAAAACTGCTCTGAGCTCCAACAGGTTGATGTGGAGCAGGGATTCCTGGGAGACCACAGACCCTGGGTGGTGAGGTCGCCATGTGAGCTCCCCAGCCCAAGAGGGATGCATCTGTAGTAAGGATTAGAGAATGAGACTGAGTGACAAAAGGAACCCCTGTCTCAGGGTTGGTCTGATCCTGCCACCACTGTAGGGCTTGGATCAGGGTTGAGTTACTGGAATCAACTTGGTAAGAGGATCCTTTCTTTGAGACCAAAAGGCGCTCAAATGGAACTGGATGTCCCTCATCTGAAATCTTGCTCCCTGCACAACCGTTGTGAAGCAGCCATGTGCCCTAGGAGCTACAGAAAGTGCCTTGCTGGCCGGAGACCTGCAGGGTAAATGAGGAGGCTAGGAGACCAGGGTCTTTGCCCTGTCTAGGGAAGGAAAGCCCTGGCTTCCTGTGTGTTCAGCTCTGTGCCTATGAAGGTAAGAAGCTGGACAGGCTCCAGAACTGACTTTGAGAGATTCAGAAGGAAACCTAGAGGTAAGCAGTTGCTGCGTTATCTGGAGATGTAATTTGACCTGGTCTGGGGACTGGCCTACTATGAGCCAATCGTCCAGGTAAGGAAGATGGCAATCTTTTGCCTTCTTAGGTAGGCAACTGCTACTGCCAGACATTTGGTAAATACCCTTGGGGCAGAAGTGAGGCCAAGGGCATTGCTCTGAACTGGTAGTGGCCTGAGGCAGCTCGACCTGAGGTACTTTCGATGGGAGCCTCTGATGGGAATATGGAAGTAGGCATCCTTGAGGTCCAGAGAAGCTAGCCAGTCCCCTGGCCTTAGAGAGGGTAGGATAATTCCCAGAGTCACCATTTTGAACTTTGGCTTTAAAAGGTGCTTGTTTAAATATCTGAGATCCAGGATGGGCCGCCATTCTCCTGTCTTTTTCGGGTAAGGAAGTACCTGGAGTACAAACCTTTGCCCTGGTGTAGGGGAGGAACCCTTTCCACAGCTCTGAGAGCCAGGAGGGTAGAGACCTCTGCCTCTAAGGCAAGAGCCTCTAATGGAGTTGCAGGTGGAAAAGATCTGGTTCTCAGCTTTGGAAATTTTTTGAAACTGAGAACCAGTCCCTGGCTTACTACTTCCAGGACCCACTTGTCTGATGTTAAAGACTTCCACTCCTGGACAAAGTAAGCCAGCCTGTCCCCTACAGGTAGAGGAGAATTGGCCCTGGCAATCCCATCAGGGTGTCTGTTTGGCAGGGGCTTTGGGCTGAGGGGTGGAAGCAGACCTGCTTGTACCCCGTCTGCCTCTTTCTCTAAAGAACCCCCTCTGAGCATAGGTGGAGGAGGAGGAAGCTTGGGCTTGGTAAAAAGGCCTATGAAAAGGCCTGCCCCTGCCTCTAGGAAGCTGCTTTTGAGGAGTGGCCTGCCTTTCCTTGGCCTGTGCACTCCTATAGGTGGTCCTATATTCATCCATCTTCTTCATGTAATTCTCTGTTTGCTCCCCAAACAGAGAATTTCCCACAACAGGAAAATCCATGGCCTTGGACTGGGTGTCCTGAGACAGGGTAGTACATCTGAGCCAAGCCATCCTGTGAAGTGCCACAGATGTAGCCATGACTCTTGATGAAACATCATTAGAGTCCACTGCAGCATGAAATTGCACCGTGGATGCCTCAATACCATCCATAGCCACCTGTTCCAGCTCCCTGGCAAGCTGGTCAGGGACTTGTTTTGCCAGGGCCAGCACAGTATCTCATCTGGATTTCTGGTACCTAGCAGCATAAGCCATATAATTTGCTTGTCTGAGCCCCAAAGATGCTGCCATGTACTGTTTCTTTGCCATAGCATCAATCTTCCTGGAGTCCTTCTCAGGGGGGTGTGAAGCTAGGGGAATATTAGCCTTGTCACAGGCTGCAGCCTGCACTACCCCCACATGGCTGCATTGCTGAGTGAGGAAATCAGTGTCGGAGCTCTGATAAGGTATACCTCTTGTCCATCCTTTTATCCACAGGAGGTATAGTGTGAGGAGTTTTAAAACTTTTACTGTCTGTTTCCGAAAAGATTTATGCAAAGGAATAGACAGTCTCCTAGACTCTGGAATATCCATCATTTCTACATAGTCTGGCTCCTCCTGGTCATCAACAGCTTCCTCAACAGGGAGCTGGAGAGTTTCAGCAACTTTTTTATAAAACATGAAATGAGAAGGAGACTCAGAAAGTCTTGGAGGAGAAACCCCTAGGGGTCTATCTGGAGAGATGTCCGGATCAATGGTCACATCCAGATCTTCAAAACCATATTCACTCTTCTCATATTCCTCTTCCCCATCCCCCGGTTCATAAAAATCCTCAAAATCATAATCTTGAACCGGTGGAACCGGCCAAACCGAACACTTACCAGAAGGTGTCGGTTCGGTCGGAACCGGAGAGAGAGAGAGACTGGACAATTTTAATTGCTTTAGCTATTTCCTCAGCACTTGGGGAGAGAACTTTTGGCTCTAAACTAGCTAACTTTCTAGCCCTTTTTGATGGAACCGGCTCCTCAGAACCGGCTCTTCGTTTGCCCGAGGAAGTATCGCCCTGGTCTGAGGGAACTCCCTCCGGTTCGGTTGGTACCGAACCGGGCTGGCCATCCGGGTCAGCGGACTTTTTGGCCTCCCTTTCCCTGAGTCTACCAACTCTCTTATCTATGGTGGCAGCAGGGAAATTGTGACAAATCTGGCAGTCTGAATTGAGGTGGTCAAACCCCAGACAATAGACACATGTGGTGTGTGGGTCAGCCTTAGCAAAAGCTTCCCCACAAACACTACAGTGTTGAAACCCAGTGGGTCCGGTTTTTCTTTTGGGTTTCTCAGACATAATGCCAGCCTAACCAACTTGCCTGTTTATGGCAATCCACCAAGCAAGACACCCTTATCGGTTCCCAACCGTGTCACGGGTCGTGGAAAAAACCGTAATGAAATCCGTTTTTTAGAACCGATAAGAACCGGGAACCGCACTCTAAAAAAGGGCTAGTAGATTTAAATAGAACCTGATCGGTTCAAACCGAACCGATAACAAATTACAAGTTCCACACAGGAAAAAGTAATGTAAAACCTATCTATTACTTACATTACTAGAGACAGAGCTTGAACCGACCGGTTATGGTTTAATTTTGCTAAAACCAAAAATAACACTTTTAAACCGACAAAATGAACCGAGCAGAAGGAGAAATCTCCGGAGCGACTGTTCAGTGAGGCGGAGTAAAGAATCTGACAGTTTACCTTTGAAGCACAACAGACAGAGTTTTCAACCGAGCTCTCGCTCTAAGTTCCATGCCTGCATGGAAAGTTAACTATTTCACCTCCGGAGCAGTTCTAATCTGCGTTCATACTGCAATTGTCATAATATAGCAAGACTTCATGTTGTTTGAAGGGGATTGGCTCAGTGGGCTATCTAGCCTCCTCACATCTTATGTTCCTTTATGT
Organism: Neoceratodus forsteri; assembly: GCA_016271365.2. Lineage (NCBI taxonomy): Eukaryota > Metazoa > Chordata > Ceratodontiformes > Ceratodontidae > Neoceratodus > Neoceratodus forsteri. The sequence continues at coordinate 510,078,830 of CM028130.1, read as the reverse complement.
TCTTAAATTAATTTGCTGCCTCTTCTAAAAGATATTAACATAAATTCGGACATGTGGAATAGACTTAAACTCTCTGTCCTGGGGGGAAATCAATTGAATAAAAATTATAATTGCCCCCAAATTATTTTATTCATTTCAGAACATACCTGTTCCTACCAGGAAAGAATGTTTTTCTGGCATTGAAAAAAGAGTCTAAAAATTCTTATGGGGTATAAAACTACCAAGGTTAGCAATGAACAACGTACAAGCTCATTGGAGGGATGATGGATTTGGCTTACCCTGGTGGGAAAAAAAATACTATACCACTGGCTGTCCTATAGAAACGTGCATAAAAATGGTGTCAGAATTTATAAGAGGGTGGCAGTCCATTATAGTCAAGGCTACTGGTTTTCAGTTTTTACCAGAATACCCAGTAAAATTCCACAATTTGGACAGCCTGCACACCAGTAACAGCAAGGAAATTCACAGAATCTGGCATTTTATATCAGATCAGAAAATCTACAGAACTTATATTTTTCTTATAATTGCTTCCTTGACTATTATTGATTTGCTCCATTTAATGCTGTGTATTAAGCGTTCTTTTATTCTGATTTCTTATACACATACTAAAATAATGACAGTAGAAGCCTGGTAAAATCCAGAAATTAGACTTATAGTCACTGGTGCAATTCCCAGAATTTCAACCCTTGAAAATGGAATTTCATTATTTTAATCATGATAAATCAGTGACCTTGATTATGGTTATCCATGGAGGCCCAGTTAGGCCACACAAAATCACAAATTTTATATTTAAATCTGCACCCATGACCTTTAGAGACAATCCCTGTATAGCTGGAAAAATTACATAGAATTTGTCAACAGAAAAGTACAGTTTGGCCCACTTAGTCTGCCCAGATGGTTCCCTTCCTAGGGCCACTTATTCAGACAAGATGAGTTGTACAAGCTGTCAGGGGCATGGCCATATTTAAAGGCCACCGATGCACCCCACCCCCTGACTGCATCGCTAAGCACAATATTGTGATGTGCCCATGAAAATGGGGGGTCCCTCATATCCCTCATGCATATGCTGTGCATCACAATATTGATATTGGAACTCCCCCTGGTGAAGACATGGCTGGCTGTGCCGATGCAAAGATAAGTTTTCCAAACCCTACCCTAACTATGCGCGGAGCAGGTTTGTGCCCCATGCACAGTCTAGGGCTGGGTACACAGTCCCCCCACCTCAGTCCTGATCACTGTATTACAGGAAATATGACCCAATCCCCTTTTCCGTACTGTAGTGGCTCCCCTTCCCCAGACCCAATCTGTGCTAGTAATGAATAAAAATTCCCTGATCCTGCTTCCATAGTGTAGTGTCCCTGTCAAGCTCCAATCACTGTAAAACATATAAACACAACCCTGATTCCCCTTTTCCATAGTGTAGGAACCTTTCCGCTCCAGACCCAATCCCTGTAATAAATAAGAACTCCCCCGACCCCTGTTTCCTGTTGGCTAGTGGCCTCCCCACCCCCCACACTGGTAGGCAGTACCCCACCACCCCACACATCCCCATCTCAACCGTTGTTGCTGACTGGCACACCCCTCCTCACCCTGCCATGGCCAGCCACCGACTGATCGGTCCTGGAGTGCATTCAGTACATAGTACACACTCATTGGCTGTCTGCAACCAATGAGCATGTAGTATGTACTGTATGCCTCTGAGACTGATCAGTTGGCTGCTGGCCATGGTAGGGTGAGGGAGGGGTGCCAGCTGCCGCATGGATCAGGATGGGGTATGTTGATGGTGGGGTACTTTCTAATGGTGTGGGGAAGTGGGGGGGGGGACCACTAGCCACCAGGGAATGGGGATCAGGGAGTTTCTTATTTCTTACAGGGATTGGGGCTGGGGGTCCCTACACTATGGAAAAGGGGGACTGGGGTTGTGTTTATATGTGTTACAGTGATCGGGGCTTGGGGGTGTGTGGGGTCCCTACACTGTGGAAAAGGAGGATCAGGTTGTGTTTATATGTTTTACAGTGATCGGGGCTTGAGGGGGCCTACACTGTGGGAATGGGATCAGGTGGTTACATATTTATTACAGGGATTAGGGCTGGGGGGATGCTACACTATAGCAGCGGGATCGGGGTTGTGTTACTATTTTAACAGTTCTCAGGGTGGGCTGGCCTAGTGCATTCTGCCAGGTGCAGCCATGCAAATGAGCCCATAATGGGCATGCAAATTGCACCTTTGTGCCTTGTATGCCCAATGGGCTTATCTGCATGTTTGGGTTGAATATCACCAATCACCAATAGGAGCTGCGGTGCATACAGGTATGTACCACACATTCCTTTATGGGCAGTCTGCAGCCCAGCATCATGGATGTGCTGCACCATGCATGGCAGGTGCTTGCTGTGCGCTGTGCATCCAGGGTTCAATATTCAAACAGATTACACAGTATGTTCCGATCATGCATTCTGTTTGAATATCAACTTATGTGTATGGTGCACCTTTCTGCATGTGCATCCAGCCAGCTCTGAATATGGGGCCCCTAGCCTGCCTCTGCAGACCCTAACTGGTCTCCGGCATCAATTTTTATTTATAATAAATTTATTAAGACCGTCAATTTCCAAGCTGCGCCTTAACATCTCATGCCCATCTGGAGCAATAATTTAGTCATAGTCAACAATACAGCCTTACAAGACATAAGCTGTGCTAAAGCAGTAATAAGAAATTTAAAGGTCTGTTAAATACATGAGTCACAAATTCCAATTTTGGAAAAATCTCTCAAGTAAGAGAAGCTATGCCCAATAGAATATTGCACTTAGCGTACTCCCACCCTGAGAATACTAAATGGGAACATTTCAGAAAGGGTGTGAGAGTAATATATAAACTTTTAATAGAAAGCAATGTTACATTATCTTATAAAGCCAAAACAAAATGGGAAGAAAATTTAGGAGTCAGGATTCCCACCCAAAAATAGGCCTCTCCTTGGATCAATGCTTTCAAATATAGTAAGGAAACTGAAGGGATGTTATTCCAGTATGTAATAATATACTAATACTACTATAGTGTATGGTTTAGTGCGGTTGTTTATGGAAAACCATACACTGAAAAAAGTGGCTCTGCTTCAGTAGTGATGTAGCTACTAACGCAGAACAATTTTTTGTTCTGCGTTAGTAGCTACATCATAATGCAACCGGCCCCATCAGTGCTGATCATAGGACAGGGTCAGTTGAAACGTTGTGTGCACAAGCTGGATGGCGCTCCTAAGGCAGGGAAATGTGGGTTGCGGACAACAAGGGCTGGCTCCCTCTAATATGAAAAAGTAAGTGAATGTGTTTCTGGGACTGTACTACTAAAGAATAATATGGCATCCTGAACTGCTCAGCTCTTTCTCCTTGTGTTTCTGATGACAACAGAGTGACCTCCTGAGTTTTGCTCTTGAGGTCATCAGCCGTCACTGAAAACACTTGGGGAAAGAATAGCCTTGTTGTGTCTGGGATGCCAAACAATATCCTATATATGTATTATTCCTCTAAAATTCTGGAAGGTATGAGCCTTCTAACTAGTGGGATGAGTTGGAAGGTGTATGATGTTGACCTGGCACATAAGCTCTGGAGCCACTCTCATCTGTCTAATATTTGGTCACCAGCACAAAGAATGTGTTCCAAAGTCATAAATGCATATATCCCATTATCCCCAATTTTGTTTTTACTGGGCTGCACTGTCCATCTACAGTGTTTAGACAAACCTCAACATTTGTGGATTCTAGCAGCAGTACTATGTCTGAAAAGATTAAGTCTAGCTAATTGGAAATCCACTAAGATACTGTACCAGGTTTAAAAGAATGACAGATACTTGACAATCTGCAGGGTGTAGATTGGAGCAACCAGGCTGCAGCCATAGCCAGGAGCAGAACATCTTGGATGCCCTGCAGGGGCATCCCTCAGACAGCTAGTGATGGGGCACACCCAAGAGGGAGTGACTTTGGACCTGGTACTCACCAATGGGGACAGAATTACAGATGTAAAAGTGGGGAGCCACCTGGGATCAAGTGATCACAATATGGTGTGGTTCAGCGTTAGAACAGCTGAAGAGTCAAACCACACAAAAGCAAGGGTCCTGGATTTCAGGCAGGCTGACTTTGCAAAGATGGGGGAATGTCTTAGGAAATCACTGGCAGGGAAGGGGGGAAAAAAGGGGGTGGGTGGAGGAACAATGAGAGAATCTTAGGCGAGCCATAGTGGAGGCAACAAGCCATTACATTAGGAAGTAAGCAAAAAAACAGAAAGAAAGAAAAAACACTATGGTTCTCAAAGGAAGTGGCCGAGAAGGTAAGGGAGAAAAGGGTGGCATTTAGGAGGTACAAGGAAACACAGAGGGAAGAAGACAGGAAACTGTATCTGGAAAAGCAGAGGGAGGCAAGGAAAGCAGTCAGGAGTGCAAAGGTGCAAACAGAAGAAAAAATAGACCAGGCAATAACAAAGGGTCAAGAACTTTTTCAGGTATGTTAGCGAAAGAAAAAAGACTAAGTGTGGGATTTTGAGATTAAAAAGGGAAGGAGTGGAGTATGTAGAGCGGGACCAAGAAAAAGCAGAAATCCTGAACAAGTATTTTTGTTCAGTATTCACAGGAGAGGGGGAAGGGGAGGGACCACAGGCAACAGAAGCACCACTAGGAGTGGAGTGGACACCACTCCATTGACAGAGGAGATAGTCCTAAAGGAACTCACTAATCTGAAAGTGGACAAGGTGATGTGGCTGGACGGGATACATCCCAGAGTATTAGAGAACTCGGGGAGGTGCTGGCAGCACCACTGACAGTCCTGTTCAACAGATCGCTGGAAACAGGTGTGGTACCAAAGGACTGGAGGAGGGTGAATGTAGTCCTTCTCCACAAAAGTTGGAGCAGGGAGGAGGCTGGCAATCATAGGCCAGTCAGTCTGACCTTCGTGGTGGGGAAACTAATGGAATCACTACTAAAAGAAAGGTTTGTGATATATCTTGAATCCAATAGAGCACATGATCCAAGGCAGCATGGATTTACAGCAGGAAGATCTTGACAAACAAATCTGATAGATTTCTTTCACTGGGTGACTAGGGAGGTGGATCAGGGAGGGGTGTTGGACGCCATACCTGGATTTCAGCAAGGCCTTTGACACTGTCCCACATAGGAGGCTTGTAAATAAGCTGGGCAGCCTGGGAATGGGTCCCAGAGAGGTAAACTGGGTCAAAAATTGGCTGAGCGATAGGACACAGAGGATGGTGGTGGTGAATGGTGTTCAATCTGAAAAGGGAGTGACTAGTGGGGTCCCACAGGGATCAATGCTTGGACCAGTTCCCTTTAATGTCTTCATAAGTGACATTGCAGAATGGCTAGAAGAGAAGGTATGTCTCTTTGCAGATGACACAAAGATTTACAACAGGGTTGACACTCCAGGAGGGGTAGAGAAAATGAGAAGGGACCTAAGCAAGCTTGAGGAGTGGCCAAGAGTGTGGCAGCTAAGATTCAATGCAAAAAAAGTGCAAGATCATGCACTTGGGACACAGAAATGCAGGGGAGGAGTGTATGATTCGGGGGTACTGACGGCTGCCAAAAAGGAAAGGGACCTGGGACTAATCACATCTGATGACCTAACGGTTACCAAACAATGTGAGAAGGTTGCAGGGACAGCCAGTGGAATGCTAGGGTGTATAGACAGAGATATCTCCAGCAGAAGGAAGGAGGTGGTGATGCCACTGTATAAAACATTGGTGATACCTTATCTAGAGTACTGTGTGCAGTTCTTGAGGCCACATATCTGGAAGGACATAGATAGAAGTGGTTCAGAGAAGGGCGGCAAATATGGTGTAGGGGCTTCACCAGAAGTCATATGAGGGGAGACTAGAGGATCTCAATATGTATTCCCTGGAAGAGAAGAGAGAGAGGGGAGATATGACAGAGACTTTCAAATACCTCAAGGGTATAAATAAGGTACAAGGAGGGTAGCAACTTTCATAAAAGATGATGTTCAAGAACAAGGAGCCATGATATAAGAATAGAAGGGGGGGTAGACTTGGGGAGTAATGTGAGAAAGTGTTTTTTCATGGAAAGGGTGGTGGATCCATGGAACAGCCTCCCGGCAGAGGTTGTGGGGGCAAAAATGGTAGGGGAATTCAAAAATGCATGGGACAGACATAAAGGCACTCTAGTGATAGGAAAGCGAGGGTAAACCGCAAATCATTTACGATATGTGGTATATGAAACGGGTAGGGAAACTGGGCAGACTAGGTGGGCCAAGCGATCCTTATCTGCTGCCAAATTCTATGTTTTTATGTTGTATGATAGCTAATGACGAGAGAATCAGCTATGCACTTTTGAATATGAGCCAGCTCTTTGAAACATATGAAACCCTTTTTGAAAATGTGTAAATGCTATTAACACAATAGTATTTAACTGATTAATTGCAGACTACCCCCTTTATAAATAATGTTTCATGTATTCTTTGATCCCTTTCCTGGACTAACCTTATGCTGCACTGTACAGTAAACTGAATGCTCCAAGGTACTGATGTTTTTACTGTTCTGTTGTGTATTGTATTTTTATGATGTTTGCCTTTATTTCATTTTTTTTTTTTTTTTTTTTATTTTGTTAACTGGGTAAGATGCACTGGGCCACACGGCCCTTTTACAGGCATGATCCAGACAATCACAAAAACAGACATGCGGGAAGATACAGACACTACATAACCATAACCACTGATCCCTATTACAAAACAGAGGTGCATAGACTGGCATGAACACATATTACACACACAACTTGTACCAATTATTATGTGTAAAAATAGCTATAAATTGCTTCTGATTTCAGATGATTTTTGTATAGAAATTTAAACTGATTGAGATTGTTTGTATGCCTGATATTTGGCTGTAGCTCATTCCAGGATTTAACAGCTATATACATAAAGGACTTCTGACCTTTAGCAGTCTTGAACAATGGATTTAAAAGTTACTGTATCATCAGAACACAGTGGTGTTAATGTGTTTTTGGCACAGCAATGCCAGACAAGGGACCAGCATCTCCTGTTTCTACAGATTTATGAACCAGTTTACTGTATGTAAAACTTCTCTTTTAAAAAAAAAAATCTCAATTTTATTGAAAGGTTAAAGACATTACAGAGATAGGTGATATTGTGAGACAAATGATTACAGCATTGTGTACATAACACCTTCCATCTATATTGCTCAATTAAATGACTTCTTTTAACACTGATTTCCTTCAGAAATTCATGTTGTACTATGACTGAGCCGGTTGTTTATTTCTTTGTCCCCTCATAGTACTACAGTCAAATTCAGAGAAAAATAATAAAAACAGGGCCAAATTTATTTTTTGTTGACCTGGTAAGTGCACTAGACAAATCCTGCCTATTTTCAGACACGACCCGGGGGGGATACAGATGAATGCCAACAGACCTTGAACCAGATTAAGCTGTTGGTATTTTAGTGAATGAGGAATTTGTCCAGGACACGGGGCATTCCCCTACTCTTTTCGAGAAGTGCCATGGGATCTTTAACATCCACCTGCACTACCACCAATCCAGGCAGATGGGACCTCAGTTTAACATCTCATCCGAAAGACGGCACCTCAGAAGTGCGGCACCCCTCTTATGCTGCTCTACAGTGTCAGTACTGGGATATTAACCCAAGTGCCAGATGTGGGAACTGAACCCACAGCCCTCTGATCTTCTGGCCTCAGAGGCGAGTGTGCTACCTACTGAGCCACTGACACTGCAAAAATGACCCAACCAATAACATAACTGGCCACTTAAGTGGCCTAACTCCACAAAGCTGTTTTCCTCAATTACAAATTAGTACCTGAAAATTCTCAGGTATCACAACCAGGAAACAGCACACTTGTGGTGCCTATGCTTTCCACTCTGAAGTCAGTATCCCTACCACTGTACTGTGTGATTTGTCCATTTGTTTCGCTTGCACTTTAAGTATCCTCAACCCCTACCTCTGGCCTCCCCATATCCCTCCAAAAACCTTACCTGCATTCTCCAGCACCAGGTCTACCCCCCCCCACACACACACATTATGCTGGGCCCCTACCAAGCAGTCAGCCTCATCCCCTCCCTTCACTCCCTTCCTGCACTCCTCATCCTTTTCAGTACACTCACCCCAGCTGCCCCCCATCCCCAGGCCTTCCACTCCTACCCCCAAAACCTTGTGCCTCCTTCCCTCCATCACAGTCTTTCTACTGACACTCGCCTCCACAGCCATCCCTCCCTATCTCCCCCCTGCCCCACACCAGTGGCCCTGGCCTGTCCTTTCTCACTTTGCCTGCACCTTTCACACTCTCCCTACCCATTCCCACCTTCTCCCACAAACACTCTCTTGCATGTGCATCTCCTCACAGACACCACAAAACATCTACGCCCGCTCTCTTGAGATTCTGCCTTCTCCTACTTATCCTATCAGGTAATATTCACCCTAACCCTGGCCCCATCACTCTCACACTGCTCCCCCACATCATATGGCCTCTGCACCTTGTTCATGAACATCTGTAGTCTACCCAAAAAGCTTGACAATCTACAAGGCTGGGTGGCTCTGCATCACCCAGACATTCTTGCCCCAGCAGACACCTGGCTCTCAAACTCAACGTCTGACTCTACAGTCATCTTACCCAGTTTTAACCTCTTCCGCACGGACTGGGCAAGCTGGGTGGGGGCTGTGCCCTTAAAATTAAGACTCCTAAATGCACCACCTCTCCCACCCCCAACTTGATTATGGCACCCAGGCTCACTAAGTAAAGTTACCACAGGAACGCCTCACCACCCCACTGTTCATTACCAGCTTATATCCCTCCTAGGAAGAAAAAACCTGCATCCGACTCCCTCCTGAACTACCTCTCTTTACTTCCCTCAAATCATGAGAGTATCATAATGGGTGACTTCAATATTAATTGGACAACTAAGGACGTCACCCCCTTTCAGGATGCCACTGCCGACCTGGATCTGACTCAGGTTGTCAGTAACCCAACTTGCCACAACCCCTTCACCGGCTCTTTGACTTTACTTGACCTAATTTTCACAAATCACCCAAACAGGATCTCTTCGGTCACGGTCCTCCACAACACTTTCAGCAACCACTCGCCAGTCCTATTCACCTTGGCCTGTAAAACCTCCAAACCTCCTTCTAAGTTCATTTACCACCATAACCTAAAATGGGGCAAACTAAAGCTCCATCTCCAGCACTGGGACTGGTCCCCTGTATACTCTGCTCCGGACGTTGACACAGCCCTCGACCAATTTATCCATGCCTTTAACACTGCCTGTGATAAGTTTGCCCCGCTCACTAAATCTCTGATCAATGGCAACCCGCCCCCCAGGATCTCCCAACAGCTCTTCAATATGATGCGTCACCGTGATGCCCTCTGGCAGATTGCCATTGACATGAGCAGGCCCACAGACAGGAAAAGATACCGCAAGGCTAGGATCAAACACACCTGGGCCATATGCAAGGCCAAGACATCCCACTACCAAACGTCTCTTGCATCCTCCTGGGGCTCTGGACGACAATTCTGGAACAACATCAGATAACTTAACAGTAAGACCAGGACCCCCCCAACTCCTCAAAGTTAGTGGTACCACCACCTCTGACCCCACACTTATTGCTGATGCCCTCAATCACTCCTTCTCTGACTTAAGCCACATACTTCACCCCAACTTCTTTGACCTCCCTTATTCTCCTCCCTCCCTCCCTCCTCCAGTTCCCCCATTTCACCTTAAGACCCTATCCCCTCAGGAGGCCAAACCATACATTTTAAAAGCCACAGGCAACTCTAGGTTCAGCAGCGACTCACTGGACCTCAAAATGCTCCAACTCTCCATGAAGTACTAACACCACTCACTTACATCCTCAGTCGCTCCCTATGCCTTGGTATATTCCCTACCCGCTGGAAAGCTGCATCCATCACCCCCATACACAAAGGTGGAGATACTACAGCAGCTGGGAATTACTGGCCCATATCCACTCCCCCCTCACCCCTCTCCAAGACCCTGGAACAAATAGTGTCAGACCAGCTCACAGAGTACCTATCCAAATATAATGTTCTCTGTAAGGAACAACACGGTTTCTGCAAAGGGCACAGCACTAACACAGCCCTACTGGAATTCTCTTCCCACCTGCACTCTGTCCTTGACAAAGGGCAATTAGCTGGAGCAGTATTTGTAGACCTATTGAACGCCTTTGACACTGTCAATCATGACCTTCTTCTAACCACCCTTCCTGCACTAGGTCTCTCTCAGGACACCATACGCTGGTTCTCTGACTACCTCTAGGCAGATCTCAGCATGTTAAAATTGGGGACACCCTCTCCTCAAGCCTGCCCATTAGAACCAGGGTATCCCAGAGATCCGTCCTGGGCCCCCTCCTCTTCAGTCTCTACCTAAATACCCTCCCCTCTGCTTGCTCTGATAATTTACTTCTCTATGCCAATGACGCCATCCTCTACAATTCACACTCAAATCCCTCTACCCTCCAATACTCCCTTCAAATTGCCTTCATAGAAACTGAACAATGGTTCACTAACCAGAGGCTAGTAATAAACTACAAGAAAACCAAGGTCATGACCTTTACTCATCACCAAAACCCCCTTAGACTCCTTTGCCCCACCATTCTCAACTCCAATATGACCTTTCTCGAGACAGTTAACACCTTCAAATACCTTGGCATCATTCTGGACTCCTCCCTCACTTTTCATCAGCACATCCACCTCCTCTCCTCAGCAATCAACACCAGAACTGGCCTATTGCACCATTACAAACACTGTCTCCCCCCCGATTCCCTCCGGGTTGCTGTCTCTTCCTCTATTCTCTCACTCCTTGTATATGGGATACTAATCTATGGGGCAGCAGACACCACCTCCCTTAGCAGGCTCAGAGTATCCCTAAATAAAGCCTGTCACCTCGCCCTTGGTTGTGACCAGTCCACACATATGTGTACCCTGTGCAGCTCAATTTACTGGCTCAACTTTGACAATAGACTAAAATTCCAAACCTGCCTTATGGCCAAAAACATTGCCCTCAGCCTGAAGGCATTAGTCAGACCCACCCCTGCCATCAGAAGCACCCGCAGCTCCCCCAGATCTCTCCTACAAGTTCCCAGAGGCCGTACCTCCCTATTCCAGTGCTCCTTCATGTACCGTGCCCCAACTTGGATGAACTCTCTTCCTCACTCACTTGTCTCTAGTACAAGACTCAGAGAGTTCAAGACTGCTTTAAAGGACCAACTCAGAGTGGCCAGTCCCTGCAACTGTTACTAAGCCCCCACACTATTTGACAAGGGACCCTCCCCCCAACCTTAACTCCCCTTCCAGGTCATCTGAGGATAACTTGTATATGGTTTCTAGCTCACTCTGATTATTGATGTACTCTGAATATTTGATGTTTTATACCTTTATTGAAACTCTGTCATGTTTTTTTATTATAATATCTCTGACCTCAGTGAAAGTTTACTGGCATATGCTGCAGCTGTCATTAGACCACTGCCACCTGTCCCCTGTTTATGCCACTGTATACTGTCCCATGTTGACCACTGTTTTTGCCACTGTACACTGTACCATGTTGTTTTTTATTCACAATTCTGTTCTGTTGTGTCTGTCTATGTAATTGTTACTGACCTAGAACCTTTGTAAATGAGTCCTTGATTCTTTAGGTAATTTCCATAGATTCAATAAAATAAATAAATAAAATAAGTAATTTACTGGTTTGGTGAAAGTAGTGATGCACTCCATGATTCTATAAAAATCTCACTGGAGATATAGGAAAGGAGGGGCTCCTCCAAATTTTGGGAAATGTAGGTCACTACCTGTATTTAACCATCATGGTCCGGGGGTACCCTGACCTCAGTGTGGTTCTTCTGGTTCCCTGTACTGCCTATCCTTAAACCGCTCCCACTGGGACCATAGCTCTGTATGACTTTCTAGGGTTAAAGGCAAAGTGGCAGTCATTTTTTCAGTTCTATTAATGTCATCTACTAGGACTGTGTGAATACCTTTTCCCAAATATTTGGCTGAATATTCGATATTCAGGCTTCAGGTATTCATTATTCAGTCAAATATTTGGGTATTCTGCTAAAAACAAAAAAGGAAAGAAACAGAACCTATCCTTCTCCCTAGTGCAGATTGTTTCAAACTGAAGCCCCCATCCCCCACCCTCAGGTAGCACTCATATCCCCCCTTCTCCTCTCCCTACAGAACCCACATTGTGTTAAATAAATGTAAGTCAACAGGCGGCTGGCACAATCTGCTTGCCCCCACAGCCAGCCATCGACTTTTGTTACTGCTTCAGCAATCATTCCGGGTGTCAAGCACAGACAGGAACCAGTCCCTCAGCTGCCCCCCACCACCACACGGCAGCCAGCTGTATGGCAGAGTGGAAGAAGGCGACCAACACAGCCCACCTTCCTCAGTCCACAGCTGAATGAATAAAGATACCACCATGCTTGGGTTGCATAGTAAAGAAGGAGAAGAAGAAGAAGAAGAAGAATCAGCTTTTATATAGTGCTTTTCATATACAGTATCCTAAATCTCTTTACAAACATTGCTAGACTGTTAGTGAAGTGACTGAATAAATTAGTAAAATCAGCTGATCACGTGATCAACTGGTTTTACTGTGCAACTCATAAGAAGGTGGATGGCCATGGACTGAGGAGGGCAGGCTGTGTCGGTCAGCTTCTTCCAGTCTGCCATGCGGCTGGCTGCTGGTGTGGCAATGGGGAAGGAAGTGGCTGAGGTACCGGGTCTTGTCTGTACTTGGCTCCTGGAATGATAGCTGAAGCAGTAATGAAAGTCATTGGTCAGCTGTGGGGGCAGGCGGGTTGTTCTGGCTGCTCTGTGACTTACATCTGTTTAACACAATGTGGATGCTCTTTTGGAGGGGGGAGAAAGGGAGATCTGGGTGTTACCTGCGGATGGGAGGGAATGGGGGGGCTTCAATTTGAAATGATCTGTACTAGGGAGGAGGGTGGGGGCTGTTTCTTATTTTTCTTTTTTGTTTTTTAAACAAGTGTTTCCCGAATACAGAATGAATGGTACTACTATTCATTATTCAGGATCTGAATAATGAATAGTGCATTATTCCTGGTATTCAGGAAATAATATTCAGACCATGCACAGCCCTATCATCTACATGGCTGGTCCAGGAATTAACAGATGGAGCACATCTTTGCAACCAGTTTATTGTAATACCTCTGAAGGCAGCATTGGTTAGGATTCTTAAGAAACCCAGATTTTTTTGTTCCCACACCCTAGGAATCTGATCCCCAAGATTAGGTTTTTAAATTCAAATGGAATTGGGGAGTCCCGCATGTCAGAAATCAATCTGTGTATATGTGTCCAATAGTGCTGGACTATTGAGGATTCCCAGAATATATAATGATGTAAGCCCATGTCTCCACATTCCCTCCAACATAAGTTGGAACCTCCACTTCTGAAATGATGGATTATCATGGAGATGTGAAAGAATCTTGTCATGCATTTAGAAATGTTAGCTCCCTACTCACTTTGTTAATTAGGTCATTAGTTGTGAGAGAGTGTCTCGCCTGTAGAAACCTAAACAAATCCTGCCTTGGAAGACCATATTTCTCTTGTAGCACTAAGAATGGGACACAAGTCCTATTTTGGATCAAGGAGTTGTATCTCGCCAGAGAGGCTGTATTCCACCATAGGAATCCTGGATCTCTGCATGGTGGGTGAAAATCAGGGTCTCCTATTATACTTGTGAATGGGCTTGTTTCACATTGTGCTCTAGAAATCCTTCTTGCTATTAATAATTCCTTCAGGGTGTGTTTGGTCCAATGGTTTTGGATGTCAGATCATGTCCCTGTGGTAATGGTGACTTGTGGAAGGCTATTGGACATGTTGCCTAACACTATATCTTGTGGCTTAGCGTTTATTTGCTTTACACTGTTTAGTTCACATAACTACATACTGTATTATGCATAGCTGTGTCAACAGCTTAATCTGGTTCAAGATCAGTTGGCATTCATCTGTATCCCCTTCCCCCGGGTCGTGCCTGAAAATAGGCAGGATTTGTCTAGTGCACTTACCCGGTCAACAAAAAACTAAATAAAAAAAAATTGTTATTTAATTGCTGTATGAAGTTTATTTTGTTAAGCCTTACTCTGTTGTAAAATCAAGCGTACTTACCCTTGTTCCCTTCCCCCAGGATGCATCTGGAAACAAGCTATTTTTAGCTCTGTATGCCTTTCCTGGTGAAACTTTTCAAGTAAATAATAAATAAATAGAAAGGGGCACAGATAGAGGCTGGCTCAGTTCTACTTCCAGCCACCCAGTGTCAGATCTTTGTTTTGTCCATGCCATTACCAGCACCCATTGTGCAGCAAATTAATACAGTTGTAAGTCAGGCATAGCCAGTCCCCCTTGTTCTCTTGGGTGGGTGAGGAGTCTCCTGCTGACCCTATGCTCAATTTTCAATGCCCCAAGATGGATTCATGGTGCTTTTGCATCACAAAGGACTGATGCAAGGGGCTCCCATGCCACACTGTGCATCAGTCCCAATTTTAAAATGTTGGCTGCACCTGAAGGGGGGCCTCCTGTGTCAGCCAAGCTTGTGCAATGCTTGTGGCAGATGCACAGCTGTGCCATGGTGGAAGAGGGTTTATGCAACAATGGTTCTGCAACATTCCCTAAACTGGGATTTTCAAAGCTCCCCCATGGCTGCAGGAATTGCCAGGGTTAGACCGGCCACAGCTGGTCTAACAGCCCCATGTGCCACCATGGTCTGAAGGTGTAGAAGGGCCACAGGACCCTGCAGCATGAGATGGCCACCTGTTGCACACAGGGGCATGCACACATGGTATGCATAGCACAGGACAGAGCAGAAGCCCACAGGTAGTGTCTCCACTGATCAGTCTGGCCAAGGTCTACTGTGTGCACTCCAATATGCATATATCAGGATACGAGGGGGAGGACACAAATGCCGCGGCAGACATGGGTGTAATGCAGACTGAGTCACATGCCTGCTGGGACTGGAGCTGACTGCATGCATGACACTTTGGGTTGGTAGCGGAGGCAGCTGGCATGACGGTCCATGTCACTCACTGCAACACTGTAGCACCCCAGTGCACCTGTCCCCCCCCCCAGGACCCCTTGCTGTGCCAGCGCCCGGATACACCCAACAGCACCCAGTGGAGTGTCTGCCATGCACAGATGCCTGGTTCCTCAGGGCTACTGCATAGTCCTGGGCAAAGGTCATATATGGGGGAATGTCACTGCATCTGTTGGCACTAGGTGCAATGGCCAGCACACTGATAGGCACCCCCTACTTGGCCTCCACATGTAAACTGTGTGTCTGACTGTATATGTTGGACAGTATTCAAGCTGTTCTGAGGTCTCATGGTACTGGGCTGGTGAGTCCTTGCATTAGGAAGTCATGGAAAGTCCTATAAATGTCAGTTGCTAAGCACCGTATGTTGGCACCTCCCCACACACTCTAATTGCATTATGAAAAGTCCTGCTGGCTTGAGTCTGACACATGTGGTGACACTGAAACACATAGACAGATACACTGAGGGGACTTAGAGTTATGGAACACTTCTGGGGTTCCATATGTGTCACTTCCATTATGGTGCTCCCTGTTGCCTTGCATGCAATTTTAATCCCATGGCTAGCTACTCATGTCGGCCCTTTTGCTCTGTTGTGCTATTTTTCACCCCCCCTTTCCCTGGTGTTCCTGCCAACTGTATCCACATGCCACATGCCTAGTGCAATACTTTTGTCCTCTTGTTTTTGTTCCTGGCAGTCTCTTTCCATAGGATGTGTGTCATATATGTGTTTCTTGATATGTACCTCCTCCCACTGGACAGCAGCATGTGCAGGCTTCCTGAATAAGGAGATCTGCCACATCTCTCCAGCTGCACCAACATGGACATCACAGTGTACTGTGCATCTGTATCACGGGTACTGGTGGGTTGGACATTTCTGTTATGTGACCTGCACTCAGTACATCTGTTTAATAAGCTTCTATGGCTGACTGTTTTTGGGGCCACGGCCCACAGTAGTCAGTATTGGCAGGCAGGCACATGCCTCAACTGGACATATCGATGCTACATACTCTGCCCACCTCATCAGATCTGCTGGACACTGCCCAGACCTTGCAGACCATGGTACGGGTATGCTACAATAGCTATGGTCCCAGACCATGATGACATCTCCCACAGGGGCATACGGACCATGAGCATGTCCCAGGGGTACACATTGCCATACAAGGTTGCACACTGTAAGGCTGTCTTGATACTGTTCACAGCAGTAGCCACATCCCCTATAGTAGTTCATCCAGATGGGGAACCACTGCAGGGTGTCTTTTTTGCAGTGAGTCATCCTCAACCTACTGTTCCACAGATGCAACTTTTGTTCTCTGCATTCTGGGGGCAGCATCCACACATCTTTGGGCAGACATTTATGGAAGCCCAAGGGAACTTCCTGCAGGGCTTCCAAAGGAAGACACCAGTGAATCCAGGAAGAGAGGGCAGAGAAGATGTAGTGAAGTGAGAAAGAAACAGTGACACCTAGAGGTAGGGAGGAAAACAGACATGGACATCCAGAGCTGCAGAGGGCTGGTAGTGAGGCAGACACTCTGTAGACTAGGGTGCCCCTTCTGCAGGACAGTAGTTGAATTACGGAGGGAGCTATGGCAGGCAAGAGAAGAGAGCACAAGGTTGCAGAGGAGACTGAATTAGGGATACCCTCCCCTTACCCACCCACTCCCCCAAAGGCCAACGTGTCCTAGGGTATGGAGGTTGGTGGGAAGGGGCAGCTGGGCACCTAAAGCTAAGATGGGGAACCGCCAGCCACATGCCATCCACATGCAGAATCGTTTCTCCGCCCCCTTCCCTTGCTGTGGGATAGAAACCAGGTGAGGAAGAAGGAAGAATAGAGCAGGACAAACCTGATACAAGAAAGCAGAAAGGAGGTGCAAGGAAGGAGAGGAAGAATATATAAAACTACAGGAAGATTCTGGTCATGGGAGACTCTATTTTGCAAGAAGTGGAGGCACAGTCCAACAGTGTGAAGGGAGTTGAAACCACAGTGAAATGCATGCCAAGAGCATCTGCAAGGAAAGCTAATGACAGAATAGGATGGCTGGTGAGACAAGATCAGGATTTTGTGGGGATCAGTGTCCACCTTGGGACAAATGAAATAGCAAATAGGACTGCAGAAGAAGCCAAGGCAGATATAAAGACCCTGGGGGAGAGCCTAAAGGAGTACTCAACACATCTGGCCTTCTCGGAGGTGTTGCTGGTTTAGAAGGGCAGAAGTGAGGACATGATCAGGAATGAAGAGATCAGGGAATTCAACTGGTGGCTCCAGGTTTGGTGCGCAGACGATGGGATGCACTACACTGGAGATTGGGGGACCTTCTGGGACAGGACGTTCTCAAAGCATGATGTTCCGCATCTCACCAGAGAAGGAGCAAGAGTGCTAAGGCAGAAGTTGGAGGTCTTCTTGGAGGGTTTAAGCTGGGAGGTCTCCAGCACAGAGAAGAAGACCTGAATGAGGACGCAGCAGAAAGATACAAAGAAAGGGGATCGGCAAATGGAAGGGAACCCCCCACCCGACATCAGACTAAAGGAAACCAGCATGGCCACAAGCAAGGAGTGGCCATAGGTAAAAAAGGAGGGACCTCAGGTAAAGGACAGGAGGGGCAGACACAGAAAAGTGGGGTGGTATTGGGGTTATAGTGGGGGGGGGCCGTGATTGGAAGGCTATGTGCACCACTACCTACAGCCTGAGTAACAAAATCCTGGAACTTGTGGCATTAATGACCTCCGAGGACCTGGATATCATGGCAGTCACAGAGACATGGTGCAATAGCAACCATGCCTAGGAGCTAGCCATTCCAGGGTACACACTGCACAGGCAGGACAGAGAAGGCAAGAAGGGAGAAGGGGTGGCATTGTACATCAGGGAAGGGATAAAAGCAACAGTCCCATAAGACAAGGAGGGAAAAGTAGAGACACTGTGGGTAACCCTGGAGGTGGGGAGGGGAACAGTACTTAGAACAGGAGTGATATACAGGCTTCCAGAGCAGGTGGAGGATATAGACAGAGAAGTGCTGGAGACTATACAGAACATGGCAACAAAGGGTGAATTTCTACTGATGAGTGACTTCAACTTGCCAGATGTGGACTGCAGCATTGCGGCAGCAGCCTCAGCCAGGAGTAAGGGATGCCTGCAATCCCTGCAAGGGGCAGGTGTCACACAGCTAGTGAGGGAACCTACAAGGGAGAATGCAATTCTGGATCTTGTCCTAAGCAATGGGGACAGGATAAAGGAAGTCACAGTGGGAGAGAACCTAAGGACTAGTGACCATCGAGCTGTGGGGTTCACCATAAGGAAGTTGCAGGAGGCTAGCCAAACAAGGATTAGAATCCTGGATTTCAGGAGGACAGATTTCAGTAAGATGAAAGACGAATTCAGAAAGGCTATGCAGGGATACGATGAGATAAGGGGAGTGGTGGAACAGTGGGATAAGATAAGGGAAGCCCTGCACCTAGTAGCAAACCATTGCGCCAGGCCCTGCAGCAAGAGGAAAAGAAAGAGAAACCACTGTGGTTCTTGAGGGGGAGTAGCAGAGCTAGTAAGAAGAAAAAAGATGGCATTTCTGAGGTACAAGGCAACACAAAACAAGGAGGACAGCAAAAATACTTGGAAAAATGAAGGGAAGGGAAGTGAACAAGGCAGTAAGGGCAGCAAAGGCTGAAATTGAGGAAAAGTTAGCTACATCGGTGAAGGAAGGAGGGAAGGCATTCTTTAGGTATATTAGTGAGAGGAGGAAGATGGGGGATTGTGAGACTTGGAGAAGAGAGAGGCAGGATCATGGAGAAAGACATTCACAAGGCGACCGTTCTCAACAAATTCTTCTGCTCCGTAATTATGGAAGAAGGCAATGGGGATGGTCCCCCATTAATGGAGAAGGGGTTGACATTAGACCCTTTTCAGAGGACAGAGTAAAAACAGCATTAGAACGGCTTAAGGTAAATAAATCTATGGGACCAGATGGGATATACCTGAGGATCCTAAAGGAGCTCCAGGAGGAACTGGCTAAACCTCTGGCTTAACTGTTCAGTGGATCACTGGAAACAAGCATGGTTCCGGAGGAGTGGAGGAGGGCACAAGTGGCACCCCTGCACAAAAGTGGTAGCAAGGAGAAGGCAGGAAACTACCGCCCTGTCAGTTTGCCCTTGATAGAAGGTAAAATGATGGCAAACCTGCTTAAGGAAAGGCTGGTGGCCCACCTAGAGACAAGGGGGCTGCTGGACCCATGGCAACAAGGATTCACGGCAGGGAGGTCATGCCAGACCATGACTGAGTTCTTCGAGTGGGTGACAAAGGAAATAGACCAGGGCAGAGCAGTAGATGTGGCCTATCTGGACTTCAGGAAGGCCTTTGACATAGTCCCACACAGAAGACTAATCCACAAGCTGGCAAATCTGGGGGTGGGGACAGAGGTAGGTCATGTGGGTTAGAAACTGGTTGAATAACAGAACACAAAGAGTGTTGGTAAATGTGGTTGGCTCACAGGAGATGGGTAACAAGTGGCGGACCTCATGGATCAGTGCTGGGACCAGTGCTCTTCAATGCCTTCATAAGCGATATTGCAGAGGATCTAGAAAGGAGGGTTAGCCTGTTTGTGGACAATACAAAGCTATGTAACAGGGTAGATGGACAGGAAGGTATAGAAAAAATGAGGAGAGATCTGAAGAGGCTAGAAAACTGGTCCAAGGAACGGCAGTTGCGTTTCAATGCAAAAAAGTGCGAGATTATATACCTGGGGAGAGGGAATCCTATGGTCGAGTATGAAATAGATGGGGTAACACTGAGGCCACCACAGAGGAAAGGGATCTAGGGGTAGTCATAGAAGACAACCTCAAAGTGGCTAAACAGTGCAACAAAGCAGTCAGAAATGCTAGCAGAATACTAGGGTGCATAGGGATGGGTATAACAAGTAGAAGGCGGGAAGTGTGGTACCATTGTACAACTCCCTAGTAAGGCCTCATCTGGAGTATTGTGTTCAGTTCTGGAAGCCCCATCTCCAAAAAGAAATAGACAGGATGGAGGTAGCCCAGAGGAAGGCAACAAAACTGGTGTCCAGGATGCAGCATAAGTCATATGAGGAGAGACTCAGACTTCTTAATATGTACTCCCTGAAGGAAAGGGGGGGGGACACGATAGAGACCTTCAAGTATCGGAAGGGGATCAACAGGGTACCAGAGGGGACCATCTTTTACATGAAGGGAAACAGCAGAACAAGGGGGCACAGCATGAGACTAAAAGGTGAAAACTTAGGGGGAACTTGAGGAAATTCTACTTCACGGAAAGGGTGGTGGAGAGATGCAACAGTGTCCCCCAGGACGTGGTGGGGGCAGCCATGGTTCAGGGATTCAAGAATGTGTGAGATAGGCACATGGGAATTATCAAGCTAGGGCAAAAGAGGGGGAGCTCGACATAGCATCTAGGGTACCTTAAGCATTAGAAAGAGGGATAGGGCAGACTGCATGGGCCACAAGGCTCTTGTCTGCCAACAGCATCTTTGTATCTATGTATCTATGTAGGTGTCCCACACCAAGGGATGACAGCTGCCTCTGTCTGTCCTCTCCCGTGCATTATCTGTTTGGTGCATGCGACTGCTTGTGGTAACTGCTGGGACTTTGGCACCAGGACTGCTGTTGTACCAAAATACAGCACAGGGTCCCTGGTGCACCTGGTTTTGCCACAGGTGGCCTCATGATGCAACTTGCGTCACTCTCCCAGCTCTTTGAAAACTGACCCCCCTGTGCCTGTCCTTGGACCAGACAAATGTCAGAATCATTTTCTGCAGTTTTCCCTAAAAAAAAAAAACTCTGGTATTTTTACTGAAAGTGCCTGGAAAAGAGGCAGGATGTTCATCATCAGAGTAGGAAACTTTCCTCCTACACTTAGTGGGAGCAAGTCCCATCTGGCTATATCTGCTTTTATGTCACACAGTAACTTTTTAAGATTAAGGGAAAACAGAGAGGCCAAGTCAGGGGAGATCCTCACTCCAAGGTACCTCATAATATTTTTGTGCACCTACTTAATAGGGAACGAGTCTCTGAATCCTGGCAGGCACTTAATCTGATTGCCTTGGATGTGTCATAATTAATGTTATAGTCAAAGAACTCTCCATATTGTGCCAGCTCTTTTGGTAGGGCCAGTACTGAGATCTCTGGTGAATTTAAGAAGAATAGGGAGTCATCTGCATTGAGGGGCACTTTGTGTCCTCTACCCCCAGCTGTTAGTCCCCTGATTTCCTTGTTCTGTCTTGCTGCTATCACTAGTGGATCTATACAAACAGCAAACAGTGGTGGGAAGAGTGGGCAACCTTATCTAGTACCTCTCATTAGGTGGAAGCATCTGGATTGAATCCCATTTACTTTCGCTGCCACCTGAGGCAAGGCATAGACGGCTCGGACACATGTCCTGAAATGGTTCCCCATTCCCATGTCCTCTTAACGTGCTGTGAAAGAATGTCCAGTTCACCCAGTCAAATGTCTTTTCCACATCCATAAACACTGCAACAGCTTGGTCAGAGGACTGGCGTTGCTAGGACATTACATTCAAGCAGCATCTAATGTTATCATGGATTAGTCTCTCGTTGTCTTATCCAGGTGAGCAAGGGATCCCATACTGCTTTGCAATCTAGTAGCTAGGAAAGACCTAAATATTTTTTGGTGAACATTTAATAGGGATATAGGCCTATACAACCCACACTCTGTGGAATTCTTCCCAGGTTTCAAGTAAGGTGATCTGAGTGTATTGCCTGGATTGGCGGGGGCTCTTCATCTTCTGAACTGCTCTGCATGTTCTGCACAGGTGCAGCATGAGATCATGTATGACTCCCTTATAAAATTCAGGGGCCGGACTGTTGAGGCCTGGTGCCTTACCTGACTTCAATTTGCTAATGGTACTATGACTCTCCTCCACAGTAATAGGACTTTCCAATGTTTCTTCGGCCTCCACCGAAATACTCTTGAGAGCGATCTTGCTGAAAAAGGCATCAAGTTTTTGTTGAAATAAAGGGATTGGATCCTGGGAGTAGAGATTCTGATAGAAAGAGCCAAATAAATATGAAATTTTACCAGGATCAAATTCAAATTGCTGTTACCCACCTGTTTCACGTAGTCAGACCACTGCACTGTTTGCAGATTCCTTTCATAGCTGCCGCATTGGATGCTGCCTGCTTTGCTTTCTGCCTCACAAAAGTAGCATAACACCCCTTTAATTTTGCTGTTCAATATCTTATTAATGTATTTCAGCTTGCCTCTAATTTCTTTTTTTACCTCCTCATTTAGGACAATTTTATGTTCAGCGTCCAGACTGAAAATTTGCTTTTCTAGCTGTAGCCGTTCTTTTATTTATTTATTTTTTTTTTGAGCTTTGATGCAAAACCTGTTGTCCGGCCTGTGACGACTGTTTCCAGAACATCCTACTCCCCAGATTTTATTTGTGGCTCCAGTCTGATACAGTGCAGCATATTCTTCAAGAGCAGCTTCTTACTTTCCATTACCCCACCCCCAAACATATAGTAAACATTACCTGGCTCCAAGTGCAGTAGAGAGTATCAGGAATTTTAATTCATTACTGCCTGTATTTAACATTTGAAGAGATTGTATTTGGCTCTGTGGAGCCAACAGCCAAAATGCTGCTACATCCCGTACTGTGAGACATGCCCCTGTGCTCACATGTTTCATGATGTCAGTAAATGGAGAGCATGGGGTCACACTCCAGAGAATACAATAAGGATGACGTTTAACTGCCTTTTCTTGTATTTTAGAGTTCCGATTTATGACAAATCAAGGCCACTGCTCAACTAACAAGTCCAGCTCTGAAAAACCTGACTCCTTACACATCTTTTTAACTTTAGTTTTTCTTTAGAATTTTTTCTGCTTTCCCATAGTCGGCATGGCGGTGAGAGGAGACTGCAGCTGTGCAGCGATGTAGAGCACAGGTTCCCCAGCTCACCCCACCAAGGTGCCAATCTCCATTAAGGAGCCTAGTTTTTCCCATCATCAGGACACTCACCCATCATGTCAAGGCTCAGTTGATCCTGAAGTGATTCAGCATCTAGTCATCTGCCTTTTGGTGTGGGTGCAGCATTGAAGTCAGAACCTCTCTGCCACAATCTATCATCTCTTACGCGCTACACCTTCTGAGTTTCTGTATCAGGACTGTCAGCCAGCCCTGCACTTTAGTAATGAGTTGTATTGAGTTTATTGATACCGAGGCAAAACATTAGTAAGGCTGAAGGTTGGGCAGCAGGTGTTCTCCCCCACCTGGCCACCGTTCCCAAGCCATTTTAGTTAACTGCAGCATCCCTCATTGCCATTTTGAGGTGTCTGCTAGTCCGCAGTCACTAGATTTCCAGGCTTAACTGTAATACTTTACATGCCATATGAAAGTTGTAGGGTTGGAGGTCTCAAAGGCCCCCCACAGAAGCTGTGACACTTGTGTCACCCTCTGTATAGGTTTCCCCCACTGTCTCCCCACCCTCACGGTGTTTGCAGAGATTTGCTTATAACTATTCGACTTCCTTATTTTCCATGGCATGAGGACTAATGGCCATGAGTAAGGCTAAAACAGCTGGCCAAGAGTTAAACAGAGCTGCACCACTCACCCACCTCCCTCCCCACGCTCAGCAATGTGGTATCTTTAAGGTGCGGTATGTGCACCACTCACCTACCCTCCCTCCCCACGCTCAGCAATGTGGTATCTTTAAGGTGCAGTATGTGCACCACTCACCCTCCCTCCCCATGCTCAGCAATGTGGTATCTTTAAGGTGCGGTATGTGAGAAATACTAACTCACGTTTTATCACCCTTACATAGGTGTACTGATTGCCTTTCTCAGCTGAGCTCTGCCATTGCTACCTTGAACCACAGCTGGGTGACAGACCACTAACCTCAAAATTCACCTTTATCCCCTTATAGGAATAGAAGTACCCATCGTTCTGAGCCCTCTTAGTAAAGATTAAAAGGGGACTAGAGTGCTGAGAGATAGATTACCCTGCCATATTGGAGCTTTTACCTTCCATGACCACTTCTGCCCAGTAGTTGTCATTATCCAGGTGGGCTCCAATGCAGCAGAGAGAAATCAGTGGCGGATGCAGGGGAGACTATTAGTGCACCCAGGATCATTCAAATTTCAGCATCCGTGTCAAGAAGAAAAATAAATGAAACTCTTTTTCTCCCTTTTTTTCTTTAAATAAATAAAAAAATACACAATGGGCTGAACTGAGTTACATCAAGTCCCGTTGCCCAGCATTGCATGCTCTGTCCCCTTGCCACATGCAGTCTGACACGACCCCAGTTGTAGCCTCCATCTCCCAACATTGTTTTATTGACCAGCTCTTTACCTCAACATGCCTGATGTGCTGTCTACTGCATGTCCCAGTTAAACTGGCCCTTTAGTTCAGCCCCTTGGAACCACCAGAGTCATGTGAAAAACAAAAGGATATAGGACTGTTCGCCATTACTGAATCTGTCTGTTCTGACATTCATGGCAGCTTGCTTTGCTATCAGGCTGGACTGCAGAACAGTCATACCGCCTGCTTGAGGCTTTGAGGGGGATGTCTTGTTCGTGTGGTTCTTGCCTCTTTTCCTGGGGTTCGATGCCATTTTCCATAGTTCTGGGTTGGGGAATTCTTCCGTGGCAGGGTTCAGGGCTGACAAGAGCTCAAGTGGCACTCCCAACCTATTTGGCAAGGTCCTGGCTTGAGTAAGGGTACGGAAAACTGTTGACCTTCATCAAGGAAGATTTTAAACTGCTCTGGGACCAGGATTTGCATTCTTGATGTTTTTCTCGGCCAAGTGCTATCAGATTGCCAGGAGTGCACACCTTTTTTGAAGAGTCATTAGGGATAAAGTCATGTTTAAAGAAGAGCTTTTTATCATGAAAGATGATTTCTTTCTTGCTGCATGCTTTAACAAGCATTTGTCAATGCCGAATGTCTGCTTGTTGGTATTAGCATTGGAAATGCAGGAGTTAGACAGATGCAGAACAGGAATGGCAGTGAAGTATTGAAGTTCACACCAACCCCACCTCCATCCTGTAGAGATGGACAGGCATTGGGGTAAGTGTTTGGGTCATCGCCCATGACGGTCATGCCATGTCACCTCACCTCACCCTATTCTGCAGACACCAACACGTGTTGAGGTGTGCCTTAGGGTGTCTGGCTTTATAGTCACCCCATTCCATAAGGACATACGCTGAAGTGGGTGCAGCATAGGAGAATGGGGTGAAGTCTGGGGTCGAAGAGTCCAAGGTACACCTCGATGCCTGTCAGTAGTGGGGGGTGGGGGTGGGATGGCATGAATACAGTCAGCAATCCAAAGGCACACCCCGATGCCTGTCAGTCTGTACAGGGTAGGACGTTATGGGTAGAAACCCTAACGCTTCCGGCATTTGTTGGTATTTGCACTACAATTTTTCAACATGGCCCTTTTGTGACCCCACCTCATGAAAGCATTTGGGACCACTTCTCATGAAGAGTGGCAGTGTGATTTAGTCAGTGTATCCTGAACATTGAGTTCCAACAGCGATAGTGCCATTCTGCGCCACATGTACGAAAACACAGATCGGGCAGGATGTGAAGAATGACAGCTGTGCCATCCATAGGAAGGTGTGAAGAGATGGCAATGTTGAAAATCTGTAGTGGGAATATTAATGCTCGCATTTCCGAGCATACATGGAAACTGCGTAACGCATGCGCGTAACACAGTCATTTTATGGACTTTCATGACCAAATTTTCAACATAGGTATTTTAGGACCTCTGCTCATGAACAGTGTCACTGTGATATTCTTAATGTGTCCTGAACACTGATTTCCCACATCAACCACGCTATTCTGTGCTGGAAGTGTGAAAACACATTTCGGCCAGGATGTGAAAAGTGACAGCTGTACTGTTCATAAGGCGGTGCGGAAAAATGGCAATGTTTAAAATCTGGAGTGAAAATATTACAAATGTGCGAAGTTACGAGTGTGCGTGAAAACTGCACAACGCACGTTCTTAACACAGTCATTTTAAGGACTTTCATCACAAAATTTTCAACATAGACATTTTAGGAACTCTAATATTTTTTCTCTGCTGATTAACTCTGCTGATTTTCTTAATGTGTCCAGAACACTGATTTCACACAGCGACCGCGGGCAATGTCATTTTGTTAATCGGTCCCAAAAGACGATTACGCGCAGTGACCGCGAAATCACCTTTTGAGACAGAATAACGCCATGACAGTGGCTGAATTCATGAGGAGGGGTCCCAATAACCCTATGTTGAAAATTTGGTGCCAAAATTCCCAAAAATGCCTGAGATATGCACCAAAGTTGAAAAAACCCTATTTACGCCATTATATAGCTTACCGGCATTTCTTCAGTTTACAGTCAGCTTTGAAGAGTGCAGACGTGTTCCCAGTCCACTGAGGATCATCGTGCTGGGCTCCGGAGGTAAGTATGGGGTTGGGGGGATGTGGGGAGGCAGGGTGCACAGAGGGTGGGCGGTGGGGGAGGCAGCAGGGCAGACCGCGAGGGACATTTTTCTGTTTTACAGGAACAAAAAGAAAGAAAACAAGCATTTATCAATGCCGAATGTTTGCTTGCTGGCACTGGCATTGGTAGTGTAGAAGTTACAGAGCTGCATAATGGGAATGGCAGTGAAGTATTGAACTGAAGCCAACCCCACCACCACCCTGCAGAGAGTGGCAGGCATTGGGGTGTGTCTTTGGGTCGTCAGGCATAACGACCACGCCATTTCACCACACCCTACCCTGCAGACACTGACAAGTGTCACGGTGTGCCTGGGGTTTTGGCCCTTATCGCACCCCATTCCATCAGGAAATACGTGAGATGGGTGCGTATAGGAGAATGGGGTGAAGTTTGGTCGAAGAGTCCAAGGCACACCTTGATGCCTCTCACTGGCTGCAGGGTGTGGGTGGGGTGGAATGGTATGAGCATGACAGGCAAGAATCCCAAGTCACACCCCTGATGCCTGTCACCTCTACAGGGTGGGGGCGTTGTAATGAAACCCTAATGCCTCAGGCATTCATTGGTATTTTCACTCCAAATTTTCAACATGGTTTTTTGTGACCCCACCTCATGAACAGTGGCAATATCAGTTTGTTAGCCGAAAACTGCTTTTGCACAGCGACTATGGCATTTGGCACCACAGGTGCAAAACGCATTCCAACAGGATGTGAAAATGACAGCGGTACTGTTCATGGGGAGGTGTAAAAATGGCAATGTTGAAAATCTGCTGCTAAAATCTTAAAAAACTGGTGAAGTCATGAGCGCGTGAAACTGTGCAACACACACCCGTAATGTAACTAGTTTGGGATTTTTACAGCAGATTGTTAACACAGGCATTTTGGGACCTCCGATCATGAACAGTGTCAGTGTGATTTTCTTTATCTGTCCCGAACAATGATTTCCCACAGTGACCACGCATCTCTGCACTGAAAATGTGAAAACACATTTCGGCCATGTTGTGGAAAATGACAGCTGTACTGTTCATAATGAGGTGTGGAAAAATGATACTGGTGAAAATCTGGACTGAAAATATTACAAATTCATGAACCTACGAGGGTGCGTGGAAACTGCGCAATACTCACCCGTAACACAGTCATTTTATGGAGTTTTGACACCAAATTTTCAACATAGCCATTTTAACACCTCTGCTCATGATCAGTGTCACTGTGATTTTCTTAACATGTCCCATACATTGATTTCGCACACCGACTGCGCCATTGTGCGCTACATGGGCGGAAACACATTTTGGGTGAGATGTGAAAAATGACAGCTGTACTGCTCATAAGAAGGTATGGTAAAATGGCAATGTTGAAAATCTGACTGAAAATATTGAAAATTCGCAAACTTACGAAGGCGTGCGAGAACTGGCGAACGATCGCCCTAAAACAGTCATTTTAGGAATTTTTCCACCAAATTTTCAAAATAGGCTTTTGAGAGCCCACCTTATGAACACTGGCAGTGTTGTTTCATTAATCATTCTGAAAGATGATTTTGCTGAGTGGCTGCGAAATCACCCTTCGGCCCGAGTAACGCCATGATAGTGCAAGAATTCATGAGGAGGGTCCCAAAACCCCATGTTGAAAATTTGGTGCAAAATTCCAAAAAATGCCTGAGATATGCAACAAAGTTAAAAGACCCCTATCTATCCCATTATACAGCTTACCAGCATTTTCTCAGTTCGCGGGTCGGCTTTGAAGAGTGCAGGCGGTTCCCAGTCCACTGAAGATCGTCGTGCCGAGCTCTGGAGGTAAGTATGGGGGGTGTGGGAGGCAGGGTGCGCAGTGGGTGGGCGCGAGGCGGGTGCAGACACTGCGAGGACTTTTTGCTTTTCAGGTTTTTTTTTTTTTAACAACAACGCGGGACGCTTGCCACGCTGGGTGGGCTCCCAGCGTGGCAGAAGGGCTGTGGGGGCGTGGAGCTGGCGGGGGACTGGGCACCCCGTTAGCCATGGCATCCGTTGCCACGCTGGGGTGGGCTCTGGCAGTGGCACCTGTACTCGGTGGGGAGACAGTGGAGCCGACGGGGATTGGGCACCCTGTCGCTATAATCATTTTGCCACGCTGGGGTGGGCTCCCAGCGTGGCACCTGGTGCTTTGGGGGCGTGGAGCTGGCGGGATTGGGCACCCCTGTCGGCTGTACAGTGTGGGGGGTGGAAGGCGCGAGCCGCGCGGCGGTGTGCATGCGTGCGTGCATGTGTGTGTGTGGGGAGGCTCTGCTCACTCAAGCGGAGCTCTCCCTTTCAACTGTATGCCACTGCATTTCAGCTGTCATAGATAGCTGGAGCAGTGATTGTCGCCTCGACCACGCCTGCAAACACACTGACTGGAATCAAGAGGCTGACACACCTCTGGAAACCTCGTATGACTACACTATGTTTCTTGCACATGCGTGCAAGCAAACATAAAAACATCTCGGGACTTTTTTTTTTTTGTTAATAGTGAATTTTGGCATGCTGGGGTGGGCTCCCAGTGTGCAAACAGTGTGTTTTGTTTTGGGGGCAGCTGTATCCTAAAGGGGATTGGGCACCCCCTGTTGGCACATATGGGGGGTGCAAGAGTTGAGGATTGGGCACCCCCACTCGGCACACACCTATTTTTTTGGGGGTACATTATGCTGATGGAGAGTGGGCTAACCTGTTGGCAAATTAAACTGGGATGGGGCACATTATGCCAACGGGGAGTGGGCTCCCCCATCGGCACATCAAACTGGGACAGGGACTGAAGCCGACAGGGATTGGGGCCCCCATTGGCAAACAAAGACTGTTTTTAGGGGGCACTTGCTGCCAAGGGGGATTGGGTACCCCCTCGGCAGTGGGGACTGAACAATATTGTCTGTGAATGTGACGGCAAGCCGCCACCATGTTCACAAAAAATATTACACTCACTAGGTAACATTCCACCCTGCAATGATGGGTTGCTCCCTTATTACAGCGGAATGGCTGATGCTGCAATGATGAGGTGTCCCCTGATTGCTGTGGCAAAAATGTTACAAGTTGGTGGCACTTTTGGAAGCCAGTGTCATCAGCACACTGTGCCTCCATTGGTCCACCACAGTGAAGCCTCCAAATGCCTTACCTCTGTTGGCTGCCACACTGCCACGCTTCCACAACCCGCTTCTCTCCTAAGCTGCCACATAATGTTTCTTGTGCATGCACACAGGCAAACATAAAAAGGATTTTTGTTTTTACCCTGTAGTTCAGGAACTGCAGTACTACAGACCTGGGTCTCGCATTTGGTTCTGAGGGTTTTGGTACTAGCGCCCTGTGTGGTCTAATAATATGGATGGTTTCTGGGTCTTGCCAGTTTAGTAATTCTTTCAGAAAGGCTTCTTGGAAGGACTCTATGGACTCCGTCTCAGTCCCTTCTGGGAAGCCGAGGATCCTCATGTTGTCCCTTCTTGACCAGAGCTCTAGGTCGTCAGTTTTCTCAGTTCTCTTTACCTCCTGTGAAGACCCAGTAACACTCTGCCCTGCCATTTGATTACTTCTGTGGCCCCTGGGAGGCCGGTCTCCAGGTCCGTTGTTCTCTGGGAGACCTCTGCCAGGTTCCAGGAGGTCTCACTTACTGATTTTTCTAGTTTGTCTGTAATTGAGATGATTTTATTCCATTCAGAAAACAAGCAATGGGAGGTACTGGTAGATTGTTTGCCTCCTCCCTCAGCACTCCTTTCATTTGCCTGGGCTGAGTTGACATTCCACTGTGGGCCCTGGTATCTTGTTGTTTGGCAGCTGCAGTTTTCTTGACAAATACCTTAATGCTTTCCTTATTTTTGGATTTGGTAGCTTTGTTTGCCATTCTTTAACGCCAGGTTTTAAATAAAGTTGTATCTTTTGTTAAGAAGGTGAATTAAGTCCAGTTTCACTAAGGGAGCCGAGCTGTTTTAAATCCTCATGGCTGAGAAGTAGAACCGGAAGTCCCAGAACTTATCTCTTTATCCTAATGGCAACCAGTTTAATCTATCATACAGACTGCAATGATGTTCCCAGTGTTTAACATGGAGAGCAGATCTGCGCACAGCATTATACATGCAAGTTCATTTGGCTGAAACCCTATCCAAAACCCCCCCAAGCTATACTTCCATAGTCTACTGATGATAACAGACATGTCTGAGCAAGAATCCTATGAGTGTCTTACTTTATACATGTACTTGAATATTTTTTTTTAAATGCATGTTTATTGTATTCTTATGAATACACCATAGGCACATATTACAAGCATACATGAATTCCAGCTACAGCAGTACAGCTTTTTTATGTTGGCGCGCTTGCGCAGCCAACATCTTGCCGTAGTCTAGATTTGGAGGCGTGGTCACTGTTGGATGAATGCAGGGCATGCATCAGTAGGTGCGTCCCTCATTCCCCAATCAGCCTGTGTGTTTGCGCCACACCGTGCATACCTAATGTGGCCATGGGATCAATGAAAGGTCCGCTGCAATGCGAGCTAAGCTCGTCATACATGTGGACCTCAACCCGTCTTTCCTGGCGATGAAAAAGAAAGTTAACATGGCGGAATACTGCTGACTTTGGGGTGCCCAATCCCCTGTTGCATACCCTGGCTCAATGTATATGCCGACAGGGAGCCCTCCCGCGGCATAATGCATCCCCCATTTGTTATGTGCCTTGGGGGTGCCTATCCATCGGCTCTTGCCCTTAACTTCGTTGTGTGCGCAGGGGTGCCCAATCCCCCATCGGCTATAGCATCCCCCCCCAGAAAACACTTAGGTGGCAACCTGGGAGCTCACCCCAGTGTGCCA
The DNA here is from genome assembly GCA_016271365.2 of Neoceratodus forsteri. Taxonomy (NCBI): domain Eukaryota; kingdom Metazoa; phylum Chordata; order Ceratodontiformes; family Ceratodontidae; genus Neoceratodus; species Neoceratodus forsteri. The sequence goes on along the minus strand of CM028130.1, from coordinate 510,047,495 downwards.
AAGCCGCTGCAAAAAAAAATGTCCCACGATGTTTGTTTTTTTTATTTATTTTTTAACCTGTAAAACAGAAAACTATCCCTCGAGGTCTCCCTGCCTGCCTCCTGCACCCACCCACCCACTGTGCACCCTGCCTCCTCACACACCCCTCACCCCATACTTACCTCCGTTGTCCGGCGCGACGATCTTGGGTGGGCCTGGAACACGTCTGCACTCTTCAAAGCCGACCGCAAACTGAGGAAATGCAGGTAAGCTGTATAATGGAATAAATAGGGTTTTTTTCAACTTTGATGCATATCTCAGGCATGTTTTGGAATTTTGGAGCCAAATTTTCAACATGGGGTTTTGGGACCCCTCCCCATGAATTCTGGCACTGTCATGACGTTAATCGGCCCTGAAAGGTGATTTTTGCAGTCACTGCACAGAATCATCTTTTGAGACTGATTAACAAAACGACAGTGTCACTGTTCATGAGGGGGGCTCTCAAAAAGCCTATGTTGCAAATTTGGTGGAAAAAATAAAAAAATGGCTGTTTTACAAGCGTGCATTGTGCTGTTTCCACGCACGCTCATAACTTTGTGAATTTGTAATATTTTCAGTCCAGATTTTCAAAATTGGCATTTTTCCACACTTCCTGATGAAAAGTACAGCTGTCATTTTACATATCCTGGCCAAAATGTGTTTCCACACGTCCGGCACAGAATTGTGCGGTCGCTGTGCAAAATCACTTTTTGGGACAGTTTGAGGAAATGATGGTGACACTGTTCATGAGCAGAGGTCCTAAAATGCCTATGTTGAAAATTTAGTGCCGAAAGTCCATAAAATGACTGTGTTACGAGCGTGTGTTGCGCAGTTTCCATGCACCCATGTAACTTTGCAAATTTACAATATTTCCATGCCAGATTTTCAACACTGGCATTTTTTCACACCTCCTCATGAACAGTACAGCTGTCATTTTTCACATCCTGCCCAAAATGTGTTTCCGCACCTGTGGCACACAATGGCGTGGTCGCTGAGGGAAATCAACTTTTGGGACAGATTAACAAAATTGCAGCGCCACTGTTCATAAATGGAGATCCCAAAATGCCTATGTTACAAATGTGGCTAACAAACTCCCAAAAAATAATTGGGTTATGGATGAGTGTTGCGCAGTTTGTATGCATGCTCATTGCTTCACCAATATTTCATATTGTCACTCCAGATTTTCAACGTTGCCATTTTTTATGCCTCCTCATGAACAATACAGTTGTCATTCTCCACATCCTGCCCAAAAATGTGTTTTCATCCCTCTGTCGCCAAATGGCACAGCCGCTGTGCCAAACCACCTTTCAGCTAACAAAGTGATTGTGCTGCTTTTCATGAAGTGGCCTGACAAGCAGCCCATGTTGAAAATGTGGAGTGAAACTACCACCACACGCCTATGGTGTTAGGGTTTCCAACTGTAGCACCCCACCCGGTACAGACTGACAGGAGTCAGAGGTGTCACTTGGGATCATTGGGATGTAATGCTCACACCATTCCACTCCCACCCTGCAGCTACTGACAGGCATCGTGGTTTGCCTTGCACTGTTCGACTACAAAATTCACCCCTCTCTCCTATACTGCACCCACGTCAGCATATTTCCTTATGGAATGGGGTAAGTATAACACCCAAAGACCCCATACCACACCCCAACATTTGTCAGTGTCTACAGGGTAGGGTGAGGTACAATGGCATGAGCGTAATAGCTGACGACCCAAAGGCACACCCCAATGCCTGTCGCTCTCTATGGGGTGCGGTTGGTGTCACTTCAGTACTTCACTGCCATTCCTATTATGTGTCTCTAGCTCCGGCACTGCCAGTGCCAATGCCAGCGTGACAACATTCGGCATTGACAAATGCTTGTTGTTCTTACTGAGCACAGTAAAAGTTGAAACACAACATCTGAATATCTGTAGTCTGTTTGTAACCACATGGGGGGGTAACACAACTGGCAGTGCAATTATCAGTTTTCTGATTGCTGATTTGTGTTTTGTTGTTCTGAATAGACAATAAAAATGTTTTTTGACTTTCTTTTTATTCCCACCTACTCTACCCTCCTTGTTCCACTCTTTCAGGCTGTTCATGTCCCCCATGCTACAGACGCAGAGTCTGCCCCTAGAGTACCCTCGGCAACTCCTACCTTCCTTCCCTCTTCCTCCGTGGAGTGCCTGCACAGCGGGGTCTGCTCGTAGATCCATGGCTGGATGACCTGGAGCGATCATCATCTAGGACCGCAGAGGGTTGTTTTCCCATTTTCTGTTGTGACCCTTCTTGCATCCCCCTGAGGATACCGGCTCGGGCAAGTTACGTGCTTATGCACTACGCCTGCCAAGTGCCTAACAGCATCCCCACCTTCCCGGCTTCAGCACCACGGAGCCGCCATTACCCCAAAAGTCTGTACTCCTACCGACCCCCAGCGGTGTTGGGTGCGCAGAGCATCCCTAGTATCCCACCCCTGAAGGAGGAGAGCTTCTGTTGGTGCGCTCAATCCTCCTTCCTCCTGCCGACCCCCAGCGACCTGAGCTCGTTCCCGAACCCAGGTCACTGGCGTGGTGTGAGGTGTGGCATCCAGCGCCTCAACCCTCAGTGCCACTGGGCCAGCTGACAATAAAATTTTATTAATAAAAACAAAATAGAGAGAGAGCTGGAAACCCCATGCATAGTCACATTAACCCCTCCCCCCACCTATCAAATCAAAAGCACCAATAAAATTATTTTGCCTCTTAGATCTTCTTATGCCAGGTGATATATCAGGTACTGCACTTGCACCAGGAAGTCCTACTCTACAGGAGATCTGCAATCCATCCCACTCTGGCTGGTGCCCAATACATTACCTTCTCTCAGTCTTCCATCTCATACCTCTTTTGAAATGCAGTCTGTGCAAAGCACTGCCATCTAGTGGTGACAGCTGTGCATCACAGTTAAAAGCCATGCTATGCAGCAGCGTGCAGAGTTTTTATCTGCAGTTCGTGTAGTATGTTCTGAAGTAGGCCAATTTGTGTAGTTTCTTGCTATGTGAATTTTGCAATTGTCACAGCTGTGTTGCACACTTTGTAATTTGCAAGACTTTTACTACTCAAATTGACCTACATTTTTGGCAAACATTCACTGCAAAGTGGTAAATTGCATCAATTTGCATAGCAAAATTTGCACAGTTGTGGAGAAGTGTGATGTCCCACCGAGCAAAATCTTCCCAAATTGAGTAGTGGTTGAATTTGCTGCAGTTCTCCTGTGGATTTAAAACTGGAATTACTGGATGAGAGCAGATGTAGACCCGCTCCATAAGAGTGGCAGAAAAGAAGAGGCTAGCAACTATAGGCTGGTGAGTCTCATATCAGTGGTGGGGAAATTAAAGGGACCCCTGTTAAAGGAAAGGCTAGGGGAGTATCTTGAATCCAGTGGGTTACACGCTAAAGGCAGCATTGATTCATAGGTGTTGGGTGAGGGAGGCATGCCAGATGAATCTGATTGATTTCTTCGACTTTGTGATCAAGGAAATAGATCAAGGTAGAGCAGTGGACATGGCCTACTTGGACTTGGTCAGGGATGGGGGGCTTACACTGGACACCAGGAAATATTTGTTATATGTCTTAGGTGGATGATCGGGCAGGGGGGGAGGGACCACTAGATCACCAGAGATATATTGTTTAACTCTGAATGGGACGGCAATCAGCGATGGGGGAGGGACTGCTAGACCACCTGGGACTGCTGTGTTGGGGGTCAGGTGGCTGCTGCACTTCCCCTGCCAACCACTAGGGTTGCATGGGAGTAAGTCAGGGTTTCAATCGGTGGTATGTGCACTGCACAAGGGGACCATGCAAAACAGCCTTGCATGGCGCACATACTCTGAATATTGGATTGAACCAATATTCAGGTCCCCAGCCCCTCATTTACATTGCACCCCCCTCTGTCTATTGCCCCGGTGCAAACAGAGTTTGCCTGTGCTAACTAGGCTTTTCAATATTGCACTTATTCTGTGCAAAGCCCAGTTTGCATGGGCAAACTGGGTTTTGCACCCAGGCAAAGTTTTGAATATCAGACTCCTGTTGTAACACTCACTGGAGGGAAGGGTGAAGAGAGAAAGTTAGAGCAAAACTGGGGACAGGACAATACCTTAACTAGGGCAGAAATACAAAGGGATTGAGGGGGAATAGGGGAAAACTAATAACACCATATCTAGGGTCAGGGTACAAAGGGGAAAAGCTAGCAAAAGTCTACTTAGAAGTTTAAGGGAGAAGCAAATTAGTCCCTTACTAGGACAGGGGGTAATCTGAACAAAAAAAGGGAAATCAAGAAACACCCTATCTGGGGTAAGGGTATAAATTCATTTTCAGATAATAATAGGGGAAGTAGATTTGGGAATGATGTGAGTGGTGCGGTGCAGTGGCTGTGGAATGGCTGTCTTCAGGGACAACTATTAGAGACTGACATGCTGCCCCATCCGTGTGCACCTCTCTGGGTAGAGGGGAAGGTCTCTAGACTCCAGGCCAAGTTAGCTAGGATTCAAGGGACCTCTTACCCTACCCAGGGGCCACCAAGTCCACCACCAATGCCTCAGAGGATGCCTAGAAGGAGGGAGACTGGACTGTGGTGGGCTTCAGGAGGGTTGGGGGTAAGGGAACACATTCCTCAGCCAGTGCCACTACAGAACTCTTTCGCCACCCTGTTGAGATGGGACTACCGAGATTAGGCACTTGTGGTAGTGGCAGGGGGAGGATGTGGGGGTCCTTCAGAGCGGAGGCCCCAAGGTAGGAGGAAGAGGACACCAGCGGAAGAGGAAGTAACTTCTGGTGGGGAACTCAGTCATCGGGGGATAGTTCTGGGACCGCCACAGGAGCGAAGGAGGGAGGTGACATGTCTACCTAGATCCTCAGCATGGAGGGAAGGGGAGTGGATCCTTAAGATTGCTAGGGCAACAGGGCATGAGGCGGATCTGGATATCTCTATCTGGGGACATATGACCTGGCACAGAACACAGCAAGGGTAGCGCACGATAGGTCTACGGAGCTGGGGAGGGGCCTGAAGTAAATGGCACACATAGAATTAGCTGGCAGATAAGGACATCTTGGCCCACTTAGTCTGTCTATAGTATTATTGCAGAGTCTACTTAATCTCTGGCCCATTCACCCCTCCCTTCCCTTTCCCTAATATTCCCTTATGCATATCCTATACATTCTTGAATCACTCCATTGTTTTCATCCCCACCACCTCCGCTGAAAGACTGTTCCAGGAATCCAATCCACCACTCTTTTTGCAAAGAAGTACTTCCTCACATCTCTCCTGAATCTACCCCCTCTTACTTCTTATCATGCCCCCTTGTTCTTGAGCACCTTTTTTTCTGAAATGTACTTCCCTCTCATACCTTGTTTACCCGTGAGGTATTTAAAGGTCTCTATTATATCTCCCCTCTCTCTTCTCTCTTCCAGGGTATACATATTTAGGTCCTTTAATCTCTCCTCATAGGGCTTATGATGCAGAGCCTTCACCATTTTAATTGCCCTCCTCTGGATTGCTTCCACTCTGTCTATGCCCTTTCTGAAATGTGGTCTCCAGAACTGGAGACAGTACTCTCTCTAGGTGGAGTCTTACCAGCTATCTATACACAGGCAACACCACCTCCATCTTTCTGCTGGTGATACCCCTTCCTATGCACCCCAGAATATCACTAACCCTCTCAGCTGCCTTGTCACACTGTCTGATCACCTTTAGATCATTTGATATGATCACCCCAGGTCCCTTTCCTGGTAGTCAGTTGTCAGTACTGCCCCCCCGCCGTATCACCCCATGGTTTCTGTGCCCCAAGTGTATTATGTTGATGCTTTTCGCATTGAAACCCAGCTGCCATACCCTGGCCCACTCCCTGAGTTTTCTCAGATCACTGCTTATCTTTTCCATCCCCCAGAGTGTCCACCCTATTGTATGGTGACCTTCACCGAGGTGCTATCTGTGCAAAGCTGGAGGGAGGAAAGGGAACACTGCACCACAGTCTTCAACAACTGGTTGAAGGCATGGTGCAGGGAGGAGGGGTCTGGCTACATCAGGGACTGGGGTCCTTCCTGGAGGGATAAAGGCTTCTACAAATGGGATGGCCTCCATTCATCCAAGAGGGTGGCAGTCCTAGGTGAAAGGTTTAAATGCTTCTTTAATGGACATTTAAACTAGCTAAGAGGGAGGCAGAACAAATGCGGGAGGCAGTGAATGCCCCCCCCCCCAGATAATGCAGCAGCAGTGAAGAAAAGCCCAGGGTAAATAAATTCCACAGGGGTACTGTGGAGTATGTATGGGCAAGAGGGAAGAAGGGACAGGAGGGTTACAAGGTGAAATTAAGGCTGAGAACAGATATCCCAGCAAAAGAGTGACTGAGCTTGAGCGACTCAAACATGAATGATCAAGCTCAGTGCCTGTGTTGTGGGCTACCCTAAAAGGGTAGTGACGGGTGAAAAGAAAGCCGATGAGGGTGACTGGAACCACACCATGGGTGACGGAAGAGGAGGTAAGGTATTTGGAAGGCAGTGCAGCAGAAGGTTGCTGAGCTGGCCATGTGGCATGGTGGTGAGGGTGGCTGGTTACAGTTGGGAGGGTGCAGGGTCTGGGGAGGCGTGAGAGTTTTTGCAGTCACAGCATTTTTTTTTTTTACAAGCCCCCCGACATGCCCCCCTGGAGTTCAGAATCTTTATTTAGGGGTGCGGGGGACAGTACCAGTGAAAAGAGAAGTATGAAAGATGGGCTTGGGAAGGGAGGGGAAAGTAGGTCAATGAGGGACAAAAGGAGTGGAGAGTTATATACACCAATGCAAGCAACCTAGGAAACAAAACTCCTGACCACGAGGCTGCCATTGTGGAGTCAGGCCTGGAACTGGTGGCCATAATAGAATCATGGTGCACTGACAACCACAGCTGGGAGGTGGCCACACCAGATTACAACATGTTTTGTAAGGAAAAGACAGGGAGGGAGGAAGGGGGTTGATTTATATGTAATGGAAGGTGTAAAAGTGACAGAAATATAAGGACACAGTGGGGAAACGGAGGGGCTGGAGGTTCTTTGGGTTGGCTTAGAGATGGGGTCTGGGAACGTTATATGCGTGGGGGTGGTGTACAGTCCACCAACACATGGGGAGGAATTGTACAGGGTTTTCAGGGAAGCCATAGGCAAAATGGTAAGCAAAGGGGAAGTAGTTATTATGGGTGACTTCAACCTGCTGGATGTGGACCGGAACCTCCTGGCCACAGCTGCAACTATGAGCAGGGTCATCTTCAGCTCCATGCAAGGGGAATTTCTTAGGCAACTGGTTACAGATCCCACTAGTGACAGGGCAGTGCTGCATCTGGCACTCATGAACAGGGAAAGCATTGCAGACGTCAGAGTGGGTAGCCCCCAGGGTACAATCATCGTTCAATGTGGTCTGGCATATATAGTAACATACATAATAACATAGTAGTTGATGGCAGATAAGGACGGCTAGGCCCACCTAGTCTGCCCATAGTCCCTATGGATTGGCCAGGAGAAAACTACACTAGGACAAGGGTCCAGGACTTCAGGAGAGCAGATTTTAAAGAAATGAGAGACTGCTTTAGGAAATACCTTGGGGGGGGGGGATAGCTGTAGGGTGGAGGCGCAATGGAATAGAATAAGGGAAGGAATAACTAAGTGTAACCCCCCTACAAATGGGGGTTTCTAACAGCTGTCTAGGAGCTGTCTATGTGTCCCCCTGGCATTCGGTGCTTAAAGCCGTTTAAATGGCTCTGTGAGTGCTTGTAGAGCTTCCCCGTACTGTTTCTTTAAGAGCTGTCTGCTTGCAGACATATTCACTACTTATGAGGGGGGCTGTGTGTTCTCCTGCTTGAGTCCCAGTCTAGCCGCTGACTAATTGCTCCAGTTTTGGCCATCGCCGACGGGGCATAGTGAGCACTTTCCAGAAAGTGTAACTGTGTGTCCCATACCATTAGATGTGGTTGTGGGAATGTAAGCTGTTTAACCTGCTTTTCTTGCAGCTGGACTTTGTGTGCTGTGCCCCTCCATTTTTGACCAGGACTGTCTGAAGGGTCCAATAGGGGCAGGGGGTATCTAAAATGGAGTAACTGGCAACCAACCAGGATTGGGACTATCAATGGAGCCTGCTGACCAATGGGGACACAGCTAGAGGTTCTGGGAAGTGAAGTTCTGGACCATGGTGCCTTTTTTGCACCAATGAGGGGCAAACTTAGTGGCTGGTTCCAGCAGCCCACCAATGAGATCAGGTGGCACCCGAACAGAGAGTCTTGCCCCATACTGTCCAAGGAGCAGAGATGTTGTGGCTGCGAGCAAGTAAGGAGCTTGGGGCTCTGGTGCCGTTTGAGCGGTCACACGGGAAGTGCATGTAAGGCCAGCATTGGGCGTTTTTAAATGCCAGTAATTTTCGGACTAAATCCACTGGGAAGCGGTCAGAGGAGGCCGTGCAGGAGCGCGGCTACCTACCAGGCTCACCCTGTAGAAGACTGGAGAATCTGCTTGAATAGCGCTCGGTCTGTCAGGAATAGTGAAGCTGCGTCGGTTGGGCCCAGTATATGGTGGGCAGGTGATCGAAAAGGACAGTAGCGGCCTGGTATGGTACCCCTCTGCCTTGCATATAAATGTGTGGAGAAGTACTTGAAGTACAGGCTCGGTCCTGAGAGAGGTGAAAGAGCGATCTGTCTGCTGGAGTCGTGAGTACTAAATCAGGGTGGCTCCCTGGCCAATGGTCCTAGTGAGGGCAGGACGGTTTGGGTTCTGTACTGGTGACACTATCTGGGCCTGCTGGCTCCATTTAATCTTCGTAGGAATTAAATGCTCATTGTGTCAGGGCCCCAACCAGCTGCATCGAGGAACTAGCCTTTAGGGCTTGGGTACCCATAGACAGTAACTTATAGGTTAGGCCTGTGCACATATATTGTAGTGGTAAGCTAATCAACCTGATTCCCCTGGTCCTTATTATCTCCCTTTAAATAAATCAGATTGCTTGTTTTGCAAAAGTACGCTGGCTAGTTTGTGTGTTAATGATGAATTACTGTGCAGTGAATATTGTGTAACTGCACCTAACTTTTCAGGGGGTTCCCGGAGCAAGCTGATTGGTTCGAGCCAGGAGGGTAAATGTATATGGTAAGGCACTGTAATTGAATTGTGTGGGCCACTAGTGGGAAGAAAGGGGGATTGCAGCAACCCAGAGGGCTGTGGCCAAGTCATCCTCGACCGTTCTAACCCCGACCTATGGGTGGAGGCACCCGCCAACGGATCTAGGCCCCTCACCCTGTTACAGTTAGGGCAGGCAGGGGTAGTAGCCCTTAGGATAGCACCCCCTGGGGGTTACATAAGGTAATGGAAGCTGTTTAAAGGTAATAAGCAAGGATTAGAAGAGAAAGAGGCCACTGTGGTTCTCAAAGGACGTGGCTCAGGTGGTAAGGGAGAAAAAAAAACAGCGTTCAGGAAACACAAGGAGACCCTAACAGAGGCAGACAAGGAGGTATATCTAGAGAAACAAAGGAAAACAGAAAGGAGGGTAAAGACAGCAAAGGTTCAGACTGAAGAAAGGATTGCCCAGGAGGACAAGAATGGTGATAAGGCTTTCTTCAGGTATGTGAGCGAAAAGAGGAAGGCAAGAGGGTGTATAGTGAAGATCCAGAGACCAGGAGGGGGGACTGTGCAGAAGAAGACCAAGAAAAAAGCTGAAATTTTAAATAAATACTTCTGCTTGGTACCGGGTCATTATAGCGTGGATGAAACCACACATGGAATAGTGCGAATAACTATGTAGTGACAGGGGGTTATACAGCGTGCGGTAAGAACCACTACCGCTGTTGCTGTACAGTGCCATGCTGTAACATGAAGGGCACTGCGAGGGTGGTGTCTGTCTGAGCTGCTCCCATGGTGGAGTGGCTAGAGCATCTCAGGGACCTGGGGCTGTGGTTCGGCTCTCCCCAGGTTCCACTGTATTGCTGCTTTTTATTTTAAAAATAACAAGTTTCCCCGCTCCGGGGATTCCTTTTACTCCAAAGTCCATGACCCCCCCAGAGTTGATTATAATAAATCTGGAGGATGTGGGGGGGGGCGATGCCCCTACGTCGGGGGGTGCAGGGGGCAGAGCCACCTGCAAAAACAAAGATATTGCTCCTGTGTGTGCATTTCAGTACTGGTCAGCATCTTGTACTGACCTTATTTTGCTGCACACTTATTTGGGTGCAGCATTGTTGATGTGCGCAGTTTTGTTTGCAATATTATGACCTCATGCCCTTCTGCTCAGTCTTCACAGTGGAAGGGGGGAACACGCTGACATGCATTAACAGGCAATGGGGGGGGGTTGAAACAAATCCGTTTATGGAAGACAGAATCTGCCTGGGGTTGGAAACCCTAAAGGAAAACAAGATGATGGGGCCAGACTGGATCCACCCAAGGGTACTTAAGGAACTAAGCACAGTGCTAGCCACTCTTTGGCAACACTATTTAACACCTCGTTGGACATGTAGTTGTCTCCAGAGGACTGGGGGAGGGCTAATGTGGTCCCTCTGCACAAGAGCAGCAGCTGGGAGGAGGCTAGCAATTACAGACCAGTCAGTCTCACATCAGTGGAGGGGGTGTTAATGGAGTCCCTGCTGAAGGAGAGACCCATGGAGTATCTGGAGACATATGGGCTGCAGGACCACTGGCAGCATGGCTTCACAGTGGGAGGTCATGTCAAACAAATCTCATTGTAACATGGGGAAGAGAACAGGATGCGCAGGATTGGACCAACAGCATCAGGTGACCGTTGATTAATTCTCAAGTAATCCACGGTTGCCTGAGAATTAATCAATGGTAAAGTGCACCCACATTCTGTTCCCCATGTTTGTTTCCTGTCCCAAAACAGTCTTAGCCTGCAATTCACAGCTGACCAACAGATGGCTGTAAAACAGGAATAGATTTGCTTAAGTGAAATTTCTGGTAGTTCCGTCATTAGTAGCTTGAAAACATCTATATGACTATGTAATATTTTTTGTTTGTTTGTTTGTTTTACTTGGTCTATTGGTTAAGTAACACATACCCTTTCAGTAACTACACAGTAATGTATGCCACATATGATTTTCCAGATTGGCTCCCTGTCTTTTATTAAATATTTTAAGAAACTGCTTTAACAGTGGAACCTGAAAACCACAAAAGCACACATCTTGGACCAATGTCTAACAAACCAGAAAGTTTCAGGTTTCAAAGTCTCCTATTTTTTAAGTTATCGGGTGGCAAAAAAAGGCTTAACATTTAAAAAACAGACTTTTGCATTTTTATGCACCTCTGTAACTTTGCCTCCCCGAACCGATCTTCATGGAAATTACAGGATCAAGAGTTCCTGACACAGAGGCTGTGCTTTCTAAATTTCATGTAAATCAGCTGAAAGGGGGCCAAGTTATTGTGCAATGCTGCATGTAAAATTCACAGATAAATAAGATTTAAGCCTCAGTGTACTACCATATGTAGGTCGGCCAGGGAATTGCAGCAACGACACATAACCCTTTCAGTAACTACACAGTAATGATGCCATATGTGATTTCCCAGATTGCCTCCATGGATTAAATATTTTTAAAAAAATACTTTAACAGTGGAACCTATAAAACACAAAAGCACACACCTTGGACCAATGTCTATCAAACCAGAAAGTTTCAGGTTTCAAAGTCTCCTGTTTTTTTAGTTATCAGGTGGCAAAAAAAAAGGCTTAACATTTTAAAAAACTGAGACTTTTGCATTTTTTTGCACCTGTGTAACTTTGCCTCCCCTGAACCAATCTACATGGAATTTACAGGATCAAGAGTTCCTGACACAGAGGCTGTGCTTTCTAAATTCCATATAAATCAGTTTAAAGTGGGAAAGTTATAACTGTGCAATGCTGGGTGTAAAATTCACAGATAAACCAGCATTTGTCAATGCCAAATGTTTGCTTGCTGATATTAGCATTGGACGTGCAGGAGTGAGACAGATGCAGAATAGGAGTGGCAGTGAAGTACTGAACTCTCGCCAAGCCCACCTCCACCCTGCAGAGATGGACAGTTATTGGGGTGCGCCTTTGGGTCGTTGCCCATAATGCTCATGGCATTTCACCTCACCCTATCCTGTAGACACCGGCAAGTGTTGAGGTGTGCCTTGGGGTGTTCGGCTTCACAGTCACCCCATTTCATAAGGACATACACTGAAATGGGTGCAGTACAGGAGAATGGGGTGAAGTTTGGGGCTGAAGACTGCAAGGCACACCTTGATGCCTGTCACTGGGTTCAGGGTAGGGGTGGGATGGCATGAGCATTATAGCTGGTGATCCAAAGTTACACCTCTGATGCCTGTCAGTCTGTACAGGGGTGACGTTATGGTTAGACACCCTAACGCCTTGGGAATGTGTTGGTATTTGCACTACAAATTTTCAACATGGCTTTTTTGTGACCCCCACCTCATGAAAACATTTGGGACCTCTTCTCATGAACAGTGGCAGTGTGATTTTGTTAATGTGTCCCTACCTTCGAGTTCCCAAAGCAACCGTGTCATTCTGCGCCAGATGTGTGAAAACACAGATCAGGCAGGATGTCCTCCAGGATAGTAAACAGCATGGGTTTGTGGCAGGGAGGTCCTGCCAAATTAAGCAAGACCTTTGACTCAGTGCTATCACAGGCAACTGCTGAAAAAGATGGGAGGATCTGGGGGTGACAAAGTGAGAAGGGTAAGAAATTAGCCGAGTGGGAGGCAGCAGAGGGTCATGGTAAATGGGATCAAATCAGAAGAGAAGAAGTTTACAAGTCAGGTGCCACAGGGATCTCTCCTAGGGCTAGTTCTCTTCAATATGTTCATCAGTGACACTGGAGAAGGAATCCAGGACATGTTGTGTTGGAGATGCAGAATGACCTCCATAGTCTGGAAAGGTGGTCTAAGGTCTGTCAGTTGAAATTCAACTGCAGAAAGTGCAAGGTAATGCACATACAGTAAGGAGCAAGATCTCCAGGACAGAGTACCCAATGAGAGGGGTTAAGCTGAGCACTACAACTGAGGAAAAGGGACATAGGTGCCATTATTAGTGACACCGTTAAACAATCAAGCCAACAGAATAAGGACTTTAGTAAGGCAAACAAGATGTTAGGATGGATCGATAGGGGTACTGACAGTAGAATGAAAAGACGTAATATTACCTCCTTATAGATGAATGGTTCAAGATCATAGGGACATGAGTGAAAACTTATAAGAGGAAGGTTCAAAAGGGATAGAAAGAAGTATTATTTTATGGAGAGGGTGATGGAACCTGTGAGCAGACTGCCAGTTGAGGTGGTAGCAGCATAAATAGTTTTAAGCACAGGTGGGACAGAGTGAAGGCTATATTGACCACTCAGGGCAGCAGTAGCAGGGAAGAGAATGGGGGGGGGGGACTGTGTGGTCTAGTTCCCTGGATGACAATTAGGTCCCGGGGCATAGATAGGATAGACAGGGAAACACATGCAAACTGGATGGATCCTAGTTCTTTGTCTGCCAGCACTGTCTATGTATCTATGCAGGGTCAGATTTATAGTAACACCATGAAGGATCAGATTTACAACATGTATGCCTGTACATAGAGTCCTTTGTTTCAGGAGACCCAATCCATCAGCTGGTTTAGTATTTGATTTACAGTATTTGTTTGTTGTTGGCACCTGACAGGTCAGAGGAAGAACTTTTGTCTGGGGGGGGGGTGTCCACCTGGCTGTGCCAGAAAATAAAGCAAGTAAGCTGCTCTGACTGCCCATCCTCGTAGCTGTCCTTCTCTAAAGAAAAAAAAAAGATGAGGCCTTTCCTCCAACCTTGGTCGTACTCCAGGCTCCAGACATGTTTAACAGTCTGTTGTTTATATTGGTGGTCTGGTACTGATGCAAATTGCAATTGCAAATTGAGTTTTATTTGGCTGGTTGGCATTAGGTGATGGAATCAGACTGGCAACTGTGCTGCTGCTAAATTTAGTCATGTATGCACCTACAGCCAACTGGCAGTTTGGCACCATTCTGACTCTGCAATCGAGGATGGAGTGAGCACTCATCGCATGTGGAAGATGGAGTAGTGGGACTGGACCATGACAGTTGAGAGGGGGTGAGAAGCAGGAGCAAGCGCTTACTTTACCTTAAAAGCTCACTCTCAAGCCTAGCTTATCTTTTTTTTCTGTGGAAGCTGTGTGGAAAACCAGACCAGCGAACATCAGAACCCTGGGTAGAAATGCACCAGGCTGTATAAACGTAGTCACTGTCTGGCAGCTCAGCAAGGCAAGGGGAGAGAGTAAAGACGCCTGGACTCAGATGCGAGTGAGTCGGCCATGACAGATATGGATTGAAGTCCCAAGTAGGATTACCAGCTGTCCCTATTTTCGCAGGACAGTCCTGATTTCGGCAGCTGTGTCCTGCAAAAAAAACATGAAAAATACTACATGTCCTGACTTTGTAGTAATAAAAATATTTTATAATCTTCCATGAAATGTTGCAGAAAACTATCATACCTTAACTAAAATACGTTAAAATGATAAGAAACAATAGAAGCAACTAAGAAATCACAATACTTAGACTTCATTCTGATTATATAGAGAAAACAAATATGTTGCATTGGACACGGTTACGCACTGTCCTGCGAAAAATCTTGTTTCAGTAAGAAATGTCCCACTTTGGGCTTCTTAAAAGGTGGTAACCCTAGGCCCAAGGGAAGAGCTGCATCAATCTGGTGCAGGGCACACAAGTCTGATTCCAAGATTCAGACCAGACTGGGAGCACACAAAGCAGCAGCACCAGCCCTCAGCACAGGCACATCATCACTGTCTCAGCAAAGTGATACCAGCAGAAACAAGCAAGTGCTCAGAGAGACAAGTTTACAGGGGCACTACTCTTGGGCACGAGAGCACAGGCTAACGTCAAAGCTTCAGATTGATGATGAGGACCAAGGAGTAGGGTAGCTGCTAAACTCTTTCAGGTTTCATTTTAGCACTGTCATTATTCCCAGTTTTCTTTTGCAGCAGTCCATTATTTTATTATGTTTGTGCAAGTATGCAGATAAGAAACACAGACAGACTAGATAGACCAAAATGACCTTTTGCTGTCTCTGCTTCTATTAGAGTCAAGCAAAGTGCAGTACAGAACTGTCTGTTTTGTTCATCAAAAGGTGGTGTTTTTAAGGGGGGGGAGGAGGGATATGTGCTGAGCTCATGTTATCCTGCTCAGCACTTACTGCTGTATCCAACAGTCTGAGTTTGGTGTGGTAGTGGTTTAATTAATTTGCGCGGTAACTTAAGTGTTGCTGCTGCAGTGTTACAGATAAACTGACTGCCTGATAGAGGATGTCTATAAAATTAATGTACGATTGCTAGCCTGGTAATGGTGGTTCAAGACCTCATTCATCCTGCCTGTATGAGTTATTATGATGGGAAGCTGCTGACTTAAGATGGAAGACACAGACACCACAAGTGTGGAGTGTGTGGCAATGGTACAGTTTGTTAATGCAAACTCCTCCTCATCTGGATCACTCACAGAGCTTGTAAAATTTCTAATTATGGACTGTATGTGTCTGTCTGTAGCATCTGGTGCCTTACCGCATCTGAGTCCCATTCATCCCACCTCAGGAGGAGGAGGATCATGAGTGTATGACAAGGTTCGGCTGCATAACCAATGCTTATTAAATAGGATGGTGGGGAGGGGGCCTTGGCCCATGGGGTATTGACTGGGGGAGACGTGAATGGCCCGGGGGAGGCGCCCTTGGTTAGTGCTGTGCATAGGGCCCATGGCAGTGTAAATCTGGCCCTGTACCTACAGTATGTATTTACGAGTGAATATGGGAAACCCCCAATAAACACCAGGTGCTGCACAAAGTGGCACTGGTAGTTCTACTGGGGGCACTCTTCCCTTGGTTCTAGCAACCACATCAACACCAGCATGTTGTTCAGGAGGGCACTGTGCTATCATGAGGTGCCACCTTTCAGCAGTAAAGCAGTAGAATATGTGCATGAAAACACAAAACACTAAACCCAGCTAAAGCTGATTTAACATCAGAACAAGATAAGATGTTAAACCATGACCCTGTCTATGTGTTCCACTGGTTTATCATGTAGATGTTGCAGATCTACTGGCCCTTCACAAAAAACAGTAGGGGAATTCCCCAGTATTGTGGCCAGACCCACTCACACACCCACATGTGCGCATACACACACACACACACACACACACACACACTAACCATCTCTACCACCACCATCATAGTCTTAGCTAGCTGCACATCCATATGCCAAACAAATTCCACAGTATTATTTACAAAGGTGTGGGGATGTCCCTAAAGTGTGAATTTTGGACTAAATCTGCCATGTTATCAAGAGGCCACTCCAGGCCAGGATCCAAAATGGGGCACATGCCCCAGTAAACATCTGCTGTACCCAAACTGTGTCCCAACAGTGATACAGCTGCCAACATAGTCCACAATGAAATTCCATTTATGTGCCCAGTACTTTGTCTTTGCTACAGTCCACCACTGAACCACCACCACTGAATTTTACATATACTAACATACTAAAATGCCAGCAGAATAGGCCTAACGGTCTTTCGTGTCTGCTCGTTTGGTCAGCCCCCACCCTGGGAGCTGACCTTGCTGTCCCCCTCGCCTTCTCTGGCTTCTCCCTTCCCAGTTCCGGATATTCTTGCTGCATTGGATTTTGCTTCCAGAACCCTTCCCTGTACCTGTCCCACCCCCTCTTGAACCCCTCCACTGTCTCTGCCTCCACCAGCCCCCTAGGCAGTGCATTCCATGGCTCCACCACCCTCTCAGTGAAGTAGCACCTCCTCCTTTCTCCCCTGAATCTTCCCCCCTCCAGCTTCCACCCATGCCCTCTGGTGGCCCCTTCCTCCTTCCTTCGAAGCACCCTGACTGTTCCTCCCCTATTTACCCTCTTCATGTACCTGAAGACCTCTATCATGTCCCCCCGGTCCCTTCTCTCTTCCAATGTGTACATATTTAGCTCTTCGAGCCTCTCCTCATAGGTCCTGTCCCCCAAGCCCCAAATATCAATCATCATCATCATCATCTCAAATCCTGTACTATTGCCCAAGACAAGACCAAAACAGCCTGTAACCATGTGAAATCCCTTAACTCAGGTCAATATAAACTTTGCAAATTATTTTTATTTTACAGAAAACACTTGAATTACAAATTACAAAGAAGATTCATTTTATTGCAAATGCGAGAATGAACAAAATGTATTCATATTTGTGTATCTACATATGAACAGTGGTCTTAAAAGCTCTCTTATACACACACACACACACACACACACACACACACACACACACACACACACACACAGCATTCTTCCAATTGCAAGTAACTTTCTGTCCATTCCTGGGCATATTTGCTGCCCCACTGTGCTGTTAACTTTACTTTAGCACTGCAAACGTATTACAAAATCTGTTTTCTATAAAGCTGAAAAGATTTGATAGTGCATGATAAGTGAAGTTAAGAAGAAAACAATGCTCATTTTTAAGCACCAAATATAAAAATAAACTATAAGACAGCTGTGAATTTTGTCACTGGTGTGTGATACCACTTTAACTTCCTCTTGCCTGCAGTCTATTAGAAATGTGGTCTCACACTTATAACGGAATGGCCATATCTTTCTCTGAACAGTGGGATACTTTTCACAGCTAAACACAGCTTATGGATTGACTGACAGACAAACATTCCAAAGTCCATTGTAATAAGCTGAACCAGCAAAACTGAATGTTTTTTCAAATACTTTCATACAGTGTAGTGCTTCAGGCATTTCATGTAACGTAAGTAAATTGTATACCCTGATCATTGGTTAAAAGAATGTTGTGCAGGCCAACCCCAGCTGTTCAGTATCTATTAAACTATTGAATACAATTACATAAAACACCTCTGAATAATTTATTACATACAGGTTGGTAAGATGGGGGCACAGAAATAAATTTAGATTATTTGACATTATGATCCACCTAAAATATAGTTTTCCTGTTTAAAGGGCATGATTAAAAAAAAAAAAGAGAGACAGTAAATTCTGAGCCCTGCAGTTTTCTGTCACTATCTCAGTTTTTGTCTTATTTATTTAAAATATTTGCCCAGGAGTAAACCAACAACAAGAACATAATCTATTTCTTACTATGATGTCAGTCTTTGTAGGTGATTAGCCTAATCCAACACATTTTAAAAGCTACAAAATTGCATACAGTCTGTATAAAAAAAAAATAATAGCATGAACTTCCACTACCTTGATATTCTGATCAGACAGTATCCTCCCCATTCAAATTTCTTCTATGCAGAACTTACAGAAAGGGTGTGTGTGTGTGTGTTATGTCAGTCTGTGTCTATTTTTAATGTTGATGATGATGAAGCTCAGACAGTGCTGACTGCTGACTGAAACCAAGCAGACTTGAAATTAGCATAATATGATGCCAAGTGGGAGAATTCCATCGCTAGCCAGTTTCCACTTGGGGAATTTAGCATTGTATATATTTTTAACCTAGCTCAGGGATGTTTTGTAACAGGAGTTTCTTCTCTTCAGATCATTTTGATGATTGGTTGTTTTATGTTTTATACCTTCAGTGCTTATTTTCCAAGCAATGATCAGTGCACTGTGTCACACACCATACATACAATATATACACACACTGATGGCAGAAAAGGGTCAATGGCCCATTGAGTCTGGCCAGTAACTTCTAGCATCCACACCCAGCCTAATGCTTGTTTGCCTGTCATCTATCTGTGCTTTCTCTTGAATACTCATGCAGCATGGCTCCTCTTCCCCTTACCATGTGGTTGCGGGTGGTGTTGCTAGTCCTGAGAGGCGGCAATGCTATGGGTGACGGTGGGGTGCTTCTTGCTCCAGATCGGAGACCCCCAACTCCGACCCCCGAGGAATACTGCTGCAGCAGGTAAGGGGCTTCACCCTTTTATTTGCAAAATAGGTTTCCAAAAATAAAAATACAATAATAGAGCCAAAGAGTCAATTCAGACTAATTGAACAGAAGAAAACAAATCTGATTTTGACAACACTCATAGCCCAATGGCTGGCTAAGAATTATTCAAAGTCAATTCACAATTGCCAAACAGCTGTTTTAAAATAAAGCCCCTGCAGCATATTGTCTGCCAAGAGCTTTGCCCAAAACAAATTTAACAAAAACGTTGAAATAATGAATCAGCCGGTAACTAAATATAAATTAGCCCCATGTAACACAAAATGCTGATGTCCAAGGAAAGGCAACTTAAATCCTATTTCGGGTAGTATCTCCCATTAAGGATTAGCCATCTAAAAGGCTTAGTATTACAGTATTTGCAGATTAGCAATTCTCTTCAGAAACAATCATTTTGCAGCACCCTTTGGAAGCCTAATACTGGTTCTACCTACTTTTTGTTTCCTTTAAACATGTGAAAAACTCACCTTCTTTCCAAACAATAACACGCCATTGCTAAAATATACATTCAGCAACTTTCTCTACAGTGTTAAAAGCTCTAATATGCCACTACTGTATTTAAAAAAACAAAAAGGAATACATTTTTCACAACCAGTCAGTGCCTTCCTGCATATTTTGCATCATTTATTCACATAAGTAAAGGCTGGTTTATAGGCAACGTGCATTTTGAAAGGAAGTAGGCTTAGTGATTTTGATGCCCTTTTTTTTCCTTTTCTTTTCCCCCTTACCAGCTGGAAAGACAGCAGCACAGGGGGGATCCAGTGAAAATAGTGCAACAAATATAGCGCTGGTAAAAATGTCACAGAATTTAAAGGGCTGAACAAATTGCCAGTTGCCGGATCGAAGAAGAAGTGCAAGGACACGGCACAGACGCATTAAGGGAATTGTGTCTGAGTATGGTTCACAGTCCCTGTACGAATATATGCAAGGCATCACATACAACTTTCAGTTGCAGGCATAGTGGACTTTGAAAGCAGCACAGTAACGACACACATTTGCTCTATGCACCTGTGACTCTAATTTGAGTTTATTTTAATGCGTTTCTGAATAAATTGCGTAGTTTTTGTCTTCCCATAAATAAGGCTGAATTATTACTACTAATATGTGTATTTTGTTCTTGAATATACACTCTAATCATGGTTGGTGCCGTACAGGCAACTTTATATCACACGCTATTTAATAGGGGCTATTAATTCGAGTGCTATTTCACTCACGCTATTTTAATAGCCGCTGACCAGGGACTGAACATCCACCTCTGTATCTCTCCTCCTCCTCCACTGAGCTGACCAAAGTCCCCTACTCCAATCAGCTCCATACAGGTGCATTCTTGGCTTCGGTCTCTGAGCCTTCCAATGACAAGCTCAAAAACATGACTTGAGCTCAGGACTCCAGGAAAGGGACAACAGGGGCAGTAAGAGCTCCCAAGGTTGCTGTACAGTTAGGTTAGTTACAGGTGGGGTGCGGAAAGTGCAGGAGGTGCTTCGTGGCTGAGTACGATCCTACTGATCTGTTTACCAGCAGTGCATGTGAAATCCGGTTGGTCCGGCTGCTATGCGAAACTAATCTCTCCAGACACACACAATGAGAGAGAGGCTTTGCTACAGGAACAACACACAACCACAGACAGTGGAATTACCCAGACCCAGCCCTGTCTCCATTTACAATAAGAAAGAGAGTGTGTGTGAGAGAGAAAAACAATGTTTTGTATGTTTCTTTTCCACGCAACCCTGCTTCATAACTGCTGGCGCTACCTACCGTTCATGGCTCGACGATAGGCTGCTGCTGGTATGACGAGTGGCGCTGGGACCGGCGCGGCTATTTTCTTTGAAGGTTGTGGCACGCTTTCAAACTAATGTCACTGGCAGCGTCCATCTTTATTGGTGGCCACCACTCACGCCCCACCATGCAGTGGCAGCACTGGCCACAACAGTGCCACACCTCCAGAACCTGCTTCTCCAGCAAGCTGCCGCAATATGTTTCTTATGCATGCGCACAAGCAAACATAAAAAGGATACTACAGCCAGAGCCCATGGGACTGCAAAACTGACAGCTATGTTATCCTTCTGACCCCTGACGCACATGGTCTCTGTGTTCAGAGGACAGTAGTCAGTCAAGTAGGCGCCAAATCCTGATCCAGAGCCACAAGATGGCTTCTGGGGACACTGCAGTACCAATTAACAGTGTGAGGCAGAGCAGATCTCTCATCAGCATCAGTGAAAGAAAGACTGAGCAGATCCTTCAGAGGGTTTTACAACCACTAAGGAGGAGACTGCTGTGCATGGCACAAAGGGAGAGAGAATGCATCTGCAGCTAAGAGTAATCTGCCCTGCAGCAGAGCTTCAGTGTACAGCCGTATAAACCTTTCTTTATCAGACCTATGGGGTCTGAACTTCTACAGAGCCAAATTGGGCCTAAAGCCACCACACTGGTCTTCACAGACATGAGACAACAGCAATGGGTATTGCACTGGTGCATTGGCTGGTGAGCTGCAGAGGCCTGGGATTTTCATAACACTCTAAGAAATCAAAAGTGTGAGAGCCCAGCTGAACCTGTGTGAGGTGCCAGAGCAAGTGACTGGCAGAGGAGAGCTGAGACAGCTTTTGGAGGTGACACAGGGCTATGGAACGGAGCGGGTACAAGTAGCCAGAACTGCAGCCAGGGATGGAAGCCTGCCCACCTTAGGGTAAGCATGACTATTGAATCAAGGCCCACAGATCCTGCCCCATAAAACCCTGAATATAGTTATACAAGGCTGCAAGTTAACTTTCAGTTGTTTTGGACTACGCCATCCAGATGAAATTTATAAATACTGAATTTTGGGGCTGAGTCTTGAATTGTTGTATAGCATGCTAATGTCAGCCAGGCTGGCCAGGTGTAACATCACTGGGCCTGCCACAGTCCAACACCTGGGCACCATGCTTCCAGGAGCTCCCTAGGACTTGGAGTGCTCATTAGCTGGGACCCATGGGGACTGGGTAGCGCCCTATAGTGCAGCTGGGTTGAGCATTGTAATTGGCTAGAGTGAGCTGCATTATGTTTTCAGGCTGCACCTAGAAAGGCATCCAAGGACTGCCCAGCCAGTGAAAAGTGTGTATTATTTGCATTTTATAAAATGAGTAGAAAATTTCCTGTTCTTTGATTGGATAAGAGCTAGATTTTGGAGTGCTCTTATCCAGCCATAAACTGGTAACTGGTCCTAGTTAGGCTGTCAAGGATGCTGCACAGCCAGAGATTCATATGTGCCAACCAGCTTAAACAAAAATTCTGATCTGCAGTCACAGATCCTCATCCCTCACCTGAACCCCCAGCAGCTGAACATCTCACCTTCCTCTTGCTTCCCATATTCCCAGCCTATCAAACAACATTACTGTAAAAAAACGAAGTCATGTTCTACCTCTGCTTCTCCTCCGATTCTGGCTGCACCTCTTTACAGTGTTGTTGTTTCTCCGATCTCCCATCATCCTTCCTGCAAGTGTACTGACCATCCCACCCCCCAAAGAGTGAACAAGTGAGCCACTGTCACCGTCTGCTCACATTACTGAAAAAGCAATTACCTCTATACAGAAACATAGGCAAAACATGCTCAAAAGTTTTTGTTTAATTTTTTTTAAGTTACAAAACCAGCGACTATTACTGCTTTGAATTATTTCTATGCTTGTGCGCCCCTGTCACCGGCTGCTCATGTTATTTAAAAATCAACTGTCTCTATAGAGAAACATAGGGAAAAAATGCTCAAAGATTTTAATTGTTTAGGTTACAAAAACAGCTGCTATTACTGCTTTTAGTTACTTCCATGCTTGTGTGCACTGTTGTCATGGCACCGACAGCTGAAAGTGACATGTTCTGCCATCAGCTTTTAGCTCTGTTACATTTCGGCCAGGAAAAGAAAATCATGCCCTTGCAGTCACTGACACCTTTACCATGTAGCAAGGTAAAGGTGTCAGTGATGGAGGGGGGGGGATCTGCATCTCCTGAAATCTGGTACAAATCAAAGTAAAGAGCTCTGTAAATGAGCTTAAAGCCATAGCTTCACCGGTGCACTAAACTCATAACTGCCATACATTTGATCAAAGCTGCGGCTTTCACAAACCTGCTTTGATACATTATAATCGAACCTAGTGACAACAGTGGCATATCAAGTGCATTGCTACTAAAAATGGCAACAAAACTGCTGTTACAAAACTAGTGATTCAATTGGACAACATGAAGCAGAGCACTAAAAGTGACAGTCTGGCTGCTGAATCAAAGTGCTCTATTTTCCTCATTAAAATAGAATATTTTAGTTTAGTTTATTGTTCTAGGAATTAATACCTTTGAGCCAAGGCTCTTTTATAAAGGTTCCACGTCATTAAGTACAAAAACATAGTACACAGTGTTACAGACAATCAGTAAGCCATTTAACAAGGCCACAGCTTAAACAGTAACATTTATGTACTGAAAAGAAAAAGGAACCCAGAGGCAGTGTCAAGGGCAAGGAATAAGGATTGGAGAGCTTGAGGGGGAAGAGAGGGAGAAATAAGAAGTTTAGAAGCAGACAGAACCAGGTTAGTGGTACTCAGGTTGTCTTTGTCAAGGAGGAGACCATGGTGGTTGAGTGAAACAAATTTAAGTGCACTCAGAGGGATGAGACTTTAGTCAAAGCAGACACAGGAGCTGGAGGCTGTGAGGTGAGCGAAGTATGGATTTGAAAGCTCCCAATGTCATGGAGGATAGGGAGGGCAGGTTAAGGGCATTGTACCAGGTAGGGGCATGGTATGCAAAAGATCTTTGTCCCTTAGCAGTCCGGCATCTAGGGACAAGGAAAGGTTGGTGGTCAGATCTTCTGGTGGTACAAGAGCCATTGTTCAGGCAGAGCAGGTCCCGGATACATGGAGGAGTGAGTCCCAGGATTGATTTTTTTGCCATCACGCAGGTGAGATACATGAGGCGATTGGAGAGATGTAACCAACCGGTTGCCATGTAGAGGTCACAAGTGTGGGTCCGTCTGTGCGCTCCCGTGAGGAGCTGACAGGTTTTGTTTAGTGCTGTTGAGATGCGCTTTAGTGCAGTGGTAGTTGCTGAGCCATAGACAATTAGACCATAGTCTATGATTGAGATGATGGAGCTTTGAACAGCTACCCTCAAGGCAGCTTGGTTGAAAAATTGACGGTTCCGGTACAAAATTCCCATGCGTTGGTGCACTGTTTTTGCAGTGTTATCGATATGGGTCGAAAGAAGTATTCGCTAAAAGTGATACCAAGGTATTTGAAGGTGTTCACTTGTTCTAGTGTATTTCCTAGAGAGGTTTTCATGATGAGTGGAGTATGCCTATTTCTGTTTTGATGACTGGCGTAAAGCATGACTTTTGTTTTTATTTTGATTTAGGACCAGTTTGTGCTCAATGAACCACTTTTAGACAAATGAGAAAGCAAGCTGCAAGCTGTCGTAGTGGATTTGGATCCTTATGGGAAGAGAGAATTACAGCGTCATCAGCATAGAGTATTAATTTTTCAGGGCAGGATTTAGGAAGCATGTTTAGAAATAGGCTGAAGAGGAGAGGACCTAAAATTGAGCCCTGGGGGACACCAGAGAGAACCGGTTTGGAGTCAGATAGAACCTCAGAGAGTTTTACTGTTTGAGAACGTTGTGCCAGGTAACTTTTTACCCAGGCTCCTGGTCCCTCAGCTAGTCCAACGTTGAGCAGAAGAGAGATTAGAAGGCTATGGTGAACAGTGTCAAAGGCCTTTGTGAGGTCTATGAAGACAGCTCCAGTTAAATAACCCTTATCCAAGGCTTTGTGAGTTTCACTAGAGAAATCTAGTAGGGCCGTTGACGTACTGTGTCCTTTCCTAAATCCGTGCTGCTGAATGCAGAGTAGATCGTAATTTTGCAGGTAGTCTGATAGTTGATCCGCCACGATCCATTCAAGGGCTTTGGAGAGGGGTGGAAGTATAGATATGGGCCGATAGTTCACTGGTGTGGATTTGTCACCCCCTTTATGCACTGGCATGACTATTGTGGCCTTCCATGTGTTGGGGAATTGACTTTGGCACAGGGAGAGGTTGAGAATTTTGGTGAGGGGGTGGATCACTTCTTCCAAGGTGAGGGACAGAAGTTTTAGATCAATGCTGTCATTGCTATTTCTAGATTTAGAGCAGGCCTTTTTATGTATCTGTAGGCTTCATATGTCTTAACTATTTTAAAGTGAAATAGCGGTTTGTCTGGCGAGGTGGTTTGGGATATGAGTTTTGGAATTGACAAGTCATGGAAGAAATCTGGTGAGATGACGCCACTGAGGTCTGTAAAGGTTTTATTTAGGGCATCGGCCATAGCCTTAGGGTCATGGGTAGTGGAGCATCAATGTTCATTGCCGTGGGAGAGGATTTAGACTGTTTGCCCGTAATATTACGTATATTATCCCAGAAGGATCTCCCATCACCCCAGGTGGTTTCTAGAGCATTCTTGAAGTAGGAGCTCTTCATTTGCCTGATTTGTGAAGTACTTAGCTTGCGTGCCTGTTTATAGTTAAGTGAGTCTGTTATTGAGCCTGTGGCCCTAGCTATAGCCCAAAGATGGTCACGTGCTTTGAGCTAAGCCAGTAATTTGGCTGTTAGCCAGGGATTAGAGAGGGCTTTGATTTTAAGTTTTTTGAAAGGCGCGTAGGTGTCACAGGCAGTGTTCAAAGTTTTAATGAAGACGTCTAAGGCAGCGTCCAACATCCAGCGATTGTAGATAGGGGACCAGTCTTGTTGTAGGAGGCAGGTCTTTAGCTTAGCAAGGTATCCGCATGGTAGCATCTGACTTAGGATGTTTTTGGAGGTGGTTTGTGGAATTTATTTGTCCAGGTACAGATCACAGGGAGTGGTCACTGAGGGACTCTGAGAGAACGGTGGTATTTTTTATCTGGTCTGGGCGATTAGTAAGTATCCAGTCAATGAGAGTGCTGGTTCCAGTCTTATAGTTTTTTCTAGTAGGGGAGTTGACCATCTGTGTTAGGTTGATTGCTAGGATAGTATCCCTGCTGGGTCCGATATCTGAGGCAAGCAAGTTTATATGGAAATCACCGAGAATAAGGAGCTCAGAGTCAGGAGGTTGTAATCTTGCAAATTCAGGATAGACT
This sequence comes from Neoceratodus forsteri, assembly GCA_016271365.2. Classification (NCBI taxonomy): domain Eukaryota; kingdom Metazoa; phylum Chordata; order Ceratodontiformes; family Ceratodontidae; genus Neoceratodus; species Neoceratodus forsteri. The sequence goes on along the minus strand of CM028130.1, from coordinate 510,021,445 downwards.
GGAGCCCGGCTTGTAGGTCTTAGGGGAATATAGACTGCAGCCACATTAAGCACTTTATTTGGGCACCAAGTAGAAGCTTGACAGGGAGAAGTTATACTAGGTGTTTCTGGGGAGAAACTGCAGTGTGTACACGAGAGGTAGTCCTTTATATAGATAACACATCCGCCTCCCCTTTCTTTTTACCTGGTCAAGTCTGAAGAGGTTGTAGCCTTGGAGTGAGATTGCATGATCTGGAGTGCTAGGTGTTAGCCAGGTCTCAACAATTATGGGCATGTCAGGATTATGTTGCCCAATAAAGGCTTGCAGAGATGCCAGCTTAGGAAGGAGGCTGCAGATATTTAGGGTAACAATGGATAGTCTGTTTTCAGTTTTGTAGGCTTTATCTTAATGTTCGAGCCAGGGCCAGGGGTTTGGGTGGATTCCACCAGACATGAGAAGTAGGAGGAGCAGCAGTTTGAGGGATATCTCCATAGTTCATACCATGTAACGTTTTCCTCTGCATGCTGTGGGTTTTGGATACAGTGCAGTCACCTAGGGTCCCAACAAATGAGGGTTGTTAATGACAGGTGCTCAAAATGATTTTTCCAGCCAGTGCGGTCTGCCACTTGCACTACAGCCATTGTAGTCAGTCCTTGAATGACATCAAAGACTAACACTGCTCAGCAGCGATCAGAAAACGGTGGGTTTCTTAAGCTAAACTGGCTACCAACTATTCATTATATATGGAATTACATTATATATAGAATATGATTGGAACATGTGGCCAACTGTAAACTTAAAGCTACTGCACAGTATGTCATGCAAACAGAACAGAAGGCCTGAGCATTGTGCGCTATGGAGCTGCAGCTCCGATGATGACTACTGCACTTTCAATCAAAGCCGCTGCTTTACAAGGAAGATGTCTTCACTATCTTACTGAATAATGATAATACACTAGATACTGAGGTGGTCTGTGTGTGCACGTATGTGTGTAGGGGGAGTAACCTGAACACAACAGTAGAGGGGGTAAGAAAGAGATCTGGTGGTGGGGTGGCAGGGTGAACAGTCGCCCTTCCCGCAAGTGTAGTAACTCCCCCCATTAAAGATCAATGGCAATGATTGTTCTGGTAGTATCCTAAATCTGCACTTCTATTGGCTTGTTTAAGTAATAAAGATCTGTTTTTAACAACCAGTATTGTCTCATTTGATTTCTTTATTTATAATTCCATATATAATGATTAGTTGGTAGCCAGCTTAGCGCTGAGAAACCCACCCGTTTTCTGATCGCTGCTGAGCAGTGTTAGTCTTTGATGTCATTCAAGGACTGACTACAATGGCTGTAGTGCAAGTGGCAGACCGTCAGCGCTGGTAAAATCCTTGCTCGAGACAGTCACCGTTTTTTTTCTCCAGAGAAAAAGGAAATGCCACCACTCTGAGTTAGCCACCCACTAATGTGTCTTATTTCTGTAGTGGTGCTAATGGAAATTAGTAAATTCACATTTAAATACATTCTCATTGATATGTAGTCTGTCAGTGGTATGAATCCAAGTGGAAATTCACAGTTCCTTGCTGCAAAATGCTCTGTTTTAAACTCACTGCTTCCAACCCATTTTTTATCAATTTTATGCTGTCCGTAGCTTTTTTTTTTTGCAACCGATCCTTGTAAAATCTGCTGAGATCCATTTTTATGGTTAGCAGTTTCTACAGAGAGTCCCACAACAATGACCATGATCGCAGACAGGAAAACGGATTTATGCCGAAAGCTGCTACCCTGATGTGGTTTATTTTTTGACTCAGTCTGGTGGCATTTCAACTTAAAGTCAGCTACTGCAGTATCAATGAGTTGAGATAACTGATTGTATAGCTGTCCATTCTCCAGTTTGTTTCTTGATCGCTGCACAATACAATTTAGCCTTGTAAAAAGTACTGTGTACCGAGACCTCATTTTTTGGCTACCAACTAATCATCAAATATGGAATTATAAATAAAGAAATCAAATGAGACAATTCTGGTTGTTAAAATAGATCGGTATTACTTAAACAAGCCAATAATGTAGCAGCTTTTAGCGTAAATCTGTTTTTTTGTCTGTGATCGCGGTTACTGTTGTGGGACTCTCTGAAGGAGCTTTGAGCCACAAAAATGGATCTCTGCAGATTTTATAAGGATCAGTTACCAAAAAACAGCTATGGACAGCCTAAAATTGATAAAAACGAGTTGGAGCACTGAGTTTAAAACAGAGCATCTCGCAGCAAGGAACAGAAGGTCTACTCACAAGCACTATGGAGCTGCACCTCTGATGATGACTACAGCACTTTCAAGCCAAGCCATGACTTTTCAAGGAAGATACCTTCACTGTCTTGCTGAATAATGATACTACACTACATACTGAGGGTGGTCTGAGCATGTGCATGTGTGCATGCGTGTTTGTGTAACTTGAACATGACAGTAGAGGTGTAAGAAAGAGATCTGGTGGTGGTCTGAAGGTGAACAGAAATCTAAATAGGATTTATTGAAATGTTTCACCAGGAAATGCAGGTCCAGAAGAGTGTCATTGTGCCACTGCATGACGAGCCTGTCTGTGATTGTCCACATTACATAATATGTGTGTCAGCACTAGCATGCTGGCTAATTGGTGAATGAGGGACACACCTACTAAAGCATGCCCTGCATTCACCAACACTGACACACCTCTGAAATGTGCTACTAGTGCAAGATGGTGCTTGTGCATTCACACAAGCCACATAAAAAGAAAAAGTATGTTGGCATCATTTTAGCTCAGTGATATATTATATGACTGTCTAGATAAACTGAAATTGTCCTAGAAATCTCTTAGAAGTAATTCTCATAATAAGTGAGGAGTAACTGTATGAAGTGAGGAGTAACTGTATAACAGGACCATCTGAAAACAGGCCCTTTCGACCTAATGATGTTGAATGTCAACGTCCTCATTTTACTACTTACTACCACTACATTTGTCAGTAATGACACTGCAGATGCGAAGCTTGCTTTGCCACACCTGCCAGCATTTTATGGAAACATCCAGTACATTTTTACGTTCGCTTGCGCGCATGCGCAAGGAACGTTTTGGGAGAGTAGCACACTTTGGAGGTGTGCCTCTCCCTTTCAATCCACTGCTCCATTGAGCAGGCGTACGGGGTCCTGCACCAATGGGTGTGGAGCTGTGTATGACAGCGGTCATCTTTCGCTTCAAAAACCACCCTTGTCACACAGAGCACCACGTCACGCCACCCCCGCATCACGCCGCCCCCAAATCTTTGCTGCCATGCTGGGAGCCCACCCCAGTGTGGCAAATGTCCGTCGTCTGCCGGCAGGGTGCCCAATCCCCGTCGGCTCCACGGCCCCAAGCCATCCTTCTGCCACGCTGGAGTCCACCCCAGCGTAACTAAATATCAGGTTGTCTGCCGATGGTGTGCCCAATCCCCATTGGCTCCTCGGCCCCCAGCCATCCTTCTGCCACGCTGAGCCACACCCCAGCGTAGCAAACATCCCCTTAGTCTTGTTTTTTTTTCACCTGTAAAGCAAAAGCGGTCCCACGCGCTTCTCCCAGTCCCCACTCCCACAACCCCACCCACCCACTGCACACCCAGCCTCCCCACACCCCTCACACCATACTTACCTCCGAAACTCAGGCGGCGATCTTCAGTGGACCGGGAACACGTCTGCACTCTTCAAAGCCGACCATGAACTGATGAAATGCCTGTAAGCTGTATAATGGGCTAGATAGAGGGTTTTCAACTTTATGTGCATATCTCAGGCATTTTGGGAATTTTTGCACCAAATTTTCAACATGGAGTTTTGGGACCCCTTCTCATGAGTGATGTCACTGTCATGTGGCGTTATTGGGCCGAAGGGTGATTTACGTAGTCACTGCACGGTCAGTGTGTGAAATCACCCTTTGAGTCCAAATATGCCGCCAGCTGACATCATTCGTAGTAAAGTCCCAAAAGACCATGAAAATTTAATTAAGGTAAAAAAATAAACTGTTCTGGCGTGCATTGCGCGGTTCTATGCAGGCTCGTAAGTTCTGATATTTCAATATTTCACCCAGATTTTCAACATTGCCATTTTACCACCTTCTTATAGGTAGTACAGCTGTCATTTTCACATCTCACCTAAAGCGTGTTTCCGCCATGTAGCGCATAATGGCGCAGTCGGTAAAGTAAATCAATGTATGGGACGCATTAAGAAAAATCACAGTGACACTGATCATGAGCAGAGGTCTTAAAATGGCTGTGTTAAAATTTGGTGAAAAATTCTAAAATGACTTTTACGGCGTCGTTTCGCAGTTCCTTGCGCTGCCGTAGGTTTCTTAATTTTCAATATTTTCACTCCAGATTTTCAACATTGCCATTTTACCACACCTCCTCATGAGCAGTACAGCTGTCATTTTTCACATCTTGCCCAAAACGTGTTTCCGCCCATGTAGCGCACAATGGCACAGTCGGTGTGCGAACTCAATGTATGGGACACATTAAGAAAATCACAGTGACACTGTTCATGAGCAGAGGTCTTAAAATGGCTGTGTTGAAAATTTGGTGAAAAAATTCCTATAAATGACTGTTTTACTAGTGTTCATTGTGCAGCTCCTATGCACGCTCGTAAGTTTGCGAATTTTCAATATTTTCACTCCACATTTTCAACATTGCCATTTTACCACACCTTCTTATGAGCAGTGCAGCTGTCATTTTTCACATCTTGCCCAAAATGTGTTTCCGCCCATGTAGCGCACAATGGCACAGTCGGTGTGCAAACTCAATGTATGGGACACATTAAGAAAATTACAGTGACACTGTTCATGAGCAGAGGTCTTAAAATGGCTGTGTTGAAAATTTGGTGAAAAAATTTCTATAAATGACTGTTTTACGAGTGTTCATTGTGCAGCTCCTATGCACGCTCGTAAGTTTGCGAATTTTCAATATTTTCACTCCACATTTTCAACATTGCCATTTTACCACACCTCCTTATGAGCAGTGCAGCTGTCATTTTTCACATCTTGCCCAAAACATGTTTTTGCCCATGTAGTGCACAATGGCACAGTCGGTGTGCGAACTCAGTGTATGGGACACATTAAGAAAATCACAGTGTCATTGTTCATGAGCAGAGATCTTAAAATGGCTATGTTGAAATTTGGTGAACAAATTCCTAAAATTAACTGTTTTAGAAAGGCATACATGTGCAGTTCCTACGCACGTCAGTAAGTTTGCGAATTTTCAATATTTTCACCCCAGATTTTCAACATTGCCATTTTACCACACCTCCTTATGAGCAGTACAGCTGTCATTTTCACATCCTGCCCAAAACGTGTTTCCTTCTAAGGAAAATAATGGCGCAGTCGGTGTGCTAAATCAATGTATGGACACAGTAAGAAAGTCACAGTGACACTGTTCATTAGCAGAGGTTTAAAATGCCAATGTTGAAAATTTGGTGAAAAATTCCTAACAATGACTGTTTATGAGCGCATTGCACAGTTCCCACGCACCGTCGTAGGTTTGCGAATTTTCAGTATTTCCACTCCAGATTTTCAACATTGCCATTTTACCACACTTCCTTATGAGCAGTACAGCTGTCATTTTTCACATCCTGCACAAAACGTGTTTCCGCCTATGTAGCGCACAATGGGGGTAACAAAAAGGTCATGCTGAAAATTTATTGTGCAAATACCAGCAATCGCACAGGGCATTAGGGTAAAGCACCATACGTGTCAAACACCACTGCAAATACCTGCAAGTGAACGTTTGGCATTGACAAATGCTTGTTTATAATGTGCTCCAAGTTTTCTAATTACATACTAACATACTATTTGCCAGCAGATTAGGCCTTATGGTCTATCGAGTCTGCTCGAACCTAAATCCTTAGTTGAGTGCCGAGACCCTCCCATCCCTTGTGCTCCAGAAACCCCTATCATCCATCCCCACCCCCCCGGGACAGGCCATCATCTGATACATCCACTTTCTGTGTCTGTCCCACCCTCTCTTAAAGCCCTCCACTGTGGATCTCTGAACCAGCTCACCATTGCTTCAGCAGTATTTATATTATTTTATTCATATGATCATGGTTACAGTAAAACAAGCAAATTGTTGCTCATATAGTTAACATGCCCTGGGAGATCTCATCCACCTGTAAACTTGTCCCTTTCAAAAAAACTGCTCAGACAGCATCTCCTGGCCTCCAACCGCTGCGACTGCATATAGTACCATTACATTTCTCCATATGTCACACACCTTACCTGCTACTTCCCCCAAGTTAGACAATGTCCTGGTGGACTGCTCCATTTTTCCTTTTCTCCTCTACTTCCCTCCTCTCAATTGCCTCCATCCCCCCCTCCTCCCACTGTTGGCCTGTGCCCTACCCCTACTCCCCCCCATTCTTCCCACAATCTCCCTTCCCATGCGTTAATCTACTGCTGTATAGTGTATTTCATGTTCTAGTATACTTCCACCCTAATGTTACTGCCTGATAATAACCCTGTAATGGTAGTAACTGTTACTTTTGCGTCTGTTCCTAATGTACCCTGGTTGCATCCAGGATCTACTTTTATTATGTGTACCTGCTGATGTGGAACCTTTGTAAATGAGTCTCTGACTCAAAGGATTGTAATTCCGATACTCTCAATAAATAAAATAAATAAAAATACTAACTCATGTAAATATAAATTAAAGACAGGTAGTTTGATTCTCCCAGTTTCTTTCCTCACCTTAAAGATGGTAACTCTAGTAATGGTTTTCCTTTATATTTTCCAGTAATCTTTAGAACTTTATTTTGTTCTCCAGTTTCACTCATCATGCTGTGTAGATTCTCCAGTAAAGCAATTATAAATCAGATACAAATCAGTAAATGTTTCCTCTTCTAAGGCACACAATTTGCATTATGCTGAATATGAACAAAGGAGAGGGCCATTAAATAACCAATATGCTGGCAGTACTGTACTTCTGAAATGTTTGCAGATTTGATGATCTCAAGTTTGCCAACAAAGGTTTGATGCAGTAATGATCTTTACATAGTCGCTGCGAACATGTCAACAAGAAATGCTACCTACTTTATAGCTAGTCTTAATATTTCTCCTGTCTGCTCCAATCTTTGCCACCACTGCAAACTGAACATTTCATTAGAGTAAGGGGAATATTTCTAGTTCGATTATTGTAACATAATTTTAAAACGTTTTTACTGTATTTGAAATGCAGTGCCTAATTTCAATGCATCTACTTGTATAGTCCCTCTGAGTCAGGGACGCTGTACATTGCGTCCGGCAATTACAAATGCAGCTCTGTGAACATAAAAAAGATACACACCTTGGAGAGAGGGGCTGTGTTTGATGAGTAACCTTGTATCCTTATCAGCACAGCCTTTGCTGTGTTACTGTTTCAGCCAGTCAATTGGACCCTGAACATTAGACACAGACTAAATAACTGGAAGAAGTGAGTTAATGTGCTGCGCAAAATGAAGGGTTTGTGTGTCTTTGGGAGAAGATCAGAGGTAATAATTCTAGTAATTAATATACGGAATGCACATAGCACTGTTCCTGTGTAAATATGGGGCTCTGAAGAGAATTAATAATGAATGAAGTAAGTAAGATATTAATGCCTGGGGCTCCAAACAGAAGTTATTAATGAATCAAGTAATTAAGCATAAAAATCAATTGTGCAGCAGGAGGTTGTAGAACTGATGCAAACAGTGTATCGTCTGAAACTGCACGTCTACAGCTAACTCAGCTAAGAAAGTAAAACGGTGCAAATTGCAATGGAATTGCATAGGTTCAGACTCCGACTTGAAGAGTGAATTAGGCTGCTATACGGTGCTGTAAGAAAGGATCTTGCAGTAGCAAGCATTTGTCAATGCCGAATGTTTGCTTGCTGGCATTGGCAGTGGTAGTGTAGAAGTTACAGAGCTGCATAATAGGAATGGCAGTGAAGTATTGAACTGAAGCTAACCCCACCACCACCCTGCACAGAGTGACAGGCATTGGGGTGTGCCTTTGGGTCATCAGGCATAACCACGCCATTTCACCACACCCCACCCTGCAGACACTGACAAGTGTCACGGTGTGCCTTGGGGTCTTTGGCCCTTATGCGCACCCAATTCCATCAGGAAATACGGTGAGATGGGTGCGGTATAGGAGAATGAGATGAACTTTGGGGCCGAAGAGTCCAAGGCATACCTCAATGCTTCTCACTGGCTGCAGGGTGTGAAATGGTATGAGCATTACAGGCAAGAATCCCAAGTCACACCCCTGATGCCTGTCATTCTCTACAGGGTTGGGCGTTATGGTTGGAAACCCTAATACCTCAGGCATTCATTGGTATTGTCACTCCAAATTTTCAACATGGTGTTTTTGTGACCCCACCTCATGAACAGTGGCAATTTCAGTTTGTTAGCTGAAAGCTGCTTATGCACAGCGACTACAGCATTTAGCACCACAGGTGCAAAAACATTCCGAACAGGATGTAAAAAACGACAGCTGTACTGTTCATGGGGAGGTGTAAATGGCAATGTTGCAAATCTGCAGTAAAAATATTAAAAAACTGGTGAAGTTACGAGCATGCATAGAAACTGTGCAACGACACTGTAATGTAATTAGTTTGGGGATTTTTACAGCAGATTGTCAACACAGGCATTTTGGGACCTCCGATCATGAACAGTGTCATTGTAATTTCTTTATCTGTCCCGAGCAATGATTCCCACAGCGACCACGCGATCTCCCCGCGCTGAAAGTGTGAAACACATTTCAGCCATGTTGTGAAAAATACAGCTGTACTGTTCATAAGGAAGTGTGGAAAAATGCCACTGGTGAAAATCTGACTGAAAATATTACAAAGTCATGAACTTGGCGTGGGTAAGGAAACTGCGCAATGCTCATCAGAACACAGTCATTTTATGGACTTTTGTCACCAAATTTTCAACATAGCCATTTTAAGACCTCTGCTCATGAACAGTGTAACTGTGATTTTCTTAATCTGTCCCAAACTTTGCTTCCGCACACCGACTGCACCATTGTGTGCTACATGTGCGAAAACACATTTTGGGCGACATGTGACAAATGGCAGCTGTACTGTTAATAAGGAAGTGTAATAAAATGGCAATGTGGAAAATCTGGAGTGAAAATATTGAAAATTCAAACTCATGCTGTGTAGGAACTGCGCAATGCACGTCAGAAACAGTCATTTTAGAATTTTTTCACCAGATTTTCAACATAGCCATTTTAAGACCTCTGCTCATATACAGTGTCACTGTGATTTTCTTAATGTGTCCCACACATTGATTTCACACACCAACTGTGCCACACACCATTGTCTATGCATCATTTGTACTGCATGTATGTATGTATGTAAATCCCAGGTCACATCTGGAAATGAGCAGTTTCCCGCTCTGTATGCCTATCTGGTTAATCTCGTAAATAAATAAATAAATAAATAAATTGTGTGCTACATGGGCGGAAACATGTTTTGGGCAAGATGTGACAAATGACAGCTGTACTGCTCATAAGGAAGTGTAATAAAATGGCAATGTTGAAAATCTGGATTGAAAATATTGAAAATTCGTAAACTTACGAGCGTGCATAGGAACTGCTGCACGCAACTCGTAAAACAATCATTTTTGGAATTTTACACCAATTTTCAAAATAGGCTTCTTGAGAGCCCACCTTATGAACACTGGCAGTGTTGTTTCGATAATCAGTCCCAAAAGGTGATTTCGCACAGTGACTGTGAAATCACCCTTTGGACCCGAATGATGCCATGGCAGTGACAGGATTCATGAGAAGGGGTCCCAAAAACCCCATGTTGAAAATTTGGTGCAAAAATTCCAAAAAATGCCTGAGATATGCAGCAAAGCTGAAAAAACCCTATCTCTCTCATTATACAGCTTACTGGCATTTCTTCAGTTCACGGTCGGCTTTGAAGAGTGCAGACGTGTTCCCGGTCCACTGAAGATCATCGTGTCGAGATCCGGAGGTAAGTATGGGGTGAGGGGGGTGTGGGTAGGCAGGGTGCACAGTGGGTGGGTGCGGGTTGTGGGAGGAGGCAGGGAGAAGCGCAGAGGGACAGTTTTTTATTTGCAGGTTTTTTTTTTTAAATGACGATGCGGGACATTTGCCACGCTGAGGTGGGCTCCCAGTGTGGCACAAGGACGGCTGGTTGGGGGGGTGTGGAGCCGACAGGGGATTGGGCACCCCCATCGGCCATAGCATCTGTTGACACGCTGGGGTGGGCTCCCAGCATGGCACCCTGTACTCTGGGAGGGGAGGACAGTGGAGCCGATGGGGGATTGGGCACCCCCGTCGGCTATACGATGAGTTGCCATGCTGGGGTGGGCACCCAGCGTGGCATGTGGAAACTTTGGGGGGTGCAGCACAGCCCGGCGGGGTTGGGCACCCCGGCTATGATGTGTGCGTGGGGGGCAGCACACAGTTGCGTCGTGTGCCTGTGTGTGTGTGTGTGTAGGAGAGGCGCCGATGAGCAGGCGATATCTTATCGCTGCTCACTGAATCGTAGCTCCCCTTCCAACTGTACTCCTCTCTGCATTTTGGAGCTGTCATAGACAGCTCCAGCAGGCATTGGAGAACTGCGTCCGCTCCTGCAAACACACTGCCTGAATTGGAAGAGGGCTGCCACACCTCCAAAAACTCGGATGATGGCACTATGTTTCTTGCACATGCATGCAAGCAAACGTAAAAAGCAGTATGTTAAAAACAATACCTTTGAGTAGAAGTAGCAGGAGGTCTGTAACACCTGTGTAATTGGAGCTGCCTTAAGACCTGTATGCAGAGTACAAATTCATTAAAAGCAGCATTCTAGTACCTTTTTTTAAGTGAGCTTAGACAAATAATTGAATAGTAAGTATAAGTCCTAGTTACTGAAAGGCATTCGGTGTTGGGTGTGCGCTCTCCTTAAAATGTCGGGCGGGCTTAGAGGAGCTATTTTTAAAAGTGGCTTTTTCCCTGCATATTTTCAACTATTTTGAAACCAGATATTTCTCTGTATACAGAAAATGACATTGTTAGAATCGTATTAGCCATTTTTGGGTTCATACTTGAATCCAACAGTTGTACATTTTGAGTTAAACCACACTGCATCTTTAGGCAGAACATTTAAAGATATCTGGGGTATATTAAAAATAGCATAACCCAGGCTGTGCTGATAAGGATACAAGGTTACTTGTCCAACACAGTCTCTATCTAGATGTGTGTCATTTTTATGTTCACAGAGAGTTGAATTAGTAAAAGTGCTGGAGGCAATGTGCAGCGTCCCTGTTACAGAGGGAACTGATAAGCAGATGTATTGCAATTCAGCACTACATTTAAAATACCACAAAACATTTTAAAATTACTGTGTTGTAGTTATCTAAGTGGAGATATTCTTCTGTCTCTAATGATATATTCAATTTGTAATGGTGGCAAAGATCAGAGCAGACAGGAGAAGCCAAATGCTCCTATGGCTATAAAATAGGTAGGATTTATTTCACAGTGGAATACACCACGGTAGTCCTTGCGATGGAATAAAACAATATAAATTGATGAGTGTTTTCAATTTTTTTTTCTAGAAAAACATGGCAGAAATTCATTGATTAACACATATATATTGTGAATGTTTTGTAAATCCAGGCTGGTAGGCAAATATTAAAGTAAGATGGCTTATTAATTATATCGCTGGTTAAATACGTTAGGAATATAATGCTTAAATGTTGTTCAGATTTGATTTACAGCCCCCCCCCCGAAGAAATCTAATGTGGCAAAACATTTGAGTCTATTGAAATTACAAATACATTCATGCTATGGGCCTTGTGTGGTGTCAGTTTTTTAGCTAGAGGGGCCATTACTTATTTTGTTTTTGATGCAGCATTCTGCCTTTCCTCAAATAAGAGGAAACGGCATAATAGAATTCAGGATGTTGCCCCAAATCACTAGAATGCTGCATGCAAAACACTTACCAGTAAATAGTAGGATATGGGTCTTTACTTCAGCTAGATTTTCAGGGCAGGATTTAGGAAGCATGTTTAGAAATAGGTGAAGAGGAGAGGACCTAAATTGAGCCCTGGGGACACCAGAGAGAACCGGTTTGGAGTCAGATAGAACCTCAGAGAGTTTTACTGTTTGAGAACGTTGTGCCAGGTAAACTTTACCCAGGCTCCTGGTCCCTCAGCTAGTCCAACGCTGAGCAGAAGAGAGATTAGAAGGCTATGGAACAGTGTCAAAGGCCTTTGTGAGGTCTATGAAGACAGCTCCAGTTAAATAACCCTTATCCAAGGCTTTGTGAGTTTCACTAGAGAAATCTAGTAGGGCCGCTGACGGACTGTGTCTTCTCTTCCTAAATCCTGCTGCTGAATGCAGAGTAGATCGTAATTTTGCAGGTAGTCTGATAGTTGATCCACACGATCCATTCAAGGGCTTTGGAGAGGGGTGGAAGTATAGATATAAGGGTCGATAGTTCACAGGTGGATTTGTCACCCCTTTATGCACTGGCATGACTATTGTGCCTTCCATGTGTTGGGGAATTGACTTTGGCACAGGGAGAGGTTGAGAATTTTGGTGAGGGGTGGATCACTTCTTCCAAGGTGAGGACAGAAGTTTTAGATCAATGCTGTCATTGCTATTTCTAGATTTAGAGCAGGCCTTTTTATGTATCTGTAGGCTTCATATGTCTTAACTATTTTAAAGTGAAATAGCGGTTTGTCTGGCGAGGTGGTTTGGGATATGAGTTTTGAATTGACAAGTCATGGAAGAAATCTGGTGAGATGCGCCACTGAGGTCCTGAAGGTTTATTTGGGGCATCGGCCATAGCCTTAGGGTCATGGGTGAGCATCAATGTTCATTGCCGTGGGAGAGGATTTAGACTGTTTGCCCGTAATATTACGATATATTATCCCAGAAGGATCTCCCATCACCCCAGGTGGTTTCTAGAGCATTCTTGAAGTAGGAGCTCTTCATTTGCCTGATTTGTGAAGTAGCAGCTTGGGTGCCTGTTTATAGTTAAGTGAGTCTGTTATTGAGCCTGTGGCCCTAGCTATAGCCAAAGATGGTCACGTGCTTTGAGCTAAGCCAGTAATTTGGCTGTTAGCCAGGGATTAGAGAGAGGCTTTGATTTAAGTTTTTGAAAGGCGCGTAGGTGTCACAGGCAGTGTTCAAAGTTTTAATGAAGACGTCTAAGGCAGCGTCAACATCCAGCGTATTGTAGATAGGGGACCAGTCTTGTTGTAGGAGGCAGGTCTTTAGCTTAGCAAGGTATCCGTGCGGTAGCATTCGACTTAGGATGTTTTTTGGAGGTGGTTTGTGGAATTTATTTGTCCAGGTACAGATCACAGGGGAGTGGTCACTGAGGGACTCTGAGAGAACGGTGGTATTTTTTATCTGGTCTGGGCGATTAGTAAGTATCCAGTCAATGAGAGTGCTGGTTCCAGTCTTATAGTTTTTTCTAGTAGGGGAGTTGACCATCTGTGTTAGGTTGATTGCTAGGATAGTATCCCTGCTGGGTCCGATATCTGAGGCAAGCAAGTTTATATGGAAATCACCGAGAATAAGGAGCTCAGAGTCAGGAGGTTGTAATCTTGCAAATTCAAGGATAGACTGGAGCCCGGCTTGTAGGTCTTTAAGGGGAATATAGACTGCAGCCACATTAAGCACTTTATTTTGGGCACCAAGTAGAAGCTTGACAGGGAGAAGTTATACTAGGGTGTTTTCTGGGGAGAAACTGGCAGTGTGGCACGAGAGGTAGTCCTTTATATAGATAACACATCCGCCCCCCTTTCTTTTTACCTGGTCAAGTCTGAAGAGGTTGTAGCCTTGGAGTGAGATTGCATGATCTGGAGTGCTAGGTGTTAGCCAGGTCTCAACAATTACAAGTATGTCAGGATTATGTTGCCCAATAAAGGCTTGCAGAGATGCCAGCTTAGGAAGGAGGCTGCAGATATTTAGGGTAACAATGGATAGTCTGTTTTCAGTTTTTGTAGGCTTTATCTTAATGTTCGAGCCAGGGCCAGGGTTTGGGTGGATTCCACCAGACATGAGAAGTAGGAGGAGCAGCAGTTTGAGGGATATCTCCCATAGTTCATACCATGTAACGTTTTTCCTCTGCATGCTGTAGGTTTGGATACAGTGCAGTCACCTAGGGTCCCAACAAATGAGGGTTGTTAATGACAGGTGCTCAAAAATGATTTTTCCAGCCAGTGCGGTCTGCCACTTGCACTACAGCCATTGTAGTCAGTCCTTGAATGACATCAAAGACTAACACTGCTCAGCAGCGATCAGAAAACGGGTGGGTTTCTTAGCGCTAAACTGGCTACCAACTATTCATTATATATGGAATTACATTATATATAGAATATGATTGGAACATGTGGCCAACTGTAAACTTAAAGCTACGTACAGTATGTCATGCAAACAGAACAGAAGGCCTGAGCACACGCGCTATGGAGCTGCAGCTCCGATGATGACTACTGCACTTTCAATCAAAGCCGCTGCTTTTACAAGGAAGATGTCTTCACTATCTTACTGAATAATGATAATACACTAGATACTGAGGTGGTCTGTGTGTGTGCACGTATGTGTGTGTAGGGGGGAGTAACCTGAACACAACAGTAGAGGGGGTAAGAAAGAGATCTGGTGGTGGGGTGGCAGGGTGAACAGTCGCCCTTCCCGCAAGTGTAGTAACTCCCCCCATTAAAGATCAATGGCAATGATTGTTCTGGTAGTATCCTAAATCTGCACTTCTATTGGCTTGTTTAAGTAATAAAGATCTGTTTTTAACAACCAGTATTGTCTCATTTGATTTCTTTATTTATAATTCCATATATAATGATTAGTTGGTAGCCAGCTTAGCGCTGAGAAACCCACCCGTTTTCTGATCGCTGCTGAGCAGTGTTAGTCTTTGATGTCATTCAAGGACTGACTACAATGGCTGTAGTGCAAGTGGCAGACCGTCAGCGCTGGTAAAATCCTTGCTCGAGACAGTCACCGTTTTTCTCCAGAGAAAAGAAATGCCACCACTCTGAGTTAGCCACCCACTAATGTGTCTTATTTCTGTAGTGGTGCTAATGGAAATTAATAAATTCACATTTAAATACATTCTCATTGATATGTAGTCTGTCAGTGGTATGAATCCAAGTGAAATTCACAGTTCCTTGCTGCAAAATGCTCTGTTTTAAACTCACTGCTTCCAACCCATTTTATCAATTTTATGCTGTCCGTAGCTTTTTTTTGCAACCGATCCTTGTAAAATCTGCTGAGATCCATTTTATGGTTAGCAGTTTCTACAGAGAGTCCCACAACAATGACCATGATCCAGACAGGAAAACGGATTTATGCAGAAGCTGCTACCCTGATGTGGTTTATTTTTTGACTCAGTCTGGTGGCATTTCAACTTAAAGTCAGCTACTGCAGTATCAATGAGTTGAGATAACTGATTGTATAGCTGTCCATTCTCCAGTTTGTTTCTTGATCGCTGCACAATACAATTTAGCCTTGTAAAAGTACTGTGTACCGAGACCTCATTTTTGGCTACCAACTAATCATCATATATGGAATTATAAATAAAGAAATCAAATGAGACAATTCTGGTTGTTAAAATAGATCGGTATTACTTAAACAAGCCAATAATGTAGCAGCTTTTAGCGTAAATCTGTTTTTTTGTCTGTGATCGCGGTTACTGTTGTGGGACTCTCTGAAGGAGCTTTGAGCCACAAAAATGGATCTCTGCAGATTTTATAAGGATCAGTTACCAAAAAACAGCTATGGACAGCCTAAAATTGATAAAAACGAGTTGGAGCACTGAGTTTAAAACAGAGCATCTCGCAGCAAGGAACAGAAGGTCTACTCACAAGCACTATGGAGCTGCACCTCTGATGATGACTACAGCACTTTCAAGCCAAGCCATGACTTTTTCAAGGAAGATACCTTCACTGTCTTGCTGAATAATGATACTACACTACATACTGAGGTGGTCTGAGCATGTGCATGTGTGCGTGCGTGTGTGTTTGTGTAACTTGAACATGACAGTAGAGGGTGTAAGAAAGAGATCTGGTGGTGGTCTGGAAGGTGAACAGAAATCTAAACAGGATTTATTGAAATGTTTCACCAGGAAATGCAGGTCCAGAAGAGTGTCATTGTGCCACTGCATGACGAGCCTGTCTGTGATTGTCCACATTACATAATATGTGTGTCAGCACTAGCATGCTGGCTAATTGGTGAATGAGGGACACACCTACTAAAGCATGCCCTGCATTCACCAACACTGACACACCTCTGAAATGTGCTACTAGTGCAAGATGGTGCTTGTGCATTCACACAAGCCACATAAAAAAAGAAAAAGTATGTTGGCATCATTTTAGCTCAGTGATATATTATATGACTGTCTAGATAAACTGAAATTGCCCTAGAAATCTCTTAGAAGTAATTCTCATAATAAGTGAGGAGTAACTGTATGAAGTGAGGAGTAACTGTATAACAGGACCATCTCGAAAACAGGCCCTTTCGACCTAATGATGTTGAATGTCAACGTCCTCATTTTACTACTTACTACCACTACATTTGTCAGTAATGACACTGCAGATGCGAAGCTTGCTTTGCCACACCTGCCAGCATTTTATGGAAACATCCAGTACATTTCGTTCGACTTGCAGCGCATCGTAAGGAGACATTTAGGAAAATGCTGCACTTTGGAGGTGTGCCTCTCCCTTCAATCCACTGCTCCATTGAGCAGGCGTGCGGTCTTGCACCAATGGGTGGGAGCTGTGTATGACAGCGGTCATCTTCGGCTTCAAAGAAACCACCGCTGTCACACAGAGCACCACGTCACGCCACCCCCGCATCACGCCGCCCCCAAATCTTTGCTGCCATGCTGGGAGCCCACCCCAGTGTGGCAAATGTCCGTCGTCTGCCGGCAGGGTGCCCAATCCCCGTCGGCTCCACGGCCCCAAGCCATCCTTCTGCCACGCTGGAGTCCACCCCAGCGTAACTAAATATCAGGTTGTCTGCCGATGGTGTGCCCAATCCCCATTGGCTCCTCGGCCCCCAGCCATCCTTCTGCCACGCTGAGCCACACCCCAGCGTAGCAAACATCCCCTTAGTCTTGTTTTTTTTTCACCTGTAAAGCAAAAGCGGTCCCACGGCTTCTCCCAGTCCCCACTCCCACAACCCGCACCCACCCACTGCACACCCAGCCTCCCCACACCCCTCACACCATACTTACCTCCGAAACTCAGCGGCGATCTTCAGTGGACGGGAACACGTCTGCACTCTTCAAAGCCGACCATGAACTGATGAAATGCCTGTAAGCTGTATAATGGGCTAGATAGGGGTTTTCAACTTTGTGTGCATATCTCAGGCATTTTGGGAATTTTTGCACCAAATTTTCAACATGGAGTTTTGGGACCCCTTCTCATGAGTGATGTCACTGTCATGGCGTTATTCGGGCCGAAGGGTGATTTCGTAGTCACTGCACGGTCGGTGTGTGAAATCACCCGCAGAGGCCAAATATACGCGGCAGTGATATCGAGTAAATGAAGAAAAACTCATGTTAACTAATCAAAAAACTGATTATTTCTGGCGTGCATTCGCGCGGTTCTATGCAGGCTCGTGAGTTGCAATTTCAATATTCTCCCAGATTTTCAACATTGCCATTTTACCACCTTCTTATGGTAGTACAGCTGTCATTTTCACATCTCACCCTAACGATGTTTCCCCATGTAGCGCATAATGGCGCAGTCGGTAAAGTAAATCAATGTATGGGACGCATTAAGAAAAATCACAGTGACACTGATCATGAGCAGAGGTCTTAAAATGGCTGTGTTAAAATTTGGTGAAAAATTCCTAAAATGACTTTTACGGCGGCGTTCGCGCAGTTCCACTGCGCTGCCGTGGGTTTAATTTCAATATTTTCACTCCAGATTTTCAACATTGCCATTTTACCACCTCCTCATGAGCAGTACAGCTGTCATTTTTCACATCTTTCCCAAAGCGTGTTTCCGCCCATGTGGCGCTTAATGGCACAGTCGGTGTGCGAACTCAATGTATGGGACACATTAAGAAAATCACAGTGACACTGTTCATGAGCAGAGGTCTTAAAATGGCTGTGTTGAAAATTTGGTGAAAAAATTCCTATAAATGACTGTTTTACTAGTGTTCATTGTGCAGCTCCTATGCACGCTCGTAAGTTTGCGAATTTTCAATATTTTCACTCCAGATTTTCAACATTGCCATTTTACCACACCTTCTTATGAGCAGTGCAGCTGTCATTTTTCACATCTTGCCCAAAATGTGTTTCCGTATGTAGCGCACAATGGCACAGTCGGTGTGCAAACTCAATGTATGGGACACATTAAGAAAATTACAGTGACACTGTTCATGAGCAGAAAGGTCTTAAAATGGCGTGTTGAAAATTGGTGAAAAATCCTATAAATGACTGTTTCAGTGTTTCATTGTACAGCTCCTATGCACTCTCGTAAGTTTGCGAATTTTCAATATTTTCACTCCACATTTTCAACATTGCCATTTTACCACACCTCCTTATGAGCAGTGCAGCTGTCATTTTTCACATCTTGCCCAAAACATGTTTTTGCCCATGTAGTGCACAATGGCACAGTCGGTGTGCGAACTCAGTGTATGGGACACATTAAGAAAATCACAGTGTCATTGTTCATGAGCAGAGATCTTAAAATGGCTATGTTGAAAATTTGGTGAACAAATTCCTAAAATTAACTGTTTTACGAGCGTGCTAGTGCAGTTCCTACGCACGTCAGAAGTTTGGCGAATTTTCAATATTTTCACCCCAGATTTTCAACATTGCCATTTTACCACACCTCCTTATGAGCAGTACAGCTGTCATTTTCACATCCTGCCCAAAACGTGTTTCCTTCTAAGGAAAATAATGGCGCAGTCGGTGTGCTAAATCAATGTATGGACACAGTAAGAAAGTCACAGTGACACTGTTCATTAGCAGAGGTTTAAAATGCCAATGTTGAAAATTTGGTGAAAAATTCCTAACAATGACTGTTTCTGACGTCGTGCACAGTTCCCACTTTATGCGCCGTGGGTTTACTAATTTTCAGTATTTCCACCCAGATTTTCAACATTGCCATTTTACCACACTTCCTTATGAGCAGTACAGCTGTCATTTTCACATCCTGCACAAACGTGTTTCCGCCTATGTAGCGCACAATGGGGGTAACAAAAAGGTCATGCTGAAAATTTATTGTGCAAATACCAGCAATCGCACAGGGCATTAGGGTAAAGCACCATACGTGTCAAACACCACTGCAAATACCTGCAAGTGAACGTTTGGCATTGACAAATGCTTGTTTATAATGTGCTCCAAGTTTTCTAATTACATACTAACATACTATTTGCCAGCAGATTAGGCCTTATGGTCTATCGAGTCTGCTCGAACCTAAATCCTTAGTTGAGTGCCGAGACCCTCCCATCCCTTGTGCTCCAGAAACCCCTATCATCCATCCCCACCCCCCCGGGACAGGCCATCATCTGATACATCCACTTTCTGTGTCTGTCCCACCCTCTCTTAAAGCCCTCCACTGTGGATCTCTGAACCAGCTCACCATTGCTTCAGCAGTATTTATATTATTTTATTCATATGATCATGGTTACAGTAAAACAAGCAAATTGTTGCTCATATAGTTAACATGCCCTGGGAGATCTCATCCACCTGTAAACTTGTCCCTTTCAAAAAAACTGCTCAGACAGCATCTCCTGGCCTCCAACCGCTGCGACTGCATATAGTACCATTACATTTCTCCATATGTCACACACCTTACCTCACTTCCCCAAGTTAGACAATGTCCTGGTGGACTGCTCCATTTTCCTTTTCTCCTCTACTTCCTCCTCTCAATTGCCTCCTCCCCCCTCCTCCCACTGTTGGCCTGCTGCCCTACCCCTACTCCCCCATTCTTCCCACAATCTCCTCCCCATCGCTAATCTACTGCTGTATAGTGTATTTCATGTTCTAGTATACTTCCACCCTAATGTTACTGCCTGATAATAACCCTGTAATGGTAGTAACTGTTACTTTTGCCGTCTGTTCCTAATGTACCCTGGTTGCATCCAGGATCTACTTTTATTATGTGTACCTGCTGATGTGGAACCTTTGTAAATGAGTCTCTGACTCAAAGGATTGTAATTCGATACTCTCAATAAATAAAATAAATAAAAATACTAACTCATGTAAATATAAATTAAAGACAGGTAGTTTGATTCTCCCAGTTTCTTTCCTCACCTTAAAGATGGTAACTCTAGTAATGGTTTTCCTTTATATTTTCCAGTAATCTTTAGAACTTTATTTTGTTCTCCAGTTTCACTCATCATGCTGTGTAGATTCTCCAGTAAAGCAATTATAAATCAGATACAAATCAGTAAATGTTTCCTCTTCTAAGGCACACAATTTGCATTATGCTGAATATGAACAAAGGAGGGCCATTAAATAACCAATATGCTGGCAGTACTGTACTTCTGAAATGTTTGCAGATTTGATGATCTCAAGTTTGCCAACAAAGGTTTGATGCAGTAATGATCTTTACATAGTCGCTGCGAACATGTCAACAAGAAATGCTACCTACTTTATAGCTAGTCTTAATATTTCTCCTGTCTGCTCCAATCTTTGCCACCACTGCAAACTGAACATTTCATTAGAGTAAGGGGAATATTTCTAGTTCGATTATTGTAACATAATTTTAAAACGTTTTTACTGTATTTGAAATGCAGTGCCTAATTTCAATGCATCTACTTGTATAGTCCCTCTGAGTCAGGGACGCTGTACATTGCGTCCGGCAATTACAAATGCAGCTCTGTGAACATAAAAAAGATACACACCTTGGAGAGAGGGCTGTTTTGATGAGTAACCTGTATCCTTATCAGCACAGCCTTTGCTGTGTTACTGTTTCAGCCAGTCAATTGGACCCTGAACATTAGACACAGACTAAATAACTGGAAGAAGTGAGTTAATGTGCTGCGCAAAATGAAGGGTTTGTGTGTCTTTGGGAGAAGATCAGAGGTAATAATTCTAGTAATTAATATACGGAATGCACATAGCACTGTTCCTGTGTAAATATGGGGCTCTGAAGAGAATTAATAATGAATGAAGTAAGTAAGATATTAATGCCTGGGGCTCCAAACAGAAGTTATTAATGAATCAAGTAATTAAGCATAAAAATCAATTGTGCAGCAGGAGGTTGTAGAACTGATGCAAACAGTGTATATAGCAAACACAAATCTTACAGCTAACTCAGCTAAGAAAGTAAACGGTGCAAATTGCAAATGGAATTGCATAGGTTCAGACTCGGACTGAAGAGTGAATTAGGCTGCTATCGGTGCTGTTAAGAAAGGATCTCAGTAGAAGCATTTGTCAATGCCAATGTTTGCTTGCTGGCATTGGCAGTGGTAGTGTAGAAGTTACAGAGCTGCATAATAGGAATGGCAGTGAAGTATTGAACTGAAGCTAACCCACCACCACACCCTGCAGAGAGTGACAGGCATTGGGGTGTGCCTTTGGGTCATCAGGCACAACGACCACGCCATTTCACCACACCCACCCTGCAGACACTGACAAGTGTCACGTGTGCCTTGGGGTCTTTGGCCTTATGCACACCAATTCCATCAGGAAATACGGTGAGATGGAGTGCGTATAGGAGAATGAGATGAACTTTGGGGCCGAAGAGTCCAAGGCATACCTCAATGCTCTCTCACTGGCTGCAGGTGTGAAATGGTATGAGCATTACAGGCAAGAATCCCAAGTCACACCCTGATGCCTGTCATTCTCTACAGGGTTGGGCCATGGTTGGAAACCCTAATACCCTTAGGCATTCATTGGTATTGTCACCCAAATTTTCAACATGGTGTTTTTGACCCCACCTCATGAACAGTGGCAATTTCAGTTTGTTAGCTGAAAGCTGCTTATGCACAGCGACTACAGCATTTAGCACCACAGGTGCAAAAACATTCCGAACAGGATGTAAAAAACGACAGCTGTACTGTTCATGGGGAGGTGTAAAAAATGGCAATGTTGCAAATCTGCAGTAAAAATATTAAAAAAACTGGTGAAGTTACGAGCATGCATAGAAACTGTGCAACGCACACCCGTAATGTAATTAGTTTGGGGATTTTTTACAGCAGATTGTCAACAGGCATTTTGGGACCTCCGATCATGAACAGTGTCATTGTAATTTTCTTTATCTGTCCCGAGCAATGATTTCCCACAGCGACCACGCGACTCCCCGCGCTGAAAGTGTGAAACACATTTCAGCCATGTTGTGAAAAATTACAGCTGTACTGTTCATAAGGAAGTGTGGAAAATGCCACTGGTGAAAATCTGACTGAAAATATTACAAAGTCATGAACTTGGCGTGGGTAAGGAAACTGCGCAATGCTCATCAGAACACAGTCATTTTATGGACTTTTGTCACCAAATTTTCAACATAGCCATTTTAAGACCTCTGCTCATGAACAGTGTAACTGTGATTTTCTTAATCTGTCCCAAACTTTGCTTCCGCACACCGACTGCACCATTGTGTGCTACATGTGCGAAAACACATTTTGGGCGACATGTGACAAATGGCAGCTGTACTGTTAATAAGGAAGTGTAATAAAATGGCAATGTGGAAAATCTGGAGTGAAAATATTGAAAATTCGCAAACTTACAAGCGTGTGTAGGAACTGCGCAATGCACGCTCGAAAAACAGTCATTTTTAGGAATTTTTTTCACCAGATTTTCAACATAGCCATTTTAAGACCTCTGCTCATATACAGTGTCACTGTGATTTTCTTAATGTGTCCCACACATTGATTTCACACACCAACTGTGCCACACACCATTGTCTATGCATCATTTGTACTGCATGTATGTATGTATGTAAATCCCAGGTCACATCTGGAAATGAGCAGTTTCCGCTCTGTATGCCTATCTGGTTAATCTCGTAAATAAATAAATAAATAAATAAATTGTGTGCTACATGGGCGGAAACATGTTTTGGGCAAGATGTGACAAATGACAGCTGTACTGCTCATAAGGAAGTGTAATAAAATGGCAATGTTGAAAATCTGGATTGAAAATATTGAAAATTCGTAAACTTACGAGCGTGCATAGGAACTGCGTAACGCACGCTCGTAAAACAATCATTTTTTGGAATTTTTACACCAAATTTTCAAAATAGGCTTTGAGCCCACCTTATGAACACTGGCAGTGTTGTTTCATGAATCAGTCCCAAAAGGTGATTTACAGTGACTGTGAAATCACCCTTTTGACCCGAATGATGCCATGGCAGTGACAGGATTCATGAGAAGGTCCCAAAACCCCATGTTGAAAATTTGGTGCAAAAATTCCAAAAAATGCCTGAGATATGCAGCAAAGCTGAAAAAACCCTATCTCTCTCATTATACAGCTTACTGGCATTTCTTCAGTTCACGGTCGGCTTTGAAGAGTGCAGACGTGTTCCCGGTCCACTGAAGATCATCGTGTCGAGATCCGGAGGTAAGTATGGGGTGAGGGGGGTGTGGGTAGGCAGGGTGCACAGTGGGTGGGTGCGGGTTGTGGGAGGAGGCAGGGAGAAGCGCAGAGGGACAGTTTTTTATTTGCAGGTTTTTTTTAAATGGCGATGCGGGACATTTGCCTACGCTGAGGTGGGCTCCAGTGTGGCACAAGGGACGGCTGGTTGGGGGGGTGTGGAGCCGACAGGGGATTGGGCACCCCCATCGGCCATAGCATCTGTTGACACGCTGGGGTGGGCTCCCAGCATGGCACCCTGTACTCTGGGAGGGGAGGACAGTGGAGCCGATGGGGGATTGGGCACCCCCGTCGGCTATACGATGAGTTGCCATGCTGGGGTGGGCACCCAGCGTGGCATGTGGAAAGCTTTGGGGGGTGCAGCACAGCCCGGCGGGGTTGGGCACCCCGGCTATGATGTGTGCGTGGGGGGCAGCACACAGTGTCGCATACGTGTGCTGTGTGTGTGTGTGTGTGTAGGAGAGCGCGCGCATGAGCAGGCGATATCTTATCGCTGCTCACTGAATCGTAGCTCCCCCTTCCAACTGTACTCCTCTGCATTTTGGAGCTGTCATAGACAGCTCCAGCAGGCATTGGAGAACTGCGTCCGCTCCTGCAAACACACTGCCTGAATTGGAAGAGGGCTGCCACACCTCCAAAAACTCGGATGATGGCACTATGTTTCTTGCACATGCATGCAAGCAAACGTAAAAAGCAGTATGTTAAAAACAATACCTTTGAGTAGAAGTAGCAGGAGGTCTGTAACACCTGTGAAATTGGAGCTGCCTTAAGACCTGTATGCAGAGTACAAATTCATTAAAAGCAGCATTCTAGTACCTTTTTTTAAGTGAGCTTAGACAAATAATTGAATAGTAAGTATAAGTCCTAGTTACTGAAAGGCATTCGGTGTTGGGTGTGCGCTCTCCTTAAAATGTCGGGCGGGCTTAGAGGAGCTATTTTTAAAAGTGGCTTTTTCCCTGCATATTTTCAACTATTTTGAAACCAGATATTTCTCTGTATACAGAAAATGACATTGTTAGAATCGTATTAGCCATTTTTGGGTTCATACTTGAATCCAACAGTTGTACATTTTGAGTTAAACCACACTGCATCTTTAGGCAGAACATTTAAAGATATCTGGGGTATATTAAAAATAGCATAACCCAGGCTGTGCTGATAAGGATACAAGGTTACTTGTCCAACACAGTCTCTATCTAGATGTGTGTCATTTTTATGTTCACAGAGAGTTGAATTAGTAAAAGTGCTGGAGGCAATGTGCAGCGTCCCTGTTACAGAGGGAACTGATAAGCAGATGTATTGCAATTCAGCACTACATTTAAAATACCACAAAAACATTTTAAAATTACTGTGTTGTAGTTATCTAAGTGGAGATATTCTTCTGTCTCTAATGATATATTCAATTTGTAATGGTGGCAAAGATCAGAGCAGACAGGAGAAGCCGAAATGCTCCTATGGCTATAAAATAGGTAGGATTTATTTCACAGTGGAATACACCACGGTAGTCCTTGCGATGGAATAAAACAATATAAATTGATGAGTGTTTTCAATTTTTTTTTCTAGAAAAACATGGCAGAAATTCATTGATTAACACATATATATTGTGAATGTTTTGTAAATCCAGGCTGGTAGGCAAATATTAAAGTAAGATGGCTTATTAATTATATCGCTGGTTAAATACGTTAGGAATATAATGCTTAAATGTTGTTCAGATTTGATTTAGCCTAAAGAAATCTAATGTGGAAAACATTTGAGTCTATTGAAATTACAAATACATTCATGCTATGGGCCTTGTGTGGTGTCAGTTTTTTAGCTAGAGGGGCCATTACTTATTTTGTTTTTGATGCAGCATTCTGCCTTTCCTCAAATAAGAGGAAACGGCATAATAGGAATTCAGGATGTTGCCCCAAATCACTAGAATGCTGCATGCAAAACACTTACCAGTAAATAGTAGGATATGGGTCTTTACTTCAGCTAGACCACGCATGGCAGCTGCTCACTGGGGAAAAAGTCATCACCTACAGTATGCTCATATTACAGAGGGCAGCAGAAGATGCTCCTACTGCCATCCATAGATATATATTCTTGTTTATTTTGTGATTAGTAACATAACTTATGGGATTATCTCCTTGTCAACCCCCCTCCCCGTCAAAGAAATGTAACCTTTAACTTCCTCATGTTTAGTTCCAGCTCCTTTCTCAGTTTAACATGTAATTTCTTTGATTGAGGAATACAGTATAGTTAAGTTCTTGTATGCAATTGTGTTTGAGAGCGCCGTGTAACATACTGAATACATTTCAAATGTAAACAGTCAGCCACATTCCAACCATTAAGACATAGAGCACTGCAGTTTTAATAAAGTAGTGTGTAGTTAAGGGCTTAAAGATGAGTTCTCTCATGTATTGGGAAGTATCCCTTCCCTGTCTCCGACGCACATACTAGAAGCAATGCACAAACTCGAACACAAATAAAGCTATACATTCAAGGTCTGTCATACTGTATTTCCCGTTTTCAAAGCAGACTACCCTGTTTTACTGTAGTAATGGTTAAGTTAGTGTTGAATGTCAATCGTTTTATATCAGCTTTGAGACTTAAAAGTCACTGGCACTAGCAGCCATGTAGGGGTAACTCAAGTGCCAATGGGGCTATGTCCTGGCAGCCCCTCTAATTCTGAACCAGCAGTGATGGATACAGTTATACTTGAAAACTCTGGTCTCGTCCTGGCCTGTTCTGAAACAGACCTTCTGCCTGCCCCTTTCGGTAGGACCCAGTATTTATACGGTCTCTATATCCCATTTCACTACAGCTTCCACACTAAGGTTTATACTCTTACAATAAAACACCAAACCGGTCAAGCTGTTGGTTTGCTAACTGCAAATTGTGGGATGTGGGTTTCCCATCAAGATTTGACTGCCCCCTTATAAAAGCTGGCAAACCTTGTTGTATTTATTACAAGTCCATCGCATTGTCAGTACTAATCTTGAAATGGCTATTTTCAGCTGGTAGTATGATTTTGTAGTATGTCAAAGATCACTGTTTTGTCTGAAGAGATCGTAGACATACAGTATATATCATCTCTTTGCACTAGTATGGAAATTGAAAAAAATGTTTTACATATGCTGAGTTCAGTATCGGTATTATAACGTTTGGGTGTTTGCTTGTTCTGTTGCTGGTACATATTTTAGATAAGTTATTATTCATCAGCAAATGCAGTTTTGCTGGAAAATAAGTGTTTACTTTGCTTAGAATAAATGTAATTATGACTTCAATCTCAATATTTCTATTTGTTATACATAGTGTCTGCTGGATGTTGCAGCTAGTTTTGTTTTGGATCCAATCCGATTGTCTTTTTGAAATACATTCTATTGTGCCATTGTTTTCTTTGCCTCTCTCTCTCTCTCTCTCTCTCTCTCTCTCTCTCTTTTCAGCATAGCTACTTTTAAACAGCAGCGGGGGAAAAATAAGAGTTGCCAAATTAAATTATCTTTCTTCACACATGAAACAGTATTCAAAGTATTGCCTGTCGCTGCTGCTATTTATGCCAGGTTACTGTCAAAGGGAAAAGAAACTTTCAGATCACAAAACACTTATCAGAGAAGTTTCAACTAAGTGATCTACTGTCAGATTAACTGTTGTGTATGGGTACGGACGTACGAACATATGAAATTTGCCAGCAGATAAAGGCCTAGAGGTCTATCAAGTCTGCTCGAATGTGCAGCTAGCACCCCTTATTCTGCAGCTGCCCCTCCCTTCCACCCTTCCCCTTCATTAACCCTCCCCCTTGTCCTGTCCCATCCTCGTTTGAAGCAGTCCACTGTTCTACTGCATACCACTTCTGCAGGTAATGCATTCCACCCAGCCACCACCCTCTCTGTAAAAAAGTGTCTCCTCATCTCCCTCCTGAACCTTCTTTGCTCCAGTCTCATATCATGGCCCCTGGTGGCCCTCCTGTCCCTTACTTTGAACAGCCCCTCTGTACCAGTCTTGTTTATTCCTTTCATGTATTTAAAGGTTTCAATCCTGTCACCCTTGTCTCTCCTCTCCTCCAGTGAGTACATGTTCAACTCCTTCAACCTCCTCTCGTATGATAAGTCCTCCAGCCCCTTGATCATCTTGTGTCGCCTCGCCTGCACCCCTCCAGTAACTTAATGTCCCTCTTGATACGGACTTCAGTACGCACCTAGGTACCCAGGTATGGTCTAACTAATTACCCATACAGTGGCAGAATCACTCTTCGAGATATACCCTTGCACACAACCCAGCATTTTATTGGCCCTTGCAGCTGCCTTCCTACATTGTGCCGAGTTGTTCATTGACCCTGTAATGAGCACACCCAGATCCTTCTCCTCCTCTGTCTGGGCTAGCTGCACTCCCCTAGCTGGTAACTCCTCCTTGGGTTCTTCATCCAAAATGCAGCACCTTGCACTTTTGGCATTAAAGCCCAGTTGCTAGGTGTCTGACCAGGTCTCAAGCTTTGCCAGATCATCCTGCAACCCCTGCCATCCCCTAGGTCATCCACCACCGCGCCAACCTTGGTATCATCAGCAAACAGACTGATCTTGCTCTTGATGTCCCATGATATGTCTGCAATGAATATCCCAAACAACACTGGTCCCAACACTGAGCCTCTGTGGGACACCACTCATCACTGCCCTTGGGTGTGAGAGCTCCCACCTACCACCACTCTGTTGCCTTCCTGCAGCCAGTTTCCTACCCATCTCACCAGCTTTGCACCCGCCCCTGTGCCTACTAACTTCCTTCCCAGCCTCATGTGGCACCTGAGGAATTACTGAAGTCTAGATACAGGACATCCACTGCATGGCCCCTGTCCAGCTGCTCTAGTTATCCAGTAATAGAACTCGACCAGGTTGGTTTGGCAGGATCTGCCACATATGAAGCCATGCTGTCTGCTGCCCTGTAGTCCTTTGGCCTCTAGGAGGGCCACCAGCCTCTCCTTCAGGATAGTCTCCATTAGCTTACCCACGATGGATGTGAGGCTCACTGGTCTGTAGTTTCCCGGTTCATCCTTGGGGCCACTCTTGTGGAGGGGCACCACATGAGCCATCCTCCAGTCCTGAGGTATACACCCTGAATGTAGTGAGGCATTAAATAGGTCTGCCAAAGGTCCTGCAAGGACCTCTGCCAGCTCCTTCAGTACCCTGGGGTGGATGCCATCTGGGCCTGGCGCCTTGTCCACCCTCAGTGCCTTCAAACCCTCTCGAACTCTGCCCTCCATGATTTCCCCATCTGTCACCTCCCCCCTCCGCTTCTGCCATTTCTCCCACCTTGGGTGTCACCCCTCTTCTCTTTAGTAAATACTGAGCAAGTACTCATTAGTCTTCCCTTATAGTACCCTGCTTCCACCCAACCCCTCCTTCCTAATCCTTACTATGTGGTCCTTACAGCTCCTTTTCTCCCTGATGTACTTAAAGCAGTCTCCCCCTTCTTAATGCCTTGTGCCAGCCTGAGTTCCGTAGAGTTTTGGCTTCCCTTACTGCCCTTGTCACTTCCTTCGATTCTGTCAAGTACTCCTCTCTGTCCTCCCCCTTCCTGTTTTCTTGTACTTCCTAAAGGCAGCTCTTTTTCTCCTTACCTTTTCCATGACCTCCTTGCTCAACCAACTCGGTTTCTTAGCCCTAGCCTTCTTGCTCTGGGCTTTGCATCAGGTTTTGGTTGCCTCCACTATCCCCAGCTTTATGAGCTCCCACCTCTGGTTAGTATCCATACTAGATTGAATTCTGGCCAGGTACCCTTTACCACTTCCCCATCCTCCAAAGTCGGCCCTCCTGAAGTCCAGCACTCTTGTGCCAGATTCCACTCCTTCCTTGCCCATATCCAATGTGAGCCATACTGAGTGGTGGTCACCCCTGACAGCGGTTCCTCCACTGTAAGTTCTCTCACAAAGTCCCCATTTGCCAGCACAAGGTCAAGGGTATTCCCTAACCTGGTTGGTTCACTGACCATTGCAGCAGGAAGCTGTCCTGGAAGGCATCCAGCAGTACCTGCTCCCTTCTGTTCCTGGTTGTTGGGGTGCTCTAGTCCACTCCTGGCATGTTGAGTCCCCACAATCACCACACTACCCTTCTCGCAGGTCCTCCTGATCTGTCCCTAGGTTCCCTGTCTAACTCCTCCGTCTGAGATGGTGGCCTGTACACCACTCCCATTCTAAGAATCCTTTTCTTGGAATCCTGGATTTGCACCCAAAGTGACTCAGTACTACCCTCCCCTTCCTCCCTTACACACTTCAGTCCTTCCTTCACATATAGTGCCACCCCCCTCCTTTCCCAATCACCCTGTCCCTACGAAATAACCTGTACCCTGGTACAGACAGGTCCCAGTCAGTATATTGGGTGGCCCATGTTTCCGTGATGGCTGCAATGTCCACCTCTTCCTCTGCCATGAGAACCTGTAACTCTGCAGTTTTCCTCCCAAAGCTCCTAGCATTAAGGGTAATCACCTTCCATCCTTCCCCCCCTCCCATCCTGCCCTCCTTTCCTAGCATCACCAACAGTACTTGCCATTTGTCCTTTGTCACTGTTATGGGGGGTAAGCTCATATCATTTCCCAACCTGTGGTCTCTGCATATCTCTTCCCCAACTGCCACCCCCCACTCCTAGTTTAAATTCCAAGCTTCCTCTATATACTCTTCCATCCTCTGTTTCAACACTTTCTTTCCCTCCTCACTCAAGTGTAGTCTGTCCTTAGCATAGAGCTACTGTCCTCCCAGGTCCCTCCCACCCCCAATAGCCCATACCCTTTAGCACAACACCAGGTTCTTAGCCATCCGTTAAATTCCTCTTTTCTCAGCTTTCTTGTTGACTTGCCTTTGGTACGGAATTATCTCGGAAAAAGTTACTGATCTTTCTGCCCCCTCACATAATTGTGCTAGTTCCTCAAACCTCCTCTGGACTATATCTACTGTCTTGTCAGCCAGGTCGTTTGTCCCAGGATGTATAATTAAATGAGACTTGTCCCTAACCCTTCTAGAATATTTCAGAACAGACTGTCCCACCCTTTCCGCTGTCATTCCTGGCATGGCCTCCACCCAAATGCGACTATGCCTCTCCCCCTTGCTACCCCACCTAACTCCTCTTAGTATTGAGTCCCCCAGCACTAAGATTCCACCCCTCTTACTCCCTGCTTGCTTCCATTCATCTCCCTCTCTCATTTCCAGCTCCTCTTCTGCCTCCTGCACATTATTTCCCCCTTTTACCCCTGTTGCAATTCTCCCAGCAGAACTTCTCCCCGCTCCAGTTTGGTCCAGGAATTTATCAATTACTCCTCTAATTTCATCATTTCCCTCCTCCACCTTCTTCCTCTCTAGCAGTGCACAGCTGTTTTCTGAAGACCCTTCACAAATGCCCACTCCCTCTCTCTTCATAGTAACCTGTTCTCTCCTTTCCACTCCATGACTTTTGCCACTTCTTCGCCTCCCCTCACAAGTCCCTATCTCCTCCTTCCATTTGTCTTTTGTCTCCTGACATGGTTTCCCCAGCAGTCGTTCTTCCTGGCCTGAGCCCTTGTCTCTGCTTCCTTCTTCTGACCCTCTCACCACTGTTGGCTTAAATCGCCTCCTCATCTCCCCTTCCTCCTCCCTCCAGTATTGGGCTAAACCCACCCCAGTCTGCCTTGCATGTCTTAGTTCCTCCTGCAGACCCTCAATCTCCTTTCTAAGTTTTTCTATGTGGTTGCACACTAAACATCCTCCCACACTCCAGGCAATGTTTAGAAAGATTGGTGCACTGCAGTTGTTGCAGCCTACCACCCTACCCATTGCTATCGTTGCCCACCAGCGACCCCCCACCCTTCCAGATGCAGGATACCAAACACTCCCCCAAGTCTCCCCTCTCCCTCCTCTATCAGTGCAAAACATTTTTTTATTCCCTTACTCCTTTGTTGGCACACGTTTAGATATATTGAGCAACTGCTTTTTATATTTCCTATCCTTCCTATCCACACTCAAAGAGACTTTAAGTAGCCATTGCACAACCTTCTTCAAACTCCTACTCCTCCTTTCCCCAATGCAATACCAATGCGAAGAAGTAATAATAAGCTCCTAGATTTGCATTTACTTCCCTTCCACTGAGAGAGCAGTCACCTCTTCACTTACCTGCTGTTCCTTTCCTGGATGTCTGCTTCTGCTATGACAGGTGCATATCCTTTGCCCGTTTGAGAAGTGATGTCAGAACCCTAGTATAAAGGAAATAATGGACCAGGGGTGGGTGGGGTGAGAGGTTTGAGGGGGTGGGACCAGCCCAAGTCTTCCAGAAACAATCAGGTAGCTGAGGCCTCTGGTCAGACCATTAGCACCCTTCCCCAACTGTGCACTCAAATTTTGCAGCTAGTGAAGCCAGCAACAATGAATCACAATTCTACTCAAAGCCCCCAAAATAGGTTTGCTACCCAAAGAAACAGGACTCCAATTCAAACAGCTTCACCAACAACACATCAAAATAGGCTTGGAATTAGAAGATATAGGTCTCCAATTCAAAGAAACAGACCCAGTTAAATTACACCAATTATGTTTTAAAACAGAAGAAATAGGCCTCTACAAATGCAGCCTGCCACACAGTGAACCAAACAAATGAGCCCACTTTTAGCTACCAAAACAGGTTTCAAAATCCCAACAGCCCCAAACAATACCCTGCTAGCCCCTTAGTAGTAAGAAAGAAAAGAAATAACATTCTACCAAGTAGAATCCATGAAAAACAATGTAAAACAAGAAGCTACTGTACTGTAGATCTGATCCTGTCCCCCTTCTAGTTCCTAGTTCTACATTGCTGTGAGCAACCAGATTGCCTGTGACAGCTGTGTGAACCCTGCAGCTGTGGGCCCATGCATCCCCGTGTTTATTTACATCTTCAACAGTTTGAGAACTTATAGCTCAGGCACATTAAATATGTTTTTTTGCAGCTGGACTGTGCATCTGTCTGAAACTATACCGTACGTGGACAGTCCCTGGGCACTACGCCTCAAAATTATGATAACCCTTCTTTAAAAATTATCTCTTTAAAAAAAAGAAACTGTCTGGATGCCAAGAATTTTCTCTTAAAGTGATCCAGTCAGCCATGGTCCCTAGGGTGCAAGTTCGAGCCATGGGTAAGGAACTAATTGGCAGGTCATCTCTCTCTCCTAGTCCCTTCAAGTAGAATGGATCAGATCAGGAGGCAGTATAGCACAGTGGCTTAAGGCTCTGAGCTGCAAATCTGGAGATTTGGGTATGAATCCCACAGCCCCCACTTGCATACTGTGTGACCCCTGAGCAAGTCGCTTAACTTTCCTGTGCTCCCAGATCACACCAGTAAACAAGATTTCAGCTTAATGTGCTACTGCTGGTTAAACAATTGCAAAAAACAAAAACAACAAGCATTTGTCAATGCCGAATGTTGTCGCGCTGGCATTGGCAGTGGGAGTGGTGTAGGTAGAAACGCATAGTGCTGTGATTTTGTGACTGTGTCTCAAAAGGTGATTTTGCACAGCGAGCACGCCATTGTGCGCCACAGCTGCGGAAACACGTTTTGGGCAGGCTGTGAAAAAATGGCAGCTGGACTGTTGATAAGGAGATGTGCACAAATGCCAGTGGTGAAAATGTGGCATGAAAATACTGCAGATTGATGAAGTTGCAAGGGTGTGTGGAAACTGCACAATGCATGCTTGCAACACAGTCATTGTATGGAGTTTCAGCACCAAATGTTCAACATAGGCATTTTAGGACCTCTGCTCATGAACAGTGTCACCGACATTTCATCAAACTTTCCCAAAAACTGATTTCGCATAGCGGCCATGCAATTCTGCGCTGGATGTGCGAAAACACATTTCAGGTAGCTGCAGTGTTCATAAGAAGGTATGGAAAAATGGCAGTAATGAACAGCGGGAGTGAAAATATTACAAATTCATAAAGCCATGAGCGTGTGTGCAAACTGTGTAATGCACGCTCATAAAACACTCATTTTATTGACTTTCATTCCCAAATTTTCAACATAGGCATTTTAGGGCATCTGCTAATGAACAGTGTCACTGCCATTTTCATCATGTATCTCGAACATGGACTTTCCACAGCGACCACGGTATTCTGCGCTGGAACTGCGAAAACAGATTTTGGTCAGGATGTGAAAAATGACAGCTGTACTGTTCATTAAGAGGTGCAGAACAATTGCACTGTAGAAAATCTGGAGTGAGAATATTAGAAGTTTGTGAACGCATGCGCAATGCACACTCGTAACACTGTCATTTTATGGAGTATTGTCACCAAATTTTCAACACAGGCATTTTAGGACCTCTGCTCATGAACAGTGTCACTGTCATTTTTGTAATGTGTCCCGAACATTGATATCGCACAGCGAACGTGCTAGTCTGCGCCGTAAGTGCGAAAACACATTTTGGCAAGGATGTGAAAAATGACAGCTATACATTTCACAAGAAGGTGTAGTAAAATGCCAAATTTGAGAATCTGGCATGAAAATATTGTGAATGCGCTAAGTTACGAGCGTGCGTTGCGCAGTTGCTATGCACCTCGTAAAACAGTCATTTTATGGAATATTGTCACCAAATTTTCAACACAGGCATTTTAGGATCTCTGCTCATGAACAGTGTCACTGTTATTTTTGTAATGTGTTCCAAACACAGATTTCGCACTATGACCACACTATTCTGTGGCAGAAGTGCGGAAACACATTTTGGCCAGGATGTGAAAAATGACAGCTGTACAGTTCACAAGAAGGTGTGGTAAAATGCCAATGTTGAGAATCTGGCATGAAAATACTGCAAATTCACTAACTCATGAGTGTGAGTTACGCAGTTGCTACGCACGATCGCAAAACAGTCATGTTTTGGATTTTTCCCACAAAATTTGCAACATAGGGTTTTTGAGAGCCCTCCTCATGAACAGTGGCACTGTCATTTCTGTATCACGGTCCCGAAATGTGATTCCAGCGCGCTGACTACTAACACTTCGGGACGAGCTCTTTCCTAACGAGCAAGAATTCATGAAGAGGGTCCCAAACCCCATGTTAAATTGTAGCCAAAATCACAAAATGCCTGAGATATGTACTAAAGTTGAAACAACCTATCTCTCCCATTATACAGCTTACGGCATTTCCTCAGTTTGCGGTTGGCTTTGAAGAGGCAGACATGTTCCTGGTCCACAGAAGATCGTCGCGCTGAGCTCTGGAGAGTAAGTATGTGGTGAGGGGTGTGGGAGGCAGGGTGCACAGTGGGTGGTGCGGTGGGGCAGGGGCATGGAGACAATGAGGGACCGCTTTTGTTTACAGGTTAAAAACATTGCGGACAGTTTTGTTTTGTAGGGCATTTGCACGCTGGGGTGGGCTCCCAGAGTGCCACCTAACTGTTTGGGGGGTGTCTGTAGCCGACGGGATTGGGCACCCTTGTGGCAAACAACACGGGAGAATTTATGCCGATGGGGATTGGGCACTCCGTCGGCCCACAAAGAAGGGTGGTGCAGATCAAAGGGATTAGGCACCTCGGCGTGTTAAACAATTGGGGAGGTTATTTCTGTTGATGATGGGCTCCCCGTCGGCACACAAGGAAAGAGGCGGAGTGAAAGCCGAGGTTAGGCACCTTAGCATTAAAATATTGGGGTGCTTTATGTCGACAAGAGTGGGCTCCCCATCAGCTGTTACAGGGGTGAGATACATGGGCAGCCGACAGAGGTTGGGCACCCCTGAAGTCGGCAGTTCTACGGCCAGTGTCCCGCCATGTACATAATGGCGGCGAGCATGACAAGAAAAGGACCACTGCGTCTGATGAGCTTTGCTCGGATTGCAGCGGAACTTTTCTTAGATGTGCTCACCACATTATGTATGCATGGTGTGGCACCAGCATGCAGGCAGATTGGGGAATGCAGGACGCACCTACTGGTGCATGCCCTGCATTCACCCAACAGTGACCTTGCCTCTAAAGCTACACTGCCCCACAATGTTGGCTGCGCAAGTGCGCCAACATAAAAACTATTTGTTACAGGAGCTAGCAACCTGCAGGGTCAGACTAGGAAATAAAGGGCCCATTGATTTGCTCAAGGTAAAAATGCCAGTCAGCAGCTGTGTCCTATAGTCACTGGATCACATGACCTCCACTTGCTGACACTGCCACAATATACTTCAGGAACATCTCTTAGGATCGCAACACGTTGATATGCAGTATGTCCTGAAGGTTTGTATTCTAATCTCCTTAAAGATAAATATATTTTATTGTCCTAAGGAGCTGCTCTTGGGCCTTGACCTTTTCTGCTACCAAATTCCTTGGTGAATCTTAGTGAATTCCCCTTATGTGTTATATCAGATGGATCAATAGAGAGGTAGGTAGGTATGCATGTAAGTGTAACCCCCCTGCAAATGGGGGTTCCCAAAAGACTTCCAGGAGCTTGCTTGAATGCTCCAAGCCTGAATGGTGTTTGGCGTTTAAGCCATTTATCTGTGAGTGTTTTTAGAGCCTCTGGTACTGTCTCTTTAAGAGCTGTCTGCTTGCAGACATAATTAGTTTGTATGGGGGGACTGTGTGTTTCTCTGTTTGAGTACCACTTGAGCTGCTGCCAATTCACTCCATTTTTGCAGTCACTAGGAGTGCAAAGGGAACCTATCTGAAAGATGTAACTGTTTGCCAGAAATCATTTAGAGTAATAATGAAAATACAGTTTGTCTAACCTGCTTTCTTTGCAGTCAGAACTGTGTTTGCCTAGTTCCCCATTCTAGTTTTGAACTGCTGAACTGGACCAATCAGTGTGGGTTAAGGTAGCTCTAAAATGGTGCCTTGGACGAATCAGAACTTGGACTCGTAATCTGAGCCAGCCACAAGAGGATTGTATGGGCAGTGACTCTGGGAGATGTGGTTTGGACTTCGGCGCCTTTTTGGACCAACAGTGGCAGTCTATTGTCAGTGACAGCCAGTCCAGCCAAGAACTGGGAGGAACTCAAAGGAAGTGCCCGGTTTTGTCTGCTGGAGTTTCAGTTGAGCTCTGGCAGTGAAGAGGGAAGGAGCCCTGTGCTTTTTCGGTGTGCAGTTTTAGTCGGGAAACATGTGTAAGGCCCCGAGTTCCGGTCTGCAGCTTGTGTAACTGCTTGTTAGGACTGAATCCATCCTGTGAAGAGAATCA
This sequence comes from Neoceratodus forsteri, assembly GCA_016271365.2. Taxonomy (NCBI): domain Eukaryota; kingdom Metazoa; phylum Chordata; order Ceratodontiformes; family Ceratodontidae; genus Neoceratodus; species Neoceratodus forsteri. Next base: position 509,984,851 of record CM028130.1, on the reverse strand, counting down.
AAGGATATCTGAAGAGTAGAAACCAGGCTCACCCTGTAGAAGACTGGAGAAATGGCTGAATTGCGCTCGGTCTGTCAGGAGCTGAATCTGCTGTGTGTTCTCCCGGGTATTGTGCAGTAATTGCGATCGGGATAGAGAAGCAGCCTTCCTGGTATAGTACTTTCTTTTTACCATATAAATGTGTGAGGAGGCTTGTGTAGCTCAAGTGAATCATGCTGCCATTAAAGGACTTTTGCTTGTTACTGTTTACCATATAAATGTGCGGGGAGGCTTGTGTAGCTCAAGTGAATCCTGCTGCCATTAAAGGACTTTTGCCTGTTGCAGTTTGCCATATAAATGTATGAGGAGTCTCGTGGAGCTCAAGAGTAGCCCTGCTGATGTTGAAGGACCCTATCTTGTTTGGAGGTCGTGAGTACTAATTCAGGGTCGCTCCTGTTGAATTGCCACATTGAATCCAAATGGAATCACTGTACTGCTGACTGTTTAAACTAATTTTTCTTTTCTCTGTGTGAGAGGCCCCTACCAGCTGCCACCGGTTTGGACTAGCCACTAGGGCTTGGGTACCCAGGACAGTAACTGGTAGGGATAGGCCTTGCACAGAGCCATCAAGTAGATGAGTAAAGTGATAAGCTAATTAACCTGATTTCCCCTGTCCTTGTTATATCCCCTAAATAAATCAGAGCTGCTTGTTTCAGCAAAGTTATACTGCCTGAGGTATTTGTCTATGTTAAAGTATTGTACTGTGATTGTTGCACTGTATCTTCTTATTTTACAGGGGGTCCCAGTGCCTGAACCAGTCCTGGGGGTAAGTGTATACTGTGAAGGTAATTCTGATATACTGTGTGGGCCACTAGTGGGAAGAAAGGGGGGTTGCAGTGTCCCAGAGGGCTGTGACCAAGTTAGTTTAACTATTGCAAACCCTGACCTCTAGGTGGAGGCACCCGCCATCGGATCCAGGCCCCTCAACCTGTAAGTAGCAAATCAGGCAGGGGTAGTAGCCCCTGGGATAACGCCATCTAGGGGTTACATCTTGGAGGCTCACCGCTGGGATTGTGTGTCCTCTAGTGGCCATATTTATGAACCACTGTTAAGAAAAAAATGGGTACCCCGACAGAAGTGGCTGTGCACCGGCTGGTGGAGTGGTGTACTGGGGAGGAGATCGACCCCAAAATGCTATGCTTATCCTGGACATCCCCTGGGTATCAATCATGGACACTGTACAGGAGTACTTCCAAGGTGAAAGGTTTACAAAACCCTGTGGTGGTGGGTCGGCATGCTAATCTGCTCACCCACACTTTCCTGGCCCTACTAGAGTTTAAGGATCCATAGATAGCTCCAAAGTGCCACAGACCATTACCCCAGAGGAGCCCTCACTGCCTGGAGAGTGATAACTAAGAACAGTAAAGACCCAGGGGGGGGAATGAGTCCCCACCACTGTCTGAAACTTTTGAGGAGAAATTTGCTAAATGGTTGCTGCGGGAAGGAAAAACTGTGGAGGACTTGAAGAAACTATTCTTGCCACCTGGGGTGTTCCTCCCCAACACCCTCTCCCACTCCAGTACCCGTAATGGTGGCTGAACCAATGCAGACTCCTATTTCTGCACCTGCCATTAGTCACGACCTCACCGAAGGTTGAGGATCTTCTGGCACCCTCCCCACCCCCAAGGGAGGATGACTGGGAGACCTGGATAGACTATGTTGCCCCCCAAGTGCTAGAATGGCAATGCTCGGAAGCCAAAAAGCGAAAGAGGGTTAGTGAGAGCCTCCGAGGTCCTGCTCTGGCTACCATCCGTGCTAAACGGGCCAGTAACCCTGAAGTGACTGCACAGGCCTATCTTGAGGCCTTGGAGAATGTGTATGGGAGCCCAGATTCTGATGAGGACCTATGGTGGAGAGTAAGAAATGCACAACAGTACCAAGGGGAGTTGTTGTCTGTGTATTATCTCGGCTGGAAAAATTGTTGCAAGAATGCCTCAGAAAGGGTAGTTTGCCAGCGATTGAACTGGACCGAACCAGGCTGGACAGGATCCTTAAGTCTGCCCCTTCTCAGAACTGCTGTTGCTTCAATTCGCCTGGCAAATCGACTGGAATCCCCACCCTCCTATGATGAGTTAATGAGAGAAATTCGAGGAGTTGAGAAAAGGCGACCTCAGAAGGGACCTGCACCAATAGCTGCGGCTACGACCCAAGTGACTGAGGGTGACCCATCAAGTGAAGTTCAGGGGCAGAGGTTGGCAGTCAACGAGTGCTCTGACAAGGAAAAAGATATGCCACAATGGGGTGAACTGTTGAGAGAGATCCGGGAATTCAAAAACAGTCCCTTTATGAAGGCCACGCCTGCAAGTATGGGCCCCGACCTATATCCGACTGCATCTGCTATGGGGGTGGGGGTACCCACCCATGTATCTCCTGCTGATAACAGCTCCAAACTCAGTTCCTTGACCATGGAAGTGGAGAAACTGAGATGTCTCCAAATGCTTATCACGCCGCAGACAGAGATGGCACCCAGGTTTCCAGTTAGTAGTACCCCCGCCCTGGCTCCCAGTGTGGCGCCTCGGCCAGCTCAAACTCCAGAAAGTATGTTTTGCTATAATTGTGGGAAGGATGGGCACATGAAGAGGGAATGCCGGTCCCCAAAAGACACTGACAAAGTTGCATATAGGCTACAAAGAGCTTGGAGAAGAAATCAGTGGTTAAGAGGTGCACAAAATGATCCCAGTGAGGGCACCAAAATGCTAACTCACGTCCTTTGTGGCAAGGTCAGTTGCCCAGGCCCCCACTACCACCTCTCCAGACTGGTCCAGAATAGTGGGTCCCTCCATGGAGACCACTGTAAGGTGAATGGAGTGTCTACAAGAGCTGTATAGACAGTGGCTCCCAAGTGACAATTATGTTCCAGGATTGGTATCAGAAGCATTTGTCAGACGTACCCTTACAACCATTATAAGGACTGCATGTATGGGGGTTAAGTGAGAAGGCCTACCCCTATTCCGGGTATATCTGAATTTGGCTGTCTTTCCCCACCTCCGAGGCTGGAGTGGCCGAACAAGTAGAGATCCTAGCCTTAGTGTGTCCCCCCACTGGACTGTGTGATGGTGTCCCTTTGTTGATTGGAACAAATGCTCATATGTTCGGAAGGCTGGCACAGTTGTGTTATGAAAAACAGGGGACAAAGACTAGTAGAGCTTTAAGAGTTCGGCTTTAATTAAGAAGGCCTATGAGGCACAGAGAGATGCTGAAAAATAGAACCAGAGGAACCGTTGGAATTGTATGGAAGAAGGATCCTGAGTCTCTGATCCTGGCGCCAAATGCCCAGTGTACCTTACAGGGAGAGGTCCGTATCAGAAAGGATGTTAAGAATAAAATATTAATGTTGGATGCACCAGGCGATGGAAAATTGCCAGAGGGACTGCTGGTCAAGCCTAGTATTTTGCCCGCTAGAGCCCATGCTTATGCCAGAAGGGTAATGGTCCAAGTTCATAATGTGTCTGAAAGACACATTTGAGTAAATAGAAGTTGCATCCTGGCTAATGTGCATTGTGCAGACACTGCAGTGCTACCCAGCAGCAAGAGTTCGAGGAAGAATGACAAAGTAACACCTGACTTGTTTGATTTCGGCGACTCCCCTGCCAGCTGAATGGAAAGTAAGGATCAGTGAGAAGCTTGCCCAGAGAGACCAGGTGTTTTCTTTAAAAGGAATGGGACGTGAGGATGCGTGCAAGGAGCTGAGCACAATATCCGCTGCATGACGCAAAAGACCATTTCATGAGAGGTCTCACGCCTGGCACCTGCTGACATAGATGATGTGAGACGGCATCTGCAAGAGATGTTAGCTGCTGGTGTAATACAAGAATCCAGAAGCCTTATGCTTCCCCATTGTGGTAGTGAGGAAAAGAATGGGACAGTAAGGATGTGTAGATTATCGCACCTAAACCGCGGACTATCCCTGATCAGTACACAATGCCCCGCATTCAGGATGCTTTGGACTGCCTAAACGGGAGCAAGTGGTTCTCTGTGTTGGATCTCCGCAGTGGGTACTACTAGATCCCGATGGCCCCAGGGACCAGTGAGAAGACAGCCTTTATCTGTCCGCTGGCTTCTATGAATTCATGAGGATGCCTCAAGGGATTTCAGGTGCCCCAGCCACTTTTCAACGATTGATGGAGCGCGGCAGTGGGGACATGAACTTACTAGAGTGCCTGGTATACCTAGATGATGTTATTGTGTTTGGCAGCTCACTGGAGGAACATGAGAGCAGATTATTTAAGGTATTGGACCGACTGGAGGATTTTGCCTTAAACTGTCCATTAATAAGTGTCAATTCTTTTAAACATCAGTAAAGTATGTGGGACACATAGTATCCACCGAGGAATAGAGACTGACCCAAGAAAAGTTGAGGCCTTGACCACCTGGCCACAGCCCAAAAATCTAAAAGAACTGCAAAGATTCCTGGGATTCTGTGGTTATTATCGGCGTTTCATCAAGGACTATCAAGAGTGATCCACCCTTTATTAACCTTACTCAAAGGGTATCCCCAACCACAAAAATACCAAAGTTAGCGTCCCTCAAGACTGAAAGAGTGTATTTTCGTCCAAGTGAAGTATTTGGGGCCCGCTGAACTCCTGATTGTGAGACTGCTTTTCATGAGATCATATATCAACTTACCCATGCTCCAGTGCTGGCCTATGCCGATCCAAGAAAACCTTACATCCTGCACACTGATGCTAGCTTGCAAGGGTTGGGGGCTGTGTTGTACCAAGAGCACGAGAATGGCCTGACACCAGTGGCCTTTGCCAGTAGAAGCCTGACCCCATCCAAAAGAACTATCCTGTACATAAGTTAGAGTTCCTAGCTTTGAAGTGGCTATTGTTGACCAATTCCATGAGTACTTGTATGGTGCTAAAATACTAGTAAAACTGACAATAATCCTTTGACCTATGTGCAGACCTCAGCTAAGTTGGATGCCACTGGCATATAGGTGGCTTTCTGCATTATCTACATACGACTATGTTCTCGAATACCGAGCAGGTCTGAACCACATAGATGCTGATGCTCTCTCCCGGAGGCCTGTTCCCCAGAATGATTGTGTCAGATTGGCAGAACCTGACATTCGGGCACTCTGCCGGAAGTTTGACAGGGAGGAACAAATGTCCACGGACGTAGTGGACTACATGGTGGATTGCTTGGGACCCTCTGAGAATTGCATACCTGCTGCTTATTGTCACTTTTCTGCAATAGACATTGGTGCACTGCCTCAGCTGGACAATGACAGTATTCGGCGGGCTCAGTCCCGCGATCCCATGATCAAATCAGCTTTAGAAGCCCTCTGTGCAGGAAAAGATGTGTCCAAATTACGCTCCACTGATTTGAGAACTGCACTGTTATACAAAGAAGGTCCTAAGTTGAAACTGATCAATAAACTGTTATACAGAGAAACAGTAGACAGACAACAACTAGTGCTGCCCACTGCCTTTTGAGACTCAGTATTGAGGTCCTTGCACAACCACATGGGGCACCTTGGTATAGACAGAACACTTGACTTGGTGAGATCCAGATTCTATTGGCCTAAGATGGGGGCTGATGTGGAGCAACACATTCGAACTTGTAGACGTTGCTAAGAGAGGAAAGCTTTGCCCCAGAGGGCTGCCCCCCTTGCTAACATCACCACCAGTGCACCCATGGAGCTGGTCTGTATTGATTTTCTGAGTTTGGAGTCAGATCAAAGAAATATCAGTAATGTGCTGGTGGTCACTGACCATTTCATGAGATATGCCCAAGCTTTCCCCACCAAAGACCAGAAAGCATCCACTGTGGCCAAAGTACTTGTAGAAAACTTTTTTGTTCACTATGGGGCTCCACAAAGAATCCATTCTGATCAAGGAGAGACTTTGAGAGTCATCTGATCAAAGAGATGCTTTCTCTGTGGGGAGTGCGAAAGTCCAGAACCACTCCTTACCACCCCCAAGGGGACCCACAGCCTGAACGTTTCAACCGCACTTTGCTAGATATGCTAGGCACCCTGCACCCAAAGGACAAGCCTAAATGGAGCCAACAAATTAGCACCCTGGTACATGCTTACAACTGCACCAAAAGTGATGCCAGTGGGTTCTCCCCCTACTGCCTGATGTTTGGAAGAGAAGCTCGACTACCGGTAGATGTGTGTTTTGGGGTCTCCTGATGGGGTTCAAGCTGACAACTATTTACAGTATGTGCAAAAGTTAAAGGCCCAGCTAACTCATGCACTCAACTGGCTCAAACCATGGCTGCCAAAAGAAATCTGGCCAACAAAGAAAGGTATGATAAAAAGGTGAAAGCACAGGAACTCCAGGAGGGAGATCGGGTATTGCTAAGAAATCTGGGACTGCATGGCAAACACAAGATTGCTGACAGACGGCACCATCTCCCTCACATTGTAGTGGGCAAACTAGATGATCTGCCAGTGTACAAAGTAAGGCCTGAGAATAATTCAAAAGATGTAAAAACAATGCATAGAAATCATTTACTGCCCATTGGACAAATCTTGATTGAGTCTGAGCCCCCAGAAGATGCCCCCTCTGGACCAGTGACTAGAGCTGCTGCTAAGAAAAGATCAAGAAAGTCTGCACCTACAGAAGCAGAGTTAAAGTGTTCCCCTCCACAAGTCCCAGTTGAGCATGACTGTCAGTCCATATCAGAAGAAAGTGAGAGTGACTTTGAATATTATCCTTCTTACGAACTGAGTCAATTGTTTCGAGGCAATCCCCTAGTCAATACTGGAGATGAAGCTGGGCCTTCTGGACTGTCTAAGCCCCCAGCTTCGTCCCTGGAGCCAATGCTCCCAGAAAGTGAAGTGCAAAGCATCAGATCAGATGAAATGGAATCATTGTGCATGGTTGAACTGTTTGAGCTTTCAGGGGAGGGAAATGATGGATTGGGGCAGACTGGTGATACACCAGAACAAGAAGAGTATTTTGAGTGCCCTGACAGTCCACTGCCAGTGTCCGAAAGCTCTCCATGTGAGCCAAATGTTGTGGACTCAGAAACTGTAACTCCTGGAGCTGAAAGTGCCCCAAGTTCTAGCCTCTCTACCCCATGGAGACTCCCTGACAAGTGAGGACAATGCTGAAAATGAGGCTCAGAGTGCAGAGACTGTAACAGTTCCCCTAGAAAGACTGGTCGAGCTGTGAAGCCTGTGGTGCACCTCAGTTATGATTCCCTTGGGAGGCCTGTGGACTTGCCTCTCAATGTTGTCCATAAAGGAGTGTATGTGTCCCCGAGCTCATTGCCCAAACTGACCGTCAGTGCTAACTCCAAGTTACATGTGTTGCCCTCTAAGTATGGTGCCCTTGCCGTCCAGCCCCAAGGTAACTGATAGGGAAGGGCCCCTCTCTTCAGGTTTCATGTACAAGAGGTAATAACTTGAGGTTATGGTACAATGTGTGTAATACTGTGTAAAGTGATGTACTGCAATGTTTCAGAAATGTATTCTTGGTAAATGATATATTGACTAATGATTACATGTGTGAGCCTAATGCAAATGTATATGGTTGCAGTTGAAACTTATGGGTACTTGCTTGACGCGGACGCCAAGCTTTCCCAGTGCCAGGAAGGGGTAACCCCCGCAAATGGAGGTTCCCAAAAGACTTCAGGAGCTTGCTTGAATGCTCCAAGCCTGAATGGTGTTCATGCGTTAGCCATTTATCTGTGAGTGTTTTAGAGCCTCTGGTACTGTCTCTTTAAGAGCTGTCTGCTTGCAAACATAATTAGTTTGTATGGGGGACTGTGTGTTTCTCTGTTTGTGTACCACTTGAGCTGCTGAATTCACTCCATTTTGCAGTCACTAGGAGTGCAAAGGGAACCTATCTGAAAGATGTAACTGTTTGCCAGAAATCATTTAGAGTAATAATGAAAATACAGTTTGTCTAACCTGCTTTCTTTGCAGTCAGAACTGTGTTTGCCTAGTTCCCCATTCTAGTTTTGAACTGCTGAACTGGACCAATCAGTGTGGGTTAAGGTAGCTCTAAAATGGTGCCTTGGACGAATCAGAACTTGGACTCAGTAATCTGAGCCAGCCACAAGAGGATTGTATGGGCAGTGACTCTGGGAGATGTAGTTTGGACTTGGCACCTTTTGGACCAACAGGGCAGTCTATTGTGAGTGACAGCCAATCAGCCAAGAACTGGGAGGAACTCAGAAGTGCCCGGTTTTGTCTGCTGGAGTTTCAGTTGAGCTCTGGCAGTGAAGAGGAAGAGCCCTGTTTTCGTGTGCAGTTTAGTCGGGAAATGTGTGTAAGGCCCGGTTTGGTCTGCAGCTTGTGTAACTGCTTGTTAGGACTGAATCCGTCCTGTGAAGAGAATCAAAGGATATCTGAAGAGTAGAAACCAGGCTCACCCGTAGAAGACTGGAGAAATTGCTGAATTGCGCCGTCTGTCAGGAACTGAATCTGCTGTGTGTTCTCCCGGTATTGTGCAGTAATTAGATCGGGATAGAGAAGCAGCCTGCCTGGTATAGTACTTTCTTTACCATATAAATGTATGAGGAGGCTTGTGTAGCTCAAGTGAATCCTGCTGCCATTAAAGGACTTTTGCCTGTTACTGTTTACCATATAAATGTGTGAAGAGGCTTGTGTAGCTCAAGTGAATCCTGCTGCCATTAAAGGACTTTTGCCTGTTACTGTTTACCATATAAATGTGTGAAGAGGCTTGTGTAGCTCAAGTGAATCCTGCTGCCATTAAAGGACTTTTGCCTGTTGCAGTTTGTCATATAAATGTGTGAGGAGTCTCGTGGAGCTCAAGAGTAGCCCTGCTGATGTTGAAGGACCCTATCTTGTTTGGAGGTCGTGAGTACTAATTCAGGTCGCTCCTGTTGAATTGCCACATTGAATCCAAATGGAAATACTGTACTGCTGACTGTTTAATTTTTCTTTTCTCGTGTGAAGGGCCCCTACCAGCTGCCACAGTTTGGACTAGCCCACTAGGGCTTGGGTACCCAGGGACAGTAACTGGTAGGGATAGGCCTGTGCACAGAGCCATAGGTAGATGAGTAAAGTGATAAGCTAATTAGCCTGATTTCCCTGTCCTTGTTATATCCCCCAAATAAATCAGAGCTGCTTGTTTCAGCAAAGTTATACTGCCTGAGGTATTTGTCTATGTTAAAGTATTGTACTGTGATTGTTGCACTGTATCTTCTTATTTTACAGGGGTCCCAGTGCCTGAACCAGTCCTGGGGGTAAGTGTATACTGTGAAGGTAATTTGATATACTGTGTGGGCCACTAGTGGGAAGAAAGGGGTTGCAGTGTCCCAGAGGGCTGTGACCAAGTTAGTTTAACTATTGCAAATCCTGACCTCTGAGTGGAGGCACCCGCCATCGGATCCAGGCCCCTCAACCTGTTAGTGGCAAATCAGGCAGGGGTAGTAGCCCCTGGGATAGCGCCATCTAGGGGTTACATAAGGAAGTAGGTAGACAGACTGACAGACCGACAGAGGATAAGTGGGTGAATGGATCAGAGCAGGCTATAAACTGAAAGTTAAAAAAAACATATGCCATGTTTTTGCTTGCTGTCAGTGGCAATATATTTTCTGTTGTTCAGGAAGAGACAGCCCTGCATCACCTCTTGAAACCTGATGTGACTGTTAATAATTAAGCCGTCTTTTTTTTTTTTTAATTTGTTCTGTAAGATGTATTTGTTCTGGTGGAGATCCAGGACTTCAAATCCTGCCAGAGTCACTTATTGTTTACTACTGCACTGACTGCAACTCTATGCTTTAGTTCAGTTAAAAAAAAAAAATTAGAAGGAAGTGCTCTTCCGTGATTAACTAGTGTTGAGTGACAGAGATCGGGAAAGTTGCCAAACAAACTGCAAGCCATAGTGTTTAGCCATGGATCACATGATGCACCCAGACAGTATGAGCGACTGCAGCTCAGATGTACCACTAATACAAGTAAATTAACGTTTACTATGGCACTCCAGTTGAAAAACTTGTGGGTGGGGGAGTTGGACACCGGGAAAGCAACATGGCTTATGTGAAAAAGCATACGGTACTGTGGCAAGCAGTACCTATAATGTAATAAACGATGTCTCTCCCCCAGCTACACAAACCTGGACAATAATGCCAAGGGTCAAAGCGGCCCTCATAACCAAATATACATCCTCAAACAGAGTTAAAACTAATAATACTGTGGAAACAATTGAGTTTACTAGTACAATGTTTATTTTTGCTTTAGCATTGTAGAATACATTTCCAACTAATCATCATATATGGAATTACAAATAATCAAACAAGAGAATACCGGTCATTAGAAATGGATCTTTGTTACTTAAACAAACCAATAGGGTAGCAGCTTGCAGCATAAATCTGTTTTTCTGACTGCGATCGAGGTTACTGTTGTGGGACTCTCTGAAGAAGCTTCTAGCCACAAAAATGGATTTTAACAGATTTTATAAGGATCGGTTGCCAAAAGACAGCTAGGGCCAGCATAAAATTGATAAAAACGAGTTGGAGAGGTGAGTTTGAAAAAGAGCATCTCGCAGCAAGGAACAGAAGGTCTGAACACACGCGCTATGGAGCTGCAGCTCCAATCATGACTACTGCACTTTCATTCAAAGCTGCCACTTTTACAAGGAAGACGCCTTCACTGTCTTGCTGAATAATGATAATACACTAGATACCGAGGCGGTCTGTGTGTGTGCGCCAGTGCATGTGCGTGTGTGAGAGAGTAACCTGAACACAACAATACAGGGGGTAAGAAAGATGTCTGTTGGTGGGGTGGCACTGTGAACAGAAATCTAAATAGGGTCTGTAGAAATGTTTCACCAGGAAATGCAAGTGGGGAGGCCTGTCTTTGTGCCGTTGCATGACGAGCTTGTCTCTGATTGCAGTGGTACTTTTCTTACAAGTTATGTCCACTTTACATAATAGGTGTGTCAGCGCTAGCATGCTGGCTAATTGGTGAATGAGAGACACACTTACTAAAGCATGCCCTGCATTTGCTAATGCTGACACACCTCTGAAATGTGCTGTTAGCAAGAAGATGTTGCCATGCGCCGCGAAGCCAACATAAAAAGATAAGCCTCAGTGTACAGTACTACCATCTGTAGGTCGGCAAGGGAATTGAAGCAACAACTACCAAACCGCAAGTCTCCTCTACATTCAAATATATGCTTTTCCCATAACGCACAGCAACCAAATCCCAAATATCAAACATAGCAGAAAAATGGAGATCATGTCACAGTTTATAAAACGAAGTTGGTCAAAATGAGCACATATTTTGAAATGCTGATCACATCTACATGTAATCAGTAATTGTTCTACTTTGCAGCCATGATATATAAAAGTTGAAAATGTAGTTTCTCCAGTCAGATGCAACCCTGTTTTCCTTTTTCATAGTAGGAACCTTAATAGTCTCCTAGAACCTTTGTAATTTTGCACTTTAAAATGACTTCAGTGCAAATGTAATATGAGGAAGAGAAACATATGAAAAGAGTGCCGAACCCTTTCTCTTCTCAATGTTACAAGAGGATTAACCCACTCCCCAGAGCGTGGGTTTCTCAGGGATTAATGTATGACTAGGTGGTTGGAACCACTCAGCCTTTGGCCTCATGTTCCAACTGCCTTCCCTCCAGCAATACATTAATCCCTGACAGACCCACGCTCTGTCATGGGTTAATCCCTACTTAGCAGCTTGGAGGTGAGAGAGAAGGTGGTGAGCTGAGTATCTATCTGGTGGAAAGATAGAAGTCGGAGGGTGATGGTAAATGGCAGCCACTTGGAGGATGGGAGAGTGACCACTAAAGCACCACAGGGATTGGTATTGGGCCCTATCCTCTTAAATGTTTTCATAAATGATGTTTGTTTTTTTGTCAGGAGAGACACACTAAGCTGAAAGCTTGTTTACAGATGCAGCCTGGGAGCACAAGGAGGTTAAGTGACTTCCTCAGGGTCACACTGTATGCAAGTGGGGGCTGTGGGATTCAAACCCAGGTCTCCAGGTTTGCAGCTCAGAGCCTTAAACCACTGCGCTACACTGCCTCCTTACTGAGGAACCTGAGGGAACAGTGTGTCTCTTTACGAATGTACAAGCATACAACAAAGTCAGCAGAATAAGGCATTTGGTCTATCGATTCTGCTGGTATTGCAGGGTCTTCAGAGTTGGCGATTGCCCCAGCCCCCCTGCCTAGAGGGTATGTTTTTGTGGATGACACACAAATCTGCAACAGGGTAGACACCCATGAGGGGGTGGAGAGAATGCAAAGGGATCTGGGGAAACTAGAGGAGTCATCTAGGGTGTGGCAGCTGGGGATCAATGGCAAAAAGTGCAAAGTCATGCACCTGGGGGAGGCAAACCCAGGGGCTGTGTATAAAAGGGGAGATGGTACTAAAGTTATCAAGCAAGAGAGGGACCTTGGGGTGATCATATCTGATGACCACAAGGTAACAGGGCAGTGTGACAGGGCAGTAGGCAAAGCAAACTGGATGCTGGGGCACATAGGAAGGGGGATCTCTACCAGGAGAAGGGAGGTGGTGCCTCTGCTTTGCTCACTTTTGAGACCCCACCAGGAGTGCTGTGTCCAGTTCTGGAGGCTGCACCTTCACAAGGACAGCAACAGGGTGGAAGTGGTCCAGAGGAAGGCTACTAAAATGGTGCAGGGGTAGCATGAACATCCATATGAGGAGAGGCTGCAGAAGTTCAACATGTGCTCCCTGCAGTAGAGGAGAGTGAGAGGGGACAAGAAGTACCTCACAGGGCAGAACAAAGTGCAGGAGGGGAGTCTTTCACAGGAGGAGGAGGAGCACCTGAATACAGGTGCATGCCATGAAGCTTAATTGGACCGGGGGACATTTAAGAGGGATGTGAGGAAAACATTCCTCCACAGAAAGGGTGGTAGACACCTGGAATAGCCTGCCAGAAGAGGTGGTAGGGGTGAAGACAGTGAGGAGCTTCCAACATGCGTGGGATAGGCACATGAGTATAATAAATAGAGATGAAGGAGGAGGAAGGGACACCTGTGACCAAACAGAGTCCAGGATGTAGCTTTAGGCAGGGAAACTAGGGCATACTAAGTGGTCCTACCAGCTATTTCTGCCAACACATTCTATGTTTCTAGGTAACTGGCAATGGTGCAGAGAACCATCTACCCCACCCAGGGGTCATCAAATCTGCCACCGTTCCCTGGAGAATGCCTAGGCAGAGGCAGAGGCAGAGTGGTTGGACTTTTGTGGGCTCCAGGAGGGTTGGGTAGGCAGGAAGTCTACACACTTCTCAACCTGTCCACTGCAGAATTTCTTTGCCATACTGGCAGGATGGAGCAGCTAGGAGGAGGCTCCATAGCAATGGGAACAGAGGAAGTAGGATCCTCAGAAGAGGAGGCGCCAAGGAGGGAGGAAGAGGACCCTAGCCAAGAAGGAAGCAGCTTCTGGTGGGGGACTCTATTGTTAAGGGGATAGATTTGGAAGTTAGGGGAGAAAGCAAGAGGGATGTGAAGTACCTGAGAGGTGATTTGGCTTCGAGGGATGTAGAGTAGTTCCAGAAGGCTGCTAAGGCAGCAGAAGATAGGAGTGAGCTAGATGTCATTATCCACCTGGGGTCAAATGACCTGGCAAGGGACAGGGTAGGGGTAGTGCAGGGAAATTTCAGGGAGCTGGTGAGGGTCCTCGACCACATGGCATGCACAATGGCTTCTGCTGAAATGTTACCTGTATACAGCCAGTGATATAGGTCACTCCACACCAGGGCTTTTAACAACCGGTTGAAGACATGGTGTATGGAGGAGGGCTTCAGCTGCACTGGGGACTGGGGGTCAACTTGAGAGGATATGGGCCTCTATTGGAGAGACAGCTTTTCTGGAGGGGGACCCCAGCTCTTAGTGGGAGGTTTAAATGCTACTTGGATGAGTATTTAAACTAGCCAGAGAGGGGGGGGATGTAAAACCAAGGGAGGCAACAATTGCCCCCCAGATGATAAAGCTGTAGGGAGGTAGAGCCCCAGGGGAGTAAGCTCCCCCAGGGCAGGGGTCCAATAAGACAGGGGTGGGTACAAGACAGAGGACAAGGTGAGTGTAAATTAGGAAAGCAAGAAGAAAGGAGCAAAGGAGACAGGTAATGAAGAATTTAGCAAAGGAAAAGGAGGTCAGGGGAAGTTTCAAGAAACAGCACAAGCAGGAGGAGGGGGAAACAGGGAAGCAAGCATGGAGGCTATAAGTTATAAAGAGCCATGTACGACAATGCAAGGAGTCTGGGAAATAACATTTCAGACCTGGAGGTGATCATGGCAGAGGCTAGCCAGGATTTGGTGGCCAAAATGGAGTCATGGTGCACTGACAGCTGTAACTGGGACATGACTATACTGGGCTATCATCTTTCCGAGAGACAGGGATGGAGGAGCAGAGATGGGGTTGTGTTATATGTGAGGAAGGGAATCAAGGCCAGAGAAGTACAGGTGTAGCCAATGGAAAAAGAAGCGCTGGAGGTGCTCTGGGTAACCCCGGAGACAAGTACTGTGACCACTCTCCATACGGGGTGTTATACAGACCTCCAGCACAGGGAGAGGAGTTGGATAAGGCACTTGGGGAAGCCATCATCAGGATGGCATGTAAGGGGGAGGTGCTGCTATTTGGAACTTCAGACTGTCAGATGTCACCTGGAGCCTTCCAACTGCAGCTACGGCAAGGAGCAGGGCCATTCTTGACTCCCTACATAGGATATTTCTCAGGCAGCTAGTCAAGGAACCTCTAGGGCCAGGGCAGTGCAGGACCTGCTGCTTACAAACTGGGATGGCATTGCAGACATCGCAGTGGGCAGTCCTGTAAGTACCAGTGATCACTGTACACTATGTTTTAACATTAAGATGAGAACAGAGGCAAACCACACAATGCCAAGGGGCCTGAACTTTAGGAGGACAGATTTTAAAGAAACGGAAGACTGCCTCAGAAACTGCCTCATAGGGGTGGATTGCCAGGGAGGGGTAGCTGCATAGTGGGAAAAAATAAGGGACAGTATACTTAAGGTACCCGACCTGTGTGTGAAGGAAATGAGTACAACTGGAAGGAAAAAAAGAGATCTTTATGGTTCATTAGGGAAGTGACCAAAGCAGTGAAAGAAAAAAGGTGGCATTCAGGAGGTGTAAGGAAATGCAGAGAGTGGAAGACATGGAGATATACCAAGTAAAATAGAAAAGCAGGAAAGACAGTTAGGGGAGCAAAGGGCATGAAGAAAGGATAGCTAAAGGGGTAAGACTCTCTTCAGGTACATAAGTGAGAAGAGGAAAGCAAGGGAAAGGATAATGAGAGTAAGAAGGGTGGCGGGAGAGACTGCCCAGAAGAGGATCAATAATAAGCAGACATCTTGAACAGGTACTTCTGCCCAGTTTTCACAGTGGAAGGATGGAAGGATGGGGGGGGACGATGAACACCCAGGAAGCAGCAGGTACAAAGAGGAGAGGTAGGGGGAAATGGACACAAGTCCATTTTCATGGGAAAGAGTCTTTAAGGGACTTGCAGCTCTAAAAGTGAACTAGGCTATGGAACTAGACAGGTTACACACAAGGGTACTTAAGGAACGCAGGGAGGTGCTAGTTTGAGGGAGGTGCTAGCTTCTCACTGATGACCTTATTCAAAAATTCACTGGAAACAGGCACAGTTCCGGAGGACTGGAGGAGAGCAGATGTGGTCCCTCTCCAAAAGGGCAGCAGCAGAGAGGAGGCTAGCAACTATGGGCCAGTCAGTCTCACATCAGTGCTGGGAAATGAATGGAAACCTTGTTAAAGGAAAGGTTGGTAGAATATGAACCTAATGGGCTACAAGACCAAAAGCAGCATGGATTCACGGGGGGTCATGCCAGAGGAATCTGATAGAATTCTTTGACTGGGTGACCAGGGAACTAGATCAGGGAAGGGCAGTGCTTGTGGCCTATCTGAACTTTAGCAAAGTCTTTGACACTGTGCTGCACAGGAGACTGATAAAGAAATTAAGCAGTCTATGGGTGAGATTCAGAGTGGTAAACTGAATAAGAAACTGATAAATGGAGAGGCGACAGAGGGTGGTGGATAACAGCACTCAATCTAATGAGGGCAGAGTAACTAGTACGGTGCTGCAGGGCTCAGTACCGGGACCAGTTCTTTTCAATGTCTTTATAAGTGACATTGCAAAAAAACTAGAAGGGAAGGTATGCCTTTTTGCAGATGACACCAAAATCTGTAATTGGGTGGACACTCGGGAGGGGGTCGAGAGAATGCATATGGTGGACCTTAGGACACCCAAGGAGTAGTCAAGAGCAAGACATTGGGGGTTCAGTGCCAAAAAGTGCAAAATAATGCATATAAGGTATAGCAACCCAGGAGCTGAGTATAGGATGGGGGGTGGGGGTGGAACTGATGGTCACTAAGCAGGAAAGGGACCTTGGGGTTATCATATCAGATGACCTCAAACTAGCAGGGCTGTGTGACAAAGCAGTGCATAGGGCCAGTGGGATTCTTAGATGCACAGGGAGACGTATCTCCGGCAGGAGAAGGGAAGTGGTGTTGCCACTGTTTTGCTGGCTTGTGAGATATTACCTGTGGCATTGTGTCCAGTTCTGGAGGCAGCACCTCAGAAAGGACACAGATAGGGTGAAAGCAGTCCAGAGGAGGGCAATTAAAATGGTGCAGGGGTTGCACCAAAAGCCATACAAGAGATGGAGAGATCTCAACATGGACATCCTGGAAGAGAGGAGAGCATGAAGGGACATGATCGAGACCTATAAGTACCTCACAGGGGTGAACAATATGTAGGAGGGGGATCTCTTTCAAATGAGAGAGCATGAGGACCAGAGAGCATGCCATGAAGCTGGGGGTAAGGGGAGTTTAAGAGGGACATGAGGTAGTACTACTTCACCGAAAGAGTGGTGAAAGCCTGTAACAGATTGCTAGTGGAAGTGGTGGAGGCAAAAAGAGTAGGGGGCTTCAAGCATGCATGGGACAGACATAGGGGAATACTTGTGAATAGGCAGGGAAGAGGGAGTATTGTTGGAGACCAGTTAGGGTCTGCTGAGATGGCTAGGCATGGACCATCTGGGCAGACTGGGTGGACCAAGCAGTCCTTTTCTGCCAGCAAATTTTGTTTCTGTAATGCTCTCCAGCTTCTAATCCATTTCTTGTTTAGTGATTCATGTAAGAGGTTGGTCTCATGATGGGCCCCAGATAATGCCTCAGCCATGTCTCCTTCTGACAGACCTGCTCTTAGCACTTCATGGCACTGTAGGGTTTCACACCCAACCATACCACCTATGCACTATCTACACTGAGCATCAACTGTGGAAGTTATTTGCAGCCTTATCATCCTTCCCTTTTCTCAAGTTGCCTGGTTTCACTACCGCAGAGACAGAAGGAGAGTGTACCAACCTCCTAGAACTTTATGATTAGTGTTGAGGCTAATCTGTCATGAGTCCCACATGTCAGAGAGCTGCTGAAATTCATCAGAAGCTTTGCTGGATTCATGTCTGATTTTGATACAAGTTTATTGCTTTGTCAGAACACAGTCCTGCATCCCTGAGTATATGATCAAGAATAAGATCATCTTTCTGAACTTGTTTGGTTTAATTAATTTTAAACACAATTAGATACGTAGACAGCGTCAGCAGATAAGGGCCTATGGCCCACCCAGTCTGCCTATTTGAGCTTGTAAATTCACTTTATGTTTCCCTAGAAGTCTGTTACCCATCACCGCTGACCTCCAGAATTCCTTTATGTCGATCCCATGCAATCTTAAATCCCATGACTGTTTCAGCCCCCACCACTTCCTCTGGTAGGGTGTTCCACTTTTCCACCACCCGTTCTGTGAAGAAATTCTTCCTCATGTTTCCTCTGAATCACCCTCCGTCCAACTTCATCCCATGCCCTCTAGTCCTTTAACATCTTTTTTGGTTAAAAATAGTATATTCCTGCACCCTGTTCCTCCCTGTAAGATACTTGTATGTCTCTATCATATCCCCTCTCTCCTTCCTCTCCTCCAGGGAGTACATATTCAAGTCAATATTTCAACCTGTCCTCATAGGACTTGTGATGCAATACATGTAGCATCTTTGTTGCCTTCCTCTGAACCTTCTGTACCCTGTCTATGTCCTTATGTAGGTAAGGTCTCCAGAACTGTACTCTGTACTCCAGGTGGGGTCTCACTAGTGTCTTGTATAGTGGAATTATGTCCTCCCTTTTCCTGCTGGTGATGCCCCTGCCTATGCATCCCAGCATCCTATTTGCTTTACCTGCTGCCTTGTTGCACTGTTTCCCTACCTTGAGGTCATCAGAGATGATAACCCCAGAATCACTTTCCTGCTTGGTGCATGTTGTATCCTCACCCCCAACTGATATATTGTGCCCCATATGCATTATCTTGCACTTCTTTGCATTGAATTTCAACTGCCAACCCCCTAACCATTCTTCAAGTTTCAGCAATTCCCTTTCATTCTGTCTACGCCCTTTGGTGTGTCCACTCTGTTACAGACCTTTGTGTCATCAGCGAACAGGGAAATCCTGCCGTCTAGGTCCTGCGCAATGTCACTGATGAAGATGTTGAATAGGACCGGTCTGAGCACTGATCCCTGTGGTACCCCACTGGTCACTATTCCCTCTGTGGAGTGACAGCCATTTACCACCACCCTCTGTGTCCTGCCATCCAGCCAGTTACCTACCCACTGCACTACTGTCCTGCCCACACCCATATTCCCTAGTTTGTGTAATAGCCTTCTATGTGGCACAGTGTCAAAAGCCTTGCTGAAGTCCAGATAGGCCATGCCCACTGCCCTCCCCGATCCACCTCCCTAGTCACCCAGTCGAAAACTTCAACGAGTTTGGTCTGACATGACCTCCCCCGGTGAAACCACGCTGTCTTGGGTCCTGTAGTCTGTTGACAACCAGATGTTCCACCAATCTCTCCTTCAGTAGTGCTTCCATGATCTTCCCCACTACTGAGGTGAGGCTGACTGGTCTGTAGTTCTCTGCTTGCTCTTTGTGCCCACTTTTGTATAAGGGGACTATATCTGCTGTCCTCCAGTCTTTAGGTACCTCCCCCTGTTTCCAGTGATTGGCTAAGCAGAATTGCCAGAGGTTCAGCCACCACCTCTCTTAGTTCTTTAAGGACCCTGGGGTGCATCCCATCTGGCCCCATTGCTTTATCAACTCTTATTCTTTCCAGTTCCTTCAGGACCCTTTCTTGTGTAAAGGGACTTGTGTCCATTTCTGCACCATCCCCACCCCTTGTACTCCCTTCAGACCCATTACCATTCTCTTCCTCAGTAAAGACTGAGCAGAAATACCTGTTCAATATGTCAGCTTTACTGTTGTCATCCTCCACGCGGCCCCCATCCTCCTAATTCAGTCTCACTATCCCTCCCTTTGCCTTTCTTTTTTTACTTATGTACCTATAAAAGGTTTTGTTCCCTCTCCCACTGATTTTGCAATGTGCTCGTCTGTCTGAGCTTTGGCTTCCCTTACTGACCTCCCTGCCTCCCTTTGCTTCTCCTGGTACTTCTCCCTATCCCCTTCTGCCTGTGTCTTTTGTATTGCCTGAATGCAATCTTTTGGCTTTCACTTTTGCTACTCCTTGGAAACCATAATGGCCTCTCTTCCTTTCCCCTGCTAATTTGCTTAATGCATAATTCTGTTGCTCTTGTAATCCCTGTTTTAAATACTGCCCACTCTTCCTCAACCCCCGATTCCCACCCCATTCCCCTTGATGCCTCTTTCAAGCATCTCCCCATTTTCCCAAAGTCTGTTCCCCTAAAATCCAGGATATGTGTTTTTGTGTGGTTTGGTTCTTCTCCTTCTGTGATTTCAAACCACAATGACTGGTGGTCACTGTTCCCCAGGTGCTCCCCCACTGTTACCTCCATCACACTGTCCCTGTTTGTGAACACGAGGTCCAGTATTACCTTCTGCTGAGTTGGTTCCATGACCAGTTGCTTGAGAAAGGCACCTTGAAGGGAGTCAGGATAAATCTGCTCCTAGTTGATGCTGCTGCTGGGATGCTCCAGTCCATGTATGGAATATTGAGGTCTCCAGCCAGCACTACCTCACCCTTTTCTGCCATCCTTTGGATGGCTAGCATCAGCTCCCTATCTGTTTCTTCCCCTTGGGCTGGTGGTCTATAGACCACACCTGTGCGGATGGCTGGCTCCATTTTCCTTTCTAGCTTAACCCACAGTATCCCTCTCCCAGTTTGTTCCTCCTGGATCTCTGTGGCCTTTATTTCATCTTTCACATAAAGTGCCACTCCTCCTCCTCCTCCCTTCCTACCTACCCTGTCTCTTCTGAATATGTTGTAGCCAGGTATGGCCATCTCCCAGTCATGGTTATCATTACACCAGGTTTCTGTGATGGCCACAATGTCCAGGTCCGACTGCACCATGACAGCCTCCAGATCCTTCATCTTGTTGCTAAGGCTCCTGGCATTGGCACACATGGCTTTCCATGATTTGAACTCCCCTAGACTGTTTAGCTGTTCTACTCCAGGCCCTTCCCTGGTTGTCCTTTATCCCTGGTTCTCCCTGCTGTCTGCACTTCTGTTGAATTTTGCCCCTTTTCTGCCTATCCACCTCTTGGATGCTTATCTCCATGTTTTGCACACTGTTTTGTAGAGATATCTACTACTTCTGTTCACTGGTTCCACTGCTAGCTGTGGGGGTTGGGCAATTAGGTACCCTCCTTGCTGGCCTGCCATCCCCCTTGGCTAGTTTAAATGCTTGTCCATGTAGCATTTCAACTTATCATTGAGTGCTTGGATTCTCCTCCAGGATGGATGCAGGCCGTCAGGCTTGAACAAGCCTCCATCCCTCCAGGTGGGTCCCCAGTCAACAATGAATCCAAACCCTTCCTTACAACACCAGTTCCTCAACATGAGTTAAAGTTCCTGGTGCATGCACCCCTGTGGTCTCCCATGCCTCCCACAGGTAGTACTTCCGAGAAGGTGACAGAAGTAGCTACTTGCTTAAGACCCCTCCCCCATTTCCTAAACTCTTCTTGAACTTCCTTGGCTCCCCATTTGCCAGGTCATTAGTACCTAGGTGGATAATGACATCGAGCTCACCCTCCCGTCTTGCCTTCCTGATGATCCCCAGGATCTTCCTCCCATCCCTCCATGCCATGGCACCTGGTAGGCATCTCATCTCCTTGTCCTTCTCCTCCTGTGTATCTAGCTGGATCCCTCTTATAATGGAGTCCCTCACCAGGGTTCGCTTCCTCCTCCTCTGGGGTCCACTGCTTTCCCCACTGAGGTCACCTCCTTGGCTAACCTCCACATCCTTCCCTTCCACTTCTCTGGGTACCTCTGCTTGGTTGCAACCCAAACCAAAAGGTGGGTTGAAGCTGTATAAAAACACATTTAACATTTCATATCATTTATCAACCAAACAACATCTAATCCATACTACTTCAATTTAATTTTGTAAGATGAAAAGTCTATCTAGACCAAAATCACTTAATCAAGTTAAAAACCATACATTTTCTAAGGGCATCAGGAAAATAATGTTCCTTGAATAACATACATTTTTATGCACATTCTTTTTTTTTGACACCAGTATTGTCCGAACTTAGGAACAAAAGCAATTAACCAGAAAAGGTCCGTTGTAATGCGAGCAAAGCTCATCAGATGCAGTGTGTCTTCCTTGACGTGCTAACCTATTATGAACATGGCAGCACAGTAGCCGTAAACTACCGACTTGGGTTTGCCCAATCCCTGTTGGTTACCCTGCCCTCTGTATGTGATGGGGAGCCCACTCCTCATCGGCATAAATCACCTCCATTAGTTGAAATGTCGGGGTGCTCAATCCCTCGGCTTGGCCCGCCTCGCTTTGTGTGCTGATGGGGGAGCCTACTTCCCATTGGCATAAAGAAACCTCCCCACTGTTAAATGTGAGGGGTGCCCAATCCTCAGCTCGGCTCCCGTTTGCTTTGTGTTCCCGGCAGGGTTGCCAATCCCTGTCGCATAACATCCCCGTGTTGTGTGCTGCAGTTGCTAATCCCCGTCGCCACAGAGCACCCAACAGTTAGGTGGCACGCTGGGAACCCACGCCAGTGTGCCAAATCCCCCACAAAAAAAACTGTCCCAAGTATGTCTAATTTTTTTTTACCTGTAAAACGAAAACAATCCCTCGTAGTTCCATGCCCCCCACCGCACTCCCCCTCTGTGCACCTGTCTCTCCACCCCTCATCCCATATTTACCTCTGGAGTCCGGCTCGACCATCTTTGGTGGACTGGGAACACGCCTGCACTCTTCAAAGCCGACTGCTAACTGAAGAAATGCCGGTAAGCTGTATAATGGAATAAATAGGGTGTTTTCAACTTTGCTGCATATTGCAGGCATTTTGGGGAATTTTGGCCCCAAATTTTCAACACGGGGTTTTTGGGACCCCTCCTCATGAATTCTTGCACTGCCATGGCATTATTCAGTCCCGAAAGGTGATTTTGCAGTCACTGTACATAATCACCTTTCGGGGCCAAGTAACAAAATGACAGTGCCACTGTTCATGGGGGCTCTCAAAAGCCTGTGTTGCAAATTTAGTGGGAAAAATCCCCAAATGACTGTTTTTACGAGTGCGCATTGCGCAGTTGCTATGCACTGTAGTTAGCGAATTCACAATATTTTCATGCCAGATTCTCAACGCTGGCATTTTACCATACCTCTTGTGAACCGCATATTGTTTGTCATTTTCACATCCTGTCCGAAATGTGTTTTCACACTTCCTCGCACAGAATAGCGTGTCGCTAGTGAATCAGTGTTCGGGACACATTATGAAAATTACAGTGACACTGTTCATGAGCAGAGGTCCTAAGATGCCTGTGCTGAAAATTTGGTGACAATACTCCATAAAATGACTGTGTTATGAGTGTGCGTTACGCAGTTTGCACGCACGCTCGTAAGTTCGAAAACATAATATTTTCACTCCAGATTTTCAACAGTGCCATTGTTCTGCACCTCCTAATGAACAGTACAGCTGTCATTTTTCTCATCCTGACCAAAATCTGTTTTCGCAGTTCTGGCGTAGAATAATGGGGTTGCTGTGGAAAGCCCATGTTCGAGACACATTATGAAATTAGCAGTGACACTGTTCATTAGCAGATGTCCTAAAATGCCTATGTTGAAAATTTTGGGACGAAAGTCAATAAAATGAGTGTTTTACGAGTGTGCGTTGTGCATTTTGCACGCACACTCGTGACTTAGTGAATTTGTAATAGTTTCACTCCAGCTGATCATCATTGGCATTTTTCCATGCCTCCTTTTGAACAGTGCAGCTGGCTGAAATGTGTTTTCACTCCTCCAGCGAAGAATAGTGTGGTCGCTGTGAGAAATCAGTTTTTGGGACACTTTGAGGAAATGACGGTGACACTATTTATGAGCAGAGGTCCTAAAATGCCTATGTTGAAAATTTGGTGCTGCAAGTCCATACAATGACTGTGTTGCAAGCGTGCATTGCGCAGTTTCCATGCACCCTTGTAACTTTGTCAATCTGCAATATTTTCATGCCACATTTCCACCACTGGCATTTATGCACACCTTCTTATCAAGAGTCCAGCTGCCATTTTTCACAACCTGCCCAAAATGTGTTTCCGCAGCTGTGGCGCACAATGGCGTGCTCACTGTGAAAAATCACCTTTTGCGACACATTAACAAAATCAAAGTGCTATGCGTCTCTAGCTCTACCACTGCCAATGCCAGCATGACAACATTCGGCATTGACAAATGCTTGTTTAAATCTATTGTTTATATTCCTTGGGCTTATCAGACGACCTCCGTCAGATTCTAGTTTGCAGCTACCACTTTCCCAGAGCAATAAATGCTTCCCCTTGGTGGGGCAGTAGTGGGGGGATACCTACATATACCAACCTTGAAGCTGGACAGAGTGAGTGGCCTGAGCTAGTGCAGGATCCTCATCCTGTGACCTCCTGGGGAGATTTTCTATTGTTTTGTCTCCTGTAGGTGCTGGCTTCAGGTTCCCCAAGCATATACATGCTACAGCATGCTGATATGGGACTCGGCTCAGCCACCCTCCCTTGACTTAGCAGGCTCTTGACTGGACCATCACCTGTGGTCACAAAAGGTGCAATAGTGCAGTGAGGCCTGGTACCCCCAGCCCACTGCAGGAGGAGGTGGCACAAGATTAAACTAATTCGATCAGAATATGGAGAACCCTGCATATTGGGGTTCTCTGGTGGCAATCTAGTGGTACCAGTTTTATCTCAGTAGTTTACCACATAAATAAATTATTATTTGCTAAAGTAACTTAGAACATGACTTCAAAGTTCCTTTAGATTTTGCTGCTGAAAGAGCACACTACCGACCCCACTCTAGACAAAGCCCTTGGGCCTCTGTTGCCACTGTTCACATAGATTATAAGATGGCAAGGATAAGTACAGACACCTCATTGGATGACAGCCATCGCATGACCATGCATTAAAATACTAACAATGCACAGTAAGAAACCAGATCTCATTACGAAGGTTGGAAAACTTCATTACCTACAACAAGCCATTTTTTAAGTATAATAAGCCACTCTGGTTTGTGCATTAAAGGTTTGACTATGCACTTCCCATGGGCATAAGGACACTCGGCCTTCAGTCCCAAGCCTTAGTACACCACTGAAGTCTGCATTGTTAATCCTGTAATGCACACCTGACCATGGCTTATTGCTTACATATTGCTAGTATGATTCAGTAGCAAGTAACATTCCTCTCTTATGAGTCAGGGTTTCAAATCTCTTATCTGTGACTTGGGTTCATACCAGGTGCTGGCTAATCAACAATGTGGACAGTGCTCCTCTTAAAGATTCAGTCCATAAAGTCAGAGGAAATGTGTAGTAAACCAAGGTCCCTTCAATTCAGCATTTGTTATGGAAAAACATCTTGTGGCAGTACATAACAATCTTTGGTCAGAGCCTAAATGACCACTAATGCATTACAGATAAGATGAGATGCTATATCTCTTTTTCAGTGGGGTCCTACTGTAGTGGGGTTCTCCTTTTATCCCGTTTTACAATGTATTTCCTCAGAGAACAACCAAACTGATAAGCAAGATTATATTTTTAGTGGGGGTCCTGCTTATATACACTTTAACACTGAATTTACCCAGGATAGCACAGCTGAGATGCAGTATCTGATTTTCAGTGGGGCTCCTGCTTTAACACATTTTTATGATTTGTTGGCTTAGGGTAGGCCAGTAGAGAGATGCAATATCTCATTTTCACTGTGGTGCTGATTTTACACAATTTGATACTGTATTTATCCAGGATAGCCCAGCTGAGAGGCAATATCTCATTTTCAGTGGGGTCTCACTTTCACAATTTATGTTTCCGAGGGCAGACCAGCTTAGATGCAATATCTCCCTTCCATTGGGAGTTCTTTTGTAGTGGGGTCCTGAATTTATCAAATTTTACAATGTATTTGTTCAGAATAGCCCAACTAAGAGTCAATATCTCATTTTTGGTGGGGTTCTGCATTTTACAGTATATTTGTACCAGGTCAGACCAGCTGAGATACAGTATCTCCTTTTAATTGGCATACTGCTGTCATGGGGTCCTGCTTTTACTCATTTTTACAATGCATTTACTGGGCAAAAGCACACAGAGGCAGTATCTCATTTTCAGTGGGATCCTGCTTTTACAATTTATTTTCCCAGAACAGACCAGCGAAGATGTAATATCTCTTTTTCAGTAGGGTCCTGCTGTAGTGGGCTCTGCTTTTACCTAGTTTTACATGTATTTACTCAGGATAACTGAACTGAGAGGCAATATAGCATTCTCAGTGGGGTTCTGCTTATTCACATTTTGACACTTTATTTATCCTGGATGGCATAGCTAAAATGCAATATCTGGTTTTCAGTGGGGTTTTGCTTTTATACATTCTTTCAGTGTATTTACTCAGGATAGGCCAGCAGAGATGCAATATCTCATTTTCATTGGGGTCCTTATTTTACACAGTTTGACACCGTATTTATCCAGGATATCGTGGCTAAAGGGCACTATCTCATTTTCACCAGGGTTTCACTTTTACAATGTATGTTTCCCAGGACAGACCAACTTAGATGCAATATATCCTTTTCATTGGAGGCTCTGCTGTAGAGGGGTCCCATGTTTTTCAATTTTTACAATGTGTTTATCCAAGATAGCCAGCTAAGAGGCAGTATCTAGTTTTCAGCAGGGTCCTGTGTTTTACAATATATTTCTCTCAGTACAGACCAGATGAGATTCTATATTTCCTTTTAGGTTTTGTTGTATGGGGGTCCTGCTTTTATTATTTTTTTTTACAGTGTATTTACCCAAGGTAGGCCTGCTGAGAGGCAATATTTCATTTTCAGTTTTGTCTCACTTGTACAGTTTATTTTCCCATAGTGGACCAGCTGACATGTAATATCGGGTCTGATTTTGTTAAAGTGACAGCTTTATCACAATGTGTTAACATCAGGTGTTATCAGTTTAGGGGGCAATTTAGGTCCAACATAGGATTCAGTGTGCTTACGCAACTTGGTATCATGTATGCTTATTCAACTTAGATACATTGGGGCTGTTTGCCTCTCTATCCATGGGATATACCACCCTGTAGGTGTACGACAGCGAGGAACTCTAGAGGAGGGTTCTAACCCTGTAGGTGCCATGGGAATGATTCCCTTGGGTAAAGCTAGCTTAGGAAGGAGCCCAAAAAGAATACCCAAAAGGGTGTTAAGCATCGAAGGAGGCGAGGAGTCATAATGATATCGAAAACGGGAATGGAGGTCGATAGGTGTAGATGGGTAGGACAGGAAAGGCATGGGAAACAATGAGGAATAATTAGTGGGTTGGAAGTTGACACAAGGCAAAAGGGCAGGACTTCCTAAGGAGAGAGGGAACAGCCAGGGCCACCATCCGACTCCATCCAACAGCAGAAACTAACTAAGGAACCTATGAAAGCACTAATCCTATCTAAATGTTATGATCTTTGGCATGGAGGAGAAGAAAAATCCCCTTTGAGGAGGAAACCTCTGGGGATCCAAGGCCTAAGTCGCCTTCCCTCCAGGCTGAAAGACGTTTAGGTTAGTGACAGCTTAGCTACTGCAATTTAGAATCAAGATCGAGGGAAGAGAAAAAGATTCCAATTTTGAAGAAGCTTTCGCTCTGTCCTTCTAACAGGAATGCTTTTGAGGGTTGTGAGTGACGTCTGTACAATTAGGTGCCCAAAAGCAAATGAGGAGAGAAATGACTGCTGAGGCACTCATCTGGCCTACACAAGCCTATGAAACAGCCCAGGTGAACCAAAGGCAGTCAGAGGGAGAATAGCGTGAAAGATGCCCCTGAACCCACTCAGGTGGCTGAAGGGCTCTGCCAAGGAGAGCCCCACCCCTCACAGCTTGAAGTCATAAATTCTACATCCAGAGGTGTCACCTGAATGACTGAAGGTTCACCTGGAACAAAGACATTCTCATCATGAGCCAGGGAAAAGGACCCCGCTCCGTGCTTTGCATGCTCTAGATGTGGACTTCGTGGATGCAGAGTGAGATTGTCGGCTACAGGCTAGCCCCGAGCCACATAGGAATGGACATAGAAGGCACGTCTCTGAAGTGGAGAGAAGGTAGAGTCGAGGTAGCATGGAACCCTGATGAGAGTTGCGCACGGATAGTTGAGTCGGATGAGTAGAATGGCATAGAGGTTGGACTGAATGATGGAGACCACAAAATGCGATTTAGCAACCACAGGAGTGCATGCCAACCAGGTCCTTTAAGAGCCAAATTCAGGAGTGGATCGAGTTGCACAAGTGGGGAGAGACGAGAACCGCTGGGCAAAGCCCGCAGCCGACAGTGGAGGCTGATGATTGTAGGTAACGGATGAACAAAGGGGTCCAGCTGCCTGGAGCCACCGTGCCCAGTGTGACCACGCAGTCCCCCACCATGGAAAAAACAGAGAAGCTACGACTAGGCTACATGACACCAAACAGCCAATTAAAAGAGTAAGAGAAAGAAACTGAGGAAATGGGAGCAACCAAAAAATGGGCTGGCAGGAAAGGAGTGACCACATGCTGAGGCAAGTTGGTTAGGGGAAATAATTGAACAGACACTGGCAGCATAAACACTGAGTGAAATAGATTTAAAAATAAAGTACAGCTGACCTACCAGGAATGGGGTTTGAACTCAGGACTGGGACAAGAAGCAGAAAAGAGCTGAGAGCTGCCAAAGGTTAACCCCAGGAAGGGCCGACGGAGGCATGGAGCTTGAAACAGATGAGGGGGGAGGGGGTAGCGGTACTGTCCCTTTAAGAGCAGTCCAGGTAGGATAGAGAAAAAACTAAAAACAACAGCACGGAAACCTGAGGCACAGCGGGTCCTGTAAGCAGCACTTCAGGAGAAAAGCAAGAGCAAGGAAGGGATGATAGGGAATGGGCAGAGACCCAGGAGACAAGGGGGACCAGGGAGGAACTTGGGAGAGGCAGACAAAACAGAAAAGAAACAGGACGGAGCAAGCTGATCCTCCCTCTCCTGAAGGAGGAGAACAGGTATGAGTGGAGACACTGAAACAAAGCCTCAGAGTGGCAAATGAACAAATGGAGGAGGGGGAGATGAGCAGCAACAAACGGCTGCAGGCAGCAACAAAAAGGGGGGGGCATGGGGACGTAGAGACAGCCGGCGGGCAGCAGTCAGAAGATGAAGATGGGAGCAAGAAGTAGCAGCTGGAGGTGAGACAGAGGCAGAAAGGAGACAAATACGAACACTGAAGCAAACATAGCCAAGCACAGAGGTGGTGCCTCTGGCTGCAATGAAAAAATTATCCTGGACCAGCCAGGAGGAGCAGCCTTTTAAGGCCTGATTGGGTGTGTGGTGTTGCTCCGACCATTGAACTACAGGCATAGCCTTGCAAGTATCAGTAATTAAAGAGGAACATTTCCTGGTCCTTTTAACATTCATGCATACATTTTCCCTTCCTGCATTGATCCTTGTTTTCTATTTCTGTAATGTTCTTTGCAATTAGTTTTTGCGTTCTGAGCTGCTAAAAAGTGTGTGGTGCACCAGAACTTCTACACTGAGCCTGGTGTTGCTGCAAACTCTGGGCTGTGCAGGTGATATCACTGTATGGTAAAGGAGTGAATCGCATTGTGCTGTACAATGAAGATGCAATACTTTCACTAGGGAAAACTACCATAATTTGGTGTACATACTATGTTTAGCATTGTTCCCCCTTCCCCAAGACAACCTGTAATCAATGTAATATGCCAACTCCAGCTGTTAAGGAATGTCTTGTATGTATGTCATTTTATAAAGTGGATTTATTTCATGCCTCAGTAGCAAAGCACAGTGAATTAGAGAGTTGATGTAACCTGAGGCAGCTCACTGTCAGTTTTTTTTCATCTTTGTTTAATGCCTTTGTAATCTGTACTCAGTAATGGCTCCCTGCATACATCATAGCATTTTGTCACTGAAATGTTGGATACAGACACTCAGCAGGTAGGGAAATGAGAGCCGCTGGTCTTAATAATGTGGAACAAATTATCAGACAGAGAGACATTCAGAAAACTGGAAACTGCCCTTGATTACACCCTAGAGACTAGCTGAAAGGCTTAACAGTGGAGTAGTAATGATGGCTCCCTTTGATGCTTTTATCCTTGACTTGCTAGATAATTGCAGCTCTTAATGAGCTGTCAATCACACCAGGTCATCTGGAACATTGAGAGAGAGTAGCATAAGGGCTAGAGACTACTACTGTAGGGACATTTTTAATTTAACATTCAGCCAAGGAAAACCTGCACTATTCAAGATGGACTAGTAGAGAATATGCTGCACTAGCCCTGGTCAATTTGCACCAGGTCTTGGGCTAGTAAAATAATGTTAAAATTGACCTCTACCTCTCCTGGTAGCAGTGAACACACTACCAAACAACAACAACAAAAAATTCCTAATAAAAGCTTTTAGAATTCTCAAAAGGGTTTTTTAAAAATCCTTAAAAATCCCTTGACTAATTCTGCACTACTACAGTACTGTAGTATGCATGCCAAGTTATGGAAGTTTTCCTTAGTAAAACTGCTTCAGTGTCATTGTACAGCACAGTGTGATTCACTCCTATGCCATATAGTGACATCAACAGGAGCCAGCAGCCCAGCAGCTAAACAGCAAAGGCAAGTGCAGCAGGGCTAAAAAAATTCAAAATATGGAAAGAAGAGTAAACCTTTGACAAAACTAACACATGCACACAGCATTTGAGGCACATTACTGCATAAAATGACTAAGAATAATTTTTTTGGACCATCGGAGAAGGTCCTTTTTGAGATGCTGTTAAATGCACATGGAAGATTCGAGGTAAGAATAAATGTATTCTATGCATACATCTGCTCTTACGTGGGGACATACATCCCAATCCAGGACCAGCAGATTTTGTAATTTTAAAGAGTGACATGCTTAAAGAAGAAACTTTCAGTGTTGTGCACTTTAAGGTGAGAAGCCTTATCCCAAAAATTGATGAAGTAGGGGGAATGGGCAATTCAAATAAGCCCAGACTTTCGGGGCCGATTCCGAAATGCTCCCTTGGAATGATGCAAGTTGCGATGTTCTAGGGATGCAACAATAACCAGGTGCGCCCAGGACCCTGTGCCAGATTCTGCAAAAAATCAGGGTCCCAGTGCCGAAATCCCTGGGTGTGCTGCAAAAGCGGATCAGTGCCCAACCATTGGCGCAGCTGCGGCACATGCTGCAAGGATTTGTCTCCTCTCCTCTCTTGCCAGCGCAACACAGGATGGGCAGCATTAGTGGTGGTGGTAGTGGGGAGTAGCTGTGTGCCTGGAGGGGATGAAGGGGCAGGAGGGGCATAGGGGGGCATAGTAGGGGGAGCGGAGGGGAAAAGCCTCCCTTCAAAAACAATAAGACCATTTGGGCATGCAGAGTTTCTATTGCGGTCATCATGTGCCACTACTGTGTTGCTGCATGCTGTGCTTGGTGTGTGGTTTTGACGTGCGCTATCTCGTCTGTGACATTATGACCCCGTGCCATTCAGATATAGTAAGAGACCAATATACTTTGGCAATATAAAGAACTGTCTAAATCAAGAAAGTTGTAAACCAAAAAATTGTTGTCCTGACTTTGGGATAGGTTAGTTTGTCAGTTTGTTCCTTTTTCATAGCATAGTACAATTACAGCACAGTACAATTTTAGGGCTCACTCCCGACTATCTGGAAAACTGACCACATTATTCCACTATTTAAATCTGGCAGCACTAGTGATCTTAATAACTACCGGCCCATCTCCTTACTCCCTACCTTCTCTAAGCTTCTGGAAAAAGTGGTTAATACCCAGCTTAGACAACACATCAATGACTTGGACCTTCTAAACCCTGCTCAGTCTGGTTTCTTACACCACCATAGTACCACCTCAGTGCTTGCTAAGGTCACGAACTACTGGCCGAGAGCCTTGGATGCCAGAAGTTGTTTGTGCTTTGTTTCTCAACCTCAGCAAAGCCTTTGACACGGTAGACCACTCCTTGCTCCTGGTTGCTCTACGGAATATTGGCATCAGTGACAAGGCCCTAGAGTGGTTTTTTAACTACCTCTCTGATCGACACCAACAGATCAAGGCTGGAGGGGTCTCCCCCCCCAAAAAAAAACACTCTCTAGAGGAGTACCACAAGGGTCCATTTTGGGTCCTCTCTTGTTTGCCATTTACATAAATGAACTAGATGCTGGAGTCAAGTCAGCTGACATGCACCTCTTTGCAGATGACACTGTGTTGTATGTAGCCAGACCTACTCTGGAACTCACGTGTAGTGACCTCCAAATAGAAGTTAACCACTTACAGAACAATATCCTTTACTCTAAACTTCTGTTAAAAGCAAAGAAAACAAAGGCCATGATTTCTCCCCTGTAGTAAACTACCCCTATTCTAGCACGGCGGAGATAGCCCCTCAAATGCACACCTTGCTCGGTGAATCTCTGGACTGCGTAGATTTCTTCAAATATCTGGGGGTGTGGATTGACTCCAATCTTTCCTTCAAAGTCCATATTGAGGAACTCTCAAAAAAGCTTAAACAGAGGCTTGGGATTTTCTTCAGAATCAAGCATCTATTAATGCAGGAGGTGAGAACCAGGTTGGTTCAAACAACGTTCTTGCCTCTCATTGACTATGCAGACCTTCTGTATGGGCACTGCTCTAGTGTGGCCCTTGCCAAACTAGACACTC
Organism: Neoceratodus forsteri; assembly: GCA_016271365.2. Taxonomy (NCBI): domain Eukaryota; kingdom Metazoa; phylum Chordata; order Ceratodontiformes; family Ceratodontidae; genus Neoceratodus; species Neoceratodus forsteri. The sequence continues at coordinate 509,952,728 of CM028130.1, read as the reverse complement.
TGTACCACCGGGTACTCAGGTTCTTTACTGGTGCCCCCTACTCAACACATCACTGTGCCCTCTACAGCATTGTAGGTTGGGGCTCCTTTAGTCTTAGACGACAAAAGAACACCGAGCTCTGGATCTGTAGGGCCATCTCTAACAAGCTGCCTCAATATATTAAGGATTGCCCACTTTCTTGCATTCCTGGCAGCTATCTGCTGAGAAGCCAGACTCGTATCGCCCTTTACATACCTAGAGTTAGGACGCACTTCGGTTGGGCAGCAATTAGTCACGCCTTACCGGTCTTCTGGAATACTGCTCAAAATTTACTGCAGCTTGTTTCACTTGTACCATTAGCTGCCTTCAAAAATTTTACCCAACAATCATTTATGGAGTCCTACCTGTCTGTCACCTCCCCCTACTAATGGAACCTTTTCACTCCCTTACCCTCCCCCTTACCCTTAGCCCTACCGCACCAACTAATGCAGCTATGACAATCCTGAAGGTATTACAATTGCCCCCTCCCACCCCTCCTAACCTCTCCTCCCTCCACTATCCTTGGCACATCCTGTGCCCTCAGTGCCTTTGCTTTATAGTCTTCTCCTAGGTCACATAATGCTTGCTGGTCTACACCTCATCCAACATAATATTGTACTCTATTGTCTATCAGAGACCTGCCTTGCACAGAATTCACACATAGCAGAATGCTGACTGCCTTTGGTACCATGCCTGTAAATTATGCTGCCTTGTTCTGTTCTCAGTGTCAAGTCTTACGTTGCTATTTGTAAATTATTGTACATCACTGTGCCAAGCCACGCCATTCTTACTTGTAATGACTGTACACAGGCTGCTAATGTTGCTACGCCTACGCCAAATTGTTGTATTGTGACTTGTTGTTGTTGTTATTGTTTAAACTACCAGGTCCATCTTGTAAATGAGCCCTGCTTAATGGAGTTCCACCTAGCTAAATAAAGATATTGATTGACTGATTGATTGATTGATAGGGTAAACATATTTAATATTGTATTAGATGTGAATGAGATTTTATAATGAATGTGAGATATGTATGAGTCAGGATGTAACATTGTTTATGTTGTGTTGTTATCCTATGTATTTAAGTTATGGATACTGTAACATATGAGCCTTTTTTCTACCATGATAATTCTAAATGAGCCTTGCTGCTCAATTGGGATTTAACCATGTTCATGTTTTTTCTTCCTCTTGTGCTGACAACATAAATAACAAGCATTTGTCAATGCCGAATGTTTGCTTGCTGGCATTGGCAGTGGTAGTGTAGAAGTTACAGAGCTGCGTAATAGGAATGGCAGTGAAGTATTGAACTGAAGCCAACCCCACCACCACCCTGCAGAGAGTGACAGGCATTGGGGTGTGCGTTTGGGTCGACAGGCATAACGGCCACGCCATTTCACCACACCCCACCCTGCAGACACTGACAAGTGTCACGGGTGTTCCTTGGGGTCTTGGTTCTTTATGCGCACTTTCATTTCATTAGAAATACGTGAGATGGGTACTGATAGGGAGAATGGGTGAACTTTGGGGCTGAAGAGTCCAAGGCATACTCGATGCCTCTCACTGGCTGCAGGGTGTGGAATGGTATGAGCATTACAGGCAGAATCCCAAGTCCACACCTGATGCCTGTCATTCTCTACAGGGTTGGGCGTTATGGTTGGAAACCCTAATACCTCAGGCATTCGTTGGTATTTTCACTCCAAATGTTCAACATGTTTTTGTGACCCCACCTCATGAACAGGGGAATATCAGTTTGTTAGCCGAAAGCTGCTTATGCACAGCGACTACAGCATTTAGCACCACAGGTACAAAACATTCGAACAGGATGTAAAAATGACAGCTGTACTGTTCATGGGAGGTGTAAAAATGGCAATGTTGCAAATCTGCAGTAAAAATATTTAAAAAAATGGTGAAGTCACGAGTGTACATAGAAACTGTGCAACGCACACCCGTAATATAATTAGGTTGGGGATTTTTTACAGCAGATTGTCAACTCAGGCATTTTGGTGCCTCTGATCATGAACAGTGTCACTGTGATTTTCTTTATCTGTGCCGAACAATGATTTCCCACAGCCATCACGCATCTCTGCGCTGAAACCATGAAAACACACTTCAGCCATGTTGTGAAAAATGACAGCTGTGACATAAGGAAGTGTGGAAAAATGCCACTGGTGAAAATCTGGACTGAAAATGTTACAAAGTCATGAACTTATGAGGGCGCATGGAAACTGCGCAATGCTCACTCATAACACAGTCATTTTATGGACTTTTGTCACAAAATTTTCAACATAGCCATTTTAAGACCTCTGCTCATGAACAGCAGGGACACTGGTTTACCGGGATTGAGAAAGGGCAAATTCCATTTTGCACATTGTAAAAAACGGTACTGTCACCGGTGTCTGCTAAGCCAAAATCAGGTTTTACCAGTGTTTGGTTTTGTGTACTTTATTTAACAATTGTTAACTCTGTTAACATGCATTTTAGCAGTTTAGACCTCCACTATTGCACATCCTTCCATCCTTATACCAATTTAAAGTTATTTTAGGTACAAAATATGATGGCAGCAACAGCACTACAGCCCCCATCCCTGAGGTGTGATGGAAGCAGCAGTAAGGCCCCCATCCCTCTGGTGTGATGGCAGCACCAACAACACTACAGACCCATCCCTCTGGTGTGATGGCAGCAGCAACAACACTACAGACCCATCCCTCTGGTGTGATGGCAGCAGCAAAAACAATGTGTCCCCCATCCCTCAGGTGTGATGGAAGCAGCAGCACTGCGGTCCCTATCCATTAGGTGTGATGGCAGCAGTACCACGTTCCACATTCCTCAGGTGTGATGGCAGTATCAGCACTATGGCCCCCATCCCTCAGGTGGGACAGCAGCAGTACAACATTCCCCATCCACCAGTGGTTATGGCAGAAGCATTATGGCCCCTGCCTCTCAGGTGTGATGGCAGTAGCAACAATGCAGTCCACATCCCTCAGGGATGATGGCAGTAGTGACAGCACTATTATCCTCTTTCTTCAACACCCACACCCCACATGCACAAGTTACAAATTACTTAGTCGCTTTGCTTGCTAGAACTCAGATGTGAATTAATCTGAACCACACCACTACTAAGGTGGACCACATTTGTTTTTTCCTATCATTTAACTGCCTGAATTGGATTTTTGCCTGTGACACCACTGACCAGGGTTTGGGAACAGGTTTGAGTGTTGGAGGACCAGCGGGGGTGAAGGCTTGCGTGTCCAACGACCACTTGCCTTCTCCTGTGAGGGAGGGTATATTCACAGCTCAGCATTTGCTGGCCCCAGGTGGAGGCTGGAGGCATGGCAACACATTGGCCCTCACTGCAGAAGAGAGCATGATAGACGCCAGCTTGTGCCTTGACATCATGTGGCCTGTCACGCCTCCCACGAAAATGAAAAACACCTTCTGGCCACCCAGAGGATGGCTTCTGGTCCCTTCATAAGCATGAAGCCCCAGACACACGTGTCTGTTCTGACCCCTGCCATGTCTGGGATATACAGGAAGCTCTTTAGGGTGATTGTCTTCCCCTGTTAGCCTCCCACAGGGGTTGGGGCCCACCAATGAAGGGTTACTTTGGGTTACCTGGTAGCATGGCCATAAGGGGCAGTGGATGGTGGTGGGGACTCAGCAGCAGTGGTAGGGGGACTTGGCAGGCCTGAAGGAGTGGATGGCCAGGGGGTAGGAGGAACAAAAAAAAAACTGCCTGAATTTGTTTCTTTGAAATAGTGTCTTCACCTAAAAAAAAATTCATAAGTGATTAGTGGAGGACCTTCTAATGCATCTCACAAACATGTGGATTCTTTTTTTTTTCCTTGGTCTCCATGAAAAGGATGTCTCTCAGTTTTCATGTCTGAGCTCAATTGTGAATTGAGCACCACTCTACCCACCAGCATCATACAGCCCCTGGGGTCTTACCTTCCGTGTGTCACTGAATGTGCTTTCAAATCCTCTGGCCAAGCATAAGTACACTTAAACACTTAACATTTGCTTTTTATTAAAGCAGTCTGTCAGAAAACTTTTTGTTGTCACAGAGACTGATACAACAGGTGGGAGAGAAGGTGCAAATGATGAAATTGGCAGACTAGGTGGGCCATCAAAGTCTATGTTTCTATGTTTCTATCCCATTCACCTAAATAAGTAGTAAATCAGCTTGTGCCTTGTGAACATACTTTCATTCAGAATAATTTTCAATCAAACAATTGAGGATTTTGGATGGCCCTGCTGATTATAAGCTTGAATAAACTAGTTGGTAACAGTGATCCTGCACTTAGCAATCTATATCCTAGATGTTAATATGTAAGAAAATACAATACAAACCTGACTAAAGTCTAAAACAAGCTTATAAAACACAAAATGTATCTGAACATTTATATTTACCTATACAGCATCATTGCAGCCAGGTACAACTCAGATAAATTACATGGTACCCTGACTACTGTATGATGTAGTAAACATATATTGGTATTTTTTTTATATTTTTTTGTAAACTGGCTAAACCCACTAGGCAAAACTGCCTGTTTTCAGAGATGACCCAGGAGCACTGTGGAGGTTAAGTGCCTTGCTCAGACTCACACAGTATGCAAGTGGAGGTTGTGGGAATCAAACCCAAGTCTTCTAACTGTACTCAGTTCAATCACTGTTTGTTACTCTAACCACTAGGCTATACTGCCAGCCATAACACCCATATTAATGTTTAATATATGATTTCAATAATAGTGCACAGTACCTACAGTGCAAATTATGAACATTGAACACTTTGCAACATTTTACTAAAACAGAATTATTTCCCACTCCATCTGCTTATGTTTTCTTACATCAAAGTGGGTGTATAGTTGACAGAGCACTGTAAATAGCCTCAGGTAGCACTACTGCTTGAAATGCCAGGGACTCGGGATCAGAAGTGAATTGAGTTGCTAGAGGTCTGGCCAGGGAGTAGGATCGAGCACCTGAGGTGCTGCTCTCCTCCTCTGGTAACGTGGCCTGCAGGTCCTGCTGCTTACGCCACCTGGGTGACCACAGGTGGTGGTTCAATCGAGGCTCTAGAGCAATCGGAAGAGAGGAAGCTAGCCAGGATCTGGAATAGCGTATGTCTCTATGTGCCTACTTCCTTGGATCCCTCGAGTGTTGGTGCCCTCAGGGACAGAGACCAGAAAACCAGTAACAATCACCCCACATTGGCTGCTGGTAGAAGGGACCCAGCTGTCCCAGACTTCATAACCAGTCTCCATGAGGGACCCACTGGGCTGCCTGACACACATTAAAGGACTGTGGAAGTGTGACCTGGGGTCCCCTTCCTTCCCACCTGGGGGGTGCAACCTAGACAGGATGGGGGCAGGCTCACAGGAGCTCCTGAGCATTAACTGGGGTGAAGCAAGGGGATACCCAGCCTAGAGATCTCTGAAAAGTTGAGACTGATGCTGTGAGAAGGGCAGAAAGAAAATAGAAACATTTAAAAATATGCTGAAATCTTAGGGATTCTGTGCAGTGAAATGCAATTTCCGTGAGGCACCGGTACAAGAATTCAAAATCCACAAACCAAGCAGGATTCTGTGATTTTTACCGGTGTTACCGGTAAAAATGGAAAACCATTGTCCCTGATGAACAGTGTAACTGTGATTTTCTTAATCTGTCCTAAACATTGCTTTCACACACCAACAGCACCATTGTGCGCTACATGTGAAAAAAGACATTTTGGGCGACATATGAAAAATGGCAGCTGTACTGTTCATAAGGAAGTGTAATAAAATGGCAATGTTGAAAATCTGGAGTGAAAATATTAAATTCAGAAACTTAAGAGCATGCATAGGAACTGCAGCGACGCTCGTCAGAAACAGTCATTTTAGAAATTTTTTCACCAAATTTTCAACATAGCCATTTTAAGACTTCTGCTCATGAACAGTGTCACTGTGATTTTCTTAATGTGCCCCATACATTGATTTTGCACATCGACTCTGCATTGTCACTACATGAGCGGAAACACATTTTGGGCAAGATGTGAAAAATGACAGCTGTACTGTTCATAAGGAGGTGTGGTAAAATGGCAATGTTGAAAATCTGGAGTGAAAATATTGAAAATTCACGATCTTACGAGCATGCGTAGGAACTACGCAATGCGCCCTCGTAAAACAGTCATTTTTAGGAATTTTTTCACCAAATTTTCAACATAGCCATTTTAAGATCTCTGCTCATGAACAGTATCACTGTGATTTTCTCAATTTGTCCCGTACATTGATTTCGCACACCGACTGCGCCATTGTGCGCTACATGGGCGGAAACACGTTTTGGGTGAGATGTGAAAAATCACAGCTGTACTACTCATAAGAAGGTGTGGTAAATGGCAATGTTGAAAATCTGGAGTGAAAATATTGAAAATTTGCGAACTTCGACGTCGTAGGAACTGTAAAGCACACTCGTAAAACAGTCATTTTTGAGTTTTTCACCAAATTTTCAACATAGCCATTTTAAGACCTCAGCTCATGAACAGTGTCACTGTGATTTTCTTAATTTGTCCCGTACATTGATTTCACACACCAACTGTGCCATTGTGCGCTACATGTGTGGAAACACGTTTTGGGTGAGATGTGAAAAATGACAGCTGTACTATTTATATGAAGGTGTGGTAAAATGGCAATGTTGAAAATATGGAGTGAAAATATTGAAAATTCGCGAACTTACGAGCATGCGTAGGAACTGTACAACGCACACTCGTAAAAGTCATTTTTTGGAATTTTCTCCAAATTTTCAACATATCCATTTTAAGACCTCAACTCATGAACAGTGTCACTGTGATTTTCTTAATTTGTCCGCATACATTGATCTCACACACCGACTGCGCCATTGTGCTAGCTACCTGAAGCGAAACTACGCTTTGGGTGAGATGTGAAAAATGACAGCTGTACTGCTCATAAGAAGGTGTGGTAAAATGGCAAAGTTGAAAATCTGGAGTGAAAATATTGAAAATTCACGAACTTACAAGCGTGCATAGGAACTGCATAGCGCTTACGTGAAAACAGTCATTTTTAGGAATCTTTTCACCAAATTTTCAACATAGCCATTTTAAGACCTCAGCTCATGAACAGTGTCACTGTGATTTTCTTAATTTGTCATGTACATTGATTACTTTGACTGCACCATTGTAAGCGCTGCATGGCGGAAACACGTTTTGGGTGAGATGTGAAAAATGACAGCTGTACTACACATAAGAAGGTGTGGTAAAATGGCAATGTTGAAAATCTGGAGTAAAAATATTGAAAATTTGTGAACTTACGAGCATGCGTAGGAACTGCGTAATGCACACTCATTAAACAGTCATTTTGGAATTTTGCACAAATTTTCAACATGGGGTTTAAGGACCTTCTCATGAATGGTGTCACTGTCATGGCATTATTCAGGCCCAAAGGGTGATTTCACGCAATGACTACGAAATCACCCTTCGGGCCTGAATAACGCCGTGCCAGTGACATCATTCATGAGAAGGGGTCCCAAAAACCTATGTTGAAAATTTGGTGCAAAAATTCCAAAAAATGCCTGAGATATGCAATAAAGTTGAAAAACCCTTATCTAGCCCATTATACAGCTTACCGGCATTTCCTCAGTTCGCGGTCGGCTTTGAAGAGTGCAGACGTGTTCCCGGTCCACCGAAGATCGTCGCGCCCAGCTCCGGAGGTAAGTATGGGGTGATGGGAGGTGTGGGGAGGCAGGGTGCACAGTGAGTGGGTGCGGGTTGTGGGAGGGGCTGGGAGAAGCGCGGTGGGACCCGTTTTATTTTGCAGGTTAAAAAAAGACGACGTGGGGCGTTTGCCATGCTGGGTGGGCCTCAGCATGGCACAAGGATGGCTGGGGCGGAGCCGACGGGGATTGGGCACCCATATGATCAGTTGATCAGTTGCCATGCTGGGTGGGCTCCCAGCGTGGCACCCAGTACTCGGGGAGGGGACAGTGGAGCCGATGGGGATTGGGCACCCCATCGGCTATTCTATCAGTTGCCACGCTGGGGTGGGCACCCAGCGTGGCATGTGAAAACTTGGGGGTGCAAACCCGGCGACGGTTGAGCACCCCACCGGCTGCTACGTGTGTGGGGAGGGCAGCACGCAGTATGCGTGCATTTCTGTGTGTGTGTGTGTGTGTGGGGGAGCTCGCATGAGCAGGCGATATCTTATCGTTGCTCACTGAAGCGCACCTCCCCCTTTCAACTGTATGCCACTGCATTTTGGAGCTTGTCATATACAGCTCCAGCATGCATTGGCTTACAGGGGCCACGCCTGCCAACACACTGACTGAACTGGAAGAGGGGGTGACACACCTCCGAAATCTCGGATGATGGCACTATGTTTCTTGCACATGCGTGCAAGCAAACATAAAAATGTTACCTACTTACTAATATCCCTTTTTCAATGGTGCCTGCTGTAGTGAGGTTCTTCTTTTACCCAGTTTTACAATGTATTTACTCAGGATAACCCAACTGAGAGGCAATATCTCATTTTCAGTGGGGTCCTACATATCCACATTTTGACAGTGTATTTACCCAGGATAGCGCAGCTGAATACAACCTCTCGTTTTCAGTGGGGGTCTTGCTTTTATACATTTTACAATGTAAAGTATTTACTCAGGATAGACAAGCAGAGATGCAATATCTCATTTTCACTGGGGTCTTGCTTATCCACATTTTGACAGTGTATTTACACTGTATAGCACTGCTGAGATACAGTCTATTGTTTTCAGTGGGGGCCCTTATACATTTTTAGAATGTATTTACTCAGGATAGGCCAGCAGATATGCCATATCTTATGTTCAGTGGGGTTCTGCTTTTACAATGCATTTTTCCCAGGAAAGACCAGATGAGATGCAATATCTCTTTTTATGAGGGTTCTGCTGTCGTGGGGTCCTGCCTTTACTCATTGTTACAATGTATTTACATTGGATAGGCCCATTGAAAGGCAATGTCTCATTTTCCGTTGGATCCCACTTTTACAGTTTATTTTCCCAGAACAGACCAGCTGAGATATAGTATCTCTTTTTCAGTGGGGTCATAGAAACATGGAATTTACAGCAAATAAGGACCAATTGTCCCACCCAGGCTGCCCATTTTCCCTACCTACTGTAATACCATAGACCCTATTTGGTCTCTGGTTTAGCCGTCCCTTCCCTAATGACTAAGGTTCCCTTATGTCTATTCCATGCGTTCTTGAATCCTGCTACAGCTTTTGCCCCCACCACCTCCATTGGAAGGCTGTTCCAGACATCCACTGCTCTCTTTGTGAAGAAGTACTTACTTACATTTCCCCTGAGTCTACCCCCCTCCAACTTCATAGCATGTCCCCTTGTTCTTGAGCATCTTTTTTCTGAAAAATGCTTCCCTCATGAACCTTATTTATACCTGTGAGGTATTTGAAAGTCTATATCATATTCCCCCTTTCCCCTTCTTTCCTCCAGGGTGTACATACTGGGTCCTTTAGTCTCTCCTCATATGGTCTCTGCTGCAGACCCTGCACCATTTTTGTTGCCCTCATTTGGATGGCACAGGGTCATGATGCCGCATGGCAAAATCACGCTACCAATACAGCGTGATATTGCCATGCAGCATGTCTTTTTTCTGTGGGGGCCAGACTTCCTCACTAAAGATTCTCAACTCCAGGGGGTGCCCAACTCGGGGAGTGCACAATTTGTGGAAAAAAATAAAATGTCTGGGACCGGGAATTAGACCCATTCCTAGACACAGTGTGTGGGTTCCTGCTGCTGTGGCTCAGTCCAGTGAATCACGGCAGCTGCTCAGCAGAACCCACACCCAGCAGAGGTCTTATCCTCTGCCTAGGATTGTGTGAATTGTGCAATACCGCGTACAGCAGTATATGCGGCATTGCACTATTTGCTGCCATGGACAGCGCTGTTTCGGATTAGCTATAATGTCGTATGCTATTAAGCATATGACATTATGACCCGGTAGGCCTGTGGACCTCCTCTATTCTCTGTCCTTCCAGAAATGTGGTCTCCAGAACTGGACATAGTACTCCAGGTGAGATCTCATTGATAATTTATACAGTGGTATCACCACCTCCCTCTTTCTGCTGGTGATGCTCCTCTCTATGCACCCTAGCATCCCACTGGCTCTTTCCACATCTTTGTCACACTGTTTGGCCACTTTAGGTCATCAGATATGATTACCCCCAGGTCTCCTTCCTGTTGGTGGTCATCAGTACCACTCTCCCCTTCTTGTACTCCACTTCTGGGTTTCTATGTCCCAAGTGCAGGATTTTGCACTTCCTTGCATTGAAACTTAGCTGCCACATTCTTGACCACTCTTCAAGCTTTCCTAGATCCTTGTTCATTTTTTCCACCCCCCAACCCCCACGGAGTGTCTACCCTATTTCAAATTTTAGTGTTGTCTGCAAAAAGGCACACCTTCTCTTCTAGTCCCTCTGCAATTTCACTAATAAATACATATAAAACACCGATCAAAGTACTGATCCTTGTGGCACCCCACTGGTCACCCTGCCTTCCTCAGAGTGAACTCCATTTACTACCACCCTCTGATGCCTATCCCCCAACCAATTCCTTACCCAGTTTATCACTTTTGGCCCCACTCCCAGGCTACCCAGCTTGTTTTCCTAGTCTCCTCTGTGAATAAGGCCTTACTGAAATCTAGGTAGGCCACATCCACTGCTCCACCCTGATCTACTTCCCTGGTCACCCAGTCAAAGAAATCTATCAGATCTGTTTGACATGACCTCCCACTGTTGAATCCATGCTGCCTCAGATCCTGTAAGTTGCTGGCATCAAGATATTCCACAATCCTTTCCTTCAGCAGGTGATTCCATTAATTTCCCTACCACTATGGTCAGGCTGACTGTCCTGTAATTTCCAGCTTCCTCCCTGCTACCACTTTTGTGAAGTGGGACTGCATCTGCTCTCCTCCAGTTCTTCGGTACCACTCCACCAGTCTCCAGTGAGTGGCTGAACTGCACTGTCAGAGGTGCAGCCAGCCCTTCTCTGAGCTTCTTTAACATCCTTGCATGTATCCCGTATGACTCCATTGTTTGTCCATTTTCAGATCTGTGAGTTCCTTCAGGACTGTCTCCTCTATAAATGGACTAGTGTTCGCCTCTCTTCCTTAGATGCTCCTGTCACTTAACTGTTGTCCTGCACCTTCCCCTTCCTCTGTGAACACTGAACAAAAATATTTGTTCAGGATACCTGCTTTTTCCTGGTCACCCTCTACCCACTCCTCCTCTTCCCTCCTTAGCCTTACAATCCCTCCCTTGGTTTTTCTCCTTTCACATACATACCTGAAAAATGCTTTATCCCCTTTCTTTACTGCCTCTGCTATTTTCTCCTCCGTTTGTGCCTTTGCACTCCTAACTGTTTTCCCTGCTTCCTTGTGCATCTCATAATACACCTCCCTATCCTCCTCCTTCAGTGTCTCCTTATACTTCCTGAATGCTAACTTTTTTGCCTTTCCTTCTCAGCCACCTCTTTTGAGAACCACAGTGGTCTCCTTTTCCTCTTGCTTTTGCTTACTTGCCTGATGCAGAGCTTTGCTGCCTTCCTTGTGGCCCCTTCTAATGTTGCCCACTGTCCCTCCATTTCACCCATGCCCCCCATGGCATCCCTGATGCAATCCCCCAATTTTGTGACATCGGCCCTCCTAAAGTCTAAGGCCTTCACCTTAGTGTGGTTCAACTCTGGTTCATATATTGAACCACACCATATGGTGATCACTGGACCCAGCTTGTCACCCACCTCGACATCTTCAATGCTGTCCCCATTGGTGAGTACCAGGTCCAAATACTGCTCCCTCATGTTGGCTCCCTTACTAGTTACCTGAGGAATGCCCCCTGCAGGGAGTCCAGGATGTTCCTTCTCCTAGCTGAAGCTGTAGCTGGGATGCTCCTGTCCACATCCAGCAGATTGAAGTCCCCCACCAGCAGTAACCCCCTCCCAGTCACCATCTTTTGAATGGATTCCACCAGTACATTATCTCCCCTTCCCCCTGGTGCTGAAGGTCTGTGAAATATGCCAGTGTGATCAGCAGTTCCGTTCCCTGTCTCTAGGCTAACCAACTGTGCCTCTACCCCTCCCTGTATTCCCTGTGTTTCTGTAGCCTTTATGCTGTCCCTTACATAAAGAGCCACTCCTCCCATTTTCTTACTCTTCCTGAACAGAGTGTAGCCTGGTATGGCTATGTCCCAGTCATGGTTCTTATTGATGAGTGGAGGTCCCACTGCTGCTTAACACCTATATATCAGACATCAGAAGCAGGATGAGACTCTCTGCTGATGACTCGGAGCTGTGGGTGGTGGTGGAAGGGAAGGAGAGGAGAGGAAGCTGGCTCTCTAGGAGGACCTGGAGACTCTGGGGAGGTGGTCACGAGCCTGGAAGTTAAAGTTTAATGCTGGGAAATGTAGAGTTCTGCACCTGGGGGCCAAAAACCCAGCTCATGTATACACCTTGGGGGAGGAGGCACTGCAGGTGGGGAGAAGAGGGGAGAAGGAACTTGGGTGGTGATAGATGCCAAAATGAATGACTCAGTGGTGTAGAAGGGCCGCAGACCAAGCAAATAAAATGCTGGGGTGCATAGCCAGGGGGATAACCTCAAGGAGTCGGAGGGGTGCTCCTTCTGCTATACAATTGTCTGATTAGACCACATCTTGAAAACTGCATGCAGTTTTGGCATCCCTACTTAAAGAGGGACATTGCTTTGCTGGAGAGGGTACAGAGGAGGGTGACCAGGGTCATACTGGGGTTAGGGGAAAGGCTGTATGTAGAGAGACTGGAGGAGCTCAACCTGTAGTCGCTGGAGGAGAGAAGGAACAGGGGAGATAAGACAGAGGTCTTCAAATATCTCAAATGAATAGGGTAAGCCTCAAGGGGGTGCTTTAGCTGAGGGAGGTAAGGGACACTCAATGAAGCTGGATGGGTGAGGCTTGGGAGGAAACAAGGAGATGCTACTTCACTGAGAGGGTGGTGGAGCCCTGGAGTGCACTGCCTGGAGAGTTGGTGGCTGCTACAACTGTGGAGGGGTTCAAGAAAGGCTGGGATAGGTATAGAGTCAGAGTGCATCCCAGAGCCCTGCTGGGGAATGGAGGACCTTGTAGGGAGGGAGGAGGGGCTAAAAATGGTGCCCTGGGAAGGCACTGATCATCCAGCAAACTCGATAGACCATAGGGTCTAATCTGCTGGCTTCTTAGTATGTTAATATGTTATTGCACCATGACTCGGAGATGGCGACAATGTCTAGTTCAGCCTTGGCCATAATGGCCACAAGGTCCGAGATTTTATTTCCCAGACTTTGAGCATTTATGCACATGGCCTTCCAAATTCTTCTATCACTCTTCTTACCAGTCCCCCTTTTTCCCTTTTGCTTACTGTCCTTATCCCTTCTGCCTCCATTCCCACCTCTCCTCATTTCTACCATTCTGCTTGCCCTGCAATTAGAAACCCTTGGGGATTTCCTTCCCTTAGGGTTTTCACTATTGACTACTTCAGCTTGCAGGGGTGGAGAGATCATGTCTCCCTGACTCCTTCTGCCGCACTCTTCGGCTAGTTTAAATACTTGTCAATGTGGCATTTAAACCATCGACTGAGGACTTTGGCACCACTCCTGGATGGATGCAGGCCATCTCCCCTGTATAGGCCTTTATCCCCTTCACATGGGACCCCAGTCCCCAGTGTAGCTGAAGCCCTCTTCTCTGCACCAATCCTTCAACCTTTGGTTGAAGTTCTTAGTACGGAGTACCCTATCCTCCCCTCTGTCATAAACAGACAACACCTAACAAAATGCTACTGAGTGTGCTACCTGCCTATGACCCTTCCCCAATTTCCTGAACTCCTTCTGCACTCTCCTAACCTCATACCTAGCCAGATCATTGGTCCTTAGTTGGACAATGACATCCAGCTTTTCCTTCAGTCTTCCTGCCCTAGCGATCTCCAGGATCCCCTTCCCATCCCTCCAAGCCATGACACTGGGTAGGCACCTAACTTCCCTCTCCTTCTCCCTCCCTGTCCTCAAATCTATCCCCCTCCCCCGAGTCCCCCACCAGGAGTTGCTTCCTCCTCCTCTAGAGTCCTCTACCACCCACCTTGGGACCTCCTGTTTGGAGAACCCCCAGATCCTCCTGGCTATTACTGTTGGTGCCTCCATGGGACAGTCCCGCCCTGCCGGAGCAGCGTATGAGTTGCATAGTGGAACCATCTGGGTGATGTGCCTCTGACCCACCATCCTCTCCCTTCCTAAGCCCACTATAGCCCAGCCACCCCTCCTCTCTAGCTACCTTTGAGGCAACGGTGGCAGACTTGGTGGTCCCTGGGTGGTGGAGGAGGCCTCCCGAATCCTAGCCAACTCAGCATGGAGATGAGCAACCTCCACCCTCAGCCTAGAGGGGTCACACGCAGGTAGGGCAGTCCGCAGTCTGCATAAAGTCTCCCTGAAAACTGCCGCCCCACATCCACTCCACTGCACCACTTCCAGCATAGTTATTGTTTACCTTGCTTGTTTTTTGTTTTGCCTACTCTAGTCCCTTTTTTACCCCTTCCCTACATGAGGTGTTTCAACTATTCCCACCTTTTTGATTATTTTAGCCTTTTTTAATCTTACCCTAGATAGCGTGTTTTCCTATTCCCATCTTTTTGCTTACCTTAACCCTTTTTTTACCCTTACCCTAGTGTGTTAGACACCTATTCCCATCTGTCCTGCCACCCTTCCCAGAAGTAACTGTTACACAGTAGTGAATAGGTTCCTTGTCTTAGTCAACTGGCAGATTCCTCCGCTTCTCTGTGTTCTTCTGCTGACACCTAATGACGCCGTTGTCTAAGATGCCATACACCTGTTCCACTTGACGCTTACAATGCAATTCACCTGTTCCACTCCTTCGTTGTTCCACTTGACGCTTACAACACCATTCAACTATTCCACTCCTTTGCTGTTCTACTCGATGCCTATGATATCATTCACCTGTTCCACTCCTTCACTGTTCCACTCACTTGCTGTGACACGAACGTGCTGGACACGTTAGAGTAGAAATGCTTTTATAGTGCTCTTGTAAGAAGGCACTAAGCCTTTGTCAGCTCCACTCCCCAATTACACACCTGATTCACAGGGCTTCCTGAATCTACTCACCTCAAGATTAAGTTCCTGAGCTAATTCCCTCCACAACACCTATTACAATTTAAAATCTAAGTATCAAGGTACCCCAGTTGCTGCTTATGGATCGTACCCTGCTACTTTCAAAAAGGAAGAGAAGTATAAATAAATATTAAAATACCTTTAAGGTAAAGCTAGGTGCTTTCACTCCACTCTGTCAGCAAACTCTAGTCTTTCACCTCTGGACAGTTGTAACACCTTCTACCTCAGGGGTCGGAGGAAGTGCAATGAAGCACCTGCAGCAGCTGCAGAATGCTGCAGCATGGCTATTGATGGGCCTCTTGAGGTCCTGTCGCATTATGTTGATGTTGCACAAACTGCCCTGGCTGCCAATACACTGGCGCATCTCCTTTAAAATAGATCTGCTGATCTAGAAGGCCCCGCACAGGCTGGGTCTGGGCTACCTGAGGGAGCTTCTGCATCCCTCCACCCTGGGACACTCTCTTTGATCAGCAGGGGAGACCCTCATGGGGTTTCTAGAGCAAGATTAAAGTTTTCTTGGGATCAGGCTTTTGAAGTGGCCACTCTGATCCTCTGGAATTCTTTGCCGGTGCACCTGTGGGAGGCTCCCTCCCTAGAGATATTTAAAAGAAATTTGAAAGCCTTTTTCTGTCAAGAAGCCTTTGGGGTCTAATGCAGCAATTGAAAATGACCAACAGTTTTACTGTTTTAGATTGTTAGGGTTCATTTGTACAGTATATTGGAGGATGTTATTTATACGTATTTTATATTGTTGTTGAATTCTGTTTTTATGCTGTTTTTATTGTATAATTGTAAAGGCACACTGAGACTGTGGGGAAAGGTGTCCAAAATAAATAAAATCTACTACTACTAATACTACTATTATCTCCTGATGTAGTGAAGTTCTGCATTTACCTAGTTTTGCAATGTATTTACTCAGGATAACCCAGCTGAGATGCAATATCTCATTTTCAGTGGAGTCCTGCTTATACACATTTTGACACTGTACTTACCCTGGATAGCACAGCTGGGATACAATAGGTGAGGGGAGGGGAGGGAGAGCGGAGATGATAGTTGTTTTTACATAAAGCAGAGGCAAGGAGGTGGGAAACCTGCACAGATAGCATAGGTGAGCTCCCTCCTCATTGGCAGGAGCTGCAACCAGCTGGGGAGGATTTTGTTTTTTCAGAAGGTGGAAGAAAGCCTAAAGGAATAAAGTAGGTCTGGGAAGAAGGAAATGGGGGAGAGAGAGAAAGATAGAGGAAGCGTAGGGATCCCATGCATACCAATGATGTGATGAAACTTCACTGCACATAATATCCTAGAGGCCAAAGGACTACAGGACAGCAGACAGCATGGCTTCATATGTGGCAGAGCCTGCCAAACCAACCTGGTCGAGTTCTATGACTGGGTAACTAGGCAACTGGACAGGGGCCAAGCAGTGGATGTCCTGTATCTGGACTTCAGTAAGGCATTCGACTCAGTGCCACGTGGAAGGCTGGGAAGGAAGTTGCAGGGCACAGGGGCGGGTGCAGCCAGTGAGATGGGTAGGAAACTGGCTGCAGGGAAGGCAACAGAGGGTGGTGGTGGTGGGGAGCCTCACACCCAAGGGCAGTGATGACGGTGTTCCACAGGGCTCAGTGTTGGGACCAGTGTTGTTTGAGATATTCATTGCAGACATATCATGGGACATCAAGAGCAAGATCAGTCTGTTTGCTGATGATACCAAGGTAGGCTCAGTGGTGGATGACCTAGGGGGATGGCAGGGGTTGCAGGATGATCTGGCAAAGCTTGAAACCTGGTCAGACACCTGGCAACTGGGCTTTAATGCCAAAAAGTGCAAGGTGCTGCATTTTGGGATGAAGAACCCAAGGAGGAGTTACCAGCTAGGGGGAGTGCAGCTAGCCCAGACAGAGGAGGAGAAGGATCTGGGTGTGCTCATTACAGGGTCAATGAACAACTCGGCACAATGTAGGAGGCAGCTGCAAAGGCCAACAAAATGCTGGGTTGTACTGCAAGGGGTATATCCTCGAGGAGGGAGGAGGTGATTCTGCCACTGTATAGGTCATTAGTTAGACCACACCTGGAGTACTGCGTGCAGTACTGGCATCCGTATCTGAAGAGGGACATTAAGTTACTGGAGGGGGTGCAGCGCAGAGCGACAAAGATGATCAAGGGGCTGGGGGACTTATCATACGAGAGGAGGTTGAAGGAGTTGAACATGTACTCACTGGAGGAGAGGAGAGACAGGGTGACATGATTGAAACCTTTAAATACATGAAAGGAATAAACAAGACGGGTACAGAGGGGCTGTTCAAAGTAAGGAGGGAGGGCCACCAGGGGCCATGATATGAGACAGGAGCGAGGAAGGTTCAGGAAGGAGATGAGGAGACACTTTTTTACAGAGAGGGTGGTGGCTGGGTGGAATGCGTTACATGCTGAAGTGGTATGCAGTAGAACAGTGGACTGCTTCAAACGAGGATGGGACAGGACAAGGGGAGGGTTAATGAAGGGGAAGGGTGGAAGGGAGGGGCAGCTGCAGAATAAGGGGTGCTAGCTGGACATTTGAGCAGACTTGATAGACCTCTAGGCCTTTATCTGCTGGCAAATTTCATATGTTTGTAATATTTTTCATCCATCCTCTCATCCTCTGTTGGCAGTATGTCAGCATAGGTCTGCTATGCAGCCATAAAAAGAGGGAGAGATATTCCCTTAATCTCTGCCCAACATTCCTCTCTCTTGCCACCTGTACTTAGCCTTGGGTAGACTCCAGGACTGGAGAGTGACCTGTCAAATCTTTATATAACTTGAAGACCCATTCTGGAGATTAGAGCTCATGCCTTCTGACCCTCATTACTGATGTCAGCCCCAGGGAGTTCTGAGATACTGCCTAAGTGGCTGCTTTTATATTACTGTTGGGGTGGGGGATGGTAGTATAAAATAGATATGCCCCATTATTATATCAACAAGAATAAGTAAAATATTTCATTAACACAAGAAGTGCAGATCAGGGGCAGCCACACACTCAGGAGGGGGCTCTTTACAGGGGACATTCCCTTTTATCACTTTGTGCCCTTCATGTACTGAGAGATCCCCATGAAAATGAGATACTGTAGAATATATCTCATGGGACCATCCAGTCAGCTGCATCATGGGAAATACAAATAAATAGATAATTAGATAAATAATTACATAAATAAATAAAAACCACTAAATAAATAAGTGAATAAGTAAATAGCGAATGAATAAATAATTGAATGAATTACTGAAAACAAATCAACAATTACATGACTAGATCAAAAATAATTGAAAAAATAAATAAAAATGAATCAAACACAGAATATATAAACAACTGAATGAAAAAATAAGTAACTGAATAAACAGTTGCATGAATAAATAAATGATTGAACAGTGAATAAACAATTGAATTAATACATAATAAAAAGATGAATAAATAAATCAGTTTACTGATTGTAGCAGTGGTAACATTAACACTGGTGTTATGTTCATGAGTCGGTGCCAGTTTGTATGAAAGGCATTATTTATGTCTAAGTTCTGTTCTTTAAAATTAACCCTTTCTTTTCATTCTTCTTCATTTCAGGCAGGCAGCCCTGTGTTCTCCATGGCGATTAACTATCGACGTAACCAGCTGGTGTGTGGCTTAAAAAAGCACCTTACCATCTTCTCACTGGACTTGGGGAAAGAATCTGATCATGTGATTAACAGCAGGCAGAGCTTCAGTGATTTCCAGCATAAAGATGTTGTGTCTTGTGTGGTCTGCTTGGACACACGGATCTACACTGCAGGGTGTGTATGTGGGGCAGAGATTAAGACTGGGCAGTGCAGCATATCACTGGAACCAAGATCTATGTGTGTGTATGTGTATATGTGGGGGTGGATTTTGTGGGGTGGTTTTATGGTTTGGGGGTATTTTTGTTTTAGGGATGGGGTGCTGGTTGGACTTTTCATTGGTTCTTGCTGGTCAGGACGTATCTGGGGGAGTTGGATCAACCCACACCGCCTATTCTCTGGAGCGTGTTGACTCCATCCATCTGGCTGCCCCCCTGGTCCCTGCTGTGGTGCTCCATCATTGTAGGGAACTGGGGATAGCAAGAAGGCAGAGTCACCAGTGCAGCTTTGCTCCTGGAGATGGAGATGGGGAGTAGGACTAGGAGTAGGATAAGGAGCAGCCCCAGGTTAAAATGGAACTTGGATAGCAATGCATCCTACTTGGTTCCTGTCCTGAGGGCTCCTGAAATGCCATTGGATGTAATAGCCATTGAACCCACTGACATGGCTTCTCCCTTAGTACAATTCTTTGTAATGACAGGTCCCTCAGGAATAAGACAGCAATAATAATGGGTTTTGTCACTGATTCCTTGGTGGACCTGGTGTGCATCACTGAGGCTTGGCTGGGAGATGACTCAGGTCCTGTGCTGGAGGCAGCAATTCCACTGGGTTCTATGGCGGTGCACTGCTCTGGACAGGAGTGTGTGTGGCGGGGGGTGGTGGCCATCTGCTATACATTCAGCCTGAGACTTGCAGCCTACCCAGTGGGTCAAACTAGGACATTTGAATGTCTGGCTGTTAAGGCGATGCAGGTATGAAAGGCAGGGTCCTTCTTGTTTACTGTCCTCCTGGTGGTGAGATATGATTCCTGTAGGAACTTGGGGATTTCATTGCCATCCTGACATTGGGGTACCCCAGGTGGTTTGTGCTGGGTGAATTCAGTATCTGGGTCGATGACAAACCCCTGTTGCCTGGGCAGCAATTCCTCCAACAGATGGAACTGTGGGGCTTCACACAAGTTGTTACCTCTGTGACTTACCAATCTGATCACACCTTGGACCTTCCCATTGTGGCTTGAATTATTAAATATTGGATCAGTTGGTCAGATCATCACGCTGTTAGTTTTCAGATTAGGGCCCCCCCCCCAACACACACACACACAAAGTGCATAAACTCTGTGGTAGAGTAAGTTCTGTATTGACTGTTAAGAAATGTGGAGCCTTCTAGGTGCCTGTCAGTATGGAGCTGCATGAGCCTGTTTTATTTTATTTTTTTACTTTTATTTAAGAAGTTTGGTGACCAGGAAAGGCACACTGAGCAGAGACTCATTTCCAGATGTTTCCTGGAGGAAGGGGAAAGGGGACAAAACAAGCAGCAGTTACAAACAACTGAAGTGCAAGATACAACAGCATTAAAGTACAATACAGTGGCAGCAAAATATTGGTAGGAATACATTGAGCTAAAATGGCAGCAGAATTGTACATAGGTGTAATTTAAAGATTTACAAAGGTATGTGGGTGGGGGAATCAGGCAGATTTAAATTAAAGTGAGGTGAAGCCCTCAGGCAACAGAGAGAGAGAGAGAGAGAGAGAGAGAGAGAGGAGAGTGAGGGCACATTAAGCGTAGAGAGTAGAGCAGCAGGGAGAGAGGTGGGGAGAGAGGGAGGCTGGGAGATACAGGAATCTGTGGGAAGGTTGGCTTTAGCAGCCACTTTAGATAATAGAGATGAGGCATGGTGAAGAAGAAGAGGGAGTCACTTCAATAGGGAGGGTAGACAGTAAGAGAAGGCAGCCAGACCAGCGCTAGGATGAAGGTGAGAATACAGAAGGAACAGGAGACTCTAGAGTGAAGGAGAAAGGAGAAGGAACAGAGGGGGAGAGAAGAGAGGATAGAGAGGAGGGGAGGGGAGAGAGGAGAACTGGTATTTTCCAATAAATGCAGAGGAGTGGGAAAGGCAACATGAAGTTAGGGTGAGTGACAGAAAGAGTGGAATAAAGGGAAGAGCAATGTGTGCAGGGAGGAGAGTGTGTAGCAAAGCGAGAGAAGGCATTACAGAGGGTGTCCAGCCTAGTGAGAGTGGAGGTAGGGGCTGTACTGTAGACCACATCCATATAGTCAAAAATAGGGAGGATCATTTTGACAGGCAGGTTCTTAAGGACTTCATTTGGGAGACAGTCCTTGTTCCTGTAAAGGATGCCAAATTTGGAGTGAAGCTTTAAGTGTATAGCATTGATGTGTGTTGAAAAGTCTAGGTTACTATTGACCCACACACTGGGGTATTTATAAGTGTGAGTGAAGTGCTCCAGTTGGGTACCATCAAGAGTGGCAAAGACAGGAAGAGGTGAGAGCCTAGCTAGCTTTTGGCTAGTGCCAAATGCCATGGACACCGTCTTCTGGGTATTTACTTTGAGCTGGTTGGCTTGAAACCAGCATAGCATGTTGTGGATATAACATTAGAGTAAGGATGCAGCCACAGACATGGAGGGACCAGATCTGTAGATGACCGTGTCATCAGCATACAAGTGAATATGGGAGGAAACACAGATGGAAGGGAGGTGGTTTAGAAAAGAGAGAATAGTATGGGGCCCAGGAAAGAGCCCTGGTTGAATCCAGTGAGAACGGGGAGGGGGGTTAATGCACTGGCAACCTGCACAGATTGCTGGTGGTTTGTCAGGTAAGAGTGGAATCACTAAACTGCAGGAGTGGAGAGACCAGCTGAGGCCAGCTTATTTAAGGGGAGAGGATGAGATACCAAATCAAACTCCTTTGCAAGATCTACAGTATAAAAATAGCTGCTGTGATGAAACCCTGGTCCATTCCTGTAAGGACTGAGTCAGTAACATGGAGAAGAGAGGTGATTGTGGAGTGTTTTTTCCTGAAACCAGACTGGAATGGAGACAGAAAAGAAGAGGAGTCGAGGAAGTCGACTAATCTGGAGTGGGCTAGTGACTCCTGTAGTTTAGCAAGAGAAGGAAGGAGAGAGATAGGTCTATAGTTTCCAGGAAATGATGGCTCGCCCCCTTTGCATAGGGGGAGTACCTTGGTGGTTTTCCAGGTGAGGGGGATGGCACAGACAGGGAAAGAAAGCTTCAAAAGTCGGGTGAGTGTTTTTGGATTATCGGAAGAAAATCTCCCATTTATCACCAGAGTGTACAGGCTACCTGCAAAACCCAAAGTACAATCGGGCAAACTACTATCAGATGACACTTCTCAAACACAGTCACCATCTTAGTAACTTTTGCTTTTGACACTGATAGGGACTTGATAATAAGGTTATCTAGAATGAAAGCTCCTTTGATGTACAATTCGTATAAGAGCTCAGTTCACCCTGATTATTCACATGGAACACAGCAACGCAGATGTTGTTTTTCGTCTTACAGACAAGAGATACTTGAATTGGGTGCTGAATTTCAGCTCTTAGCACCAGCTGAGTTACAAGTGAAGTATAAGGGCAAACGATATGTATTTTTTTGACATTGATCAAGTGACATCCTTTATCAGGCACATTATGCTGAAAATAATAATGAAATTGATTCCCTTACTCTCTTTGAAGAAGAGATGACGAATATGTAATGTTAGAGAGTTAAGACGCTAAGAAAGGTGATATATTCTGAATGGAGGAGGTTGTTTGGGTTTAGGTACGAGTACAAGTTATTTCCCTCATCAGAAAGATTTAAAATAAGCAACAATATTAGAGTAGTAGCTTAGCGATGAATTGTTATGGAAGTAAAATAATTTTTGGAAAAATTAAAGTTAGTAGCTAAAGTCAGTGTATTAAAATGTTATTAGATTAATATACTACTCCCCTGATTGGTCTAGACTTGCCGTATACAAGAGTTATAAAAGTAGTCTTTTTGTGTATTTACTTTATCTGTGTATGTATTTACTTCTATGACATACATATATATATATCTATATATATATAGATATATATATATATATATTAGAGGCCAAAAACTCCATTTAATGCATCAGTTAGGGTTGTTCCACAGCGATAAAAGCGAGGAAGTTGATGTTAGGTTGAAACCCTTTGCACCCTCAGCCCACCTCTCAATTGGAATCGGGTGCATTGGGGTCATTGGCAAGTGTCACCCCATCACATGTGAAGGAAGCTGAGGAATAGGAGAATGGGGTGACAGTTAGGACCGATGACCCAATGCACACCCCGATTCCAGTTGGGGTGGGCTGAGGGTCAAAGGAGTTTCAACCCTAACATCGAATTTCCTCGCTTTTGTCGCTGTGGAACAACCCTAACTGATGCATTAAATGGAGTTTTTTGCCTCTAATTTCCCTTCTTTTTGAGAATGATAATGAGAAATAGTGAATGTAATGCAGTAGTGGAGCGCGGGGGTGATGTCTTGTCGCATTGTAACATTGTGCCCACAAACACAAATCGTAATGCGCATGGTGACGCAAAGCAAAACAGAAAGAGGAACAGTACTGTAGACAGAAATGTTAAAAACAACGGAAACGCAACCGCAAATGAAAACGCAAAGGGTAACGCACATGGTGGCGTAAACGTGAACGGTAAGTGAAACGGGTACGGAACCGCAAGCAGAAATGGTAATGGTAAGAGTAATGTAAGTGCACAGGCTGGTTTTCCCCAAAAGCTGTATAGAGAAAGACAGTGAGTAGAAAGAATGTATGCAAAATAATGACTCTCGAAACACAAAAATTAGTAGTTATAATAGTAAATTGCTTATATCTCAGTAACCGTATGACATAGAAAGAAAATTTAAAAGTCATATGTATTATCACTTTCCTGACTAGTTTTATAAGGGGGCTATAATTTTTTGACAAAAACTCCGTATCTCGCACCGTTTTCGAGATACGGGCCCTCAAAGGAGCAGCGAACGCCGTAATGTTATCCTATGGGAAAAAAACAGAAGTTCGGACTGCCATAACTTTTGAACAGTTTAATATTTTTTCATGAAATCTTTGAAAGACACATTGGGGACCCTGGCCGCACGTTCCCTGAAGATTTTGGGCTGGTCATGCAAACGTACGACCTGTAGGCGCGACCGTAGAATTCCAGAAAAGCATGAACGCACGCGCAGATCACACTTAATAACTCCCACCGTGTATCCAATCAGTACGAAACTTGGTGGATCCCAAGGCATATGGGTCTTGATTGTGTATTCCAAATTTCAGGCAAATCTGTTAAACAGTTGCAAAGTTATTAAGTGCAAAATTTTGGTTTTAACATAGAAATGGCTCTCAACTTAACTATGGTAGCACTAACGTGCTACCATAATATATATATATATATATATATATATATATATATAAAAGGAAACTCAATAAACAATAAGTTTAAAAAATAAAAAAAGTTGGGTGAGTGGGTGGTGGATGGGGGGGCGATATGTGGAGGAGTTTGGGATCTAAATAATTTGGGCCCTATTTTGAGGGGCTCAGTGATTTTTTTAAATTATTATATTTAGGGTGTTTTTTCCCTGTCAGTTTTTACCCTGCCTGAAGCTCAGGCACACGGCCATGCATGCATGTGGAGGCACACACACACACTCACCGTGGTGCCAGCTCAGCCCCTTCTGCCCTCCTGTCCTTGCCACCCCCTCCACCTATGCTTCCAACTGGAACTCTACTCCACGGGAGAGGAACTACAGGAGGGCAATAACCCACCCCCAGGAGAGGAGGGCAGCCTACCAGCTTCGCTCAATCCTACTCCTCCCCCCCCATGCCAGCACTCTGATGACCCCAGGTCGTTCCCAAACCCGGGTAACCAGTGTAGTGAGGTAAAGCATCCAGCACCTCAACCTCAGTGCCATCAGGCAGGCAAGGGGTTATGATTTGAGGGAAGAAGACTCTTAGGTGAGACGGAGGAAAGGAAACCAGCAGAAGCGTGGGTTGGAGGCTGGTGGGAGGAGTGTTTGAGGTCTGAGAGGGAGAATCACAGGTTGTGAAGAAATTGTTGAAAAGGAAAGCAACAGCAAGGTGGTCAGAGACCAGTGAGCCATCTGTTTGGAGGGAGGGGGTAGGTGGATGTGGCAGGTCGAAAAGAGAGTGGATTACTTTCCAGAAGTTGGAGGGGGAGTTTAGGATGGATTGTAGGTTTGAATTAAAGTAGTGGGCCTTGGCTACCTGGATAGCCTTGGTGCAGGAGTTTCTAAGGGATTTGTAGTGCTGGTGGTCAGAGTCAGAGTGGGAGGCCTTGAAGCGGGCCCAAGCAAGGTCCCTAGATTTGCATAGCTCAAGGAGGTCAGGTCTAATCCGGGGTGGTGGAAGCATTTCACTCTGGTTCTTTTAAGGGTGTGTGTGGATGTTCCAGGAGTGAGTGAGAATGGCAGTGAAGTACTGTATGATAGGGCTGTGTCGATATCTTGGGCAGAGTAGACAGGGGACCAGTCAGCAGAGACCAGGTCACTCAAGAGAGCATTGGTGTTGAGAGACCTAAGGGGTCTGTGCCAGATGGATTTTGGGGTGGATTTCAGGGGTTGGATTTTCCTATTACAATAGATGAGACTGATCATTGAAAACATTTAGGAGCATGCCAGCAGATGAGACTCGATAGGGGTGGGAGCATAGTACCCAGTCCAGGAGGGAGTGGTTTGAGGAGTGGGGTTTAAGCCTGGAAGGTTCAGAGATTCGTTGGGTGAGATTCAAGGATTCAATGGAGTGCTGAAAAGGCTTGGAGTCTGGGGAGAGCCAGTTTAGGTTAAAATCACCGACTAGGGTAAGTTCACCAGAGGCAGAGGGGGAGACAAGTAAGGAGAGGGAGTTAAAAAGAGAGAGAAGGGAGGGATCTTTGGGAATGTGTAAAGGATGCAGACAAGGATAGAGAGGGTCATGAGGAGAGAGCATTTGAGTAGCAAGAGCTTGTAGAAGGAGGGGATGGCCTCTTTGAGGGTGATAGAGCAGGAAATACTATGTTGGGTATATATAGCAATGCCACCACCACATCTACCTCTGTCTTGGTGGAAAAGGTAAAATTTGGGGAGGGCAAGAAATTAGTCTGGGACTCTAGAGGAGAGCCAGGTTTCAGATATACAAAGAATGTCTGGAGAGTGTTGTCAGGCCTATACCTTGATGGAATCTAACTTTGGGAGGAGGCTTTGTGCATTGAACTGGAAAAATCTAAGACCTATGGGCACAGACAAGGGCGAGGTGGGGTGGGGAGGCAGGATTTGGTTCCACATCACCAGTCAGAAGCATGAGGAAGAGGAGAGTTAGAAAGGATGGTGTTTTTCACTTTTTGTGGCCTGGGGAGAGAGGGCAGGAGAGTAGTGAGTATGAGAGTGGAGAGGAATTCGAGGTGTGGGAGGGGTAGGAAGGAGGGCAGGGTGGATAGAGTAAGTAGGGTGCAGGCTGGGAAAGGGGAGGAAGAAGGGAAGGAAGGAGAGGGGAAGGGATAAGGAGAAGGGAAAGGACAAAGGGATGTGAGGAGGATTTGTGAGTGGGGAGAGATGAGGAAGGCAGGTAGCCAGAGGAACATATTGCAAAGGAGACGGGGAGAGTACAAAACAGAGGTAAAGTTTGTCAGAGTTAGAGAGACTGTGGAGCAGACAGGGTTGTAATGATGGTTGGGAAGTGTAACAAGCATTTGTCAATGCCGAATGTTGCTTGCTTCTATGTCCTGTTTAGGTATTTGGAAGTCATTGGAGTGCAATATTGAAAATTTTACGAACTTCTGACGTAAGGTGGGAACTGCAAGAGCGCTTCGTCAAGAACACAGTCATTGTTAGGAAAGTTTCCAACATAGCCATTTTAAGACCTCTGCTCATGAACAGTGACACTGTGATTTTGTTAATGTGTCCCATACATTGAGTTTGCACTACCGACACGCCATTGTGCGCCACATGGGCGGAAACATGTTTTGGGCAGGATGTGAAAATGACAGCCGTACTGCTCATAGTGAGGTGTGGTAAAATGGCAATGTTGAAAATCTGGAGGAAATATTGAAAATTAAACCCACGAAGGCAGTGGAACTGTGCAAATGCACACCGTAAAACAGTCATTTTTAGAATTCTCACCATTCCAACATTGCCATTTTAAGATCTCTGCTCATGAACAGTGACACTGTGATTTTCTTAATGTGTCCCATACACTGAGTTTGCACACCGACTGCGCCATTGTGCGCTACATGGTGAACATGTTTTGGACAGGATATGAAAAATGACAGCTGTACTGCTCATGAGGAGGTGTGTAAATGGCAATGTTGGAAAATCTGGAGTGAAAATATTGAAAATTAGTGAACTTACGAGCTCATGTAGGAACTGCGCAACACACGCCAGAAACAGTCATTGTTAGGAAATTTTTCATGAAATTTTCAACAATAGCCATTTTAAGACCTCTGCTCATGAACAGTGTCACTGCAATTTTCTTAATTTGTCCCGTACATTGATTTCAAGACACCGACTGCGCCCATTCTGTACTACAAGGGCAGAAGCACATTTTGGGTGAGATGTGAAAAATGACAGCTGTACTACTCATAAGAAGGTGTGGTAAAATGGCAATGTTGAAAATCTGGAATGAAAATATTGAAATTTAGCGAACTTACGAGCCTGCGTAGGAACTGCGCAACACACGCTCGTAAAACAGTTATTTTTTGGAATTTTTGGACCAAATTTTCAACATGGGGTTTTTGGGACCCCTTCTCATGAATGATGTCACTGTCATGGTGGTATTTGGGTCGAAGGGTGATTTCGCAGTCACTGCGTGAAATCATCCTTCGCCCAAACAACGCCATGACAGTGACATCATTCATGAGAAGGGGTCCTAAAAACCTATGTTGGAAAATTTGCAAAACCTCAAAAAATGCCTGAGATATGCAATAAGTTGAACCCCCTATCTAGCCCATTATACAGCTTACCGGCATTTCTCAGTTCGTGGTCGGCTTTGAAGAGTGCAGGCAGCTTTCCCGGTCCACAAGATCGTCGCGCCAGAGTCCGGAGGTAAGTATGGGGTGAGGGGTGTGGGAGGCTCGTGCACAGTGGGTGGGTGCGGGTTGTGGGAGGGGGGTCGGAGGCAGCGCGCAGGACTGTTTTTGTTTTATAGGTTTAAAAAAAAAAAAAGACGTCTGGGATGTTTGCCATGCTGGGGTGGGCCTCAGCGTGGCACAAGGACGGGGCCATTCAGCCGACGTGGTTGGGCACCCTGTCAGCCAAAGATTGATTGCCATGCTGGGGTGGGCTCCCAGCATGGCACCAACTACTGGGGTGGACGACGAGCTCAGCCGACGGGATTGGGCACCCACATCGGCTACAGTGCATACGCGGTAGCGCTGCGCCTGCATGTGGGGAGCTATGTTTTTATCGCTGCTTCACTGAAGCATAGTCTCTTTTCAATCAGAGTGTTAGTACATTTTGAGCTGTACTAAATAGCTCCAAAATGCATTGGCTTACAGGGGCCGCGCCTGCCAGCTCACTGACTGAATTGGAGGAGGAGGTGACACACCTCCGAAATCTCCGATGATGGCACTATGTTTCTTGCACATGTGTGCAAGCAACATAAAAATAGGTGAGGAGGGATAGAGAGCAATAGGCTCCCACAGTAGGGAAGGGAAAATTTAGTAATAGATACAAATCAAGGATGAAAGGGTAGAGAGCTGGGGTAAGAAAACAGATAGAGCAGGTTTGAGATGGGAACAGAGCAAATGAGAGCTCTCAGCACCTAGATATAGAGGGTTAGCATGCCAAATAGAAACAGGTAGGTGAGAGATTGAGACAGTAAAGTGGCAATTAGAAATATAGGCACAGATAAATAGCTAGGGCTTATAGTTAAATGGCAGTCCTAGTAAAAATATAGTTCAAGCAAAATGATTATAGAACTTGAACAACAAGCTAACTTGGTGGAAAACAACTAGCACAAGTTGCAGCAAAGCTAATAAACGCTGGCCAGAGTCGATAGGGCTGCAGGTGAGGAATTTGGGGAAAAACATTGAAAATTACCAAAGTTAGGAGTCTGTGTTAGCAAAATGTAACATAGGCTCATAAATGTGTTGTTTTTATAATATTTTTACACCAAATTTTCAACATAGCCTTGTTATGACCCTGCCTCATAAGGAAGGGCAGAGCAAATGTTCAACTCCTGCCCAAAATGTGATTTCGCACAAGGACTGCAAAATCAAGTTTTGGTATGCAAAAACACATTTTGGGCAGGAGTTGAAAAATGACAGCTGTCACATTCATAAGGTGCTGTAAAGAAATTGCTATGTTGAAAGTTTGGGGTAAAAATATTAAATATTACCAAACTTATGAGCCTGCGTTTGCAAAATTCAGCCTAGCCTCATAACTTATTTTTTAATTTTTTTATACAAAATTTAGAACATAGCCTTCTTATGACCCCACCTCATGAAAAATGGCAGAGAAAATTTTCAACTCCTGTCTGTAAGGTGATTTTGTAAAGGGACCGCAAAAATCACCTTTTGGATCTTAAAAATAAAACATTTTGGCCAGGATTTGAAAAATGACAGCTGTCTCATTCATGAGGTGCTGAAAAGATATGGCCATGTGGTAAAAATATTGAAAATTACCAATGTTATGAGCCTGCATTTGCAAAATTCAAAGTAGGCTCATAACTTTGTTGTTTTTTTAATATTTTTACACCAAATTTATAACATAGTCTTCTTATGACCCCGCATCATGAACAATGGCAGAGAAACTTTTCAGCTCCTGCCCTAAAGGTAATTTTACACATGGACCACAAAAATCAGCTTTTGAGATGTAAAAAAACATCTTGGCCTGGATTTGAAAAATGACAGCCATCACGTTCATGAGGTGCTGTAATGATATGGCCATGTTGTAAATTTGGGGTAAAAATATTGAAAATTACCAAAGTTATGAGCCTGCGTTTGAATAAATTCATCATAGGCTCATAACTTTGTTGTTTTTTTAATATTTTTACACCAAATGTAGAACATAGTCTTCTTAGGACACTACCTCATGAACAACGGCAAAGAAAATTTTCAACTCCTGCCCAAAAGGTGATTTCACGCAGGGACTGCAAAATCATCTTTCCGGACAGATTTGCCTAATGTCAATTCAATTGTTCATGAGGTGGGGTCCCAAAAAAGGCTTTTTGAAAATTAGGGCCAAAAATATGCAAAAATGTCCAAGTTATGCCACTAAGTTCAAAATATCATTGAAATACATTGACTTGCATACCTGTTTCTTCAGTCCGTGGTCTGGCTTTGAAGAGTGAAGATGTGTCTGTGATCCAGAGAGGATTACTGCATTGGACTCCTGATCGGTAAGTAAGGACTTCGGGGTGGGGAGATGGGGTGGTGGGTGCTGAGTGGGAAGATCTGGTGGTTGGACTCTACCAGCTGCAAAAGACATCGATGGACGTTTTTCCTTTTACAGGTTAAAAAAGACAAAACAAAAAACTCATGCGTATTCCTGCACTGGGGGATTAGGCACCTCCCAGTGCAACTATTTCATTTTTTAAGTGGGGAAAGTGGGGTGGTGGGTGCTGAGAGGGAGGGTCAGGTGGGGGGATATCTTTAATAAAAAAAAAAGATCCTGACGCTGGGGGATTGGGCACCCCCATTGTCACTGGTATGGTTTCCCGACACTGGGGGATTGGACACCCCCAGTGTCACTTGTATGTTTCTAGTAGGGGGGTTTGGAGTGGTGGGTGCAGAGAGGAATGATTGACTAGGGGATATCAATAATTTATCAACTATTTTTTCAGCGGTCACAGTGAAATATGGCATACTCAGCACTGACCAAGATGGCCGCTGAGCACTACTTCACATGTGCTAGTAGTCACGCATGCGCTACTTGTCCTCTCCCTTCTCCTTATCCCCTTCCCCCTCTCCTTCCTTCCCCTTCTTCCTCCCCCCCCTCAGCCTGCCACCCTACTTACCCTATCCACCTATCTACCTGTTTCTATTTGTGCATGCAGTTTGGCATCCATGACCAGCATTTATTTTTCTCCTTAAAATTACAAATATCTGACCCTCCCGACCCTCCCTCTCAGCACCCACTGCCCCTCCCAAAAGCACAACAGTGTCACTGGGGATGCTCAATCCTCCAGTGTCATGATCAGGACTGCCATTTTTTTTTTCAAGAAAAAATAGTGCTTTGCAAGCAGACTGCTCCACAAATGCAGAGGTGACTGTGGTGCAAGTCCAGCATGTTGGTCGGTTGCAAAGAATGCAAGGAATGTGGAGTCCTTTTCTGAAAGCAAGAGGTCTGCAGGGCTCTGTCCACTGCAGCCCTAAAAACGAAGTTGAGACGTAACAGATCTAGCTGAAACAGCTAATACAAGTTGCAGCTGAAACTAAATGAGGAAGAGCACAAACAAGTCTACGTGTAAATGGCAAAATATAAGGTGCAGCAAAAGCTGTATCAAATGAAGCACAGAGCAAGTCCTACTAGAAACAGCAGGTATGAACTAGCACACACAAGTATTTGTCAATGCTGAAGGCTGCTTGCTTGTATTTGCTGTTTAGGAGTTTGGCACTGATAGAGCACTTCTAGCACAGTGTGATGCACATTCCTGCTCTTTCCCCAGTGCTCAGTAGTACAGGCACTCACTGTGCAGCCTGTGGCTGTCGTTGTCTCTAGGAAACAAAGTAAGCCAGCTGGTGGTACTGGAAAAGGTACAGCAAGGCAGAGATTCAGTGCAAGGTATGGTGGCCAGTAGTGAAACTCAAACTGTATGCAAGTATGGATTTTTAATAAAAAGGAAATGAAAACAAATTGTAACAAAAGAACGTCACGAGTTTGGAATGGGTGTCCGTAGGATGAAAGTGAGTGACTGAATGACCAGTGGTAATTAAGTTGGTTAATCAAGGGGGAAAAAATGGTGGTTTGTGGCAAAATTAAAATTAAAATTGCAGCACATAGCCAGTCCACCAGCAAAATGGTAGCATTACCGCTCACTATGCTGTAGACCGGAGTTCTGGAACGAGTCTTGGTCATTGGGGACCAGCCTGGGGGAGGACTGAGTGTCTCAGAGGACATTCTCCTGCTTCAGGGAAGGAGGGTTCTGTCCTCTGCCATGTTACTGTCACCAAAGTGACCACAGGTAGTACTGCAGCTGGAGGACAGAGTGGAGGGGAAGGACTTCACCAACGTGAGCCCATGGGCACATGCACAGTGTGTATGGGCACACCAAGGCATCTATGCATACAACATCCCCAGGGGCAGGGAGAAAAAAGAAACATTACCCCAGCACCCTTATGATGGCAGATCACATGACACAAAAAGATGTTTTGGGGTGCATCTCACTACCCCAGCCCTGCCTAGAGGGTACACCCACAGCTCCATGGATGTAAGTGGCCTTGGCTAGGAGAGGCATGGCAGTTGGTGGTGCCTGGCGTCCCATGAAGGGCTGCTGAGACAGGCATAAATAGAAATTTAAAAAGAAAAAAAGCAGCACATGGATATTTGTAGTAAAAATGCAGGCTGGCACTGGGGTATTCATTTTTACAGGGTGGTGTCAGCACATAGATATATGGCATTAGAATGGCAGCAGTCAGTCAGTATCCAGTATTGTTCTCACCCACTTTCTAACTTGGATAAGGGTCTCAGGCACTACAGCTTTAGAAGAATGGTATTATAGTGTTGCTCCAGGCCATATTTGAAAAGTTGGTGCACCTGGTTTAGGTGGATTATGGTATACAGACACTTAGTCACACATACACACTCTCTCTCTCTCTCTCTCTGTCTCTCTCTCTCTCTCTCTCTCTCTCTCTCTCTCTCACTTTCCCATTCTCTGTCTCTCGCCCCCCACCCCAACAACGCACTTCCCATTCTGTGTGTCTATCTGTATATCTCTCAGTATTGAGGATGCTGTGCATGTAGTCAAATAGAGAGAGACAGAGAGAAAGGAGATGTCCCGCTCTCACACTATCACTGTTACTGTCCCAAGCTGCTGAAGGCGATTTCTGTGTGTCTTTCTATTTTTTCGATTTTGAGGATGCTGTGCATGTAGTCAGTGAGAAAGATAAAGAGAAAGGAGATGTCCCGATCTCACACTAATCGCTGTTACTGTCCCAAGCTGCTGCAGGCGATTTCTGTGTGTCTCTCTGTCTCTCTTTTGATTATTGAGGATAATGTGCATGTAGTCAAATAGAGAGCGAGAGAGAGAGACGGGGGGAGAGAGAGAGAGAGAGAGAGAGAGAATATGTTCTGGTCTTACACTGTTGCTATCACTGTCTCAGGCTACTGCAGGCAGTCTCTCACTCTCCATGTAAAAATGCTCACTGTTTGATGTGCCCAAAGCAGCAGACAGACAGTGAGACCACTCACTGGAACACGCTGCTGCTGCTGTCAAGGGCCAGTGTGAGCTGCTTGTGGTGGTCTCTCTCACTCCCTATGTAAACACGGCTACCACAGTTAAAGAGAGAGAGAGAGAGAGACACAGCACATGTCATACTCTCGCTGGCACTGTTTCTACAACATCAGAGATAATATGCGATTTGTCTGTGTCTGTCACTCTCACCCACTGTCTGTGACACTAGGGGATGGACTGTGTCTTGTTCTGTCAGTGGAGGGGGATGCAGCATTCTCGGTACCTCCTGTGGTTCTCCAGGAGGAAAGAGACACATCGGGTTTAGGATTGCAACACCCATGCAGGTGAGGTGACAACACTTACGTGTGTGTGTGTGTGTGTGTGTGTGTGTGTGTGTGTGTGTGTGTGTTTTGTACTACTGCTGCTGCTGTCTGTGGCTCTCTTGGGACTGCCTCCCACTCATGGAGCTACCAGTCACAACACACACCTGCTGTCTGTCTCTGTGTTGCCCTGAGCACAGCTTCCAAACACTGTTGCTGCATCTTCTTCACAGAGACACAACAGGAGAATGGCACTGTTGTGGTGTGAGTGTGTGTGTGTGTGTGGTTGGATGCTCTCTGTCTCTCTCTCTCTCCCCCTTGTCTCTAAACTGCTCAAATTCTGCATTGTTACTCTGGGCATCAATCTGTTATCTTTCTTTTCTTCTTGTGGGGGCTGAACTCAAGGTAAATGTGTGTACTTCCATTCATTGATACTCACGGAAGAAGCAGCGCCTATGTGGGACTGATAAAAGTTTAAGGACTGACAGAAAAAAAGTGTTTTATTTCAGAGCAGATGGGAGAAATGGAGACCAGAGAGGCAGGGGGAAGTTGAAACGAATGAGGTGTTCCAGTGAGAGAGAGCACTTAGCCCTTTTGTTTGCAGAAAGCCGCAAACAAAAGGGTGAAGTGCTCTCTCATTGGAGTGGTTCATTTGTATCAACTACACAAAGTTTCTGCCCATAATCTGTGAACTACTGTCCAGTTTAGCTTGCATGATCATTGGTCTGTCAAGGATAAGTCCAACACAGCTTGACCTGCATTGGGCTAGTCAGTAACACACCTCTGAAATGCCATTATCTGTAGCAAAATGTTTCTTGCGCAAGCGCGAGCAACATAACTAGGCAGGCAAACGTGAGCAAAGTAGGAAAGTAGGCAATAGTAGAGGTGCAAACAAAAGGCTGCTGGAGGAAGTCTAAATTGGGAGGTGTGGCCGGCCAACTGGCTGACTCTAGGCAGACTTCTTGATGTCCGTAGTGCAATGGTCCTTTGCATGAATGGGCTGTTTGAGCAGGTGCCCTGAATTACAAGGGGCAGGCCACTGATTAGCTTAGAGTGAGCTGGGAGTAGGTGCAAGTCCTGGCTCCCAATGGAGTTTGCCCATGGGTCCTGATGGTGATCATTGGGGGGGGGGAGGGGAGAAGGTTGGACAAAGAAGCCTCCTCTCAATGCAGGCAGTCATGTCCTCTGGTGTGCCATGTGTCAAGTGTGGCAGTGAGTCTATGGAGTCCTGGTGAAACCTGGTAGTGTGAAGCAAAAAGTTAAACCTGTATTCCTTGCTCGGGGATTGGCTTAGAGTGAGCTGGGAGTGAGTGCAAGCCATAGCTCCCAATGAAGCTTGTCACTGGGTCATGGTGGTGATCGTTGGGGGGGAGGGAGAGAAGGCTTGACAAAGAAGCCTACTCTTGACCCCAGTGGTGGCGTCCTATGGCATGCCACATGTCGAGTGTGATTGGGAGTCTGTAGAGTCCTGCTGAAGCCCAGTAATGGAGCAAAAAGTAAGACCTGCCTTCCTCACTCACAGATTGACTTAGAATGAGCTGTGGGTGGGTGCAAATCCTGGCTCCCAGTGGAGCTTGTCCTTGGGTCCTGGCAGCAGTCAGTGGGAAGAGGGGGAGAATGCTGGACAAAGAGGCCCCCTCTTGATGTTGGCGGTAGCGTTCTCTGGCGTGCTGTGTGTTGAGTGTGGCAGGGAGTCTGTGGAATCCCGCTGATGCCTACTAAGGTTCATACTAAGGTTGTTTAAGATCAAGGAGTCCAATGGCCCAAGTAGCTCTTATGCTAATATAAATTGTAATAGGAGAGGACATACCCTGAATTAATTAAATTATCAAGATGGGATTTAGGGGGCATGGCCTAGCTACAGAGCAAGATGGTCACTTGAATCCAGTGCTCTGCTACAATCCACTAAATATCTCTCCCATCCTGTATAATATCTGCACTCTCTGATGTAAAAAGCAAAACTCAAAGGGGCTCAGATGTCTTCTAATGCTAATTCAGCAAAGAAACAAACCAAAATCTCGTTTAATAGACAGAGATCTCAAGGGTCTGAAAAGGGCCTACTGAATCTTCAGACCTGGAGCCACATCGAGTGCTGGCAGCAGAATCTTCAGAGACCTCATCCTTGCAGCAGCAAGAGGAGCATGGCGTGGAGATGGCAAATAATTATCAGGCTATTGAAAATTTAATACAAGAGCTCTGACACAACCTGGGAACCCGCATGGAGACTGGCTTTGAAAATGTCTCCTCACAGCTCCAACATTTACAGCAAACTGTGAATACAGTCTCTGACACAGTGGAAACACATGAGATCCGAATTGGGGAACTAGAGGCTCGAGTGAGCTCCCAGCAAGATACCAGCAATGTTATGCAAGTTGATCTCACTAACGCCTTAAAAGAAATAGAAAAGCTCAAGCAAAGTATCGATGACCACGAGAATAGGGAGAGACGTTGCAACATAAGAACTGTAAGCTTACCCGAATCAGTAGAGGGCCGTTACTGCGTGGCCTACATACTGTCCTGGCTGAGGCAAGCTTTGAAGGTTCCACCAGAGGTCCAGCTGGAGATACAATGGGCTCACAGATCCCCAGGAGCAAAACCCTCTCCAGATCAACATCCTCGCCACATCATCGTCAAGTTCCTTCGCTACCAGGATAGGCAAAAGGTCCTAGAATGCACCAGAAAACAAAACCCACTGATGGTGCAGCAATCCCGGGTCAGCGTCTTTCACAACTACTCATACCAACTTCAACAACAGAAGCAGGCATACGCAGAAGTCAGATGGTTGCTCCATGCCCTTAACTGACCCTTTTCACTGATTTATCCGGCCCGTTTAATTGTGAGACCCCAGGGAGCAACTCAGCATTCATTTACTTCCCCGGAGGCGGCTTTGGGGTTTGTGAGAGAGCTGGAAGAGGAGAAGCATCGACTAGATGGCCAAGGTGATTAACTCTCCAGGACAGAGCAAACAAAGAGGTACACAAGAGGGTTTGGAGCAAAAATATGGAGAGAAATAGAAATTCTGGGTTGTCTACAACACAATAGTTTTCATAGGGTTCATAACACCAGCTTGGTGGCCTGTAAGGGCTGGACCTAAAAGTTGCAGGGCGAGTTTTTGCAAAGATTCCCAGCTCAGATAAGCTACGCACTGTTTTTGTAGAAGAACAAGCTTGGAACTTAAACACAATAACACTGTCATGTTCCGTATATTTTTCAATGATCCGAAGAACAGAATCCGGTGACCTTGTTGAAACAGGAGGTTAATGGACAACAGTGAACACTGTGCTAATACTTTTTCTTTTTTTTTTTGGGCTTACTTTAGGTTTGTAAACCGAGCAATTCGTTGTAGAATCTAATAAGGAAGCTACAGGATAGAATTAGGAGAGTTGATTAATCAAGCTTCCCGAGGGCTAAGTCCCATCATAAGGGGTGGGGAACCCAGTGTTTTGGGGATTTTTTTCATTGGTTGCTGGGACTTCGTTGGGATCTCCTGAACTTACGACTTACTTTTTCCTTTCTTTATTAGCTGATTGGATATATAGTAAAGTGGTATGTCAGTGCAGATTTACAGTTTACTTTATAATCATTTCGAATCTGAATGCCTGGGGGGGGGGGGTCACATACCATTGTAGTCTGAACCATTTTAAAGCTGGGGACCGCACTGGAGAAGTTATATTACTTTATACGTTGATTCCCCGCCGCACCCTGGGGGGTGTGAATTGGAATGCGAGCCTGTGGGAGGCGTTGACTGGGGGCACCCTCGTTTATAAAAAATATGGTCATCTGAGCACAGTATGTATAAATCTGAACTTAACCTTTGTTCGAGCAGGTTACCTCCCCTGTTGCTCAGTTGGGGGGGGACCTCTCGGGGAGAGGGGCCTCAGGTTAATGGGAACTTTGTGGCTGGTTTCCCCGGGGTTTGGGGGTGGGGGTGGGGTTAGTGTGATTTTTTTTCATCTCTGGTGTTGTTTCCGCCCACAACCCAGGTGTCAGACAAATTAATTAGTAGAGATGGGGGAGGGGAGAATATTGACCTTTTTTCTTTATTATTGAAAATGGTTATTGGTGGATTGTTAGCACACTCCACGAAAAGAAGTGGGTAGATGGATGGTGGGAAAGGAGAGGAGATAAAAAATGTTGGGTTATGGAATGTTTGGTTGGGGCTAAATACCTCCCGTTGGAGGGACGGCAGAGAGAATATAAAAGGGATAATATGTTAACCGGGGGTTGGGGAGTTATGGTTACAGTTTTACAGTTGTACACAATTTTTCAGTTTGTTCTTGAAGTGCTACAGAGAGTACAAGTAATACTATTTACTGTTGTAAAATGGATTGCATTAACTTTATAACATGGAATGTGAATGGGCTCAAGACTGTAGTTAAGAGGAAATGAGTTTGGGCACAAATTAAAAAACTAAGAGAGGACATCATATTCCTGCAGGAGATCCACCTGGATAAGCAAGAATTCAAGCGGTTGGCTGAATCATGGGGGGGGTACACTGTTGGCAGCCCCTTTTACATCCAAGGCAAGAGGGGTAGCTATTTGGATTCGCCCAGGTTTCCCACATAGGGTTCAGTTAGTATTATCCGACCCCAGGGAAGGTATGTATTAGTGGAGGTGGAGATAGGTTCCCAAAAGCTAGTACTAGGGTCAATCTATGGCCCAAACTTTGACTCTCCAGATTTTTTCACGTGTCTGGGGGTGACACTGGGCTCGTATCCAGATAATATTATTCTTGCGGGTGACTTCAACACATACCTTGACCCACAGTTGGATCATTCTAGAGGGAAGATGGGTATTCATCTCCGAAGCACAGCAGCCCTTAACGCCATGGTGAGAGGTAGGGACTTCTGGGAGGCCTGGAGGCCCCACCATAAAGGGGAGAGGGAGTACTCATTCTTTTCACATGCACACAGAACATACACCAGGTTGGATTATATGTTTGTCCCCCCAGGGTTGTTGGGGGAGATTGCAGAGGCTGCTTATGGGCCTAAAGTGGTTTCAGACCATGCTCCATTTAGGGTGACCCTGAGCATCCTCGAACATCGACCAGGAGTGACCCAATGGAGGATGGACGTGGCTGTTTTAGTAGACCCACAATACCTGGCTCAGATAAGGATAAGGTAGGGGAATTCATAAAACTTAACCCCCCAGAAGAAACCAGTACTCAAAATGTGTGGGAGTGTCTTAAAGTGTTTATTAGGGGTGAGACCATCTTCTATGCAGCTTACAAGTAAAGGAACCTAATGCAGGAAGACGTAGGCTTAGAACAAAATATAGAAGGTCTGGAAATAAAGAATACGGTGGTGGGCTCTCCTCAGATTACTACTAAGCTTAAGCAGTTGAAAGGCCATCTCTCTCAATTGTCCTCCAGGAGACTGGAATGAAATTTAATTATCACAAAATCACAGGGATATTTTGAAGGCGATGGGGGGTGGGGGGAATGGTTGGCTAGTTTAATGAAGTGTAAAAGGGCAGAACGATCTATCCTTGCAATAGAAAACATGCAGGGTGCCCTGATGTTTGACCAACAGGAAATAAACAATGCTTTTAAAGCATTTTATTCCTCCTTATATACAACTGAATTCTCTGTAGGGACTAGCATCGACTCCTTTTTGGGAACAATAGTGATGCCTTCTCTCTCTCGACCGGCAGTGGCAGAATTGGATTCCCCGATCTTGCTTTCGGAGGTTAAGAGGGCCGTTTGGAAAACCAACAGAGGGAAAACTCCAGGACCTGATGGGATTCTGGTAGAAATATACAGAGAGCTGTGGGAGATTGTGGGCCCCCTTATGTTTAGAATGATACAAGAAACATTGAATGCAGGGGAGCTTCCCCCCTCCCTTCATCTAGCCACGATTACTGTCTTGCCTAAACCAGGGAAAGACCCTACTAAATGTGCTTCTTATTGTCCAGTTTCTCTGCTTAATTCAGACTATAAAGTAATTGCCAAGACACTGGCCTCCAGACTGGAGCAATACTTACCAACATTAGTTCATTTGGACCAAGGGGTGTTTGTGAAAGGCAGACAGGCAAGACATAATATAAGAAGAACCATAAATATCATGCATAAGTGGTGGAGGAAGGGGGTTACTAGCCTTAGACGCTGAAAAAGCCTTTGATCGGGTGGAATGACCTTTCATGATGGCAGTTTTGCAAAAATTTGGACTCGGGTGGGATTGCAGGGTTGGATTGAGGCTTTATATAAAAACCCAAAAGCTCAAATTCTAACTAATAATGTACTATCAAACCCATTTACCTTGACGCGAGGGACACGTCAGGGATGTCCCTTGTCCCTTCCGCTCTATGTCCTGATGACTGAGGCACTAGCTGGAGCAATTTGCCAGCATAGCGAGGTGGAGGGTTTAGTGCTGAGGGGGGAAGACAATGTGATATCCCTTTTTGCTGATGACATCCTCCTTTTTTTTAAAATTCCAGATAAAGCAATGCCTGCCTTATTAAACATTTTTCAGACATATCGACCCATGTCTGACCATAAGATAAACTGGTCAAAATGTGAATGGTTGCCCCTTGGGAGAGTCAGATCCCCCTTATCCATGGGTTCAATAACAGTAACCCCCTCCACCTCAATTAAATATCTAGGAATTATATTAACTGCTAAACAATCCCTAATGGCCAAAACTAGTATCCTCCCCATGATACAAAAGATAAAGGAGCAATGTATTAACTGGAGAGCCCTCCCTTTTCTCTAATCAGGCGGGTCAACTTGGTGAAGTTGAGTGTGCTCCAGCAATTCTTATATATTTTCCAGACCCTTCCGATCAAAATACCAAATAAATATATTCGATCTATAGAAGGGGCAATAATGCAGTTATTGTGGCAAGGAAAGCGAGCTCGAATAAAAAAGGAAATACTATGGCTGCCAACGAACAAAGGGGGATTAGGGTTACCAAATGTTAGATACTACTATCTGGCTACACAACTGGCACATCTGCACGATCTACTTAAGGTGGACGAGACAAGGCCAGGATGGGTATCTGTGGAGGACACGCCATGAAAGGTACTTTATTATGGCACTCTAGTAAGATATTTATATGATGGGGTGGTTCACAGACTCCCTAATCCCTGTTGTAACACAACCTTCAGGGCCTGGATGGAGGCACATGGAATCCTCCGGCACTCCCTTACCTTTTCCCCAGACCTTGAATTGGGAGAGCTTTTAGGAGCCAGAAGAAATACTTCAAACCAGGACTACCAATTTCTTAAGATGTGGGAAAAACAGGGTCTATATAAAGTGGAACAGTTATGGGAAGATGGGAGGGCAGTTTCTTCTCAGTTATTAATTAAAATATACAATCTTGGGGTATCCCACTTTTTCCTCTGGGCCAGGCTCCAAACAGAGATTAATACAAGATGGCTGGGGGGACTGGCCTTCACTCGCTCCCTGCTGGAGGAGCTTTTGATTGGTTGAAAAGAAGATACATCATTTAAGCCCTTGAGAAGTTGTTATAAGTTATTAATTGGAGTCTTGAAAGACCCGTTAAGGAATCTTAGGGATAAATGGGAACTAGACCTGACACCAGAAGGTCTAACCGGCGGTGACTGGATATTAATCTACAGAAATCTTTTGAACTGTTCAGTAAATAATAAACTTCGAGCTATTCAGTTCAATATATTTGCAAGGGCCTACTTCACCCCAGAGTTAGCTAAATGGATAGACTCAAATTCCTCAGATATCTGCCCAAGGTGTGAGATTCACACCGGCTCTTTCTTTCATATGATTTGGCAATGCTCAAAAATTCAGTATTACTGGAGAGGTGTTATTGCCCTGTTATCAAAAATTGTGTGCTATCCTAACAGATTGGACCCGGTGGATATACTCCTGGGCCTCCCTCTGGGCAATGGCCTTTCTAGCCAACCACATGCAACTCTTTATAGACTAGGGGTGGTGGTAGGTCTTTGTAATATAGCTATGTGCTGGATGAAAGAAAATGCCCCTACAGTGACCTCTTGGTTACACCAGTTGTTGGATTGTATGAAAATGGAAAGAGTTCAATACAAAGTAAGAAACCAAATGGACAAATATTTGAAGATGTGGGGCCAGATGGAGTGGGACATACAACAGGACTGGTTTCCTATGTTTTAAGTTTTCCCTTCTAAGGAATCCAGGTCTTACTTTTCCTCACTATAGGTCTACGAGATGTAAGTTTAATTGTAAAAACAAAAAGATGTATTATGAAGTTGTAACACTTAGTATCAACTGTAATTGAATTGTACTCTGAGTGCGGAAAAATAAAGTTTAAAAAAAAAAAGACCGGATTTAAAGAAGCTTTTACTTTTGCTTATGACTACCTCAAGGGGCAGTCTGTTCCAGGGTCCAAACAGATTTAAGTGTAAAGACAAATTTCTTAGTTATATAATTAAATGGTTTTCCTGCAAGCTGTAGGGGGTGCCCCCTAGTATTATGAAAATCATTCTTAAATTCAAGACCAAGCTCTGTCATGAGATATGGATCCTGGATTAGGCCAAACAGGAACAGAAGGTCCCCCCTAATGCAACAGGTGGCAAGGGTCACGAGATTAAGGGAACAAAGTCTATTTTCATAAGATTCATGTTGAAGGCTGTGTAGATGTTTTGTAAATTTTCTTTGCACCTTTTCTAATAATTTGCAGTATTTTTTTCTATAATGGCAGCAAAGCTGTGATGCATATTCCAAATGCGGCCTAGCATACGCCATGAAGAGTGGCGTCATTACCTTTGGGTCTCTGGACTTAATATTGTGTAAAATAGACCATACAATTTTGTTTGTTTTATTAATGACCTCATGTATATGTTTAGAGTGTGACAAATCATGAGATATAACAATGCCCAAATCCTTTTAATCTGTTGTGGAGTTAAAAAAAGCACCAGCGAGTGTGAATGTGTATAATGGATTCCGTGGTCCTAACTGCATAACTTTATATTTTGATGTATTAAGCTTCATTCCCCAAGTGTTGACCCAAGTAGTTATTGTATCTAAATCTTTTTGTATAATTGATGCTAGAGACTGGTTAGTGTAGGTGCCCCCGATTTTAATATCATCTGTGTATTTAATGGTCAAAGAATGGCAGTTGGTAGTTCTATCAGCAATAAAAGCTTGAAAAAGGCAAGGGCCTAAAACAGACCCTTGTGGGATGCCGCTAGAAACATTACCTAATCTGGATAGGAAACCACTGATTTGGACTCTTTGTGTTCTGTTGTATAGCCAGTTGTTTATCCAGTTTATAAGGTGTTTATTAATATCAAGATTATGAAGTTTAGTGATGCATGCCCAATCTGGCATGACATCGAA
Source organism: Neoceratodus forsteri (assembly GCA_016271365.2). Lineage (NCBI taxonomy): Eukaryota > Metazoa > Chordata > Ceratodontiformes > Ceratodontidae > Neoceratodus > Neoceratodus forsteri. The sequence continues at coordinate 509,909,989 of CM028130.1, read as the reverse complement.
TGCCTTACTATAGTCAATGAATATAATATCACAGGATGTTTTATTGTGAAGTAAAATGCTTACGTGTTTGTAAAAATACATTAGATTAGTGAGCAAAAAGTTACACCTGCCTTCCCCATTCATGGATTGTCTTAGAGTGAGCTGGGGGGGGTGATTGCAAGTCCTGGCTCTCAGCATAGCTGGTCCCTGGATCCTGATGGCAATTGGTGGGGGGGATGCTGGACAAAGAAGCCCCATCTTGACCCCAGCGGTGGCATCCTCTGGCATGTTGTGTGCCTATTGCAGGTATGTGCTGATGGGTTGAGACTAGAATGGATGCCTATAATACAGCTATTACCACGGATCATGACTTGCTTGCTCTATTTCATTTATGGCTGGGCATATCCCAAAAGAGTTCCCCAAAGTTTAGTGAGGAGCTCAGATGGTTGAAGACCAAAAGGTAGAGACTGGAGCATTCTTGGTGAAGACTGGGATCATTGGAGGATAAACTGACCCTGAGAGCTCACTATAAGGAGCATCAGGGGGCAGTCGCTCTGAGAAAGGCATTCACAGGTGATTGCTCTAGGGATGAACAGACCAGCTCAGCTCTACTACATTGTATATAGGCTGTTACATACAGTCTGCCTTCAGTCCAGAGGAGCACTAACACTCAAAGGATGCAAGGAGATTTGTCAGTTCTTCCTTGACAGGATATCTTCTGTTCACTCCTTGATTTCCTCAAGTGGGTTGTTAGGACCCAGCACAGTCTGGCCTGTGACTTACGAAGGTCTTCGGTCTGTCTGGGAGGAATTTCACCTTATGTCTGTTTGGGAGATTCTCTGGGTGATCATTGTCACAGATTCACTCAGCAGGTCAGCCCTCTACTCCCAAAGTGCCAACCTCTGAGCACAGAATTGTGAACAATGAACAGTACAAGGTAAACCTCTTGTCTGTTTTGTGGGTTTGAGTCACCTTAGTCTCAAGTTCTGGAGGGATTCAAACTGATAACCTCTTATTAGCATACCCAGTTATCCGGCTCAGATAGGTCTGTCTTCAGGGGGCCAGATATCTTTGCCTATGGGCACCTAATCAGTTATTACAAAATGAAGCCTTAGAACTCTATGCAAGACCTAGAGAATTTTATCTGTTTACCAGTTTGGTATCACAATAAGCTCACACATAGTGTCAACTATAAGCTTCAAGGCTTCACTTATATAAAAAGAAATTTCAATGCACACCAGGCAGTTTCCTTTTTAAAATATATATCTTTACTTTAAAATAGGTAAAATAGGAAAAAAGTAAAATTACAGAACAAAATATCCAAACACATACAGCCTTAAAACAAACAGGTTTAAAAGTGCAGATTCCTACAAATAATAACACTCAGACTAGTCGTGTCTAAGGTCCTTACTTCTTAATCCTTCAGTGCTTTGATGTTCCTCCTCTCTCAGTCAGATATATGAATGATGAATGTCTCTGTATAAGGTCTGCTCAGTAGTTTTAAAAACAGTCTTGAGCCGGCCTTCTCTCTGAGGTGACCTAACTCTGCCTTGGTGTATAAAAATGAATATTTTATAACACAGGTTGTCCTACTAAGATATTTAAAAAAATAATAGATGACATATGGAATTGCCTCTCTTTATGTAACTAGTCAAAACCGGTCTGTGATTTGCTTCCCCTGGATATCAAAAGTCTCTTTGATGCAAGTCACTGTATATTCCATGCAAATGTATATTGAACTCTTTAATTTAGTCTGGGACCTGGTATACCCAGACATCAAAGGTCTCTTTGAAATGAGCTGGCTTCCTGGGAGGTTACACATAACACTGCCAGTGCCCCTTTTCTCAGGACACCTAGTGCACATCAAAGGATCTCCCTGAGGGCATTATAAAAATTGATATCTTGGTTCCTGCCTTCAAAGCAAATTAACAAGATAATTGTACCTCAGATATCTGCAGTTTAAGCTATGTCCTGTCCTTCCAACTTATCCCTGGGGTTTTTTGATGTGTCAATTCCAGCAAGACAGCACTTTCTCTTGACACAGTCCGTCACACATTTTTTTATATTTACTAAAAATGACACAGGGATCAGAACCAGCTGTCCAAGAGTGACAATTCCTCTCCACCTAAACTGAATTTGGGGTGTCTATCCCCTGCATGGGATGAGCTTCCCAAATCAGTTCACTCCTCATACACACAGGACAACCCATCTGAGTTTGGATTGGTCACTGCAGCCCTATGTAGAATGGTCATATCATATCCTTGCAAAGCAAGACTCCATCTTAGTAATTGATCATTGTTTTTCCCCATCTGCATCAGCCAAACTAGGGGGTTGTGGTCAGTCTGCACCACAAAATGCTGCCCATACAAGTATGGCTCCAATTTCTTTAGGGCCCACACTATGGCAAGACACTCCTTTTTCACTGTGGAGTATGACTGCTCCCTGGGAAGTAACTTCTTACTCAGGTAGGCTATATTGGGTGGTCTGTCCCTTCGCTGGATGTCTGGCTCAGTACTGCCCCAATATCCATGTCTGAGGCATCAGTTTGAACTATTAAGGTTTTACTATAGTCAGGACTTGTCAAAACAGGAGCACTGCACAGTGCCTCCTTTAGTTTGGAAAAGGCTTCCTCACAGGCTGGACCCCAGGTAATTTTTTTGGACATCTGTTTCTTTGTCAGGTCAGATAAAGGAGCAGCTGGGGCACTGTAATTGGGAACAAATTTCCTGCTGTCCCTAGAAAGCTCCTGACCTGCTTCTGAGTTTCTGGTCTGGGCCATGCCTCGATTACCTCTATCTTTATTTGGTTAGGATGGAGCCGTCCCTGGCCTACCACACGCTCGAGGTATGCCACCTCTCCCATGGCCACCTGGCACTTTTCGGCTTTGATAGTGAGCCTGGCCCTCTGTATCCTGTCCAGCACTTCCCTAAGGTGGGGTAGGTGTTCCTCCCAGCTGGTACTAAAGATGGCAATGTCATCCAGGTATGCCACAGCGTCATACTCCACACCATTTAACACCTGGTTTACCAACCTTTGGAAAGTGGACAGGGCATTCTTCATTCTGAAATGCATTACTTTGAACTCAAATAAGCCTATCAGAGTGATGAAGGCTGACCTCTCCCTAGCTCTGTCCATCAAATCTACCTGCCAATACCCCTTTGTCAGGTCAGTGGTTGTAAGGTAGGTCACCCCTCCCAACTTGTCCAGGAGTTGGTTCATCTGGGTCATTGGGTGGGCATCTGACTTCATGACTGCATTCAGTCCATGATTGTCTACACAGAAATGAGTCAAGCCATCTGGATTGGGTACAAGCACTACGGGTGAGGCCCAGGGACTGTGGGATCTCTGGATTACCCCTAAATCCAGCATCTCCTCCAATTCCCTCCTAATGTCCTTTTGGACAGCCTCTGACACACAATATGATGTCTGCCATACGGGCGTCTGTGTCTCTGTCTCCACATCGTGTGTCGCTAAGGGGGTTAGTCCAGGCCTGGCACTAATCAAGGGGGAAAGGGCTGCTAAAACCTCCTTTACTTTCTGGATCTGGCCTGGGGTCAGCTGGGGAGACAATTTTAATGCCTCCACATAGGACTCCCGCTTACCCTCCTCCAGCAAATCCAAAAGGAGGTCTCCTTCGTCTGTCCCCTTCCAATGACTACACACTGCAAACACCATGTCAGCCCTATTTGCATATAGCTTCATCATGTTGACATGGTACATCCTTTCTGTCTGCCTACAGTCAGATAAGCCCACAATGTAGTTCACGTCATTTACCTTCCTAACCACTTTGTATGGTCCTGCTCACTCAGCTTGCAGTTTGTCTTTCCAGACCGGAATAAGGACCATGACTTCCTGACCCACCATGTACAAGTGAGCTCTGGCTCTGCGGTCGTACCATACTTTTTGTTTCTGTTGGGCAGCTTCCAGGTTGCTCTGGGCTGTCCCCATAAGCTCCTTCAGCCTTTCCCTAAACCATAGGATGTAATCCATATTGGGAGTTCCCTGGGTGGCATGCTTGCCTTCCCAGTCCTCTCGGATCAAGTCTAGGGGCCCACGTACCCAGTGTCCATACAAGAGTTCGAAGGAGGAAAATCCTTTAGACTCTTGGGGCACCTCCCTGTATGCAAACAACAGGTGGGGAAGGTATTTCTCCCAGTCTCTCCAATGCTGTTCAGCATATGTCAGGAGCATTGACTTTAGGGTACCATTGAATTGTTCCACAAGTCCATTGGCTTGTGGGTGATACAGTGTCGTGCTTCTCTGCACCACCCCACACTTCTCTCATAAACATTTCATCAGGTCTGACATGAAGGAACCCCCTCAATTGGTAATTACTCCCTGCAGAAACACAACATGGGAGAAAATCCCAAGTAAGGCATCTGCCACTTTGTCTGTCCTCAGAGAGGATAGGGCGACTGCCTCTGGGTAGCGGGTGGCATAATCCACCACAGTTAGGATGAATCTCTTCCCTGAGGAGCTGGGGGTATTTAAAGGCCCCAAAATATCCATTCCCACCCTCTGGAATGGCTCCTCCATTATGGGCAATGGAATCAGGGTGGCTTGGGTTTTCTTGCCCACCTTCCCTATTTCTTGGCACCAGTGACAAGACCTGCAATACTCCTTCATCTGCTAGGTGAAGTTAGGCCAGTAGAAATTCTGGGCCAACCTCTGCATAGTGTGCATGATTCCCAGATGACCAGACAAGGGAATATCATGTGCAATTTTGAGCAACTGCTCATGATACCCCTGGGGAACGACACGCTGCCTGCCTAGCATCCCTCCCTCTGTCTGTACTGCCTGTGTATACATAAGTCCATTTTCACAATAAACCTTATGCCTGCCATCAAATACCTGTGTGCCCTCCGAGTCTGTCCAAGCCCTCAGCTTCTCTAAACTAGGGTCATTCCTCTGAGCAGCTGCAAACCCTTCACACAGTCCCAAGGCATGGGCAGGTCCCATTCAGTCACTAAACTAGGGTCCCTAGCACTAGCATCAGGGCCCTCAAGATCACTGTTAATCTGAACCCTCTGACAAGGGGTCACTCCTCCCTCTTCGGAGTTACCCTCTGTAGCTGTGTGGTTACTGGCTACTGGGAACATTTCTACCCCCTTTTTATCAGTCTCCCCATCTGGAGACACATGCTGGGGAACCAGCCTCTCAGTGGTTTCCACACTGGTTTCTGTGGGGTTCGGGGAACTACAATTTTCCCTTGCTGCTTGGCTATGGGTAACTGCACATACCATCCCCTGTTGGAGATTGTTACCCAGGATCACATCCACTGCTAATGTTTTGGCTACAGCCACCTGTTGCACAGTACCCTCTGTTTCACTCCAGTCTAGGAGAACACTAACGAGGGGCAATGCTTTCTCCCTGCCCGAAAAGTCCTGTACAATTATGTATTTATTGGGTATAAGCTGATCAGGTAGTATCAGATCCCTTTTACCAATGTCAGGGATGCCCCTGTGTCCCTTAACCCCTGTGTCTGTACACCATTCACCATGACTCGGTGCATGTGTTCCCTCATGTTCTCTGGCATGCTACCAGGGACACACAAACAACCCATTTCTTTTCTAGTACCCTGTTGTGTATTATGGCTTGCCTTTTTGGGACACTGTCTGGCAATATGCCCAGTTTCCTTACACAACCAACATGCAGTTCTTTTCTCAGAGAAATCTTTTCTCTGATACCTGGGGCTAACTGGTTTTGGTGGAGGCAGTGAGGGTCTAAGATGCCCTGAAGGCATGCTTTTCCCTTTCTGCACTGCCACGTCCACCCCATTCATTCTCAGAGCAGGTCTGCTCTTGGCATAGCAGTCCGAGAGTTCAGCAGCTTCTTGCACTGTTTTTGGATCTCGGTCCTCTAGCCAGGTTTTTAGCTCTGCTGGGCATGCCCAATAAAACTGTTCTAATAAAATCACATTTTCAATTTTATCAACAGAGTTTGCCTCAATTTCTCCCCACCAATATTTTAAAACTGATGTTGTTTCGTGGCTAGCTCCTCATAGCTCATTTCAGGGCTTCTCCTGAGCTTACGGAATTTAGCTCTGTATGATTCAGCAGTTAATTCAAACTTTTTTTAACAGTGCAGCTTTTAGTTTGCTATAATCATTGCTGTCCTCATTGTCCATTTGACCCAATGCATTCTGAGGTTTCCTGGTAAGTAGCGGAGATAGCTGGAAACTCCAGGACTCTCTAGGAATTTTACCCTGAATACAAACTTTTTCAATAGAGTTTAAAAAGGCATCCATGTCCTCCCCTCCTTAAATTCGGCTATTAATTTGGAATTCAATTTGTAACTCAGTCCTGCAGTCCCAGTTAAACTCAAGCCACTTACCTGATCTGGTGCCACTGGTTGGAGTTGTAGCTTCTCCAGGTCATGTTGCAACTGGCACTCCTCTCTCTTTTCCTCTGCAGCTCGCTATTCTCGCTCTGCCTCTCTGCGTTCTTGCTCTGCCTCTCGGCTCTCTTGCTTCCTCTTCTCTTCTGCAGCTTGCTGGCACTCACGCTCCTCATGGTCTGCCTCCCTCTGTTGTCGCTCTGCCTCATGGTCCGTCTTCCTCTGTTCTCACTCTGCCTCCAGTTCCATCCTGTTCAACTCAATTTTCAGCCTGAGTACCTCTGGATTCTGGATACTGGTGACCTTCCCCTGCTGCTGCTGTGGCCCTTCACTGATAGTGGCCCTGCTGTCCTCCTCATTGGCTCTGAACCCTTCACTGGCCACTAGCCCTTCCACACTTAAGGTTTGGTCCCTTTCAGTCACGGTCTGTGACTTGCTGCTCTGGGTATCTGCTACCATCAGGGCCTCTATGAGGTTCTACATTTTGGCTGTCACCTCAAACAGGACTCCTCTGTCACCGCACAACTGTTTTAAGCATTCTACAGTGTGCCTGCTGTAGTTGGAAGCCATCTTTCCTGACTACTGCTAATCTGACTGGCACTTTAGAAAAAAAAAATAAAACATGTAGAAACTTGACTGTAAACCAAGGGATATAGTTCTGTTCCCTTTTTAAATAAAATACTGCTTTTCTTTTTTCCAAGCGAGCTAAATGGTCTCAAGCTGACACACTGAACAATGAAGCTTATACCACCAAAATTTTATGCCACTGCTGCCAACCAATCTGTCACAGACTTGGTCAGCAGGTCAGCCCTCTACTCCCAAAGTGCCAATCTCTGAGCATAGAATTGTGAACAGTGTACAGTACAAGGTAACCCTCTTGTCTGTTATGTGGGTTCGAGTCACCTTAGTCTCAGGTTCTGGAGGGATTCAAACTGATAACATCTTATTAGCATACCCAGTTATCAAGCTCAGATAAGTCTGTCTTTGGGGGGCCAGATATCTTTGCCTACAGGCACCTAATCAGGTATTACAAATTGAACCCTTAGAACTCTATGCAGGACCTAGAGAACTCTGTTTCCCAGTTTGGTATCACAATAAGCTCATACACAGTGTCAACTATAACCTTCAAAGCTTCATTTATATAATAATAAATTTCAAGGCACATCAGGCAGTTTCCTTTTTAAAATATATATCTTTACTTTAAAATAGGAAAACAGTAAAATTACAGAATAAAATATCCAAACACATACAGCCTTAAAACAAACAGGTTTAAAAGTGCAGATTCCTTTAAATAATAACACTCAGATTAGTCATGTCTAAGGTCTTTACTTCTTAATCTTTCAGTGCTTTGATGTTCCTCCTCTCTCAGTCAGTTATATGAATGATGAAAGTCTCTGTATAAGGTCTGCTCAGTAGTTTTAAAAACAGTCTTGAGCCAGACTTCTCTCTGAGGTGACCTAACTCTGCCTTGGTGTATAAAAATGAATATTTTATAACACAGGTTGTCCTACTAAGATATTTAAAAAAATAATAGATGACATGAGGAATCGCTTCTCTTTATGTAACTAGTCAAAACCGGTCTGTAATTTGTTTCCCCTGAACATCAAAAGTCTCTTTGATGTAAGTCACTGTATATTCCACGTAAATGTGTATTGGGCTCCTTAATTTAGTCTGGGACCTGGTATACCCAGACATCAAAGGTCTCTTTGATGAAATGAGCTGGTTTCCTGGGAGGTTACACATAACACTGCCTGTGTCCCTTTTCTCAGGACACCTAGTGCACATCAAAGGATCTCCCTGAGGGCATTATAAAAATTGATATCTTGGTTCCTGCCTTCAAAGCAAACTAGCAGGATAATTGCACCTCAGATATCTGCAGTTTAAGCTATGTCCTCTTCTTTGAACTTATCTCTGGGGGGTTTTGATGCGTCAGTTCCAGCAAAACAGAATTTTCTCTTGACACAGTCCATCACACATTTTTTTATATTTACAAAAAATGATACAGGGATCAGAACCAGCTGTTCAAGTGTGACAATCACGAAGATGCAATACATCTCCTATTCGCTGGATCCTGGACCTGCCTGACTATTGCTTGACTGTTGGGAGTTTGTTGGACCAGTAATTGCTGAAATTGTTTGGTTTTCCCTTGGGGGTGTGTGCTTTGGATGGACTTGGAAAGAGTGGTCATCTTCTCAAAAAAACTTCCTTAGAACCTGAACATCTTGGCAAATTACAGGCCCATCTTGAATCTTCTCTTTTTGGGGAAGGTGACTGAAAGGGTAGTGGCGAACCAGCTGGAGATGCACCTGGAGGATTTCTCCATTTATGAGCCATTCCAGTCTGGATTCAGGGGGCATCATACCATAGAGATTGCACTCATCAGGGTGCAAAATGATCCTCTGCTAGTGAGAGATAGAGGAGAATGTTCGACCTCTCATCAGCATTTGGCACCATAGATGATAGGAATTTAGCAACTCAACTAAGGGATGTGGCAGGGCTTGGAGACACTCTGTTGAGGTGGTTCAAGTTCTTACTCTCCAGTAGGGTACAGTACATTGCACGCGGGAATTTTATCTAATGCCCAGCTGCCCCGTCCTATGGAGTCTGACAGGATTCGATCTTCCCATCCATGATATTTGCAGTGTATATGCTGTTGCTGGGAGAGATGATTCATAGGTACAGCTTGCTGTCTCATTGCTATGCAGATGATACTCACCTGTACCTATCATTTACCCCTGGGCAGAGGAATGTAGTGGGCATGCTAAATGGCCACCTATCTGTGATCAATGATTGGATGGTATCCAGCTGGCTCAGGATGAATCTGGATAAGACTGTAATGTTACTGGTGGATTCAGATATCCAGAAGGCAGAGGCACTGGGTAGAACGCTGTCTGGATCACAACTTGGCCCCACTCAGCTCAGTCAGAAATGGCACCACAATCCGCACAGGGGTTGTATACAGGCCCTCATGTCAGGGAGAGGGAATGGACACAGATATGATAGAAGGAATCCTTAGGATGGCAGAAAAGGGGAGATACTGTTGATGGGGGACCTGAATATGCCAGATGTTAACTGGATCACCTTTGCTGCAGCCACATCCAAGAGCAGGGCTATTCTTGATGTCCTACAGGTGGCATGCCTCAGACAGCTAGTTTTGGAACCCACTCATGAGGGAGCAATCTTAGACCTTGTACTCTCAAATGGGGACAGTGAGAGAATCTCAGATCTAGAAGTGGGTAGCCATCTGGGAACAAGTGGCCACCAAACAGTGTGGTTCATGACAAACTCAGCAACAGAGTCAGCCATACAAAAGTGAGGATATTGGACTTCAGGAGGGATGACTTTGGCAAGATGGAAGAGTGCCTTAGAAAAGCACTAGCAAACAGGCTAGAAGGAGGGGATGAGCAACAGTGGGGAAATATCAAAACTGCAATCACAGAGGCAACAAGCCTTTGTGTGAAGCAAATAAACAAATCAAAATGAAAGAAAAAGTCGCTATGGTTCTCAAAAGAGGTGGCGGGGAAGGTTAGCAAGAAAAAGATAGCATTTAGGAAGTATAGAGAAACATAGAAGGAGCAGGACAGAGAACTGTACCAGTTAAGGCAGAAGGAAGCAGGAAGGGAAGTCAGCATAGCAAAGGCCCAAACTGAGGAAAAGATAGCCAACTCAGTTAAGAAGGCAGATAAGACCTTTTATAGGTACATCAGGGAGTGTAGAAAGACAAAGGGAGGTATAGTAAGGCTGAATAGAAAGAACAGTGGGTGGGCAGAGAGGGACAGTGAAAAAGCAGGGATAGTGAATGAATGCTTCTGTTCAGTATTCACAAAAGAGGAGGTGGGGGAGGTGCCTAATTCAATTAACAGAAGCACTTTGGATAGGTGGGTCAATCCCAGTCCTTTCACAGGAGAAAGTGTTCTGAAAGAACTCCTAAAAACTGAAGGTGGACACAGCAATGGGCTTGATGGAATTCACCTCAGAATTCTAAAAGAATAAAGGGGAGAACTAGTGACACCACTGACTACCCTTTTTAACAAATCATGGGAGGATGGTGTGGTACTTAAGGACTGGAGGAAGGAGGATGTGATTCCCCTTCACAGAAATGGGAGCAAAACAGAGGCAGGAAACTACTGACCAGTCAGTTTGACCTCTGTGGTAGGGAAAGTGATGGAATCACTTCTGAAGGAAAGAACTGTTGAGTACCTAGAGGCCAGTGGAGCACAGGACCCAAGGCAGCATGGGTTCGCAGCAGGAAGTTTATGTCAGATTAATCTAATTGATTTCTTTGACTGGGTGACCAAAGTAGTAGACCAGGGAGGGGCTGTGGACATAGTCTACCTAGACTTTAGCAAGGCATTTGACACAGTCCCACACAAAAGATTAATAATTAAATTAACCTGCCTGGGAGTAGGTCCCAGGGTGGTAACCTCTAAAACATTGGCTGGACAACAGGACAAAGAAGGTAATTGTAAATGGAGTCCACTCTGAAGAAAGAGGGGTTACTAGTGGGGTACCACAGTGTTCAATACTGGGTTCAGTCCTTTTTAATGTCTTTATAAATGACATTGCAGAGGGACTGGAAGGAAAAGTATGCCTCTTTGCAGACGATACAAAGATCTGCAACAGGGCTGATACACAAGGAGGCATGGAAAGGATAAGGGACTTGGCAAGGTTGGAGGAATGGTCAGAAGTATGACACCTTGGATTCAATGCAAAGAAGTGCAAAATAATGCACCTGGGAAACAACAACCCAGGGAAAGATTACACAATGGAGGGGGGATGTAGTAACAACAATAACAAGCATTTGTCAATGCCGAATGTAGTCGTGCTGGCATTGGCAGAGCTAGAGATGCATAGCGCTGTGATTTTATTAATGTGTTCCAAAAGGTGATTTTCCACAGTGAGCACACCATTGTGCACCACAGCTTCAGAAACGCATTTTGGGCAGGCTGTGAAAAATGGCAGCTGGACTGTTGACAAGGAGGTGTGCACAAATGCCAGTGGTGAAAATGTGGCATAAAATATTGCAGATTTACGGTTACAAAGGTGCATGGAAACTACGCACGCACACTTGCAACACAGTCATTTTATGGACTTTTGGCAGCAAATTTTCAACATAGGCATTTTAGGACCTCTGCTCATAAACAGTGTCACCTCTATTTCAAACTGTCCTGAAACTGATTTTGCACAGCGACTCATGCAAGTCTGCGCCGGACATGCAAACACATTTCGGCCAGCTGTAGTGTTCAAAAGGATGTGTACTAAAATGCCAATGATGAACAGCTGGAGTGAAACTATTACAGATTCACAAAGTCACAAGCATGTGTGCAAACTGCGTAATGCACGCTCGCAAAACACTGATTTTATTGACTTTTGTCCCCAAATTTTCAACATAGGCATTTTAGGACATCTGCTAATGAACAGTGTTACTGTCATTTTAATAATGTGTCTCGAACACAGACTTTCCACAGTGACCGCTCTATTCTGCGCTGGAACTGCAAAAACAGATTTTGGTCAGCGTGTGAAAAATGACAGCTGTACTGTTCATTAGGAAGTGCAGAACAATGGCACTGTTGAAAATCTGGAGTGAAAACATTATAAGTTCATGAACTTATGAGCGTGCGTGCAAACAGCACAATGCATGCTCATAATACAGTCATTTTACGGAGTAGTGTCACCAAATTTGCAACACAGGCATTTAGGACCTCTGCTCATGAACAGTGTCACTGTCATTTTCGTAATGTGTCCCGAACACTGATTTCCCACGGCGACCGTGCTATTCTGCGCCGGAAGTGTGAAAACAATTTCGGCCAGGATGTGAAAAATGACAGCTATACAGTTCACAGGAAGGTGCGGTAAAATGCCAATGTTGAGAATCTGGTGTGAAAATATTGTGAATTCACTAGCTATTTAGCGTGCGTAATAACCTAAATGCATGTTCTAAAACAGTCATTTTTTGGATTTATCCAGCAAATTTGCAACATAGGCTTTTTGAGAGCCCCCTTCATGAAAAATGGCACTTTCATTTCATTACTCTGTCCCAAAAGGTGATTACGCGCAGTGACTGTAAAATCACCTTTTGGACCAAATAATGCCATGACAGTGACATAATTCATGAGGAGAGGTCCCAAAAACCCCATGTTGCAAATTTGGTGCCAAAATTCCCAAAAATGGCTGAGATATGCATCAAAGTTGAAAAACACACTATTTATCCCATTATACAGCTTACCAGCATTTTCTCAGTTCGCGGTTGGCTTTGAAGAATGTAGACTTGTTCCTGGTCCACCGAAAATCATCACGCCAGACTCCGGAGGTAAGTATGGGGTGAGGGGGGTGTGGGGAGGCTGGGTGCTCAGAGGGTGGAAATGGGTGGGGCAGGGAGACTACAAGGGACAGTTTTCATTTACAGGTAAAAAAAATGAAACATTCTTGGGACAGGTTTTTTTTTAGGGATTTGGCATGCTGGGGTGGGCTCCCAGGGTGCCACATAACTGTTTGGGAGGTTCTGTAGGCGATGGGGATTGGCACCTCATCGCACACAACACAAGGGGAGGAATTTATGCCGACTGGGATTGGGGCACCCCTGGCCAGCACACAAAAGGAAAGCGGGAAGAAGAGCTGAGGGTTGAGCACCCCTCAGCATTTAACAAGGGGGTTCTTTATGCTGACTGAGGAGGGGCTCCCCATCAGCACACAAGGAAAGTGGGGGACTAAGAGCAGAGGACTGGGCACCTTTGGCATATAACAAATGGGGAGATGCTTTATGCCGACGGGGAGTGGGTTCCCCATCGGCACATACATAGGGGCCAGGTTAAACTGACAGGGGGATTGGGCACCCCCAAAGTTGGCAGTTTGGTGACCAGTGTGCTGCCATGTTCATAATGTCGGTGAGCACGTCAAGAGAAGGTCCACTGCGTCTTACGAGCTTTGCTCGGATTGCAGCGGACCTTTTCTTAGATGAGCTCTCCACATTATGTATGCATGGTTTGGCACCAGCATGCAGGCTGATTGGGGAATGAGGGACACACCTACTGGTGCATGCCCTGCATTTGCCCAGCAGTGACCGCACCTCCAAAGCTGCACTACCGCAATATGTTGGCTGCACAAGCGTGCCAACATAAAAATGGAAAGAAACCTGAGGGTAATCATATCAGATGACCTTAAGGTTAGCAAGCGATGTGAGATGGCAGTAGGGAGGGCTGGGGGAATACTGGGATGTATAGGGAGAGGCATCACCAGCAGAAAACAGGAAGTTGTTATCCCTCTGTACAAACAGTTGGTGAGACCCCATCTGGAGTACTGCGTTCAGTTCTGGAGACCCCATCTCTGCAAGGACAGAGACAGGATGGAGGCAGTCCAGAGGAGGCAACTAAATGGTGCAGGTCTGAAAGAGAAGCCAAGGAGAGGCTAAAGTAGCTTAATATGTATACCCTTGAGGAAAGAAGGGACAGGGGGCATGATAGAAACTTTTAAGTACCCCAGTGGAATCAACAAAGTCCAAGAGGGTAGCGTCTTTAGAAAAAGAGATGTCCAAGAACAAGGGGACACAGTTTGAAGATAGAGGGGGGATGGCTCAGGGGCAATGTGAGGAAGTATTTTTTTTCACAAAGAGGGTAGTGGACGCATGGAACAGCCTTCCAGAGGAGGTTGTGGGGTCTAAAACTGTGCGAGAATTCAAGAATGCACGGGACAGACATAAGGAAATTCTTGTGGGGGGTAGGAAGAAATAGGCTTTTGGTTAACTAGGATCTGCAGCTTATCCTGTAGGTAGGGAAATGGGCAGACTAGGTGGGCCAAGCAGTCCTTATCTGCCATCAAAGTCTAAGTTTCTATGTTTCTGTGAAGAATGTGAGCATCATCATGGACAATAAGCTGACACTGGAACATCAGGTGTTGGTGGCGGTCCATGGTATTTTCTTTCACCTTAAGAACATCATCTGGATCGAACACTTTCTCTGCATTCAGGACCTAAAGACATTTGTGCATGCCTTCATGACATCCAAACTGGACTATTGTAATGCTCTTTATCTCTGGCTACATAGAGATTTAATGCACTGCTTGCAGCTGGTGCAGAAAGTCATGGCTCAACTGAGTTGCAGAGTTTCTCACTCCGAGCATATCTCTCCTGCTCTGTGGACATTGGACTGGCTGTTAGAGGTGTGGTGTATCTCCTTCAGTGTAGGTTTGTTAACAAACAAAGCCCAAAACAATCTGGACCCAAGCTATCTAAAAGATCTCATGTGTCCATATGCTCCTGAGGACTCCTTCCATTCCTCTGATGTGGGCCTCCTGAAGGTTCCCAGATTGCGTTTGAAGCTTTCTGGGGATTGGGCTTTTGTTATGGCTGCTCCAGTTCTCTGGAATAAACTGCCACCCCAGCTTGGGCAGGCCCTCTTGGTTGAGTATTTTAAGTGTAGGTGGCAATCATTACCCAGCTATATCTTCAGCATAATGAATACAGCAGCAACCCCCTCCCCCCACTGACCAAGGAGTGGGGCTGTGGAGGGTGGTGATCATTACCCAGCTATATCTTCAGCATAAGGAATACAGCAGCAACCCCCCCAAACACTGACCAAGGAATGGGGCTGTGGAGGGTGGTGATCATTACCCAGCTATATCTTCAGCATAAGGAATACAGCAGCAAGCCCCACCCCCCAGCCACTGACCAAGGAGTGCGGCTGTGGAGGGTTGTGATCATTACCCAGCTATATCTTCAGCATAAGGAATACAGCAGCAACCCCCCCCCCCAAACCACTGACCAAGGAGTGGGGCTGTGCAGGGTGGTGATCATTACCCAGCTATATCTTCAGCATAAGGAATACAGCAGCTCCCCCAACCACTGCCCAAGGAGTGGGGCTGTGGAGGGTGGTGATCATTACCTAGCTATATCTTCAGCATAAGGAATACAGCAGCAACCCACCCCCCCAACCACTGATCAAGGAGTGGGGCTGTGGAGGGTGGTGATCATTATACAGCTATATCCTCAGCATAAGGAATGCAGCGACAGCCTTCCACCCACTGACCAAAGAGTGAGGCTGTAGAATGTGGCAGTCATTACCCTGCTATATCCTCAGCATAAGGACAGACAGACAGGGGACAGGGATGAGAAGCTTCTGGAAGAAATCAGAGATGTGACACAGAAAGATGACACAGTGGTGGTTGGAGATTGAACATGCCTGATGTTGACCAGGCATCCCAATGACTAGATCATCAAGAAGTCAATCTGTGGTAGAAGCCTTTTAAGATTTCCTCCTCATGCAAATAGTAAGTGAGCCGACTAGACTAGACACCATCCTGGATGTGGTCTTCACCAGCTCGGAAGTAGTTAGTGCTGTTAGGGTTGGTGAACTGCTAGCAAATAGTGACCACAACTCTGTCTAGTTTGCATTTTCCCTAGAGGATGTAAAATCTCAATCCAGAGCAAAAGTCCTATACTTTAGAGGAGCTAGCTTTGGAAAAATGAGGGAAATAGCCAGGGGGAAAACTAGCGAGGATCCACGAGCAGTTGGAAATAGAAGACATATGGGGGTTGATTACACAAGCCATCTTAGAGGCTACACAGCTGTGTGTAAGGACAGTGATGAAAAAGAATAAACATAAAATACCCATATGGTTCACTAAACAAGTCAAAACAGCAATTAGAACCAAAAGAGAGGCTTTCCTCAGCTTTAAAAGGAAATCGAGTGACAGCGAATGGGAAGAGTACGTTCAGAAGAATAAGGATGCCAAAGGGACGGTGAGACAAACAAAAGCAGCAGGTAAACTTCAGATGGTGACGGGGGTCAAAGCAGAGAAAAAACACTTCTTATGGTATATGCAAGAAAAAAGGAAGAAAGGGGGAAGGGCAAGTAAACTTGAAAATGGTGACAGAATAGTAGAAGATGATCAACAGAAGGCCACTGTTCTGAATAACTTCTTCTGTTGAATGTTCACCAAGCAACACAATGGTCCAATGCCTGACAGTGGGATGAAAGCAGTTGACAAGGGGGTCCCACAAATGGCAATGTCAACATTCACTACCAGCAGGGTTAAAGAGGTGCTGAAATGAATAAAGCAGTACAAATCACCAGGGCCAGATGGAATACATGCAAGGGTGCTGAAGGAGTTGGCAAGGGAATTAGCGGACCCCAGTCACATTTGTTTAACCATTCGCTTGGGATGTGAGTCATGCCAAGGGACAGAAGAAGAGCAGACATGGTGCCTCTACACAAGGGTGGGAGCAGAGAGGAGGCTGGTAACTGCAGACTGGTTAGCTGCATAACATTAGTGCGAAAGCTAATGGAAGCCATGATTAAACAGGACCTAGTAAAGTATCTGGACAGGAACGGCCTTCAGGATGACAGGCAGCATGGATTCATAGCAGGTAGATCATGTTAGATGAACCTGATAACGTTCTTCAACTAGTTGACTAGGGAATTGGACAGGGGCCATCCAGTAGATCTTCTCTACTTTGACTTCAGCAAGGCTTTTGACTTGGTACCACATAATTACCTGCTGAAAAAGTTGGAGGACATGGGCAAAGAGAAAGGACCTCTGTGCGCAAACACTGAGGCAAGGGTTACCCCAAAGGGCATTTGGCTGGGAGGCCAAGTTTCAGAAAATACAAAATCACACATGCCCCCACAATGCAAGCATCATGAGCTGCATATGCAAATCACCACAGAATGTTACACTGGTCCAACTTTAGCAGGGTGCATGGTGCGAAAGGCCCTCTCACACAGTTTGCAAAGGGTGCTAACAGAGACATAGACACGTGTTTCGTCCTACCAGGACTCATCAGTATGCCTCGTCTGTTTGACACCCCAGTGAATGGACCAGCTACCCTTAAGGCAGTGTGCCTTGGATATATTGTGGTGAACCCTTTGGAGTAATCTGCCTCAGTGTTTCAGCACAGAGTTCTTTGTCTTTAAATAGTTTTTTATTTTAATGGGTTCACCACAATATATCCAAGGCACACTGCCTTAAGGGTAGCTGGTCCATTCCACTGGGGTGTCAAACAGACGAGGCATACTGATGAGTCCTGTAGGACCTAAACACGTGGTCTATGTCTTCTGTTAGCACCTCTTTGCAAACTGTATGAGAGGGCCTTTCGGCACCATGCAATCTCTGCTAAAGTTGGATCAGCATAACATTCTGTGGTGATTTGCATATGCAGCTCACGATGCTTTGCATTGTGGGGCATGTGTGATTTTGCATTTTCTTGAAACTTGGCTTCCAGCCAAATGCCCCTTTGGCTAACTCCTTGCCTCCAGTGTTTATGCACAGAGTTCTTTGTCTTTTAAATAGTTTTTTATTTTAATGGGTTCACCACAATATATCCAAGGCACACTGCCTTAAGGGTAGCTGGTCCATTCCACTGGGGTGTCAAACAGACGAGGCATACTGATGAGTCCTGGTAGGATGAAACAGGTGTCTATGTCTTCTGTTAGCACCCATTGCAAACTGTGTGAGAGGCTTTTCGGCACCATGCAATTCTGCTTAAAGTTGGACCAGCATAACATTCTGTGGTGATTTGCATATGCAGCTCACGATGGGCAAAGAGTATTGTTAGATGGGTAGGAAACTAGCTAAAGGATAGAAAGCAGAGTGTGGTTATCAATGGGCAGAAGTAGGATAAGGGGGAGAAGGAGAGGTCACTAGTGGTGTGCCCCAGGGCTCAGTCTTGGGTCCGGTCCTGTTTAATGTGTTAATCAGTGATACTGGGGTAAGATTGTCCTATTTGCATATGATACTAAGCTAGGTGGCAGAGTGGACAGCGAGGAAGTGGTTAAGAACCTTTAAAAAGATCTGCAAAGGTTGGAAAAATGGTATAGTGTCTGGCAGCTGAAGTTCAACTCCAGGAAGTATAAAGTGAAACATCTAGGAAAAAAGAACCTGTACACTGCATGTTGGCTAAATGGGGTCAGACTCAGCACTTCACATGAAGAAATGGACCTAGGCGTTATTATCTGTGACACCCTTAAGGAGACCAGCCAATGCAACACAGCTTACAGTAAGGCCAACAAAAAACTGGGGTGGGATTTATGTAATAATGGCGATGGCACATTGGCCAAAAAGTATTTTGGAGATATACTCCCTGGTGCTCAGCAAAATGGCACTGGGGAGTTGGGATTTTCCATTTTATCTATCCCTACTTACGGATTCTCAGTTCAGGGAGTGCGTGGGGGGTGGCAATAGAAAAATATTGGGCCAGGCAACAAAAGTACCTGTGCCTAGACACAAACCCACCCACCCACCATGCCATGGAAGCAACGGCAGCTCGCCATGGTGCTACCTACAACCCTTCCATCCCCTACCACCCATACGCTTGGAGTGCTCTCCCCATGCATGTAGTCATGTAGCGACAGGATGGCGCTATTTTGAGCACCCCCCCATCCGGTCACCCACCTTCCCCAGTTACCCCGATGATAGGCACTGCGATTGAGTCACCCTTTCGGTAGGTGCCCAATCATGGACGCCACAGAAGTCACAGGATACCATTGTGGTGTGTTGGGAGAGGGTTTGGCAACAGAAACAGGGAGGTGATACTGCCATTCTATAAGTCCCATGTGAGGCCCCACTTGGAGTACTGTGTCCAGTTTTGGAATCCATACCTTAAGAAAGACAAACACAGACTGGAATCTGTGTAGAGAAGGGTGACTAAAATAGTACTGGGCATGCAGGGACTTTCATATGGGGGCGCTTGGAGGCAACTGAATATGTACTCACTAAAAATTAGGAGGGAGAGGGGGGACATGATAGAAACTTTCAAGTTCCTGAAAAGAATACATAATGTGCCCTGCTCTGAACTGTTCAACAAGGTTTGCAGCTCAAATAGTAGAAGGCACAAATGGAAACAGAGGGGAGGGAGCTTCAAGAGGGAAATCGGGAAAAACTACTTCTCCGAAAGGATCATTGAGCCTTGGAATAGGCTGCCCACAGAGGTGGTGAGAGCCAAGACAATGACAGCTTTCAAAATGGGCTGGAAAAAAGAGAATGTTCAAATAATATCTAAGGAGACTGGAACTGAGTCAGGGTCAGAAGGGGGGCTATGTCCTGGAATCTGAGAAGGTCTCAGGAATTATGGGTAGACTTGATGGATCCTTGGTCTCCTTCTGCCATCAGTTTTTCTGTTTCTATGTTTCTAAGGAATATAGCTGCAGTTCCCTCCCCAACGACTGACCAAGTAGTGTGGCTGTGGAGGGTGGTGATCATTACCTAGCTATATCCTCAGCATAAGGAATATAGCTGCAGCACCCCCACTGACCAAGGAGTGAGGCTGTGGAGGGTTTCAATCATTTCCCAGCTACATCTTTACCATAAGGAAAACAGCTGCAGCCCCCCCCACTAATCAAGGAGTAGGACTGCATAAAAGGAATAAAGCTGCAGCCCCCCCATCCCCATGACCCCACTAAGCAAGAAATGGGTCTGTGAAGGGAGTTGTCAATCAGCTACATCTTCCACTTAATAAGGCATGAGGCTGTTAAACTGATCACTTACCAACAGCCCCCCCCCCACTGAACAGGGAGTACAACAGGGTAGTTTTGCAGTTACCCAGTGGTGTAGCATGTTTACAATGGGCCCTGGTGCAAGGAATGAAATGGGCTCCTCCCCATGTTTGGATACAATCTTTAACCATACATGGGGGGGTGCATTTCATTCTGGGTACACTTTCAGTCACCTAGTGAAGTGGCTTATTCCATGAGTTTTGCTGATCAAAGATATCAATGATTTTGGAGACATTTAATTTCCTTGCACATTCATTTTCTATGGATAAAAGAGCAAGACCACTGAGCCATTCTTGCGCCATTGTACTTCTCAAATAACTCTCGATAAGTTAGAGTTTAGAAAAGCAGCACTCTATGGTTGCCACTGTCACTGGTATTGTCATAAACAGTAAGTATGCCATACAAACGTCCGGAAAACTTGAAGAAACTGCATTGGTTTTCAATTAACAGCAGTCCAGCTACTTCCTTCACTGTAGACTTCCTTGAAATGTCTGATGTCAAACAAGTTCTGAATGACCGTAATTGGCCTGGGAGCAAGGGCAACAAGTCAGAGTCATATTGTTTGACCAGATTTTTTCAGGCAACATATAACTCATTAGTAGCTGAAGCTGATGTGGAAGGGTGAATAGCACCGAATGTGGCCACCACTTCATTTAATCCTATGAAGCAGCTTTCTATTTGTGAGATGGCTCTGTCCAATGTTTCACAGAACACATTAACTTTGAACCTTTCTTCTGCAGATGTAAGCCTATAGTCTTCATAGAGTTCATTGTGGAACCGTTTTACTCTTGGCACACAATGCTCTTCAAATTTCTCTGATGTTCCCCAAGCTTTGGTCATTTCTATGGTGGTTGCGTGAAAGGTTTCAAATTTGTTTCTGGATTCCTGCAAACTACTGTGGGCAGTTTGAAGGAGTGTGGTGACTTTGCTCAGGTCCTTCTGTGGTGACTACAGCAGCTTTGAAAAAAAGTTGACCAATTCCAAAATTTTGGTGAGCAGTACAACTAAAAATACAAATTGGAACATCTCCATTTGCAGCTTCAGAGCTGTTGCCTCTGATTTCTTCTTTCTTCTTACTATGAAGTACTGGATATCCATAAAACAGTAACAAAGAGCCCCTTAGGAGTCATAACACAATGACCATCTGGTTGGACATAGTTTCATTAAGGTGACATCAGAGGCAGATCCAGATGCAAATGATGACAGCATATGCCAACGCTTCATGCTGTGTCCAAAGAAGGTGTACAGATTTTCTGCTACACCAAAGAAGTTCTTAACTTCTGGTACAACTGACAGGGCATCATTCAGGACTAAATTAAAGTTATGTGCATCACAGTGAACATAGGTCGCTTTTGCTTGTCTGGCTTTAATTCTTGCTTGCATGCCTGCGTATATGCCACTCATATTTGCAGTACCATCATAACATTGGCCTCACATTTTGGATATGTGTAACCTCTTATTTTCAATACTACTACTAATCATCTCTTCCAAGCCAGCTGCTGACTAGTCTTCTACTTCCACGAAGCCCAGGAAAGACTCATTTATTTTTGTGTGTCTTGGTTTCCTACTTTTGTTGGTATCAATGGACACATAGTGGATCACTTGACTGAGTTGATCCTTCTTTGCAGTATCTGAGATGTTTTTAAATCTAGTTGGATTATGGAATAGATAGATAAGTGTATGCTCCCAGTTATATATTTTGTGTATTTTCCAATATTTTGTATGAAATGTGTGTTTTTATATTGTGCAGCACCCAGAGTCCATGGAGATGGGCACTATAGAAATAAAGTATCTATCTTTTTTTTTATAATTCAAGTTTATTGAAAGTCATGAAACAGTGTACAACCATTACAATTCATCTTGAATTAATCATATACATATCACTTAGTGTTCATTTTACGTATTACCCAAGTTGTACTTCAAAGGTTTTCATAAAAACAATAAAACCAAATAAAAACATTGTTTGTCATTGTATTATTACTGCATCCAATTAGTATCAATATTTATTTGAGTCTCATATCTTAAGAAAATAGGGTCTATTAGAGTTGGAGTGTTTCAGTTCTCTCCTATACCTTGGTTCCTATTTCCATATGTTAGTAATCCCTTTACTCACTTTTGCCCTCTATCCTACATGTCTCATCACCCCCCCAGTATAGTAACTATGTTATATGCATATTCAACCTTTCTCTCTGTACCTTAATATCCCAGCATGGACCATCTTGTCCATCTTCTTGTAAATGTTGTGATTCTATCATTAATCTTATGCATCAGTTCCTCCATTTCCTTAATTTTCTGGACAACTGAGATCCACAGTGTCTTGTCTGGTGGGTCTGGGGAGAGCCATCTCCTAGAGATCGATTTTTGGGCAGCTACCAGGAGGATATTCCACAAGTAAAGTGCATCAGCCACCCTTACCCCTTCTGGTGAACATCCCAGCACTGTGTTTTTCATTGTGAGGTGGAGGGGTCCCAGGAACACCCTAGAAATGTCCCTCAATACCTCATCCCAGAATGGCTGGATGACCTTGCAGTCCCAGAATATATGGGTATGGTGGGATCTCTGAGTTCCACAATTCCTCCAGCACTCCCCATTCCCTGATCCTCCCCACCTACCCTGGATCTCGGGGGGTATAGAAAAACCTTACCCTCACCTACCATGCAAACTCTCACCAGCCAGGTGAGTGGGTTGTTTTGTTGGCAGAGTTGAAGGCCACCTCCTACTCCTTATCTGTTATATTTAAACTACTCTCCCTCTCCCATCTTGTTCTTATTGTAGTAGCGGTTGTGGTAGGAAGTTTTCTGTTTTATATAGAGCTGATATTTGTCTCCTTTCTAGTTTTCCAGAAATAACCGAGTGTATTACCTGCATTAGGCTCCCTATGTTAGGTTCCGAGGTCGAGGCTCTCCGTGTGATCAGGAGGTAGGCTCTCAACTGCAGATATCGAAAGTGGTCCCTGTTTCTAAGGTTGAATGACTGCTTAAGGGTTTGAAAGTCTAAGTCTATATCATCTGTGACCAATTGTCCCAGCCTCTGCAGACCAAGTCTGGCTCAGAGTCAGTACGTGTGATCCAGCTTTGCTGGTGTGAACTGTGTAGACCAGGAAAACCATTGGAGTGGCCAGGGAGCTCCTTTAATGCCCAACTTGGACCATAGTCTGTGTGTCATGTTGAGTACGTTCACCACCACCTGAGAAGGTTCCGCTTCCGCTTCCTCTCCCATGAAGGTAGGGTCTGCAATTCTAGCTCCCAGTTGGGGTCCTTCAGTCGCGTGTATCTCTGTCTCCTTCCAGTGGGCTTTGTATGCATCAGTGCTCCACAACAGGGCAGACCTTAAGTATGCGACCATGCAGTATGTCTCTAGGTTAGGGATCGCCCTTCCTCCCCATGTCCTGTCAGCTTGTAAGGTGCTAATTTTTATTCTTGGTCTCCCTCGTGACCATAAAAATTTGGATATAGTGCTCTGCCAAGCCTGAAATTGTTTCTGAGGGATATGTACTGGGAGGGACTGGAAGAGATATAGGAATCTCTGAAGGATACTCATGGTCACTGTCTGAATCTTGGAATGCATAGGGAGTTTCAGAATCTCCCATTTATCTAGGTCTCATTTAAGTTGAGCTTGTAGGGGTCCATAGTTTGCCTCAAAGAGCCCTTTCAGGTTTTTTGTAATTTGAATTCCTAGGTATTTTATTTTCTGTTTGTTCCAATTTAAGGGTAGAAGTTCAGTAATTGGTGGTATGGGTTTATAAAAGAACCTGAGGGTGTCTGTTTTATCATTATTTAGGGAATAACCAGAGTGAGAGCCGTATTCCTGCAGGGTCTTCAATATTTCGGGGATGGATTGATTGGGGTTAGTAATATATAAGAGTATATCGTCCACGTACAGTGATATTTTATGCTCAACTTCTCATATGTTGACTCCCATTATGCTTGGATTCTCCTGAATAGCACAGGCCAGAGGTTCTTTGTATAGGGCGAATAAGAGGGGGGACAGGGGGTATCCATGTCTCGTACCCCTACCCAAGGGAAATCTGTCTGTTATGCTCCCATTGACTCTAATGTAGGTCTGAGGGGCTCGATATAACACCTTTAGAACATCTATCATTGTCACAGGGAACCCAAATCTGTCAAGCACCCTAAACAGGAAGGGCCACAAGACTTTGTCGAATGCCCTTTCAGCATCTAGACTCATCAGGTGAAAGGGGGTCTTTCTGAGGCCAATCCTGTCCACTATGTCTATAGTGCACCTTACATTGTCTGGGGCCTGTCGTCCTGTGATGAATCCTGTTTGATCTGTATTAATGAGCTAGGGAAGGAAGGGAGAAGCCTCCAAGCCAAAATCATTGTAAAGATCTTATAGTCAAAATTTAGTAGGGAGATAGGTCAGTATGCACTGCATTCTGCCAGATCTTTCCCCTCTTTGGGTATAACTGTGATGGTAGCATAGATCCAGGAGGGTGGCATGCCACCCCAACCCAGATCTCACTGATGGCCTTCAGTAGGTGTGGGGCCAGTTCTTTCCCCAGGGATTTATAGAATTCCCCACTAAAGCCGTCTGGGCCCAGGCACTTCACAGTTTTTAGGTGCTTGATGGCATCCTCCACTTCAGCTAGTCGAATAGGGGAGATTAGAGCCTCTTGTTCTTGATAGAACCTGATCCTACCCAACATGGGTTTGTTAAAGCTAGATCATGCCAGACAAACCTGTTAAATTTTTTCAATGGAGTGAGCATGGCATTGGATAGGGGCGAAGCCGTGGGATGTCGATTTCTGGATTTCTCCAAGGCTTCGATAAGGTCCCTCATGGTCATATTATCGAGGATATGATAAACCTTGGTATAGGTGGGAATATAACGAGATTGGTGGAATCATGGTTGAAAGGACGCTCTCAGAGAGTGTGCATCAAGGGTTCCTTTTTGGACTGGGATAAAGTGACTAGTGGTGTGCCACAGGGTTTGGTTATGAGGCCATGTCTGTTTAGCCTATACATAGCATCATTAAAAACTAGAACAGATGTTTGGATAACAAAGTTTGCCAACGATACGTGTATAGGTTACCCAGTTATTAATATTGAGAATAGTAATACCCTCCAGTTGGCCCTTAATGAGCTTTATGAGTGGGCTATTTTTAAAAAAAATTGCCCTTCAATTTAGATAAATGTGTGGTAATGCACTTTGGAATGAAAAATATACAATCTAAATATCATCTGGGCGGAATGACTCTTAAAACTGTTAGTCACGAGCGTGATTTGGGTATTAGAATTTCTAATGATCTCAACCCCAAACTCCATTGTCAGGCTGTCTTTAAAAAGGCAGCCAGAGTGCTACATTGTATTAATAAACATATCAGCAGTAGGAGTTGTGATGTTGTGCTCCCATTATATTCTTCACTGGTGAGGCCTCATTTGGAGTATTGTGCCCAGTTTTGGGCACCAGGGGATAAAGATACCATAAAATCCATGGAAAAAATCCAACACAGAGCAACTAAAAAGGTCCTTGAAGTTAGAAGTCTTGATTATCATGCTAGACTAGACCAATTGGGTTTGTTTACCTTGGAATATCGCAGACTAAGGGGTGATTAGTGCCTGGTTTTCAAAGCTATTCATGATAATGAGTTGTGTAAGTTATTAGGGTTTGAATTAAGAAACAAAATTTATTCAACCAGGGCATACCCATTGCAACTAAAAATAGAGCAGTGTAAATCAATAAAAAGAAGTAATTGGTTTACAATAAGAGTTTGTAAAATTTGAAACAGCTTACCTGTGGAAATAGTGTCATGCTAAAGTGTTGATACCTTCAAAAGACATTTGGACATTTACTCGAAACAAAATTGTTTAGCAGGATATAATTAATTTTAGACAAGCATTATGGACTACGGTCTTCTAGCTCTGTATGACCTATGATACCTATGATAATTGTTGTTGTGGAGTCAGTATGGGAATCTCTAAAGTTTTTAGGTATATATTTTTATCCTGTGGTGGGTTTCCCTCTGGGCTCGGTGGAGTTGCTTGTAGTATGTGACAAATGCATCTCTGATCTGGTCAGCCTTGTATACCAGTGAGCCTGTCTTGGGGTCTTTAATTTTAGTGATGATGGTTTTGGCCTGTAGTTGTTTAAGCCTAAGGGCTAGTAACCACGAAGCTCTGTGGCCCCCTTCATAATATGTTTGTTTGAGGTAAGCTAATGCGTTTTCTGTTTCTATTTGATGAATTTTTTGTATTCGGTCTGTGGTTATTTTTATTTCCCTGTCCCTTAGTTTAGTCCATTTTTGTTATTGTGTCTGGAGGTTCTTTCATTTATTATCGAGCTGGGTCAAGAGACCCTTTCTCTCTCTCTCTCTCTCTGTCTGTGTGAGCCAATGGAGATGAATTTCCCCGTCAGCATAGTTTTAAGGGTGTCCCACAAAATTTGGGGAGCCACCCCTGGTCTAGAGTTGTATTCAATTGTTTGGTCCAATGTCTCCTTAAGTTTAGTCAAGACTTCTTTGTCTGTCAGAAGAGAGGTATTTTAAGCACCACTGAGTTTTCTTTTGGGGAATTCCTAGGTCAATCTCCACAAACAGAGACTAATGATCCAAGTGAACTGCCATTCCCATCCAAGAGTGGCTCACTTTAGAGAGATCTCTGGCCTGTGTTAGGAAAAAGGCAGTTCTGGAAAGTGTTTTATACCTAGGTGAATAGCATGTATAGTTTCTTGCCCATTGGTATTTTTCCGTCAATATGTCTATAAGCCATGTAACCACCAGGAGTCTATTAAAGAGTTTTGCCGTTCTGGACCCCGGGGCTGGGATCTCTGAGGTGGTATCCATTTGTTTGTTCAGGACCAAATTCCAGTCCCCTCCTAACAGCAAGGTTCCCTTGGCCTTTTCCAGGACCAACATTATCACTTCTGAATAAAAAGCAAAAGGATGGGGGCATATATGTTGATTAAAGTTACCTGTTTGTCCTGCACTTTCCCTGACAATAACATACCTCACCCCCGGGTCTGTGAGGATCTCTTCCTCCTCGAATGGCAAATTGGCCACAAGGAGGATAGCCATTCCACTTTTTTTCCCTCCTTTTAAGGAGGCATGGTAGACTTTAGGGAGGGTTTTAGTTTTAAGCTTGTCAGCCTCCTGGGGGGCAAGGTGTGTCTCTTGTTAAAATATGATGGGGCATTTTGCTCTCTCAGGAACCTTAGGAGCCTCTTTCTTTTTATTGGACTGTTCAGTCCATTTACATTGTATGATAATACTTTGGTACTTAAAACAGACATTTGCTGTTTTCTGTTCTAGAAGGATGGAGGCACAAGAAGGGGAAGGGAGGGACACTTGAAATCTGGTACTGGGAGCAAAGGTATAGTCTTACTTTTCTGTATCCACGTGGTCTGTACTCTGTTTCAATTCTGATTTAACTCTTAGCTCAAACACAATTGTTATGAAAAGCAAAATCACACAATCTATGAACTCAGTTAGTTACAACTTGTCAAGTTAACTATATATAAGAGAATAAAGAAAAGCCTGAGATTACCAGACAAGCCTGTTGTTATTAGGCTGCACTTCCAAGGTCCAGTCTGTGTAATGGGTCTGGGTTGTGCCTTTCCTAGGCAGTAAATGCCCAGTCACTCTGCTGGGTTTACACCCTTCCTCTAAGGTGAACTGTATTCCCTTTAGGGTGTACCAACATCAGTTGATGTTATAAAGTCTACGGTTGATCTGCTGTCTGTCTCGTATGTGCCTGGCCAGTCTCCTGTTTGCACAGTGGGTATTCCTGGAGTGAAGACGACCTCAAGGTTCTAGAAATTCCCTTCCCTCCATAGAAGTTTACGTTCGGAACCTGTTTATTAAATAAATATTAAATCTCCTTTTATGGTCTCTTAGCTACCCTGGTTTTCCAGAACTATATGAACGGGGGACCTATATATCCAATCCTGTATTTCTAACTAGGTGGGAAGATAGTCTTCCGAACCCGGAAGCTTAGCAGTGGTCATGTTTTGAAGGCTCCCTGAATACACTGATCTACCATACAGGGCCCAGTGTTTCCCAGCCTCTATAGATCTCTTCGATCAGCAGTGGGTACTCAGACATGCTGAAGAGGGCTTGTCATGCTTTTACTTCTGTTGAATAGTCCCCTTCCCTCCCTCTAGGGCCTCTTTTGCCCTCATTTCTAACCTCCCTGTGTGGGAGCTGAGCCCAGCTTCATTTTCATTGTGTATATTACTGTCCCCTGACCCAATGTCCTTTATGGTTCCCTGTCCCCTCTGCCCCCCCCATCTCCAATCACAGATCTTTCCCTAATTCAGGAGATGCAGGCAAGGACAGTCTCTGATACCGAGGGGCAAAGGCTTTGTGTGTGAGTACCCATCTGCAGGGCTCCCGCAATCGGGAGCATTGGCGGTCCAGCTATTCAGGCTGAAGGGCCCGAAGGATCAATTAGATCTCCCATTCTCCAGCCTAGCCAGCGGTGAACCCCCCATCCCACTTCGCATCACTTAAAACTCTTGTGTGACCAAGGCCCCAAGCCAGTGCTCCGCACCCCCAATTGATTCTGTTGCTGTCCCCCCCGTCTGTCCACCTTTAACCCATGTGCCTCTACCCAAACCATAGCTCTGCCACAATAACAATAATACCAGTAACATTTATTTAACTCTGAAACTGAGTCTGCAGATCAGTTCTTTACAGCAGTCTAACACGTGGATGGAGCCACCCGGGTCAGGGCTCTGGGCTTTTACAGTGAATGGCGGCGGGGCGGCCTTTTCTCAACCCCATACAGCTGATCAAGAGAGTCTAGGCATGACAGTCAGATCAGAAGGGGATTAAACTCTAAATATACTTGTGTTTAGCTGCTATGGCCGCAATGGGTTATAGTCATCTTCTGGAGCGGAACCTCGAGCCACTGGCGGTCATCTTCTTTGTTCTCAGCATTGATCTGCATTCTTGCTCCTGGGGAGCATGCCTGGAGTACAGCTGCAACATTAGAGAGGATGTTGGTGTGTGGAATTGGTTGCTGCATCCCCTTTCATTTGTGCCCCTTCTGGGCCACTTCCCATGCTGCTCTCATAACCTCTCTCTCAAGCTACTTCTTTATCAGTGTGGGATTAGTAATGCCTAGTTCGTCGAGGAGTGGTTTCCCCGCAAGAAGGTCTGCAAATACCCTTGGGCCTCTAGCTGCGTCTACTCTTAGGTGGGCGGGAAACAGGATCTGTTCTCACATGTTCTTGTTTCTAAGCTGTTTGACTATGGGTCACAGGAGTTTCCTCCGATCTTGAACTTGTGAGGTAAAGTCATTATCGATAGTAATCCTGTTATCCTGATATTTGAGGTCTTGCTGTCATCAGGCTCTATTAATCAGCTCCTCTTTTGTGGAGTAGAGGGTCAATTTGGCTACAAATTATCTCGGTCTAGCAACCGCGTTAGAAGGCTTCGGGACCAGTGATCTACAAGCCCTGTCCTTGCTCAGGTCTAGATCCACTGGGAGGTTGAGAGTGTCCCTCAGCAATGTCTGGAGGAAGGCAATGACATTTGGGGCTTTGCTCTCCGCGCCTTCCAGGACTCCATATATTCTGATGTTCTGTCTTCTGTTTCTAACCTCTAGGTCATCCAGCTTAGCATTTAGTTCCCTCTCCCTCGTGAGCAGATAGAGGAGGAGCCTGTCATGCCGATCGGCCTGTTCAACCACTGCTGTCAGGCCCAGTTCCATCTGATCCATTCGGTGCTTGACTCCACTGAGCTCCAAACGGAGATCACAGGAGTTTCCTCCGATCTTGAACTTGTGAGGTAAAGTCATTATCGATAGTAATCCTGTTATCCTGATATTTGAGGTCTTGCTGTCATCAGGCTCTATTAATCAGCTCCTCTTTTGTGGAGTAGAGGGTCAATTTGGCTACAAATTATCTTGGTCTAGCAACCGCGTTAGAAGGCTTCGGGACCAGTGATCTACAAGCCCTGTCCTTGCTCAGGTCTAGATCCACTGGGAGGTTGAGAGTGTCCCTCAGCAATGTCTGGAGGAAGGCAATGACATTTGGGGCTTTGCTCTCCGCGCCTTCCAGGACTCCATATATTCTGATGTTCTGTCTTCTGTTTCTAACCTCTAGGTCATCCAGCTTAGCATTTAGTTCCCTCTCCCTCGTGAGCAGATAGAGGAGGAGCCTGTCATGCCGATCGGCCTGTTCAACCACTGCTGTCAGGCCCAGTTCCATCTGATCCATTCGGTGCTTGACTCCACTGAGCTCCAAACGGAGATCGGTTAGTGTTTTATCTATTTTATTGACTGCACAAGCCGTCTGGAGAATGGTGGTTAGGAGGTCTGGCTCTTCTGTTACCATCTGGGCCTCCAAGGCCTCTTTCTCCACTCCGGCTCCCCTGATTGACATTTCTCCTGTTTTTTTCTTTCTGCAAAAGCTCCTGGAGTTTAAATGCTGGCGTCTCCGGTTGCTTGAGCGTGTGGTCTTTAGACCAGGTAGCCTTCGCTGGAGATTGCATCTTGTATTTGGTAGATGTATTTTGAATTTACTCAGAGGCGGCTCGGAGTCTCAGGATTAGGCAGCCATCAAGATCCTGATGTCACCGGAAATCTAAAGTATCTATCTATCTTGAGTGGTGTCCATAATGACAGAAAAGAATGGCGTGTTATTGACCTCATCTATTATTTCATCCTTGACACAGTTTGAGAATATTCCAATCAATTCATTCTGTATGTCGGGGCTTCAATATTTCACTGTTCCATCCAGCATACTTAATAACTTTTCCAATACTAAATCATACTTTGTGAGAAGTGTAATAATGTAAAGAAATTTTCCACAGTTTGCACTGGACCTTATACTCTCCCTGTGGCTCCTGAATACCAGGTTAGACATCACCAAAGTCAATGTAATGTTGATAATTCTGTCAAGCACTTGCCTCCAGAAGTTTGCTTCTTTCGTGATAGCTTCCTCCAGATCTTCCATTAATGTCTTGTGCAAATGCTTTTGTTCCAGTACCATGCAGAACTGCAGGAGGAGGCTCGAGTTTTCATGCAAGTCTATTTTTGCTGACAGATGGCCCCAATCACATAGTCCATTCACCCATGTAGCATTAGCGGTATGCTTGTTGGTACAAAACAGCCAACAAGCCTGGCAATATACTCTGTCTAATGCTGGGGCATAGCACAGCCATGTATGCTGTAGTTTATAATAATAATAATAATAATAAAATTTATTTAATTAAGCGCCTTTCAAGTTTTCAAGGCACTGTACAAAAATTCATAAAACCAGGCATCAAAATACAGTAAAACAGAACAACAGTTTCAACAAATAAAACCGATTACAATATAGATGGAAAAGCCTTATTCCATAAAAAGGACTTTAAAGCCCTTTTAAAAATATCCACTGTTGTACTTTCTGGGAGCGGACGGGGTAGAGAATTCCAGAGGGATGGAGCCACAAAACCAAAAGCATGGGCTATTGGAAGACTTCAAATTAACCCTCGGAATCTCCAGCAACCCCTCGTCAACCGAGCGAAGCTGTCTCAGAGGGGTGTAAGGCAACAAAAGCTCTTTCAAGTAGTCAGGACCGTACCCATGTAGGACTTTGTAGGTCAAAAGACCCACTTTAAAGGTGATCCGCCACTGCATAGGCAGCCAGTGCAGAGAGCGCAACACTGGGGTAATATGAGATCTTCTGGAGATCCCCGTCAACAAACATGCTGCTGCATTCTGCACTAGCTGCAAGCAGCGGATATCAACCCCAGCAAGCCCTAGGTACAGGGAGTTACAGTAATCCAAGTGAGATGTCACAAAGGCATGGACCAAAACCGGCAAATCACCAGGAGGAACCAGGTGCCTAATCCTGGAGATGTTTCGAAGATGGAAAAATGCAGTCCTGACAACAGCAGACACCATCTTTGTTTACCGTCTCACAGTAGGTTTCAGAAAAACATCTCCCCTTCTGAAGAGGGTCTACTGGAAATGGGCCGGATGGATGGCATGAACCATGCGATATTATGAACCGCTTATCTTGAGCACTGATGGGTTCACTGAAGTGTGCTTTGTCAGTGGAGAATTTTTCTGAAGTCAGTTTATCAAGATGTACGTTGCTTTCAATCATTGTTGCAATACCTTCACCATCTCTCACTTCATTGCTATCTGCACTGTCACTTCTTGCAACATCATCAACCATCATATCACTACCGGTATCATGTTTATTATTACTGATGTGTTCTTCAGTGTCCAGTGGCACTGAGTCACCCACATCAGTATCCACAACCTGAAGAACAACACTGTCTTTCAAAGGTTCATCTCTATAACCATCACTGTCCTTCTTGGAAGTATCTGCACTGTCTTTCTTTAAAAAGCTTGACATTTTTGGCAACTTCTTTAATTTTTCATCCTCCTTTTTGCTCAGCTTTTACTTTGCTGTTCCACTGAGATATTTAGATGGAACATTTGGCATTTTTACTTAAAACATTTTGAACTGGCACTTGCTAAATATGTTTCAACCTCACTCATGCACTATGATCAGGGACACTAGTATATCGTGATTGATAAAGTGGAAATTCTGTTTTCACCAGTGTTCAGTCCTTATACCCTTTTGTTATTTGTATAGATATTCATAATAAAAGAAGGCTAAGTGTACATCAAATTAAATAAAGCAAAATGAAAATAGTACAGGAAAGAATTTGCAGAAAAATACAATTTCTGAAGATTTACTGATCTGGTGAAAAAATAACAGATTCCATGAATTGCTCTGTAATTGTGTCTAATAATATATACTTATAAACTGTGTCTAATGTTTGTGTTCTTGATATGGGGTGGAGTCCGGGGAGGGGTCCAGGGAGGGAGGGGCATGAGACTGAGAAGTAGATCCTTGTGGTGCCTAACTTTATTTTTTTCAAGAAATACTCTTTTTTTTTTTTAAACTCGTTTTATTTCATAAATCTTATGTACAACTTATACTTGCACTTTATCCTGTTACAGTACATTGGGACTTCGCTCTGTGATACAAAATCAATCAAACGTTTACCCTGAGTCATTATTAAAACTCCCAAGCTCCAAAATGAGGTGTACATATCCTAGAGAGACCAAAGTGTCTTCCACGAGAAAGTTACCTTCCTCATTTTTCACAGTATTGAAGAAGTTATTATATTATGCTTTCGTATTTCACTCAAGTAATAATAAAAGAAAATTGAGGGCCATGCCCTAGAAACCAAGTGCTCAACAGGAATCCTAAAACCTTTTTTTTGTTTGTTTCAGGGAGAATCTCATGGGCACCACCGCATGTCATGGATCTGTTCATTTCCACTGGGGTGGGGATAGTCCCTGTCAGACTCTTTTTACACTCTTATTAGTATTCGAGCCTCAGTACATGCTATATGCCAGCATGTTTTAACCAGCCCTCATAACTGTGTCAACCAGGGTCACCGAAAAAAAAAAATACATTTTTTTTCCCATTCTTTTTTTTGGTCCTAGCTCTACTATACCTCCTATTGGGGGGTTGTCCCTGCCCCCTCTCTGTCCCAGATTTCCCATAGCTCTCTGTGTGTATCTTCTGTCAGTCTGAGCTTGGCGGTCAGGTCCTCCATTCTCTTAAGTTCTTCCACCCTGCTTCTCCAGGAGCCCAGATCAGGTGAGGATGATGTGAGCCATCCGGATATGATTTCTTTCATTGCCACAAGGCACATCAACCTAAATAGGGCCTGCTGTTTATTATTCCCCAATACCCTTAGATCAAGCCCCAAGACCAGGGATTCAAAAGTCAGTGGGACCTGGGCCCTCCACAGCTTATTGAGGGCCTGGCCCACATTCCCCCAAATGCCTCATATCTCGGGGCAGGCCCACAGAATGTGGAAGTGTGTACCCACTAACCCACATCTTCTCCAACAAAGATCCATTGCCCCTACCTTAAAATGTTTTGTTATAGTTGGTGTGTGGATGAACCTAGTGATACACTTCCAACGGAATTCCCGCCATGTAGGAGAGGCTGTTGTGCACCACCCTCTTTCCCAAACTTCTAGCCATATCTTATCTGAGAGAGTCGATCCCATCTCTCTCTCTACCACCTATCTCTATTAAAACAGGTGTATTCATTGTTTTCGCCCTAGAGGGTCTTGTAGCCTAATGATATTATTTTTTTTTGTCTGGTTAGCTTGGCAGTCCAGTATAAGAATTCTTCAAGTCCAGTCAGTGCTCTAGCTATTTTAGGTATCAATCGATTTGTTAGTATGTAGCATCTTATATGCAAATACCTAAAGAAGTCAGTCTTATTTAAGTGATATCTCTGCTGAATTTGTTCAAAGGGTAATAGATTGTCCTCTTGTAATAAATTACAGAACCTAACCAGGGCCTGCCTATTCCAGACCCTAAAACCAAGGTCAGATTGCATGAGGGGGAAGCCCAAATCTCCTAGAATGGAAGTTAACGGGCCAACTCCCTCCGGAGTTTGGGTCACCTTTCTAGCTTTGACCAATATCCCAAGTGTGTGTTTGGTCCAAGGGTTTTTGATTGTCCACCATATCTGTTTGGTGATGGGGGCATGAGGTAGTGATGTCAATGAGAGCGGTTCAGCATGGATTCTTTCAATACCCCACCAACCTTTCTCTCCTCCCTGTTTTAACCATTGTATTACTGGAACTAGTTGCACGGCTAGATAATACAATTTGAGGTCTGGGTAGGCAAGACCCCTTCCCTCTTTCTGGGCAATGAGAGGAGACCAGTTTGGATCCTCCTATGACCTTCCTGCCACACGAACCCTAAAAGGGAACTTAAGATCTCTTTCCAGAACCTACTTAGAACCCCAAAGGGGAGGACTTGGAATAGAAACATGAAATGGGGTGGATGTTTATTTTTACTGTTTCCACCCTCCCTGCCAGAGAGAGCGGTAGCATCTTCCATCTGATAATGTCTGCTGAAAAATCCCCCCAGAGTTTCCCATAATTTAATTCGAATAGGCTAGCTATTTGCAGACTAATCCGAACCCCCAGGTATCGCACCATGTTGGCCTTAGCCCACCTATACGGGAAGTCTCTCAATACTTCCCCCGGGACCGACCCCCCAACCCTTATCACCTCCGATTTATCATAATTAATTTTATACCCCGATACAACACCGTAATCCTCCAACTCTCTGTTCGACGCTGGGAGAGATGTCTCAGGAGAGGTGATGTACAACAAGGAGTTGTCGGCGTGTAAGGAGATTTTGTGTTCTCTCTCCACTACCTTAATGCCCCTGATGTCACCTGAGGCCCTGATCCTCACTACCATAGGCTTGATACAAAGGGCAAAGAGCAAAGGAGATAAGGGACATCCCTGACTCGTTCCCCTGCTGAGATAGAACCTTTCGGTAGTGAAGACATTGACCCTTACCATAGCCTGTGGGGCTGCATACAAGGCTTCAACTCCCCCCTTGAATTTAGGGCTAAATCCCATTTCTGACAGGGTGCGATGAAGAAAACTCCAGTTCACCCTGTCAAATGCTTTTTCAGCGTCCATAAAAATGGCCAGGGTGCAGCTGTTTGCATCCCGTGTATGGATGATCAGGTTTAGCAGCCGCCGGATGTTATCATAGATAATTCTCCTGTTGATGAATCCTGTCTGGTCCGGGTGGACCAGCCATCCTATCACCATTTGTAGTCTTTTAGCCAGCACAGAGGTGAAAATTTTCTGATCTACACTCAATAATGAGATTGGACTGTAGGACCCACATTCCATTGGTTCCTTACCCTCCTTTTGGAATACTGTAATCTGTGCATATTGCCAGCTTGGGGGTACAGTTCCTTCCCGCTGTACCTCTCTACAGACCCTCCCCAACAATGGTGTCAGGAGCTCTCCACAAGATTTATATAGCTCCCCTGCTATTCCATCTGGCCCTGCGGCCTTACCTCCTTTCAGTGCCTGGATGCTTCCGAGGACTTCTTCATTCTTAACTGGGGACTCAAGGAAGTCCCTCTCTTCCTGTGTTAATTTTGGTAGTTTAAGTTTCTTTAAAAAAATCATCTAATTTACTTTGGTAATCAGTTATAGGTTCCTGGCTATACAAGATGTGATAGAATTATTTGAATTGGTTGGCTATACCCTCTGGGTCTGAAGCCCATCCATTCTGTTGGGTGTTTATTTTTAAAATGTTCCTTGAGGCGGCTTCCTTTCTAATTTGTCAGGCCAGAACCTTGCCCACTCTCCCTCCTGATTCATAATATTTCTGGCGGGAATATCTCAACTGTCCCTCTATTTTTTCATCTAGTAATTTATTTAATTTTCTCCTAATGGTGTCTAGTTCTTGTTTAACATCAGAATCCAGGCAATTTTATTTTCTACTTCTAGATCCCATATTCTGGTTTCTAAATCCATTATTTCCTTTTGTATTTTATTTTTGAGGGAGGAGGTATAATGAATAATTTTTTTCCCTTACGAATGCTTTCGTGCCATCCCACCACATGGCAGAGGAGGTATCCTCCATTGGATTATTAACAGAGTAATCTTCAGCTACTCCCTTGATCAACTCCTTAAAATCAGGGTGGTTCAGGAGGGAAACATTCAGCCTCCAAGATGCATTCCTGACTACAGAATATGGGTCCAGACTGATAAAAATCAGTCCATGGTCCGATAATGTTCTGGTCCGGATTTTTGCCTTCTCAACCCTATATGCCCATTCCTTTGAAATTAAGATCAGGTCAATTCTGGAGTAAGCATCATGAGGAGCTGACCAACATGAGCAGTCCTGGACTCTTGGCTTGAGATAGTGCCAGGTTTTAGTCAAGCCTAAGTCCCTCATGAGTTTGGCCAGGGTTCTAGCCGCCTGAGATGGTGGTCCCTGTTTCAGTCCTGATCTATCTAGCTTGGGGTTCAATACCACATTAAAATCTCCCCCCACAATAGTTAACTCTCCTGGTGTGGGCATAACCTTTAGCAATACCTTCTGTAAGAATGCGTGGTTTTCTGCATCTATGTTTGGGGCGTATAAGTCATTAGGGTACATGATTGGTTTTTATACTTGCCCCTCACTAAAATATACCTCCCTTCCTCAT
The DNA here is from genome assembly GCA_016271365.2 of Neoceratodus forsteri. Lineage (NCBI taxonomy): Eukaryota > Metazoa > Chordata > Ceratodontiformes > Ceratodontidae > Neoceratodus > Neoceratodus forsteri. The sequence goes on along the minus strand of CM028130.1, from coordinate 509,873,225 downwards.
CCAGCTCACTGTTTTCAAATTGAAAGGGACAGTCTTTATGTATTAAAATGGCCACCCCTCATCTACAGGGGTGGGCTAGATACGAGGATGAGAACACCTGTCCTACCCAGCTCCTTTTTAGTTTGGTGCTCTCTTTCCGGTCTAAGTGGGTCTCCTGCAGTAGGGCTATTTCGGCTTCCACCTGCCGGAGTTTGTTAAGGACCCTCTTTCTTTTGACAGGGCTACCCAGTCCCCTGACATAATAGGTAATGATCCCACCTTCTATCTTGGAGGGAAATACATTCAACCCCCTGGACTGTGGCCATGCCCGAGAGACCCCCTGAGTTCAAGAAACCAACAGTAACCTGGTACAAATGTGAACTGTAACTGCAACTGTGAAAATATTAACCTTCCAATGTTTCTGAGGCACCCTACTCGCTGTTCTGGTGGTTTCAAGCCAGCAGGGTTTGGCCTATTCCCTCTAGGCTATGCACTTTTTTTGCGCTTTTTAGGTGGTTGGCTTTTCCTACCTGCCAAACCACCTCTCGTCTGTTGCCTTCCAGTTAATGCTGTTTTTCTTAGCCATTGGTCAGTCCTGGTGAAGCACATTCCTTTTAGTACCCACTCATTCCCCCTTCCCCCCCGAGATGAAAGACTGTCATGGGAGAGCGGACGATGGGGAGGTGTTATGTCAGCAACACATTCCCCAAACAGGAGGCGTGCTGCCGGGCAGACCACCCCATCAGTACTAAAGGCGCACCTTTTGAGTATCACCAGTATATTAACCCAGGACTGAATCCACACCAGGGAGAGAGCCCCAGTTATTATCAGAGATCTCTGCCCCCAGGACCATCATGCGCCTCCCACGTTCCCTCTCCCTCCAGAAGCACCATGAAGAAACATAGGGGTGATGGGGAGGGAAGCTCTCCAAACTTCTCTTCCCGTGTGTCCCAGCCCTTCTAGGTCTTAAGCCAACATGCCACTTAATCAGGCCCCGTTCAAGGTACCCCCACAAATTAGATGTATCATGGCTCTCAGTCACCCTGCCCCCCATCCACATTATCTCCTCCCGTGTCCTCTACTTCAGGAGGACTCTCAGTTTGGAGCTCATCCCTTAGCTGAGTACAGAGTCAGCACCGAAAGATAAAACAAAAAGAAAGAAGTTGGTAAGGATACTTGTTCAAGTCTCTCCTAATGTATTGTTCTCTTCAGTCCACATTGAGGTGGCTCCCTCTTCTTGCTCCTGATATGTCTTCTTTGTCAGGGAGCGCCGAGAAGTGTCCCTGTTGTTTCTCTTCTGTGGATTGCCACTCATCTGCCATTGTTGCTTGTCTCTCCATCATGCCTCAATGGGAGTGGAGGCTGGCCTGCTGAGTAGGTCTTGTGGTACCTTCAACTCTGACAGAGTGGAGCGAGCCTCTGCTAGTGATTGGAAGAAGGTGGGGCCTTGGGGTAGAAAAATCTTTAACTGGGCTGGGGCTATCAGGTGCATCTTTATCCCTTTTGTTGCCAGGAACTTCTTTATCTTGAGGAGCACCCACCTTTTCTGTTGTGTATATGGCATGAAATCGTGATCAAAATACAGGCGGGTATCTCCGAATAGCACCGCTTTCTTGGCCCAGGCTGCCTGCATCACTTTCATTTTCATACGGTAGTCCAGAAACTTTAAGACAATTGAGCAGGGAGTAGCCCTGGGGTCTGTTGTTTTTTTTGCCAGGGCTCTGTGGGCACGAACAGTGCTGAGTGATTGGTCATTAGGCAAGTCCAGCAGCTCTTTAAGAAAACTCTAAAAAGGGCTCCATCTTTTCCCCTTTTTCGGTTTCCTCTGGGACTCCATATATACGTAAATTGTCCCGTCGGGATCGCAGCTCAAGGTCATCTAGTTTTTCTATCAACTCTCTGTCTTTTTTGAACAGGTACTGTATTGCTTCATTCTATTCCTGCACCTCATGGTTAACCGCCGTAAGGCCCATCTCTAGATCTTCTGCTCGCTGATTCACCACTAGGATCTCGGCTTTTGTCTCCAATACTGTTTGCTCCATTTTTAGCATGGTGCCTTTAATTTTTTGTAATTCCTGACAGAGTCTCCTTGAGGTGATTGTGAAACTCTCTTCTCCTTCATCCTCCGATTGTCGCCGGGGATGGGGGTCACTCTAGGGCCGTGCTTTTTGCGGTTTGCCGGATGCCGTGTAAGTCCGGCGCCTGAGTCAGTTTTAAATATTCGTACAGATTTTCTTTTGTGCGACCCTTGGGTGGCATTTCCTCTCTCTCCGTTCCCTGATGACTAATGTGAAAGCAGGGGGGTTCCGACAGTAGCCCGAATCCACAAAATTAAGTTAAATTAGCACCTCGGGGGTCAGAGCTCCGACGCTTAGCTGTGCATTAGTTAGGAGGTGGAACCGGAAGTCAAGCCTTTTTTTTTTAGCTGGTTTCTTTCTTTTGTTGTTTCTTTGGGCCTTCTGACCCTGCATGTTTACTTCAAGTGTTCGTTGCCCCCCCCCCCCCATCTTCTTCTCCTTCAAAAGCCTTAGAAAAGGCTTTCACTTTTTTTAGTCTTTTAAAAGCTTTCCTTTCTTTTATTTTCTTGGGCCACCTGACCCTTCAGACATTCTTCTTTCTTCACCCACCACCTTTCCTCAAGATGACCCCTCGAGCATTTTTCTCCCCTTCAAATTCAGTCTTTTTATAAATGTTTTCTTTTTAAAGGCTTTTCTTTCTTTTGTTTCCTTCCGCCATCAGACCAGCCTCACTTCAGGTGTTGCTGCAGCAGCCAGTGCACACCACCAGCCTTTTTCCAAGGTCTGCTCTCCCCGACTCCTTCCCCCGAGTATTATTCTTTTTTGCTTTTTTTTTAATCTTTATTCTTTTTTTTTCTTTTCAAAAATGGCAATGCTGTTGTTCCCTTTTTCTGGGCCGTCAGACCCAGCAGCTGTAGTCCAGGACTGTGGACAGGCTCACTGCAAGTGCACATATCTTCAGCCCTGCCTTTCCCCAAGATCTCGTCCCAAGCTTCCTCCCCCAGAGTCTTTCTTCTTCTTTTTTTATTTTATTTTATCTTTCTCTTCCCCTTTTTTTATTTTCAAAAAGGGTAATGTCAATACTACTGTTCCGTTGCCTTGTTCTGGGCCTTCTGACCTGACCCAGCAGCTGTAGTCAGGGACTGTGGACAGGCTCACACCAGCTCTACCTTTCCCCTAGATCTCCTCTCAATCAATATCTACCCCCCCCCCCACCGCAGGAGTCTTTCTTGACTTATTCTTTTTGTTTTTTTTCTTCCTTCTCTTTCTTTTATTTTTCTTTTTTTTAAAAAAGGGCAATGCCATTATTCCCTTGCTCTGGGCCATCTGATCCAGCAGCTGTAGCCAGGCTCTCAAGTGCCTGTGCACACACACACAACTGGCACACACCCCAGCAGCCCAGCCCTGCTGCCTTTTCCCCCTAAGATCTCCTTTAAGTCAATCTCCCTTCTCCCTTCCCACTTCCCAGGCAGTTGCCCCCCTCCCGAGTCTTATTCTTTTTGTTCGCCTTTTTATAATCTTTTTTCTTTGGGGGATTTGGGTAATCTGTGCTGCTTATGTTGTTCCCTACCTACTTCCCTTTCTGGTTTGGCTTCTTCTGGCTGGTCCTGGGCTGTCTGACTGACACTCCCAGTTCCAGGCAGGCCCCAGCCCAGCAGTTGTAGTTCAGTTCAAGTCAAGACTCAAGAGTGCAGCACCAGGCTAGCCCTGCTGCCTAGCCCTTTTCTTAAATTCTTTTCTCTACCCTCCCCACAAATGATTCTCCTCCTTCTGTTGTCCTCTCTCCCTTATTCCCTTAATTTCACCTTAAAGTAGGTCTCCATCCTCCTTTTTTGGCAACATGGCAAATGATTCTGACCCTACTACGTTCCCTCCCTTCCTTTTTCCTGTAATTTCTGTCCCAAAAGCCTAGCCCCTAAAGCCAAAGCGACTTAGCCCACATAAAGTTGCGTGGTGGTGGCTCGTGGTGGGTGAAGCGGTTGTGGACAATGCGAGTAGGTAAAGACAAGTAAATGTTATATGTTAGGTAGCCTATTTTTGCACTTTTAATGATTATGTTATTAAAAACAAGACCTTACTGTTTATGCCTCTACAATACCTTGTGTCTGACAGTGCCTCTCGCCCTCACACTGTTTGCCTGTTTAAATTTGTTGCTTATATACTTGAGGTGAAGGTTTTTTGTAGTGGGTACTGGTACAACCTAATGGTCTCAGCCTCCCTGTTCCCCCTCCTTCCCCCCCCACACTGACTAAGCCCAGATCTATTACCCGGTAATCAGATCCATGAGCCTGGGCACTTTCCACACCCTCAGTCGCTAAAACTGCCTTTTGCCGTACTACACCTCTGACCCCGCCTCCTGCACATGCTCTCGCCGATGAGCGGTTCCATGAGCCCGGACACAGATCCCAGCTTCTGCCGCAAAAGCTGTAAAATTCCCACTCACACTCCGACTGAATTCTTCTGCTCCTATGCCTTGAAATAGAATCAGTGGACAGGACTCCTACCTTGCTTCCGTTTCAACCCCCTAACTTTGTGGGTCTGTCCCCTGGTTTTTGCCCGTTAAAGCCGGCCTGGCTCCGTTTGGTCCCCCCTCCTACAAATTCTCCCCTATACCAAACCATGCGCCACTCCTGCTGCCCCTCGATGGATCTGTTTCAGTAATGACTCATCCGGTTGCCTAGGCTGCTTGACCACCATAACCCCCCCCCCCATCTCCAACTTATCACTGATACAATGCCGGAACGAAACCATGAGCCCAGGTACTTTTGCGTACGGCCGCTAAAACTGGTTTTGCCGTTTCCTATTCACGACCCCCACCTCCCGAATTACTCCAAGCCGGCAAACGGTTCCACGAGCCTGGTCTCAGACCCCAGCCTTCTACCGCAAACACCGTAAATTCTCATCCCACCTGACTGGAGCTTGCTCCCTCGCCCGGTTTTAGAACCAGCGACACGGACACTTTTCTTACTCTCAGCTGCCGTTGCCGCAGGTTATACAGTATTTCGTCTCCGACCCCTCGCCTTCCCCTACACTGCTAACCGGTAGGCTAACCTATGACTCTGGCTTCTAGCCCGTCTACCTACCGTGGAACTTGTCAGGCACATACCTTACTGATCCTTGGCCCCCTCACTTACCATGTCTCCCCTCTTTTTTCTCTTTCCATTCTCCTATACTCTGAGGTCTGTCCCGGCACCAGTACCCGTTTATTTGTAAAACAATTTCTGTTATTTCAATGTACCTTGACATGTAACTCTGCCTTATTGTCTTTGCATTGTACTATGTATTGTTTCTGTACCTCCCGGATCGTGCCTGAAAATAGTCACTTGCTGGCTAGTGCACTTACCCGGTTAACAAAAACTAAATAAATAAAATAAATGGTAAATGACTGTTCTGTCAGACTCAAAACTAAAGCCTGCACAGCCATGCTGTCCTGAATTGGTAATGGCACTGATGCTCCTTTGCTTCTTCTTCCAAAACACCACCCCCACTGTGACATGTCCCGGTGGTCCTCTGATCCACCTCCTGCCCTCACTGCCATGGCACGGCCACTGATCAGGACTGACAGGCAAGCAGTCTTATATTCACTGCCTCATCTGTCAGTCCTGAAAGGTCTGGTCATGGGAGGGAACAGAATACCCACAGCACGCATCAGAAATGATTGGCAGATGGCAGCAGTGGCTCCTCTTTAGTTCGGCTACCGAGTCCCCACCCAGCCCGTTCACCCACATGGTGTGTTTTATACCCATCATGTGGTGGAGGTAGTGTCACTGAAAAAGTCAGGATGGGTGGCACGCTTGTAAGACTCAGTCAGTGCTCAGTTAGCCAGACAGACTCACCTCAGGGGTCAGTGGTGTGTCTCCTGTCCGGCATGCCAACAGTCAGTGACAGCCACTGCATGATCAGCGTTTGCGGTGACCACACCTGGGCCCCTCCAGCTCATGGGCCCCAGTGCAGTTGCTCCAGCTGCACATTCTATAGCTACGCCACTGCAGTTTCCCATCCCTGCCACCCACCCTTACTGGATGATAAGTGAGGCTGAAAAGGCAATCAGTTACCTAGCTTCCTCCTCACCCCTCACATCTGTGGAGTTTCTATTACATTTATTTATTGGATATTTTCACTATAAAATGGTAAACTGTTGAAATAACTCATTTCCAAGCACATGCTGGAATAAATTAGAGGAGCAAAATCGTCATCATCAAAGTAGTGGCCAATTGATAAATAGCATCAACAGAGAAACAGTAATAGAGACTTGGGGGGGGGGGCACTTGTCATTGCAGAATGTTTGCTTGCTTAAAGAGACTACATTTGGGGCAGACAAGAAATGCATGTACTGTATATTGCGTAATTGTATAATGCATCTTGAAAATGACTAAAGTTATGAGTGAACATTGAAAATTTGAAATGTACCTTCAAAACGATGATGTTTTTTAAAGATTTTAACACCACATTTTCAACATAGTCTTTTTATGACCTCACTTCATGAGCCTGGTAGGCGAAATCTTTCAAGTCCGTCCCAAAAGCGGGATTTTGTAGAGTAATTGGGAAATCACCTTTTGGGATGGATTTGAACATTGTGCCCACCATGTTCATGAGGTGCAGGTTATAAAAAGAATATGCTGAAAATCTGGGGTCAAAATATTGAAAATTATTAAAGTTATGAGTGAATGTTGTAACTTTTGTGTTTTTTTAAGATTTTGACCCCAAATGTTTAACATAGTTTTTTATGACCCCACTTCATGAACTTGGTAAGTGAATTTTTTCAAATCCACTCCAAATGTGATTTCATGGAGCCAAAAAAGGGCATGTTAAAAATTTGGTGACAAAATATTAAAAAATGCCAAAGTTATGAGTAAATGTTCAAAACGACTGAAAACACATTGACTGCATTTACCTTGTTTCTTCAGTACCCAGCCAGTATTGGAGAAGGATGTGCTTTTTTGCAGAGTGATGGTGGACCATTTCTAGATGTGTGAGGGGTGTGGCATGGTTGGTGCTGAGTAGGGAGCTGGCACCTAAAGACATCGATGGACAGTTTTCTGCTTTTTTAGTTACAATTACTTAAACAAAATAAACTATGAGGGAATGTTTCTTTTTTTTTTGTTACAGATGCAAGGGGGATACTGGGGATTGGGCATTCCAGTGTCACAGATGTATGGCGGCACTGGGTGTGGGCACCCTGGTGTCAACACACATGTAGTGGGTGGGGGGACACTACATGGGGGCGGTGATTACATTACAAATACCCACTCATGGAATGTCTTGGTACAGTGATCAGCTGGGTGGCATTGTGAGATGAAAACATTGAGCTGCTCTTTCATGGAAGTAGCTCAGTCTTTCCAACTACAAGAAGTTTCCACCCTGCAAGCACGGAACAGTGTCATGACCAGTTTCACTGATCACTGGCCTGTCACTGTTGAGCCTACTGCAGCCTGAGCTACACTGGACCTGACAGTGACACACTTTTGTAACAAAATGTTTGCTACACATGCACACACACAGACATAAAAAGGGCAGGCTCTTCCAGCTTAATTTCTGTGCTAAGCTCCCCCCACCCCCAGAGAAGATGCTGATGCCTTCAATATGTAGCTGCTGCCAAAATGGGACAAATTTGTTTGCGGGCTGGTGGTTAGTTGGCTATTAGCTTTCAATATCTGATATCTGGTAGCCAAAAAAATGTTTTAGTGGCCATCATTATTTTGTATTGTTTTTTCTCCCCTGGGAAGGTGGGCAGGCTTCTCATCCCTGTCCCTGCTCCCTGCAGCTGGCACCACCTCCCTGATACACAGGAGCCAAGTCCTCAATGGATTCCCTCTGTGACAGGTCAGGAGGAGGAGGAGGGCCACCGCCCAGTACATTATCCAGATTGGCTCCACAGGAAGGTGGTGGTGCAGACTGAGGGAAAGTGGATAGTGCTTCATGGAGCCTGCTGTCCCAATTTTCCATGTTCTCCCCTTTCCCTGCCACCAGAACTCCTCAGGACACACACGTGGAGGCATGCATGCCCTACAGAGATGCAGACACACCCTTCAAGCTGCTCAGGTCCTGCACTACCACCAGGCCTCCACCTGGTGGCAGTAACAGGCCAATATAGGTGACTATCCCTCCCCTGGAGAGGATAGCAGTCCCTGTAATGCTCAATCTTCTACCACCCTGGTCAGTCCCGGTGACTTGAGCCTGTTTCTAAACCTGGTTGCCAGTGTGGTGGTAGGTAAGATGCCAAGTGCTTTAGTCCTCTGCACCACTGGGTCAGCTAGTGGCCACCATTTTTTTAAGGGTTATATTCAGCATTGCTGACCTTGAAAATTATTCTACGGAAAAAAGACATGAACAGTAAGTAAGGCAAATAGCAATGCCAAAAACAAAACCAAATTAATGAATTGATATTGTCCCCCCCCACCCCATCAGTGATTAGCCACAGGACACCCAAGTGTTTAATCAGTGGCATGGAACATCAGACAAGGATGACATCTTTCCATACATCAGGAGTAGAATGAGGGGAGTTCTACCAGTGTAACTCCTATGGTGGGATGAATACCTTTGTGGGCAGGTGGTCACTAACTTTCAAAATCTGGTAGGCAAACTTATTTTTAAGTGGCTGTTGGCCACTTCGCGTCTTGATTTTTCCAAACCTGGTTTTGGCAAATCTGTTTTTTACTGCATGCCCCCACCTTTTCTCCTTCCATTCCCACCATCCTCGATCCCTCCTTTGCCTTCTTATCTCTCCCTCGGATACCCTCAAAGCACACCAAACCCACGGTCTCTCTAAAAAGAGATGCCCTGTTGGTCTTGATGACATGTTCCTTTTTGGGCTATTCCAGCTATTGCTGCCACTGCCTCCACCTTTCAGAACCTCTTCTTCATCTCGTTCAAAGTTCCTCAGGCCTGGAAGATTGCAAGAGGGGAAGACCCCATAATTCCTTTGAATTATAGACCATTTTCTCCCCTTCCTGCCCTTTAGCTAAAATCCTGGAGCATTTCATCCACTTCCCACTTTTCTGTCCTCCTCCTCCTCCTCCTCTTTCCTCGGCCCATTCCAGTATGGCTTCAGGCCCAATCATTCAGCAACCTCCTCCCTGCTAAAGGTTTCTGACTCCATCCTCTCTAGAATGGATCAAGAACTTCTTACATCTACTGTGTGCATCAGCCTCTGTACAGCTTTCACGCAGGAAATATAATGATACAGCGGGACGAAGATAGTAAGGCATACCAAACTTCCCTAAGGGAAGCAGGGAAGACAGAAAGGCAGGCAAAGGCCCAAACCAAGGAAACACTAACATGCACAGTAAAAGAAGGGGACAAGACTTTCTATCACTACATTAGTGAAAGGAGAAAGTCCAAAGGGGGTATTGCTAAGATGAAAGGGGATAAGGGGGAGTGTGTGGAGGAGGACCAAGGAAAAGCATCTATCTTAAATAGATACTTCTACTCAGTATTTACTGAAGAGAAGGTAGGGAAGGGCCCACAGCTCAGCACCATGGACACAGTGGGGAGAGAGGTGTGCACAATTCCCTTCACAAAAGAAAGGGTCCTACAAGAGTTCACTAAGCTCAGAGTGGACAAGGCAATGGGACTTGATGGCAAACATCCCAGGATACTAAAGGAGCTAAGGGTGGAACTAGCAGAACTGTTTAGTGAGTCTCTGAGCACAAAAGAGATCCCAGAAGACTGGAGAAGGGCTCCTGTGGTCCCGCTCCACAAGAGTGGCAGCAGGGTGGAGTCAGGGAACTACAGACCAGTCAGTATTACCTCAGTAATGGGCAAGATTATGGAGGCATTCCTTAAGGAAAGGATAGTGCAACACCTGGAATCCAAAGGAGCACAGGATCCAAGACAGCATGTGTTTACAACAGAAAGTTTCTGTCAAACTAATCTCATAGATTTCTTTGACTGGGTAACCAGAGTGGTGGACCAAAGGGGTGCAGTTGATGTTGCCTACCTTGACTTCAGCAAAGCTTTCAATACTGTTCCACATAGAAGATTGATTAATAAGCTGGGTAGGCTCAGGGTGGCTCAGAGGTTGGTCAACTGGGTGGCAAACTGGTTGGCAGGCAGAAAACAGAGAGTGGTAGTAAATGGTATATATAGTCAGAAGAGATGCAAGTCACATCACAAAGGGGGGTACCTCAGGGATCAGTCCTGGAGCCAGTCTTCTTCAATATCTTCTTCAGTGACATTGCAGATGGACTAGAGGGTAAGGTTTGCCTGTTTACAGATGACACCAAGACCTGCAACAGAGTACATGATCCAGATGGGGTGAGCAGAATGAGAAGAGATCTGGAAAAACTAGCAAAATGGACTGAAGAGTGGCAACTGGGGTTTGACGCAAAGGCATGCAAGATCATGCACATAGGGAAGAGAAACCCTGAAGCTACCTATAGGTTGGGAGGAGAGTTGCTGGCAATCACAAGGGAAGAAAGAAACTTGGGCATCATCATCACAGATGACCTGAAATTATCCAAGCAGACCACTAAAGCAGTAGCTAAGGCTAGAGGGATGTTGGGGTGTATTAATATGGGTATCACAAGTCATAAGAGGGAGGTAATAATCTCTCTTTACAAGACACTGGTTAGGCCCCATCTGGAGTACTGCATGCAGTACTGGAGGCCACACCTGCACAAGGACATTAACAAAATGGAGGCAGTTCAGAGGAGGGCAACTAAAATGATGCAGGGACTGCATCAGAAAACATACGAGGACAGATTAACGAAGTTCAATATGTATACCCTAGAGCAAAGGAGGGAGAGAGGAGATATGATCAAAACATTCCAACATCTTAAGGGCATTAACAAGGTGAAAGAGTCTAACATGTTTTAATATAAGAAAAACAGCAGGACAAGAGGACAGAGCATGAGATTGGAGCGAGGCCAATTAAGGGGTAATGTGAGGAAGTTCTTTTTCACAGAAAGGGTAGTGGATGCATGGAAAGGCCTACCTCAGTAGGTGGTGGATATGAATACAGTGCAGGGCTTCAAATAGGCATGGGATAGGCATAAGGGAGCAATACAGATGAGTATGAATAAATAGGCCATTGACAGAGTAAAGGCTTGTGGCACATTCATAAGGTTGAAAAAATGGACAGACTGGATGGGCCTTGCTGTCCGTATCTGCCATCAACTTCTGTGTTTCTATGTTTCTTCCCTCTCTTGCTGAACAAGTTGGCCAATGTAGCTTTGTCTGAGCAGGCTACCGACTCGTTCAACTGCCACATGTTAGAGCCCAGTCTGGTCTTGTAGGAGCTCCACCACTGTCCCCTCTTGATAGATATGGGGAGATTTAAGCTCAGTCCTGGGTTATATTCTATTTTCCACGTCCCTTAAAGAGCAACTGATGCCATTGGGGGGAACTGGAAAAAGTAATATTTAGACACAATTCAGCTTGTATTTCATACTGTATATCTTCTATTGATCTCTCCTCTCCATTATTACTGAAGAAATTACCACAAAAAATAAATCTTTATCCACTAAAGTTCATCCGCCTCTAAAGCTTGTTCCCTACTTAAATTATAATGTTGTGTTGTGACATCATAATCCAGTGCCATGGGAATAACTGTTGTCACAAGCAGAGTATTATGACATCAGTGTTGGGGGGAAAAAGCAACAAGAGCTGATGAACCCTCAAGGAACTATTGTCCTGTTTTCAAGCCTATCACCTCAATAATAAACAATGGGGATAAGAAATGCAGAGTTAAGAGGAAACATAAGCTGTTTTGTGTCCAAATATTATGTTCCTCAAAATTCTTCTCAAGGTGTTGGTGGCTCTTTAATGGTCTGCCACATTCTGTCCTCTCATATCCACATGTATTTAGGCATGTGCCTTGCTGTGTCCTCCTTACTTGTCTCTCTCTGTTTATAGTCTGCATTTACTATCACAGTTATTGGGTGGCATTACACTGTATCTGTATTGTTCTCCAGTGAAGTTCCCTTATCAAGATCTGCTTTGCATATACAAACAAGTGTACTAATCTGACCTTTATGTTAAAGCTTGCTCACATCTCATAAGCATTATAAAATGTCTTTGTGTTACTACTGTCAGCTTTGTATACTGTATGGCTTATTGGTTGTACTCTTCCGAGCTGTGCCTTAAAATAGGCAACTGCATGCCTAGTGCACCTTTCCCAGTAAACAAAAGCTAAATAAACAAATACAGTGCTGTATGCAGTGAGCCAGACATTCCCTCCATCAAAAATGTTCCCTGGTGTTTCAAATTCCCATTTTTCTGATTCTCTTGAAAACGTTTTCAAAGCTGTTTACTGACACAAGTAGATTCTTAAATATATGGAAGCAGTATTATAATAATGATTTATCCTATTATGTCTAGGGATGTAAGTTTGTCATGGCAGTCATGCATGTCATTGATTCCATGACGTTTGATCTTTATTCAGGACTTCCATGACTTTCACTAGTGTCATCAGAATGTAGCAATGATGACAGTGCCACAACATTTACTACTGTTTACTAATGATTTCATGAACAAACAGTGAGTCATTAAATAAAACCTCATCCATGACAAACTTACATCCCTATTTATGTCATGTCCAGCTAAGAATATACACAGGATGGCAGTGAGGATATTAACTCTCACAACTGCAGCCACTGGCATCAGTCAAGGATCTTTATTGTATATATCTGTCTGTCTTTGGTTACTCTGTTTATTTTATATTAAAGTCCATGTAATTCTGCATATACTTTTCAACTGTTTAAAAAGTTTTCTTGCAAGTTTTATTTTTTTTATTGGGATTCTTCAGTTATTTTTGTCCTGAGCTGACCACCTCTGAAAATTCAACTTTGAAAGCAGATTTGAAGAGCCCTGATGATTTTAATATCAATCTGTAATTTTGCCACCTTTCTCTGTGTCAATGCTAGTTAGGAATGTTTTCGTGTATAAATGGCTGTCATCTTTAGATACTGCAGCTCTGTTATCATTATCTTGACATTCACCATTCTGAAACAGCCGGCAGTCTAAAAGGCTGGTGATGGCATAGGTAGTATAAGGTCTCAAGTCACAACTGCCTTAGCAGTAAAGCGGTCAGCACCTCAAGACAATGGCTAGCCACACAAATGTTTTTTACGTTCGCTTGCGCACATGCGCAAGGAACATTTTGGGAGAGTAGCACAATCTTGAGGTGTGCTCTCCTGCTCAATGCACTGCCCGCTGAGCAGGCGTTGTGGTCCCGTACCTAATGGGGGCGGAGTCTGTATGACAGCGGTGGTCTTGCTTCAAAGAAAATCAGCTCTGTCATACACAGCGCTGAGGTCTCACACTTCCAAAGTTGGCTGCCACGGGCCAGAGCCCACCCCAGCGTGGCAAACGCCCTGGATCCTCTGCTGACGGGGTGCCCAATCCCCGTCGACTCCACGTCCCTCAAATGCCCCCAAAGCTTTGGTGCCATGCTGGGAGGCCACCCCAGCGTGGCAAACGTCCCGCATCTTCTTTTTTTTTTTTTCTCAACCTGAAAAGAAAAAGCGGTCCCACGTAGTCTCCCAGCCCTCCCCAACCCGCAGCCACCCACCGCACCCCGCCTCCCACACCCCTCAACCCCATACTTACTCCGAGCTCAGCATGATGATCATCGCTGGACCGAACACGCCTGCACTCTTCAAAGCCGACCGTGAACTGAGGAAATGCCGATAAGCTGTATAATGGGCTAGATAGGGGTTTTCAACTTTATTGCATATCTCAGGCATTTTTGGAATTGTTGCACCAAATTTTAAACATGGGGTTTTTGGGACCTCCTTTCATGAATGATGTCACTGTCATGGCGTTACCGCCCGCGGATGATTTCGTCACCGCGCAGTCACTGCGCCAAAATCACCCTTCAGGCCTGCATAATGCCATGACAGTGACATCATTATCTATGAGAATGGTCCAAAGCCCATGTTGAAAATCTGGTGCAAAAATTCCTAAAAATAACTGTTTTACGAGCGTGCGTTGCGCAGTTCCTACGCAGGCTCGTAAGTTCGCAAATTTTTAATATTTTCACTCCAGATTTTCAACATTGCCATTTTACCACACCTTCTTATGAGTAGTACAGCTGTCATTTTTCACATCTCACCCAAAACGTATTTCTGTTTACATGTAGCGCATAAATGACGCAGAAGTCGGGTGCGTAATCAATGTATATGGGACACATTAAGAAAATCACAGTGACACTGTTCATGAGCAGAGGTCTTAAAATGGTTATGTTGAAAATTTGTGAAAAATTCTACAAATTGTTTTTATTTAGCGCATGCTATGCGCAGTTCCTACGCGACGCCGTAAGTTTGCAAATTTTCATGATTTTCATCATATTTTCAACATTGCCATTTTACCACACCTCCTCATGAGCAGTACAGCTGTCATTTTTCACATCTTGCCCAAAACTTGTTTCCGCTTCTCATGTAGCGTATGCTACAATGGCACAATGGTAAAGTAACTCAGTAAGGGACACATTAAGAATCACAGTGACACTGATCATGAGCAGAGGTCTTAAATGGCTGTGTTGAAAATTTGGTGAAAAAATTCCTAAAATGACTGTTTTATTTAGTGTTCATTGCGCAGTTCCTATGCGTCAGAAGTTTGTAGAATTTTCAATATTTTCACCCACATTTCAACATTGCCATTTTACCACACCTCCTTATGAGCAGTGCAGCTGTCATTTTTCACATCTTGCCCAAAATGTGTTTCCGCCCATGTAGCGCACAATGGCACAGTCGCTGTGCGAACTCAGTGTATGGGACACATTAAGAAAATTACAGTGACACTGTTCATTAGCAGAGGTTTTAAAATGCCAATGTTGAAAATTTGGTGAAAGAATTCCTCACAATGACTGTTTTATGAGTGTACAGTTCCCTAGCATGCTCGTAGGTTTGCAAATTTGCAATATTTCCACTCCAGATTTTCAACATTGCCATTTTAGCACACCTCCTTATGAGACGTGCAGCTGTCATTTTTCACATCCTGCCCAAAACGTGTTTCCGCCTATGTAGCACACAATGGGGGTAACAAAAAGGTCATGCTGAAAATTTATTGTGCAAATACCAGCAATCGCACAGGGTATTAGGGTAAAGCACCATACGTGCCAAACACCACTGCAAATACCTGCAAGCGAACGTTCCGCATTGACAAATGCTTGTTTCTTGCCGTATCGTAATCAGATTCCCAATACTAACAGCAACAGCAAGGAAATATCTCAGGCTCACATAAAATATGCAGCATTTATAATGCAAAAGCATAAGTAATGTGGTCACATTGCAGTTTTACTTAAACTGAGCATTCAAACAATGCACCGACATCCAGACCCAAACCGAGAACTACTGTGAACCTGAGACATTTCCTTACTGTTGCCGTTAGTGTTGGGAATTTGATTTTGATATGGCAGAACAAAAGATTTGTGTGCATAGCCGTTGTCTTGAGGTGCTGACCTCTTTGCCACGAAGGTGATTGTGACTTGAGACCTCATTTGTTTGAGGCTGAGAAACTTGCTATACATGCAGCACATTTAGAGTTGTTATTTCTTTAAGGTGGGGAGGGTGCTACAATAATGAGTCCTGTGCTGCCAAGGAACTGCATGGTATCAGTACAGAGTCGAATAAGTCCGCTCTATATATGCTAGTTGTCTACCAGTCAAAAGCTGTGTAAAAAATATGCTGTGCCAGGAAAACTGAAGGAATTGTGGAGTAGGGTGAGTCGCGAGCTTGCAGAAGCAAGCGCGAGCGGTGGACGTGCAGTGATCGTTGCGAGACGTACTTGAAGTCTCGTGAGCTGTGCCTGGCCAGTGAGGAAGTGTGTAGGATGAAAGGAGCGTGAGGGAGCAGGAAGTAGAATAGCGAGAAGGTATGGACGCGGGACCGTCTGGATGCCATAAAAAAACATTATAGCATCTCCATTTTGTAGTCCCAAGTAAGCGCTGCTTTGTATTTGTGGAGCAGAGGTATTTCTGAGAATGGGCGCCAACTGACGACAGCCTGATAGTGGCGAAGTGCAGGTAGGGAGAGGTGCAGAGAGGAACTTGGGTCATTGTAATGAGCGTTTACGAGGTATGCACCAGTAGCATCTGGGACCGCTACGTGAGGGGTGCCCAGAGCGCTGTGCTCGTTGCAGCTAAGAGAAGATTACTCTTGGAGTAGCGTAGAGGAAGTGCAGCATCTGTTACCGCAAGGTAGGGGTATTCAGAGCCCTGAGTATGTAAAGAGTGCTGCATTGAGAGAGATTTTGCCTTTTGTAGGTCAGCATCTGGAACCGCTAATTTAGGGGTGTCCAGAGCACTGCAGGGCACTATGAGTAGTAGTCAAGCTGATGTCGTATTCAGACTGCTAGTGACGTTGATAATGTCAACATTTGTCAATGCTGTGTTGTGAATGTGGGTAACCTAATGTAAAATTGTCCGCCTGTTTGTAGCACGCTGAGTGTAATGAGCTTGTAAAGGAGAAGTTTGTGGTAGTAGAGAAAATAGCTTTGCACATAATATCCTTAGCTAGTTAACTGCTAAACTGCTAGAAATACTGACTATCGTACCGACGTACCAAATAGGAGCAGAACTAGCTGTGCTGTCTGTATAAATACTGAATGCAATAGGCACAATAATGAACAAAGAAACTGCCGTCCTACCTTAGAATGAGTTGTTTAAATCTTCTGTGGTCTGGAGCTCTGGAGTAGTGCGACAACCTTTGTAGATGCACAATTTGAACTGATTACAAGTGACCAGAGACACTCAGAGGGGACGTTCTCAAATCCAGTCACATGTGCATCAAGACAACCTATCAGGTGTACACAACCCATGATGTCGGGTAGGTGGAGTGCCTCAGAGACCATCCCCCCACAATCACCTTTACCAGGTGAGTAAACTACCAATACTGCAGAGAGCAAACTAGAACTCATTTGAGGATCTGGGAACCCGGTAAGACATAATACTGTTGGGGACTTGTTAGGAAGGTAAGCTACGCTTTCTACAGAAAGTTTAATTTTTTCTTATTGGCATTAAGAAGAGAATTGCTGGATTCCATTAAAGTGTAGTAATTTTATAACCAGAGGGAGTGAAATACAACTGAAGTTGCTTGATTCCTGTGGTTGAGACCTAGGATTTGGAAGGATATTTGTGCAACATTTTAGAAGTGTCCTGCTAGCTGAGGAGTGAGTTCATTTTTATCCCTGGACCCAGTAGAGCGGTTTGTGTAGGAGCAGTGGTCTAGTAAATTGTGGTGTTCGTTGAATTACTATAAAGGGCAGTACTCACCAGGGTGGTGGAGCAGTGGTGGATTTGATTGTTTCTAACAGTCACCAGTGCTTGTGGCATTTCCTTTATAGCCAAGGTTCTGACATCACTTCCTCAACAGGTCTTGGGGCAGAACTGTCATATTCTTAATAACCCAGCAAAGTGCATAAAGGGTAAGTACACATGAAAAAAAAAAAAAAGATAATTTATATATTACTCATTGTATATTATAAGGGAGAGGGACATGTGGGGAGTGGTGCAATGCACTTGCTGTGGGGCAGCAGTTTTCCGGGAGACATTCTGGAACTGGCGTTGCTGCCCTATTTGCAGGCAACTGTCAACTCTGAGGGAGAAGGTTGCCCACCTCCAGGCTGAACTGGCAAGGACTAAGGAGGCCTTCCCCACCCAAAAAGCACCAGTGCCACAACCACTGCCTCAGAGGTTGCCAAGAGTGAAGAGCAGTTGGACCACAGTGGGTTCTGGGAGGGTGAGTGTGGTGGAACAGAGGTGTTGCCCTCTTGTTGTACCGCTACACAAATCATATGTCAGTCTGGCAAATCAAGGTTCCTATATGATGACACTCTCAGTGGAGACCAAGAAGAATGCTGGGGACATCCACAGGGGAGACCCACAAAAGGGTGGCAAGGGACACCACAGGGGAACGAAATGACATAGGGGACTCAGTTGTTAGGGGTATAGAACTGGGGAAGGCAGAGGAGAGGGAATTAAGGTGCCTGCCTGGTGCCATGGCTTGGAGGGACAGGAAGCGAATCCTCAGGATTGCAGAAGCAGCATCACAGGAGAGGGAACTAGATATCATTGTCCACCTTGGGACAAATGACCTAGCTAGGCATGAGATCAGTACAGTGCAGGATGAATTTATGGAGTTGGGGAGGGGCCTCAGACAGGTAGCAAGCACGGTAACCTTCTCAGAGGTGCTGCCAGTCTATGGCAGGGGTGAGGCTAGGGTACTGCGCACCATGCAGTTTAATGAATGGGTGCAAAATTGGTGCAGAGCACACAGCTTTGGCTTCACTGGGGACTGGGGGTCCACCTGGAGAGATGAAGGTCTATACTGGCACGATGGTCTGCATCTGTCCATGAAGGGAACCAAGCTCCTAGGTGACAGGTTTAAAGGCTTCCTTGGCAAGCTTTTAAACTAGCCAAGGGGGGAGGCGCTGATAGGAAGCAGGAAAGTTCAAGCCTCCCCCCACAAAACATGGCAGGTAGTAAGGTAAACACTAAGGTACAGAGATTGAGAGGGGGCAGGACATGGGTAAATGGAAAAACTGACAAGGGCAATAAGAGCAGGGATGTGGTCAAAAAGGATAAAGCCAACATTAAATGGAGGGCAATGAGTACCAATGCCCGTAGTCTGGGAAACAAGCTTCCTGAGCTAGTAGCCTTGATGGAAGAGGAACACTTGGATATTGTGGCAGTCACAGAAACATGGTACATGGAGAACCATGACTGGGATGTCAACATACCAGGGTACACAATCTTCAGAAGGGACAGGGAGGGTAAAAGAGGAGAAGGGGTAGCTCTCTACATAAGGGAAGGGATCAAAGCTACAGAACTAAAAAGTAAAGAGGGAGGACAAGAGGCAGTCTGGGTCACATTGGAGACAGGGAATGGCATCACAATGCGCAGAGGGGTTGTATACAGACCCCCGTCTCAAGGGGAGGAAATGGACAAGAAAATGATAGAGGACATTCTCAAAATGGCTGAAAAAGGGGAGTTACTGTTGATGGGGGACCTGAATATGCCAGATGTTAACTGGTCTACATGGACTGCAGCCACATCGAAGAGCAGGGTCATTCTCGATGCCCTACAGGGGGCATGCCTTAGACAGCTAGTGGTGGAACCCACTCAGGAAGGAGCAGTATTAGACCTGGTACTCTCAAATGGAGAGAGGATCACAAATTGAGAAGTCAGTAGACATCTGGGAACAGGTGACCACTGCACAGTGTGCTTCACAATAAACACAACCATGGAGACAAGCCATACAAATACAAGGATACTGGACTTTAGAAGGGCTGACTTTGGCATAATGGGTGAATACCTGAGGAATGCATTAGCAAATGGCCAGAAAGGAGGGGTGGAAGAACAATGGAGAAAAATCAAAACTGCCATCATAGAGGCAACAAGCCTTTGTGTGAAACAAATAAAGAAAACAAAGCAGAACAAAAAACCACTATAACTCAAAAGAGGTGTCAGGGAAGGTTAAGGAGAAAAAGGCTGCATTCAAAAAGTATCAGGAATCACAGAAGGAGCACGACAGGGAACTGAATCAATTAAAGCAGAAAGAAGTGGGGAAGGCAGTCAGAAAAGCAAAGGCACAAACCAAGGAAAAGATAGCCAACTCAGTTAAGAAGGGGGATAAAACCTTTTATAGGTACATTAGGGAGCATAGAAAGGTTAAGGGAGGGATAGTGAAGATTAGTAAAGGAGAGGGGAGGTGGGCAGAGGGAGACAGTGAAAAGGCAGAGATACTGAATGAATACTTTTGCTCAGTAGTCACAAAAGAAGAAGAGGAGGAGTTACCTAAACCAAACAATAGAAGCACTCTGGGTAGTGGGGTTGACACCAGTCCATTTACAGAAGAAAGAGTCCTGAAAGAACTCCTAAAACTCAAGGTGGACAAAGCAATGGGGCCTGATGGGATTCACCCCAGAACTAAGGGAGGACCTAGTGACACCATTGACACCACTGACAACACTTTTTAACAAATCATGGGAGGATAGGGTGGTACCTGAGGACTGGAGGAGGGAAGATGTGATTCCCCTTCACAAAAGTGGGAGCAAGGTAAAAGCAGGAAACTACAGACCTGTTAGTTTGACCTCAGTGTGGGGAAAATGATGGAATCACTTCTGAAAGAAAGAATTGTACAGTACCTAGAGGCCAGCGGGGCACAGGACCCAAAGCAGCATGGATTCAGAACAGGAAGGTCATGTCAGATGAATCTAATTGATTTCTTTGACTGGGTGACCAAAGTAATAGACCAGGGAGGGGCTGTGGATATGCACTACCTAGACTTTAGCAAGGCATTTGACATGGTCCCGCACAAAAGATTAATAATCAAGTTAGCCAGCCTGGGAGTGGGTCCCAGGGTGGTTGCCTGGGTAGCAAACTGGCTGCACAACAAGACACAGAAGGTATAGTGAATGGAACACATTCCAAAGAAAGGGGGGTTACTAGTGGAGTACCTCAGGGCTCAGTATTGGGTCCAGTCCTCTTTAACATCTTTATAGGTGACATTGCAGAGTGTCTGGAAGGATTGATATGCATCTTTGCAGATGACACAAAGATCTGTAACAGAGTTGAGAAGGGACTTGGCAAGGTTGGAGGAATGGTCAGACATATGGTAACTTAGATTCAATGCAAAGAAGTGCAAAGTAATGCACCTGGGAAATAAAAACCCAGGAGAAGAGTACACAATAGCAGGGGAGGTACTAACAACAACAATAATGGAAAGGGACCTGAGGGTAGTCATATCAGATGACCTAAAGGTGGGTAAGCAATGTGATAAGTTGGTAAGTAGAGCCAGGGGGATACTGGGATGCATAGGGAGGGGCATCACAAGTAGAACAAGCATTTGTCAATGCCAAATGTTGATTGCGTTGGTGTGTTGAGCTCACTCAGTGCCCCTCTGTTACTCGCTCAGTTTGTTTCTCCCAGTACTGCAGGCTGCTCTTTTGTACTGGGCTCCTGCCTGCGTTGGCACCCTGTTCTGCCCACTAAGAAATCCGCAGCTGTCCCGACAGAGCTCCACTGAGGTGGCTCAATCCCCCTCTCTCATTCGCTCATTCTGTTTCTCCTGGCACTGCAGGCTGCCCTTTTGTACTGGGCTCCTGCCTCTGTTGGTGGCTTTTTCTGCCCACAAAGAAATCTGCAGCAGTCCCGTCACAGGTCTGCTGAGCCTGCTGACTCCCCCTCTCTCACTCACTCATTCCATTGCTGCCAGCTGGCCTTTGGTACTGGGCTCCTTCCTGCATTGCCACCTTTTTCTGCCAACAAAGAAATCCACAGCAGTCATGATAGAGCTCCATTGAGCTCGCTCACTCTCCCTCTGTCACTCACTCATTGTGTTTCTCCTGGCGCTGCAGGCTGCCCTTTTGTACTGGGCTCCTGCCTCTGTTGGCACCTTTTTCTGCCCACAAAGAAATCTGAAGCAGTCCTGACAAAGCTCCGTTGAGCTCGCTCACTCCCCTTCTCTCACTGGCTCATTCCGTTTCTGCCAGTGCTGCAGGCTGCCCTTTTCAGTTGGGCTCCTGCCTGCACTGCCACCTTCTTCTGCCCACAAAGAAATTTGCAGCAGTTACAATAGAGCTCGCTCACTCCTCCCTCTTTCACTGGCTCATTCTGGTTTTCCCGCCACTGCAGGTTGTCCTTTTGTACTGGGCCCCTGCGTGCATTGCTGCCTTTTTCTGCTCACAAACAAATCTGCAGCAGTCCCAACAGACCTCTGTTGAGCTCACTCCCTCCCCTCCCTCACTCGCTCATTCTGTGTCTCCTGCCGCTGCAGGCTGCCCTTTTGTTCTGGGCTACTGCCTGCATTGGCAGCTTGTTGTGGCCAGAAAGAAATCTGAATCAGTCCTGACACAGCTCCATTGAGCTCTCTCACTCCTCCTCTCTCACTCACTCACTCATTTCGTTTCTGCCGGCGCTGCAAGCTGGCCTTTTGCACTGGGCTCCTGCCTGCATTGCTGCATTTTCTGCCCACAAGTAAATCCACAGCAGTCACAATACAGCTTCGTTGAGCTTGCTCACTACCTCTCTGTCACTCACTTATTTGATTTCTCTTGGCGCTGCAGGCTGCGCTTGTGTACGGGGTTCCTGGAAGCGTTGGCACCTTTGTCTGTCCACAAACAAATCTGCAGCTGACCCGACAGAGCTCCGTTGAGGTTGCTCAGTCTCCCTCTATCACGCACTCATTCAGTTTGTCCTGGTGCTGCAAGCGGCCCTTTTGTGCGGGTTTCCTGCCTGCATTGACACCTTTTTCTGCCCACAAAGAAATCCACAGCAGTCCTGACAGTGCTCCGGTGAGTTCGCTCACTCCCCCTCCCTCACTCGCTCTCTCGTTCTGTTTCTCCCAGTGCTGCAGGCTGCCCTTTTATACTGGGCTCTTGATTTGGGGCCTTTTTCTGCCCACAGACAAATCTGCAGCAGTCCCGAAACAGCTCAGTTGAGCTCGGTCACTCTCCCCTCTCACTCATTCAATCTTAATCTGTCCCAAACACTGATTTCCCACAGTGACCGTGCTATTCTCCGTCAGGAGTGCAAAAACATATTTTAGCCAGGATGTGAAAAATTACAGCTGTACTGTTCATAAGGAGATGTGAAAAAATGCCACTGTTGAAAATGTGGCGTGAAAATATTACAAATTTGTGAAGTTACAAGGGTGCGTGGAAACAGTTCAATGCACGCTTCTAACACGGTCACGTTATGGAGTTTTGTCACTAAATTTTCAACATAAGGATTTTAGGACTTCTGATCATGAACAGTGCCACTGTTGTTTTCTGAATCTGTCCCGGACAGTGATTTCCCACAGTGACCGTGTTATTCTGTCCTGCAACTGTGAAACCACATTTCAGTCAGGATGTGAAAAATGACAGCTGTACTGCTCATAAGGAGGTGTGGAAAAATGCCACTGTTGAAAATCTGGCATGACAATATTACAAATCTGTGAAATTACAAGGACGTGTGGAAAGTGTGCAACGCACACTTCTAACACAGTCATTTGATGGGCTATCATCACCAAATTTTCAACATAGGCATTTCAGGACTTCTGCTCATGAACAGTATCACTGTCATTTTCTTAACCTGTCCCGGGACAGTGATTTCCCACAGCGACCACTCTGTTCTGCGCTGGAAGTGCAAAAACACATTTCGGCCAGGATGGGAAAAATAACAGCTGCACTGTTCATAAGTAGGTGTGGGAAAATGGCAATGCTGAAAATCTGGAGTGAAAATATTATAAATTCGCGAAGTTACGAGCGTGCGTGCAAACTGCGCAATGCACTCTCGTAACACAGTCATTTTATGGAGTATCCTTACCAAATTTTCAACATAGCCATTTTAGGACCTCTACTCATTAACAGTGTCACTGTCATTTTCATAATCTGTCCCAAACACTGATTTCCCCACAGCGACCGTGCTATTCTGCACCAGAAGTGCGAAAACACATTTCCACCAGGATGTGAACAATGATAGCTATACTGCTCACAAGGAGGTGTGAAGAAATGCCAATGTTGAAAATCTGGCATGAAAATATAGCAAATTCACAAAGTTACGAGTGTGCGTAGCAACTGCGTAGCGCACGTTCATAAAACAGTCATTTTTTTTTCCCCATCACACTTGCAACATAGGCTTTTTGAGAGCCCACCTCATGAACAATGGCACTTTCATTTCATTAATCAGCCTCCGAAATGTGATTCTGCGCAGTGACTGCGAAATCCCCTTTCGGGGCTGATTAACGCCATGGCAGTTCAAGAATTCATGAGGAGGGGTCCCAAACCCCCATGTTGAAAATTTGGTGCCAAAATTCCAAAAAATGACTGAGATATGCATTAAAGTTGACAAAACCCTATTTATTTCATTATACAGCTTACTGGCATTTCCTCAGTTTGCAGTCGACTTTGAAGAGTGCAGACGGGTTCCCGGTCTACCGAAGGTCATCATCCCGAGCTCAGAGAATGCGTGTATGGGGTGAGGGGTGTGGGGAGGCAGAGTGCACAGTGGGTGGGCACGGGTTGAGGGAGGGGCCAGAGCCATCTCTGAGGGACAGTTTCCTTTTTGTCAGGGTAAAAACATGTTATGGGCAGTTTTTTTCCCACAGGAGCATGTGGCACACTGGGTGGGCTGCCAGCGAGCCAAAGGACTCTTTCTTTGGGGGGGCCAGCCATAGCCGATGGGGGATTGGGCACCCCCGCTGGCAGACAATGAAAGCAGGGGGGATTACAGAATGCCGATGGGGAGTGGGCTCCCCCGTCACCAAATCAACAGTGTGGGCACTGAAGCTGATGGGGATTGGGGCCCCCGTTGACAAATAAACACAGTGGGGGGGTTATATTGTTTCTGAACATGGTGGCAAGCCACCGGCATGTTCATAAACAATATCAGGGTTTGGAAGTTCCACCCTGCAATGACGGGTCGCTCCCTCATTGCAGCGGATGGCTGACACTGCAATGACAAGGCGGCCCTTGACTGCAGCAGCAAAATTGTCAGAAGTTGGTGGCAAGGTTCAAAACCTGTGTCACCAGCAGCATGCTATGGCATTGGGGGAAGTGGGACAAGCCTTTGCAGGCTGTGGGGGCATTGGCCACAACAGTGCCGCGCCTACACATCCTGCTTCTGAGCAAGCTGTCCCAATATGTTTCTTGCGCTGCACGTAATCAACATAAAAAGGGAAGTGGTTATCCCTCTGTACAGACAGTTGGTGAGACCCCATCT
The DNA here is from genome assembly GCA_016271365.2 of Neoceratodus forsteri. Taxonomy (NCBI): domain Eukaryota; kingdom Metazoa; phylum Chordata; order Ceratodontiformes; family Ceratodontidae; genus Neoceratodus; species Neoceratodus forsteri. The sequence goes on along the minus strand of CM028130.1, from coordinate 509,848,583 downwards.
GGAGTACTGCATGTAGTTTTGGAGACCTCATCTATGCAAGGACGTAGACAGGATGGAAGCAGTCCAGAGGAGGGCAACTAAAATGGTGCAGGGTCTGCAACAGAAACCATATGAAGAGAGACAGAGAGCTTACTATGTCTACCCTTGATGAAAGGAGGGACAGGGAGGACATGATAGAAACTTTCAAGTACCTCAAGGGACTCAACAAAGTCCAGGAGGGTAGCATCTTTCAGAAAAAGAAATGTGTAAGAACAAGGGGCACAATTTAAAGATAGAGGGGGGACGGCTCAGGGGTAATGTGAGGAATTTTTTTTTCATGGAGAGAGTGGTGGACGCATGGAACCGCCTTCCTGGAGAGGTTGTGGGGTCTAAAATGGGGGGGGAATTCAAACATGCATAGGATAGACATAAGGCAATTACATTGGGGGGTTGCAGGAAGCAGGCTGTTGGTTAACTAGAATCTGCAGCTTATCTAATAGGTAGGGAAATGGGCAGACTGGGTGGGCCAAGTGGTCCTTATCTGTCATCAAAGTCTATGTTTCTATGTTTCATACTACCTATGACGTCACCAGCCTTGTAGACTGCTGGCTGTTTCAGAACGGTGAGAATGTCAAAGTAATAATAACAGAGCTGCAGTATCTAAAGATGACAGCCATTTATACAAGAAAACATTTCTACTAGCATTGACACAGGGTAAGGTGGCAAAATTACAAATTGGTATGAATATCATCAGGGCTCTTTAACCAAAAGAAGCATAGCAACCCCTATATATCTTTCTTTTTCTATATTAACAACCATCATCTACATCTATTAAAAAGTTTTATGAGAATGACATAGGCTTAAAACGTTTTCTGCATAGAAACATACAAATATTTCCCCCAATTTTTGTGAATGTTTAACAGGGTGTCATGGTATTGGTAATTTACTTTTTATTTTTGCATTTGTGAAAAAATGAAGCAAGCATCGTGGCAAATGATGTATCCTTCTTTTATTTTTTCTTTCACGCTAATGTTGGCACCTAAACCCTGATGTTATAGCTATTTAAAACAACCTGACCCCATACAGAATTTTTCCATAAAGAGGGATTAAGCCTCACCATATAACTGGGCTGGCAGTATAGCTTAGAGTAACAGTGAGCTATGAATGAACGCTGTACATCTAGCACATGGATCTGGGTTTGATTCCCAAAACTTCTACTTGCACACTGTGTGACTCTAAGCAAGTTGCTTAACCTCCCTCATAATTCTGTGTCTCCCCTGACAAAAGGCACTTATACCTAGTGGGCCTTACCCAGTTACAAAAGAATAAAAAAAATCTTAAAAACAAGCATGGTAACCCATATTGTTTGTTATAGATTTTAATGTTGATATGGTCATCATGTACTAGGTACTATACAATAGGAGTGAAGTGATAGAGTATCACATAAAAATCCCTATCACATCCACAGTGTGCGAACCATATCATGACGTGTACATCATGAAGATATCAACCACAGTGTACACGTGGTCACCAGTTATCAACACAGTATACACATCACTTCCCCGCTCCTCACACTGCTAGACCAAAAAATAACAATTTAACTAACAAAAACCAGAGCCCTGTTGTATAAAATGGACATGCAGTGTCCCATTGTGTGATACCTATGTATCAGAACTCATGGACAGTGACCTCAGAAACCTCACTCGTGGCTATGCTACGCTCCATCACTCATGAACAGAGGTCACTGTCCACTCGTTGTGATACAAATGGTATCAAACACCAGGCCATCGCATATCCCCTTAAAAAATTATGAATTTGATATGGGGTTGCTGAAACACCAGAGAACATCCTTAAATCTAGACTTCAGCCGAACTGAGGTGCTGTTCTGCAGTGGTTTCACTCAAACCAGCTGGTCCAGAATGCACAGAAACCTAAAGCTATGAGTTTAGTTCCAAACCAAAACTGGTATCCTTCACTTCTAATCCCTCCTTAAGAACCTATGATGGCAGATTTCCTCTGGACTACGTCACACCTTTTAAGTACTAAGGGTGTGATTACACCAGTCCCTTGACTTCTCTATATCATAGAAACATTTACATTGCCTATAGGTAAAGACCAAGGGTCCATCCAGTCAGCCACATTGACTTCCAATCCAATCCAATCCAACTTTATTTATATAGCGCCTTTCAAATCCAAGGCACTGTACATAAAACATATACAGAATAATAAAATTTCCATACATTAAAATATATTGGCCATGTCTAAGTAAAAGCTAAATTGAATAAATATGTTTATAAACCAACTTCATTTCCTTAGATCTTCTCCCCAAGCTTGGTGATTTGCCTAGAGACAGATCTTATCTCCCTGCTGCTATCAGACATGAAATAGTTCAGAAAATGAACCTCTCCGACTTCAGCTGTGGTCTATGGAATAGCCCCAAAGTCCACACTAGCCAGATTGGCCCCTTTCTACAATGCTTTTTGCTTTGTCCTGAACAGCCCCACCCACCACTGTGACCTCTGCTCCTCTCTGGGGTGGCCAGTGGCATATCTTTGGGGACAACACTCTTCTTTACTGATCTTACAACCCTCCCTGACTACCTCTTATCCCTTCACAAGGCTGTCCCTCCCTTAGCCTACCTCCTCTATCACCTCTAACCTTCACTCCACCCATACTCCTAGATATCATCTGTCAGTTCGATATGCCATGTTCTCTTGGAGTCTGGAACTCCCTCCCTTCCTCCAGTTTCCACCTTAGCTTAGTCCCTACAGAGGCAGACACAGGAGCTATTCTGTCCCGTCTGTGACTGCATCTCCAGTTGGCAGCTCATCAGGGGTCTGGCTAATTGTACCTCAGCACACTGACTCATGCCCACCTGTGTACTTATTTTCTCCCCGTACCATTTCACTTGTCACTGGGGAAGTATGTAAGGGTCTCCTCTAGGCGAATAATTCTGAACAGTTTTGTAAATATGCTCATTACCCTCTTATTGTATTATATTATATATCTGTACCATACTGGTTTCATTTCTATTTTAAGTCCTGCATCATTTTATGCAGCTTATGTAATGTATGCAGCTAAGGGAGATGGGGTGGGGGAGAAAGAAAGGGGATGGAGGGTGGTATCTTTAAATGCTAGAAGCCTGGTGAATAAAAATGCAGAACTACAGGCTCTCATGAGGAGGGAAAAAGAGGGGTGGACATGGCAGCCATCACCGAGACATGGGCCACCCAACACCATGATTGGAACCTGGCAGTTCCAGGTTACAGACTATTCCACATGGATATTGTTAAGAGGAAAGCAGGGGGGTAGCGCTCTATATGAGGGAGGGTGTGAAGTGTGTTAGGGAAGAGGGGTAGGAGGGGGAGGAGTGAGATACAGAGGCTCTATGGATGTAAATCTAAGATCCAAAAATTAGGACACTATGGTTGGGGGTGGTGTACATGCCTCCCTCCCAATTGGAAGAGACAGATAGGGTATTGGTGAAATAGATCTGGAGGAGCTGTGGGAAGGGTGGGGCTGGTGGTAGTAATTGACTTCAGCCCACCGGGAGTGGAGTTGGGGACACCTGCTGCCATGTGTAGAAGGGAACAGATATTGCTAGATGCCTTCCAGGATAACTTCCTGATGCATTTGGTCAGGAAACCAATTAGGGAAGGGAATACCCTTGTCCTCATACCGTCTTACAGGCAGTGGGTGAGGGATCTGAGGGTGGAGGAACCAGAGGCAGGGAGTGATCACTGGACAGCATGGTTCAAGTTGCAGCTGGTCAGGGAAAGGGGGGCATCTGGCACAAAGGTGTTAGACTTTAGAAAGGCTGACTTCAAAGAGATGGGTAAAGTGGTGCAAGGGTTCCTGGACAGAATTCAGCCTAATGTGGACACTAATCAGTGGTGGGAACTCAAAGCTAGGGACAGTGGAGGCAACATATTCCTGCAGCAAGGTCCAAAGTAAAAAGGCTAGGGCGAAGAAACATAGCTGGATGAGCAAGAGTGTCATAGACAAGGTGAGGAGGAAAAGAGTAGCCTATAGGAGATACAGGAGAATTGGGAGGGGAGGGCAGGGAGGAGTACCTGAAGGAAGCAAAAGAAATGGCGAGGGAAGTAAGGGCAGCAAATGCATCAAGGGAGCTCCGGCTGGCAAAGGGAATTAAAGAGGAGGAAAACACTTTTTCAGGTGCATCAGGGAGAAAAGAGGCTGTAAGGACCAAATAGTAAGGATTACAGAGGTGGTAGTCTGGGTAAAACATTGCCTGGACGACAGGACACAGAAAGTAATAGTAAACAGAGTCCACTCTGAAGAAAGGGGGTTACTAGTGGGGTACCGCAAGGTTCAATACTGGGTCCAGTCCTTTTTAATGTCTTTATACGTGACATTGCAAAGGGACTGGAAGGAAAAGTATGCATCTTTGCACATGATACAAAGATCTGCAACAGGGTTGATACACAAGGGGGTGTGGAAAGGAAGAGAAGGGAATTGGTAAGGTTGGAGGAATGGTCAGAAGTATGGCAGCTTGGATTCAATGCAATGAAGTGCAAAATAATGCACCTGGGAAACCAAAAAACCCAGAGGAAGAGTACACAGTGGGGGAGGGGGGTAGTAACAAAAACAACAAGCATTTTTCAATGCCGAATGTTGATTGCGCTGGTGTGTTAAACTCGCTCACTGCCCCTCTGTCAGTCGCTCAGTCTGTTTCTCCCACTGCTGCAGGCTGCTCTTTTGTACTGGGCTCCTGCCTCTGTTGGTGGCTTTTTCTGCCCACAAAGAAATGTGCAGCAGTCCCGACACAGGTCTGTTGAGCCTGCTGACTCCTCCTCTCTCACTCACTCATTCCGTTTCTGCCGGCTGGCCTTTGGTACTGGGCTCATGTCTGCATTACCGCCTTTTTCTGCCAACAAAGAAATCCGCAGCAGTCACGATAGAGCTCCAGTTACTTTGCTCACTCCCCCTCTGTTACCCATTCATTGTGTTTTTTCTGGCACTGCAGGCTGCCCTTTTGTACTGGGCTCTTGCCTGTGTTGGCACCTTTTTCTGCCCACAAAGAAATCCACAGCTGTCCTGACAGAGCTCCGTTGAGGTCGCTTACTCCCTCTGTGTCACTCACTCATTCTGTTTCTCCTGGCACTGCAGGCTGCCCTTTTGTACTGGGCTCCTGCCTCTGTTGGTGCCTTTTTCTGCCCACAAAGAAATCTGCAGCAGTCCTGACAAAGCTCCGTTGAGCTCACTCACTCCCCTTCTCTCACTTGCTCATTCCGTTTCTGCCAGTGCTGCAGGCTGCCCTTTTTCTATTGGGCTCCTGCCTGTGTTGCCGCCTTCTTCTGCCCACAAAGAAATCTGCAGCAATTACAAAAGAGCTCTGTTGAGCTTGCTCACTCCCTCTCTCTCACTTGCTCATTCTGGTTTTCCTGCCACTGCAGGCTGCCCTTTTGTACTGTGCTCCTGTGTGCATTGCTGTCTTTTTCTGCCCACAAACAAATCTGCAGCAGTTCCAACAGACCTCTGTTGAGCTCATTCACTCCCCCTCCCTCACTTGCTCATTCTGTGTCTCCTACCGCTGCAGGCTGCCCTTTTGTACTGGGCTCCTGCCTGCATTGGCGGCTTGTTCTGGCCAGAAAGAAATCTGAAGCAGTCCCAACACAGCTCCATTGAACTCTCTCACTCCCTCCCCTCACTCACTCATTCCATTTCTGCCGGCACTGCAAGCTGGCCTTTTGTACTGAGCTTCTGCCTTTGTTGCTGCATTTTCTGCCCACAAATATATCTGCAGCAGTCACAATACAGCTCCATTGAGCCCGCTCACTACCGCTCTGTCACTCACTCATTCTGTTTCTCTTGGTGCTGCAGGCTGCGCTTGTGTACGGGGCTCCTGGCTGCATTGGCACCTTTGTCTGTCCACAAAGAAATCTGCAGCTGTCCTGACAGAGCTCTGTTGAGGTTGCTCAGTCTAACTCTATCACACGCTCATTCTGTTTGTCCTGGCGCTGCAAGCGGCCCTTTTGTATGGGGCTTCTGCCTGCATTGACACCTTTTTCTGCCCATAAAAAAATCCGCAGCAGTCCTGACAGTGCTCCGGTGAGTTTGCTCACCCCCCTCACTCACTCTCTTGTTCTGTTTCTCCCAGTGCTGCAGGCTGTCCTTTTGTACTGGGCTCTTGTGTTGGGGCCTTTTTCTGCCCACAGACAAATCCGCAGCAGTCCCGACACAGCTCAGTTGAGCTAGGTCACTCCTCCCTCTCACTCATTCAATCTTAATCTGTCCCACACACTGATTTCTGAACAGTGCCACTGTCATTTTCTTAATCTGTCCTGGACAGTGATTTCCCACAGTGACCACCAGGATGTGAAAAATGACAGCTGTACTGTTCATAAGGAGGTGTGGAAAAATGCCACTGTTGAAAATCTGGCATGACAATATTACAAATCCGTGAAGTTACAAGGATGTGTGGAAAGTGTGCAATGCATACTTCTAACACAGTCATTTGATGGGCTATCATCACCAGATTTTCAATATAGGCATTTTAGAACCTCTGCTCATGAACAGTATCACTGTCATTTTCTTAATCTGTCCCGGACAGTGATTTCTTACAGCGACCGCTCTATTCTGTGCCGGAAGTGAAAAAACACATTTTGGCCAGGATGGGAAAAATGACAGCTACAATGTTCATAAGTAGGTGTGGGAAAATGGCAATGCTGAAAATCTGGAGTGAAAATATTATAAATTTGCAAAGTTATGAGTGTGCGTGCAAACTGCGCAGCGCACGCTCATAACACAGTCATTTTATGGAGTATCTTTACCAGATTTTCAACATAACCATTTTAGGACCTCTACTCATGAACAGTTTCACTGTCATTTTCTTAATCTGTCCCGAACACTGATTTCCCACAGCGACCATGCTATTCTGCGCCAGAACTGCGAAAACACATTTCTGTAAGGATGTGAACAATGGCAGCTATACAGCTCACAAGGAGGTGTGAAAAAATGGCAATGTTGAAAATCTGGCATGAAAATATTGCAAATTCACGAAGTTACGAGCGTGCATAGCAACTGCGTAGCGCACGCTTGTAAAACAGTCATTTTTTGTTTTTTTCCCACCACATTTGCAACATAGGCTTTTTGAGAGCCCACCTCATGAACAATGGCACTGTCATTTCATTAATCAGCCCAAAAAAATGATTCCACTCAGTGACCACAAAATCACCTCTCGGGGCAGATTAACGTAATGACAGTTCGAGAATTCACCAGGAGGGGTCCCAAAACACCCATGTTGAAAATTTGGTGCCAAAATTCCAAAAAATGACTGAGATATGCATTAAAGTTGACAAAACCCTATTTACTCCACTATACAGCTTACTGGCAATTCCTCAGTTTGCAGTCGGCTTTGAAGAGTGCAGAGGTATTCCTGGTCCACCGAAGATCGTCGTGCTGAGCTCCGGAGGTAAGTATGGGGTGAGGGGGGTGTGGGGAGGCAGGATGCACAGTGGGTGGGCGTGAGTTGCGGGAGGGGAGCCAGGGTGACCTCCAAGGGACAGTTTCCTTTTTGTGAGGGTAAAAAAACAAAAAAACATGTTGAGGGACAGTTTTTTTTCACAGGGGCATGTGGCACGCTGGGGTGGGCTCCCAGTGTGCCAAAGGACTCTTTCTTTGGGGGAGCCAGCTGTAGCCGATGGGGAGTTGGGCACCCTGCCGGCCAGACAATGAAGGTGGGGATTACAGAATGCGACGGGGTAGGCTCCCCGTCGGCAAAATCAACAGTGGGGCACGAAGCCGATGGGGATTGGGGCCCCCATTGCCAAATAAACACAGTGGGGGGGGGTTATATTGTTTGTGAACATGACGACAAGCAACTGCCATGTTCACAAACAATATCAGGGTTTGCAAGTTCCACCCTGCAGTGACGGGTCACTCCCTCATTGCAGCGGATGGCTGACGTTGCAGTGACAAGGCGGCCCCTGATTGCAGCAGCGAAATTGTTAGAAGTTGGTGCAAAGGTTCCAAACCCGTGTCACCAGCAGCATGCAATGGCATTGGAGGAAGCGGGACAAGCCTTTGCAGGTGGTGGGGGCATTGGCCACAACAGTGCCGTGCCTCCACAACCTGCTTCTGAGCAAGCTGTCCCAATATGTTTCTTGCGCTGCACGCAATCAACATAAAAATGGAAAGGGACCTGGGGGTAATCATATCAGATGACCTAAAGGTTAGCAAGCAATGTGAGAAGGCAATAGGAGGGCTGGGGGGATACTGGGATGTATAAGGAGAAGAATTACCTGCAGAAAACATGAAGTTGTTATCCCCCTGTACAGACAGTTGGTGAGACCCCATCTGGAGTACTGCATCCAGTTCTGGAGACCCCATCTCTGCAAGGACATAGACAGGATGGAGGCAGTCCGGAGGAGGGCAACTAAAATGGTGCAGCATCTGCAAGAGAAGCCATACGAGGAGAGACTAAAAAAACTTAATATGTATACCCTTGAGGAAAAGAGGGACATAATTGAAACTTTTAAGTACCTCAGTGGAATCAATGAAGTCCAAGAGGGTAGCATCTTTCACAAAAAGAGAAGTGCAAGAACAAGGGGACACAATTTGAAGATGGGGAGACGGGTCAGGGGCAATGTAAGGAAGCATTTTTTTCACAGAAAGGCTGGCGGATGCATGGAACCACCTTCCTGAGGAGGTTGTGGGGTCTAAAACTGTGGGAGAATTGAAGAATGCATGGGACAGATATAAGGCAATTCTTGTGGGGGGTAGGAAAAAATAGGCCGTTGGTTAACTAGGATCTGCAGCTTATCCCGTAGGTATGTAAGGAAATGGGCAGACTAGGTGGGCCAAGCAGTCGTTATCTACCATCAAAGTCTATGTTTCTATGATTAAGAAGGAGGGGGAATGTGTGGAAAAAGGGGGCAAAAAGGCAGAAGCGCTTAATGACTACTTTGCTCGGTTTTTACTAAGAAAAAGGAGGGGGAATACCTAAGGTTGGGGAGAGGATAGGATCAGAGGGGGAGGGGGTGGCAGATGGGGAAATCACAGAAGGTAGAGTGTGACATGATAGAATTGGATCCTATCTCATTTGTTTTGGGAAAAGTGTGTAAATGTAAGGATCTGTATTCTTTCCTTTTCTCTCTCTTATCTGTCTGGTTGCGCAACCAAATATTCCTGTAAGACTTCCGGACTTGATCGACCCAAACAGTCTCACAATCCTTTGCCTCTCATTGTCTCTCTGTTTTCTATTGCTGTCTGTTTTCCTCTCTTACATACCTAGATCTGGTAATATAAGAATATGTGTAAATCACTATATGGAAATGAAACTGATAACTGGATCACTTTTGTTTAGAAAATATGGTGTTACTGTTGAAATGTATATATATTTATAATTTGAGATAACTGTTGCAAAGGCTGGAGGGACCTCAGGAAGCTCTCAATGTTTTAGCAGCTCCTGAAATGTACAAAGAAGAGGATGCTTGCAAAAGTTGGGGGGGGGGGGGGATGAAAAGGACTTTTTAAAACAGCTAAGCTGAGCTGAAAGGGAGATTTTTTTTTCAAGAAATATTTTATTTTTGCTTCTGTGCATAGTTATTCTGAACAGGTTTATTTTATTTTATGTTACTACAACTACAAATAAACAGTTTTGTGGAATTTTACAACTGCTCCTGGGTTTTCTATAGGCTTCCTGACCTATGCCTCGATGACATAGAGTGCTAGAGGGGTCAAGGGCCATGAGGGTGAACAAGGCACCCAGACCAGATGGTATACACCCCAGGTTACTGAAAGAGTTGGCAGAGGTCCTGGCAGGCCTATTTAACACCTATCTAGACTCAGGATGTGTATGTCAGGACTGGAGGATGGCTCGCATGGTTCCACTCTGTAAGAGCGGTCCCAAAGACGAACCAGGGAACTATAAACTAGTGATTCTCACATCCATTGTGGGGAAACGGATGGAAACAATCCTGAAGGAGAGGCTGGAGACCCTGTTGGAGGTCAGAGGAGTGCAGGACAGTCACCAGCATGGCTTTGTCAAGGGCAGATCTGCCAGACCAACCTAGTGGACTGCTATGACTGGGTGACTAGGGAAATGGACAAACGGCATATGGTGGATGTCCTGTACCTGAACTTCAGTAAGGCATTCAACTCGGTACCACATGGGAGACTAGCATGTAAGCTAAGGGCACAGGAGTGGGGGCAAAATTGATGGGATGGGTGGAGAACTGGCTGCAGGGATGGCAGCAGAGGGTTGTGGTGGGAAGAGAATTATCCCCAAGGGCAGTGACAAGCGGGGTCCCACAGGGGTCAGTGCTGGGGCCGGTGTTATTTGGGGTATTTATTGCAGACATCTGGGTAGACATAAATAGCAAGATCAATCTATTTGAGGATGACACCAAGATGGGAGCAGTGGTGGATGATCAAGAGGGGTGGCAGGGATTACAGAAAGATCTAACAAGGCTGGAGACATGGTCTGACACCTGGCAACTTGGTTTAAACACCAAAAAATACAAGGTGCTGCATTTCAGGGCAAAGAATCCAAAGAGGAGCTACCATTGGGGGGGGTGTAGCTAGCTGTGACTGAGGAGGATAAAGATCTGGGGGTGCTCATTTTGGAAGCAATGAACAACTCAGCACAGTATAGGAAAGCAGAAGCAGCAGTGGCCAACAAGATGCTGAGTTGTATTGCAAGGGGTATAACCTCTAGGAGGAGGGAGGTGATTCTGCCATTATACAGATCACTGGGCAGACCCCAACTGGAGTACTGCGTTCAGTTTTGGCACCCTTACCTAAAGAGGGACATTAGATTGCTGGAAGGGGTTCAACGAAGAGCAGCAAGGATGATCCAGGGTCTGGGGGAGTTACCATATGAGGTTAGACTGAGGGAACGGAACATGTGTTCCCTGGAGGAGAGAAGGGACGGGGGGATATAATTGAGACCTTTAAGTACATGAGAGGAATAAACAGGACAGGCACGGAAGAACTGTTCGTGGGGAGGGTGGGGAGAGACACTCGGGGTCATAACATGAGATTGGAGGGTGGGAGGTTTGGGAGAGAAATGAGGAGGTATTCCTTGATGGAAAGGGTGGTAACAGAGTGGAATCCATTATTGGCAGAGATGGTGGCCTGTAAAACAGTGGGATGCTTCAAGAGGGGCTGGGATAGGGCAAAAGGGAGGGTCATGGGAAGGGGGGTAGGGTGGAATGGGCAGCTGCAGAGTAGGGGTTCTAGCTGCAAAGTCGAGCAAACTCAATAGACCAAATGAACTTTTTCTGCTGGCAGTTTTGTATGTTTGTATCCCCACTCCAAAAACATAGAAGCAGATAATGTCAGCAAAAAATGATCAATGGTCATCTAGTCTGCCCAATTCTACCGTACCTACCCAATAACCCATTGCCTTGATGGGGTTTTCATCCTTGCCCCCCCTTGCCTTACCACTACTACCCCAAATAACTGTTAAGCCCTTTATTCTGTCCCAGGTGTGTTTGAACCCATTAATGGTTTTTGAACCCACCACTGCTGCCAGTAGGCTATTCATTGGCTCAGCCACTCGCTGTGTAACATAAAACTTTCTCGCATCCCTCCTGAATCTCCCAGCTCCTGCAAGGTTACTTTCATATCTCCATGTTTTCAACCCACCATTCCTACTAAACAGTTCAGTTTACCTTGTTTATTATTTTCACGATCTTGAAGATCTTTATCATGTCCCATGCCCCTTCTAGTCTCCACTGGGTAGATGCTCAGTACCCTAAGTTGATCCTCTAAGGATCTGCTCTGTTGGCCCTGAATCATTTTGATTACCCTGAGCTGCACTGTCTCTAGTCTGTCTCTGTCTTATCTCAGGTGAGGACTCCAGAACTGGGCACAGTACTCCAGATGGGGTCTTTCCAGTGATCTGCTGAGAGCTAGTATTACCTCCTTTCTCCTGCTATTGAAAACCCTTCCAAAACACCCTAACATGCATAAATAAATAAATAAAACATTCAGTTGCCTTGTTATAGGCCTTGTTACATTAGCTAGTTTGTTTCATGGAGTCATTTTTGAAGACCCCCCGGTCCCTTTCCTCTGAAGTAGTAGCCAGCTTAACCCTTCCCATCCAGTATTCTGCCCTAAGATTCTTGTTCCCTACGTGTATCACCTTGCACTTTTTCACACTGAATTTCAACCTGGAACCTGGACGCACATGGAATTGAGTCACTCACAGCTCAGTTGGCCTCCCTGACCAAATATTTTAAATGAGTCAAAATACATATCTTGTGCTTTGCACAGTTTTTGAAATCTCCATGAGGTATAAACAATTTCTTAAAAGCTTTGTGCTGCACAATGGTTTCATGCTTTGTGATGATTTTTAAAATCTTTGTTTGGTTTTTAAGCATTTGTGAAAACCTCTGTGCTGCAATACGGTTCTGAAAATTTACGTTCTGCTCAAGAGTTTTAAAAAGCCGCATGTGCATGATGGTCATGAATACTCACATACAAATCCTTCATAAAGGTTTGAAATATGTACGTGCCTGCACGATTAAGGGATTGAAGATCTATGTGCTGCAGGAAGACTTTGATACTCTGTGTGCTGCTGATGGTTTTCAAAATCTATGTGCTGCACAAAGAATTTTTTTTAATGTCCGTGTTTTTTGAAAATACATTTTTGAAAATATATGGGTACGCTGCACCAGGAGCTTCGACACTTAGTTGAAGGAATGGAGCCGGAAGGAGGGGTTCAGCTTCATTGGGGCTGGGGGCTGAGATGCGGGTCTATACAGAGGTGATTGTGGGAAGGGGATCACAGTCCTCAGTAGAGGGTTTAAATGTCACTTTGATGAACATTGAAACTAGCCAAAGCAAGGCAGTGACACAATGGGAGGAATACACTGCCCCCCACCTGATTGAAGCAACAGGAAGAAAGAGTCTGAGTGGAGGAAACTCCCTCAAGGTGCAACTTAAAGGAAACAGAAGCATAGTAGGGGACAAACAGGACAAGAACAGAAAAGGTGGAAAGAGAGGAGTTGAGGAAGCAAGGCATGAAGAGGTTAGCAAGGGGGTGATGGGGACTGAGGGAGGTTTCAAGAGGCAACAAAGGCAGTAAGGGGGGTGGGGGTTGCAGGCAGAGTTCAAGCAATGTATGGAGAGCCACGTGTGCAAATGTAAGAACTTATGGAAATAAGATTCCACATCAGGAGGCCATCACATAGGGATTTTGTGCCATCACCATTGCAAGATGGGAACATCCAGATAGAGAGGAACAATAATGTATATTTAGACTGGGTGGAAATCCAAACGGACCTTCTTGTCAGGCTTTTCAAGTATATTTATGATGTATCAGACTATTCACTGTGTATAGTATTGTATTCTTATTTTGTTACTGGTGGAAATATTTCCTGATTTCAGAAAACTGTCTCAGAATGGATTGCTTTGTACGTTTTCAATAAAATTTAAAAAAAAAGTAAAGTTTAAAAACAAGAGGAGAAAAAAGATATTGTCATGGTTCTTGAGGGAAGTGGCCGTGAAGATAAAGGCTAAATGGGTGGCATTCAGGAAGTACAAAGAGACAGAGAGGGAAGAGGACAGAGAGGTGTACCTGGACAAGGGGAGAGAAGCAGGGAAGGCAGTGAGGGGGACAAAGGCGCAAAGAGAGGAAAGGATAGCCAAAGGGAACAAAACCTTCTTTATATGTAAGTGAAAACAGGAAGACAAGGGTAGGGGTTGTGAGGATAAGAATTGCAGGGGGAAACTGTGAAGAGCAGGAACAGGAAAAAGCAGATATCCTGAGAGATGCTTTTGCTCTGCCTCTTCACAGTGGAGGGAGAGGGGGACAGACCACATAGAAGCAGCAGGAACACTGGCAGGAGGGGGATATGTACACAAGTCCATGCACAGAGGAAAGAGTCCTGAGAAGACTGGCAAATCTGAAAGTGGATAATGGTATGTGGCCAGACAAGGTACATCCAAGGGTGCTGAGGGAGGTCAGGGAGGTACAGGCTGCACACTGACAGCCCTATTCAACAACTCGCCAAAAACAGGAATGATTCCAGAGGACTCAAAAGTGGCAGCAGGGAGGAGCCTGGCAACAGCCAGTCAATCTAACATCAGTGGTGGGGGAGTAAATGGAAACACTATTAAAAGAAAGGCTTGTGGTGTATCTTGAATCCAGTGGGTTACAAGACCCAAGGCAGCACAGACTCACAGTGGGAGGTCATGACAGATGAACCTGATCAAACTCTTCGACTGGGTAACCAGGGAAACAGATCAGGGTATGGCAGTGGACATGGTCTACTTAGACTTCAGCAAGGCCTTCGACACTGTACCACATATTAAGCTTATAAGGAAACAGGGCAGTTTGGGGGTGGGACCAAAGGTGGGAAACTGGGTACAGAACTGGTTGAATGATAGGTGATAGATGATGGCGGTAAATGGCACTCAGTCTAATGAGGGGACAGTAACCATTAGGGTGACTCAGGACTCAGTGTTGGAACCGGTGCTCTTCATTGTCTTCATAAGCAACGTTGCAGAACAGCTGAAAGGTAAGGTATGCCTCTTTGCAGATTACACCAAAATCTGCAATAGGGTAGATACTCCAGAGGGGTTAAAGACAATGAGTAAAGACCTGAGCAAACCTGAGGAGTGGTTGAGGTTATAACAGTTGGGTTTCACTGCAAAATCATGCACTGAAACTCAGAGGCGGTTTATAAAATGGGGGATAGGTATTGACGGTCACAAAGCAGGAAAGAGACCTTGGGATTATCATATTTGATGACCTCAAGGTGGTGGGGCAGTGCAACAAGTTAGTAGGCAGGGCTGGTAGGATGCTGGGAAGTACAGAGTGGGGAGTCACCAGCAGGAGAGAGATGGTGTTATCATTGTATCGATCATTGGTGAGACCCCCCCCTTGCAGTACTGTGTCCAGTTCTGGAGACCTCATCTCATGAAGGAGATAGACAACACGGAGGTTGTATAGAGGAGCGAAACAAAAATAGTGCAGGGGTTGTATCATAAGCCCTATGAGTATACACTGAAGGATATCAATATGTATACCTTGGAAGAGAGGAGGGAAAGGGGGGATATGATAAGAGACCTCTAAGTATCTCACGGGGGTGAACAGAGTACAGGAGGAGAGCATTTTTCAGAAGAGAAGGTACCCCAGGACAAGTGGGCCTGCAATGAAGCTGGGGGGGGGAATTAGGAGAGATGTGAGGAAGTACTTCTTCATGGAACGAGTGGTGGACACCTGGAGCAGCCTTCCAGCAGAGGAGGTGTGGGCAGAAATAGTGGTGGGCTTCAAGCATGCAGAGGATAGGCACAAAGGAATCTTCGTAGGAAAGTGGGGGGTGGCATATCCAGAGATCAGGTAGAGTCTGCAAAGACAGTATAGGCCAGGAGGAACTAGGCAGACTGAGTGGGCCAAGCAGTTCTTAGCTGCTAGCAAAAATGTAAATATGTTAATTCTTTTTAATTCTTTGGTAACTGGGTAAAGCCCGCTAGGCACAAGTGCCTGTTTTCAGGGGTGACCTGGAGCACTGGAGAGGTTAAGTGATTTGCTCAGAGTCACACAATATGCAAGTGGAGATTGTGAGAATCAAACCCAGGTCTACTGCCTGTACCAAGCTCATTCACAGTTTGTTACGCTAACCTCTAGGATATACTTCTGTTGTGCTATGCTTTTTAATTGCTCAACAAAAGCTTTAATGTAATATAACTTTTTAAATACTTAAATATTTAGGATGATATCTTACTATTTATGACAGAGAGGTATATGGAGACTCACACACAAACATAGAAAGTGATGGCAGAAGGGGACCACATGATTCATGTAGTCTGCCCATAAGCCTAGCCCCCCTCCCTTAACTGCTATTCAGTGTTGCAATACCTTTGTGCCTATCCCATGCCTTCTTGTATGATCTGACTGACCTAGTCTCCACAGCCTCTAGTGGAAGGCCATTCCAAATATCCACCACCCTCTCGTTAAAGAAGAACTTTCTTGTGTTACTCCTGAACTTGCCTCCTTCCAGCTCCGTGCCATGCCTCCTTGTTCTTGCATGATTCTCGATCTGAAATAGTTCCTGAACCTGGACCTTGTTTATTCCCTTCAAGAACTTGAAGGTTTCGATCATGCCCCCCCATTTATCTGTGTTGTTCCAGGGAGCACATGTTTAGGTCATGCAGACGTTCCTCGTATATCTTGTTGTGAACTCCAAGCATAAGTTTTGTAGCTCTCCTTTGCACTGTTTCCAGTCTATCTATGTCCTTTCTGAGGTAAGGTCTCCAGAACTGCACACTGTACTCCAGGTGAGGCCTCACCATTGATCTGTACAGTGGCATAATCACCTCCCTCTTTCTACTTGTAATTCCTATTCCTATGCAGCCTAACATACTGTTCACCTCTAACACTGCTTTTTCACACTTCTTGGATGTTTTCAGGTCATCTGTTATAATCACCCCCAGATCCCTTTTCTGCTCTGTGGCTTCCAATTTCACTCCACACAGGAGGTATTCCTCACAAGGATTTTTCCTCCCTAGGTGCATGACCTTGCACTTTTTGGCGTTGAAATTTAATTGCCAAGTTTTTGCCCACCTTTCTAGTCTTTGAAGATCAGCCCTCATCCTTTCCACTCTCCCTGGAGTGTCTACCATATTACATATCTTTGTGTCATCTGCGAATAGACATACCTTGTCTTCTAGGCCCATAGATATGTCACTGATAAAAATACTGAAGAGGATAGGCCTCAGCACCAATCTCTGTGGCACACCACCAGTTACCTCTCTCTCATCTCATAGTTGGCCATCTACCAGTACCATCTGAGTCCTTCCATTAAGCCAGCTCCATTACCAGTTTACCACTTTATGCCCAACTCCTGTATTGGCAGGTTTGTTCAATAGTCTTCTATGTGGGACCTGTCACAAACCCACTCAGCAGGTCAGACCTCTACTCCCAAAGTGCCAACCTCCAAGCGCAGTCTTGTGAACAGTACAAGGTAACCCTCTTGTCTGTTTTGTGAGTTCGGATCAACCTTTGGTCTCAAGTTCTGGAGGGACTCAAACTGTTAACCTTTTGTTAGCATACCCAATGCACAGGCTCAGATATATCTGTCTTCAGGGGGCCAGATATCTTTGCCTACGGGCACCCAAACCAGGTACACAGAGATGAACCCTTAAAACTTTAATAAAGACCTCAGATTTAAAACACTTCTCTTTCCAGTTTGGTATCACCATTCAAGCTTATGCCTATTGTCTGCTATAACCATGTACTTTTCTTATAAATAAACAGAAGTCAAAGACAGACCAAGTAAGTACTAAAAAGAATTTTACTACAATAGATAAGAATATGTAAAACACAACAATACAGAACTGTTATATCACAAGACATACAAATCTATTAAAAGAACAAGGTTTTAAACAGTGCAATTCCTACTACAGTACTTAGTCTCTAAATACTTGCTTAAAAGTGCTCCCAAGATGTTTCGTGGTCAGAGTCTAGGTAAAAATGTGTCTCTGTGAAGTAAAACAGACTAAATTAAAAGCTGGCTTTTACCCCACCTCTTTTCAGTAGGTCACCTAGCTCCTCACTTTCAGGATATATGAAAATATATATCTTATACAAAAGTATTACATTCTGCAACTTCAGCATAATTCATGTCCTTCAAATGACACTTCTTTTGATCTCATAACAAGCTTCCTCCTTCACACAGGCTTCACAGGAACATTTACAACTTCTCACCCCTGTGTAATAACCTGTGTTTCTCTTCAATGTCATCTGCCTTTTTTATGATTTCCCTCTTAACAAAATTAACTTAAACAAGTCTGTAATTAGCTTCTGGTCTGCCATGTAACACATAGTATCTAAAAACTGAGTGTGTGTGAACTCATATGCTGTCAGCATTTTCCCATGGCTTGAAACCTTCAGCTGAAACAGTCAGTAATACATTTTATATTAAAAAGAAATGATTCAGCACTCAGAACTGGCTGTCTACATCACACTCCTCCCCACCAAGTCTGAATTTGGGGGATCTATCCCCTACATGGGATGAGCTTCCCAAATCAGTTCACTCCTTATAGACTGTAGACAGCCCATCTGAGTTCTGGTTCTTGGCTTCAGCTCTATGTACGATTTTTAGATCATACCCTTGTAAAGCAAGACTCCACCCTAGCAGCCTACCATTGTTCTCCCCATCTATGTCAGCCAAACCAGGGGGTTGTGGTCAGTCTGCACCACAAAATGCTGCCCATACAAGTATGGCTCTAATTTCTTTAGGGCCCACACTATGGCAAGAAACTCCTTTTCCACCGTGGAATACGCTTGCTCCCTGGGAAATAGCTTCCTGTTCAGATACACTACTGGGTGATCTATCCCTTGGCTAGATGTCTGGCTCAGTACTGCCCCAATACCCACGTCTGAGGCGTCCATCTGGACTATAAAGATTTTGCTATAGTCAGAACTTGTCAAAACAGGAGCACTGCACAGTGCCTCCTTCAGTCTGGTAAAGGCTTCCTCACAGGCTGGGCCCCAGGTAATTTTCTTTGGCATCTTTTTCTTTGTCAGGTCACATAGGGGAGCAGCCAGGGCACTGTAATTGGGTACAAATTTCCTGTAGTACCCTGCTGTCCCTAGAAAGCTCCTGACCTGCTTCTGGGTTTCTGGTCTCGGCCACGCCTGGATTACCTCTATCTTTATTTGGTTAGGATGGAGCTGTCCCCGGCCTACCACATGCCCAAGGTATGCCACTTCTCCCATGGCCACCTGGCACTTCTCGGCTTTGACAGTGAGCCCGGCCCTCTATATCCTGTCCAGCACTTCCCTAAGGTGGGATAGGTGTTCCTCCCAGCTGGTACTAAAGATGGCAATGCCATCCAGCTATGCCATGGCATACTCCTCAGCACCATTTAACACCTGGTTCACCAACCTTTGGGAAGTGGCCGGGACATTCTTCATTCCGAAAGGCATTACTTTGAACTCAAATAAGCCTATTGGAGTGATGAAGGATGACCTCTTCCTAGCTCTGCCTGTCTACTCTACCTGACAATACCTCTATGTCTGGTCAATGGTCGTAAGGTAGGTCACCCCTCCCAACTTGTCCAGGAGTTCATCTGTCCGGGGCATTGGGTGGGTTTCTGACTTCATGACTGCATTCAGTCCAAATAGTCTACACAGAAATTAGTCGAGCCACCTGGCTTGGGTACAAGGACTATGGATGAGGCCCAGGGACTGTGGGATCTCTGGATTACCCATAAATCCACCATCTCCTCCACTTCCCCCCTAATATCCTTTTGGACAGCCTCTGACACCCGATATGCTGTCCACCGTATGGGTGACTGTGTCTCTGTCTCCACATCGTGTGTCGCTAAGGGGGTTAGTCCAGGCTTGGCACTAAACAAGGGGGAAAAGTCTGCTAAAACCTCCCTTACTTTCTGGATCTGGCCTGGGGTCAGCTGGGAAGACAATTTTACTGCCTCCACAGGGGACTCCCACTTACTCTCTTCCAGCAAGTCCAGAAGGGTGTCTCCTTCATCCGTCCCCTCCCCATGACTACACACTACGAACACCATGTCAGCCCTATTTGCATATGGCTTCATCATGTTGACATGGTACATTCTTTCTGTCTGTCTACGGTCAGGTAACTCCACAATGTAGTTCACGTCATTTACCTTCCTACCCACTTTTATACAGTCCTGCCCACTCAGCTTGCAACTTGTCTTTCTGGACCGGAGTAAGGACCATGACTTCCTGACCCACCATGTATGAGCGAGCTCTGGCTCTGCAGTCATACCATACCTTTTGTTTCTGTTGAGCAGCTGCCAGGTTGCTCTGAGCTGTCTTCATAAGCTCCTTCAGCCTTTCCCTAAACCTAAGGATGTAATCCACAAGGGGAGTTCCCTGGGTGGTGTGCTTGCCTTCCCAGTCCTCCCGGATCAAGTCTAGGGGACCATGTACCCAATGTCCATACAAGAGTTTGAAGGGGGAAAATCCTGTCAACTTTTGGGCCACCTCTCTGTATGCAAACAATAGGCAGGGAAGGTATTTCTCCCAGTCCTTCCCATGCTGTTCAGCAAACACCCGGAGCATAGACTTTAGGGTACCATTGAATTGTTTCACAAGTCCATTGGCTCGTGGGTGATATGTTGTTGTGCATCTCTGCACCACCCCACACTTCTCCCATAAACATTTCATCAGGTCTGACATGAAGGAACTCCCTCGATCGGTGATTACCTCCTGTGGAAACCCAAAGCAGGAGAAAATCCCAAGTAAGGCATCTGCCACTTTGTCTGCCCTCAGAAAGGATAGGACGACTGCCTCTGGGTACTGGGTGGCATAATCCACCACAGTCAGGATGAATCTCTTCCCTGAGGAGCTGGGGGTATTTAAAGGCCCAACAATATCCATTCCCACCCTCTGGAATGACTCTTCCACTATGATCAAGGAGATCAGAGCGGCTTGGGTTTTCTTGCCCGTCTTCCTCTTTTCTTGGCCAGTAGAAATTCTGGGCCAACTGCTGCATACTGTGCACGATTCCCAGATGACCAGACAAGGGAATATCATGTGCAGTTTTGAGCAACTGCTCATGATACCCCTGAGGAACAACAAGCTGCCTGCCTAGCATCCCTCCCTCTGTCTGTACTGCCTGTGTATACATAAGTCCTTTTTCTCAATAAACCTTATGTCTGCTGTCACCTCCCTGTGTGCCCTCCGAGTCTGTCCAAACCCTCAGCTTCTCTAAGCTAGGGTCACTCCTCTGAGCAGCTGCAAACCTCTCACACAGTCCCAAGGCATGGGACAGTCTCTTTCAGTCACTAAACTAGGGTCCCTAGCACTAGCGTCAGGGCCCTCAGGATCACTGTCAATCCTAACCCTCTGACAAGGGGTCACCCCTCCCTCTTCGGAGTAACCCTCTGTAGCTGTGTGGTTACTTGCTATGGGGAAAATTTCTACCCCCTTTTTATCAGTCTCCCCATCTGGAGACACAGGCTGGGGAATCAGCCTCTCAGTGGTCTCCACACTGGTTTCTGTGGGGTTCAGGAAACTACTATTTTCCCTTGCCGCTTAGCTACGGGTAACTGCACATACCACCCCCTAGTGGAGATTGTTACCCAGGATCACATCCAGTGCTAATCTGTTGGCTACAGCCACCTGTTGCACAGTTCTCCCTGTTTCACCCCAGTCCAGGAGAACACTAGCAAGTGGCAATGTTTTTCTCTTCACCAGTAAACCCTTGTACAGTTATGTATTTATTGGGCATAAGCTGACCAGGCTGTACCAGATCCCCCTTTACCAATGTCAGGGATGCCCCTGTGTCCCTTAACCATACACCATTTACTATGACTGGGTGCATATGTTCCCTCATGTTCACTGGCAGGCCCTCAGGGACACACAAACAACCCACTTCTTTTCTAGCACCCTGTTGTGTGTTTTGGGTCGCCTTTTTGGGGCACTGTCTGGCAATATGCCCAATTTCGTTACACAGCCAACATGCATTTCTTACTTCAGATAAATCTTTTTGTTGAAACCTGGGGCTAACTGGTTTTGGTGGAGGCAGTGACAGTTTTAGCTGCCCTGAAGGCACTCTTTTCCCTTTCTGTGCTGTCACGCCCACCCCATTCGCTCTCAGAGCAGGTCTGCTCTTGGCATAGTGGTTTGAAAGTTCAGCAGCCTCTTGCACTGTTTTTGGATCTCAGTCCTCTAGCCAGGCTTTTAGCTCTGCTGGGCATGCCCAATAAAACTGTTCTAATAAAATCACATTTTCAATTTTATCAACAGAGGTTGCCTCAATTCCTTCTCACCAACGTTTTAAAAACTGACGTTGTTTTGTGGCTAGCTCCTCATAGCTCATATCAGGGCTTCTCCTGAGCTTACGGAATTTAGCTCTGTACAATTCAGCAGTTAATTCAAACTTTTTTAACAGTGCAGCTTTTAACTTGCTGTAATCATCACTGTCCTCATTGTTCATTTGACCCAATGCATCCCGAGCTTTCCCGGTAAGTAGTGGGGATTGCTGGAAGCTCCAGGACTCTCTAAGAATTTTAGCCTGAATACAAACTTTTTCAAAAGAATTTTAAAAGGCATCCATGTCCTCCCCTTCCTTAAACTTGGCTATTAATTTGGAGTTCAATTTGTAACCCAGTCCTGCAGTCCCAGTTAAACCCAAGCCACTTACCTGCTCTGGTGCCGCTGGTCGGAGTCTTAGCTTCTCCAGTTCATGTTGCCACTGGCTCTCCTCTTTCCTCTCCTCTCCTCTGGCTCTCTGCGTTCTTGCTCTCTCTTCTCCTCGTCACAGTCTGCCTCCCTCTGTTGTCACTCTGTCTCACGGTCTGCCTCCCTCTGTTCTCGCTCTCTCTTCTCCTCTGCAGCTCGCTGGTGCTCACGCTCCTCATGGTCTGCCTCCCTCTGTTGTCACTCTGCCTCCAGTTCCATCCTGCACAACTCAATTTGCAGTTTGAGTACCTCCGGATTTAGGATACAGGTGACCATCTCCTGCTGCTGTAGCCCTTCACTGACAGTGGCCCTGCTGTCCTTTTCAGTCACGGTCGGTGACTCGCTGCTCTGGGTATCTGCTACCATCAGGGCCTCTATGAGGTTCTGCTTTTTGGCTGTCACCTCGAACGGGACTCCCCGGTTCCCGCACAACTGCTTCAGGTAATCTACAGTGTGCCATCTTCTTCTTCCCTCACTACTGCTACTCTGACTTGTACTTTAGATAAAAAATAAAACGGGTAGGAACTGGACTGTATGCCAAGTGATATATAGTCCTGTTTCTGTTTTAAAATAAAACTCTGTCTTTTTTCTTTCTTTGCAAGAGAGCTTACGGTCTCAGCTGACACAGAACAATAAAGCTTGTGATACCAAAATTTATGCCACCGCTGCCAACCAATCTGTTACAAACCCACTCAGCAGGTCAGGCCCTCTGCTCCCAAAGTGCCAACCTCCGAGTGCAATCTTGTGAACAGCGAACAGTACAAGGTAACCCTCTTGTCTGTTTTGTGAGTTTGGCTTAACCTTTGGTCTCAAGTTCTGGAGGGATTCAAACTGTTAACCTCTTGTTAGCATACCCAATGCACAGGCTCAGATATATCTGTCTTCAGGGGCCAGATATCTTTGCCTATGGGCACCTAACCAGGTATACAGAGATGAACCCTTAAAACTTTAATAAAGACCTCAGATTTAAAACGCTTTTCTTTCCAGTTTGGTATCACCATTCAAGCTTATGTCTATTGTCTGCTATAACCATGTACTTTTCTTACAAATAAAAAGAAATCAAAGACAGACCAAGTAAGTTCTAAAAATAATTTTACTATAATAGATAAGAATATGTAAAACACAACAATACGGAACTGTTATATCACAAGACATACAAATCTATTAAAAGAGCAAGGTTTTAAACAGTGCAATTCCAACTACAGTACTTAATCTCAAAATACTTGCTTAAAAGTGCTCCCAAGATGTTTTGTGGTCAGAGTCTAGGTAAAAATATGTCTCTGTGAAGTAAAACAGACTAAATTAAAAGCTGGCTTTTACCCCACCTCTTTTCAGGAGGTCACCTAGCTCCTCCCTGTCAGGATATATGAATATATATCTTATATAAAAGTATTACATTCTGCAACTTCAGCATAATTCATGTCCTTCAAATGACACTTTTTTTGATCTCATAATAAGCTTCTTCCTTCACACAGGCTTCACAGGAACATTTACAACTTCTCACCCCTGTGTAATAACCTGGGTTTCTCTTCAACGTCATCAACCTTTTTTATGATTTCCCTCTTAACAAAATTAACTTAAACAAGTCTGTAATTAGCTTCTGGTCTGCCATGTAACACACAGTATCTAAAAGCTGAGTGTGTGTGAACTCACATGCTGTCAGCATTTTCCCATGGTTTGCATCCTTCAGCTGAAACAGTCAGTATTACATTTTATATTAAAAAGAAATGATACAGCACTCAGAACTGGCTGTCTACATCACACTGAGTCAAAGGCTTTGCTGAAGTCTTGATGTATTACATCTACAGTGCTGCCCTGCTCTACTGTCTTTGTTACCCAATTGAAGAAATCTATTAGGGTGTGTCTGCATTATCTTCCTGTGGTGAAGCCCTGTTGTTTAGGATCCATATATAATTTTCTTTGAGAAAGGATATAATTCTTTCTTTAATTAGGGTTTCCATCACTTTACTGACAATGGGAGGGCTCTAATCCTGAGGTTCGATGGGCGGAGCAACAATGTCACTCCCTCATCGAGTTTAAAAGATCACATCATCCTGGACTTTGCCAGGATTAGTTTTTGTTGTTGCAGCCAGAGGCGCTGCTCTCCTTCCCTCTCTCTGGATTCCTGCTTCCTTCGCTGTTTCCCCTCATTTCATTGGCTGCCAGTTCGTTTCTGTCTCCCCTCCCATGCCCCCTTGACCTCTTCCCTCCTCGCTCATTTGTCTTGCCTGCCCTCCTGCTTCCTTTCAGTTCCATCTCCTCCTCCCTGGGGCCCCGTTGCTGTCTAATGTCCTCTCTCTCTCTCTCTCTCTCTCTCTCTCCCCTGTTCCTGGATGTCCTCATACCTCCTTTTGCTTTTTTTTCCATTGTCACATCCTTGTGGCCACTGTGCCCTCATCAGGGGCTGTTTCCCAATCTCTCCCCCGCTCGGGGCTCTCACTCCTGCTCCCTTGCAGCATTTCTATCTGCCAGTGTCTGTCTACCTTCTGCCATTCCTCCTGCTGCTCGCCTTCGGGTTTCCAGACTTTTTTGGAACAAAAAAAAAAAAACACCAAGAGGTGAACTGAAACCTTTTCTCCTCCTCACTTCCCCAAGAGGCAAGCATTGTGGTAAATCTGGACACTATGTGGGGGATTGCGCAGTCTGCGGTGGTATCTTCTGGACAAGCTGGAGGCTGCAGCTCTTTAGCAGAGTGAAAGAGTTCATCCATGTAAATAGGGAGGTCGGATCACAAGCAGTTGGAGCAATACCGATTGCATCTGGTAACTAATTTTCCACAAGTTACACTGTGTGTTGCAATTTGAGCCTGTGGTGAGTGTTCGGGTCTAGAAGGTCAGTTTGGCTTGACCTGGTAACACATTTTCTGACTGGGCTGTTGCTGATGTGCAGCGAGTGAGCACATCGTATGCTTTCTTCCTCCCCTCTATGTGACTCTCTAATGTTGTTTCTGAACCTTGCGACCTGCTGAGAGCAGGTCTGACTCTAGTTACTGGAGCATGGTGAGAACAGGCTGGTAGCCGGTGTTGTGGGAATGGATCAACCCCAATTCTCCTCTAGCATCTCCAGGCCAGCAAAAGAAATCTGAATATTGTATTTGGACTCTGACTAGTACATTGCTCAGCGCAGTATGTCCCTGTTCAGATTTTCATGGCGGACCAAGTGTGCCCCTGCACCGTTGCTCATTCTGTCAGCTTGCCATCACCTCGCTTGCGCTCTCCTTGCCCATAGCGCTGCTGATTTCTCTAACCTGCTGCAGTTTGTTTTGGCGTTTCATGATGCTTCTGCTGTTTGCAGCTCTGGGCTGCTCCTGAACTTGGGCCTTTGGCTCTGTGTGCTACCAGGATATCTCCTCTATTACTCAATCTATCAATCGAATCTGTCATTTGCTGTGATCACTATGTTGTCACATTCTACCTAGTTCGGCTGTGCATATCTGAGACCTTCTATCAGACGTGCCATGGGGAGGACGTCTCTGCTTGGGTTGCAGTCCAGAACCTGCTGCCATCCTTGCATGCTGGTTTTCAGCTGTACTGGGATTCTACATAGCTACCCATCCAGAGATATGTCCCATCCCATTCTATGCTATTACCCTTGTCTAGTATATCCGCTGCATCCTGTAGCTGGGATACTGGATTGCTGTCATGGTTCTTAAGAACCCCCAATACAAATTTTTACACCAATTGTCTGACCGGGATCTCCTCCTTGCTACTATAAATAGCATTCACTCCACTTCTGACTTGCATTCGATATTTCTTTTGGATATGCCCATCATGGCACTATGGCTGCCTCATCGAACCACGGCCATCATTCATCAACCTGTGGCCTTCCAGTTTAGTTTTCCTGTATGCAATGCATACCTTCTTCTATGAGTCTGCCTCTCATTCCCCCACTCCTGTCTCTGCTACCTCCTCTCGACTTGATATCCAAGTGATGGCTGGGTCTGATGCTACCCATTGCCCTCCCTATCATCATTCTTCCTTTCATACCTCGCTTTCCAGTCCCAGCCTCCATGGCTTCAATCCATCTTTGTACCTTCCTGTTTTCCCCTTCCTCATCCTAGCACCTTTTCTCACCCCTTCCGTCTCAGTCTGCCCAGCAGTGACTGTTTCTTTTGGGTATACCGATCACACCTCATGTGCCACCTCATCGATCCGTGACCCCCTTGCTGCATGTATTGGGTTCCTGACTCTGGTCCTCATTCCTGACTCTGGTCCTCATTGCCCTTTCTTATCTTATCGAGCCTTCTTTCTTGGCTACATTCTATCATCGGCCATCAAGGATTTTCTCCAGTTGTGGTTTCACTCTTCATTGTCCAATTTGCTAGCATTCCATGATACCTCACCTCAACCTGCTCATTTGTTTCAATCACTCCGTAGGTATATCTTGGCTGCCTCCCTCTGTCCTGCAATGTCAGTTATCTCAATTCAACTCTATCTCCATTCATGGCCATGCCTTCTTGTCAATCACCCTTTGCTATGGGCTGGCGCCTCATCCAATCGTGCTTGGTTGGCTGCTCACCGCCATTGTTAAGGTTCATGTTCAGGTTACTTTCCTGTCTCCTCTCCCTCAGTCTTCTCCTATTTCACTGCTGCTCTCCTGCGGTAATCATCATCTTCAGTTTGCATTGGGTTCTCATACTCTCTGGGTCCAGCCGTGCTTTTTTGGTCTCTGAGTCTACCTCCTTTCCGGGAGCCTCCTTTCTCACTTCCTTGTCCATTCCCATCATTAAATTTTCTCATACCAGCCATCAAGGATTCACTCCGATCATGGCTTCTCTCCATCTTCACCTACCTGTGGCCATCCTCCCACATGTATCGAGTTAATTTCTCCAGTCATCATTCACTCATCTTTGCTTCAAGGTTTATCTACTTCCGTCGCTTACTCGAGCATTCCTATCATTGAATCCTAGGTTACTTCATCGACTACAACATCAGGGTCTCATTGTTGACATCGCATAATCATGCCTTATTAGCCTCAGTGTCTCCTTACTCACCTCACTCCATCAGGCATACCTCTCATTGGATCTTATGCTGCCTTCTCGACCTGCCGCCCTCCTGCAGTGTTCACCATCAGTATTCCTCGGTGCAGCTCGCCTACTCTATTCCTTGACTGCAAGACACTAAAAAATAAAATAAATAAATAAAAAATAAATAAAATAAAAAAGGGTGTCATTTGTTTTTTTCTTCACTCTGTTGCCATTTTGGCATTCCTCCCTCACCGCTTCTCTGTGCGGTTTCTCTGGTTTGCTTCTTTGTCCACTCTTGGGGCCTTGCTTCTGGTTTCTTTGAGCTCGTTCAGCTTCCAGCATCCTTCATTCCCTATTTCCACAGCTCCCCACTGTCTCCCAGTTGTTTGGATTCTCCATTCATATGCATTTTATAACCTGCTCAAACCTAAGTGTTCAGCCTCGATAACATTT
Source organism: Neoceratodus forsteri (assembly GCA_016271365.2). Taxonomy (NCBI): domain Eukaryota; kingdom Metazoa; phylum Chordata; order Ceratodontiformes; family Ceratodontidae; genus Neoceratodus; species Neoceratodus forsteri. The sequence goes on along the minus strand of CM028130.1, from coordinate 509,821,035 downwards.
GGAGCCACACTCCTCTCTGCATGTCCGTCTGTGCCCACTGCCAGTTCCGTGCTCCACCGCCATGGACCTCTGCAGCACGTTAAATCATATTTTTATGCAGGTAATGTATTTTGCCTTCCAGATCACTGAAGTGGTGTCCCTGTTTCACATTATGGCCATTTCAGTTTCCGTTGAAATGAGTGACAAATAAAAAATAAAAAAAAATTTCGAACCTCCTGTGCTTCACTTGTTTTCTGCACTGATTCTGGAACCTTACCTATATCTTGTTTCGCTTTAGTAGGTAACCATGGTTTGTCTGTGGAATGCATTGTTTTCTGGTTCATGTGTACTGGGATTTGCTTCCTTTGTGCCTGGGTGCGTGAAGCTCGCAGATGAGCGACATGCTGCATCTATCACCAGTGATGGCCGTCCCTATCCTGGCTCCTCTGCCTTACCTCGCAGTTCATCTCTTCGCTTCTCACTGCCTTACTCCACCACATCATGGATGTCTACCCCATCGACTCCACTTGTTGCCTTCTTCCTCCTCAGTCCCACAAGCTCCTGTGCTTCCTCTTCAACCTTTACCATCAGGGTCTACTCCCATTGTGACCTGCTTTTGATATTTCTTTTTGGGCATAACTATCATTACTCATATGCCCGCATCATCAATCTGCGGCCCTCACATCACACATATCAGGTTCCTGATTCCTTCAACTCAGTAGCCCCCTCAGCTCCATGATACCTAGCCTCAATCTGCTCCTCTAAATCAATCCCTCTCTGTCTGCCTTGGCGCGGTTTGCTGCCAAGTCTGCACTATTCGCTTGCTCCATCTGGCCTGCTATCAGTAATTCTTTGGGCATACCAATCATGGGTCTTATACCACCTAATCCAACTCACCCCATGCAGTTCTCATCCCGTACCGACTGGGTCCTATGCTACCCTATTGACCTCCCTACCATCCTTCATCCTTTCATACCTCGCTTTCCAGTATCTGCCTTTTTTGGCATATATCCCTCATCGTACCTGCTCTGTTCCTGTTACCTTCCTCGGCTTAGTGCTTATGTTCATCCTGACCATCGTGGATTCTTTCCACTCATGGCTTCCCTCCTCATCGTTCATCATCCGATTTGAATCTCCTTGATCGCCGTCCTGATCTTACCCTCTGGTTTGCATACCCTCTGGTTACTGACCCGCCTTTTTTGGCCTCGCAGTCTGCCTCCTTTAGAGGAGCATCTTTGTTCGTATCGCTCCATAGAGCATGATACCTTCGTTCAAGTTCTTTTCTTGTTCATTCCCAGCTCATCCTCTTCCAATTCCATACCAGCTCTTCAGGATTCACTCAACTTGTGACCTGCTATCGATATTTGTTTTTGAGCACACCTACCATAACTCCTATGACACCTATCAACTGCGGCCATATTGCCACATGTATTGGGTTCATAACTCCAGTCATATTGAGGTCATAAATCCAGTTATCATTCACTCAGCATTACCTCAAGGTTTATCTATGTACATCACTTACTCTAACATTCCTATCATTGAATTCCATACTACCTGATCAATTACAACCTCAGGGTATAATCATTCAGAGTCTAACTGTTTACATCACATAATCAAGCATGCTTCTTCAACCTCGGTGTCTGCTGAATCGCATCGCTCAATCAAGAGCATCGCTCAATCAAGCCAGTCTGCATTATCATAAGTCTCATCAGCACATCTGGAATTTCCTCATGAGCACATCTGTATACCCTTGCTCCTCTGACGTGTACATGGATTTACTTTCCATCCTTGCTCCTCTGATCTACTATCGCTCATTGGATACTCGAGCATACCCTCCTTGGGTCCCTGCTACCTCATGTTCCTTATTTAATCCATGCTTCTTTGGAACATTTCCCTATCCCATCATCATCCTCCCTACTTATATCCCTCATCTATGAACCATTCTCTTTACCAACATATGTCCTCAAATCAAACGTTGTCAGCCTGGAGGGAAGGTGACCTAGGCCTTGGATCCCCAGAGGTTTCCTTCTCAAAGGTTTTTTTTGTTCTCCTCCGTGCCAGTGGTCATAATATTAATTAGAATTAGTACTTTCATAATGTTAGTTAGTTAGGTTCCACTGTTGGATGGAGGCAGATGGTGGCCCCAGCTTTCCCTTCTCTCCTCAGGAAGTTAGCCCTTCTCTTCACAGAATTCATTCATCATCTTTGCCTCTTCAAAGCTTGACATTTTTGGGTATTCTATTTTGGCTTCTTCCTAACCTACCTTTAGTCGATGCATTCATTCCTGGCAACTGTAGGGGGAACCCTCCTCTAGGGTTCCTTGTGTTGTACCCCTATAGGGTGGTATATCCTACAGATAGAGAGTCAGAAAGCCACAAAGCAAGTCATGTTACACAAGCATCTCATATTATCTCATTCAGTTGTGTAAGCACATCAAAATGAAGTTAGGCTTACTGGGTGGTAATCGCCAGCACTTTGCCCCCTACTGTCATTTTTATGAAGAGGAACAACTGTGGCCTTCCTCCAGTCCACAGGAACTTCCCCGACCTCAAGTGAGAGGTTGAACAGTTCAATCAGCAGTGCTGCCAGGTCTTCCCAAAGTTACTTCTGTATCCTGGGGTGTATTTCATTAGGACCCATAACCTTGTCAACCCTAAGTTTTTCTAGCTTTCAGGACACTATCCCTTGTGAAAGTTGCTGAATTCATATTGCTACTGTCCGTACTTTTTTCTGTCGAGGTGGGGCCACAACCTTCTTCTTCCTCCTTAGTAAATACTGAGCAAAAGTATCTGTTAAGGATTTCTGCTTTGTTCTTGTCATCCTTTGTGCATTCCCCATCTTCCCCTTTAATCTGACTATACCTCCACTGGTTTTCATTTTCTCCTTGATATATCTAAAGAAGGTCTTGTCTCCCTTTTTGACCTCTGAGATGATCCTTTCTTCATTTGCACCTTAGCCACCCTGATTTGCTTTCCTGCTTCCTTCAGTTTCTCCTTCTATATGTCCTTGTCTTTTTCACGTCCTGTTTTGCTTGTATCTTTTGAAGGCCACCAGTTTCTCCCTGACATACATTGTTTTGATGCTTCTATGATAGCTTCCTTTAGAGATGCCCAATACTTATCTACTCCCTTTGTCCATGTTAATTTAGCCAGGTTAAGTCTGAGCTTTTCCCTCATTTTATCAAAATCTGCACGTCTGAAGTCCAAGATTTTAGTTTTAGTGTGCTTGATTTCATTTTCTGTTTTTTTTTACTTTATCTTTTCATTCAAACATTTTAGGAATACAAACTGACTTCTTAATACAGATATACTGGTATTAATGTATATAAGGCACAGCAAGTATATTAAATGACAGAGTCTTATAAACAATGAGGTTTTATTCTTTTTTAGCTAAATCTGGTTGAAGAAAAACTATCAGTTATATTTCTCTCAGCTAAAAAGTAATAAACCAGTAAGTCAAAACTGTGTTCTGATAAGAGAGAGTTATGGAGTATAAGCATATTGTGAGTGGAAAAAATACATTATTAACTTGCTGAGTAAAGCTTAGGGAAGTATCACTTAAATTTCTACAAAAAAATAATAATTATATAAAGACATGTACAGTGTCTAAAAAGAAATAAAAAGTTTCTAAATAAAGAGAGACAGCATCAATTCTAATGAGAGGTCATAACATAGAGACTGTGTTTCTTGAAATGTCCATTAGTTATTTGCATTGTGAAGGTAGTTAAGATAGTCCTGCCAACATTTACCATATTCATTAAGCTGATTATAGGCAGCGTAGGTAATACATTCCAGAGAGGCACACTGGGAAAGATTTTTAACAATATCAGAAAAAGTGGGGATGTTTTTTGTTCTCCAAGACATTAATATGAGTTGTTTAACTTGCAAGGAGAGTAAGTTAAGCCATTTATATTGAGCTTCAGAGAGAGAGAGAGAGAGAGAGAGAGAGAGAGAGATTAGAGAAAGAGGGAATTCCAAGTAGGGAAAATTTAGGGCCAAAAGTGACAGTATGGCCCATCACTTTAGATGCAAATTGTTGAACTTTAGACCAAAGTTTGAGAATGGGGTCACAGTACCATAATATATGAAGTAAATTTCCATTAGGTTTGTTGCAATGCCAGCAGTTGTTAGAGTTAATTAAGCCTACACGGTATAGAACAGAAGGTGTTCTGTACCAGTGGTGAAGGATTTTTGTCTGGATTAGAGAACTATGAGTATCCATGAATGTTTTGTGGATAAGAAATCAGCACTTACACCACTGGGAGTCTGATATATCATAGTTCAGAAGTTGGTTCCACTTAGTTTCTGCTTTTAGGGATTGGTCTGACAACGTATTTCTGATATCCTTATATACAATACTGGTCAAATTAGAGGTAGGACTGATCCATGAGGTAAAACATTGGTCCTGAATATCATGTGTATCTAAGTGTTGAAAAAAGGTGTTGCATGCAGTACAGAGTTGGAGATATTTCCAAAAGTCTTAGTTAGGGAGTTCCCATTGAATGCACAGTTCATTGAAAGGTTTTAGGATGACAGTGTTTTTTTATTAGGATATCCCCTAAGAAGGATACACCCTTATTATGTCATGAGTGACAAAAGATGGGATATTTCTCGATGGCAATATTTAGATTGCCCCAAATAAGAGCATAAAAGAGAGGAGCTGGGTTAGATTTAGCTGTTTATTGATTTGTTTCCAATAGTAAACAGAAGACGAAATTGTGGGATGAAATCTTAGCGTAGCAGGAAGGGTATTATAGATAAAGGTTGTAGGGCATTTACTTACACTGAGTGAGGTTTCCATTTCCACCCACAGTGGTGTATGGGGTGTAGGCTTGCTAAACCATTTGATGGTTTGAGTGGTGCGGAAGGTCTATAGGTAAGCATTAAACCAGGGCAATCCAATGCCCCCTTTAGACCAGTGCAGCGCAGCTTAGTGTGACAAAACCTCAGAGGTTTCCCCTGCCATATAAAATTACCAATAAGTTTGTCAAGTTTGTTTAAGAAACTGATAGGAAGAAATAAAGGGATATTAGCAAAAAGATGAAATATTTTAGATGCAATGGTCATTTTAATAGCCGCTATCTTTCCCGTGAAAGATAAGTTGAGTAGTTTCCACCAATCTAAAATGGTTCTAATATTGGATAAAAGAGGAGTAAAATTAGCTTCCCATGTTTTCTGTAAATTTGGGATGATTTTAATTCCAAGATATATTAGACCCTGGGGAGCCCATCGAAAGCCCAAAGAGTTATTCATATACGGTTTACAAAGAGAGTTTAAGGGTAATGTTTCAGTTTTGCTGAAGTTTAATGCCTGGCCTGAGATGGTGGTGAATTCGTTAAATAGGTTTACCAGCAGATGCCCTGCTTCTTCGAGATTTTCTAGAAGAATTAAGAAACCATCTGCATATGATAGAGCGGTATAATGAAGATTACAGATGGGAATCCCTTTAATATTGCTAGATAAGTGAAGGTGGGCAGATAGAGGTTCCATTGCTAGGATAAAAATGGGGGCTGATAACGGGCAACCTTGCCTGGTACCTCTGGCCAGAGGGAAGGAGGAAGAAAGTGTGGAGTTGGTTAGCACTCTAGCATAGGGGGATGCATATAATAATTTAATCGAGGAGCAAAACATATTGGGAAAACCAAAATAGTTTAAAGTATGGTGTAAGTAATTCCAACTTAAAGAATCAAAGGCCTTTTCAAAGTCAATCGCTATTGAAGCAGTAGCAGGTGTTTTTAAAGATTTGGCATTATATATTAAATTAAATAATGAGTGTAGGTGATCGAAGCCATTTCTTTCCTTACTAAAGTCTGCTTGGAACTTATGAGCTAATTTAGAGATAAATGGTTCCAGCCGGGAGTTTAAAAGTTTTGCAAACATTTTTCCATCCATATTTAAGAGAGATATTGGTCTGTAACTAGAGGGGAGAGAAGGATCTTTATCTTTTTTGGTATTACTGTTATAATGGCTTCTGACATCGAGGGGGGGAGTCTACTGTTTGCTTAGCTTCCTGGAAGACCTTAAAGATTAAGGGACATAAAATATCAGAAAGTGCTTTGTAAAAGTCAACAGGGAAGCCATCTCTGCCTGGAGCTTTGCCAGATTTTAGGGCTGAAAGGGCATTTCGGACTTCTTGCAAAGTGAAAGGGGAGTATAAGTCTTTTTTGTCTTGATCAGAAAGATGGGGGACATGTATTCTGTTTAGAAAGTGTTGAATGTGGGGATTAGGGACAGAGTTACGCTGAGTATATAATCGTTTGTAAAAGGACATCATGTTCTGATTAATAGAGGCACCATCAGTATGGAGCTGACCTGATTGGTCTTTAATGCCCACTATATGCCTTTCTATCTGTTGATTTTTAAGTTGGTAAGCTAATAGTTTGCCACATTTATCACCTTGCTCCCACTATTTATGTTTAAGTTTGAATAATGCCAATTCGGTTTGTCGAGTTACAATCTCATTCATTTTTATTCTAAAATTTCTAAGTGGAGGGGTGAATTAGGATCAGGTTTGGGAGATTTTAAATAAAGGGATTCTTTTTCTTTAAGTTGTTTCTCCATGGTAGCTAGTTGTTCTCTTACTTTTTTGCGATGAGCTGCAAAACTTATAATTTTACCTTGAATGGTAACTTTTAAGGCTTCCCATAATGTGCTCATAGAAGTATCTGAGGGTTTGTTAAAAGAGAGAAATTCCTGGATTTGAATTTTAACCCATGAAATAAATTCTGGGTCTTTAAATAATAGGGGATCCAGACACCATATGGGCGATTTAGCTAATGGTGGGCCCCAGAGTAAGTGAATACAAACCGGAGAATGGTCTGATATGACCATTGAGAGAATTGAGGTTTCAATTACTTTATCTACAATAGAATGGGATGCAAACCAATAGTCAATCCTACTATAAGACTTACACCCTTTCTCTGGGATGAAAAAGTATCCAGAGCTCTGTAAGACCAAAATCTTTCAGGAGTAAAGATAGGGAGTCAATACTTCTAGGGTGGGCATCCAACAAAGTGTTGCTTCTGTCTAAATGTGCATCTAGTGCAAGATTTAGATCCCCACCATCAGTATAGGAGCATTATCCATATTGTTAGACAAAATTTGTTGGGCCAAATTATTAAAATATTCCGGTGAGTCAGAATTAGGGGCATACACGTTAACCAGTGTTAAAGGGCCAGAAGGTGTATTAAATTTAACAATTACCCATCTGCCTTTGGTATCAGTAATTGTTTTTATATGGGACCATTTAAGATTTTTAAGGATGAGAATTGCTACGCCTCTCTTTTTAGAAGTGTAAGAAGAAGCAAATATATGACCGACCCAATACCGGTTTAGCCTATCAGTGTCCTCCGCCAGAAGCTTAGTTTCCTGTAAGAATGCAATCCTTGTCTTTTGTTTTTTAAGGTGGGATACAATTTGTTTGCATTTACAAGAAGAGTTGAGTCCCTTAACATTCCAGGAGTGTAGCAATAGATCAGCCATATTTAGTGTAGAAGTTAAGGTACAGATTGTCTAGTAAAAGAGACTCCAAAAAGATCATGGTGGGGGACACTGAGAGGTCAGCAGGATAAGATAGTTTATGAAACACAAAGAAATGAGTATGGGAATGAGTGCAGGACCAAAAAAGTATTGCGAGTTGCAGGAGTATGATTTTACAACAGTTATAATTGATGCGTCTCTTTAACAAGTGATAAAAGACCAAGAATTGTAAACAAATTAACCAACACTTAAATATGAACACTCTATATATGTAACAGTTAAACATTCTGTATTGCGGTATGAGATATGAGTCAGTACAGAGGTACGCAGACTGTATCATAAAGCAATTGGGCGTGCAGTAGCTAACCAGCACTAAATCCAGGTGGAGATACCACTGATGTATATGAAGTTAAATCAGACATTTAATAACATAAGGATTATAGATGTAGTGAAAGGACTATTTCAAACTTAGTCAAGATTAAAACACAAACACGATTCCCAAGGGGAAACCACCAGGGCATTATATAACAAAACAGTTGAGTGGAAAAAGAAAGCCAACAGAGCTGGATTGCTCTCTTAAAAAAGGTTAGGCCTATTTAAATGTGTGTGTGTGTCTGTATATATATATATATATATATATATATATACATATACACACACAGAAAACAATTATTGTAGCTAAGCAAGCAAATCAAGATGGTTACTAAGTCAAAGGTATACATTAAAGATAGGTAAAGCGAGATGGGGCAGCAGGGCACTCTTAATAAAGTTATAATCCACGTGTGCAAATCAATTTGAAGCAGTAGTAATGGGACATGGGAGATTTCCATAAGCATATAGGGTAGATGTTTGTCTGTGAAAAGTAGTACAGGCTTTGAGAATTTTGGTGCCATATAAGAGAAAGTTCAGTACCCCATGGGGTTAACAGAAGCTGTCCATATGCCCCAAAATAGCCTTCTTTAGTGAATCTTGAGGGGGACTGACAGTCTAGAGATTAGGCTGAGTGAATTACCCCAAAAAGAAAGAGTGCAGTTTCATTAAGAGCAATTGCATCCAGCTTCAAGCATATGCCTTGGCTTTGCAATAAAAAGCTCCATGAGGGTACAATGCCTGAGTTTATGTAACAAAATATAATGGGACCATGGGTCTCAAAAATGGCCTGCCAGAGATAGTGAAGCTTCCTTAATAGAGGAGCACAGACAATAAAGAAGGGGAAAGCTAGACAGAAGAGATTGCAGGGGGAGTAGTAAGGTAATAAGTGAGGTTAAGCAACAAAAAGGATTCTATGGGATAATAGGTCAAATTAAATGAAAAGAGAAACATAAAGTACACTTAGGAACCTTAAGAGTGCCTGTTGCAACAGTAGGGAATTATTCATAATAGGAGATTGGTCAGATAAGTGTTAATAATCATTAACAAAAAAGGTGTAATGTTACCTTTAACCCAATTATCATCCCGCTTGCATTACTTGTGCTGTGACATCTAAAGAACACAAAAGTTGAAAGCTGGTCTTGGGAAGGAGAGCGCTCGGTTGTATAAATATGCTAACTGTGATGTACGGCTTTGGCAGTTAAGTACCTGCTGCGAGTGAAAGCAGGTCTGCAGCAAGAAGCCGCACCAGTATTCAGGCATATCCCTGAGAGCTATTATATGAAGCCTGAATAGCAAGGAGGTTGCATAGGCAACGATTTAGGATATGGCAGATATTAATAAAAAGTCACCGATCATGTTCCACTCGCCTTATGGGATTTGGAAGTCAGAGGAAGGGATTTGTGGTTACTCTTGCCTTTTCTTTTTTTCTTTGGTGGTTCACATGGCTTAAGAGGGGAACTAGAGGCAATTTCTGCCCAGGAGGAGTCGGTGAAGATCGGTCCAGCTTCTGGGATGTTAGGGATGTTCTGCAAAGTCTCTGCATCTACCTGGGACAGATCCTCTTGCTAGGACATAACTGTGTCCTGTACAGGGGCCAACATATTATTCAGAGAAAGCAGTGAGGACAGGTGGGAGACCCTTTTGGAAGCTGCAGTGCTTTTGTTTGTGGTCCGATCTTTACAGCAGGCAGATCTGGCAGATTTGGTGTTGGTACTTTTTTTGTCTTGAATACAGGCTGACTGCCTGGGTAGTGAGCTATCCGGGCAAGGTGTTTCTGTGTCTGCATAAGTAGGGAGTGAGTCTCTGGTGTCCTGAGCAGCTCCAAACTCGCAAACAGTTAAATCAGCCAAGAGTCCTGAGTGTAACAGTTTGGGAATGCGAGGAACACTATTTTGAGCTGGTAAAGTTTCAATGAAAGCAGACAGGATTTCTGAGGTGTTAAAACCTTTAAAAGTATCACCCAAATAAAGTTTCATCACTTCAGGGTACCAGAGAGCAAATCTTATCCCTTTTTGGTGTAATACTTGTTTGATTGGGTTGAAAGCATGCCTTTTAGCAGACAATTCTTTAGATTAGTCCCTGTATATGTAAATTCTAGATTCTTGCCACATCAGGATTCCGGTTTCTCTTGCTTTCTGCAGTATAATTTCGGTGTCAGCGTAATTAAGAAACCGTGTGATTACTGGCCTTGGTTTTTGGTCTGGACTTAGCCTAGGGCCCAGTGAGTGGTGGGAGCACTCTATGATTAAGTTGAGGTTGGGTGGAAGACGCAGCATAGCAGCCAAAACATGCAGGAGTAAGGCAGTCGTGTCTCCAAGTTCAGAACCCTCAGGGAAGCCAAAGAATCTTAAGTTATTTCTGCGGCATCTATTTTCAATGTCCTCTATTTTAGTTTGGAGTGTTTTGATGGTTCTGTCCTGTTCCCTTATGGTAGCTTTGAGATCTTGGATTGAAGATGCATTTTGTTTAGTTTTGTTTTCAGTGCTCAGTAAGCGGGTGTCCAAGGTCTGCAGAGTAGCTGTATTTTGCTGAGAAGCTATTTTTAAATCTTTAATTTCAGATATTAATTTCTGAAACATAGTTTCCACTCTGGAGAGTGAGAAAAGGTGCATTTCTTGTTCAGCCATGCTAGTAGGCCCAGGAAAACAGACAAGATTGGTGGGTAGAAAAAAGACCAAATCTTAAAGCAATTGCAAAAATAACCCACCAAAGCTGTAGATATGAACTTTATCTTGCTGGATGTTACTGTTGACTTACATTATTGTCCTGGATGGCTGCAGATGAAGACAGATAGCTGGATGTCCTTGGAGAGCTGAGAAATTAAGCTGTCATCTTGAACTGAGCCAGGCCACGCCCCCGTTTTCTGTTTTAACCTGGAACAACACCATCTGGTGGTCGCTAGATCCTAGGTTGCTCTCAACTTCTACCCTTGATATGATGTCACCGTTGGTGAGTAACAGGTCAAGGATGGCTTCCCCCCTTGTGGGTTCCTTGACAAGCTGTCTTAGGCCCAATAAGTGCAGCATATCAAGGAAGTCTTTGTTTCTTGTTGTAGCAGTGGAATGGTTTCCCCAATGTCTGTCTGATAAATTGAAATTGCCCATCAATACTACATCCCCCTTAATACTCATATTGTAAATGGATTCTAGTATCTACTTGTCCCCCTGCAAGCTGATTGCTGGGGGTCTCTACAATACTCCTACTCTAGTAACTGCACCTTTTCAGCTTCAAGAGTAACCCAAAGAGCCTCAGCTTCAGTGTGAGTGTCCTGGACCATAGTAACTTTTATTTCCACCCTAACATGCATTGCCACCCCACCCCCTTTTCTTCCAGGTCTGTCCCTTTGAAAAAGGCAGTATCCCAGAATAGTTACCTCCTAGTCATGGTTGTCCTTAAACCGTGTCTCCATGATGGTGACCCAGTCCAGATCAACTTGTGCAACAATAGCTGTAAGGTCAGCCATTTTGTTTGCTATGCTACCTGCATTTGTGTACATGGCTTTCCAGGCCTGATTTGCCCCCTTTTGGGGCCCTGTTGCAATATTGAGCCTTTTTCAGTATTGTTCTCTGAATGTAACTATCCCGTTTCCTGCTCCATTCTTTGTTTGTCCCCTCTGATAGGGCAAATTTATGCTGAGGCCCTATGCATCACTGGAATGGGTATGCACCACAAAGGGCATGTACCAAGATGCCAAAGTGCAGTCCATGCACCTGCTACCAGCTGGAGGCTGAGCTGGGATTCACTATCCATGGTTGGACCAATGCATGGCTCTTTACTTCTGCACAATTTTGTGTGGTGCCACCTGGGTGGCCTGACCTCAGCTGGATTATCAAATTTTAATTCATAGGCCCAGATGATCCCATGGGTCACGGGAGCAGGGGATTATGGTTCGTAACACCCCACCAAAGGAGTGATGTTTGTCCTCCAGCAAAAGTCTTTCTGCCTTTTTACAGACCAAAAAGGGCCCTGTGAAAAGTATCTTAGGAGTCACCTCTTGATTTGTGTAGGGTTTGGAAGGCCAAATTAGGAAATCAGCTGGCCAAGTGGCATGGTGAGCTGAGGCAAGGTGATCAGGGTTCAGGAATGAACTGGGGTTGCTCAGAGGCCAGCCAGGGCAAGGAGGATCGAACATCTCATGATGGCTGTCCTTCAGGGAGGGTGGACAGCTATTGCCACTGCTCAATCACCACTTAGTGGAAGCTAGGTAGAGCAACAGTAGTCACTTACCTGACTAACCAGGTGCAGGCTGCTGAGGCGTTCTACATCTTCAAGCAGTATGTGTGTGCCAGAGCACTCATGCCTACCAGGGGAGAAAATCTGTAGGGAAAGCAGCTTGGGTGGAAAGAATGATGGAGGCATACCTCACAGGCTCCACACTGTCCACCAAGGTACCCACCCTCCCATAGGGTTCAAGAGGTAGGAGGGTAAGTCCTGGAAAGGATAAGTGATGGGACTGGGGGTGGCCACCAGATGCCAGCTGCTCAGCTGTAAGGTGGATAACCAGAAGATGGGAAAGAAAGAAAAAAGTAAGGAGATTTATGGCAAATAAATATGTTAAGGCTCATTAGGGTTGCTATGATTTAAAACTCAAACCACACAAAGGTTGGAAATAAACTATTAGGGTTGTAGACCCAATGCCCACGATGTTTAGAAAAGTGCTATCATGGTTCATCTGTCTAACTCACATCCACCCTACCATGCCCCCTACTCTCATGACTCAATGACAGTCTACAGATACAGGGCCATGCATCAATGGTATGGTACCTCATTCAGTGTCAACATATTAACAATTGGTATATAACAACATTTATCCCTTACCTTTACCCTTACCCTACTCCCATGACCAATGGGCAAGGTACAATCCTAATGATTTATTCCCAGCCTTTATGTGGTAGCAGCTGTAATGTGCATTAACAGGTTTTTCCATAAATATATCATGCAGGTGCAGTACCACCTGTATATTAGAGTTGAGTAAGCATGTGTATGTTCTTGTTCCCATGATATTTACTTGTATCTACTATTGTCTACATACACTTTGTTATAATCTCCCGGGTCATTCACTAGAGGCAAAGTTATAGAGGTGCCAAAGCAACGTTAAATTGGCCAAAATAAAAAATAATTTTCAATGACTAAGAGTAGATGGATTTCCAAGCTGAAACTTGCAAGTTTGATAGAGTCTGTTCCAAGATGTGTGCTTTTGTGTTTTTTTGTTTCTCTGATTTGCCCCATTGTTGAATTATTACCTAAAGAAATTGCCCATTTTTCATGCATGCTCAGTTAAGAAATTGAGCATTCTAAAAAATATTTTTTACAAATGCATAAATATATATGTTCATTTGGTAAACATGCATGCATGTCTGTGGAGGCAGGGCTATACGCTTCACCACAGGGTAATGCCTAATGCTGTAAACAGCATCCATTTGACAAGAACTATGTTTGTGCTTAGCCCCACCCCCACTGAACAGAGCAGTGTGAATTTTTTTAGTTGGCCATTAGCCTCATCTCACTAAGTGAAATGTATCTGTTCCAGACTGCAAGTGTGACCGATTTCTGGTGCCAGCTAAATAATAATAAATGTATCTGACACCAGGGTGCCCGCCCCGTGCAAGTTAGGACCCCCCCCATTTGTTTTTGTATATTACCCATCCACCTGCCACCACATAGACAACCCAACACCAGGGTGCCAAACCCATGATGCCAGCTCAAATTCCATCCCACCGCAACAGTGTACGACACCATGGTGCCCACCCCCAGTGCTAACAAACATCAAACCAACACTGGGATGCCCAATCCCCAGACAAAAACCTGACTTATTGGACAATCTACCTGCCCTAACTGATTTCTTAAATGAACAAGATCTAGATGTTGTCGAAAGTGGGGAAAATGAACAGCAATGATGAAAATGTGTACAATTAGGACTCTGATGCTAATGTAACATCTGAGGATGAAACATTTGTAAACGTGCCACCATCCAGGTGCAAGTTATCTACATGATGTCACCTTGAAAATCCTGCAGTAAATATGTTCTTTAAAGAGCAGATTCTTAGTATCCCCCCCCCCCAAATAAAAATATATAAGAAACCTTACCTGGCCCCCAAGTGAACTCCCATTAAATTTTTAATTTATTTCAGTCAGGTTAAAGCAAATGAAGAAATAAATTACTCTGTGCAGCCAATCTCCAAGATGCTGCAGCTTCCCTATTCTGAGACACGCCCCACGCTTGCACATTTTGTGATGTCAGTAAATGAAGAGTGCGGAGACGTGCTCCGTAGACTATAATAGGGACATTTTTTAACTACTTTTTTTATACTTTAAAGTTGTGATTATGGCAAATCAAGCCAGCGCTCAACTAACAAGGTCCTTGTTAATTGAGTGGTGGCCTTGATTTGTCATAAATGCATCTTTAAAGTAAAAATAAAAGAAGTTAAAAAAAATCCCTATTCTAGTCTATGGAGCGCAGTCCAACACTCTCTATTTACTGGCATCTCCAAATGTGAAAGTGAGGGGGCATGCTCAGAATAGGGAAGTTGCAGCATTTTGGTGATCGACTGCATGGATTAATTTACGATCTCTTGTTTAACTCTAATCTGGCTGAAATAAATGAAACATTTTTTGGCAGTCCACTTAGGGCCAGGTAAGGTTTCTTATATGTTTTTTTTGGGGGGCATTGCCAAGTCAGACCTGTTCTCTAAACTATGTGAACAAGATCTAATTTTCAATACCTCAGAATTACACTTGACCCTCTTTGGACTTCTCCCAACACATTTCAAACACTTGCAGAACTGTTAACTGCAAGCTTGGCCTGCCCTCACACCCTCTGCCAGAACCGCTATTGTGTAGGGTGTCCTTCCTGCTCTCACCTATGGCCCTGTCACCTATGTAAATGCTGTCAAAGTTAATCTCCTTGAATGGGACACTACCTACAATAATATTCGTTGGTTCACCCTGGCTTCACTTTGTCTCACTCAGTGCTGTCAGCTCTACAGTGGTTTGAAATGGCTGTCCCCTGAGGCTAACCCCTCCTATGCTCTTGGCACCCTGATTGATAACATTGTTAGAACTGGTGTTCCCTCCTTCCTAGCCTTACTGTTGACTCCTCCAATCCTCCACTATCCTCTTCACTCAGGTGATCAGACTTTACTATCTGTTCCTAGGTGCAAAACATCCATGGGATCTCAGGCTTTCTCCCACTGTGCCTTGCACTACAGGAACTCCTTGCCTGCGTCCATCCATCTCACCTCTACCCATGCCTGCTTCAAACAGGGGCTACACCACTACCTCTTAGCCTCTGTACCTTGCACCTGCTTTTTTCCTCCTAGATTCAACTCTACCTTTCCTGACATGCTACTTTCTTCAGTCACATGCACTTATATTTACTGTTTCTTGTCTGTTTTAGCCAACTTGTTTCTCTTTTGCTGTGTCCATAGCTTATTATACTATTTTCTTCCACTTACATTGCATCTATTTCTCACGACTTGTAGCTTTACAAATGCTTCACCCCTGCATTCAAAATGTTATGATGTTATGTATGATTTATTTTTCCTTATTACTTTGTATTTACTTATTTCATCTATAATAAGATCTTGTTACAGTACTAGCCTATTTTTACACATTGTAATGCTTTATGGTTCTTTGTACCATTGTGTAATGAGTGTCTTGACTTGTACTCTCCTGGGCTGTCCTTGAAAATAGGCATATTTAATGTCTACTGCACTTACCCAGTTATCAAAAAAATAAAATAAATAAATCAATAAATAAATAAAGGGACTAATGTGTAAACAGTACATGCCTGATTTTTTTCAGTCTGAGGGTGGAGGAAATTCAGACATTAGAGGGTTTCAGGAACAGAAAGGAAATTACCATTAAGCCAGCCGACAAGGCGAGGCAGTGTGGCGGTGGCTGTGAATACATGTGATTATGTAGCTGATGTAATGAGACAGCTTTCAAAAAAGGGATTTTTACGGAGAGCTTAGTTCTGACCCCACACTACCCCTTAATGCGTGGATTGATGACTGCTTAAGGCATTAATTGAGGGGAATATTAACGAAAGAGAATTAGAGTTTTCTGTCTACAGGCCATCCATCAGAGCTTATATTTATTTCCTGCCAAAGGTACATAAGACCTTGATAAACCCTCCGTGACACCCAATCATTTCTGGAATTAATACTGTCATGGAACCCCTCTCCCAGTTCATAGACAATGTAAATAAAGGCATTACCAAGCCATTGCCTTCCTTCAGTCTGGATACGGCAGATGTGCTTCAAGTCCTGGGAGACCTTGATGCTCGTGCAGTTCTGGAGACCCCATCTCCACAAGTACATAGACAGGATAGAGGCTGTACAGAGGAAGGCAACTAAAATGGTGCAGGGTCTGCACCAGCTGCCATATGAAGAGAGGCTAAAGGAGCTTAATATATATACCCTCGAGGAAAGGAGGGAGAGGGGGGACATGATAGAAACTTTCAAGTATCTCATGGAAATTAACTAAGTCCAAGAGGGTAGCATCATTCAGAAAAAGAGATGTGCAAGAACAAGGGGGCACAATTTGAAGATAAAGGGGGGACAGCTCAGAAGTAATGTGAGGAAGCATTTTTACATGGAGAGGGTTGTGGATGCATGGAACAGCCTTTCTGAGGAGTCCATGGGGTCAAAAACAGTGAAGGAATTCAAGAACACATGGGACAGACATAAGGCAATTCTAGTGGGGGGTATAAAGGAAGTAGGCTGTTGGTTAACTAGGATCTGCAGCTTATCCATTAGGTAAGAAAATGGGCAGAGTAGGTGGGCCAAGCGGTCCTTATCTGCCATCAAATTTTCTGTTTCTGTTTCTATGCTGAGATAGACACATTGGGCTGGATATTCAAACTGCGCCATTCTTAGGCGCAAGCCCTTGCGCTGCGCAAAATAGTTGTGCAGGGGTGTGGCCGGGGCGATATTCAAAGGAGTTGCGCTATTGAGCAACTGCACGAATATCACCCCAGCCACAACCACTGTGCATGGCGCTGATGGAACTTGCGCCACCGCAAGTTGTCAGAGTGGAGCATACAACTTGCGGTGGCACAAGTACCATTGAGCCATGCGCAAAATCCTATATTCAAAAGGTGACATGCAAATGGGGCCATAATTCATACAAGGCGCAGGGGGGCCATTTGCATCTGATTATGGCTCCATTTGCATGCCATTAGCATGCAGGTGCGCCGATCCTCGAGGACTTGCGCCTGGCGCCCTGCCAGGCAGCAGCCATCGGGGACCGACGTCCCCTGCAGCCCGATCATGGGCAAAGAGTGAAATCCACCACCACCACCCCACTGGCCCGATCGTGAGCAGCAGCAGAAATGTCCACCCCACCTGTTCGACCCGCGGCTGCTATTAAAACAACCCGCCCCGAATACATCCCTGGTAGTCCAGTGGACCGAAAAGCCTGATCGCGGGCTGTATCGGTGTAAATATACAACCTCTCCTCCCGAACATAGCCCTGGTGGTCAGTGGACGAAACTCCCGATCGCGGGATGTATGCAGTAAATACCCTCCCAACACATCCCTGGTGCCTAGTGTCCCCCACCCACCACCATGAACCCCACCCGCTCCCCGGCAGCCCGGCGGGCAGCAGCATCCACCCGCCTGCCACCCGCCACCCGCCAACTGACTGCCGGTGAGGATGACACCATTGGTGCAGAGCAAGAGCCAATGGGTGTGCAGTCCATACTGTACAAGACAGTCCAGTTTTGTGAATGAATTTAATTCTTATGCGGTATGGGCTGCCGCCACATTGGCTGCTCTGCCAAGGCGTGCAGCCCCGAGCAGTCAGTCGGGGTGGCGGGCGCAAGCAGGTGGCATACCCGACTGCGGGGCGTGAGGTGGTGAAACTAATGAGTGAAGTGAGAGACCTGGGCCTCAGAATGAAATACCATGCATCAGCGATATTCGTCCTGAACCAGAACTTATGAAGATTACTGCCCACATCACGGGAGGTTCGGTCCACTGGACTACCAGGGCTATGTGGGAGGAGGTTGTATTTACGATGCAACGCCCGCACCCAAACCCACTGAACCCCAGAGATGTGTTGGGGGTTGCCACAAACTAATGCAACCAGCATAAAAGCAATGAGCCGGCATTTCTGCTGTTGCCGTGATCCAAAACAGTGAAGGTGGTGATGGTCGACACTCTTTACTGCGATCGAGCTGCAGAGAGCACAGGGGAGGTGGGTTGGGGGCCAGCCACGGGCGACGCCTGCTGTGTTGCGCCCTGCAATGCAGCAGCTCCCTGTGGGTGGCCCTCGACAACCTTTTTTTTTTGGCTCAAAGTTGTGCAGGCGCAGGTTGGGGTTGCGCCTGCTGCAACTCTCACACAACCCGGCTGAACTCAGGTTGTACAGTTTATGCATGGTTCCTTCTTCAGTTCAGCATGCATTCATTTGCATTGCGCTGTTGCTCAGCATGTTTTCTGTGGTGCAACTGCCTTCTGCTGAATATCGCAGAATGGAGCATGTTTGGACTTGCGCAGGCGCAACCCTATTACGCATGGCGCAACCCTTTTGAATATCTGGCCCATTATTAGCAACTCTCGATGCTGAGTTGTTGTACATAAATATACCACATGAAGGTTTTATAGAAGCCCAGAGATACTATATGGACTAAAGAGAAGGGGTAACAACAAGACCAAGTACTGATTTTCTGTTGAAAATGACACCAATTGTTTTAGAAAATGTATTTTGTTTCATGGGGAAGCATTATTTACAACATAAGGGTACAGCCGTGAGGGCAAAGTTTGTTCCAAATAATGCAAACATTTACCTTGATTATTGGGAGGAGTGTGTCATCTGGGACCACACTGTAAATAAGTACATTGAAAAAATCTGCATCTGTTGTTGCTATATAGATTATATATTTATGGTGTGGTAGAGGAGTGAGCAAGACTTGAGTGATTTGTTGTGGATTTTTTGCATGGTACCAACAAAACTGTTAAATTCTTGGTCACTGTGGATAAAAATTAAAAGTATTTTCTCGACCTCTCAGTTACAAGTGAAGTTGATGGTAATATATCCACCACCATTTTTAGAAAAGCCACAGACCACAATACCACTGTGCTCGCCAGCAGTTGTCACCCCTGCCACAAAATAAATAATGTTCCCCAGAGCTAGATTTTATGTGCCCGCAGGATACATAGTAATGAGCAGTCTTATCAACATCAGGCTAACATTCTGTTAAAAAGGTTTGAAGGCAGAGGGTCTCTAAAAATACTGTTCAAGAAGCCAGAAACAAAAGTGATTCCTTGACTAGGGAAAACTCTAGTAAGCTTTAACAGACTGCCTGAAAGACAGCATGATCAAATAACTAATTTTGTCAACATATATTCTAAGAGGTCATGGAAGGTTGAGCAGATTATCGACTGTACTGACATCAGAACCTAAGTTAATGGGTGTGGCAAAGGTACCCCAAGGGTGGTGCACCAGAGGGCCAATAACTTAGGGAAGATTTTAGTCCATTCTGTATAACCCAGTGGAAAAAAAATCACAGAAAACCATCAATCCCACCCCCCCAACCAGGGTTTAGGAGATGCAAGCATTACAGATACTGCAAAGTTATTCATGAATGATCTTCCTTAAAAAATCCTACATATGGTACAGTAGATACATACCCATCAATGACTTCATAACATGTGACACCACCCATGTAATATATCTAGCCACATGTAAATGTGGAGTATTCTACATGGGTAGGACAAAGAGAAAGCTGCAGAAATGGGTGGGTGAGCATGTCATTTTTTTTAATTTTTTTTTTAGTCTTTGGTAACTGGGTTAGGCCCACTAGGCACAAGTGCCTATTTTCAGGGGCGACCTGGGAGCACTGGGCGGTTAAGTGACTTACTCCGAGTCACACAGTATGCAAGTGGAGGTTGTGAGAATCAAACTCAGGTCTGGTCTGCTAGATGTATCAGGCATATTCACACCTCGTTCCTCTAACCTCTAGGCTATACTGCCAGCCCATGGCCATGGAAGGGAGGATCTGAGTTATGCTGTAGCTTCCCACATACAGAAAGTACCAAATAGAGAACACCATCAAGTTCTCTTTACTTGCATTGAACAGGTTAAACTGGGGCCCAGAGGTGGTGACAAACAGCAGGCCCTGGCCAGGTGATTTTTGGATTCTCAAATTAGATGCATGCAGGTGACAAGGCCTAAATGATCGGATTGAGCTTGTACCCTTCCTAACAAAGTAATGGGTATCCTGTGATGTCAGTTAGCCACAGTAGGCACCTGCAAAATGGTGTTCACTTGTGGTATATAAATAGTTCAGGAGGGCAGTGAGGAAGGCAACAGGATGGGGGTTGCTCATGCATATAGCGACAGGACGTTGCAATATGTATACGCGCGAGGGGGGAGCAAGATGGAAGGGAGGGAGGATTGGCCTGGCATAGTTGGCATGGGGCTGCCAAGCTGGCCCCTTAATGTGGTGGATGGGTGGCAGCCTAAAGCTGTGAGGGTTCTGGGTTCGGGTCCAGGTGTGCCTACATTTTTGTGCTCCCAGTCTGAAATTTATTTTTTCAAGAATTTGCACCTCCCCGACATGCACCCCCCCTGGAGTTAACAATCCTTTAGTGGGGGTGAGGAGGGTGAAGCACCCCCATGGAGGGGGGCGTAGGGGCCCTGCATTAACTTTTAAAATCTAAGTCCCGTGCCATTTTTCTGTGTTAGGTAGCATCACCAAAATCCGAAATTTGGCTATGTACCTCACCATAATGACGATTGCTTTTCGGTAGTCACCATTATGACATAGAACCAAGTAATGTCTGCTTTATAGGAGCTGCCTTGAAATTGTGTTACACTTTCATAGTATTCCTATTTCCTTTTTCTTCCATTTTATTGCTTCAGGGGGCAGAGCCTGTAGCTGTCTTGTGACCACCTAAAAATGAGTGACTGGATCCAACCCAACAACAAAGTTGGAGTTGCATCATTATCACTCCGCAAGTTGGAGCACTCTGCTCTGTAGATTGCCATTTGTTTAGACACTCCCGGTGGGTGCACTATTTGATATGTCCGGTAAAGCCTGCCATGCCAAGATGGCCGCATGAGTTCAGTGCGTATATGTAAGCAGTGTTGCATGCGCTGGTGGCCATCTTGGGCACAGCAGAATGTTCCGCTGTGAGCTCATAGTGCTATGAGCCTCCCATGGGCTCAGTGCTGCCGCTTTTTCCATAGGAGCACACCCAGCACTCAACCGCAATAAGCTAACTGTGAATTCTGTCCTTAATTTGGCAACCTGTAAAAACTAACGAGACTACAATATAAGAACAAAACAAAAGGAAGGCAAGTGACAATGTAGCATTCCATGAGGTCACTTGCAAGTTTGAGCGGGTGAGATAGCACTACTAATTGTCAGCTACTGATTATTTACAGAGAGTTAGGTACGTTTGTAAATTTCAGCAGAATATGGTCACAGAAGGTTTTCTTTCTTCCAGCTGAAGTATTTGAACAGCCTTATGTGAACAGCCTTATGAGTTTAGCATAAACTGAGTGAAGTAACTTTTTAGAAAGATTTACCAGGCGTTTAGTTTACTAACTTGACTTCATTGATAGACTAATGGTAGAAAATAGTTATATTTGATGAACATTTAAAAGTTAACATCAGTGGTGAGCTGAACAGGTTGGTTAAAATTCAAGCAGTGGTCAATACAGATTTTTTGAAGAAGGTAAAGCATCATTATTATTAGTAGTAGAGTTTGGTAGTTTAAAAGCATCATAGCTCTTTAAAGCAGGTCACATTATGTATGTAAAGTTCCAGTAACAACTATGAAGTATTAAGTAAGTTGAAATTATAAGCGATAACAAGCACTGATGGAATGAGTATTCTTGAAGACTTTTTTTTTTACAACTACCTTCTACTGTTTGACATGAATTACATTTTCCCAGCCAAATCAGTGACCACTCCCATGTGTTATTTTTAAAGTGATAAATAACTGTTTGAGTATATGTAATACATGTAAAAGTTCTTATTAAAGTTTAAATCTGAATGGTCTTTAGACCCCTTTAAAGGACATTCTTGATATTTGAATTTCTGAGTTACATTATTCTATCAATTAAAGAATGGTTTATATTAAAGAAAGAATCACCTTCGCTCATTCACAGTGGCTGATATTCTGTAAGAGGGCAACAGTACAATAGGGTGAATGTATAGATATGTCTATTTCCCTACAGGGATATACAAGAGTGATCCTAAGAGAGGTATTTGTTCATTTTATTAGCCTAAGCTTATATATAGTACAAAACATTCCCTTGCTGACTGTACTAGTTTATAGTTTTATAATGTACTGTAAGAGTCATATTTGAGTGTTTTAATCATAGGTACCTATGTGCTCACTCAATCTCTGGTAGACAGACCCTAGAGGCTGGTAATCACGGTGGTTGTAGCATTATGCATTTTTAAGACTGTTAATGTGGTGGCACATAGTGGATTAGGAATATAACAAGCATGTGTCAATGCCGAATGTTTGCTTGCTGGTATTAGCATTGGAAATGCAGGAGTTAGACAGATGCAGAGTAGGAATGGCAGTGAAGTATTGAACTTTACGCCAACCCCACCTCCACCCTGCAGAGATAGACAGGCATTGGGGCATGTGTTTGGCTTGTCGCCCATAACGTTCAGGCCATTTCACCTCACCCTATCCTGCAGACACTGACAAGTGTTGAGGAGTACCTTGGGGTGTTTGGCTTTACAGTCACCCCACTCCATAAGGACAGATGCTGAAATGGGTGCAATATAGAATGGGGTGAACTGTGGGGCCAAAGAGTCCAAGGCACAGCTCAATGCCTGTCAGTGGTTGCAGGGTGGAGGGTGTGATGAGCATTACAGTCGGCAATCCAAAGGCACACCCGTGATACCTGTCAGTCTGTACAGGGTGGGACATTATGGTTAGAAACCATAATGCCTCGGGCATGTGTTGGTATTTGCAGTACAAATTTTCAGCATAGCATTTTGTGGCCCCCACCTCATGAAAGCATTTGGGACCTCTTCTCATGAAAACTGGCACTCTGATTTTGTCAATGTTTCTTGAAATTTGAGTTTCCACAGTGACCGTGCCACTGTGCACCAGATGTACGAAAATACAGATCGGGCAGGATGTGAAGAATGACAGATGTACCATTCATAGGGAGGTGTGAAGAGATGGCAATGTTGAAAATCTGTAGTGAAAGTATTAAAAATGCTCAAACTTCCGAGCATACGTGGAAACTGCGCAATGGATGCGTGTAACACAAGTCATTTAGTAGAATTATTTCACCAAATTTTCAACATAGGCATTTTGTGACCTCTGCTCATGAACAATGTCACTATGATTTTCTTAATCTGTCCTGAACATTGATTTCCCACAGCAACCGCGGTATTCTGCGCCAGATGTATAAATGCATATTTCACGCAGGATGTGAAAAATGACAGCTGTACTGTTCATAAGGAGGTCTTAAAAAATGGCAATGTTGAAAATCTGGAGTGAAAATACTACAAATTTGCAGAGTTATGAGGGGTGCGTGAAAACTGCATCATGTTTGCTTGTAACAGTCATTTTATGGATATTTGTCAACAAATTTTCAACATAGGCATTTTAGGACCTCTGCTCATGAACAGAGTCACTGTGATTTTACATACGAACATACGAATCTGCCAGCAGAACAGACCAATTGGTCTATGTAAGTCTGCCCGAGTGTGCAGCTAGCACCCTAGATTGCAGCTGCCCCAGTCTCCTCCCCCTCAGTTCCTCCCCTGCTTGTCCCAGCCCCTGCCCCCAACTCTTTCTCATGCTTTATCCCACTCCTCCTTAAAGCTATTGGCTGTCTTACATGTTACCACACCCTCTGGCAGCACATTCCAACTGGACACCACCCTCTCAGAGAAGCAGTGCCTCCTCATTTCCCTCTTGAAACATCCCCCTTTCAACCTTAGTCCTTGCCCGCTCGTCTCTCTTCCACTCCTCAGTTTAAACACCCCCTCAGTACTAGGTTTAGTTACCCCCTCAGGTACTGAAACACTTCAATCATATCCCCCCATCCCTCCTCTCCTCCAGTGTGTACATGTTCTGGTCCTTCAGCCTAACTTCATATTTCTTTCCTTCCATCCCCTTTAACATTTTTGTTGCCCTCCTTTGCATCTCCTCCAGTAACTTTATATCTCTCCTTAGGTATGGCCTCCAGTATTGCACACAGTACTCCAGGTGCGGTCTGACCAATGATCTGTAGAGAGGTAGGATCACATCCCTGTGTCTGGATGAGAACCCCCTTGTGATGCATCCTGTTTGCCTTCGCTGCTGCTCTCGTGCAGTGGGCTGAGTTGTTCATGCTCCCAATTACCAAGACCCCTAGGTTCTTCTTCTCCTCCTCCTCTCTGATCCCCAACCAATAGCCCCTCTTCTGGTTCTTAGCCCTGAAGTGCATCACGTTACACTTTTTTGCATTGAATCCTAGCTGCCACTCCACCGACCATGTCTCTAGTTTGGTTAGGCCCCCCTGCAGTTTTCCCCATCCGTCCTCTTCATCCACCACTGCCCCCAAGTTGGAATAATGTGCGAAAAGACTAACCCTGCTCCCCACTCCATGTGCTATATCAGAGATAAAGGCCCAAATAGCACTGGGCCCAGCACTAACTCCTGTGGCACCCTGCTTGTTACTGCTCTGGGTGCCGAGAGCTCCCTCCCCCACCACCACCACCCTCTGCGCCCCTGTAACCAGTTCTCTATCCATTTAGTCAGCTTTTCCCCACCCTCACTGCCATCAGATTACCCCCCAGTCTCCCATGATGCACTGTATCAAAGGCCTTACTGAAGTCCAAGTACAGGATATGTACCGCATGACCCCTGTCCAACTCCCTTGTCACCCAGTTAAAATACTCTGTTAGGTTGGTTTGACAAGACCTCCCTGAGATGAACCCATGTTGCCACCCATCTTGGAGGCCATTACTGTCTAGGAATGCCACCAGCCTCTCCTTCAGCATCAGCTCCATAAACTTACCCACTATGGACGTGAGACTTGCCAGACGATAATTTCCTGGCTCCTCTCTAGTCCCACTCTTGTGTATGGGCACCACATGGGCCACCCTCCAGTCCTGGGGCACACACCCCATTTCCAGGGAGGTGTTGAACAGATCTGCCAGTGGCTCAGCCAACAGCTCCGCCATCTCCCTCAGCACCCTGGGGTGGATGGCATTGGGACTTGGTGCCTTGTCCACTCTTACAGCCCTCAGCCCCTCTAGTACCCTACTTCTTGTGATCACTTTGTCTGTCACTTTCTCCCCTCCTTTAACCATCACCCCAGCCTATTCTGGTAGTGGGCCATCCCTCTCCTTAGTGAAAACGGAGCAGAAGTACTCATTTAGAATTTCCAATTGCCAATCCCCACCCCACTTTATTCTTGCAATATGTTCCTTGCACTTCCCTTTTCCCTGACATACCTAAAAAAGTCCTTTTCCCCTCCTTTTATGCCCGGTGCAGAACATAATTGCCTGGAAGCTTTAGCTTTTTTCACCCTCCTGGCAACTTCCCTTGACCAACTCCCGAAAGCCTCCTTATCCTCTGCCTTCCCTGTTCTCCTATACTTCCGGTATGCAGCTGTCTTTGCCCTCACCCCTTGCAACACCTCCTTTTTCAGCCAGCATGGTTTCTTGCCTCTGCTCTTCTTACTCCTGGCCCTGGTGCAGGCTTCTGTGGCCTCTGTTAGCCCAGTCTTTATGACTCCCCACTTTTGTTCTGCATCCATCCCCGGCCTTATATCCTGGAGTCTTCCTTGCAGTATTACTCCCATCCCCACAAAGTCCACCCTAATAAAGTCCACCACCTTAGTGCCCGTGCCTCCTGTCTCCCTGCCCAGAGCAACAACAAGCCACACTGTTTGGTGGTCGCTATCTGCTAGTGGGTCCTCCACCCTTACCTCCCTCACCACCTCCCCATTTGCCAGTACTAGGTCCACAGTGCTCCCAAGCCTTGTAGGACCACTTACTAATTGTGTGAGAAGGCTGTCCTGGAATGCATCAAGGAGCACCAGCTCCCTGGTACTGCTAGTGACAGGGGTGCTCCAGTCAACCCGTGGTACATTAAAATCCTCCATTAATCACCATGCTTCCCCTTCTACACACTCACCTTATCAGCTCTGCCAACTCCCCATCCAGGTCCCCGGATTGGGCTGGTGGTCTGTACACCACTCCCAGCCTCAGCTTTCTGCCCTTGGAGTGCAGGAGCTGCACCCAAAGTGCCTCTGTCCTCTCCTCTTCTCCCTCATCCCTTATGCATTTAATCCCTTCCCTCACATAGAGTGCAACCCCCACTTCCAACCCCCGTGGTCCCTCCTGTATAACCTGTATTCCGGGATTGCCAGGCCCCAATCATGGTACTGTGTGGCCCAAGTCTTTGTCACTGCAGCAATGTCCACCTTCCCCTCTGAAAGGAGCGCCTGAAGTTCTGCAGTTTTATTCCCCAGGCTTCTTGCATTGAGAAAGACCAGCTTCCACCCGTACCACTCCTTCTCTTCACTCTTCTCCTCCTTGGCTTGTGACCCTCCTCCCGGTAGTCCGCACCCTTTCTCCTCCTTATTCTTACCAGGTGGTGGTGCCTTCTGTATTACACTCAGTCCACTGTGTCTGCCCCCTTCCAGGGTTACTATGCCTCCGCCTTTACCTATGTCTGGGGGGGTGAGCTGATTAGGCTCCCTTGTCCGGACCTTTCTACTAACCTCAGTCTTTTGGCTACCCACCTCACTAGTTTAAATCCACCTTAGTAGAGAGATATACCCCTCTAATCCTGCCTTTAATACTCCCCTTCCCTTCCTGCTCAAGTGTCCCCTGTGCCCCGCATACAAGTCACTATTTCCCCAGACCCTACCCCAGTTAGTCACTAACCCATAATTTCTGGTGTGGCACCAATCCCTCTGCCCCTTGTTGAGCTCCTCAATCCTACCCTTCCTCCCCATGCTTGCACATGGTACGAGGAGTAACTCCGAGAATGCCACCAACTCCCCCAACCCCTCACACTGCTTGCCCAACTACTTGAATCTCCCCCTCACTACTTCCACAGTCTCCCCCTGCCAAGTCTTTTGTACCCGCATGCAACAGTAAATGAGGTTTCTTCCTCCCCCTCGCTGCACACTTGAGCAGTACTTGCCCTGCCCCTCCTGCAGTCAACCTGAGGATAGCTTCAACCCAAATACTGCTGTGCCTTCCCCCCTTCCACCCCATCTCACCCCTTTCAGTATAAATCCCCTAGGATGAGTACCCCCCATCCCTTAGCCCCTTTCCCTTCTAATGCCCCTTCCACCACCCCAGTATTTGATCTTCCCTGCCTCTTACCACCGCCAGCTGCACCCTCTGTGACTTCTGTATCTGTACCCCCTTCTTCCACCTCACCCCTTTTCTCTGCCATATTCCTACCATCCCCCTTGAACCCCTTCCCAGCCTGACTACTTCTTACTGGGCTTCCCACGTTAATGTCCCCTCCTCCCCTGCTGATTTCCAAACCCCTCTCCTATCCCCGCTGTTGTCGATTTAGAGCCCCTATTATCTTCTACCCCAATAGTGATGCCGCTCCCATCCTTCCCCCTTCCCGTAGCCTTCTCTCCTCCAGTCACCACCCCCTCCTTCCTTACTAGACCGCCTTCTACCCTTTCGTCCTTGCTATCTTTTCCCCTAGCTGTTGCTATCCCTCTCATGCCCCGCTTCTCCTCCCTTCAGTATGTTCCTGCTCCCCCTCTCTATCCCATAGCAGAGGCTCGAATCAATTCCTAGTTGATACCCCTCCAACATCTCTTCCCTCTATCGGTTCCCCCTCCTACTTGTTCCCCTCCGTGCCACCCCTGGTCCCTCCCTACCTGCAGCCATCTGCTCTCTCCCCTGGTACTCTTTGTGGTCTTTTCCTCCCTCAATAGGAACACCCCCTTCTACCCTTTTGTCCTTGCTATCTCTTCCCCTAGCAGTTGCCATCCCTCTCATGCCCTGCTTGTCCTCCCGCCTTCAGTATGTTCCTGCTTCCCCCCCTTCCCATAGCAGAGGCTCGAATCTATTCCTAGTTGATACCCCTCCTACATCTCTTCCTCCTATTGGTTCTCCCCTCATACTTGTTCTCCTCCATACCACCCCTGGTCCCTCCCCTGCTCCCTCCCTACCCGCAGCCATCTGCTCTCTCCCCTGCTACTCCTCGTGGTCTCTTCCTCCCCAACAGGAAGCCCCGACCTAGCCTCAGGCACCCCCTCCCTTGTCCTCTCTTTTCTGCTAGTGCCTGTGATACGGGGTTGGTTTCAGTCCCTAGTTATTCTTCCTCCGTTCCCCCCTTGCCATCCCCTATTTCCCCAGCCAGGATGCCTACCATACTCATCTGCCCTGCCACTTAGACTCTTCCCTAACCTCCACAGTTCTTCCCTTAAAGTAGCCAGTCATCTACAGACATACACCCCCCCCATCCTCCAAGCCAAGTCCAGGATCATGGCAGACCCACACCCTCTACACCCCACTACACTTCCAAAGATGCCCGCCCTATTGACATGTGGCACCTGCCCCATTTTGGCCCGCATCTTATGTTACGGGCTCTTACTCCGAGGTTCTGTACCATACAACTGTTAAGCCCCGGTTTACTCAAATTCCTGTTCCCCTTCCCTCCCCTCACGCTAGTCCCCCTACTGACCCCTTGCCGACTGGGGTAATTTAGTTTTAAATCTCAGTTAGATACTGTATTACTGTAGCAATCCTAAAGCCTCCTTGTCTGTTTTTCACCCGTCAGCTACCATACATTTTGTTCTCAGCTCTTGTATAGTTTCACTTAGCCCAGTTAGAAATCCTATTGCACTCCAAGTATTACTCAGCTCAGTTAGAGAAATAAACAGAACAAATAAATATGTATTATTACAGCAATCAGAACAGTATAGCTAAGTACTTAGCTCAGTTAGAGAAATAGACAGAACAACCAAATCTGTATTATTACAACAATTCTAAAAGTATCCAATCATTGCTTTGTCTCCACCCCAGAGACCCTGCTGTAATATAGGAACACAGAGGACCCTGGGCGGGAAGGTGGACAACTCTAAAGTCCCAGCAGAGCTCCGTCGAGCTCACTCATTCCCCCATCTCTAACTCGGTCATTCTATTTCTCCCGGTGTTGCAGACTGCCCTTTTGTACTGGGCTCCTCCCTGCATTGGTGCCTTTTTCTGCCCACAAAGAAGTTCACAGCTGTCCCGACAGACTTCTGTTGAGCTCGCTCACTCCCCCTCTCTCACTCACTCCTTCTACTTCTCCCAGTGCTGCAGGCTGCCCTTTTGTACTGGTCCCCTGCCTGTATTGGCACCTTTTTCTGCCCACAAAGAAATCCGCATTAGTCCCAACAGAGCTCAGTTGAGCTTGTTCACGCCTCCTTTCTCACTCGCTCGATCTTAATATGTCCCAAACACCGATTTCCTACAGTGACTGCGCTATTCTGCACCAGAAGTGCAAAAACACATTTCGGCCAGAATGTGAATAATGACAGCTATACTGTTCATAAGGAGGTGTGAAAAAATGCCAATGTTGAAAATCTGGTGTGAAAATATTACAATTGCGAAGTTACAAGAGTGCATGGAAACAGTGCAATGCATGCTTGTAACACAGTCATTTTATGGACTTTCGTCAACAAATTTTCAACATAGGCATTTTTGGACCTCTGCTCATGAACAGTGTTATTGTAATTTTCTCAATCTATCTTGGAATCTGATTTCCCACAGCAACCATGCTATTCTGCGCCGGAAGTACGAAAACACATTTTGGCCAGGATGTGTAAAATAACAGATGTACTGTTCATAAGGAGGTGTGAAAAAATGCCAATGTTGAAAATCTGGACTGAAAATATTACAAATTTGTGAAGTTACCAGCGTGCGTGGAAACTACGTAACTCACGCTTGTAAAACAGTCATTTTTTTTATTTTGTTCACCAAATTTGCAACATAGGCCTTTTGAGAGCCCACCTCATGAATAGTGGCACTGTCATTTCGTTAATCAGTCCCGAAATGTGATTCCACACAGTGACCGCAAAATCACCTTTCCGGACTGAATAACGCAATGACAGTGACTGAATTTATGAGGAGAGGTCCCAAGAACCCCATGTTGAAAGTTTGGTGCCAACATCTCAAAAATGCCTGAGATATGCACCAAAGTTGAAAAAAACCTATTTATGCCATTATACAGCTTACCGGCATTTCTTCAATTCGCAGTCAGCTTTGAAGAGTGCAGATGTGTTCCCGGTCCACCAAAGATCATCACATGGGGCTCCGGAGGTAAGTATGGGGTGGGGGTGTGTGGGGAGGCAGGGTGCGGAGAGGGTGGAGTGCGGGCTGGGGATGGGCCAGCGGACTCTATGAGGGACCATTTCAGTTTTACAGGTTAAAGAAAAAAAAAAACATTGCGGGACTTCTTTTTTCCAGGGACTTTTGGCACGCTGGGTGGGGCTCCCAGCATGCCACCTGAGTATTTTTTTTTGGGGGGGCTGTAGCTGATGGGAGATTGGTCACCCCAGTCAGCATATACTGAGTGGGGAGGGGGAGAGCCGAGGGGGATTGGGCTACACCCTCGGCACATACATTTTTTGGGCGGGATATTATGCCGACGGGGAGTGGGCTCCTCCATCGGCAAATTTACTGGGAAGGGTGGGGACTGAAGCCAACAGGGATTGGGCCGCCCCATTGGCAAAGAAAGACTGTTGGTGGGGGCTCATGATGCCGAGGTGGATTGGGCACCCCCTCAGCACACAACAAATGGGGGAAGGGGGTCAGAGTATGCTGACGGGGAGTGGGCTCCCCATCTGCAAATGAACTAGCGGGAGCACCACGGCAAGGTACCGCTCTGCAATGACGGGTCGCAACCTCATTGCTGCAGAATGTCTGACGCTGCAATGATGAGGTGGACCCTGATTGCAGTGACAAAAAAGTTTCAACTTGGTGGCACTTTTGCAGAACTACTGTCATCAAGACACTGGGCTTGCATTGGTCCACCAGTGTCAAGTCCCCAAATGCAGTGCCCCTGTTGGCTGCCAGAGTGCCGCACCTCCACAACCCCCTTCTCTCCTAAGCTGCCTCATAATGTTTCTTGCGCATGCATGCAAGCAAACATAAAAATGGACTGGTGTTTAAATAACATTATAATTAATTTTGTTCGCAGCTATTCCAAGTTGAAATAAGTTATGTTCATCTCCTAGATAGTAAGGAATCTTTAGAAGTGAAATAGATATGTTCAGGCACATTTATGTATATTAGTTATAATGTACACTGAGGAATTGCATTGTTACCTGTATTCTAAATGGCATTTTGCTTGCATTAAAATTTGAGATTTCCCCTAGAAGAAGCTATTAGCAACATGGTGAAACATTGAGGTTTATAATAAAATAAGATTTTAGAAAAAAAATTTGGACTTGATTCTCAAAGCTCTGAGAATGACACAAGGTGCCTGTGGCACACATAAAAGGTGCAAGTGGCACCTTGCACCAAAAACTGCCCCCTGAGCTGTTCACAAAAGTAGCCTGCATCAAAAGCAGGCTGCATGCACAAAAGGGGACTTGTGCCAGCCGTGCACCACAAAATGGGCAGCAGCATGGTGCTTGGGGGCTTGCAACAGATGTGGGCTGCAATATCCCTGAAAGTGGGATTCATAAAACTCTCCCAGAGGGAGAATTTCTACGTACCCTTAGACCAGCCAAGGCTAGTCTAAGGAAACTTAGAATATGTCCCTCTGGGACAGTTGAGTACTTGGCAGTAATGTGCCGCTGTCCTCCCAATCCCAGATTTCACCTGTAAGAAAAAGTATTACAATTACCAGTCCCTGGTGGTGTAGTGGTCCCCCTCTCCGATGCCATTGGTAATGTTAATTAATAAAACATAACCTTTTCCTGATCGCCGATATGTACAGTAATATAAAGTAATAAAATCCCCCTGTCCCTGGTGGTGTAGTGCCCCCCCCCCGATTCCCAATGCTGCAATAATAATAATTCATAAAACCTAACCCTTTCCTGATTCCAGGTATCCTGGGTAATAAGACCTGCTAAAGAAAAACCTTCCCTGGTGGTGTAGTATGCCCCCTCCCCAATCTAGCATACCATTCTTAGTGATTAATAACCCCCATTCCCTGGTGGTCTGGTGGGACCCACCCCCCACCACAGCAGGTAGTGCCCACCACCCTGCTATCCCCCATCGTGAAACAGAGGCCAGTGACTGGCACAGCCCTCCTCTCACCTCCACGGCTGGCTGCCAGCATGAACTGTCACTGGTGTCCTGTATAGTGTACATCACTGTGCAATACACTCAGTG
Organism: Neoceratodus forsteri; assembly: GCA_016271365.2. NCBI lineage: Eukaryota > Metazoa > Chordata > Ceratodontiformes > Ceratodontidae > Neoceratodus > Neoceratodus forsteri. Next base: position 509,788,920 of record CM028130.1, on the reverse strand, counting down.
GCGATTCAATCTCGGCAGCTGGCCATGGAGATGAGGAGAAAACTAACCAACTGGCGACTCTGTTCAGAAGGATTGGGGGCGGGTGGTGGGTACTGCCAGCTGGAGTTGGGGGGTCCACTAGACCACCAGGGAATAGGCTTTATTAATCACTATTACTGGCAGTATCAGGAATGGGGGGGGGGGCACTACACCACCAAGGAATGTTTTTCTTTTTTTTCACCAGGTCTTATTACCTGGGACATTGGGTATCAGGAAAGGGTTATGTTTTATTAATCATTATTACCACAGCATCTGGGATTGAGGAGGGGGGCCACTACACCAACAGGGATGGGGGATTGTATTACTGTATATTACTGGCCATTTCGGTGATCAGGAAAGGGTTATGTGTTATAATTAACATTACAATGACATCCAGGAGGGGGAACACTAGCCTTTGCCACACAGAGCCTACATCAAACCCCTCCCATGCGCCTTGTGTTTGTCACATGTGAGAGGTTATGGCAAGTGTGGGGACTTAAGCGCCAGAACTCCTCCTGTACCAGAATCTGGTGCAAGGTTCCTGGTGTAGCGGGCTTCAGCACAAGCTGCTTTTTGCCACTGCTTGTGCTGATCTCAGGCCCCTCTGAGAATTGAGCCTATTGTGCTGTGGCATCTTGTTCTCCAAGAGTGGTCCAACCCCTACACTTTGCATGCTTAGTTTTTTTTATATCAAGATTAACCTAAATTCATACCCTAGCCAGAGATCATAGGGCACTAAGTTCTTACTGCATAGAAAGTATTAAGTTATTATTGCACAGCCATCTTGCGATTGCCTAAAAAATGAGTTGCCAGATCCAACACAATAACAAAGTTGGAGTTGCATCACAATCACTCCACTCGGTAGACTGCCATTTGTTTAGCCCCCTCCCCCCCGTGTGCACACTATTTCATGTCCGTCACATCCAGCAAAGCCAGCCATGCCCAAGATGGCCGCTAGAGCTCAGTGCGCATATATGAGCAGCAGTGCATGCACTGTAGGCCACTTTCAGCATGGCGGACTGTTCAGCCGTGAACTAGCGAGTGCTGTTGAAGCATAGCTAACTGCAGCCATGTCAGCTCTGATCAGAATTTTTTAGTATTGGCACTGACGGATAATGTATTTTGTTTTTTGCAGCAAACCAAGTGGAAAAAGCCACAAATTCAATTTTCTAAGCAAAACTGTTAGGCTTGTTTATCTGTAAAGAAAATGCTTTGTTGCAGTTCTGGCATTTACTTAACTGTTATCCCATGGCAAAACTAGGCACTTAAAAAAAATTGCAGTTTGTAATATTGCAGCTACTTTTGCAACAATTGGTGCATTCTTGTTGCCATTTTTATGTTCGCTTGCACGCATGCACAAGAAACATGTTGCAACAGTACTACTTTTGGAGGTGTGTGACCCTCCTCACCAATGTAGTGCTCAGTGTAGCAGGCTCGACCCTAGGGGACCAATACATGCTGAGCTGTGTATGACAGCAGTTCAGCTATGTTGGTCTTCACTTCTAAGAAAAGGTCTGCTGCGATCAGCGGTGGTAGCGTGTATGTAATTAGCATACTTACCTCAGCTGAACTGCTGTCATGCACAGCTCGGCAAGAAATCCCTCCCGCTTCCTCCCTCTGCTAATGTCCTCCCCCTTCCTCATTACTGTTCTCCCCAGCCCCCACGTTGTGTGCCGGTGCCCAATCCCTCTCGGCTCATGCCCCCAGCACTGTGTGGCTGATGGGGTGCCCAATCCCCGCTGGCTGCAGCCCCCAACAAACAACCAGTTGGCACGCTGGGAGCCCACCCCAGTGTGCTAATGCCCCCCCATGTACACTGTATAGCCGGTGGGGGTGCCCAGTCCCCGCCGACTCCTGTCCCCCACTTCAACAAACACATGGACGGCACGCTGGGAGCCCACCCCAGTGTGCCAAAAGCTTCCGTTTCTTTTTTTTTTCCAATTCCCTGTGAAAGAAGGAAACGATCCCTCTGTGAGTCCCTGCTCCCCCGCCAACCTGTGCCCACCCTCTAGTGCCCACCTCCCCACCCCTCACCCCATACTTGCTTCAGAGGCCGGCACGATGATCTTCAGTGGACCGGGAATACGTCTGCACTCTTCAAAACCGACCGCGAACTGAGGAAATACCTGTAAGCTGTTTAATGGCATAGATAGGGTTTTTCCAACTTAGGTGGATATCTCGGCCATTTTTTCGACTTTTGGCACCAAATTTTCAACATGGGGTACTTGACACCTCTTCTCATGAATTCAGTCACTGTTATGGCATAATTTGGTCCCAAAAGGTGATTTCACAATCACTGCATGGAATCACCTTTTGGGACCGATTAATGAAACAAAAGTGTTGGTGTTCATGAGGTGGGCTGTCAGAAAGCCTATGTTGCAAATTTGGTGAAAAAATTCCAAGAAATTACTGTGTTACAAGTATACATTTAGCAGTTTCCACGCACACTCATATGTTCGTGAATTTGTAATATTTTCACTCTAGATTTTCAACATTGGCATTTTCCCACATCTCCTTATGAACAGTGCAACTGTCATTTTTCACATCTTGGCCGAAATGTGTTTTTGCGCTTCCGGTGCAAAATAGTGTGCTTACTATTGGAAATTGGTGTTCACTATAGAGTAAAACAATCACAGTGTAACTGTTCATGAGCAGAGGTCCTAAAATGCCTATGTTGAAAATTTGGTAACAAAAGTCCATAAAGTGGCTGTGTTACAAGCGTGCATTGCTCAGTTTCTAAGCACACTTGTAAGTTCGTGAATTTGTAATATTTTCACTCCAGATTTTCAACCTTGGCATTTTCCCACATCTCCTTATGAGCCGTACAGCTGTCATTTTTCACATCCTGGCCGAAATGTGTTTTCACACTTCCAGCATAGAATAGCGCCGTCGCTGTGGGAAATCATGTTCTGTACAGAGTAAGAAAATCAGTGACACTGTTCATGAGCAGATGTCCTAAAATGCTTATGTTGAAAATTCAGTGCAAAAATTCCAAAAAAGGACTAACGAGAGTGCGTTGCACAGTTTCCACACACACTCGTAACTTTGCGAATTTGTAATATTTTCACTCCAGGTTTTCAACATTTGCATTTTCCCACACCTCCTTATGAACGGTACAGCTGTCATTTTTCACATCCTGGCTGAAATGTATTTTCACACTTCCGGCTCAGAATAGCGCGGTCACTGTGGGAAATCAGTGTTCGGTACACAGTAAGAAAATCATAGTGACACTGTTCATGACCAGAGGTGACACAATTCATATGTTGAAACTTTGATGAAATAATTCCACTGAATGACCGTGTTACAAGCGTGGGTTGCACAGTTTCCACACAGGCTCGTTCCCTTGAGCACAACCAGGGCGTTAGGGTTCCTAAGACAGACACTTAAGAAGTATGAGGTGAAATGTTAATCAGATGCAAGAGGAGTTGCACAGAGGTACTCTGTTGGATATGGATGCTGAAGGGGCATAGATACAACTGGGGGGGGGGGGCCTGCATAAATGCCAAACACCAATACACATACCTGCAAGCGAACGTTCGGCATTGCAAATGCTTGTAATATGCCTGTCTATTTTGTGTTTCCTTCTGTTTTTGCCCTATATTTTAGGATGATGGATGAATTTATACTAAATAAACTGAAGGGGGCACCATTCCCATGAGAAAGCTCTGGAAAGGGAGTGAAATGCTGGGGGTTTGTGCTCCAGTGTTTGTACACCAGCTTGTTCTCCTTATTTCTTTAATAAAGTATTATGTCATTTGTACAGCAATTCAACATGTTCCAGTGGACCTGTGTACACCAGGCCTGTCTACTGATTGACAAGGAATCAGAAGTGCCATCCTAAAGGCCTCTAAGATGGGCGGTGGCTGTTCATCTGTGCCTGGGCTTGAGCAGGCCCATCATCCTGCATGTTGCTGGTGTTGGTGGGGCTTTTCCTTTGATCCTCCCAGTGTGCCCTTCCCTGCACAGCCACCAGCACGAAAGGAGCTCTAACCATATGCGTAGGCAAAGTCTACCAGTGTGGAGCTTGGCTAAAGTTCCACCTCCTCTCCTTTAGAATCTCCACAGCACTGCTACCCATGGTCACCCAGGGGCCATGTTGTAGGGGAGACTACAGCCCTTTGTCCCTCCCCTCCAGCCCTCTACTACCTAGGTAGTAACAATGTGTTAATGAGTTGGCTCAGTAAGTAAATAATGGATAATTCTGGAGGTCCAAAGTGAGGCCATCTCACTTACTGTGAATAAAAGCAGAAGCTTGGTATGTTTTAACATATTCTGTTTTTCATGAAATCCTTTTCCCAGGTATGATCGACACTTGATTATTTTTGAGACTTCCTCCTATCCCCAGAGTCAAGCCCTCACAGTGGTGTCCTGCAACCCCTATGCTCATGATGCAGGAATCACGGACATGCTGCTGGTACGGGAACGGGATAACACACGGTAATGGTTTTCAAGGGAATATTGGGAAATGAATGTGTCCTCACATCCTAGGCTCATTTAACTTCTTGTTTAAATCCCCCTTCCCCAAAGGTTTGTGCTTGTTGGCATGGTTTGATACAAGCATCTAAATATATGTATAAAATGGGTAGGAAATTTCCTGTATCTTGATTGAGCTAAAGGGTTCGGCACCCAGTTACTCACGGGGTGGCAACCACTTGTCTGGGAACCTTTCCAGCAACCAAGACATATTACACCTTGATATCCTTGCCTCCCAGAACTTTTTTTTAAGAAGTTATGGCAGCCATGTTTGTAAGGTAAAAATCCTTCACCCTCCCGGCTTGCCATAACTGACAAAACTAAATTTTACTACTTGTTAAAAATGTTACTACTTGTTATAAACTCCCTTCCCCCGTGCACACCCTACCACATGCCTAACAGATAAAAGCAAAACATTTAAACCCATCTATTTACCTTTTGTGTTAAATTCTGTCATATTCATGTAGGTCTCCAATCCTCGATCTTCATTTCCTTCCCACACAGTACAACCATAGCCTTCTTGCATCCTGCCCCTTCACTTTGCCATGCCCCTCCTTGGACCGCTCTGCATTTCCCTCACTAGAATCAGTCTGCTAACTCATCCTGATCACTAACTCACCCAACTGATTCACCCACTTGCACATTTGCCTGCCCCTGGTATCAAATACTGGGCAAGGACTGCTACTGAGTGGCTCTGCTCCTTCACACTCCAATAACCATGGCAGTGGTGAGGTCATCATGAGCGATAGAGGGACAGCACACTGAACAGCAACCCAAAAACAGCATGAAGAGAACCATTGTCTCTCATGGACCGCCAGCACAGCACACACTCTCTTTCTTTCTTGGAGACCAACCGCACAGCACTCTTTCACTCTCCTAGTGAACAGCCACTCACAGTGCTCATTCACTTTATAACTGTCCTACCTCATAACGCAGCAGAGCAGGTAGCTGTCCTACTGCTGCAAAATGGGAAAGTACAATCTAAAACCTAAACACTAATGAGAATACTTAAGCCTGCATTCCACATGGGGCAGATTGAAACCACAGCAACACACAAAGAGCTAAATGCAAGCACCGTTTCCTTCTTTTCTTACTGGAAAAATGTAATTTTTCATTTTTCTCTTTTTTTTTTAATTCTGTTTTTAAATTCAATGTGTTGTCAAGGGGACCCATTTTATAAGCACAATAAGACACCCTTGGGAGGTGGTTGTCATGGGTTAATGCACTGCCAGGTGCTGAAGACACTTGGTGCAAGCACCTCATGCCTCACTACACACCTAGCATGGATTAACCCATGACAACCACCTCCACTTCATGTCTTGTTGCTTACTTATACTTAGCCCTGTCTTTTTCTGTTAATATATGTTTATTAACATTTTTAACAGGTAGCACACTGCAATACAATACTACAGTCTAAGCAGTGCACTGAAAGACAGAATTAATGGGCAGTAACACTATGTGCATATGACTAATAATAACCCTATGTGGCCCTGCCATCCCAGGTGCAGCAGTGAGGCAGTGTGGACCCCAGTGAATGCTGTTACAGTGCTGTGTGTCTGACTATGCCCATAAAACTCACACAGGGGGGTGTATATCCTATGGGGTAAAAGGCATCTTTAATGCCCAATGTTCTCCCTCCTTGAGTCCCTGCTCACAAGGCCCTTCCCACCCTCTTTCCTCTGGAACTCCCGTCGTCTATAGGACAAATGTGGGGGTATGTTGCATAACAGATAAAATCCATTTATTCTACCTGGATGTATATTGCTCAGTTCTATCATTTAGACTGAAAGTAATCCTCTCCATGGGGTATATGTCATTGTTCCAATTTGAGTTTGACATCTTACCCGCTGCCCAGGTACCCCATGGTTTGCTGGGACACTGAGGGGAGTTGAAGAGGTTGGAGAGACACTGGCAGAAAACTCACTTGGAGGTGGACAGACTTAAGTTGTTAGACCATTATAAGGTCTACCAATCAGCAATTTCCCATAAGAAGGCAGAATTCCTGTCCAGGAAAAATTGCTGCAGCAAGGAACAGACCAGCCCAGCTCTTCTGGACCATGGACAGACTGTGCAATCCAGCCTGTCTGTAGTCTGGCTGAGCTTTGTCACAAGGAAAATGTTGAGGAGTTTACTCAGTTCTTCACTGAAAAGGTGTCCACCATCAGGACAGAGATCAGCCAATGCCTCCCCATTGGTCCTTGCAGTGTTCAACCGAGTAGTACTAATGCCCAGATGACCTGGTCTGCCTTCAACCAGCCGGTAGTCACAGATATAGTGAGGATCATCCAGACTCTGTGACCAACTTGCTGTAGTTTGGATCCAGGCCCAACATACCTTCTTGTAGGGTGTGTTGAGGTCATTGGCCCGGTCTTAGCTCGGATAGTGGGCTTCTTTGGAGAGAGGGGTCTTTCCTGACCCCTTAAAGGAGGTGGTAGTTAGGCCTCTACTGAAAAAGCCCTCCCTTGACTCAGACTACCCTGCTAACTACAGACCGGTCTTGAACCTACCTTTTATGGGGAAGGTTATTGAGAAAGTGGTCACTTTGCAGCTGGAAGATCATTTATCCATCCATAATATCTATGACCCTCTCCAGTCTAGCTTCAGAAAAAAGCACAGCACTGAGACTGCCCTGGTTCTGGTACTAAATGACCTCCTGATGGCGAGAAATCAGAGAGCCTGTTCCATCTTGGTTCTCCTGGATCTCTCAGCGGCATTCAACGCTGTAGACCATGGGGTGTTGGCTTGAGTGCCTGCAGTTCTTCTGTGGACTGGAGGGGCAGTTCTCAGTTGGTTTTGATAATTTACCAAGGGCAGGTCTCAGAGAATTGAATTGTGTCGGGAATTTATTCCTCGACCCCTCGATGCCTGCCCTGTGGGGTTCCACAGGGTTCGGTACTTTCCCCAATGTTGTTTGCAGTGAATATGCTGCCACTGGGGGACATTATAAGGTGGTACAGGTTGAGTTTTCACTGTTATGCAGATGACTCAACCATACATGTCCTTTGTGCCTGATCAGGAGTTAGATACTGTCTCAATGTTTAACAACTGCCTACTGGAGATACAGAATTAGATGAGTGCCAGCTGGCTGAGGTTAAACCCAGGAAAAACAGAGGTGTCAGTCATGGACATCGATCTTAGGATGGTTGGGTCATGGGCAGGGAAACCATCTGGTTACAACTTGGAGGGAACCCGCTTAATGCCTCGGGCCTGGTGCAGAACCTTGGGGTGGTGTTTGGCAAAGGTCTGACCCTGAAGGTTCAGGTGTCAGACATAGTCAAACCCATCTTTTACCATCTAAGGAACATCACCAGGGTGAAGCACCTGGTTCCATCTGAGGATCTTTCTGCCTTGGTACATGCCTTTGTCACCACCCATGTTGATTACTGCAACGCCCTCTACCTAGGACTACTAGGGTGGATATTCGCCAATTGCAGCTGGTGCAGAAAGCGACGGCCAAGTTGTTAACTGGAACCCTTAGATCCAGTCATATAACACCTGTGCTGCATGAACTTCACTGGCTGCCCATACAGTGGTGAATCACCTTTAAGGTCACACTGCTGACCTACAAGGCCCAATGCAATAAGGGACCCCAGTACCTGCAAGACCTCCTGATTCTCTACTGTCCCTTCCGTTCACTCTAATCCTCCAATGAGGGATTGCTAGAGATTCCCAGGGTACATCTGAAAATGTTTGGTGGAAGATCTTTTGCCTTTATGGCCCCCTACCCTGTGGAATTCTCTACCTCGTCGGATACGAGATAGCCTGACCATTGAAGGGTTTAAAAATTCCCTTAAGACGTATTTGTTTCAACAAGTTTTCAAGGGAACTTGAGATTTTAAATGTCTGAAACTTGTGAGCTGAATTTAGAGTGTATAATTTTTAATGTTTTTATATTCTTATACATTGTTTGTAGGTATGATATAAGGGTGCCCTGAGGTATGGAAGGGCACCTTGTATAAATAAAGTTTTACTTACTTACTTACTAGAGTGTCCCACCAGTGTTGCAGTGTGGGTGGCTGTGGTGTGAGTCAGTGCCTAGTAAAGCACTTCAGACAAGCTACTATCATAATATCTAGGAGGTATTTTATTTGCCTTCCCTTGAGCTGTCTGGGGTATTGGAACAAGAGACAGATCTCTGGGCACAATCTAATTCCCACCCCCGAGACTTTTGAAATTACCACCTCCAGGTCCTTAAAGTGACACAGTCAGCACTTCAGATTCAATGCAAAGAAGTGCAAGGTAATGCACCTGGGAAACAAAAACTCAGGGGAAGAGTACACAATAGGGGGTGAGATACTGACAACAGTAAAATTGGAAAGGGACCTGGGGGTAATTATATCACATGACCTAAAGGTGGGCAAGCAATGTGAGAAGGCAGTAAGGAAGGCTGGGAGAATACTGGGATGCATAGGGAGAGGCATCAATAGTAGAAAACAGGAAGTTGTTATCCCTCTGTACAGACAGTTGGTGAGACCTCATCTGGAGTACTGTGTGCAGTTCTGGAGACCCCATCTCCACAAAGACATAGACAGAGTGGAGGCTGTCCAGAGGAGGGCAACCAAAATGGTGCAGGGTCTGCACCAGAAGACATGCGAAGAAAGACTAAAGGAGCTCAATATGTATACCCTTGATGAAAGACAGGAGAGAGGGGACATGATAGAAACTTTCAAGTACCTCAAGGGAATCAACAAAGTCCAAAAGGGTAGCATCTTTCAGAAAATCAGATGTGCAAGAACAAGGGGGCACAATTTGAAGATAGAGAGGGGATGGCTCAGAGGTAATGTGAGGAAGTATTTTTTCACGGAGAGGGTTGTGGATGCATGGAACAGCCTCTCTGAGGAGGTCATGGAGTCGAGAACAGTGGGCGAATTCAAGAATGCATGGGACAGACATAAGGCAGTCCTAGTGGGGGGTAGGAGGAAGTAAGCTGGTGGGTAACTAGGATCTGCAGCTTATCTGTTAGGTAGGAAAATGGGCAGACTAGGTGGGCTAAGAGGTCCTTATCTGCCATCAAATTCTATGTTTACTTTTCAACAGGTACTCCCAAATGTGCCTGCACTGCCTGCTGCCTGTAGCAGTTTGTCTCTTGATGCAGTAGATATGGCAGCAATGTACTCCCATAAATAATATTTCTTTTTTTTAATTTAACTGAAAAGGAAACTTCGGTCCCCTCCTATTTTCCCTGTACCTGTTGCAAAGTGTGCTCACACTTGTAAATGGTGCTGAAGCGCCAGGAGGCTCATTTCCCTATTCTTGTACCTGAGTTCAGCTAAATACAGTTTCTAATATGAGAAAGAAAGCTGAACTCGGGGAAACTATATCTGGTTGAAACGGGCACTCAAAGTTATTTAAATCATGATCTGAAAGTGGAGCCGTGCCACCTGGCATGCACGTATGCACATGTATATATGCAGTATGATGGCTCCACTTTCAGACCATGATTTAACTAACGTTGAGCAATCATTTCAAAACCAGAGGTAGTTTCCCAAGTTCAGTTTTCTCTTTCATATTACAGAATCAGTATCAGTAGGTAGCACACTCACCTCTGAGGCCGGGAGATCAGAGGGCTGTGGGTTCAGTTCCCACATCTGGCACTTGGGTTAGTATCCCAGTACTGACACTGTAGTGCAGCATGGGAGGGGTGCTGCACTTCTGAGGTGCTGTCTTTCGGATGAGATGCTAAACCAAGGTCCCATCTGCCTGGATTTGTGGTAGTTCAGGTGGATGTTAAAGATCCCATGGCACTTATCGAAAAGACTAGGGGAAATTCCCCGGTGTCCTGGCCAAATTTCCCTCATACACTAAAAATACCACCAACAGCTTAATCTGGTTCAAGGTCAGTTGGCATTCATCTGTAGCCCCCTTCCCCAGGTCGTGCCTGTAAATAGGCAGGATTTGTCTAGTGCACTTACCCGGTCAACAAAAACTAAATAAATAAAAATAAAAATATTAGAAACTGTATTTAGCTGAACTTGGGTGCAAGGATAGGTGAACGAAACTTCCAGTGCTTCAGCACCATTTACAAGTGTGAGCGCACTTTGGCATCAGGTGCGGGGAGAATAGAAGGGGACCAAAGCGGTGTCCCTTTTTGATTACATTAATAAAAGGAAATATTATTTAGGGGAGAACATTGCTTACATATGTACTGCATCAAGAGACAGACTGCTGCCTGCAGTGCAGGCACGTTTGGGAGTACCTGCTGAAAAGTAAGTAAAGTGATGAGAGTGTCCCTTTAAAGAAGGTTGAAAGAACGCGGCATGCCCACAGCACATGGGTGCTGGACATGCAGACTTCCCCTCAGAGTCACTAGCAGGTGGCACTAGATCCCTGGCCAAACTTGGCTGTGATCACTAGGGTCCTGAAGTACCTCACTAAATGCTTGCACCCATACTCCCTCCAAATATGAGACTATGTGATTTCGCCTGCCTTCACATACCCTCTGTCCCAAGCTTTGAGGTCTACCTCCTAGCCTAACTATTTGCCCCATTTAGTGGTGAGATAACGTGTAAAATGTATTTGGCCCTGTCTTAATGGGACACTTTCAACTTTTCTGCCAATTTTTTTTTTACTTTGGCATCCTGCTTCCTCTTGCGTCCTGTAGTCTCACAGATAACACATCTGGTCTCCTCAGTGTCCTAAAATCTGAACTAATGCTGATTTTTATTTATTTATTTTTTTTGCAAAACTAAATTTCACTCATCCTGACCAAATTTCCCCACCACCCACAAATCTGGCACAACCACATGGCACCAGAGCGCTCGTACCCCTTGTTCATGAGTGAGTTCAGTTTTTTACAAGACATGGGAGTTTAAAGGCAAATGTACTTCTGTGATATTCACTGTGTTTGCTGATATGGGTTTTATTGTGAAATAAGCAGTACGTCTAAATGAAACTGCCCTTTGCAAAGTCAAGCCATGACTTTGGGCAAGTACATCAGCATTGATGGGGAAATTGGTCGGGACAACTGAAATTCAGTTTTGCAAAAAAACAGCATTATTTCAGATTTTAGGACACTGGGGTGACCAGATGTGTTTCTGGTGAGCAGGCAGGAGGCAAGAGGGAGCAGGATACCAAGGTAAAAAAAAGTCAAAAAAGCTGACAGTGTCCCTCTAAAACTTTCCAGCATGGAGGGCAATTACACATGTACATTGGAATATACTGCAGATATCTCTGTGCCCTATTCTTGGGCATTGGAAAATGAGCTGGGACTTCCAATGCAGGAATGACACTTTATGAGCTTGGTGAGCTAGGGGTGCCAATAATGACCTTATCTTTAAATTGATCCCCCCCCTTTCCAATATAAGTCAAAGGCAGTGATGTGTGAGCTACAGGGGCTCATTTCAGAGCTAGGGGGGCCGAGCCCTGGCAAGCCCCCTTGTAATTCCAACACTGTCATGGTTTTACTACAGATAATTCTCTATGGACTGGGCCCTGGTTAAGCTGAGCAGTTAGATGGCACAATATAGAGAGTAGTGCATGGGGAGTAGGGTGTAAGGAGTTGTGTTTTACATACTGAAGGTGCGCAATGTCTCATTTTTTTTTTTATAATTACTGGTTTTCTGCTTTTGGAAGCTATGTGCTCTCCTGTGAGGGGAACATGAATGTGGTATTTTGTTAGCTGATGGCACACACTCTTTGTTATATATACCCTGTAATACATGGGAGTGTAATGGAGAATTCTAGTACAGGATTTCAGGTAGCACTGTGCATAATGCAGATGTCCACTGGCAGAATTCTTGTAGAATGTCAATTCTGCTTCCAAAATTATTTTCAAAATGTCTTTTTCATTTCCATGGAATTCCAAAAAGCCTTTCTGTGTAAACCGCAGGACAATATTCCGTGGGTTACGTAATCTGCTGACTATATTCCGCTGTTTCCAGACAATGACGCTAGGGTTCACATCAACCTTGGAATGGTATTCTGTATTTCATATAAACTGCAGGTTACTAATCTGCAGTTTAAAAAGCATTCTGTTTTGGGAATTTTGGAATTCTGCTTCCTAAGAAATTTCATGGAATTAGGTGGAATTTCTGGCAGAAGCAGAATATGAAAAGTCTGCACAGCTCAAATTTTGAGTTGTAATCAACTCTTACCAGTATTTATTTATTAATTTTTGAAAGTCTGATTTACAGCCTTTGAGTCAGGGACTCATTTACAAAGGCACCTCATCGCAGGGAGGGTAGACATGGTTACAATGTGAGATATAACAGTGGTAACATACAGGTGCAATACAGATAACAAAAGAACACAATATAACAGTGGTTTACGGAATAAAGTTACATGCAGTAAATAGCAATCGTATAAAGTATAACAATAGCAGAATTCACAACCCTGGTCATACTGGGAAATACCTATGTGGAAGGGGGGGACAGGGGTGAGGAAAAGAAAAAAAAAAGGGGGGAGCAGTCCAATGGACATTGTCAAGGCTATGGGCCAGTAATTATAAACTCTTTCATTCCAGGGTTCTTTAGGGTTTAACCTGCCTTTCTGTTGGCTGTACCTCCACAGGCTGTTGACGGGGTCCTTTGACAAGACAGTTCGGGTCTGGTCTCAGGACGGACAACTGGTTCAAAAGCTGAGCCTTTTCACTGGCATCATCACTAGCCTGTGCTACGTACCTGCAGTTGGCCTTGTCTGGATTGCCAGCGGAGCTCCCTGTGCATCGATCTTCGACCCAAGATCTGGTGAGATTGTAAGTGCATGTTCTGAGAAGTTCCAACCATTCAACCTTGTCTCCAGATTTCTGCCTCAGAGCCATTTGTAGCTGAAAGCAGTGTGCCAGCCAAGCAGAGTTAAAGGAGAGAGGACTTAATTTATTTGTTTATATATAACCTTTCACCAGCAAAGGCACCCTGAGATGTGATAGCTCATTTCCTGGTAACCTCCTGGTGGAAGAGTTACGTAAACCTGTTTTATTAATGCAGGGAGTGGGAGTATTGGCTAGGACACTGGGTAAAATCTCATTGTCTTATGATAAGTGCCATCAGATCTTTATTGTCCACTTAGACAGTCACCAAAGTGGGACAAAAGATTTTATTTTATAACATGCTGAGAAAAAATGTGAGCCATTTGATTGGCTGAGAGACCAGAACAGGAGTGTAATTATGGGACCATACTAGGCTGGCAGTATAGCTTAGAGGTTAGAGTAACGCGCTGTGAATGAGCTTGGTACATCCAGCAGACCAGACCTTGGTTTGATTCTCACAACCTCCACTTGCATACTGTGTGACTCTGAGCAAGTCACTTAACTGCCCAGTGCTCCCAGGTCACTCCTGAAAACAGGTACTTGTGCCTAGTGGGCCTTACCCAGTTACCAAAGACTAAAAAAAAAAAACTGAAAAATGGTTTTTATATTGATCTTCCAATATTTACTGTATCTGGTACAATGCCACAGTATATGCAATACATTTTCTCTACTACCACCTATTTCACAATCACAATCAGTGGAAAGAACCTGCAGTTTGTTATATCTTGCCAGTAAGACATTGCTAGTAAAATTTTCAAATTTATATCTAATAAAGGCATTCCTTAGATTCTTGTCTATAAGTTCTTCCATATAATACTGCAGTTGAAAATTGCTTTTACAGTTCTTAGCAAACCATGGGGAATAGCCAGTCTTATTAATTTCTTCCATATCCTTTTCCTTCCAAAAGTTAGTTACTTTTTTACTATATACTTCTTATATTGTATGCTCAGCATTCTGTTCTGTGTATTCTGGATGAGATGACAGTTAGTGCAGAGTCGTGTCTTGGAGAGACCACTTCAGGATGCGCGGAACCCTGCAAGGGGACAGGGGACTGGAGTAGGGATTAGAGAGGGAGAGAGGGAGGGAGAGGGACTAAGTGTGATTAACACCTGGGAGGGGAAATAAGGCATGACCCAAAAAGAGAACCCTTCAGGATGTGATGAACCCTGCAAGGGGGCAGGGAAGTTCAGGTGATTCTAAACCCTCCTGCAGTTAGGCATTATAGTTATAGAGGATAGGAATGAGAAATAACACCTGGGAGGGGATGAGGCCTGATCCAAGGAACCCTCCAGGATGCTGGGGACCCCACAAGGGGACCTGGAAGGCCAAGGATAGGTAGATGGGGGAAGAAAAGGTGGCAAGCCTAGGCATTATAGGACCCCTTCAAGATGCTGAGAACTCTGCAAGAAGAGTGTGAAGGCCATGGAAAAAGGGAGAGAGAGAGTAGGGGAAGGGAGAAAGGTATGAGAACTAGCACCTAGGAGGAGCTAGGGTCAATAGAGGCAGCAGAGTTGATAGAGGCAGTGGGTAAATTCCGAAGGGGGATGAACTGTAAGGAGCAAGATGAAGGAAATTAAGATGGGTCTGGGTCATAACGAGAACAGTTAGGTGCAAGATAGTTGGAGAGGGCAGTGTTGATGGAATAGAGGGAGGAGGAGTGTGGGATTTGGGGAGGTAGAGAGTTCCATATTTTGGGGAAACGGTGAGAGTACCCAGACTGGCCAAATAAGTTGGAGTGTCAGGGGACAGTTAGTGTGCGAGTGTCAGTAGATCTGAGGGAGTGGGAAGGAGGAGGGGGTGTTATAAATGCGGGGGAGAGGTAGGAAGGGAGTTCACCCAGCCAGTGTTTAGTGGTGAATTTTGCGCAATGTGAGAGGTGTGTATTTGTAAGGGAGGAGAAGGAAAGGGCTCAATAGAGGTTACAGTGGTGGCTGCAAGAGGGAGCATCAAGGGCAAAGCGGCAGAAGGAGTTGAAGAAAGTGTACAATCTGGTCAGGGAGGACCTAGGAGTAGCATCATAGACTACGTCGCATAGTCAAAAATGGGGAGGATCATCTTCTGGACAAGCTCACGCCTAGCCTCAGGAGGCATGCAACTGCAGTTCCTGAACAAGGCACCAAGCTTGGGGTGCAATTTTTTCTGGATGGCGTCAATGTGTCCAAAGAAGTTGAAGGGTTGGTCTAACCAAACCCCAAGGTATCTGAAGGATGAGGTGTCCTCAAGTAAAAGTCCTGTCAAAAGTGTGGAAAGTGGGCAGGGAAGGAAGCTTAGACAGTCTCTGCCTTGTGTCAAAGGTCATGGTGACTGTCTTCTTGGCATTGAGGAATAATTGATGGTTTGCAAACCAGCTTCAGCTTGCTTTAAAATCCTTGGCCTCTGACAAGGCCCCCAGCCCCAATGGTTTTGCTGCCTCCTTTTATAAAACCTTCTTTGATGAGCTTCTTCCTTATCTATTACGTCTTTATCATGAAGCTTATGAGGCAGGGGAGCTGGAGGCAAGATTTCAGGAGGCTTTTATTTCCATTTTATTAAAGCCCAGCCTGGACCCAACCAGCATTTCTAGTTATCGCTCAGTTTCTTTATTGAATGTAGACCTTAACATTTTAGCTAAGGCTTTAGCCCTTCATCTTCAGCAGGTCTGATCCAATTTAATTGGTCCAGAGCAGGTTGCATTTATGGCGAGCCACCTGTCCTCTGATCATTTGTGAAAGTTGCAACATATAATTTCTGCATCCGGGGGAGTTGGGTGCCTGCTGCCCTGTCTCCC
The DNA here is from genome assembly GCA_016271365.2 of Neoceratodus forsteri. NCBI lineage: Eukaryota > Metazoa > Chordata > Ceratodontiformes > Ceratodontidae > Neoceratodus > Neoceratodus forsteri. The sequence goes on along the minus strand of CM028130.1, from coordinate 509,772,916 downwards.
TGGATGCAGGAAAAGCTTTCAGTAGGGTCTCTTTCCCTGTCTTTTTCGAGTTTTGGACAAATTAGGTCCTCCTGATACTTTTATTCATTGGATTAAATTATTACACTCACACCCTACAGCTAGGGTGCATTGCAACAGAGTCCCATCTTTCAGCTTTTCCCTTACAAATGGGACCCATCAGGACCCTTTCTCCCCTTTCATTCTTAATTTATATTTGGAACCTTTAGCATTACATATAAAGTCTCATCCTTCTATTGAAGGCATATTTTTGGGCTCTGAATGCTATGAGATAACTGTATATGTTGATAATAATCTTCTGCATTTGGTAAATCTCTCTACCCATTTGAAAGTTGCTTTTGCTAAAATACAGCGTTTGGTGCCATATCATTTTATAAGTTAAATCTTGAGAAACCTCAAGTTTTCCCTTTGGATATTTATGTCCATAAAGCCGATTTTTCTTCAATGGAGGTCAGCTGGGCACCCAAAGAAATTACATATTTGGGAATTAGATCAACAGTCTCTTCATCCCTAACAGTTCATAGGAACTTTATTAATTTGTTAAAAGTAATCAGGGCAGACTTGACTAGGTGGGCTGGGCTGCCTCTGACAATGTAGGGTCAGGTGAGTGTGCTAAAGATGAATATTCTCCCTTGAATTTTGTATCCTACAGTGAAGCCCGCCGGGATGAAGTGCAGTGTCACCAGTTTCCTGCATGACAAAAGGGATTAACTCCCATTGAAATTGCATTGTTTGCTGCAGTAACTCTACTACAGAATTCTGCAGAGTTGGGCTTCATCCTGGTGGGCTTCACTGTATGACCATACTAACAATTCAGCAGCCCTTGAAATAGTTTGCTGATTTTCACTGTTTAGTTTCCACGTTTGTGTGGAAGGGCTGTTGACCTAAACTCTGTTATTTATGCCTGACTGCTCATGGGAGGTTTGGCTGCTCCTGACTTCCTGGCCTTCTGTCATGCTGCTCAGTGCTAAATATTTTTGGTGGGCCTCTCTGCCCCTTGATGGTCCTTCCTCCTATGTTCTGCAATGGTGGAATATTGAAGAAGACTTATGTCACCATTAGGAAATTTTTTATACAAGCCCTTTTGTATACTGACTATGCATCCCTGCCTATTCCTCTTTGTGACTATTGCTACTTCTATAGTCACTTTTAGTCGGTTCAAATGGTTATTGAAATCCTTGGGTAATCCTCTAGATCAGCCTTTGTGGCTTACTCCTAATTTTACTATCTTGGGGAAACCTCTTCGTAAAGACACTTGTTATTAAAAGGGTATTACTCCGTTTTCACATTGCTGCTCACAACTGGGTCTTTTATTTTTATATACAGCTTTTTGGTTCCCATCACCTCCTCCTGCCAACTGGCAATGGGGACACATAGATATTTTTTTACAGGTTTTCTCCCCTTGCCCCGCTGAGGTCCTGGCACATGGCAGTGTGAGTGTGTGGAGGCATGCACGCACCCCATGGTGCCAGTTCAGCCCCTTCCAATAACTGTTTGCCACCCCCTCTCTGCCTACACTACCCACCGGATCTCCACCTGGTGGGAGCAGAATTAAGAGCAGGGTGCCAACCCACCCTCATCACCCTCGGGAGAGGGGAGCTTGCCCATCGGTATGCTCAATCCTGCTTTGCCCTCCCATCCTACACAGGCACCCCCATGACCCGAGGTCATTCCCGAACCCGAGTCGCTGGCGTAGCATGAGCTAAGGCATCCAGAGCCTCAACCCTCTGCACCACCAGACCAGCTCAACAACTGGGTCTCTTTTGCCACTTTAAGTCAGATGTATGGGTTGGACCCCAAAGATTATTTATTTTGCTGTCAAATCAGCCATTTTATTATGTAAGAAATTTGGTGCCTCTCCAACTATGTCCCAGACCGATTTAACCTTGGCTGAGTTTGGGGCTTTAGTTTGGCCCCCCACGCCATCTCTACAATTTATCAAACCCTTTAGTGGGTTTGGTCCCCTTCACAATATTGGCCTAAAGCCTTGGGCTTAAGTCCGGATCAATGATAATGAACTGATGTTTGGAATATTATTCATCGTTACCTTAAATGTGATGGCCATAGATTTATTTAGTTTACAATTTTTCACGCTCTGTACCACACTCCCTGGAAATTACAGAAATGGGGAATGTTGAACTCATCCATCTGTACAAGATGTAACGCAGGGAAGGCACTTTGATGCATATTCTTTGGGATTGCCCTAAAGCTCAGCCTCTTTGACAAAGTATTCCAGAAGCACTGGACCCAATTTTAGGTCTTTCTGATGCTTTCGCTAAGAAACATTGTTTGTTGGGGGTGGACATCCAGACATTGATGGGTGCCAGATGATACCATTTTGTATTAATTACTATAGCAGCCCAGAAAACTTATTTTTAACCACTGGATGGATCAGGCTATTCCATCCTTTTCTGAATGGCACAAGAGAATGTTAGATATACTGAGGATGGAATGTACTTTGGCATCTATGCGTCATTGTTTTCATTCATATATTAATCATTGGACCCGTTTGGATGCCTGGCTGTCCACAGCCTCCTAAACAATTCTTGATATAGTTCTGCCTGCAAGATATTACTTTTTCCTAACTACTCCAGAGCCTGGATTTTGGGAGGTGGTGGACTGGGGGTTGGTGGGGGAAGCGGGGGAGGCTTTTCTTCATGTTGTATCTTTCTGGCATGTATATTTTAGTGGTTGTCTAATGTATATTAGTGTTTTTAGTAATGCTGACTTAATAAAAAAAAGATAGGGCCCTTATGGGCCCTCTGAGACAAAAAGGCGTCATCCACCAGCTGTAGTTGCAGACCATTAAGTAAGTGAATGCTACAGTAAGTAGAGAAAAAGCATGCAACTCTCCCAACTGGTGGTAGGAAACAGAGTGCAGACTCTTGTGTGCATTAAAAAGGTATACCTATATTACACTTCTCTATAAGACACACTTTTCTGATAAATAACCACATGCCACCCTCACTAAAAAGCCCAACAGCGTTTTGCTCCTTGCTAAGAGCTTTTGTTATTTATCTGAAAAGTGTGCTTTATAGAGAAGTGTAATAAAGATATACCTTCTGCACCCTTATGGGCCCCTTCAGTTCCCAAAGCTCATAAAGTATACTTCCAACATTGCCAGCAGGGCTAGGACTATTGCTGAGCAGAGCGTGGGATAGGAGACAGTGCAAGACTGCAATGCCCTCATGGTCTTGCTGGCAGCACACTAACATCTGCAGTGCCAGTAGCTAGAGTGCAGAAAGTGCAGTTGTTCTGCATCTCTTTGGGTGAATCAGGAGGAGAGTGAGCAGTGCAAGGCTGGTGTCCCCACTGCCATAAATTCAAGAGTCAGAGAGTGTCCTAACATGAGCAATGCTGGTGTTGCAAGTGTATTTTCCAAGTTAAAACCATAAAGCACTCCTCAGGCATGAGGCACTTGCTTCATTCACTCACACTGCTCTGTCTCATGCTGCTCTGAAACTGCCAGCTCCAAAACCACTGGCCTGCAAGAAACTTATTTTTTCCATCTGCATAGGGAAACACTTTTAAATAGTGTTTTCCAGCTTAAAAGAATAAACTACTTTTTTTTCAACATTTTTAGGAAGGGAGGCAGTTATAAGTGCAATAAGACACTTCATGGATATGTAATTATGGGGAAATAATTGTACTTTGCTCTCAGATGTTTAAAGACACTCAGTGCAAGCGCCTCTTGCTTAACAACACCCTTTAACTGTACATTAATTATTCCTCCATAACTACACTCCCTGGTGTGTCTTATTGCATGCTTAACATCCCCCTAGAGCTGAACTACAACGCCAGTTAACCAATAAAGCATGGCAGAAACCCTGTTGCCACCTATAGGCTGGGAGGGGAGTTGCTGGCAGTCACAAAGGAAGAAAGAGACTTGGGCATCATCATCACAGATGACCTAAAATCATCCAAGCAGACTTCTAAAGCAGTAGGTAAGGCTAGGGGGATGTTAGGGTGTATTAGTAGGTGTATCACAAGTGGTAAGAGGGAGGCTTTACAAGACACTGGTTAGGCCCCATCTGAGGCACTGCCACAGTACCTGGAGGCCACACCTTCAAAGAACATTAACCAAATTGAGGCAGTCCAGAGAGGGCAACCAAAAATGGTGTAGGGACTGCATCAGAAGACATAGAGGACAGATTAATGGAGCTTAATATGTATAACCTTGAGCAAAGGAGGAGAGAGGTGATATGATTGAAACATTCAAACACCTTACGGGCATTAACAAGGTGAAAGAGGCTAACATGTTTAAATATAAGAAAAATAGCAGGACAAGAGGACACAGCATGAGATTAGAGGGAGGCAGATTAAGGGGGAATGTGAAGAAATTCTTTTTCACAGAAAGAGTGGTGAATGCATGGAACGGCCTACCTCAGGAAGTGGTGGCTATGAATACACTGCAGGGCTTCAAACAGGCATGGGATAGGCATAAGGCAGCAATACAGATGAGGATGAATAGATAGGCCACTGACAGAGCAAAGGCCGATGGCACATTTATAAGGTAGAAAAATAAATGGGCAGACTGGATGGGCCTTGTGGTCCTTATCTGCCATCAACCTCTATGTTTCTATGTTTCTATGTAGAATATGTGTTATAATGGCATGCCTTGGAAAGTGAGGCATGAGGCAATGCAGAGTGCCTTTTGGACCTGAGAAGGGTTGTTTCTCACAATTATTCACACCCTGGGGTGCCCAATTGCAATTATAACATTCTTCTACTGCATTTGCTTTTAAAATTCAGTAATGAGATGCAGAACGTTAAGTATTTCTGATCTGTGCTGTTGTGCTGGAATAATGCACAATCGTGTGATCACATCTCACCAATCACAGGTCTTGGTTTCTCTTACCTATTTTATAATATTGGATAATACCCAGGTTTGAGATGTGGGAAGAACCACTACCTTCTGATCTTCCAATCACAGAGGTGAACGCCCAACTTTTTGAGCAACTGACAGAGACAGTTAAGTAAGCAATTGGACATGCTTGGTGGTTGTCATTGGTTAATGCATGCCCAGGTGCATAGTAATGGGTTCTGGGTGGTCAGGGTGCTGGCAGCAGGGTGCCGGCAAGTTGAGCGCCAGTGGAAGGTTGCTAGCAGGCACAACACTGCACCACAAAGCCACAGGGGAGCAGGAGCACCAACCACCACAGCCGGGCACTGCCACACACTGACCCACCCACCAAATGCCCATGGGGTGGCAAGAGGCACAGCAACCCCGAGGAGCACCACAGAGTGCAATGCACCACAGACAAGTCCCCCACAGACACAGTGCATAAGGGACCGGGGCGCCATGCAGAGGACAACATGGAACAGCCACCGTCCGACACACCCAGTGCCACAGTAAAGCAGCACACAACACTGACGGCCACTTACAGCAGCGCTGACCACACCACAGCCGAAGCCAAGCACAGCCAATGGTCCGGCATGTGAGGCACCCCTTCGGGACCATGGTGGAGGAAGTGGGCAGGGGCAACACGTCGCCCAACTGGGAGTATCGGCACCCAAGCATATCAGCTGGGGCAGGAGGGGACAGCAGGGCATGCAGCCCAGGCACACACACCCAAGAACAACCATAGCAGTGGAAATGCTACAGACATGGCAGGCACACCTGCCCAGGCATGATCAGTTGTGGTGGAGGCATGGCAGTGGGTCCAGTCATGGCAGCCCATGGGACCCAAGACACTGACACAGATGTACTGGTGTGGGCTCCCGTAGACAGACAGCACCCATGCACATGGGCCACAGGTGGACACACACACAGCACAGCACAGCTGCCATAGGTCCCCTGGCCAGCTGTGTACCCCAACAGACAGAACAGCCAAGCCCAGCCATTGCACCAGCAGTGGGCAAGGCACATGCACAGGGAGGTGGTGTGTACACCTGGAGGGCAGTGCACAGGGGCCATAAAGCAGACTGCAGCCTCATGGCACAGCACCATAGCAGGGGCCATGGGATGCATCAGTCACACCCCCAAGGTCGCATGTGTCAGGGAGGACCAGTGTACCAGGTGGTGTGCTGCTGCATCATGGTGCTCTTATCACTGGTGCCGCATTGTACCCCTGGGTGCTGCATGCCCTCTTCCACTGTCGCTCTGCTTGTGGGAGCACACTTGCTGTTTGCACATTCCCGCTGGTGCTCTACTTGCCAATGCCCTGCTGCCAGCGCCCTGACCACCCAGAACCCAGAGTGAGGCATGAGGAGCTTGTGCCGAGTGCCTTCAGCACCTGGAAGTACAGTGACCGATGACAACCACCACTCTGACGTGTCTTAGTGTGCTTATTTTTTATTTATTTTATTTATTTTTATTTATTTAAATCTCAGATTAATGCCTATGAGCTAAAAGCTCATTTACATAGGTTCCACATCGTGGTTCATACAAAGTACAATACTAATAATTACAAGTGGGTATTATTACAATAGACCAACAAGATAATAATGTAAACAAATAAACTGAAAGTAGGCATTGTACAGAGTATGCCTGTGGACTAACTAACTAGAGCACAGTAGAAGCTTACTAGCACTGAAGCAATAGCAGATTCACGGTACATTTGGAGTGGTGCAGCCAGAGGGCCTTGTCAAGGCAAGGAGGCAGGGTATGGGGTAGTGAGAATTGGGTTAGAGAGGTGGTGGGTAGGGAATAAGGGAGTGGGGAGAGTAGAGGGGCAGGAAAGTTGAAGTGTTAGTGTATCAGGAATCAGCAGTGAGGGTGCAGCTAAGGGTGGGAGAGGGAGAGGGAGAGAGAATAGGGAGGGGGTTGAGTATAGGGCAAGGTGATTACAGTAAAGGCTAGATATAGCAGAAGGGGGTGGGTGTAGGAGAGAATGGTAAAGGAGGGTTACGGGAGGGAATAAAGTGCAATAGGGCAGAGGGGAGTAGGCAGAAGGTTGCATTGTGAACACTTTGAATTTAAAAAACAAAATAAAAAGAGAAAGATGAAAAACAAATTTACATTTTTCCAGTAAAAAAAAATATTAAACTGTGCTTGCATTTAACTCTTTGCATGTTGCTGTGGTTTCAATCTGGCTCATGTGGTGCTGTGGTCTTCTGTGATTGCAGGCTTAATTATTCATATTAGTATTTAGGTTTTAGATTGTACTTTTCCATTTTTCAGCAGTAGGACAGCTACCTGCTCTGCTACATTGTGCGGAAGGACAGTTACAAAGTGAATGAGCACTATGTGGCTGTCCGCTAGGAGAGTGGGAGAGCGCTGTGTGGCCAGTCCCCAGGAGAGAAAGAGAACATGTGCTGTGCCAGCAGTCCCTGAGAGACAATGGTTCTCTTCATGCCGCTTGTGGGCCGCCATTCAGTGCGCACTCTCTCTCATGATGACCTCACCGCTGCCATGGTTACTGGCAGTGCGGAGTAGAAGAGCTACTCAGTAGCAGTCCTTGCCTAGTATTTTATACAGTGGGTGAGCAAATAAGCAAGTGAGTGAATCAGTTGGGTGAGTGAGCAATTAGGATGAGTTGGCTGACTGACTGTAGTGAGAGAAACACAAAAGAGGTGCAGGGAGGGGCGTGGCAAAATACTCAGATGTAGGATGCAGAAGACTATGTCAGTACTGTATGGGAAGGAAATGGAGATCAATGATTGGAGACCTACATGGAAATGACAGAATTTAACACAAAAGGTAAATAGATGGGTTTAAATATTTGCCTCTTTGTTTGTTAGGTGTGTGATAAGGTGTGCATGGGGAAGGGAGTTTTTAAAATGCAGTAAAATTTGGTTTTGTCAGTTATGGCAAGCCAAGAGTGTGAAGGATTTTATCTTACAAACATGGCTGCTATAACGTCTTAAAAAAATGTCTGTGAGGCAGGGATATCAAGGTGTGCTATGTCCTGGTTGCTGGAAGGGTTCCTGAACAGGTGGTTATTGCCCCATAAGTACCTGGGTGCGGAACCCTTTTGGTCAGCCAAGACAAAGGAAGTTCCTTACCCAATTTATAAGCTCTTTTAAATTGTTCACATCAAGCTGAACAGACTGTAGGCTGAGAACAAACAAATCCAATATGGAGGTCTCTTTTTCATAAGATGTGCATAAGATGATTGTCAGTCCAGAATTATCTAGTGTTATTCATTTTTGGTTGAAAACATACTTTGGATGCTGGCCTAGAGGTGCAGAGGGATGAAGCATGATTCAGCAACTTACCTCTCACCATGCTGGTTGGTGACCCACGTTTGGAAACAAGCTCAGGTTGCCAGGGATCGGCAGAGGGGAGTGTTGAGAGAGGATCAAGCAGCTGACTGAGGTTAGGGTGGTGGGTCTTCATGGCTCTTGGCTGCCACCAGGTGGAGGCCTGGTGGTAATGCCAACACTACAGTTGGGCTAGACAGATTTCTGGGTGTGTGGAAGGAGGCTGCGGTTCCAGAGTGCATGTGTGCCTCTAAATACATGTGATTCTGTGCTGCACCACATCTCTAGGACCTTGGGGAGACAATCAGGAGGGGAATGGATGGGGGGGCCAAGCTTCATGAAGCTCTGCTCAAGGTGCCATGGCCCACCCTGCTGCTTCACTGGTGAGTGTGGATTTTGGATGAGAGTCTCCTGGGCCCTGAAGAAATGCTGGTAAGCTGTATAATGGCATAAATGTTGGTTTTTTTCAACTTAGGTGGCTATAGCGGTCATTTTGGGGAATTGTTTCACCAAATTTTCAATATGGGGTTCTTGGGACTCCACCTCATGAACTCAGTCACTGTCATTTTGTTATTTGGTCCTGAAAGGTGATTTCGTGGTCACTGCATGGAACCACCTTTCGGGAGTGAATAATGAAACAACAGTGTCACAGTTCATGAGGTAGGCACCAAAAACCTTATGTTGAAAATTTGGTGAAAAAATTCCTCAAAATGCCTGTTTTACGAGCGTGCATTGCGCAGTTCCTATGCACACTTGTAACTTCGAGAATGTTTTATAAATTCACTCCAGATTTTCAACATTGCCATTTTACCACACCTCCTTATGAAGAGTATAGCTGTCATTTTTCACATCTTGCCCAAAATGTGTTTTTGCACACGTAGCGCACAATGGCGCGGTTGGTGTGCGGAATCAGTGTTCAGGACAGATTAAGATAATCACAGTAACACTGTTCATGAGCAGAGATCTTAAAATGCCTATGTTGAAAATTTGGTGACAAAAGTCTATACAATGATTGTGTTATGCGCATGCATGGCACAGTTTCCATGCACCTTCATAAGTTCTCGAATTTATAATATTTTCAGTCCAGATTTTCAACATTGCCATTTTTCCACACCTCCTTATGAACAGTACAGCTGTCATTTTTCACACCCTGGCCAAAATGTGTTTTCACACTTCCGGCGCAGAATAGCGCAGTCTCTGTGGGACATCAGTGTTCAGGACAGATTAAGAAAATCAGTGATACTGTTCATGAGCGGAGGTCCCAAAATGCCTATGTTGAAAATCTGGTGTAAAAAATCCCCAAACTAATTACATTATGGGTGTGCGTTGTGTGGTTTCTACGCATGCTCATGACTTCAACTTTTTTTTAATATATTTTTACTCCAGGGCCCAGATATTCAAAAGGGTTGCTCATGGCACAACAGTGTTGCCACTTGCACATCCCACTGATGTGCCCCGGCACGATATTCAAAATGGAAAAGTGCGCCGCACAAATCCCTATGTGCCGGAGCACATCAGTAATGTATGCAGGCACAGGTAGGGAGGGCGTGCCCATGCATAACCTGCACAGCCCGATACTCAGCCCAGGATGTGCAGAGTCATGCATGCGCAACCCCTACCGGCGCCTGCACAAAGTTAAGCCCAAAAAAAAAGAACAAGTGATGGCCACCCAGAGGTGAACTGCCGCATTGCAGGGTGCAACACGGCAGCTTCCACCGGTGGGTGGCCACCCAAGTTCCTGCCACACCAGGTGGCACCCCCCATGCCCCATTGCGGGCATCCCTGGAGCGCAATCCCCCCATCCAATATCCCTGGTGGTCCAGTGGATCTCTATGTGCCCGATCATGGGAATCAGTATAGTCTCCCCCCCGTCCAATATCCCTGGTGGTCCAGTGGACCTCTATGTGCCCGATCGCAGGCATCAGTATAGTCTCCCCCGTCCAATATCCCTGGTGGTCCAGTGGACCTCTATGTGCCTGATCGCGGGCATCAGTATAGTCTCCTCCCATGTCCAATATCCCTGGTGGTCCAGTGGACCGATTGCCACCTGATCACAGGCATCCATTACACATAACAGACCCCTACCACCCTGGTGGTCTAGTGTACCCCCTCCCAACCCGCCCACTGGGCCCCCGCCCCGCTGCCCCCCATCAGCGGCGGGCGGCAACACCACCTGACTTCCACCTGCCGACTGACAGCTCAGTAGGGCTGCATGCCCGATGGCTCACGCTGTGAACCAATGGGCATGCAACCAGACTGTCAGCTCGTAGCGAGGGTGGCAGGCGTGGAGTGCTGCCGCTCGCCGCTGATGGGGTGGGGCAGTGGGGCTCAGTGCGGGTGGGAGGGGGTTCACTAGACCACCAGGGTGGTAGGGTCTGTTATGTGTTACGGATGCCCGCAATTGGGCGATGATCGGTCCACTGGACTATCAGAGATATTGGACGGGGGGGACTATACTGATGCCCGCGATCGGGCACATAGAGGTCCACTGGACCACCAGGGATATTGGACATTTTTTCTTTTATATTACAGGAATGCCCGCGATTGGACTGCAGAGAGTGCCAGGTACAAGTCTTCGGGGATTGGTGCACCTGTATGCTAATGGCATGCAAAAGAGGCCGTAATGAGATGCAAATGGCCCCCTGTGCACCTTGCATAAGTTATGGCCCAATTTGCATGTCCCCTTTTGAATATCGCAGGTGCTGTGCATGGCGCAATGACACTTGTGCCAGCGCATCTCCATGCTCCACTCTGGCCACTTGCACTGGCGCAGTGCCACTGCACCAGGCACAGTGGGGTGGCCAGGGTGCGATATACAAAGCTGCTGCGCCCCTGCCACACCCCTGCGCACAAAAGTTGAGCTGCGCCCAGGCTTGCACCACAGCCTGGCGCAGTTTGAATATCCGGGCCCAGATTTTCAACATTGCCATTTTTTACATCTCCTCATGAACAGTACAGCTGTCATTTTTCACATCCTATTTGAAATGTGTTTTCACACCTGTGGCGCCAAATGGCATAGTCAGTGTGCAAAATCACCTTTCGGCTAACAAACTGATAGTGTCACTGTTCATGTGGTGGGGTCACAAAAAGCCCATGTTGAAAACTTGGAGTAAAAATAGCAAGAAACGTCCAGCATGTTAGGGTTTCCCACCATAACGCCTTACCCTGTAGTGACTGACAGGTGTCAGGGGTGTGACTTGGGATTGTTGACAGTAATGCTCATGCCATTCCACCCCCACTCTCACTCTGCAACCAGTCACAGGCATCGAGGTGCGCCTTGGACCCTTTGGCCCCAGAGTTCACCCCATTCTCCTATACTGCACCCATTTCAGTGTATTTCCTTATGGAATGAGGTGAATGTAAAGCCCAAACACCACAAGGCACACCTCGACACTTGTCAGTGTCTGCAGGATAGGGTGAGGTAAAATGTCATGACCGTTATGGGCGACGACCCAAAGGCACACTCCAATGCCTGTCCATCTCTGCAGGGTGGGGGTGGAGTTGGCGTAAGTTCAATACTTCACTGCCATTCCTATACTGCATCTTTCTAACTCCTGCACTTCCTCTGCTAATGCCAGCAAGCAAACGTTCGGCATTGGCAAATGCTTGTTTCCCATGTCCTCAATATTTTGGTGTGCAGGGTGGCCTGACATCAGATCCACTGACATAGTACACCAAGGAGGAGCTGCTTATTGTTTGATTTGCAGCACAGTACTCGCAGATCCAGTGTCGTAACACAGGAGGGAGGAGATCCAGCACTCCATTCATCAGACAACACACTTATAATGCAAAAGTCATTTATATGCAAAAAGAAAACAAACTGTAGTCCTAGCATGCAGCAGACCTCAATAAAGCACCAGGGAGCTAGAGGTGTGAATTGCTGGGACTCTGGTGGGTCCTCCTGTGTACTGATATCGGCTGTGCCGTGTGTTAGGACTGCAGTTTGTTTTACTTTTGCAAATAAATGTGACATCGCATTGTCTCCTGAGTGCTAGATCTCCTCCCTATTGTCATTTCATGATTGCACACAAACTATTACATTGAGGACAGGACCTCGTCTGGCAGTTGCCTGTACACATGACAGCAGCTGCACAGACTGCAAAAGTTGTTGCATAACCACTGTTGTTCAGTCCCACACAATGTCAGACCACAGCTGAGTCAGTTCTGGATAGGGGTAAGCCCCTGAACTTCTGTCTCATCCACTGCATTCACCAGTGGTTAGATATTCAAGGAATGCCAGGCAAACACATCTCCGTAGTCAACTGGTGTCAACCATCTAATATTTCTAATGCTCCCAGTTTATTGGACCCATTTTTCCTCATTGTTGTGCCCCTTCAAACTGGTTTAAGATGACCAGCACTATGCTGCTGTTTGATTGGGGGGGGACAAAATAAGTAGAATCAAGACTCGAGCTCTTTCCTGGATGACTCTAAGGGTTTATATATGCACTAGAGGGCCCATGCACACCTCATAAGTAAGCAGGCGCCTAGCCCTACAAATATCATGCTCCATCACCGACATTCTGGGGGGCAACACACACGTTGCAAATTTAGGGGAAACTGCTCTGTACCACGGGGTCACCGGTTATTTTCCGCAGAAAAAACCCGGAAATTGGAATGATGCAAAATCTGAAAATCTTTTTGAAAACCAGATACCCAAGCCATCCCATTCTCTACAAACTGTTCTGAATGGGTTTGGGGCATGAAAAGAGGGTTTAGAAGTCAAAATATTTAGATGTCTGATTTCTGAATGGGACACTCGTCGAGTCTAGTCTCCCCAAGCTGGTGTGTGTGTGTCCCTTTAAGAGCTTTTCAGGTAAAAGTGCTTGTGACCTTGTCTAGGTGTTAAACAGGTTTGTCTTGCAAGGGAAATAGTATAGCAGCCAAAGTTCTGCATTCTAATGAGAGAATCCTGGTTGTCTGACTGTTTTCAGGGCTTGTGCTCGATCTAAGGGTGACTAGTGATTGCTCTGCGAAGCAGGGGGGGAACATGATGGACCCTATATGCCTTCTGTCATCACAATACTACATTGCTATAAAAAGCTAGTTCAGAGATCACATGGACTTGAAGTGCATTTGTGAAGCAGTTCCCTCCTGAGAGAATCAATGCAGTCTAATTGCAAAGCCATAGTCCAAAATCTCAGCTGCCAACCCTTACAATGCTCAGCGCTTCATGAAAGAAAGGTTAAATCAATTTAAACCTAACACAGTGTGCTAGGGAAATGAAGCAGCCCAGCTTCTTACTCAAAACATTTCCATGTATTGTAGAGCTGGAGGCGGAACCCTCACATGTGGAAAAACACACCCAATGCATGCACTCGCTGTCTCCATGACAATCACCCAGTTAGGGAGTTAAGAAAATAACCTATAACTGTTCTTGGTTTTGACACTCGTCATGCACCTGCTCTGTTGTAGATTACCATCATCTTTTTTCCCCCCTGCACCTGGCTGGCCCCCTTCTACCTTTGTGGCTCCCCTAACCCCATCACCTGCCATCTCTGGGATTTACTTTTGGGATCTATATGTTCCTCCACAACTTACCCCATGGCAGGGATGTTGGGAGTACTCAAAGTCCCCTTCAAATGCCCTTTGCTTGGTTTGCTGGGTTCTGGGCCCAGTAGACTGTGTGGGGTTTGCGGGGAACCGTGAGTGCCATCCTACTGCAGCCAGTGCTTGTTCCTCTTGTTATCACCCTGATCCTCAGATGCTCCACGGAGTTTTCGGCATAATGTGTGCATGCTTCTATCTTCCATCAGGGTGCGTCCCCCCACTGCTGCTGCACTGCATCTCTACCAGTGGTCACCTAGGTGGCAATGTTGCAGCGGAGTGTGCTGCCCTCTCTCCCAGGAGGAGGAGTGCATTCTGTGGGATGCTCAATCCTCCTCCCCCTGAACCTAGGTCACTGGGGTCATGAGCGGTATTGCTGCCACTGTGCTGATGGGCCAGCATGGATTACTGTCATTTTTCAACTTGCTTTTCCATGTATGAGGGTTCTGCCTGCAGCTAAATGCTGCTTGCCAGGATCGAACATGCTTATTCCAGTTTCTGCTGTGGAAGGCGGTCAGAACAGCAAAGGCCCAAACTGAGGAAAAGACAGCCAACTCAGTTAAGAAGGGGATAAAACCTTTTATAGGTACATCAGGGAGCGAAGGAAGACCAAGGGAGGGATAGTGAGGCTTAATAAAGAGGAGGGAGGGTGGGCAGAGGGTGACTGTGAAAAGGCAGAGATACTAAACAAATATTTTTGCTCAGTATTTACAAAGCAAGAAGGGGAGGTACCAAAAACAAACAACAGAAACACTCTGGATAGAGAAGTTGATACCAGCCCATTTATAGAAGAAAGGGTTCTGAAAGAACTCTTAAAACTGAAGGTGGACAAAGCAATGGGGCTTGATGGGATTCATCCCAGAATTCTAAAGAACTAAGGGTAGCTAGTGACACCACTGACTACCCTCTTTAACAAATCATGGGAGGATGGGGTGGTACCTGAGGACTGGAGGAGGGCAGATGTGATTCCCCTTCACAAAAGTGGGAGCAGGGCAGAAGCAGGAAACTACAGACCTGTTAGTTTAACCTCAGTGATAGGGAAAATGATGGAAGCACTTCTGAACTAAAGAATTGTTGAGTACCTAGAGGCCAGAGGGGCACAGGACCCAAGGCAGCATGGATTCACAAGGGAAGGTCATGCCAGACTAATCTAATAGATTTCTTTGACTGGGTGACCAAAGTAGTAGATAAGGGAGGGGCTGTGGACATGGCCTACCTAGACTTTAGCAAGGCATTTGACTCAGTCCCACACAAAAGATTAATATACAAGTTAGCCAGCCTGGGAGTGGGTCCCAAGATTATAGCCTGGGTAAAGAATTGGCTGAAGAATAGGACACAGAGGGTAACAGATAAATGGAGTCCACTCTGAAGAAAGGGGAGTTACTAGTGGGGTGCCGCAGGGTTCAGTATTAGGACCGGTCCTCTTCAATGTCTTTATAAGCGACATTGCAGAGGGACTGGAAAGAAAAGTATGTCTCCTTGCAGATGACACCAAGATCTGCAACAGAGTTGATGCACAAGGTGGGGTGGAAAGGATGAGAAGGGACTTGGCAAGGTTAGTGGAATAGTCAAATGTATGGCAGCTCAGATTTAATGCTAAGAAGTGCAAGGTAATGCACTTGGGAAACAAAAACCCAGGGGAAGAGTACAAAATGGGGGGTGAGATACTAACAACAACAAAAATGGAAAGGGACCTGGGGGTAGTCATATCAGATGACTTAAAGGTGGGCAAGCAATGTGAGAGGGCAGTAAGGAGGCCTGGGGGGATACTGGGATGCATAGAGAGAGGCATCACCAGTAGAAAACAGGAAGTTGTTATCCCTCTGTACAGACAGCTGGTGAGACCCCATCTGGATTACTGTGTGCAGTTCTGGAGACCCAATCTCCGCAAGGACATAGACAAGATGGAAGCTGTTCAGAGGAGGGTGACTAAAATGGTGCAGGGTCTGCACTGGAAGACATATGAAGAGAGACTAAAGGAGCTTAATATGTATAGCCTCGAGGAAAGGAGGGAGAGGGGTGACATGATAGAAACTTTCAAGTACCTCAAGGGAATCAGCAAAGTCCAAGAGGGTAGCATCTTTCAAAAAGAGGTCTGCAAGAACAAGGGCACAATTTGAAGATGGGGAGGGTGGCTCAGAGGTAATGTGGGAAGTATTTTTTCAGAGAGGGTTGTTGATGCATGGAACGGCCTTCCGGAGGAGGTTGTGGAGTCAAAAACAGTGGTTGAATTCAAGCATGCATGGGACAACCATAAGGCAATTCTAGGGGGTTGGGGTAGAAGGAAGTAGGCTGCTGGTTAACAAGGACCTGCAGCTTATCCATTAGGTAGGGAAATGGACAGACTGGGTGGGCCAAGCGGTTCTTATCTGCCATCAAATTCTATGTTTCTATGTTTCTATATCTTGCAAGATACTGCAGGAAAGTCAATGCTACAACTAAAATGGAGCAGGAGCTGCACCAAGCCCTACAAGAAGTGTGTGTGGGGGGATCGATGAGACCTATAAATACCTCACGGGGGGAAGTAAGGAACAGGTGGGAAATATTTTTCCAAGGTAAAGATGCATGAAAACAAGGGGACATGCAATGAAGTGGGGGGTAAATTCAAGAGAGATGTGAGGAACTACTTCATCACTGAAAGAGTGGTGGATGCATGGAACAGTCTGCCAACGCAGGTGGTGTGGGTTAAAACAGTGGTGGACTTCAAGTATGCATGGGATAGGCACAAGGAAAGCTTAGTCACGAAGCAAGGGGTGAGGGAGCCAGAGATCAAGTAGGGTCTGCAGTGACCAGATAGGGTAGGCAGGGGAAAATGGGCATACTGAGTGAGCCAAGTAATCCTTACCTGCCACCAAATTCTAGGTTTCTATTTCAGTTCAATAGCAATTACTCCAAATTGTCACCCAGTAAACTGTGACATCTCAGGCAGAGTGCCCGATCCTGGTAGGTGGCCCATACAATACATGTATATCTTTTCAGTATAGAGGCAGTGCAGTCTAGTGGCAAGAGCACTGGCTTGGGAACCAGGACATTACTGCTTCAAAGCTCATCAGAGCCAAATACCCACAGTATAACCTTGAGCATGGCACTTAATCTGTCAGTGCTGCAGTCCACCATACTGTGGAAATAGGTGGAAGCAGGACCCCACAGGAAGCCTGGTGTTGCATCTCAGCTGGACTATCTTGAGTAAACCAATTGTGAATTAAAACTCAAGAAGCTGGCATATATTTTATTTGCAGTGCAGCTCCATTCGCCTTCCTAGCACACTGTGTTTAATAAAAATAAAATATTATTTGTGACAACAGTGTCCTCCGCAGTGTCTCTAAACAGCAGCGTGCGCATGCATAAAAATCAGCTACGAATAACCATGCAGCACAGGGGCATGGCAGCATGCAGGGATGTTCTGTGATTGGATTCCTCAAACCGAACAGAATAACCTTGCTAGTTTGGGGACATATGTTCATCCAAACAGCTGGTAACAATATGTTTATTACAATGTGATCAAAGAACGTTTTTTGGGATATTCCAGCCAAAGCATAATATTTCATATTCATTGAAGAGTGGGAGTTCTGCCTCCTTTTAGCTTCACAGATGGTAGTAAATCACAGGACACAGCAGGGTAGTCAAATGACTTTCTGTCATCCATTGAGCCAGTGGCTTTAGTAGGACTTGAACTTCTGATCTTCTGTTCTTTGAGTCTGCATTCTAACCTCTAGACCACACTGCTGTCCATAAAATAAAGCCAGGAAGCATGCCAGTGTGTGCTCATCAAGCATAGCTGTTACTCCAAGTAGCTGGTTAGTGGTCGTAGAGAGATAAGTAATCCAGTCACATCTGACTGGCCCTCCTTCATCAAATGACCATGAACAGTCAATGACTGCTGTTTCAGGTGATCATCAGCCCATCATCTTTGTAAACGAGCTTCTAGCTCAAAGGTGTTACTCCAAGATGACAAACAAACAAACAAACAAACAAACAAATAAATAAATAAATAAATAAATAAATAAAACTGGAGGGAAGGGAGTTGCGCAAGATAGAGAGTAGTCTTACTTTTCCTTGCAGAGCAGTGCCCTCTGGTGCTAGAGTTTAAGAACTGCAGTCATATAAATGTTTCAGCACTGGTCCTTGTACAACCTGATAGACCGAAGTAAGGGATTTGATGTTCTTTTATTTTATTGGGCAAACAAGTAAGTCTCAGTACACAAATCTGCAGGTTGATGTAGGCCCCTTCTTTACTGTATAGAACTGCAAGCAGCAGGTTCACATCTTGGGCTACTCCAGACAGGCAAGAAACCATTCTTGGTTTCCGAAGGGTAAGCAAAGCACAGAAAAGTGTGTGAGTGAGTGTGTGTGTGTGTGTGTGTGTGTGTGTGTGTTACTGAGTGAAGAATCTGGGATAACTTATTGCTCAGCATTGGTTCACCTGTCAGACGTAGGACCATGAACAAAATGTCAAAGAAAATATAGGATTAATAGTGTGATACCCAACGCGAGGGAAAGCTAGGGAGAAAGATGGGTTAGCAGTGGCAGAATGACGGTGGGGTCACAGTGATGTGGTAGAGAGTACGATAGAAATAAGAGCTTGAACTGGTCTGGACAAATTCACATTTAAAAAAAAGACTTGGTTTGCATTTCAGAGAATTATTCCACAAACTATGGGCATGTTTCTGCACTTATATTCAGATGGAGCGCTGGCCCTACTTTAGGACGATTAAAATTGCCAGATACAAAATTGGGAAAAATTCAAACAGTTACAAAGGCTTGCTAGGAGATACTCTTAAGGGTATACCGATGGCACGGTGACAGGAATACCGCGAAGACCATCACAGCGACATTTTCGGCAGTTTGCTGTGATGGTCTCAACGTTTTCTGACACTGTTGCTGCTGGGATGTTTGCCCCCCTCCTCGAACTAACTCTGACTGGAGTTAGCAATCAGTGGTGCAGGAGGCAGAGCCCCCTGCATGGGGGGTTGGGGGACAAAGCCCTCCACAGAAAACACTTGTTCCCCCAGCAATGGCACAACACCAGTTTGCGGTGTTGTGCTGTCACTCTGCCAATGGTCGACAAATTTCTTGTCACCACGGCATAGTGGAACCACTGCTAAACATTTAATACAGAACTTTAGTTCCCTCAAAAATTGGGGAAATTGAAAGACTTTGAAACACGACTGGAAGAGCTGACTAAAAAGCAGGCCACCTGGCTAGCCCCTCCCCCCTCACCTTGCACACCTCATTCTTTTTCATGCATGAAATGACAAAGTGTTGCATTTTCAGCGGGACTGATCCACCCTGATAGCATTAAGCAGCAATAAGTATACCAATTTGCACTACATATATTGTATATGCTTATTTTGTAATGTCCTTACTTTCAGTATTCTACCCGGATGAAGTGACAGTTGTTTATGATGTGAAACATTGGTGGGCAATGAAGCTGTAGGGTTACCGCTTGTGAAGCTGTCAACCCAGCTTTAAGAAAGAGCCTGTGATGTTGGGGTGCTGACCAGGGAGGATGTTGGGATGCAGATTGGGAGGGGAGAGCTGGAGTGCTCAGGAGGATGCTCTACTATTCTGGGGAGGGAGGGAGGGTAGAGGGCTCCGCTGTTCAACCACCACTTGGGTGATGACAGCTGGCAGTTCAGGCAGAAGCCATTGTGGGCTGGGTGGAGCCATTGCCTGACATCAGTGCATGCACTCTGTCACACAGCTACTTGCTGGCACAATCCCTGAGGGCTAGGCAGCAAGAGTAAATAAAAATACCTTGGCCAACACAGGTTGAAGCTAGCACCTCTTGCAAGTCTTTTGCCATGACAATGGCACCTTCCTCTTCTCCCAGGCTCTACACCGTGTCCATGGCACCGGCTTCCTCCCACAGGCTCTTCACTGTGTCCATGGCACTGACCTCCTCCCACAGGCCCTACACTATGACGTGGCACTGGACTCTTCCACAGGCACAACACCATGTCCATGACACTGACCTCCTCCCACAGGCCCAATATTGTGACCATGGCACCAGCCTCTTCCCACAGGACCAGCACTGAAACCATAGCACTGACTTCCTCCCATAGGCCCAACACCATGGCCATGGCACCGACCTCATCCCACATGGTCTACACTTTGACCATGGCACTGACCTCCTCCCACAGGCCCTACACCGTGTCCATGGCACTGGTCTCTTCTTCTCATAGGCCCTACATCGTGCCCATGGCACCAACCTCTTCCCACAGCCCCTACACTGTGTCCATGGCACTGGCCTCTTCCCACAGGCCCTACACTATGTCCATGGCCTCTTACCACAGGCCCTACACCATGTCCATGGCCTCTTCCCAGAGGCCGTACACCATGTCAATTGCACCAACCTCTTCCCACAAGCCCTATACCATGTCCATCGCACTGACCTATTCCCACAGGTCCTACACTGTGTCCAGGGCACTGACCTCTTCCCACAGGCCCGACACTATGACCATAGCATCGGCCTCTTCCTGCAGGATTTGTGACCATGGCACTGGCCTCTTCCTGCAGGCCCTACACTGTGACCATGGCACTGGCCTCCTCTGACAGGCCCTACACAGTGTCCATGGCACTAGCATCTTCTCATAGGCCCTACATCGTAACCTTGACACCAGCCTCTCCCCTCAGGCTCTATGACGTGACCACGGCACTGGCTGCTCGCAGGCCTTACGCCATGACCATGGCACCGGCCTCTTCCCACAGGCCTTACACCATATCCATGACACCAACCTATTCCCACAGGCCCTACACTATGTCCAGGGCACTGACCTCTTCCCACAGGCCCTACACCATGAGCATAGCATTGGCCTTTTCCTGCAGGACTTGTGACCATGTCACTGGCCACTTCCTGCAGGCCCGACACTGTGACCATGGCCCTGGCCTCTTACCACAGGCCCTACACAGTGTCCATTGCACCAGCCTCGTCCCACAGCCTCTACACCATTACCATGGCACTGACCTCTTCTCATAGGCCCTACACCATATCCATGACACCAACCTATTCCCACAGGCCCTACACTATGTCCAGGGCACTGACCTCCTTCCACAGGCCCTACACCATATCCATGACACTGACCTATTCCCACAGGCCCTACACTATGTCCAGGGCATTGACCTCCTCCCACAGGCCTTACACCATATCCATGACACCAACCTATTCCCACAGGCCCTACACTAAGTCCAGGGCACTGACCTCTTCCGACAGGCCCTACACCATGACCATAGCATTGGCCTTTTCCTGCAGGACTTGTGACCATGCCACTGGCCACTTCCTGCAGGCCCGACACTGTGACCATGGCCCTGGCCTCTTCCCACAGGCCCTACACAGTGTCCATTGCACCAGCCTCGTCCCACAGCCTCTACACCATGACCATGGCACTGACCTCTTCTCATAGGCCCTACACCATATCCATGACACTGACCTATTCCCACAGGCCCTACACTATGTCCAGGGCACTGACCTCCTCCCACAGGCCCTACACCATGACCATAGCATCGGCCTCTTCCTGTAGGACTTGTGACCATGCCACTGGCCACTTCCTGCAGGCGCTACACTATTAGCATGGCACTGGCTTCCTCTGGCAGGCCCAACACCATGATTGTGGTACTGGCTTCCTCCCAGAGGGCCTACACCGTGATCTTGGGACCGACCTCCCACAGGCCCCCCACTGTGACCATGGCACCAGCCTCCTCTTGTGTGCTCTACGCAGTGTCCATCCTATAGCACCAATCTCTTCCCATAGGCCCTACACCATGTCCAGGGCTCTGGCCTCTTCCCACAGGCCTACACACCATGACCATGGCACTGGACTCTTCCTGCAGGCCTTGCACCATGTAACCATGGCACTGGCCCCCTCTGGCAGGCCCTGCACCATATCCATGGCACCGGCCTCTTCTAACAGGCCCTACATCGTGACCATGGTATCAACCTCTTTTCACACGCCGTACACTGTGTCCATGGCACTGGCGTCTTCCCACAGGCCCTACACCATGTCCATGGCCTCTTCCCACAGGCTCTACACCATGTCTATGGCACCCACCTCTTCCCACAAGCCCTACACCATGTTCATTGCAGCTGCCTCTTCCCACAGGCCCCTACACCATAACCATGGCACCAACCTAGTCCAACAGGCCCTACACTGTGTCCAGGGCACTGACCTCTTCCCACAGGCACTACACTATGACCATAGCATTGGCCTCTTCCTGCAGGACTTGTGACAATGGCACTGGCCACTTCCTGCAGGCCCTACACTGTGACCATGGCACTGGCCTCCTCCGGCAGGCCCTACACTATTATCATGGTACTGGCCTCCTCTGGCAGACCCTACATCATGATTGTGGTGTTGGCTTCCTCCCAGAGACCCTCCACTGTGACCATGGCACTGGCCTTCTGCAGCAGGCCCTACACTATGATAATGAAACTGGCCTCCTCCCACAGACCCTACACCATGACCATGACACTAGCCTCTTCTCACAGGCCCTACACTGCAACCCTGACACCCGGCCTCTTCCCACAGACCCTACACTGAGACCATGGCACTAGCCTCATGCAGGCCCTACACTATTGCAATGGCACTGGTCTCTTCCAGCAGGACTTGTGACCATGGCACTGGCCTCTTGCCATAGGCCCAACACAGTGTCCATGACACCGGCCTTATCCCACAGGCCCTACACAGTGTCCATGGCACCAGCCTCCTCCTGCGGGCCCTACACCATGACCAAGGCACTGGCCTCTTCCCACATGCCCTGCACCATGTCCATGGCACTGTCCTCTTCTCATAGGCCCTACATCGTGACCATGACCATGGCACCAACCTCTTCCCACAGACCCTACACCATGTCCATGGCACTGTCCTCCTCCCACAGGCACTACACCATGTCCATGGCCTCTTCCCACAGGTGCTACACCATGTCCATGGCACCAACCTCTTCCCACAAGCTCTACACCATGTCCATCATACTAGCCTCTTCCCACAGGCCCTACACCATAACCATGGCACCGACCTCTTCCCACAGGCCCTACACTATGATCATAGCATCAGCCTCTTCCTGCAGGACTTGTGACCATGGCACTGGCCTCTTCCTGCAGGCCCTACACTGTGACCATGGCATAGGCCTCCTCCAGCAGGCCCTACACCATGACTGCAGCATTTACTTCCTCCCACAGGCCCTACACCATGATCATGGCACCGGCTTCCCACAGGCCCTCCACTGTAACCATGGCACTGGCCTCCTGCAGGCCCTACACCATGACCATGGCACTGGACTTTTCCCACAGGCCCTACACCATGACCATGGCACCAGCCTCCTCCTGTGTGTTCTACTTAGTGTCTGGCCTCTTCTTGCAGGCCCTATACCACGATCATAGCACAACCTCCTCCCGCAAGCCCTACACTGTGTCCATGACACTGACCTCCTCCCACTGGACCAACATCGTGACCATGGCACTGACTTCCTCCCACAGGTCCTACACCATGACCATGACCATGGCACCAGCCTCTTCTCATAGACCCTGAATCATGACCATGGCACCGACTGCTTTCCACATGCCCTACACTGTGTCCATAGCACTGACCTCCTCCCATAGGCCCTACATCATGACCTTGGCACTGGACTCTTCCCATAGGCCCAACACCATGTCCATGACACTGACCTCCTCCCACAGGTCCTATATTGTGACCATGGCACCAGCCTCTTCCCACAGGACCAACACCATAACCATGGCACTGGCCTTTTCCCACAGGCTATACACCATGACCATTTCACTGGCCTCCTTCCACAAGCTCTGCACCATGTCCATGTACCGACCTCTACGCACAGGCCCTACACCATGACCATTGCACTGACCTCCTCTCACAGACCCTACATTATGGCCATAGCACTGGTCTCTTCCCACAGGTCCTACACAGTGTCCATGGCACCAGCCTCTTCTCACAGGCCCTACACCATGTCCATGGCACTGGCCTCTTCCCACAGGCCCTACACCATAACTATGGCACTAACCTATTCCCACAGACCCTACACTGTGTCCAGGGCACTGCCCTCTTCCCACAGGCCCTACTCCATGACCACAGCATTGGCCTCTTCCTGCAGGACTTGTGACCATGGCACTGGCCTCTTCCTGCAGGCCCAACACTGTGACCATGGCACTGGCCTCCTTCGGCAGGCACTACACTATTATTATGGCACTGGCTTCCTCTGGCAGACTCTACACCATGATTGTGGCACTGGCTTCCTCCCAGAGGCCCTACACCATGATCATGGACCGACCTCCCACAGGCCCTCCACTGTGACCATGGCACTGGCCTCCCACAGGCCCTCCACTGTGACCGTGGCACTGGCTTTCTGCAGCAGGCCCTACACTATGATCATGGCACTGGCCTCCTCCCACAGGCCCTACACTGTGGCCATGACACTAGCCTCTTCTCACAGGCCCTGCACTGTAACCATGACACCAGCCTTTCCCTCAGGCTGTACACCGTGACCATGGCACTGGCTTCCTGCAGGTCTTACATTGTGACCATGGCACTGTCCTCTTCCCACAGGCCCTACACCATGACCATGGCACTGGCTTCCTGCAGGTCCTACACTGTGACCATGGCACTGTCCTCTTCCCACAGGCCCTATACCATGACCATGACACTGGACTCTTCCCACAGGCCCTACACCATGACCATGGCACTGGCCTGCTCCCACAGGCCCTATATTGTGACTATGGCACCAGCCTCTTCCCACAGGACCATCGCTGTAACCATGGCACTGGCCTCTTCCCACAGGCCATACACCATGACCATGGCACTGGCCTCATCGACCCTGAATCATGACCATGGCACCGGCCGCTTCCCACATGCCCTACACTGTGTCCATGGCACTGACCTCCTCCCATAGGCCCTACATCATGACCTTGGCACTGGACTCTTCCCATAGGCCCAACACCATGTCCATGACATTGACCTCCCCCCACAGGCCCTATATTGTGACCATGGCACCAGCCTCTTCCCACAGGACCATCGCTGTAACCATGGCACTGGCCTCTTCCCACAGGCCATACACCGTAACCATGGCACTGGCCTCTTCCCACAGGCCATTCACCATGACCATTTTACTGGCCTCCTTCCACAGGTTCTGCACCATGTCCATGTACCGACCTCTAAGCACAGGCCCTACACCAAGACCATTGCACTGGCTTCCTCTGGCAGGCCCTACACCATGATTGTGGCACTGGCTTCCTCCCAGAGGCCCTACACCATGATCATGGACCGACCTCCCATAGGCCCTCCACTGTGACCGTGGCACTGGCTTTCTGGAGCAGGCCCTACACTGTGGTCATGGCACTGGCCTCCTCCCACAGGCCCTACACTGTGACCATGACACTAGCCTCTTCTCACAGGCCCTACACTGTAACCATGACACCAGCCTTTCCCTCAGGCTCTACACCATGACCATGGCACTGTCCTCTTCCCACAGGCCCTAGACCATGACCTTGGCACTGGCCTCCTGCAGTAGGCCCTACACTATGATCATGGTACTGGCCTCTTCCCACAGACCCTACAATGTGACCATGGCACTAGCCTCCTGCAGGCCCTACACCATTACCATGGCACTGGTCTCTTGCTGCAGGACTTGTGATCATGGCACTTGCCTCTTCCTGCAGGCCCTACACTGTAACCATGGCACTGGCCTCTTCCCACAGGCCCAACAATGTGACCATGGCACCAACCTCTTCCCACAGGCCCTACACTGTGTCCATGGCACTGGCCTCTTCCCACAGGCCCTACACAGTGTCCATGATACTGGCCTCTTCACACAGTCCCTACACCATGTCATGGCACCAGCCTCCTCCTGCGGGCCATATACCTTGACCAAGGCACCGACCTCTTCCCACCGACCCTACACCATGTCCATGGCACCAACCTCTTCCCACAAGCCCTACACCATGTCCATAGCACCATCCTCTTCCCAAAGGCTATACATCATAACCATGGCATTGACCTATTCCAACAGACACTACACTGTGTCCAGGGCACTGACCTCTACTCACAGGCCCTACACCATGGCCATAGCATCAGCCTCTTCCTGCAGGATGTGTGACCATGGCACTGGCCTCTTCCTGCAGGCCGTATACTGTGACCATGGCACTGGCCTCCTCCGGTAGGCCCTACACCATGATTGTGGCACTGGCTTCCTGTCAGAGGCCCTACACCATGATCATGGGACTGACCTCCCCACAGGCCCTCCACTGTGAACTTGGCACCGGCCTCCCACAGGCTCTCCACTGTGACCATGGCACTGGTATCCTGCAGCAGACCCTACACTATGATCACGGAACTGACCTCCTCCCACAGACCCTACACCATGACTATGGCACTAGCCTCTTCTCACAAGCCATACACCGTAACCATGACACCAGCCTTTTCCCTCAGGCCCATACACCGTGACCATGGCACTGGCCTCTTCCCACAGGCCCAACACCATGACCATGGCACTGGGATCTTCCCATAGACCCTACACCATGACCATGTCACTGGCCTTCTGCAGGTCTTCTACTGTGACCATGGCACCAGCCTCCTCCTGTGTGCTCTACATAGTGTCCATAGCACCAATCTCTTCCCACAGGCCCTACACCATGTCCATGGCATGGGCCTCTTCCTGCAGGCCTTACACCAAGTGACCATGGCACTGGTCTCTTCCTGCAGGCCCTACACTGTAACCATGGCACTGGCCCCCTCTGGCAGGCTCTACACCATGATTGCAGCATTGGCCTCTTCTCACAGGCTCTACACTGTAATCATGGCACTGGCCTCTTCCCATAGGCCCTACACTGTGACCATGGCACTGGCCTCTTCCAACAGGCTCTACACCATGAGCATGGCACTGGCTTCTTCTCACAGGTCCTACAAGGTGACCATGGCACCAGCCTCCTCCCATAGACCCTACACTGTGACCAGTGCACTGTCCTTTTCCCACTGGACCTACACCTTGTCCATGGACTGGGATCTTCCTATACCATGTCCATTGCATCGGTCTCTTCCACACATGAAGTTGGAAGGAGTTTGAGGAACCCTGTGATCCCATCATGGGGGAGTAAGCCATAGGGTCCTGAAGGTCTGGGTGAGTACCCAGAGAATGTGGGTGATGGCGGATGGGCTGGTGGGAGCTAGTGGAAAGGAGCAGACCAGAATAAAGGGAGCAGAAAGATAAAAAAAATGCACTGGCAGGGTTTTTGTAAGTACTGGTTGTGCTTATTAAACACCATGACCAGGATTTTCAATGAGAAGAATGCAGACTTCATGTACCTATGTCGGACACATGCTACGTCCAGGCAAATGCAATGGGATACTTGTGCATATGTACAATGATTCTGACACATTTGTGACACTTACCGCTTTTTATGGCAAAAAAAAAAAAGACACAGGCATGTAATTTAGATGCATGTGGCATTTTTGGGATGCAAGTCATGGCAATTATGTTCAGAAGTTAGACCACATTGTAGGCACTCTAACTATCTGGATGGATGTTGGGTGGCCACCTCCACAAAACAGTCGTAGCTATCTGAAAACAGATCCCCCTAACTTAATTTTACATTTATATGGTGAGTGAGTTATTCTGTCCAAACTCTGCCAGTGCATCATTAGGGCCCTCACCCAAGTTCCTTGGAAGTATTCTGAACCACTCAATGTGAGCCGAACCCCCTGAACCAAGACTTAACCCACATTAAAAAAAAGGCAGTTTCACTTGTTGCAGTTGGCTAATGGATGCCTGTCAAGATATGTAAAGGTGGAAAATAAATAGTTGTCTGTCACACCCACAGCAAAGCAAATCACTTACCAATTCACATTATTTTAGGTATCTGACTTCATTGATGAGGTACAGGAGAGTGGCCTCTCTCAGCTTCAGAAGCTCACCAACGTACCAGACTCCAGTCATGTGATTGGTAAGAGCACACATGTTTAACCTTATATAGTTTTTACTGCTAGTTATATGAACTCCTTTTGAAATGAAGGAGCTGCCAGATACTGCAGTCCCATTCTTAGACAGTAGGATTCACTATACACAATGGCAGCACCTGTCTGTGACACTTGGGGTAGCTCCTTCAACCTCGGCAAGGTGGCCTGTTTGGGTTCTTTCCTTAGTGTATACCTGGGTGAATAATGACAATGGGCTGGATCTTCAAAAGGCGGTGCAGGGATGGCATCAAGCTTTGTGCCACAACACTTTATTTCTGCAGCTGTGCCAATCCTTTTGCCACAGCTGCACCCAATTTTCAAAGGTCAGACATAGTTGCAACAGTTTTCCCAATTTACAGCAACTTGCACCAAATCTCTGGTGCAAGCACCATAAAAATGGTTTCCAAGATTTATGCAAGCTAGACCACAAATAGATGTCTAACTTGCATCAGTTGTCACACTGGATGGAAAATCCCATTAGACTGCCACATGCCCGGTGCACTGTATCTCTGGTGCACCAGGGGTTCATTGCAGTCTTGGGGCTATGAAACTCCAGCCCCATGTAATGTTTTGCTGCTACCTAGGGTGACTCTTTGTGGGCTAGGAAACCTACTGCTGCTCCCCCCACCGGGAATATAGTTTGTGACATGCGCTGCACCAGGGGTAATTCCTCATGGGCTAGGAAGCCTACTGGTGCTGCCCCCCCTGAGAATATAGTTTGTGACATGCGCTGCACCAGAGGTGATTCCTCATGGACTAGTGAGCCTACTGGTGCTGCCCCCAGGAACACAGTTTTAAATGGCTTAGGAATTTCCTTCCAACATAGTGACTGCCAGATAAATAACTGACTCTGTGCATACATTGAAACAGAGTTTGTTTGACAGAAAAGGACCATTTGGCCCACCCAGTCTGTCCAGATGTTCCCTGCCTATTCGGTCACTGCAGGCCCTAACTGGTCTCCAGTAATCCTCCCAGTCTATTTACTAATATTATTTTATGCTATCTCATGCATGCTTGAAGCCCCCCTCTCTATTTTTGCCCCTATACCTTGGCTGGTAGATTGTTTCAGGTGTCCACCACTCTTTCAGTGATGTAGTATTCCCTCACATCCCTCTTACCCCCCCCCCCAAAGCTTTATTGCGTGAATCACATCCCTCTTAAACATCCTCCTTCTCCAGCTTCATCACATGCCCTCTCATACTGGTGCACTTCCTCATTTGAAACAGACTCCCCTCCTGTACCCTGTTCACCCATGTGAGGTACTTGTAGGTCTCTATCATGTCCCCCCCCCCTTCTTTCCTCTAGGGTGTACATGTTAAGCTCCCTCAGTCTATCCTTGTAGGTTTTCTTGAAAATAGCAGTTGAACAGAATTTGAAAGGAAACTGCAGTGGCTTTATTGAAGAGAGGGGTGAGAATGGAACAAGGGGGATGCAAGGAAAAATGGGGAGCAGTGGTAGCAATGACTCTTATGCAGTACTCCATATGCTGCTGCTATATACTGCCTCAGTGCCCTGCCCCTGTCAATCTATTAGCCCCAACTGTGGGTGAACCCCCTTTCCTCCAGAGGCCTTCAGTGCTTTTTAAAAGTTGTGATGGGTACCTCGCTAAGGTAAAGTTGCGGGTGACAGGCTGGCATACACAATGGCGTGCTTGCTGACTTGTAATGCAGCCACTGCACTTAACAGTTACTTAAAGGAAACCTGAAGGGCTGTACAGATGGCTCACTGGCAGTGAATCTTGCTGCTGTGTAGGTGACACAAGTTTGAGAGTGAGCTTGGATGTCATGTTGGGAGGCATGGCATACCAAAGCAGCTGCTACTCAGTGGTGTGCTGCAGCTGGGAGAGATGGTGCTGGGCACCTGGTGTCACAGTGACCCCTGTGGCAGGGCAAGGAAGCTTGTTTCCTCTGCACAACATCACTGCCTGCAGCCAAGGCCATTAGAAGGCTCTGCCCATGCCAGGAGAAGAGGGAGGATGGGGAGGAAAAAACAGGGAGAAAACCCATGTACCATCTGTCTGGCAGCTTAGGTTCCTTGACTCCCCTGGGCCCTAGTGCCTGCTGACACAAGACTGC
The DNA here is from genome assembly GCA_016271365.2 of Neoceratodus forsteri. Taxonomy (NCBI): domain Eukaryota; kingdom Metazoa; phylum Chordata; order Ceratodontiformes; family Ceratodontidae; genus Neoceratodus; species Neoceratodus forsteri. The sequence continues at coordinate 509,743,177 of CM028130.1, read as the reverse complement.
AGTCCACACCAGTGGACTGACTTGTGGGGGAGAACGGCCCACCCCCTGGAGCCCTCCACTACAGAGGGGAATCATGGAAGTCATTGAGGTGGTTGTAGGACCCATAAGGAGCATAAATCAGTAGGCCTGAACAGGGCTTGTCCCTGGGACTAAGACATATCCCTGATGAACATGATCAGGAAGAAAAAACTCCATGAGAGAAAAGGAAAACCGAAGAAGGGGGCTGTGCTGCAGCAAGACGGAGGGAGGTTAGTCTCCAGGAAGCCAGTCCTGAGGATAGCATTGGAGAAAGCTACTGAACTGCCTTATATTTGTTTTTGTAAACTGGAACTGTAATGGTGCAGATGTCTTTTTTTTCCATATTCTACATTACAAAAGTTTGACTTTACTATTTGATAGTCCATGGTCTTGGCTCCAACAACTATTTGAACAAGCAACAGATTGGACATTTTATTATTCTCTTTTTTTTTATGTTGATTGCGCACATGCGCAAGAAACATGTTGCAGCAGCTTTCTCCAGAAGCAGGTTGTGGAGGCATGGCACTGTTGTGGCCAATGCCCCCACAGCCTTTAAAGACTTGGCCCGCTTCCCCCAAAGCCGTGGCACACTGCTGCTGATACTAGTTCAGCCAGCATGCCACAACCTTGTAAAAAATTAGCCGCAGCAATCAGGGGCCGCCTTGTCATTGCAGTGTCAGCCATTCGCTGCAATGAGGGAGCGACCCATCATTGCAGGGTGGGATCTTGAAACACTGATATTGTTTGTGAACATGGCGGCGGCTTGCTGTCGTGTTCATAAACAATATTACCCCCCCCGAAGAGGGGGTGCCCAATCTCCTTCAGCAGCATGTGTGCCCCCCGACCGTGTTTATTTCCCGACGTTGGCCCCAATCCCCGTCGTCTTCAGTGCCGTAAGATTTATGTTGCCAATGGGGGAGCCCACTACCCATCGGCATTATGTAACTCCCCCCACTTTTGTTGTCTGACAACAGGGTGCCCAATCCTATCGGCATAATGTCACCCCCTTCTTTTGTTTGTGTGCCAGCGGGGTGCCCAATCCCATTGGCATAATGTAATACCTCCCTTTTATTTGTGTGTTGTGAAGTGCATCTTCGGCTACAGCTTCCTTCCAAAGAAATCTGTTGGCACGCCTGGGAGCGCACTCCCAGCTGCTGCCACATGCCCTTTGTAAAATAAAACGGGTCCCAGCAATGTCTTTCTTTTTTAACCTGTAAAAGGAAATGGTCCCTCAGCAGTCTCTCTGCCCCTCCCACAACCCGTGCCCACCCACTGCACACCTACTCCCCCTAACCCCCCCATACTTACCTCCGAGTCCGGCACGGACGATCTTTGGTGGACCGGGAACACGTCTGCACTCTTCAAAGCCGACCGCGAACTGAGGAAATGCCAGTAAGCTGTATAATGGAATAAACAGGGTGTTTTCAACTTTGATGCATATCTCAGGCATTTTTTGGAATTTTGGCACCAAATTTTCAATGTGGGGTTTTTAGGATCCCTCCTCATGAATTCTGGCACTGTCATGTCATTATTTGGCTCCGAAAGGTGATTTCGCAGTCACTGCGTGGAATCCTCTTTTGGGACCGATTAACAAAACGACAGTGACAGTGTTCACGAGGTGGGCTCTCAAAAAGCCTATACTGCAAATTTGGTGGGAAAAATCAAAAAAATGACTGTTTTACTAGTGTGCGTTGCTCAGTTGCTACGCACGCTCGTGACTTTGTGAATTTGCAATTTGCAATATTTTCATGCCAAATTTTCAATGTTGGCATTTTTTCAGACCTCCTTGTGAATAGTACAGCTGTCATTTTCCACATCCTGGCCGAACTGTGTTTTCGCACTTCTGGCGCAGAATAGCGCAGTTGCTGTGGGAAATCAGTGTTCAGGACGGATTAAGAAAATGACAGTGGCACTGTTCATGAGCAGAGGTCCTAAAATGCCTATGTTGAAAATTAGGTGACGATACTCCATAAAATTACTGTGTTACAAGCGTGTGTTGCTAAGTTTGCACGCACGCTCGTAACTTCACGAATTAATAATATTTTCACTCCAGATTTTCAACATTGCCATTGTTCTGCACCACCTTATGAAGAGTATAGCTGTCATTTTTCACATCCTGGTCAAAATGTGTTTTCGCAGTTCCGGCGCATAATCGCGTGGTCGCTGCAGGAAATCAGTGTTCAGACACATTATGAAAATCACAGTGACACTGTTCATTAGCAGATGTCCTAAAATGCCTATATTGAAAATTTGGTGACGAAAGTCCATAAAATGAGTGTGTTACGAATGTACATTGAGCAGTTTCCACGCACGCTCGTACATTCGCAACTTTGCAATATTTTCACTCCAGATTTTCAGCATTGTCATTTTGCCACACCTCCTTATGAATTGTGCAGCTGTCATTTTTCACATCCTGGCCGAAATGTGTTTTCGCTTTTACAATAGCGCAGTCGCTGTGGGAAATCAGTATTCGGGACATATTAAGAAAATCACACAGACACTGTTCATGAGCAGAGGTCCTAAAATGCCTATGTTGAAAATTTTGTGATGAAACTCCATAAAATGACTGTGTTATGAGCGTGTGTTGTGCAGGTGCCACGCACCTTTGTAAGTTTGCAAATTAGTAATATTTTCACGCCAGATTTTCAACACTGGCATTTGTTCACACCTCCTTATGAACAGTACAGCTCTCATTTTTCACATCCTGGCCAAAATGTGCTTCCACGCCTCCGGCGCACAATACTGCAGTCGATATTGGAAATCAGTGTTTGGGACAGATTAGGATCGAGTGACTGTACTAAAGGGCAGTCTGCAGTGGTGGAAGAAACAGAATGAGCGAGTGAGAGAGGAGGAGTGAGCGAGCTCAACGGAGCTCTATCGTGACTGCTGTGGATTTCTTTGTGGGCAGAAAAGGGTGGCAACACAGGCAGGGGCCCAGCACAGAAGGGCTGCCTGCAGCGCTGGCAGAAACTGAACGAGCAAATGAGACAGGGGGAGTGAATGAGTCCAACGGAGCTTTGTCGGGACTGCTGCAATTTTTTTGTGGGCAGAAAAAGATGCCGACAGAGGCAGGAACCCAGTACAAAAGGGCAGCCTGCAGCACCAGGAGAAACAAAATGAGCTAGTGAGACGGGGGAGTGAGCAACCTCAATGGAGCTCTGTCGGGACAGCTGCAGATTTCTTTGTGGGCAGGAAAAGGAGCCAACGCAGGCAGGAGCCCAGTACAAAAGGGCAGCCTGCAGCGCCGGGAGAAAGAGAATGAGCGAGTGAGAGAGGGGGAGTGAGGGAGCTCAACAGAGGTGTGTTGTGCCTGCTCCGGATTTCTTTGTGGCCAGGAAAAGGCGGCAATGCAGGCAGGAGCCCAGTACAAAAGGCCAGCCTGCAGCGCTGGCAGAAACGGAACGCGCGAGTGAGAGGGGGGAGTGAATGAGCTCAATTTGTGGGCAGAAAAAGGTGGCAATGCAAGCAGGAGCCCAGTACAAAAGGCCAGCCTGCAGTGCCAGCAGAAACAGAACGAGCGAGTGAGAGAGGGGGAGTGAGCTACCTCAACGGACCTGTGTCAGGACTGCTGCAGATTTCTTTGTGGGCAGAAAAAGCCACCAACAGAGGCAGGAGCCCAGTACAAAAGGGCAGCCTGCAGTACCAGCAGAAACAGAATGAGCGAGTGAGAGAGGGGAAGTGACCCACCTCAATGGAGTTCTGTCAGGACAGCTGCAGATTTCTTTGTGGGCAGGAAAAGGTGCCAATGCAGGCAGGAGCCCAGTACAAAAGGGCAGCCTGCAGCACTGGGAGAAACAGAATGAGCGAGTGAGAAAGGGGGAGTGAGTGAGCTCAACGCAGGTCTATCATGACTGCTGCAGATTTCTTTGTGGGCAGGAAAAGGCGGCAATGCAGGCAGGAGCCCAGTACAAAAGGCCAGCCTGCAGCCCCGGCAGAAACGGAATGAGCGAGTGAGAGAGGGGGAGTGAGCGACCTCAACAGAGCTGTGTCGGGACTGCTGCACATGTCTTTGTGGGCAGACAAAGCCAGCAACACAGGCAGGAACCCAGTACAAAAGGGCAGCCTGCAGCAGCGGGAGACACGGAATGAGCGAGTGAGGGAGGAGGAGTGAGTGAGCTCAACGGAGTTCTGTTGGGACTGCTGCAGATTTCTTTGTGGACAGAAAAAGGCAGCAATTCATGTAGGGTCCCAGTACAAAAAGGCAGTCTGCAGCGATGGGAGAAATAGAACGAACGAGTGAGAGAGGGGGAGTGAGTGAGCGAGCTCAATGGAGCTCTAGTGTGACTGCTGCAGATTTCTTTGTGGCCAGAAAAAGGGGGGCAACGCAGGGAGGAGCCCAGTACAAAAGGGTAGCCTGCAGCGCCAACAGAAACAGAAAGAGTGAGTGAGAGAGGGGGAGTGAGCGAGCTCAATGGAGCTCTGTCAGGACTGCTGCAGATTTGTTTGTGGGCAGAAAAAGGTGCCAATAGAGGCAGGAGACCACTACAAAATGGCAGCCTGCAGCGCCAGGAGAAACAGAATGAGCGAGTGAGGCAGGCGGAGTGAGCGACCTCAACAGAGCTCTGTCGGGACACCTGTGGATTTCTTTGTGGGCAGAAAAAGGTGCCTATGCAGGCAGAAGCCAGTACAAAAGGGCAGCCTGCAGCGTCGGGAGAAACACAACCAGCGAGTGAGAGAGGGGGAGTGAGCGAGCTCAACGGAGCTCTGTCATCACTGATGTGGATTTCTTTGTGGGCAGAAAAAGGTGGCAACACAGGCAGGAGCCCAGTACAAAAGGCCAGCCTGCAGCACCAGCAGAAACGGAATGAGCGAGTGAGAGAGGGGGAGTGACCCACCTCAACAGAGCTCTGTCAGGACACCTGCAGATTTCTTTGTGGGCAGAAAAATGTGCCAACACAGGCAGTAACCCAGTACAAAACAGCAGCCTGCAGCACCGGGAGAAACAGAATGAGTGAGTGAGTGACACAGGGGCAGTGAGCGAGCTTAACGGACCAACGCAATCAACATTCGGCACTGACAAGTGCTTGTTTTATTTTAGTCTTTGGTAACTGGGTAAGACCCACTAGGGACAAGTGCCTGTTTTCAGGGGCAACCTGGGAGCACTGGGTGGTTAAGTGACTTGCTCAGAGTCACACAGTATGCAAGCGGAGGTTGTGAGAATCAAACTCAGGTCTGGTCTGCTGGATGTATCAAGCTCATTCATACCTCATTCCTTTAACCTCTAGTTTAGATGTGCCCCCAGCACATTGTAACACAGGATGACAGGAACCAAATCCATCATATGTATTCTTACTACTTGCTAAGTCATGGAACCAAGGATTCATTAAGTGTATTGTATAATGTATACTGGAATAAAAAGAAAGTTAAAAAGAAAGAAAATACAGTTTTGCACATCATTGTTTGTTCAGGTACAGTTTAATGTGGATCATTTAGAAGTATGAACTTCATTTCTGTAAATAGGAACATTACTAACTACTGTCAGTCAGCACACATTTCCTGTCCCCTTTAAGTATCAGGGGATTCAGATATATCCTGACCCCTCAGAATAGTAATGAGTAACCTTTCACCCCTGCTGAAAAAAAATTAAAACTTAAGGAAGAGTGTGAAAGGTGGAAGCCCCTCCAGCTGTTTTTGGTTGGGAAATTTTCAGCAGTCAGAATAATCACCGCCCCTAAGCTGCTGTTCTGCTTAACACATCCTAGAGATCCCAGCCATGTGGTTTGTCAAGATGGGCAAACTGATAAGTGACTTCCTTTGGGAGGTTAAACCCTCTAGATATAGCAGGGTTAAACTTAAACCCAAAGGTGCAGAGGAGGATGGTCACAACCTTGGTTCTATGCATACTACATAGCCTTCAGGGGAGCACAGACGATGCAATGGCTTTCTGCCATTCCTGCTACCTCACCCCAATGGCCGGAAATAGAAAAGGATCTCTAGGGGGGGATACACCTGTCAGCTCTTCTATACTCTGTACATGAAAAGCTGTTAAGGAATAGCCCCACTCTGTCTCACTTAGTAAAAGCATGGAGAAAACTGGAACAATGGGCAAATGCCCTGCAGGACTGGATGCCAAAATGCTACACCTGTCTGCCCCAGACATCGCCACCCCACTGGCGGCTCTCTTTAATCTCTCTCTTACGCTGGCTGATATCCCTTCAAACTGGAAGTGCGCCACAGTCATCCCCCTCCCCAAAGGTGGTGATCTCTCCTCACCAGGCAACTACCGCCCCATCTCTTTACTCTCCATCCTGGCCAAACTTCAGCAGCGCCTTGTACTAGCCCAGCTCTCCTCCTTTCTCGACTCATCCTCCTTCTTCATCCACTACCAGTCTGGATTTTGGAAGATGCACTCAATAATTACCTCCCTTCTAAGGTTAACTGACGTCAATCTCACTGGTATGGATAAAGGTCATGTCACATCGGCTATTTTCGACGACCTTGCAAAGGCCTTCAACACCATCTCCCACTCCCTGCTACTAATCAAACTTACGAGAGCCAGTCTCTCGGGAACTGCCACCAGTTGGTTTCACTCATACCTGACAGGCAGGTCCCAGTCAGTAAGAATTGGCACACACACCTCTAACCCCCTCCCTGTCACCTCTGGTGTCCACCAAGGCTTGGTCCTTGGCCTGATGCTCTTCTCCATTTTTCTGAATGACCTACCCTCAGTCTGCCCTCGAGCATCCATTCACATGTACGGTGACGACACCATACTATTCGCATCAGGCCCCTCCCCCGCAGAAGTGGCCTCCATACTACAGCAGGACTTTAACGCAATTCAGCACTAGTTTCGCACCAACCAGCTTTTCCTTAATGCCAAAAAAACTGTCTCCTTAACCTTCGGCTCGAGACAAAGGCTTTCCTGACTCCCATCCCCCCTAACTTCCTCACCATTGAAGGGACCCCTTTGGAGGCGCGCACCTCCTTCAGATACCTAGGGGTATGGCTCGACCAGCACCTCGACTTCTCCGCCCACATCGACTCGATACACAAGAGACTGCACCCAAAACTAGGAGCACTATATCGCAACAAGGCCAGTATCCCTCTGTCTACCTGGAAGGAAATTGTTCAAAAGATGATCCTCCCCTTACTTGACTATGGCAATGTGGTCTACGGTACTGCTCCTAAGGCCTCCCTGGCTAGCCTCGACACACTCTTCAACTCCTTCTGTTGCTTTGCACTGGACACTGGTTCTCCAGACTCAACTCTCATACCCCACTTTAGATCAAAATTGAGGAGCAGTCCTTCTCCTCTACATCTTTATTGCTGACTATATATTCCAGACCTATTCCTTTAATTAAATTCCGCCCAGTTATAAATATCTCTGTACTGGAGGAAAATGACTTCCACCCTGGGAATGTCCCATTTCTCTATACCCTATGCTTCAGTATGAAACAATCCCACCTTCATCATTGATAAAAAAAGAAAAAAAACTCTCCACTGACCCTACTGAGAAAAAGCTGGGATTCACCAAGTACAAAGTCTCTACCCTCTGGGGCAGACTTACCTTTCTGCATATGAAGACCTAAGCGTCAAATTTGGTCTCCATTAACATGATTTCTAGAGATACCTTCAGCTCCAGTCCATACTTCCCCCCTCCTTAAATGTTATTATGCATTTCCCAGCAAGAAATCCTCTCTATCCCTAAAAATAAATGTGGACTGACAAGCTGAAGAGCTGGGGGTTTGTTCCATGAGCTCCTCAGAGACACCAGTCCCAACTCAACCAACACAGGTAGAGAACAAGCATTTATCAATGCCGAATGTTGTCTTGCTGGCATTGGCATTGGTAGTGCAGGAGTTAGAGAGATCAATAATAGGAATGGCAGTGAAGTATGGAACCAACGTCAACCTCACCCCACCCTGCAGAGACTGACAGGTACTGATGTGTGCCTTTGGGTCGGCCATAACTCTCATGCCATTTCACTGCACCATACCCTGCAAACTCTGACAAGTGTTGCATTGTGCCCTGGGGTCATTGGGCCTTACGCTCAACCCCATTCCATAAGGAAGTACGTTGAGATGGGTGCAGCATATGAGAATGGGGTGAACTTTGGGGCTGAAGAGTCCAAGGCACACCTTGATGCTTGTCAGTGGCTGCAGGGTGGGGCTGGAATGGCATGAGCATTACAGCTGACAATACAAAGGCACACCCTTGATGCCTGTCAGTCTGTACAGGTGGGACGTTATGGTTAAAACCCTAATGCCCCGGTCGTTTGTTGGTATTTGCACTCCAAATTTTCAACATGGCTATTTTGTGACCCAACTTCTTGGAAGCATTTGGGACCTGTGCTGATGAACAATGGCACTGTGATTTTGTTAATCTGTCCCTAATGTTGATTTCCCACTGCAACCGTGCCATTCTGCGCCAGATGTGTGAAAACACAGTTCGGGCAGGATGTGAAAAATGACAGCTGAACCATTCATAAGGGGGTGTGAAGAGATGGCAATGTTGAAAGTCTGGAGTGAAAATATTACAAAATCTCAAAGTTATGAGAGTGTGTGAAAACTGCGCAATGCACGCTCATAACACAGTCATTTTGAGGAATTCTTTCACCAAATTTTCAAACAGACATTTTGGGACCTCTGCTTATGAACAGTGTCACTATAATTTTGTTAATCTGTCCCGAATGTTGATTTCCCACAGTGACTGCGCCATTGTGCACCAGATGTGCGAAACCACATTTTGGGCAGGTTGTGAAAAATGACAGTTGTACTGTTCATAACGAGATGTGCAAAAATGGCAATGTTGAAACTCTGGAGTAAAAATATTAAAAATTATCGAACTGCACAATGCTTGCTTATAACACAGTAATTTTTTTGAATTTTTCACCAAATTTGCAACATAGGCTTTTTGAGAGCCCCTCTCATGAACAGTGGCACTGTTGTTTCATTAGTCAGTCCCAAAAGGTGATTCCACTCAGTGACCGCGAAATCTCCTTTCGGGACTGAATAACGACATGACAGTGACTGAATTCATGAGGTGGGGTCCCAAGAACCCCATGTTGAACATTTGGTTCCAAAATTCACAAAAATGGCCGAGATAGCCAACTAAGTTGAAAAAAAAAATGTATGCCATTATACAGTTTACCGGCACTTCTTCAGTTCACAGTCAGCTTTGAAAGAGTGCAGGCGTGTTCCTGGTCCACGAGATCCTTCGGCTGGGCTTCGGAGGTGCAAGTATGGGCGAGAGTGTGTGTGGGGAGGTGGAGTCCAGAGGGTGGGTGCAGGTTGGGGAGAGGGCCCGGACACAACAAGGGACCATTTTCTACTTTTCAGGGGGAAAAAAATTTTTTAACATCACGGCAAGGTTTTCTTTTTTTGTAGGTAGATTTGGTATGCTGTGGTGGGCTCCCAGCATGCCACCTGGGTGTTCTTTGGGGAGACTGGAGCCAATGGGGACTGGGCCTCCTGTCGCAAGTAAAATGGGTTTGTGTCGGGGGACATGATGCCAAGGGATTGGGCACCCCCCTTCAGCAGACGCATCTATTTTTTTGGGGGGGACATTATGCTGGCAGAGATTGGGCTCCCCCATTGGCAAATTAACTGGGGAGGGAGGATGCTGACAGGGGGATTGGGCACCCCTGACAGTAGCTTCTTGGGGACTGTGAGAGGCAGATGGCGATAGCCGCTGCCATGTCTTTTGAAATGTTACACCAGGCAAGACACAACCTGCAATGACGGGTCGCTCTCTCATTGCAGTGGTGAAATTGTTTAAATTGGTGGCACGCTTTTCAACTGCTGTCATAGACAGCATGCTATTTAATTCATGCCACAGAGCCCAGCCCAAAAAAGCAGTGGCGCCATTGGCCACAACACGACTGCACCTCCAAAACCTGCTATTCCAAGCTACCACAATATGTTGCTTGCATGTGCACAAGATAACATAAAAATGAGCAAGTGAATTGCAAATCTCAGTCTCGGAAAACACATTGGGCCAATATTGGTACAAAACCCATGTGACCAGTAGAGACATTAAGGCACAATTCATTGAACTCAGAATTCTCCGCCAATGGTATAGAACCCCCTCAGGCACAAAGGCCATGGATCTATCAGCCCATGGCAAATGCTGGAGGTGTGATTCACAGATTCTTTGGAGCTGCCCCTGGTTTGCCCATTCTGGACCCAGGTCCTCCAGTACTGTGATTCATAGTCTTCAGGTGAAGCTACCTCTGGCTGCAAGCTGCAACACTGGACTTAAGATTTGCAAGAAAGTGAGTAGTGCTCACAACAGAGGGAGGTGAACTTTACAATTTACAATTGTGTTTGGTTTGAAGCAGATTCCTTAGGTAAGTTAATATTCTTAAGGTGGAGGATACTCCTAACTGAAGGGTGAAATAAGCAACTTAGAATTATCAGAAAAGGCAGTCTTTCAATCAACAGAGGAGGTGGAGTTGCTTTACTTGTGTTACAAGTGTTAAGGTTTCAATGCAGGAAGAGTTTAAACCCACATAGTCTAAATACTGTTTTCTGTGTCTGCCCTTCTGCACAGCTGACGTGTTTAAGGAAGCTGACTGTTTTCAGAGCACAAGTCACCAGGCTCTTTTGGGGCTGGGAGGTTTACCTGTGTCTGACTTGGATGTTTGGATTTTTCTCTGTTTGATTAGCAGGGTATTTTCTCTGGCAAATTGGTTTGAAGCAGTATTACAAATTGTAGGTGTATGGCATCTTGCTGACAGGAAGGCACTCATCGCATCGGTAGGTCAGAGCGTTTAGCTGATTGTTTCGTGAGGGCACAGTTTAGGCCAACCCCTTCCCACCCTCACCCCACCCACCCTGGAAATAGTTCATTTATACCTGGGGTTCTGACATCATTTCCTCAAGAGGGCAAGGTACACATCACTGTCATATCCTGTCTAGCACACTGCACTGACAATATAAGCATACACATTATATAAATACATATATTTCTATATAACGCACCAATCACACACACACACAAAAAAAACTAAACAAGGTAGACAGTTATGTGGGGAGTAGTACAATGTAATGGCTGTGGGGCAGCAGTCTTCCGGGAGTCTTTCTGGAGGCTGAGATGCTGCCCTGTTTGCAGACAACTATCTGACCTGAGGGAGGAAGTTGCCCATCTTCAGGCCGCACTGGACAGTGGCAAGGGAACCTCCCCCATCCAGGGAGCACCACAGCCACCACCACTACCTCAGAGGTTGCAAAAAGCACACAGTTGGACCACAGTGGGCTCAGGAGGGTAAAGGTGGTGGAACAGAGGCACACCCAGTCAGTTGTTACACTCCACAATCCATACACCATTCTGGGGAGCATAATTCCCCTATGGATGCACCCGCAGAGGAGACTAAGGAGGGTGCAGACAACTGTCACAAGGGAGGCCCTCAGGAAGGAGGCAGAGGGCTTCACAGGAAGAAAGCAGCTCCTGGTGGGGACTCAATTTAGGGGATAGAACTGGGGAGCAGGAAAACTGAAGTAAGGTGCCTGCCTGGTGCCATGGCTTGAGGGACAGGAAGCGCATCCTTAGGATCACGAGAACAGTTGCACAGGAGTCTGAGCTGGACATCATTGTCCACCTAGGGACAAATGACTTGGCTCATCATTAGATTAGAGCAGTGCAAAAGGACTTTGTAGAGTTGGGAGGGAGCTTAAGACAAGTAGCACACAGTATCATCCTCCAGAGGTGCTGCCTGTCAGTCGCAGTGGTGGTCGAGGTACTTTGCACCATGCAGTTTAACAAATGGTTAAAAAAGAGTGTGGAGCACAGGGTTTGGCTTCATTGGGACTGGGATCCACCTGGAGGGACACCAGCCTATACTGGCAGGATGGTCTGCATCTGTCCAGGAAGGAACAAGTCTTTTGGGCAATCGGTTAAATGCTTCATTGGCAAGCCTTTAACTAGTCAAGGGGAGGCACTGATCAGCAGAAGGAAAATCAGCCTCCCCTACAAACAGGGTACTAAATGAAAAAGACCAAGGTAGAAAGGTCAGGGGGTTGCCGCTACAGAAGGTAAAGCCATCAAAAATGGAGAGCAATGAGTACCAATGCCCGTAGTCTGGGTAACAAGCTTCCTGAATTAGTGGCCTTGATGGAGGAGGAAGATCTGGATATTGTGGCAGTCACAGAAACATGGTACACACAGAACCATGACTGGGACGTAAACATACCAGGATACACTATCTACAGGAGGGACAGGGAAGGTAAAAGAGGAGAGGAGTAGCTCTCTACAGAGAAGAAATCAAAGCAACAGAACAAAAGGGTAAACAGGGAGGAGAAGAAGCACTGTGGGTCAATTTGGAGGCAGGCAATGGCACCACAATCCGCACAGGGTTGTCTAAGACCCCCTCTCAGGGGGAGGAAATGGACAAGGAAATGATAGAAAGTATACTTAGAATGGCAGATAAAGGGGAGATATTGCTGATGGGTGATCTGAATATGCCAGATGTTAACTGGAGTGCAGTTGCAGCAGCCACTTCTAAGAGTGGGGTTGTTCTGGATGCCCTACAGGGGCATGCCTTAGACAACTAGTATTGGAGCCCACTCGAGAGGGAGCAATCTTAGACCTGGTTCTCTCAAACGGAGATGAAGAGAGGATCACAGTTGTAGAAGTGGGTAGCCATCTGGGAACTAGCGACCATCGAACAGTATGGTTCACAATAAACACAGCAATAGAGTCAAGCCATACAAAGACAAAGGTACTGGATTTTAGGAGGGCTGACTTTGCCAAAATGGGTGAGTGCCTAAGGAATGCACTAGCAAATGGGCAGGAAGGAGGGGTGGAAGAACAATGGGGAATAATAAAAACTGCCATCACAGAGGTAACAAGCCTTTGTGTAAAGCAAATAAACAAAATGAAACGAGGTGAGAAACCACTATGGTTCTCAAAGGAAGTGGCAGTGAAGGTTCAAGAGAAAAAGAAAGCATTCAGGAAGTACAAGGAATCACAGAAGGAACAAGACAGAGAACTGTATCAGTTAAAGCAAAGGGAAGCTGGAAAGGCAGTCAGAACAGCAAAGGCCCAAACCGAGGAAAAGATAGCCAACTCAGTTAAGAAGGGGGATAAAACCTTTTATAGGTACATCAGGAGCAAAGGAAGACCAAGGGAGGGATAGTGAGGCTTAATAAAGGGAGGGAGGTGGGCAGAGGGTGACTGTGAAAAGGCAGAGATACTAAACAAATATTTTGCTCAGTATTTACAAAGGGAGGGAGGTACCTAAAACAAACAGTAGAAACACTCTGGATACAGAAGTTGATACCAGCCATTTACAGAAGAAAGAGTTCTGAAAGAGCTCTTAAAACTGAAGGTGGACAAAGCAATGGGGCCTGATGGAATTCATCCCAGAATTCTAAAAGAACTAAGGATAGAACTAGTGACACCACTGACTACCCTCTTTAACAAATCATGGGAGGATGGGGTGGTACCTGAGGACTGGAGGAGGGCAGATGTGATTCCCCTTCAGAAAAGTGGGAGCAAGGCAGAAGCAGGAAACTACAGACCTGTTAGTTTAACCTCAGTGGTAGGGAAAATGATGGAATCACTTCTGAAGGAAAGAATTGTTGCGTATCTAGAGGCCAGAGGGGCACAGGACCCAAGGCAGCATGGATTCACAGCGGAAGGTCATGCCAGACAAATCTGATAGATTTCTTTGAGTGGGTGACCAAAGTAGTAGATCAGGGAGGGCTGTGGACATGGCCTACCTAGACTTTAGCAAGGCATTTGACACAGTCCCACACAAAGATTAGTATACAAGTTAGCCAGCCTGGGAGTGGGTCCCAAGATGACAGCCTGGGTAAAGAATTGGCTGGAGAATAGGACATAGAGAGTAATAGTAAATGGAGTCCACTCTGAAAAAGGGGGTTAGCAGTGGGGTACCACAGGGTTCAGTATTAGGACCGGTCCTCTTCAATGTCTTTATAAGCGACATTGCAGAGGGACTGGAAGGAAAAGTATGTCTCTTTGCAGATAACACAAAGATCTGCAACAGAGTTGATGCACAAGGTGGGGTGGAAAGGATGAGAAGGGACTTGGCAAGGTTAGAGGAATGGTCAAATGTATGGCAGCTTAGATTCAATGCTAAGAAGTGCAAGGTAATGCACCTGGAAACAAAACCCAGGGAAGAGTACACAATGGGGGTGAGATACTAACAACAACAAAATGGAAAGGGACCTGGGGTAGTCATATCAGATGACCTAAAGGTGAGCAAGCAATGTGAGAGACGCAAGGAGGGCTGGGGGATACTGGGATGCATAGGGAAAGGCATCACCAGCAGAAAACAAGAAGTTATTATCCCTCTGTACAGACAGCTGGTGAGACCACATCTGGAGTACTGCATGCAGTTCTGGAGACCCAATCTCCGCAAAGACATAGACAGGATGGAAGCTGTCCAGAGGAGGGCAACTAAAATGGTGCAGGGTCTGCACCGGAAGACATATGAAGTGAGACTTAAGGAGCTTAATATGTATAGCCTTGAGGAAAGGAGGGAGAGGGGGGACATGATAGAAACTTTCAAGTACCTCAAGGGAATCAACAAAGTCCAAGAGGGTAGCATCTTTCAAAAAAAGAGGTGTGCAAGAACAAGGGGGCACAATTTGAAGATAGAAGAGGCGGCTCAGAGGTAATTTAAGGAAGTATTTTTTCACAGAGAGGGTTGTGGATGCATGGAACAGCCTTCCAGAGGAGGTTGTGAAGTCAAAAACAGTGGTGGAATTCAAGCATGCATGGGACAGTCATAAGGCAATTCTAGGGGGTTGGGGTAGGAAGAAGTAGGCTGCTGGTTAACTAGGATCTGCAGCTTATCCATCAGGTAGGGAAATGGGCAGACTGGGTGGGCCAAGCGGTCCTTATCTGCCGTCAAATTCTATGTTTCTATGTTTCTATGTTCCTTGAGTTACCTGCAACTGAATGCCTCCTTGGTTCTCTTGGGTATCACCTCTCCCACTCTGCACCAGGTAGACACCAAATTACGGTGAGTTCTATCAAACAATCAATCAAAATCTTTATTTATCCAGGTGGGCACCATTGAGCAAGGCTCATTTGCAAGGTGGACCTGGTCATGAATACATCAAAGTACAGTACAGAAGCAGGTATACAAAAAGCAATAATATATGAGGAAGAAAAAGTATATACAGTGTATACAGTACAGTACAAGGTTGAAATAAATAAAAAAAAACAGCATTATTTTACAATTGAAGAAGTCAGCAGATGTACAATCAACCATAGGCATACAGGGGTTATAAGCAGAGATCTTTTGAGTGAGGCAGCCGGCAACTACACATATGGGGAAAGAGGCCATCTATGTGGTGGCAGGTTAGAGAGGTAAAGAAGAGGAGGGATATATTACTGATGACTGGGGGGAAAATTGAGCTAAAACCACAGAAAGTGACGATGGCTGTCATGTACTTGTTTATTATGATAATGACGGAGGAGGGGTAGATAATTGGGACACTGCTATGGATGGGATGGGACTTTAGCCAGGCTGGAGTGAACAGGGAAGGGTGGGTGCAGCAGGAAGAGTTAATAGGGAAAGAGTGAGAGCCAGGGGTAGAAACATGGCGAGCATCAGGATGGAAAGGGGGAGTTGCAGAATTAGTGGGCTAGCGGTGAGAAAAACATTTGCAAGGTGCTTTCATGTAGCGATCGTAGAGCGCCTTGAAGATATTCAGGCTAACAGAGCAGCTCAGCTTCAAGTTCCTTTGTAAACCGTTCCACAATGTGGGTAAAGAGAAGCTTAGAGCAGCTTTGCTGAAATGAGTTTTGACCATTGGAACTAGGAGGGCAATTAGGGAATAGCTCCTTAGAGCGTAGGTGCCTAATACACTCCAGGGAATACAATCCGAGACATATGACGGGAGCTTGTTGGTCACCACTCTGAAGGCCCATAGGGTGGCATTTCTGTTCCTTCCATAGTGAAGGGAAGTCCAGCCTAACGAAGAGTACAGGGAGCAGTGGTGTGTGGAAAGTGGAAGGCCAGTAATGAACCTGATAGCTCTGTGGTAGAGGGTGTCCAACTTAGCCAGTGCAGTGGCTGTAGAGCAGGTCCACGTAATCTATTAAAGATAGGAAGATAACTTGAACCAGTTGAATCTTGGCCTCCTGTGTGAGCAGGTGGTTAATTCTGTAGAATAGTCCTAATCTTTGCCTTAGTTTCTTCTGTAGTTCTTCAAGATGGTCAGTGAAGGAAAGTTTATGATAGAGCCAAACTCCTAGATATTTGAATTTAGCTACATACTCTAGTGTTTCTCCAAGAACAGTGGTAATTTGTGGGATAGCTCCCCAGCAGGAATTGCCACATGCAAGGAGGGGGAGAAGAGCATGGCTTTTGTCTTTTTCGCATTGAGCAAAAGGTTTTTGTTTATGAGCTGGTATTGTAGAAGATTAAATTCAGCTTGGAGGTCTTCACAGGCTGCTTCCTGCATGGGACGACTCAAGTACAGTACAGTGTCGTCCGCAAATAAGTGGATGTTGGCTTTTTTGATGGAGTCATTGATGTTGTTAATGTAGACTGCAAAGAGGAGGGGACCAAGGATAGAGCCCTGGGGCATGCCCCTCAGCATAGGTTTTAATGGAGAAAGATCACCTTCAGCTTTAACCTGCTGTTTCCGTTCTCTAAGGTAGTCTGCAAACCAGCACATAGATTTATGGTCCAGGCCCAAGGTGCTTAGGAAGGAAAGAAGCAGGCTGTGATCGACTGTGTCGAATGCCTTACTAAGATCCAAGAAAACAGCACAGACATGCTTCTTGTTGTCAAAGTCTAGGAGCCAATCATTGATCACCTTAGCTAGGGCTGTTATGGTGCTGTGCTTTGCTCTGAATCCAGACTGAACTGGGTTTAATAGGCTTCTGGATTCTAAGTATACCCCTAGCTGGCCACACACTATTTTTTCTAGTAATTTAGACAGGACGGGGAGGAGGGAGATCAGTCTGTAATTATTTAGATCGTAGGGGTCACCTGCTTTTAATAGAGGGATGACATGGGCTATTTTCCATTGAGGGGGGAGGCTATCCTGGGACAGTGACATGTTGAATAGGTGGGTGATTGGCACCGAAAGCACATGGTAGGCACATTTCAGATAGTATGGCTCTATGAAGTAGGAGCCTGCTCCCTTCCTGGTGTCCAGTTGCAGCAGTAGGTCTTCCACAGGAGTCACTCTGGTTGCCACACGATTACTGCTTCGATGGTGGAGCTCTACAGATATTGCTACATTCAATGAATGGCTATAAGATGTGGGCCAGCTAGCCACATTGGAGTGCCTGTCACACCATGCCCTCCATAATCTCCATGAATATGGCAAGGTCTGGGACCCTTATTTTTCACACACATTTTAAAACCAGTCAATCTACTTTCCAGTAAGATGTAAAGATTTCCAATAAGATGTAAAGATTGACTCTTAGGGATGGAAACCCTGGGAACCCACAAGTAACCCCACTGTTATAGAAGACAACATTGATGCCATATTATCAGAATATAATCCAGATTTATCTGTATGTATTTTATTCTGATAGTCATTCTTTTTTGGCCAGATAGCAGTTTTTGGCTGTGTTTATGGTATTTTGGTTGTTGTTCAGTGTTGTTTTGGTTGTGTTTTCTTAAAAGCTCAATAAATTATTTAACATTAAAAAAAATGGCAAGAAAAATTCTAGAAACTTCTTTGGCCAAGAGTCGTCACCTGACCATGCATTAATTCTTTATAAATGCATGGTCAGATATTGAATCTCATCCCACCCCAAAAAAACCTCTAAAATGAAAATATAAAAAACAGCCAGTAACCTCCATCTTGAAAATCTTACCCTTCACTACCACAATATTTAAAAGTCATTTTTCATAAACTGATCACAGTCTTTAAATAAACAAGCCACACTGCCCGAATCATTACACATTCACAAACATTTTCCCACAAGTTATTCGAAGAATTTCACATCTCAAGAGCTGAAACTAAACTCTAAGGCTTCTGCTAAAAATAATTTTGTTTTAACTCGATCACCACTAACCACTAATACCACAGCATCGATTGCTGCCAATCAGTTACATTCTTCAGACTTCAAATACCACATAAATATAACTAAAAATATGGCTTTCTTTACCTCCATATAGTAGCCATCTGTAACACACTTTGAGGGGTATGGGGTGTGTTCAGCAATCAATTAACCAGCCCAAATTCCTCTGTTGATGAGCTGCCATCTATAGTGGAAAACAAGCTGGCAGCCTGACATCCTGGAGGTACCAAAATATACAGGCTGGCACGGGCGGGATTTGTCATTTCAGACTCAACACCAATTGTGGGGGATAATCTATGAGGCATTCTACAGTCCTTACATCATGGGTTGTGTTCACATGATAGGTTGCTTGATGCATATGTGACTTCTAAAGACGTCCGTCTCCTTTTCACTGGGAATCTGCCCAGACTAGATCAGTTTCGAATGTGCATCTAAACAGGTTGCAGCACATCCTGTTAGCTTTTGATTGCAACAGAATCACTAAATTAATCCAGGAATATTCAAGGTAAAAGAACCTACCAACAGCATGATAATACATGTGCAGCTATGTGTACTATGCATTTGTATGCAGCCAGTAGCAAACCTCATTCAGAATCACTCGCACAGCCTCCTGGAGCTCTGTCTGGCAGTATCTGGTAGCCAAAAATATAATCACTACCTTACAGAAACTGGCTGAAATTTAATCCTGTTTAAACCAATCATGCACATAGCCACCTGGAGCTCCATCTAACAGCATCAGGTAGCCAAAAATATAATCACTACCTTACTGAAACGGGCTGAAATTTGCTTCTCTTTAAACCAATTGGCTCTGGTGTCCTAGAACTCCTACTAGCAGTTCTAGGATCTGTCACTAATCAGTGTTGCCCAAGCACTCCAAAAAGCTTGGCTCCCTTTTATTTCTGGCATCCTGGAACCCCTGCTAGCGGTTCCAGGATCAGCCACTGGTGACTGTGCCTCCCACCAATCCTACAGTGCACAGGAAGGCACCCTGGAACCCCTTCTAGCTGCCCCCTGGACTAGCCTGCAACCAAATGAGAGCAGTATAAAACTATTTGATTGCATTCCTCACCATAGCTCTGGTTGCTGTAGTCGACTGTTGATTGCTCCGAAACAAGTTTTCAGCATCTCATCCCCTTATCACTTTTCAGGATAAAGCCTCCTGAGGCCATGCCCCAAAAATGGCATACACAGTCACCCTTTTCTTTGTTTAAATTTATTGTCGTGGCCCTTCAGCCGTTACCTTGATCTCCTCATCACTAGCGACTGCGCAGGTCTCCATCACCATCTTGCACATGTCTGACATGCTCCTGGATGCTCTGCAAATGCACATAGTGCTGTCCGTTGTTCGCGCATGCGCAGCAAAGAGGCAGCCATATTACTCATGGCACACTCCAGTCATCTACTTCATCGGACCTCACCATAAGCCAGAAGTTATAAAGGAGCAGAACTTAACACAAAAGACCTACAAAGTCATCATTCCAAGCACTACTAGGCCATTATCCGATCACCATCACGATAATAGGAGAAGAAAAAATAAATAAAAAAGTTCCATGACCTTCACTACATCTGCCTTAAAGGGGCTGCACTCTCATAAACACGGAAGCAGCACAGCGCTCATCTGAAAGGGGCCATGCTCCCCACTCACACTGAGGCAGCTGCATACTAATTGGTGGGGTAACTGAAATAAAGTAACTCAGGTTAGGCAAATTCCTGCAGCCTAACAAATCACTAGCATTTACGAGTGCTGCACACGTTAGACTGTGACATTTACATATGCATATCTTCACATTGTTGTCAGTATCAAAGCCCTAGCCCTGACCCCAGCCCTTCTTGTTTTTTCCCTCTCTCCACACAGGACAACATGGGAAAAACAAAAAACTGCAAACATTGCAATGTACAGATTCCTCCAGGCCAACTCGGCAGGCTATATGTCTCATGTGCCGAAGAACCTCCTCGCTTGAACAAGGGGAGGATGCTAGGGAAGGCCCCAGCAGAACAGGCAATACATCACCACAACCCACTGGATCCACTAATAAGATCCCAGTGCCAGGACACAACCTAGACACAGCTACAATAATACTTCAAAACCAACAGGTTATGCAAGCCCAGCAACAACTACTGTCAGCTATGCTGGAAAAACTAACAAAACTGACAGGCCCATACCCTGCCAGTCCAGCTGAACCTGTACCTAGTCCCAATGCTCCGCCTCCAGTGAACCCAGTCCCAGATGGGCCTCATCTCCAGAAACCACAAACGGACTCTGGAAATAACTCCAGTGATCAGGGCAAGATGGAGGTAGACCACCAATCTCTAACAGCAAAGTGGTGCTTCCCAGACCAAATACTAGCACTTGTCTGCAACATCATGGCCATGGTAGGGTTTGACACTCCAGACCCTCCACCACAGTCCAAGTTATTCCCATCTCTAGAACCATCTGCTAAAAAGGCAGACATCTTCCCAGTCTGTGAGGCCATTGATGAACTGGTGACCAAAGAATGGGAGTCTGCAGACCCGGCTCACACCCCTGTGCATAGGTCATGGGACAAAATGTACCCACTACAAGCAGATAAACTAGCACTGTGGTGCACAGTAGACCCACAGACCACTTCCTTGAACAAAAAGACCGTGCTCCCAATGGAGGTGGCCTCAGGGCCAAAGGACCCAGTAGACAGGAAACTGGGGGCCATACCAAAGAAAAACTTTGAAATGACAGGTCTTGGAGCTAGGGCAGCAACTACGGTGATCTATGTGACCAGGGCACAGCTAGCCTGGCTACAAGAGGTAATTAAAATGATAACCCAAAAAATGACAGAGGCTGAACTCCTAGAGAATGCTATGCTCTCTACAAAATATTTGGCAGACATGGCAGTGGACTCCCTCAAAATTAATGCCAGTGCATCAGTACTGCTTAACAAGGACAGAAAATAACCTGTAGATGAAATTGTGGGATGTGACACCGAGTTCAAAACTATGCTACACAAACTACCCTTTAAGGGAACATTGCTATTTGGACAGGGACTCGAAAGGTATCTCAAGGACAAGGAAGACAGTAAATCTCTGGGCAAAGATCAACCCAACCAATCCACATACCTTCCTGCAAGACAGAGGTCACTCACTCATTCCTTTTGTGACAAAAAAAGAGGGTACTATGGGTACAGTGGAAGTAATTTCCGACACCCCTACATACCCTCCAACAATTACAACAGGTTCCAATGTAGGGGAGGAGCCAGCACTGGCATGGGTATGAATACCTACGCCTGCAGAGCTCATGCTAAACAATGACTACACTTACTGCAAAGATTATCAGACCATTCCAGCAGGCGCACAACTAATGCAATTCATAGAAACATGGGAAAGATCAATGGAAGACCGTGGGTTATAGAGATAATAAGAAAGGGATATGCCATAAAACTGTCGGAAATCCCCAGACAACACAGACTTACTATCCCCAGTGTCGAAACACAAGACAAATCTGGCACAAGTACACCAAGTACTAGCGGACCATACGCAACAAAGCAATAGCAGAATTACCACCAGCACAGAGAGGACAAGGAGTATATTAGATTTTCTTTTTGGTGCCCAAGAAAACAGGAGGCCTTCGACCAGTACTAGACTTGAAACTTCTCAACTGATCAGTTCAGTACAAGCCGTTCAAATTGGAAACGATCAAATCCACACTGAGGGTCATACATCCCGGAAACTTTCTGATGCCTATAGATCTGAAAGATGCCTACCTTCACACCCTCATAAGACCATCACACTTCAAATATCTCAGGTTCCACATTCTGTGGAAACATTTTCAAAACCAGGTTCTCCCATTCAGTCCGCCATCAGCCCCATGGGTCTTCAAGAAGGTGTTAGTAGTACTAGCAGCCAAGCTGAGGGAACAGGGCATACATGTCATCCCTTACCTAGATGACTGGCTGATCAGAACATGATCTGTCCAACAATCCATCCTGGAGACAGAAATGGTGATGCAATGTCTAGAGAAACATGGTTGAGTGATCAACCGCACCAAGAGCTGCCTCAGCCCCAGTCAATCACTAGAACACCTGGGCACTGTAATCAGCACAGTAACAGGACTAGTATACCCCTCAGAGAAATGAGTCAACAGTCTAATAGTTCAAGTTGCACAGCTACGGAAACACAAATGACCATCACTACAATTGGTCTCACAAGTACTGGGCTTAATGTCCTTGTGCACAGACATAATCCCATGGGCCAGATGAAACATGAGATACTTACTTTCATTCCTGATCGAGCAAGGACCAACATATGACCTCGACCTTACCAAGTCAGTCACACTTCCCCCACAGGTGACGCAATCCCTGTCATGGTGGACAAACAGACAATCTCACAAAAGATATGCCACTGGACATTCAACCAGAAATAAGAATAGACATGTGCCATCCTATCAGGCTGGGGGGCAGTCATGGAACACAAGTCAGCACAGGGAAAATGGTCACTAGCAGAGCCAAAACTTCCCATAAACATCCTAGAAATTAGGGCAGTATTCCTTGCACTTCTGCACTTCAGTGAGCAGATCAAGGCCAAAAACATTCTAATCAAGTCAGACAATCAGGTGACAATGTCTTACATCAAGAAACAAGGAGGAACCAAAAGCAGAACGATGCTGAAAGAAGCATCAAGGTTCATACCATGGGTGCAGAAACACCTAACCAGCATCGCAGCAGTACACCAAGCAGGCAAACTAAATATGATGGCCGATTGGCCGAGCCATCAACAGATATATCCAGGCGAATGGAAACTACATATGCAAGTGTTCCACCCCATCAATGGGGAGATGAGGCCCAGTAGAAATAAATCTGATGGCCTCTGGCAAGAATGCTCAATGCCCCAGATTCTTCTTTTGGTACAAGATGACCAGTCAATGGGGATGGACACACTGTCATCGAAATGGATATTCAACGTGGTGCACATTTTTCCACCTCTACCACTCATCTCTCAAGTCCTGAGGAAGATCCATATGTCCAGAGCGAGAATAATTCTGATCACTCCTTACTGGCCAAGGAGATCCTGTTTCACCACGATTGTGGCAATGGCTCTGGACCACCTCTGGAAACTCAGCCAGGGGCCGATATGTCACCTAACCCCACACAACCTCAAATTAACAGCTTGGCTCCTGAAAGGGACAGACTGCTATCACCTCTTAGTAACAGACACCATGACTATGTCAAGAAGTGTCTCTACCATGACTACTTATCAAAGACATCGGGATATATTTACAAGATGGTGCCTTTACAAGGATACGAACCCAAACAACTCTTCGATAACTGATATCCATCTGTTCCTACAAGAGGGTCTGGACAAGAGCCTGCCAGCCTCTTCATTCAGGGTCCAGGCAGTGGCAATAGGAGCAGTGAGAGGCCAAATACATGGCACAATGCCAGGCGCACACCAGGATGTTATTGGTTCCCTGTCATAATAACATAACAGAACAGTGATCACTATTATAGCGTGTGTATGTCGTCGAAAAGCATATCGGCAATATACAATTCTCGGCGGCCCCACTTCCGGGAACACTTACTGTTTTTGCGGGGAGGGGGGCTTTGCCCCCCCACCCCTCCTGCTTTTTGATTACCAAATCCGGGGGTGCATGTTGAGGAGGGGGCAAAACTCGGTGCTGGTAGAAAAAAAAAAGGGCTGCTGCAAATAGCGGTAGAATTTTCTCCCCCGGTTTGGCCCAAACCCAGTGCCTACTGCACCAGAACCAGCCACCCTCACCACCACACCACGGGGCTGGCTCAGCTGCAGCAGGCTCTCCTCCCTACCTAAACCCTCCTTCCTATCCCTCCCTTCCACCTCCCTATCCTTCCCCTTCCAGTCGCTCTCCTGGCTGTTCCATCGCTGCATGATGATTGCGCTAAAAATGAGTCACTATTTTTGCAGTCGCTCATTTTTAATCGCTATCGTCACTGGAAGCTGATGTTATTCACTTCCTGAAGATAGCCACCTATATACGGCTGAAGGTTAAGCCAACAACAGCTCCTTGGGACCTCAACCTTGTACTGACAGCCATGATGAACTCACCCTTTGAACCAATAGACTCGGTGGCACTCAAATGGCTAAATCTAAAAACAGTCTTCTTGGTAGCAATTTGTTCCACCAGAAGCACAGGTGAACTCCAGGCCCTATCATGCAGGGCTCCATACCTGACTCTGCACGAAGACAGAGTGTCCTTAAGAACTATACCATTGTTCATTCCAGAAGTGGCATCCCATTTCCGTATCAATCAACCTATTGAACTACCAGCACATATGCCAACAGCAGAAGTAAATCAAGAACCACAACACAAACTTTAGGAATGAGATGAGTGATAACCACTTACATCACCAAAACTTATGATATTTGTAGGACAGACCAATTTTTCATCATACTGCAAGGTCACAGGAAAAGTCAGCCAGCATCATGCTCCACCATAGCCTCATGGCTCAAGAAAGCAATTGTAGAAGCGTATAAGTCAAAAAACTCAATACCCCCTATGGACTTCAAGGCTCACTCCACCAGAGTGATAGGCACATCATGGGCAGAAAGAAACATGGCCACCACAGAAAAAATATGTGCAGCTGCCACATGGTCATCCCTACACACATTCACCAGACACTACAGGGTTGATGTGTCCAAAGACTCAAAGGCAAATTTTGGCCGCTCGGTACTCATGGCGGCAACAGCAAGTATAGCAGAATGTGAATTGTCTCTCCCCCCCCACCCCAGGATCAGGGTACTGCTTTTTAATAAACCCAGATGTAAGGACTGTGGAGTGCCTCAAAGATTATCCCCCACAATGATAGTTTACTCACCTTGTAAAAGTGATTGTGGGGGTATACTTGTCTGAGGCCCTCCACATCCCTCCCAGTAAACTATCACGTTCAGAAAACAAATTCCAGTAATTGGCATGCCGTGCAGGATGGGTTTCTTTTGAGTGTAACAATAGGAAATAAAGTAACATTTGGTTTGAATTGGCATTGGTCTACAATGTATAGTATATAATCATGAGCCAAAAAAGTATCCAGTTCCGTTTTAGGTACAGCTTTGGAAGACATCGAACTGATCCAGTCTGCGCAGGTTCCCAGTGAAAAGTGGCCGGACTTCTTTAAAAGCCAAATGTGCATCAAGCAACCTATCAGGTAAACACAACCTATGATGCAAGGACTGTGGAGTGCCTCAGAGATGTATACCCCCATAATCACCTTTACTAGATGAGTAAACTACCATTATGTGGGCAATATAAACCGAGCAGGAGCGTGGCCGGCAAGTGTCAATAAGTGAAACTTCAAACTTTTAGTCAGCACCCCTGCATTACTTGTAGACTTTGTGGAGGCCAGTAAAGCAATTAATTGTATGGCTCCAGTTCTGCAGGGTGGACGGAGGTGGGGGCACAAGTCATCATACGGCTCTAACCACAAAGAAAAGCAGACTGTTAATCAGCTGTCTGGCCTCCTGAGTCATCATGCGGCTCCAGCCACAGAGAAAAATGAACTTTTAATCAACTCCACATGACCTTATTTGTCAGCTTTGTGGAGGCCAGGAGAGTGATTCCTTTTATGGATCCAGTCCTGCAGGACTGGTGGGGGCAGACCTCGGGGAGAGCAAGTCATCATGAGGCTCAAGCCACATGGGAGACTGGGTCAAGGAAAAACAGCTACTGCTGTTAATCAGCTCCCCAGCCTCACTGGAGCTGGGAGATCAAGAGATTAAAGGCCTGTTATTTAGTTCCTCTGTCCAATTTGGGCAGTTCTTTGGTCCGGCACAGCGGTTCCACATCAAAACTGTGCCTGCAAAACTGCGTGGGATGAATACAGTGACTCAAAAACAGTGAGAATTGTAAAGGTGTGTTGCAACATAGCACCGAACAATGGCGGCGAAACCCTCGTTATAAGTCACTTATGGGGGGCTTAGCCCCCAAACCTCCCTAACTAAAAACAACCATCGCTGAGCCATAAAAAGTAGACCACAAGAGCAATACCCTAATGACACTAAACTTAACATGTGCTGTAAATACCACATCGCTCAAATGACGAGCGCTGTTTTCACCTTGCTGTTTTCGAGTCACTGTATTTGACTCACTATTTTGTCGAGATACCCAGCACAGCACAGATAAAAGTAGAAACAAATTTCCTGGTAACACTTTGAAATAAATAAACAAACTTCACTCTGCCAGTTGCTCAGCTCCGTGAATCACTAGTGACTTTGTCAACAGCACCACCTGCTGGCTGAAATACTAACAGTGGCTCTAATTAAGTTAAAGTGCCATTTTTAACACTTTAAAACTACTAAAATTACATGTTTTAAAATAAACAAACCATTCACAGCATTTCTTATTTATTTTGTATTATAAATACAATACTAACAAGCCATTTTGTAAGTGTGGTAAGCCACTCCAGAGTGTGCATTACATGATTTTAATGCACTTCCCAGGGGCATAAGGACACTTGGCCTGCAGCCTCATGGCCTAGCACACCCCTGGGGTGTGCATTAAAATTCTGTAATGCACAGTGGCAGATCTAAGATGGCCGACACCACACTGTGATAGAATTTGGAGCTGTCATGGTACTGTTGCTTAAACTACTTTTTGTTGCCTAATGAGATACAATTTGTGTAACTTTGTTAATATTTAGTTATATCATAACGTCTAAAAAAAATTAAAAGGGCTAAGGACAATGCAGAACTCCTACAATTAGAAAAAAGACAAACTACAGTGAGGAGACCTACCAGACTTAATACCCAACAATTGAACACTCCAGAACTGCAGCTTTTAAACTCCCCAGCTGAAGAGAAAACTACATTGTCTGTTGCCCAACTGCACCCCTCAGATAATCCCAGAGAAATAAAAGACAAAAATCAAAGCTTAGGCTTGCCTGTGCTGGCTACCTGGATATCCATGGAGGCCATGGCTGTAACTCCCCTCCATATAGTGAATCCAGTAGAGTTTTCAGCTTGAGGACAGCCAAAGGTTTACATGGACAGTATTTGGAACAGTTAAATTCTGAGTCTGTTGCTGAACTTTTAAGCATCACTTATGGCCCAGGAGACCACAAAATTGTGAGCAATAATCCTGTTTTGCAACATGATTCTCAGATGGCCAAGACACAGCCCCAGAACAAAACAAGACAGGACCCAATTTCCGATCAGCTGAGTGCTGATGTATCTCAACAAGTGACAGCTTGTGAATTTTCAGATGGTAAGCAACTTTACAGTCCAGCCAAATGCAAAAGCAATTCATACTAGTAAACATATCCTCCACTGCAAATAATGACGTCCCTGGTACACTAGTACTCCTGCAACGACTCTCAGCAGGTTCAGTAAAAATGAACACACAGAGGCCCTGTCCACACTACGCCTCTGTAACGTTACAGAGGATGTAAAACATTACCGTAACAGGTCGCGTTTACACCTGTAACGTTACAGGAGGTGTTTTCGTAACCATTGTTGAAACCACATATGAGGTGGTTTCAATAACGGTTATGAAACCGGTCCCGCCCTGGTAACGTTACCGGCGGTAGTGTGGACGGCCGGTAACAGTCCCCTGCAGGGCACGAAGCGCAGCGCGAGCTGTATTGTGGGATCTGGCACTGCCGTAACGGTCGCCCGGCTCCCAATGTGTGGACTGGCAGTGTCGGTTCTGTAACAGACACCACCGAGGTGTGGACGCACTGCACCGCTCCCTGGCCGTAACGGATTGCATCCATTACCGGGCCCGAGCGGTGTAGTGTGGACAGGGCCTGAGTGAGTCAGCCAGGTCCAAGAGTCAGCTGGCTAAAAACAGAGGCTTAGAAATACAGAGCTCTTATATTTCCCCTCAAGGAAGCATGGTTTCTAGTCCAGAGGAACATGTCAAAGATGTATGTAATGATACATGGATTCAACAACCTCCTAGTACCTTGGGCTTACAGCAAACCATGGGGAAATTATGCATATACCAAAACTAATAAGAAGACTGGACACATGCATCCTGGGTCAGTGAATCAGTGTATAAGTGTTGATGTAGCATTAAGCATGGATATCACTAAAGGGGCTACTGAAGATAACTCTACGGTGCAATGGTCCCATTTACTATCTGGTTTATCTAAACTGATTTCTCCAATACCATCTACTCCTAAAACTAATATTACTCTGACAAAGAATAATAATAATAATAATAATGATATACTTTATTTATAGCGAGCCTTTATAAAAATCAAGGTGCCTTGATTATAAGGTACACAGAGATAAAACAGGATGCAGTAAAAACAATAAATACAGGGTTTCATAAAATTCAGAATAAAATACCATCAAATAGAGTAGGCTTGATGCCACAAATGGATCTTTAGGACCTGTTTAAATCCCTTCACAGTCATGCACTCCCAAAGCTGACGGGGTAGAGAATTCCAAAGGGCTAGGGCCACATACATAAATGCTCGGGCCCCCAAAGATTTTAAGGAAACCCTTGGAATCTCTAGCAACCCCCTGTCAGCTGAGCGGAGTGATCACCCAGGGCAATATGGCACCAGAAGCTCTTTCAGGTAGTCCAGGCCCAGTCCGTGTAGGTTTTATGAATCTGAAGTCTGAATTTTAAGGTGATCCACCACTGTACTGGCAACCAGTGCAGTTCGCACAGCTCCGGAGAGATGTGACAATTCTGGGGAGTACCCATCAAGAGCCAGGCTGCAGTGTTCTGCACTAACTGCAAGCAGTGGATATCAACCCCAGGTAGCTCTAGATAAAGGGAGTTACAATAATCAAGGTGCAAGGTCACAAAGGTATGGACCAAGGTAGGCAGATCACCGGATGGAACTAGGTGCTTAACCCTGGAGCTGTTCCTCAGATGATAAAAGGAAAATTTGACGACTGCCGACATCTGCGATTGCAGTGTTAGCCCATCATCAAAAATCACCCCTCAGATTTTGCACCTGTTCAGAGGTAAGGAGCTGGGATCCTCCAAGAGAAAGTCCCGAAGGTACATCTGCTCCCAACCCCTCTATCTGGCGACCATGGTCCACGACCATCACCTCAGTCTTCTCAGAGTTCAACCTCAGCCAGCTCGAATTCATCCAATCCTGGATTTCAGTGAGGCAGGATTCTATTGGCAGTGAGAGTGCCATTTTTTCCTTTGTACTTTTTCTTTTTTTGGTTTTAGAATATTATTTAATTGTTATATATGTTATCTTGTGAAGGAGGATTGTAATGTCCACTGAGTGTTGGAGTGACTGACTCAGTATTAGTGGGGTAGGGTAATATATATTTTAAGTGGTAGTTTATTATAATAGGGTGGGTTTGTTTAATGTTTATATATATGTTATTGTGGTTTATAGTTTATAGTTTGGGTTTATTATTTTAGTTGGGGTGGGTTTGGGGGGAGTTTCTGAGTTGTAATATTTTTGTTTATTTACTTCAGTTGCAGAATGTGTTGGATGCCAGTCCCCACACTTGCGCGCTACTCATTCTCTGCCCTTCATTCCCTTCACCCTTTTTATACTCCTCCTCTCCAGTTTATAACCTACCAGTGCTGTAGAGTGTTGGGTATGATGCGTAGAAGGAGGAGGGTGTGGGGTTACGAACAGTGGAGGATGAACGAGGGGGGGGTCACCGAATTGGGGTGGTTGGAACTGGAAGATGCCCTGGGTTGAAATGAAATCCAGACCGTGATTCATCATGTTTGGTGTCCATACCCAAGGGCACTACAGAATGTGGTAGGCAGATGGCCCAGGTGGCCTGCAAGGTTCGTCCAACTCGGACAATGTTGTGCAATGCCAGGTCCAATAAGAACAAGACTGCAATTGTTGCAGATATTGTTGAGACGGTGGACCTGGCATGCATCACCGAGACCTGGCTGGATGAAAATTCTGGCCCCATTTTGGAGGCTGTGACTCCAGCTGGGTACTCGGTGATACACCACCCGAGATTGAATCACTGGGAGGGGGGGGGTTTGCGGTCTGTTTCAAGACCGAACTGAATCTCACGAGGGTACTAGTTGAGGAGGTTGAGTCTTTTGAGTGTATAGTAGTAGCAGGTGTAGGCTATCGAATCACTCTCATCTACCATCCACCCGGTGATGAGAAGCGATTCCTTCAGGAAGTGGCTGACTTCGTCATCGATATGGCATTTGAGTCGTCCAGATTGATGGTTCTGGATGACTTCAATGCCTGGGTCAACAATGAACTCTCATAATTTGGTCAACACTTCCTCCAGTTAATGACATCTCTGGGCCTTACACAGGTGGTTTCCACTGCTACTCATAAACATGGACACTCTCTAGACTTAATCTTCCTCCTAAGGATCGAAACGTCTGACTTGGGTGTGGAACCAGTTGGGTGGTCTGATCGTTATACCGTGGGGTTTAGTTTTAGCACCCCCCTTGAAGGCCTACCCCTGTGGAGATGGTTAGGTACCGCCCTTTATGGGATCTAAGTTCTCATGGCCTTGTGGTGGTCCTTGACCTCTCGTCCCCCACATTGGCAAGCAATGGTCCAGAGACCCTCATGTCAGCTTATAATACAGCCATTTCGGTGGCTCTGGATTCTATTGCTCCAGTCCGTGTTCGCCCTCTCTTCCTTCGCCCCAGGTCCCCTTGGTTTTATGGGACTTTGAGGGAGATGCGGAGACAAGGATGAAGGTTAGAGCATTGCTGGTGAAAGTCCGCCCTTGATGCCGACCACCTTAGATTGATGGACCATTATTTCATCTATCAATCTGCAATCACCTGTAAGAAGGCAGAATTCCTTTCCAGGGAGATTGCGGCTGCTCAAAATCGACTCCAGCTCAGCTATTTCGAACTGTGGACAGACTGTACAACCTAGCCTGTCTGCATGTTTGGAAAGCTTTTTCGAAATTATAGTGTGACGAGCTTGCTAAATTCTTTACAAATAAGGTGGCTGACATCAGGGTGGTACTGCAGCCAGCACACCCTATGGGGCATGTCTGTGATCAGTATGAGGTCACCGTACCTCAGTTTTCATGGAGTGCCTTCAGTCGACCGGAGTTCATGAATGTCAAAAGGATTATCCAGAGTGTGCACCCTACATGCTGTAGTTTGGACCCTGGACCAACTTCCCTAATCTTGGGTTGTATTGACATCATTGGTCCAGTCTCTGTGCCTATAGTCTGGTGCTCCTTGGAATCAGGAGAGTTACCCAGGTCCCTGAAAGAGGCGGTGGTGACACCACTCTTGAAGAAAGCTACCTTGTATCCAGACTGTTTCACAAACTACAGACCTATCTCTAACCTTCCCTTTGTTGGGAAGGTGATTGATAAAGTAGTGGCAGCACAACTGGAAGACCATTTGACCATCCATGACATCTATGAACTGCTCCAGTCTGGTTTTTGTAAGAGACATCATACTGAGACAGTGCTGGTTCGGGTGCTCAGTGATCTCCTGATGGTGAGAGAGTGGAAGAGCCATTCCATCTTGGTTCTTCTGGATCTTTCTTCAGCTTTTGACACCGTGGACCACATGGTGTTGATAGGATGCCTGAGGCATAAATGTGGAATGTTGGGAACAGTCCTCAGATGGTTTACATCGTTCCTCACTGGTAGAACACAAAGAGTTGTATCTGGGTTTTTTCTTCAGGCCCAAGTGTTTTGTCTTGTGGGATGCCTCAGGGTTCTGTGCTGTCACCCATGTTGTTCACAGTGTATATGCTACCCCTCTGAGACATTGTAAGAAGGTATGGGCTAAGGTTTCACTGTTATGCAGGTTATATCCAGCTCTACCTTTCTTTTGCACCCGATCAGGATGGAGCTCTCTTGGTCTTTAACAACTGTCTGAAAGAAATCCAGGAGTGGATGGATTCCAGTTGGCTGAAGTTGAACTCAGAAAAGACTGAGGTACTGGTCGTGGACCTGGGTCATCAGATAGGGGGGTCGGGTGTTGGTGCGCCCTCTGGAATTTTTCTTGGCAGCGTCTCTCTCCTGATCTCTGAATGGGTGCGTAACCCGGGGGTAGTTTTTGATGATGGACTGACCCTACATTCTCAGGTGTCGGCTGTCGTAAAAACTTCCTTTTATCATTTTAGGAATATCACCAGGGTTAGGCATCTGGTTCTGTCTGACGACCTTCCTACCTTGGTCCACACCTTTGTGTCCTCGCTCTTGGATTACTGCAGCTCCCTTTATCTAGGGCTTCCTGGGGTTGAAATCTGCCACCTGCAGCTGGTGCAGAACGCGGCAGCCCCACTTTTGACAGGTTCTACTCGATCCTGCCATATTACTCCGGTGCTGTGTGAACTGCACTGGCTGCCAATACGGTGGCAGATCACCTTTAAAGCCGGTTTACTGACTTTTAAAGCCCTACATGGACAGGGTCTGGACTACCTGAAAGAGCTCCTGGTTCCATACTGCCCTGGTCGATCACTCCACTCAGACGACGAGGAGTTGTTAGAGATTCCAAGGGTGAATTTGAACTCATCTGGTTCAAGAGCATTTGCTTATGCAGCCCCCACCCTTTGGAATTCTCTACCTTGTCAGTTACGTGAGTGTACAACTGTGGAGGAATTTAAGAAGGGCTTAAAAACCTATCTGTGGCAAAATGCTTTTTTAGATAATTGAAGTGTTTATCACTGTATTAGCATTTGATTTTAATCTGTATTGTTCTGTCGTTGAATGTCATATGATTTTTTTTATATTGTTAGGTGCCTTAGCAATGGAAAGGTGCCATACAAATAAAATTATTATTATTATTTATTAAATATCGAGAGAACTCTATTCTGGTCAGGCGCACAAAATAGGCAGAGCTGGGTATCATCAGCATAGCAGTAAAACCTCAGCCCATACCTTCTTACAATGTCTCAGAGGGGTAGCATGTACACTGTGAACAACATGGGGGACAACACAGAACCCTGAGGTACCCCACATGACAGAGAGACTGGGTCGGAGGAGTAAATCCCCGACACCACCCTCTGAGTTCTGCCAGTGAGGAAAGATCTAAACCATCTCAGGACTGTATTAGACATACCACAGATGAACCTCAGGTGTTCAAGAAGAACCCCATGGTCCACAGTGTCAAACGCTGATGAGAGATCTAGAAGAAGAAAGATGGAGCGGCTCTTCTGATCTCTCACCATCACGAGATCATTAAGCACCCAAATCAGCATAGTCTCAGTACTATGCCTCTTTCGAAAACCGGATTGGAGGGGTTCATAAATGTCATGGATGGTCAAATGGTCCTCCAGTTGTAGGGCCACTACTTTCTGAATCACCTTCCTCACAAAGGGAAGGTTAGAAATCAATCTGTAGTTGGCAGGACAGTCTGGGTCCAGAGAAACTTTCTTCAGGAGGGGTGTTACCACTGCCTCCTTCAGGGAGCTGGGAAACTCACCCATCTCAAGGGAGCACCAGACTATCCATGCTAGGACTGGGCTGATGGCATCATGACAGCCCATAATCAGGGCAGTTGGGCCCGGATCCAAACTACAGCATGTAGGGTGCATACCCTGGACAATCTGCATAACATCGATGAACTCCAGCTGATCAAAGGAACTCCAGGAGAAATGAGGGACGGTGACTGTGTACCGATCCATATATCTCCCATAGGGTGTGCTTGTTGGAGCTATGCCCTTATGTCAGCCACCTTAGCTGCAAAGAATCGGAAGCTCTTCACACTCCACTTGTGAAAAGGCTCTTCGAACCTGCAGGCAGGCTGGGTTGCACAGTCTGTCTACAGTTTGAAAGAGCTGAGCCAGTCAGTTCTGAGCAGCCGCAATCTCCCTGGACAGGAACTCTGCCTTTTTACAGGTGATTGCAGATTGATAGACTTGATAGTGTTCCATCAATCTAAGGTGGTTGGCATCTAGGGCAGATTTCCGTCAGCAACGATCTATTCTTTGTCCTTGTCACTGCATCTCCCTCAAGGTCCCATCAAACCAGGGGGACCGAGTGCGAAGGGGGAAAAGGACAAACATGGATGGGAGCAATGACATCCAGAGTCATGGAGATGGCCTTGTTATAAGCCAAAACCAAGGCATCAGGGTCATTGCTTGCTCCAGAAAGCACTGATAGATCAAATGCTACCACCAGGCCTTTGGAGCTTACATCTCACAAAGGGCGGTACCTGACCATCTCCACAGGGGTAAGCATATGAAGGGTTGTGCAAAAGCTGAACCCCACAGTGTAATGATCGGACCATCTGACAGGTTCCACCCCCAAATCGAAGGCTTCGATCCCCAGGAGGAAGACTAGGTCAAGACAGTGACCATGTTTATAAGTGGCAGAAGTAACAACTTGTGTAAGGCCCAAAGATGTCATCAATTGGAGGAAGTGTTGTCTAAATTGCAAAGTTCATCATTGACCCAGGCACTGAAGTTGCCCAGGACCATCAGCCTGGGTGACTCAAACACCATGTCGATCATGAAGTCTGCTACTTCCTGGAGGAAACGCTTCTCATCCCCTGGTGGACGGTAGATGAGAGCAATCCTACAACCTACACCTGCCACTACAGTACACTCGAATGACCCTGCCTCCTCAACTGGTACATTCATGAGGCCCAGTTCGGTCTTGAAACAGACCACCCCCACACAATCCACTCTCGAGCGGTATGACACGAGTACCCAGCTGGAATAGCGACCTCTAATGTGGGGCCTGCATTCTCATCCAGCAGTGATGCATGCCAGATTCATCTACCCAACAAGATCTGCAATAACTGCAGTCTTATTTTTGATGGATCTAGCATTGCATAACACCGCTCGAGTTAAGGGCTTCAGGGGCTGCCCAAGCTGCCTGCCTACCCATATTAGTGGTGCCCATTGGTATGGAAACTAAACATGGCAGACCACGCTCCAGATTCCATTTCACCCCAGGGCATCTTCTGGGTTTTATTACCCCAATGTGATGGCCCCAATCATTCAACCTCCACTGTTTGCACCCCCCCCCTCCCCGTGAACAATGTCCAGTGATCTACAGCACTGGTACATTGAAAACTTCACAATGGGAGGATAAAAGGACAGAGGGCACGAAGGGTGGAGGATGAATAGCGCATGACCGAGGGGGCCGGCCTCCTACACGTGCTAATAAGCCCAAACAAAAACAAACACACCAAGCCCTTGCAAAAACAAAGAAACCCCAACTAATTAACTAATCTAAACTCAGAAGAAATAAATGCAAATAAAAA
This sequence comes from Neoceratodus forsteri, assembly GCA_016271365.2. NCBI lineage: Eukaryota > Metazoa > Chordata > Ceratodontiformes > Ceratodontidae > Neoceratodus > Neoceratodus forsteri. Next base: position 509,708,100 of record CM028130.1, on the reverse strand, counting down.
AGTAAATACAAATGCTCCTTAACTCTCACTTGATTAAAAGGAAAAACAGAATTGGCCGGCACAAATGACAGGGAAATGTAATTTGTACCGGCCAATTATCTGAAACAGAACAGCCATGAATTAATCAAGAATACAGCTCCTCACTTCCAGTTCCTGGAACATCTTCTGTATTAAATAATATTGTTCATTTGAGTAAGCCCACTAATGGATCTCCCCTAAGCATGGATGGAGCAGTAATGGGAGACATCATCACTATTAAAGGTCCTGACAGTTTAGGTGATAGAGATACAATCCCCACATGAGCACAAACTCTACAGATTGATATTCTTTCCTTCCGATCTGATATGCAAGTGGGCATGAAAGCTATCAATAATGCAATGGTAAATTTGGCTCATGCAATAACAAACTTAAATATTAAAATGAAAGCTCTCTCAACTCATACTATAGAACCTGAAGAAAGAATGAGTCTCATTGAGTATACGCTGGCACCTTTGGCAGACACTGTAGCCACACATAATACTCAAATCAAACATCTTATGAGCAAAATACAGGACCAAGAAGATTGGTCCAGAAGGGGTAATTTAAAATTGACCAAGATACCAGAATGTTTGGAAGGGACTGGAAATCCACAATGATTTTTGAAAAATTAATAACAGTAACTATGGGCTGATAAAATCCAGAAGAGCTTATTTCGCTGGACGGGGCACATCGAGTAGTGCCAAATAAATGCTTTCCAGCACAAACTGCCCAATTTAATCCCCCAAGATCTGTATACATTAAACCACATATATTTCAAGATAAAGAAGCAATTTTAAGAATGGCTAGAATGGAGGGAAGATTGACGTATGATGGATGCAAATTCCATGGCTATCCAGATTTTAGTCACATCACTATGCTTCAGCATAAATCCTTTGATCAGGATGCTGTAACTTTAAGAAATAAGGGTATTAAGTATGCATTGCTTCCTCCAGAAAAAAACTTTATTTCTCACTCAATGGCAGAATCAGATATTTCATATCACCTGAAGGTGTTGTGAAGGCATTAGAAATAGATTAGTGGACATCCACTCCTCCCCCTCACCCCAAGATATGAGAGCACAAGCATGTCAACAATGAATGGTTAAGAGTTTATTTGCATGAGCAAACAAGGCTGTATTTTCATTGCTGTCCAAGCAAAAGGATTTATCTGGTGACAATAATTTTTTTGCCTTAGCTACTGAAAAGGCTGGTAACAAAACAGATGTGACAGTGCATGAGCATGTTACAGGTGAATCATGTCTGCCTAATGAAACCAGAGTTGCTGATTTATTTTTGTTCTGAAGAAAATGGAACTCTGGACATACTGCAATGTTCTGTGCAAGCTTCTAAGATACTCTTATGAGTGATTTTTTATGCATATTCTAAATAAAAAGTGGTGGGAATTTTTCTTTCCTTTTTACGCCTATTTCTTTTTTTTTCCTTCTTATTTTGGCTGCATTCTTCTCCTCCCAACTGTTCTCTTTCAATCTAAACAAAAATATTTATTCTGTATTATCTATTATTTATATATATTTATACAGCTTAATCTGGTTCAAGGTCAGTTGGCATTCATCTGTATCCCCCTCCCCCCAGGTCGTGCCTGAAAATAGGCAGGATTTGTCTAGTGCACTTACCCAGTCAACAAAAACGAAATAAATACTTTCTATCTTCAAGATAGTCATAGGCATGGATAACACAATATAGCCAGCCAACTGTGTCACCATGGTGGCTTCTCTTCTCTGGACATGGGTAAGTAAATGGGTTATTTGTATTTCTTCAGGCTATCTTTGTTAATATGGGGAAGGCTAGCACAGGGTGGAAGGTGGGTGCAAGGGAATATGTGGGGATGGAGGGGGTCATAGGTTATTAAGGGGATCTACACAAGTACTGTATGCTTTGAATCACTATTTACATTATGTTTTGGATGTAATAGAGGGTGGGTGATAGGGAGGGTTCTTTCAAAAAAGGGATAAATAAGATAATGAAACAGAATGGTTCTGATCTGTGTGGTTCTTAAAAGAAGTGGCAGGAACTTTGAACTTAGAATTTTAGCTTGGAATGGCAGAGTTAAAAATCTTTATATGGAATGTCAAGGATCTGATGAACAGAATCAAGCTGGGTGAAGTTTTTGATTATGCCAGTAGAAGTTGTGAAGATATTTTACTGCTTCAAGAGATGCATTTTTTTACCTAAAGATCTTAGCTTTGCTTCTAAGACATGGGAGTCAAGAATGGGGTCACTTTATAGAGAAAACTCTTGAGGGGTAGCAACCCTTATTAAGAAAAAATATTTAGCTACATTTTGAAAAACACTGGACTATCCAAATGGTAGGTTTTTGATAACTGAAGTTGTTCTACCAGGTTTTAGATTCACAATACTGAATGTGTATAGGCCTAATGAGAATGACCTACAATATTTTGTAAATCTGTTTCTAGAATTAGCCTGTTTTCCATCACCATGTTTAATTGGGGGTGGTACTGTAACCTTATCACAAATGTAACAAGCATTTGTCAATGCCGAATGTTCACTTGCAGGTATTTGCTGTGGTGTTTGGCACGTATGGTGCTTTACCCTAATGCCCTGTGCGATTGCTGGTATTTGCACAAGAAATTTTCAGCATGACCTTTTTGTTACCCCCACTGTGCGCTACATAGGCGGAAACACGTTTTGGGCAGGATGTGAAAAATGACAGCTGTACTGCTCATAAGGAAGTGTGGTAAAATGGCAATGTTGAAAATCTGGAGTGGAAATATTGAAAATTCGCAAACCTACTAGCGTGCGTGGGAACTGTGCAACATGCGCTAGTAAAACAGTCATTGTTGGAATTTTTTCACAAATTTTCAACATTGGCATTTTAAAACCTCTGCTAATGAACAGTGTCACTGTGATTTTCTTAATGTGTCCCATACATTGATTTGCTTTACCGACTGCCATTGTGCACTACATGGCGGAAACACATTTTGGGCAGGATGTGAAAATGACAACTGTACTGCTCATAAGGAGGTGTGGTAAAATGGCAATGTTAGAAATTTGGAGTGAAAATATTGAAAGTCGCAAATTCTGGCCGATACATAGGAACTACTGGCATAGCATTTCGTAAACAGTTAATTTAGGAATTTGTTCACAAAATTTCGACATAGCCATTTAAGGCCTCTGCTAATGAACAGTGTCACTGTGATTTTCTTAATGTGTCCCATACACTGAGTTCGCTTGCGACTTTGCCATTATGTGCTACATGGGTGAAACCCGTTTGGGTGAGATGTGAAAATGACAGCTGTACTGCTCATAAGGAGGTGTGGTAAAATGGCAATGTTGAAAATCTGGAGTGAAAATATTGAAAATTCGCGAACTTACGAGCCTGCGTAGGAACTGCATAACGCACGCTTGTAAACAGTCATTTTTTGGAATTTTTGCACCAAATTTTCAACATGGGGTTTTTGGGACCCATCCTCATGAATGATCTCACTGTCATGGCGTTATTCAGGCCCGAAGGGTGATTTCACGCAGTGACTGCGAAATCACCCTTCGGGCCCAAATAACGCCATGACAGTGACATCATTCATGAGAAGGGGTCCCAAAAACCCCATGTTGAAAATTTGGTGCAAAAATTCCCAAAAATGCCTGAGATATGCAATAAAGTTGAAAACCCCCTATCTAGCCCATTATACAGCTTACCGGCATTTCCTCAGTTCGCAGTCGGCTTTGAAGAGTGCAGACGTGTTCCCAGTCCACCGAAGATCGTCGCGCCGAGCTCCGGAGGTAAGTATGGGGTATGGGGGGGGTGTGGGGAGGCTGAGTGCGCAGTGGGTGGGTGCGGGTTGTGGGAAGGGGAACTGGGAGAAGCGCTCTGGGACCGTTTTTGCTTTACAGGTGAAAAAAAAAAAGACTATGTGGGACATTTGCCACGCTGGGGTGGGCTCCCAACATGGCAGAAGGATGGCTTGGGGGGCCGAGAAGCTGACGGGGGATTGGGCACCCCCGTCGGCAGACAACCCGGGACATTTTCCACACTGGGGTGGGCTCCCAGCGTGGCAGAAAGATGGCTTGGGGAGGCCGTGGAGCCAATGGGGATTGGGCACCCCGTGCGGCAGATGACGGCGGGACATTTGCCATGCTGGGTTGGGCTCCCAGCGTGGCAGCAGGCAGGGGCGGCGGCGTGGCGGGAGGCGGCATGACGTGGTGCTCTGTATGACAGCGGTGGTTTTCTTTGAAGCGAAGACCACCATTGTTATACACAGCTCCTGCACCCATTGGTGCAGGACCGCCACGCCTGCTCAACGGAGCAGTGGATTGAAAGGGGGAGGCACACCTCCAAAGTGTGCTACTCTCCCAAAACGTTCCTTGCGCATGCGCGCAAGCGAATGTAAAAAGTGGTGATTAATGTAAGTGAACTAAAATGTATTTTCTGTATTAAAAAAACAGATAAGACCCTTGAAAAATCTCACTTACATAAGCGAAACATGGGGCAATAAAAAGATGATTTTAAGACAAAAGTGTGGAGCCTGGAATCAATTGAATGAAGAAAAGTATTATCCCCAGCACCAAGATTAAAGATTTAAAGGGAATTTAATCTTACCCTTAACAATAGTTTTGATAGATCACCACCATCTGGTAATACAGAAAGAAGCACACGCAGGATGCTGAGAAGTTCAATGCAAGATTACATTTTGGTGGACCCTTAGAGACATTGCAATCCTATCACTATCATACACTTATATTATTCACCAGCAGATAATAGTTGCTCCAGGACTGACTTTTTTTCTAACATCAGAGTCTTTATTATACACAGTATGAGATATTACATATCACAGTATTTTAATTTCTGATCATGCCCCTGCTACTATTGCAATTAGATTACCAACCTAAAAGAAACATAAGATCTTGCTGTATGCCTCCAGCTTTAGTAGATGATGAGACTCTTTATACTAAAAATCATTGATGAAATTATCTTTTTTTTTTTAATAACAATGCACATGAATCAGTATCAGCTCAAAACACTTTGGAATTGTTTTAAAGCATATCATTTGGGTACTTGTATAGCCTATTCAGTTTTCAAATACAATGATATTGACAAGAAATTGAATAACTTAAAATAAACTATTGAAAATCTTGATATTGCTATCATTTATCAAACAACAGATAGTAATAAAAAGAACTTCACAATCAAAATAAATTGGAATATAATTAAATTATTACCCTTAAATGTAAAAACCTCTAGTTTGAAATCTAGATCTACGTATTACTCAGTGAGTGATAAACCAGATAAGCTAATGGTCTTTCAGTAAAAACAAGTAGTAATAGGGTGAAGTATTAATAGTATTAGAAAGCTACAGGAGAGATAACAAATATACCAAAAGAAATCAATCGGGCCTTGTTTCAATTTTACACAGATTCGTATGCTTCTGAATGAGACAAATTTTCAAGCGCTGTTGACATTTTTTTGAATATAATTTGAACAAGTACCTGATTCCGCCTGGTGACTTGCCAGCTCTGGTTCATACCTTTGTAACCTCGTACATTGATTACTGCAATGCACTATACCTAGGGCTACTAGGGGTAGATCTTTGCCAATTGCAGCAAGTGCAGAATACAGCGGCCAGGTTGCTGACTGGCTTACTAAGATCTTGCCATATCATGCCTGTGCTCCGCTACCTGCACTGGCTACTGATAAATTGGCAGACCACCTTCAAGGTCGGTTTGCTGACCTAAAAGGCCCTACATGGACAAGGACCTAGCTACCTGCAAGATTTTTTGCACCCTTACCGCCCCCTCCATCCATTCCGCTCTGCCAACGAGGGATTGCTTGAGGTTTCCAGGGTCCGTTTAAAGACACCTGGAGCCCGCACATTTGCTTTTGTGGTCCTAACCTTGTGGAACTCTTTACCTCATCAGATTAGGTAGTGCCAGATGGTCTACGGCTTTAAAGCTGAACTAAAAATGTTTGTTTTCAGCCAAGCATTTCCTTATGAATTTTAAATTAAGCACACTGTATTAAGATCTAATATTTAATTATGATAAGTTAGTATACTGTGATTTTATTTATTGTTTGTGTTTGTATTATGTTTTTTTGTGTATTAGGATGTAAAGCCCTTTGGTCATTTGGAAAACCGCTAGATAAATAAAACATTGATTGATTGCTATCCCCTGTATTTCTTTAGAATTAGTTATGCACTTGTAGCTTGTCTGCTGGGAAGGCCCTAGGTCTGGATGGAATTCCCATGGACTTTATAAAAGACAGAAAAATCAAATTAGCACACACTTATTAAATACTTTCCCTCAGGCATTTAATACAGGAAAACTACCTGATTAATTTCTAGAAGCCAATATTCTTTTGTTTCTAAAAAATGTAAAAACCCTGAGTTCCGCTCATCTTTTTGACCAATATCTCTGATGAATGCCAGTTATAAAATTCTAATGAAAATATTGTCAACCGTGTTAGAAGCCATTTTACCACAGTTTATTCATCCTGATCAAATGGGAGTCATTAAAGATAGATTGCTTATTTCTAACATAAGGTGTGCAATTAATTAAATGAATGTCATGAAAAATAACTCAGTATTACTTATACTCGATGCTGATAAGGCATTCGATAGAATAGAATGAGATTACATTCATAGGACCCTAAATTCAAAACTTTGCGCTGGGCACAAACGATTTGGGCAGGTGTAGTGCCAGGTTAGCGCAAGTCTGCTATATTCAAAAGGTCAAATAACGTGTGCAAACTGCATTAGCGCCGGACAAAATGATAATGCATGCAAGGGGCAAACTGAGGGGGCATGTCAGCGCAATGCTATATTCATCGAATAGCACTGCACAAAGTGGTTTTGCATGACTTAGCGCAACACTTTGTGTGGTACAACTTACCGCCTAGGGAAAAGGTTGTCTTAACTCTGGACAAAACAGCTTTGCGCGACTTTGTGGCTTTGTGTGATGTTTGAGTGGCTTTGCATGACCCTAACCAATAAGTATGACACATAGAAATAAGCCAGATATAGAGGAAACATGCTGCCCACCGATGGCATCACTATGATGCCATCATCTGCCACCAGTCCCAGTCATGCCAGGCAGTAAGTGATGACCCGGCCCCCAGTTGACACCATGGCAGTGCGGCCACACAGCACACATCTGCAGACGATTCTGTGGACACCAACAGATGCCATCACACACATGCAGCACTGGGGGCATGGGGGGTGTACAGGAGATCAGTCTACACCACATACTGGGTGCTGCCACATGGCTGGCACAAGCCACACAGAGCAAATGGTCAGTGTAGGGAATACCCCAACACCTGTGTGCCTGTCCGATGGTAAGGGACACCCCCAGCCACATACCACACAGCTATACAGACACCACAGCACACACATCAGCAACAGGAGTATAGCCAGGAATAGTAAACATGTACTCAAAACAGCTGCACTGTTGCCCTCCTCACTATGTAAACATAAGCCAAAATATGTACTGTCATGCCACCCCAACAATAGGCGCCCCTGTTTGCCATGCCTGAGTTCCAGTAATTGGTTTCTTCCTGTAATCCTCCTTCCTTTGTTCTTCTGCCTGTTTGGTACATTGTTCATGTTTGTCTAATTGGCTGGAGGCATCAGTGCCCCATAGTGAACAACAAAGGCAAAAGGGCTCAGCACAACACCAACACAATGTCCCTACTTCCCTCTGTTTGTTGCCCCTGCCTGTTGTTTGTACTGTACTCTGCTGAGTATGGTGCGTATGCCTGCTGACACCCCTGCCCAGTAATGCATATGTCACTGTGGACATCCCATGCCAGTAGTGCAGCATCTGTGAGTCGCACAACAGCCGTACAGTACTGTCCACTGTCAGTACACACCTGCAAGATATGGCTGTCACTGTGTAAAGTGCTGTAGTCAGTGCTGCCCACCACACCACAGGCAGTGCTGTGCCCCACACACCACTGGCCCCCATGTCACTGTACTGTCTGCTGTGCACTATATTGTAGGACCTCTGGTTGGACTATTGCATCCAGCACCATCACCAGTGCCTGTGCTGTGTAGTCCCCTGGAGCACATTATGCTATGTAGTTCTGTACATATGTAGCCTGCAGCTACCGCCATGCTCCTCCTGACCGACCTATAGGTGGAGCTGTGGGCAAACCCAGCCAGCCCCTATACTTCCAGACTGACCTACAGGTGGAGCTGTGGGACCCTGCAATAGCACTGGGCAAACTGCATACAAATCGGGGCATAGTGAGATGCTAATCTGGATGTTTGCCCACTGACTGCCTAAGTAGTCTCATTTGCATGTCACTTTTGAATATGTGAAAAAGTACCTTGGTTTGCTGGCACCTACTTAAAGGCCCTGGAGTGCAAAATTCTCCACTACCACTTCCACTTTCTGTAGCACTGCAGCACTGAATAATATTCCACAACTGGGGATCTTCTGCTCAGTATTCCTTCTTTTATTTAGAAAATTGGAAAATCCACAGCAATAAATCCAAAAAACAAGTTCACAAATTCACAGGTGGAGTACAGTGCTGCCTCATACAGCTCCCTCAGACAACCTAGTGTGCTGGTTACAAGCTTCCTGACATGTTTTGCAAGTGTGTGCTTTCTCAAAGGATGCCTGATACCCTATACCACTCCCCTTAAGTAGTCCTAGTGCTTAAAGTGACAGTGTTACAATAAAATCACGTGTATATTAATATTCATCTGAACACTTTAAAAACATCATGTTAACATAACCCTTCTATGGTTCTTTCTCAAACAGGTGCTTATCCAAGAATATATTTCATTTTAGCAAATCTGTTAATTTAAAGAAAGGATTTTTTATAACATACATACAGGACAAAGGGAGATTGCACATAGTTTGATCTGGGAAACAAACTTCTCAGCATTTAGATGAATATTAATATACACATTGATTTCACTCCACCTGCGAATCTGAGAACTTGTTTTTTGGATTTATTGCTGTGAATTTTCCAATTTTCTGAATAAAAGAAGGAATACTGAGCAGAAGATCCCCAGTTGTGTAATATTATTCAGTACTGCAGTGCTACAGAAAGTGGAAGTGGAAAATTTTGCACTCCAGGGCCTTTAAGTAGGTGGCAGCAAATCAAGGTACTTTTTCAGGTTTTGCAACATTTTAACATTTTCTTGCTGGGCACTGCTTATCCTTGGTGCAGTTACAACTCTGTCTTTGACTCACACTTTTGAACATAGCAGATTTTTGCCCCGGGCAAATGTGATAGCACTGGGCAAACAGCACCGCGCAAGACCTGCGCAAACGTATGTGCACTGTGCAAACATTACGGAACCATTTTTCATTTCTGCACACTGTACATTCACATGTGCTGATGCTTGCAGCTCTACTGACTCCACTCCTTCGCTAGCTCACACATTGGCCACATACTTCATCTCTACAGTCATTCTGGTCACTGTGAACTGGGTTACTGTTGTGGTTTGCTCTTCCTGGTTGCTATATTCAAAGCTGTCTTATTCCTGGGCTGTTGCTGTACTGCACTCCCAGCCCAGTTTGCCTGGCTTCCTTAGCATGCTACATTCAGCAGGTTTAGCACCAGAGCTATCCCTTTTGAATATAGTGGGCTATTGGTTCTGGGCTATTTAAGCATGCTGGGCAGTGCTAATTTAGCCCCGGGGCAAAGTTTGAATATAGGGCCCATAGTCTGTTAAAGAAAATTGGACTTGGGCAGAAATTTAGGTAATAGATTTATATGATATATCATTCCCTTAGGCTTCTATTAAAACTAATTTTGATATGTCTGTGATTATGCATCTGTATAGAGGTACTCACCAAGGCTGTTTGTTATACCTACTACTTTTTTCTTCAATAATAGAACCTCTTGCAATTATGATTAGACAGTTGCCCAATATACAGATAAGCCTCAATGCAGATGACATATTATGAGTGATATCTGATCCAGTTGAATCTCTGCCAATTTTACAGGAATTAATTGATAACTGTGGTGCAGCCCTAGGATATAAAATGATTTGGCAAAAAACAGAAATTCTTTCTCTTGGTATGCTGCTCAGACTTCATTCTCAGCATTTAAATACAATACAAATTGTTAATGAAATCAAATATCTAGGGGTAGCTCTTCCTAAGGATACTCGAAGGATTCTGGAGACAGATTTTGTCCCTCTTCTAAATATCATTACGCTTGATTTAATAAAAAGGACCCCACTTCCTTGGACATAGATTTGGAGAGTACATTTAATTAAAATAGTTATCTTGTCTACATTACCCTTTTTTTTACTTCAAGTCTCCTCCAGTTATAATACCGGAGACTTGGTTTACTACTCTGAAAAAAGCAACCACTAAATTCCTCTGGAAAGGTAAAACACCTAGACTGGCTATGGAAAAATTAACACTTCTCAAATCTCTGGGAGGTCTTGGCCTCTGAAACTCTTCATTGTATTTTTATGTGGGTCAATTAAGTCAACTTCAAAGTTGGTCTAAGAATGTGGAATTAGCCTGCTGCCATATAGAACTCCTTAAAATTCCCTATTCTTTGTTAACTCTTATTTTGTTTGCTGCCTTTCTGTATATTACAAGTACAGCTATTTTGCCATCTACAGTTTCATCAATTCACATTTGGTTAGAAGCTTATAAGTTTATCAAATGGAAAAATGAGCTCTCGCTGTATTCTACAATTATGGATAATTATAATTTTTTCCCCCATAAGTTAATTCAGTACTATTTAATTATTGGTGAGAACTGGAGCTAATCCATTTAGCATGCCATTATCAATATGGAGGATTTATGACCTTTCAACAGCTTTAGATAACATTTTAGATACTGACCAAACTGCTTTTAGTTATTTATAACTTAAGAGTTTTTTTTTTCCTTTTTATTGAAGATACAAAGATAATACTTTCAAATGACAACCCAAAGCATTATAACGTATTAGAAGTTAGCACCACTGATTTATATCAATTATTCAGATTCCAACTGGCCTTAAAACTGACCAGATCCTGCAGAAAAATGCAACATTTTAAGCCCACTTCATTAGAAGCAAAGCATGGATATGTTACAGTATATTACCTACTCATACAATCCATCTTAAAAGTTAATCATAAAGCAATTGTTCCAGAACTGGTGTCCCTTCTAAGTCTTCAATCATATGCACAAAAGGGATCCATGTTGCTGGCGTGACAACCCCGATGTCTGCTACAGCACCGGGAACCCATTGAGATCCCTGACTATGATGCAACCCCGAACCTACCAGCAACATCGTGATGCACAATGCAGGTGGGGGCTGTGCTCCCTGCACCCCCCCTACTATTTTTATTTATTTATTTAGTTTTTTGTTGACTGGATAAGTGTACCAGACAAATTCTGCCTACTTTCAGGCATGACCTGGGGAGGGGGATACAGATGAATACCAACTGTCTTTGAACCAGATTAAGCTGTTGGTGCTATTTTTTTAGTGAATGGGGGAATATTTGGCCAGGGCACCTGGGAAATTCTCCTACTCTGCCTGCAGGGGTGCTGTCACTTCCTGTGGATGGGATGAAGGGACCCAGTTTGCTGCCGGACACAGGAGGTGGAGGATGTGATGATGTGGCAGGAAGGATCTTCCTTCCTGTAGGTTTGGAGCAGGAGATGTCTACAGAAAATAAAATCAGGTGAAGGTGACAGTATGGAGGAGGTAAGCGGCAGCTCACAAGATGACAGTCGAATGGAATTGATTGTGGCTGGTTTTCAACACGAAGTAGAATTTGTGCAAGCCCTCAGTAAGGAACAACAGGTATGCCTTTTAAAGGTACTATCTACCCCTGAGAGGGGAATAAGTGACCGTGATAATGTGCTACTTGATGTAAATATTGGAAATGAAGAAATGGTCATAGAAAGTTCTCCGATATCTGTTGTAACAGAGAACTGGTGCTCCAGTGGAGACAGCCCAAAGCCTTCGTTAGAGTTTAGTGATGCGGTTAAAAATGTTGCCAATCCTTTAGAAGATCGGGCTGCAAAGCTGCCTCCAGTACAAAGATGCCCTGAGCCTGTGAGTATTGACATGACAACTCCTATGGGAGTTCAAAGAGAAAGTGTTTCTGAAGTAATTCTTAAATGTGACTCTAAAGTATGTATAGATAATACAGATGACATGTCTAGTTCAGGGATGTCTGAACAATTGGATGGGACCTGTATAGCAACAAATATTAAAAATGAATGCAATGAACAATGGTCAGTGAATTCTGCGTTGAAAGGGGCTGGATGGCAACCTAAAGAAGGGGGGAGGGTTGGATTCCTGAGGTAAGGGGAATTCTTGCTCCTTTGGTTAGAACTGAGTCAAGGTCTGGGAATCAAGATGAACATTCAAAAGATGTAATTGCTTCTTCAGTATTTCCTGCTACTGTAGAAAACAACAATCCCAGGTACCCTATACATCACTCAGTAATCCAACTGGGTTCTGATTTAAGAGGAAAAAACTAATAAAGAGGTTCCAGAGAAATGGGGCGATTGTGTGGTTCCCCAGGATACTGAAAAATCAGAAAACATGCATAGTATGGACTCCTCTATTATGTGGAAACATTTTCGTAGAAATGAAGGAACATTTTCGGTGGCCAACCCGGCCCAACGAAAAAATGCAGTTAGACTACAATATCAGGGAGGCCTGGAACACCCCCCTGGTAGAATATATGTGGGAAAAACCTTTTTAAAAGACTCATTGAGATTTTTCTCAAACGAGATCTATGCATTAATCCATGCATCTGGAGACTCAAATTTTGACATAAGTTTTAAATCTCTTGTAGGACTGGACCATTTTTGGACAGCATATGAAAAAAAATGAAATTCAGCCTTGTGGATTCCTTTTAGAGCCACCCCTATTACAAAGCCTCAGATAAAGCAAATCACTATACTATTTCATAATGAAGGTGTTGCAATGTCTGACATTAAATATTGGTTACAAAATAAATGTGTTATTCTGGGTGACCCTTCCCCTATTCTGGATGAAGAACATCTATGGATAGGAGGTTGGAAGTTTAAAGTACGCCTACATGTGGGGGCTCATGGTACTCAACATCTACCAAGTGTTTTTTTTTTTTTTTAAGGGCTGAAAGGGGACATTGTTTTCATCAAGGACAACCAAAAACCTGTTTTAGATGTGGCTCTCAATCACATTTGAATAATGCGTGTGATAGAGTAAAATGCTCTTTATGCTGTGAATTAGGACATGCTGCTACACACTGTACAAACAATCCCCTCTGTAATTTATGTGGTAAATAAGGACATGTATACAGAATGTGTGAATGGGTGGCCCATAACAGGGCAGATAGCCCGAATCAAGACATAATGATTGAAAAAGCTCAAAAAATAAGTATCGAGATGCAACAACAAACTAGAGCAAAAAATGCAACAAATACGATATTGGGCCCTAGCGTTGCCCAGGATCATGTACTCCCAGAAGTATCTGAAACAGATATACAGGAAAAAATACCCCCCCCCCCACCAACTGTCCCACTTGTGATAATAACAGGCTTAAATACAGAAGATTTGGATGAGAAGTTAAACCCACATAGGCCGACACAGGAAATGGATACCCAGAATGAGGTGAATTGTTCATCAGTGACTGGGGGTGATAAAGAGGAACACCATGTTCAAGTTATGCTACCACTGGAATCAACTGTTGTTATATCAAAAAAAAAAAAGGACAATGAAATCTGATAATCCCAAAGCAAAACTCCCAAAATGGGGAAAAGATGCGATTACAGTTCTGACAACAAATGAATTTGATGTCTTGCAAGAATCAGATCAAGAGATAGGAGATGATTCAGAATCCTCTTCAACCAGGTCCTCTATAAGGGAGAGATCCTCAGATTCAGATGACAAACATACAGCAGCTGCAGTGATGGCTGTAAGAACAAAAAAAGGGCTCAACATTCTGAAGCTATGCCAAGACGAAGTGCACGTATTAGTAAACATTCTGATGTTTAAAAAAAAAAAAGTGTGTGTCATGGCATGTATGACTTTAATTCTATAAAATGAACAGCACAACAACTTGTGATTGCTACTTTAAATGTGAATAGCATTAGAAATAGGAAGCGCCGACTTCTCACTTTTACTGATTTAAGAAACAATAAGATTGACATTTCTTGTTTGTAAGATTTGAGGTTCTATACAATCAGTGATATGGAGCAGGCCCGAAAATTGTGGTGTTGGGGCCCTGCTTATTTTTCTTTGACTTTAGAAAGATGTGGTGGGGTGCGCATCTTATTTTCAGGGTGGGATTATTGTATAAAAAAAGTTTTAGATATCTGTCCTGGATGGGTTATGTTGATTTATTTTCATTGACAGGGTTTACAGTGGTGCTTAATTAATCTATATACCCCTCAAACCAAAAAAGAAAGAGTGAATATGATTAACACCATAAAAACATTTTTATATACTTCACGATCCTTGGTTTGGGTAGGTGACATTAATTGTGTATTGGCAGCAATGGATAAGACAAAAAAACTCTAAAACGTATTGCAATTCAGGGGCCTTGGAGACAATGATAAATCAAGTAGGTCTAGTGGATGCTTACAGACATGTGCATGTGGTAGGGGGTTATTTATTTATTTATTTATTTTTATTTATTTGTAAAATCAGTTTACAACCTTTGAGCCAGAGGCTCGTTTCCAAAGGTACTTCTTCACATAAAGACATACATTGTGTTTTTGGTTACATAGCGTAGGTTTGCAAAACAATAGGCGTTCAACAAAGGCGCCACGTCACACTGTGGTCAGACAAATACATTTGGGTTACAGGGTACATGTAAGTTGAGAACAGGTGTTACACAAGTTGGTATCAATAGTAAGCAATCTAGTAGGTAAACACTGAAACAGCTGGTACTGGCCAGGTTAAACATAGGCACGGTGTACAGGGAAGTGGTGGTGGGGATGGCTAGGTGGAGAGCCGACCAGAGGGCGTTGTCAAGAGAAGTAGAGGTGGAGGCTACTTTCAGAGACAGGAGCAGTTACGAGTGTTGATGATGTGGTTTCGAAGAGTGGTTTTGAACTTAGAGATGGTGGTGGCATTGGAGATGGGGGCAGGGAGAGAGTTAAACCAGGTTGGGGCTCTATAGCAGAAGGACCTCTGGCCACGGCTGGTTCTTGATCTGGGGACCATTAGAGTGGTCTTGTTGGAAGACCGTGTTACAATAGTGGGAGGGCTCTGGTGGATGGATGCCGTTACCGGGGAGAGCCCAAGTAGGGGTTTTTTTGTGAGGAGACAGGTTGGTATTGGAGCCGTCTCATCCCAGGGTAAGCAAATTAGCCTCAACATACAGCTGACAGGTGTGAGTGAGCCTGGGGGCACCAGTAATCAATCTGCAGGCTTTGTTCAGGGTTAAGTGAATTTTTTTGAGTGCAGTGGTGTCGGGAGCACCATAGACTGGTAGGCCATAGTCTACAAGGGACAGAACGGATGATGTAACAGCGAGCCGGAGAGCATTTGGGGGAAGGCAGGTTCTATGGCGGAAGAGAATGCACAGCCGTATGTTAGTGGCGGATGTTAGGGCATCGATGTGGTTGTGAAATGTGAGGGCTGAGTCGAAGGTAACCCCAAGGTATTTGTAGGAGCAGACTTGTTCCAGTGGCTGATTGGTACTTGGAAGGATATAGAGTGGGTGGTTGCTAGCTTTGTTTTGGGGTGGGAAAAGAGCATAGCTTGGTCTTTTAAGATTGATGATGAGTCTGCACTCCTTAAACCAGACTTCGCACTGTTGAAAGACTGCTGTAGGGTGTCCTGCAGGGAGACGGGATTGCTGTGGTGGCAAAAGGACAGCGTCATCTGCATACAGTAGAATTTTGCCAGGCATGCACTGGGCAGGGTGTTCAGATAGAGCGAGAAGAGAAGGGGCCCAGGATGGAGCCTTGGGGACCCAGAGTGAATGGGACGGTATCGGAGACTGTGTATTGATTTTACACACTGCGATCGAGCATCAAGATAGCTTGTGCACCATGCTAAGGGGCCAGCTGAGAGACCAGTGTGGCAGAGTGCATTCAGCAGAAGTGGATGGGAGACGGTGTCAAGGCCTTTGAGAGGTCAATGAACATTGCACCAGCTAGGGAGCTGGTATCCAAGGAGGAGTGTAGTTGGAGAATTCAATTAGGGCAGTGCTGGTACTGTGACCAGCACGGAAGCCATGTTGCTCTGGGCATAGAATGTTATGCTTAGCCAGATAATCAGTGATTTGAATGGCCATCACTTTCTCAGGGCTTTAGAGATGGGGGAGGATGGAGATAGGCCGGTAGTTGTTGGCCGATGACCTGTCGCCTTTTGAATTGGTGTGATAATGGCTGTTTTCTCCTCTGTGGTAAATTGTCCCAGGCAGAGTGACTGGTTAATTAGGCTGGTGAGTGGGCAAGGACTTCATCTAGCACCAGCCTGAGGATACTGGGGTCCAGTGAGTCACTGCCGGGACTGTTGCCATTCAAAGCTTTGACTAGGATGGGTCTGGCTTCCCGGGTAGAAATCTTGCGCAGGTGGAAGCTGGGGCGCTGGAGGACAGAGGGAGGTTGGTTGGGGGGAGGGTCAAAGAAATTACTAGAGAAGACTGAGCTAAGGTCAGTGAAAGCGGTGTTAAACCAGTTAGCTATGGTGGCAGGCTCGGTGGTGGTAATGCCATTTCTAGTGAGCTGGGATGGGGCAGGGGAGCGAGCTTTTCCGTTAAGTTGCTTAATATTATCCCAGAAAGTCCGGGTCGAGCCCCAGGAGGAGGTAAGGGAGGCCTGGTAATGGTCGGCCTTGGCTTTCCTGATGGCCCATGAGCACTTATTCCGGGCTGCATTGTAAGCCTGCCTATCAGACAGGCGACCCGTTTCAGTGGCAAGGTGCCAGAGGTTATCCGATTCCTTAGTAATTGTAGAAGGCCGGGCTAACCCAAGGTGCATTCTGTTTTTGGACCGGATTTTGGTGAGGCAAAAGAGATCACAGGCCATGTTGAAGGTGTGAGTGAAGAAGACGAGGCGGTGTCAATGTCAGTAGCATGATGAATGGGGACCAGTTTATCTGGGTGAGGAATACTTTAAGTTTTTCAGCCCACCAGGGCGGAGGGCCTGCGGAGGGTGGTCTGGGCTTTGGGTTTGGGATTGAGGCTGCCCAATGAAATAGGATAGTAGAGTGGTCCACTTAGGAGTCTGGGAGGACCTGGATGTTTTGGAGTTTAAATTGGTGTTAGTTATAATAACATCCAGAAGGGTACTGGTACCTCTCTTAGGGTTTATTCTTGTGGGCTGGGTGACGAGTTGTGTCAGGTCTTGGGCGGCAAATAAGTCTCTGATCGCAGATGAGGAGGTGCTGAGCCAAGTTACATTAAGGTCCCCAACTAGGATTTGCTCCGCCTTATGGTGGAGGGTTGCCAGGTAGTCCGTTAAAGATACCAGGACCGGTTGCTGGTTCTTTGGAGGAACGTAGGCTGTGGTGAGATAGAGAGGGCTCCTAGAGGGGTCGGGGTGAGTTTGAGGGTAGAGCCTGGGCCCCATTTACAAGGGCAGGGTGGGGAGTGCGTGTCAAGTATTGTGTCCCTAGTGTAGATTGCATAGCCACCCCTCGTTTGCCTACTCGGTCCTCCTGGTATAAGGTATAGCCTGGGAGGAAACAAATGAGTCAGGGGTGGGTTTGGACAGCCATGTTTCAACCAGGGCTATGATGTCTGGTTGATGAGCCAAGGCCCAGCACTGTAGGTGTCAAATTTCTTCAGCAGGCTGCATATGTTCATGGAGGCTACTTGAAGACCAATGGGCTGGGTGGGTGGGTGGGAGGGCAGGGCCTGGGTTGGGATGTATGTTCCTGTTAGGAGTAGAAGGAGGAGAAGTGCCCTGGTCAGAGGGTGCCAGATGGAGAGTTCACGCCGGGAGTGATAGGATGAGGAAGGGGTTTAGTAGAACAGGGGTGGGTAGGGCAGCAGGCAGAGAGAGGCTTGTGATCAGAGTGCAAGGGAGCTGGGGGGAGAAGGTAATGTCTGGATGGGGGTGAGGTGGAGAGGAGCATATGGGTGTGTGGAGGAGGAGGGAGGAGGAGCAGTGATAAAGGAGGAGGGAAGACAGGAGGGTAGGTAGGAACACTGGAATAGTGAGGCTGAGGGTTAATAGGGACAATAGGGTTGGTGGAAGGCAAAAGAAGGAGGAGGAGAAGAGAGAGGCTGGCGAGCAGGGGGTGCACATGCATAGTTGGTAGGGGTGGGGGAGCTGAAGTGAAGAAAGAATGGGGTACTAGGATGATAGAGGGGAGATAGTAGTGAAAGGTCACTTCTAAGTCTAGTTGCTGCTATGGTGTAATGGCAGGGCTGGTGCCTAAAGTGCATAGGGTACTAGGTTCAAGCCTTGACCAGAGTAGCAGGAAGGAGCCCAGCCAGTGGCTATAGCAGCAGGGAGTTGGGTCCAAGGTCCGTAGAAGCACTCAGATAACACTTTAGCAGTGTCTGAGGGTTAGAGCGTTTTTAGAGTTTTGAAATCCTGCAGTAATAATAGACAGGTGTGCTAGCTGAGTGGTGGGACTGCTGACTTTGAAAGTGAGGGTGCAGGGTTCAAAGGCAGCAAGAGAGAAGTGGTAAACTTATATTTTGGCAGGTGGGGGGGTAAGAGACTAAAAGGCTTAGAAAGTAGGAATAAACTAGGTAGGCAATGTGGTTCAGAGGTAGAGCTGCTGACTCTGACTACAAGGGTGCTGGGTTTGAGCACAGCTCAGGGGCAGAGTGTAGAGAGTTTTTTTAATTCAGAGAAGGAAGGAGGGAGGAAGGGTTAAGAGTTTGAAAGTAGAGGAGGATGTTGGTCTGGTTCATTGGCTTAGTGGCTAGTCAGTAGACTTTGGACAAAACGGTACCAGGATTGATGCTGGCAGGTGCTTAGTGGTAGGCTGATGGGAGGCGTGAGGAGAATAGGTGGTAGAATGATTCAAAGGGAACTCTAGTGGGTCAGCTTTCAGGCAGTGGCTAGGAGGGGTAGAGAGTTGAAAAAGGAGCTAGAGTGGATGGCGCAGCGACCCCTAGTGGTTGGTGTCTATAAGCTGCAAATGGGAAAGTGGACACTTAGTAAAAAGGAGGTAGGTCACATGATGTGACACATGACCTGCCAGCAACAATCAATGAAGCGCCGACCCTGGGTGGGACGTGCCTCACAACAGTCAGGCTGTAGTGCAGGACACTTTACCTCTTACAGGCTCTGGCACTTTTTACATTCTACATACTTACTATAGAGCTAAATTAGCTACTCTAATAGATTATATGTTTATTTCACCTACTCTTAAAGTTCAACAAGCTTTTACTATCCCAATGGAAACGTCAGATCACTTAATGATAAAAATTAAAGTGTCCATGGGCAACAGTATAAGCCAAGGGAAAGGATTATGGAAATTGAATAATATGATGCTTAGTGATCAACAATGTCTAGAACAAGTGGTGGACTTCTTGAAAGCTAGAAAATCTGCTTTATGTATAGCAGACAATGACAGTAGATGGTGGATCCAATCCAAAGTGGAACTCAAGACGATGCTCCAGTTTTTTCATTTACAGAACAAATGGATAAATACATAAAATATTTGGATTTAAAGCGTCAATATGACAGGTGTTTCATGTTTAAACGAGGGACTCAGTGATTATGCAGAACAGATTAAGTATCTAAAACAATAAATGATGACTGTACAATATAATAGGGTGTCTTCTTTATTATATGAACATAGAATCAGTACCCCAGGAAAAGGAACGACGGGCAACATTTTTGCCAGTTGTCGTACAAGAATCCAACAGAGATCAATGGATTCCTTGAGTATGATCAGGATCAAACCGTTTCATCTGTAACAGATATTTTGGAAGAAGTAGCAGAATATATGAACAAAATGCATTCTGCTTCCCTTGTTACAAATTATATGATTTCAGAGGTATTAAAACCCTACCAGATCCCTTGGATACCGAAAGAGAATCTGGATCAAATGATTGAACCAATTTCGACACAGGAATTTATAGCGGCAGTTCACTTTCTAAACTCCAACATGACCCCAGGTCCTGATGGACTGACTTCAGAATTTTGTAAAAGATTTTTGTATACATTAGTGGATATGTTACAGTTACTATTTAACCATATATTGACTGACCAGGATATAGACCCACAGTTTGGGTTAACAATTCAGTTGTTTATTTATAAGAAAGGAGATAGGAAAAGACTTCAAAATTTGAGACCATCGAGTCAGACGAACACAGATGCTAAAATACTGATGAAAATCCCTGGCAAAACGATTAGGTATAATAGCTCCTCTAGTTATTGATACTAGTCAGGTAAGTACCATAAAAGGGTGGAATATAACGGATAATTTACTTTTGCTCCATGAGGTGGTGTCCCTTGGACATCAGGATAAGGTACATGGCTTCCTGGTCAGTTTGGACCTGGAAAAAGCATATGACAACATTTCTCATTTATATTTACGATGTGTATTGGATGCATATGGTATCCCTCAATTTTTTATTGAGTGGATCCAGAAATTATATAGAATTGCTTGTACGTTTCCCATAATTAATGGACATAGTGGACGGGTGATTAAAGTTTCATGTGGAGTTAGACAGGGATGCCCAATGAGTCCCTTATTATATGTGTTTTGTCTAGACCCATTATTAAAGCATATTCGACAAAATGCGGCAAATTCTGGGATAGATATCATGGGTGTGCCTGACTTAACTAAAACTCTGGTATATGCTGATGACGTATGCCTCTTGGTGGGTAATATAAGTTCAGTGGAAAAAGCCTTAGATACAGTACAACATTATTCAAAATTTACTGGTTCCTCATTAAATACGAAGAAATGTGGGGGATAAAAGTTAAGTGCATCAACAGACCATTGTGATGAAATACGGGGAATCTCTATGAATAATAAGACGATAAATATTTTGGGAATATCATTTGGAGAATTGGATATGGCAAAGGCAAACTGGAATGCTAGACTGGAAAAATGTAATCAGAAGGTACAACTTTGGAAAAAATGGCAACAAAGTAAGAAAAAGAAGGTATGACAAGTGCACACCTTTTTTTTTTACCACAATTATCATATCTAAGTGCTGTTTTTCCTCCCCCGAGCTCTTGTGATGTCTCATTGTTAAGCATGACGTTTCAGTTAATCTGGGGAAGTAAATTACATCCAATAAAAAGAGAAGTATTATACAGAGATATTAAATTTGGCAGTTTAAAATGAATAAATCCCATTAGTTACTGTCATAGCATTTTCCTTTTTAATACATTTTCTGCTTTTACAAAGCCTGGACAGGTGGATTGGAAGAGTGTAGTAGGGTTATGGATCATCCCTTTATTGGAGAAATGGGGACAGGGATCCTTCATAGGTAAAATAAAGAACGTTGGGCCTAATTTCCTGATGTCATCTTTAGAAAAAATAAGAAAATGGGCACCAACTATAACACACGTTTCAGTTGTGGATAGGAAAATTCTGTATAGAACTATACAAATGACAAGTTTTCAGATTCTTATAGTGTATAAAGATATTAGTCCAGTTTCTCATATAGATGTAGAGGCCTGTTTAGTGGATATTAGAACCCCTCCCAGGATGTGGGACGTGTTGTGTTTGTGCACTCATGGCAGGTAAGGGGTGAAAGGTAATTCAAAACATAAAAGAATGGAAGAGAGAATGTGTCACAGGGAAATGTGTCAGTTACAAGTAGAGACACAGGTGCATTTTCTTATTCAATGTCCTTATGCACTGGATGTATGGAAAATCATGGCAGCCAGAAGGCAAGACCCAAGCTGGCAGACAGTAACTTATGAAAATGTGATTGTTGGGAAAATGATTCTATCCAATAATATGGAGCCAAGTACATTACGACTTATTTTTACATGTATAAAGTTTTTTATGTGGCAGGTATGATGCAAGTTTGTCCTTCAACAGAAGAGAATTTCTCCATATATGCAGGTTGAACTTATTGAAACTGAGATTAAATCACAAGCTAATTTTGACAAAGGCAGAATGTCTTGGGAACAATGGAAGAAGAGATGGAAGAATAGCATATTACCATTTTTAGGGTGAAGGTCAGGAGTTTTATTTTTTTCCAGTAGAATGTGTTTTTCACTAGGGTTTACTAGTATATGTATCTCAGTCCTTTTGTAGTGTAATCACGACTTATAACATTTTATATTCTTTTATGTTAAATTAAGTACAATGGATATAACTGTATGATAATTTCTTTTACAGTTTAAGGCAGCAGCTCTCATGATTATTTTGTTGTGTGTATTGTACCAGTATTGTTTATTTTTTCTTGCTACTCTTTTTGAGAAGTAGCATGGGATCTTTAACGTTCACCTGAAGTACCACCAGAACAGACAGATGGGACCTCGGTTTAACATTTCATCTAAAAGCTCATGTTGCACAGACAGTGGAGTTAGATGTTTAACCCCCCATCACCCTAAAGTGTCTTGAAGCAAAACCCTGTTGCTGCTGATTTAGGCACGGTGGGGGTTTCACGGTGGGGAATTCGCTGTGCGGGTGTCGCTGTAGTGGTGGTATACTGTACACAAGAGAGCCATATAGTCTTAAAGTGGTTCACTTTGATGTGCAACCTAGTTGTAATTTCCTCCATTAGTTTGGTTCTCTTACAGTTATTTAACCACGTTTCCCTTAATGGGGGAGTAGCAACCAACCATTTTGAGTGATGGCTTTTATTGCTGCTGCAATTAATTTGTTTGTTATGATCTGCCTCTTAGTTCTCCTATTATGGAACATTTAGTTCCCAGTTCACCCACTAAAAAAATTGTTTGTAGAATTAATTGTACATTGATATCATTATCAGGGGAAAAAAATAACAAAATTAAGGACCAAGTGGGAACAAGATTTGGACATATCTCTTTCAGATAAAATTTGGAAAGACATTATAAATACACCCTTTAAAGGTTTATTCCTTACTAAATTACAACAGATACAATTTCATATCCTACATCGTACTTACTGTTTTATACTCCTGCAAAGCTTGATAAAGTGAACTTGAATATCTCTAAGGATTGTCTGAGATGTAATAGTATCACAGCATCTTATACATATGTTTGTCAGTTGCACCAGAATTCAAGAATTTTGGTAAGACATTTTCAAAATAATCACAAAAGTTACGGGGGTCCATCCTACAATAAATTCAATATTTATTATTTTCGGCCATTACACTACTAGTTTGATGCCCACTTATGGTCAAAAATGTATTCACCTTGCTATGATTATGGTGAATGAAGCTATTCTATTGAAATGGAAGAGTATAGATCCTCCAAATCCACAGCATTGACTCAATTTGATGATACATTAGACTAAACTAGAAAAAAATACATTATTGTGTGAGAAAAAGAAAATCAGAATCGGAAAAAGTGTGGAGCCCTTTTGCTAATATATATTTAGATGGAAAGTAACCCATAACATTTGGGTACTAGCTCATTATTATTTATGACAATGGACTCTTGACTTTTATGGATATACAGTATAAGAAATTGTGTTTATTTTCCTAGCAACGATGTGATATTTGTTTGTATTTTCCTGCCATTTTTATCACAGGTTTTTGATCACATATATTGGTTTTATTGTGTCTTACACATTCTTTTTCTCATTTTAATTTGAAATAAAGTCCCATTATACTGTAAAACAAAATCCTGTAATGCACTCCCTGGAATGACTGAACACTTACTCATACTAATCTGGTATGATTATCTGCCCCTCATAAAGCCATGGTGGGGGGTGAAAACATTGACTTCAATCAAGTGCTCCATTATTCTGTCCATGATAATGGATTCCAGAACCTTATCTGGCACTGATTATAGATTGACTGGCCTACAGGTGCCCAGCTCCGATTGTGCGCTCTTCTTAAAAATAGGTCCACATTATCTACAGGGATCTCAAAGTAACAATCAGCTGAAAAAAATGTCCTTAAAAAGCAAGATACACTGCTTAATATAGATGTCAGGTAGGTGTGGGCAAAGTGAAAAAAATTGCTCTTTGTTAACACAGTGGAGCCCACTTAAGTGCATATCAGATAAGTGCACTTTCTGGATAAATGCACGTTTTTTGTATTTCACAATTTGGTTCCTATGTCTACAAGGTTAACTTTTCTGATTAAGTTACTGGTTAATTGCATATTCCTGTTAAGTGCACATTTTCACAATTCATCAATGCATCTCCAGCAAACACATAAGTGGCACACTGGGGGCCTACCCCAGCATGCCAGCAGTGTCCTTTTTTTGTCCCTCACCTCCGCCCGCCAACCCGCGCCCACCCTCTGTGCTTCCACCTCCCCCACACACACACCCTCACCTAGGTGGTAGGCTAGGAGCCCACCCCAGTGTACCAAAAGCCTCAGTTTTCTTTTTTTTTTTTTAAATCCTGTAAAACAAGAAAATGGTCCCTCGGTGAGTCCTTGGCCCCCCCACCTGCCAACCTGCGCCCACCCTCTGTGCACCCATGTTCCCACACACCCATCCCCCCATACTTATCTCCAGAGCCCGGCGTGATGATCTTCAGTGGACTGGGAACATGTCTACACTCTTCAAAACCAACCGCGAACTGAAGCAATGCCGGTAAGCTGTATAATGGCATAAATAGGTTTTTTCAACTTTGGTGCATATCTCAGCAATTTCTGGGAATTTTGGCACCACATTTTCATCATGGGGTTATTGTGACCCTCTCCTCATGAATTCAGTCACTGTCATGGCATTATTCAGTCCAGAAAGGTGATTTCGCAGTCACTGCACGGAATCTCCTTTCGGGACAGAGTAACAAAATTACAGCATTGGTGTTCATGAGGTGGGCTTTCAAAAAACCTATGTTGAAAATTTGGTGAAAAAAATTCCAAAAAATCAGGTTCACAACCGTGCGTAGTGTTTCCATGCACACGTGTAAGTGCAAGAATTTGTAATATTTTCTCCAGATTTTCAGCACTGGCATATTTCCACACCTCCTTATGAACAGTGCAGCTGTCATTTTTCACACACTGCCTGAAATGTATTTTCGCGCTTCTGGCTCAAAATAGCATGGTCGTTGTTGGAAATCGGTGTTCACTACAGAATAAGATAATCACAATGACACCATTCATGAGCAGAGGTCCTAAAATGCCTATATTGAAAATGTGGTGGCAAAAGTCCTTAAAATGGCTGTGTTTCGAGCGTATGTTGTGCATTTTCTACGCACACTCGTAACTTTGTGAATTTCTAATATTTCCACTCCAGATTTTCAACATTGCCATTTTCCCACATCTCCTTATGACCAGTACAGCTGTCATTTTTTACATCCTGGTCGAAATGTGTTTTCACACTTCCAGCGTACAATAGCACGGTTGTTGTGGGAAATCATGTTTGGTACAGAGTAAGAAAACCACAGTGACACTGTTCATGAGCAGACATCCTAAAATGCCTGTGTTGAAAATTTAGTGCAAAATTCCAAAACATGACTGTTTTACGAGCGTGCCTTGTGCAGTTTCCACACGTACTCATTACTTCTCAAATTTGTCACATTTTCACTCCAGAGTTTCAACATTTGCATTTTCCCACACCTCCTTATGAACAGTACAGCTGTCATTTTGCATATCCTGGCTGAAATGTGTTTTCACACTTCCAGCGCAGAATAGCACAATTGCTGTGGGAAATCAGTGTTCAGTACATGGTACGAAAATCATAGTGACAGGGTTCATGACCAGAAGTAACAAAATGCCTATGTTAAAAATTTGGTGAAATAATTCCACTGAATGACTATTACGAGCAGGGGTTGCACAGTTACCATGCAGGCTCATACCCTTGAGCACACCCAGGGTGTTAGGGTTCCTAAGACAGACACTTATGAAGCATGAGGGTGAAAGGTTGATCCAATGCAAGAGGAGTTGCAGAGAGGTACTCTGTTGGGATATGGATGCTAAAGGGGCATGGATACAACTGTGGGGGGGACCCTGCATAAATACCAAACACCAATGCAAATACCTGCAAGCAAACATTTGGCATTGACAAATGCTTGTTTAAGATATGTCCTTGATTTTAGTCATGTGTCTGTGATTTTTGTCCCTGATTTTTGAGGCAGGGGGTAGAGAGGTAAGGGTGGGGGTTGGGAATGGGAGAAGAAAGGATAACAAAGTAAGTATAATAGTTACATAGAAACATAGAAGTTGATGGCAAATAAGGACCGCAAGACCCATCCAGTCTGCCCATTTCTTTTTCTACCTAATGAATGTGCCATCGGCCTTTGCTCTGTCAATGGCCTATCTATTCATACTCATCTGTATTGCTCCCTTATGCCTGTCCCATGCCTGTTTGAAGCCCTGCACTGTATTCATATCCACCACTTCCTGAGTTAGGCCGTTCCATGCATCCATCACCCTTTCTGTGAAAAAGAACTTCCTCACATTACCCCTTAATCGGCCTCCCTCTAATCTCATGCTGTGTCCTCTTGTCCTGCTATTTTTCTTATTTTGAAACATGTTCAAATCAAATCAAATCAAATCATGCTTTATTTATTAAAAAGCACCTTTCCAAAACCAAGGCACTTGCACAATAAAAATTAAAATACACAAAAAATAAACAATATAATAAAACCAACAAACACAACATCATTAAAAAACAGAGTATGCTAGGCTAAATAAATAAGTTTTCAAGGTTGCTTTAAAACTTTGGACGGTCAAGCAATCTCGCACCCGATGAGGTAGAAAATTCCACAGGGTCGGGGCCTTGAAACTAAATGACCTGGCCCCTGATGACTTCAAATGAACCCTGGGAATCTCTAGCAATTCCTCATCGGTGGATTGGAGAGGGCAGGGGGGACAGTAGGGGTGAAGAAGATCTTGCAGGTAACCAGGTCCCTGATCATGTAGGGCCTTATAGGTTAGCAAACCGACCTTGAAGGTGATCTGCCACTGTACTGGCAGCCAGTGCAGTCTGCGGAGGACAGGACTTTATATGACTGGTCCTAGAGGTACCACTCAAAAGCCTGGCCACTGCATTCTGCACTAGCTGCAAGCAGCAGATATCAACCCCCGGTAGCCCTAGGTAAAGGGCGTTGCAGTAGTCAAGGTGGGAGTTAACGAAGGCGTGGACACTCACCTTGTTAATGCCCTTAAGGTGTTTGAATGTTTCGATCATGTCACCTCTCTCCCTCCTTTCCTCTAGGGTATACATATTGAGCTCTGTCAATCGGTCCTTATGTGTTTTCTGATGCAGTCCCTGCACTATTTTGGTTGCCCTTCTCTGGACTGCCTCAATTTGGTTAACGTCCTTGTGGAGGTGTGGCCTCCAGTACTGCATGCAGTTCTCCAGATAGGGCCTAACCAGTGTCTTGTAAAGAGGGATTATTACCTCTCTCTCTTACAACTTGTGATACCCCTACTAATACACCCCAACATCCCCCTGGCTTTACCTACTGCTTTAATGATCTGCTTGGATGATTTCAGGTCATCGGTGATGATGATGATGATGCCCAAGTCTCTTTCTTCCCTCCCTAGTGACTGCCAGCAACTCCCCTCCCAGCCTATAGGTGGCTTCAGAGTTTCTCTTCCCTATATGCATGATCTTGCACTTCTTTGCATTAAACCCCAGTTGTCACTCTTCTGACCATTTTGCTAGTTTATCCAGATCTCTTCTCATTCTGCCCACCCCATCTGGGTCATCTACTCTGTTGCAGATATTGGTGTCATCTGCAAACAGACAAACCTTATCCTCCAATCCATCTGCAATGTCACTGATGAAGATACTGAAGAGGACTGGACCCGGGACTGATCCCTGAGATACCTCACTTATGACTTGCATCTCTTCTGACTGTATACCATTTACCATCATTCTCTGTTTTCTGCCCGTCAACCAGTTTGCCACCCAGTTGACCAACTTCTGACCCACCCCAGTTCTGTTGGGAAAGTGCACATCAGCACCTGCTTCTTAACAGAAGTAGACCAAGCTCCAATTTAACCTGTTGCAAAACACCATACCAATTCCTGATATCTCACAACCTTGGGCTTACACTTAGCTACTGCAGCTTGCTTGTGACAACAATGAGCAAGTGGCTGTGCTTGGATTTGAACCTAAACTTGTTGATTCCCCAAGTCTGTGATATAACCACTAGACCACAATACCATCCCTTTGTCACATTTTTAAAGCTGCTTAGTGAAGCTTAAAGCAGACAGTAGTGGAAATGGGAGGAAATCCAAGGGAACACACCTCAGGGAGTGAAATTAAAAGTCTGACTTACTGTAGTTCCAGGAGTAAAATGAAGAAGGTCTGCTTCTGTGTAAAATACACACCCAATAAAGGCATACAACTGACTAAATAAAGTGTAAAAAGGCAGCATGTAATGAAGAAACATATCCCCAGACCCCTGTCAGATATGCTCAATACCTGATCACAGGAGATGGGTTCTCTCAGTGAATCCTTTCCTTTTCCAACACTGAAAGGAGACTTCTTGTTAACATTCTGCTGGGCATGACCAAAACCAGAAAAGGTGAAACTTGATATTTTAACCCCTCTGAGGGAAACCACAGCAGAGCTGGAATGTAGTGCTGCAGGTTGTTTAGGATACCATTGCATACCAGCTGCTGCCCCCACCCACTTCAAAGTAGTTCACGGAGGATAGCTGAATCCATGCCTCATAAACTTGTTCTCTGTTTTGTAGTAATTGTGGGATTTTTTAATCACAGTAATACAACAAGTAAATTACAACTAAGCCACACATTATTCTAGATCCCTTATCATGCTAATGCATCAGCAGTCATATTGGCTCTGATCAGAGGTTGTTAGGCCATTGAACAGCGTGTGTGTGTGCTTCTGTGTGTGGGTAGTGGGTGTTAGGAGGACATATCCTTGAAATAAGAACAAGGTTCTTTGAGGTAGTCAGTGATTCCCAATTTAAAGGTGTGGCTGTCAGAGGTCTGTGTTAGGTGACTGCATAGCCTATTTCAAGTGTTTGGAGCTCAGAATGCAAAAAAAAGTCTGCCAGTATCTTTGTCCTGGGGAACAACTGTAGCAGATAGACTAAGAATGTCTGGGGGACATCAAAAAGGATATGCATGCCAGAAAGGGGGAAGGGAGATCCATGTTAAGTTGTACCTACAGTGGTGCCAGCCAGAGTGCAACACAGCAATTATTTATTTGTTTATTTGAAAAGTTTAACCAGGAAAGGCATACTGAGCTGAAATAGCTCATTTCCAGATACATCCTGGGGAACTGAGGTAATACTGCAGTATATCACAAAATGCTGCAGTATAGTGCAGGGAACAGTGTAATTCAATGGCAATTAAGCCATTTTGCCATACAGTACTTAGCGACATGTCACTTACTGCAAGTTACTGCATTGCATCATGGCAGGCTCCACTATACCTACTGGGCTCATCTGCTAGAAACTGTTGCTAACGCCACACTGCTGTATCCAGGTGTTAGGGCTGTGCACAGTATAAAATTCATCATCAAAACTGGTGCGAGGCAGTCTGCTACACAGTTTGCATTGCATCCATGAAGTGGCCAGTTCAAACTGTGCTTCAGTTCTACAAAATGTTTAATTTATGAATCACCACTCCATGATAAAATACCACTGCAAAGTGGTACATTTCTGCAATTCATATAGCATTGTATTGCACGAAGTGCAAACTTCACAATTCACAGAACCATGAAGTGTGAAATTCCTGAAGCACATGGTGATGCAAATTCCCAGATGCCGTGGCAGTACAGTGCATCCCTCTTAAATGCACACCCCTTTTACGCAGAAAGAAATATGCATTTACGCGGGCTATGCACTTATTCAGATCCACATGTTTTCAATGGGAAGGACTGAGCCTGAGATCTGTTTTTTATTTGCTTTATTTCTGTACTTATAATGGCATAAAACAAGTTTTATATCAAATAAAATACATTTATGTTATTAATAATAATTTTGTGAATATAGTTCTTTAATTTTTCATTTAAGTCACTGTGTTAAAAAGGCATTAGAGACAGGATACTCATCAAAATATTGCTTCACACCAGCTGAAAATAGGCCATGCACTTAACAGGTGCTGACTACTTGCTAACAGAGATGGCGGGGACTGGGCACCCCCGCCGGCCATACACTGTGTGTGGGTGGAGAAGCATGAGCAGGCTGGGGTGGGCTCCCAGCATGCCAACTGGTTGGTTGTTTTTTTGGGGTGGGGACTGCAGCCGATGGGGGATTGGGCACCCCCATCGGCCACACAGTATGCTGAGGGGCGCATGAGCAGAGGGGGATTGGGCACCTCCTCAGCACACAAGGTGGGGGCCGGGGAGAACAGGGAGGGGGAGGGCATTAGCAGAGGGAGGAAGCGGGAGGGCTTTGAAGCCGAGCTGTGCAATTAGCATACATGCTACCACCGCTGATTTCAGCGGACCTTTTGTTAGAAGTGAAAACCAACACAGCCGAACTGCTATCATACACAGCTCAGCATGTATTGGTCCCCTAGACTCATGCCTGCTACACTGAGCACTGCATTGGGGAGGAGGGTCATACACCTCTAACAGGCACACTGGTGCAAGACGTTCCTTGTGCATGCATGCAAGTGAACGTAAATTGGGAAATATCAGTTCATGAAGCTGTTACAATTAGTGGTTTAGCGGTAAAATCATTTTCTGATGGAGAACTAGACTGTAAAACTATTATAAGGTATAATTTAATGATTCAGATCTCTACTCTTCAATGGCAAAAATGCAATATTTAGGAAGGAAAGGGGACATTTTGATGCAAAATCCAGGACATCCCTGAAAATCAGGGACAATTGAGAGGTATGCCCCCACCACCACTGATTTCTGCAGAAAACGTGCTTAAGAATATATATCTAAGTGAAGGTGTGACTACAGCATTGTTATCTTAATAGGAGCAAAGGAAAACAGTTGGGCCTATTATGTTAGAGTATGCCATTGAACAGCGTGTGTGTGTGCTTCTGTGTGTGGGTAGAGGGTGTTAGGAGGACATATCCTTGAAATAAAAACAATCTGCAGGCACCTCTCTGGGCTGAGGGAGGAGGTTGCTCATCTCCAGGCTGAGTTAGCCAGGATTTGTGGGACCTCCTCTTCCATCCAGGGACCACCAGTGCCACTGCTGTTGCCTCAGAGATTGCCAAGAAAGAGGAGCGGTTGGACCACAGTAGGCTCAAGGAGGGTGAGGGTGGTGGAACAGAGGTGCATCCCTCCAGCTGTACCTCTCCACAATTCCTATGCCATTCTGGCAAAGTGTGGTTCCTCTATGGAGGCACCTGCAGTGGAGACTAAGGAGGATGCTAGGAACCTCCACAAAGGAGACCCACAGAAGGGTGGCAGGGGACCCTGCAGGGGAAGGAAACAACTCCTGGTGGGGGACTCCATTGTTAGGAAGGTAGAACTGGGGGAGGAAGGGGAGAGGGAGGTAAGATGTCTGCCTGGCGCCATGGCTTAGAGGGACAGGGAACGAATCCTCAGGATTGCCGGAGCAGCTGCACAGGGGAGGGAGCTGGATGTCATTGTCCACCTAGGGACAAATAACCTGGCTAAGAAAGGGATTAGAGAAGTGCAGGAAGAGTTTGTGGAATTGGGGGGAGGGGCCTTAGTCAAGTAGCACGATGGTAACCTTCTCGGAGGTGCTGCCCATCTATGGCATAGGAGAGGTTAGGTGTTCCACACCTAGGATTCAATCAGTGGTTGAAAAACTGGTGGAGCTCAGGGATTTGGCTTCATTGGGGACTGGGGTCCACCTGGAGTGATGCAAGTCATACTGGCATGATGGGCTGCATCTGTCCAGGAGGGGAACCAGGATCCTAGGTGATAGGTTTAAACGCCTCATTGGCAAGCATCTAAACAGCCAAGGGGAAGGCACTGGAAAGGAGCAGGAAATCCTAGCCCCCGAATAATCACAGTAGTAAGTGCGCAAACACCAACACAGAGGTGTCGATAGGAGAAGGGCAGGGGTAAATGGAGAAAGTGACAAAGGCAAGAAGGACAGGGATGGGGCAAAGGAGTAAGGCCATCAGGAAATGGAAGGTAATGAGTACCAATGCCCATAGTCTGGGCAACAAGCTCCCTGAGCTGGTGGTCTTGATGGAAGAGGGATGCCTGGATATCGTAGCAGTCACAGAAACATGGTACACAGAGAACCATGACTGGGATGTTAACATACCAGGGTATATAACCTACAGGAGAGACAGGCAGGGGAGAATGGGGGAGGAGTAGCTCTCTATGTAAAGGAAGGGATAAAAGCAACTGAATAAAAGAGTAAACAGGGAGGAAAGGAGGCACTGTGGGTCACATTGGAGACTGGAAAGGGCACCACAATCCGCATAGGGGTTGTGTACAGACCCCCATGTCAGGGGGAGGGAATGGACAAGGATATGATAGAAGGCATTCTTAGAATGGCAGAGAAAGGGGAGATACTGTTGATGGGAGACCTGAATATGCCAGATGTTAACTGGAGCACATTTGCTGCAGCCACATCCAAGAACAGGGCCATTCTTGATGCCCTACAGGTGGCAGGCCTCAGACTGCTAGTTTTGGAACCCACTTGTGAGGGAGCAATCTTAGACCCCGTACTCTCAAATGGGGGCAGTGAGAGGATCTCAGATCTAGAAGTGGGTTGCCATCTGGGGACAAGTGACCATCAAACAGTGTGGTTCACGTTAAACTCAGCTACAGAGTCAAGCCTACAAAAAGTGAGGGTACTGGACTTTAGGAGGGCTGACTTTGGCAAGATGGAGAGTGCCTCAGAAAAGCACTAGCAAACAGGCTAGAAGGAGGTGTGGAGCAACAATGGGGAATCATAAAACTGCCATCACAGAGGCAACAAGCCTTTGTGTGAAGCAAATAAACAAATCAAAACGAAAGAAAAAGCCACTATGGTTCTCAAAAGAGGTAGCTGTGAAAGTCAGGAAGAAAAAGATAGCATTCTGGAAGTATAAGGAAACACAGAAGGAGCAGGACAGAGAGCTGTGCCAGTTAAGGCAGGAGGAAGCAGGGAGGGAAGTCAGAATAGCAAAGGCCCAAACTGAGGAAAAGATAGCCAACTCAGTTAAGAAGGGGGATAAAACCTTTTATAGGCACATCAGTGAGCGTAGAAAGACAAAGGGAGGGATAGTGAGGCTGAATAGAATGATCGGTGGGTGGGCAGAGGGGGACAGTGAAAAAGCAGGGATACTGAATGAATATTTCTGCTCAGTATTCACAAAAGAGGGGGAAGTGCCTAATCCAATTAACAGAAGCACTTTGATAGGGGGGTCGATCCCAGTCCTTTCACAGAAGAAAGGGTTCTGCAAGAACTCCTAAAACTGAAGGTGGACAAAGCAATGGGTCCTGATGGAATTCACCCCAGAATTCTAAAAGAATTAAGGGAGGAACTAGTGAAACCACTGGCTACTCTATTTAATAAATCATGGGAGGATGGTGTGGTACCGAGGACTGGAGGAAGGCGGATGTGATTCCCCTTCACAAAAGTGGGACCAAGGCAGAGGCAGGAAACTACAGACCTGTCAGTCTGACCTCTGTGGTAGGGAAAGTGATGGAGTCACTTCTGAAGGAAAGAATAGTTGAGTACCTAGAGGCCAGTGGGGCACAGGACCCAAGGCAGCATGGGTTCACAGAGGGAAGGTCATGTCAGATGAATCCAATAGATTTCTTTGACTGGGTGACCAAAGTAGTAGACCAGGGAGGGGGTGTGGACATGGCCTACCAAGACTTTAGCAAGGCATTTGACACAGTCCCACACAAAAGATTAATAGTCAAATTAACCAGCCTGGGAGTGGGTCCCAGGGTGGTAGCCTGGGTAAAACATTGGCTGCACAACAGGACACAGAAGGTAATTGTAAATGGAGTCCACTCTGAAGAAAGAGGGGTTACTAGTGGGGTACCGCAGGGTTCAGTATTGGATCCAGTCCTTTTTAATGTCTTCATCAGTAACATTGCAGAGGGACTGGAAGGAAAAGTATGCCTTTTTGCAGATGACACAAAGATCTGCAACAGGGTTGATACACAAGGAGGCGTGGAAAGGATGAAAAGGGACTTGGCAAGGTTGGAGGAATGGTCAGAACTATGGCAGCTAGGATTCAATGCAAAGAAGTGCAAAATAATGCACCTGTTAAACAAGAACCCAGGGGTAGAATACACAATGGGTGGGGAGGTAGTAAAAACAACAAAAAAGGAAAGGGACCTTGGGATAATCATATCAGATGACCTTAAGGTTAGCAAGCAATGTAAGAAGGCAGTAGGGAGGGCTGGGGGTATACTGGGATGTATAGGGTGAGGCATCAGCAGCAGAAAACAGGAAGTTGTTATCCCTCTGTACAGACAGTTGGTGAAACCCCATCTGGAGTACTGTGTCCAGTTCTGGAGACCCCATCTCCGCAAGGACATAGGACAGAGGTAGTCCAGAGGAGGGCAACTAAAATGGTGCAGGGTCTGCAAGAGAAGCCGTATGAGGAGAGACTAAAGGAGCTTAATATGTATACCCTTGAGGAAAGAAGGGAGAGGGGGACATGATAGAAACTTTTAAGTACCTCAGTGGAATCAACAAAGTCCAAGAGGGTAGCATCTTTCAGAAAAAGAGACTTGCAAGAACAAGGGGACACAATTTAAAGATAGAAGGAGGGCGGTTCAGGGGCAATGTGAGAAAGTATTATTTCACAGAGAGGGTAGTGGATGCATGGAACAGCCTTCCTGAGGAGGTTGTGGGGTCTAAAACTGTGAGAGAATTCAAGAATGCATGGGACAGACATAAGGCAATTCTTGTGGGGGGGGTAGGAAGAAATAGGCTGTTGGTTAACTAGGATCTGTGGCCTATCCTGTAGGTAGGGAAATGGGCAGACTAGATGGGTCAAGCGGTCCTTATCTGCCGTCAAAGTCTATGTTTCTATGTTTCTAAAAATGTCAGCCCAGTCTATGATGGAGAAGAAAAATATATGTTGCTGGTGATACCTTTATTGGACTAACAAAATTGTTTTTGAGACTAGTTTTCAAGAGTTAAAAGTTCAATAAAAGGTTTCACCCACTTGCAAAATTTGTGTTCTTTTTGAGTTACACTTGCACAAGGAACGTCTTGGGACTATATAACATTTGAGAGGTGTGTCACTGCCAAGCCAATTACAGCTGAAACTGCAATGGACTTAGCAGTGTACACCAATGACCAAGCACTCTGGTATTGACACAAGTTCTGCTTTGCTGATGTGGCGTGTTCTCTAGTTGAAAGAAATTAACCGCTCCAATGAGAGAGCACTTCATTTCTTTCTGTAGATGCAACTCCAGGCATGCACATTAGAGTTAAAAGTTATGTCCACGGCTGAGTTACAGTTATCGGTGGCTCCTGCCAGTGCCACCCACCACACTGTCTCTCCCTCCCGGTCCATCTGTTCCTCTGACCCCCATCTGCTTCCACATTAGCCACAGTGTGGCTTTACATGTTGGCAGCTCCTGCCGCACTCTCTCTCCCTGGTCCTCGTTCCTTCTGAACCCCCCCAGGCTTGTACAATATAACCATGGTGCAGCTTTACATATTGGTGGCTCCTGCCGCACTCTCTCTCCCCGGTCATTGTTCCTTCTGAACCCCCTCCCAGACTTGTACAATGTAGCTGTGGTGTGGCTTTACATATTGGTGGGTCCTGCTGCACTCTAGCTCTGTCTCCCTGGTCCTCGCTCCGTCTGAGCTCCCCCCCCAGGCTTGTATAATATAGCCACAGTGTAGCTTTACATGTTGATAGCTCCTGCCTCACTCTCTTCCCCCCAGTCCTTGCTCCTTCTGAACACCCCCAGGCTTGTAAAATATAGCCACAGTGTGGTTTTATATGTTGGCAGCTCCTGACGCACTCTCTCCCCTGGTCCTCACTCCTTCTGAACCCCCCCAGGCTTGTAAAATATAGCCATGGTGCAGCTTTACATGTTGGCAGCTCCTGCCACTCTGTCCCTCCCCAGTTCTCACTCCTTCTGAACCCCCCTCCAGCCTTGTACAGTAATAATATAGCCTTGATGCGGCTTTATATGTTGGTGGCTCCTGCCGCACTCTCTCTCTCTCTCTCTCTCTGGTCCGTCCATTCCTCTGACACCCCCGCTTTTCTACATTAGCCACGGTGTGACTTACCCTTTGGTGTGGGACACTGGGGAGCCCACTCCCAGTGTCCCCTGATGTGTACCCCCCACACTAGGACACTGGGGAGCCCACTCCCAGTGTCCCTACAGCTTCAGTAAAAAAAAAAACTGAAAAGAAGAAAATAGTCCCCCAACGTCCTTTTTTTTATCTGTTAAAAAGAAAATGATCCCTTGTCATCTCCATCATCTCCCTCCCCAATCCTCACCCTCCCACTGAGCACCCACCTCCCCATACCCTATATTTACCTCCAGAGGATGACAGCTGTGATCTTCTGTGGACTGGGACACGTCTGCACTCTTCAAAGGCCAACTGCATACTGAAGACTGAAGCTAAGTGCCGTATAATGGCTGTCAATGGTGTTTTGAAATTATGTTGATATCTCAACTATTTTTATGAATTTTTGCACCACATTTTCAACGTGGGCTTTTTGGGACCCCACTTCATGAACACTGGCACTATCGTTTCATTACTCGGTCCTGAAAGGTGATTTCGCGGTCACTATGTGGAATCACCTTTCAAGACTGATTAGCAAAATGACAGCACCACTGTTCATGAGGTGGGGTCCCAAAAAGCCCATGTTGAAAATTTGGTGCAAAAATACCAAAAACATCTGAGTTACGTGCAGTCATTGAAATTTTTCTGTGCACACTCATAACTTCGGTAGTTTTTAATACTTTCACTTTAAATTTTCAACACTGCCATTTTTTTACACCACCACATGAACAGTATGGCTGTCATTCTTCACATTTTGCCTGAAACATGTTTTCGCATCTGTGGCACAGAATGGCGTGGTTGTTGTGCGAAATCACCTTTTGAGACCAATGAACAAAATGAGAGAGGCAGTGTTCATGAGGTGGGATCCCAAAAAGGCCATTTTAAAAATTTGGTGGAAAAACTCCTAAAAATGGCAGAGTTATGTGTGATTGTTGAAACTTTTCTACGCATGTGAGTAACTCTGGTCATTTTCAATATTTCCACTCCAGTTTTTTATTAGTGCCATTTTATCACATCACCTCATGAACAATACAGCACTAATTTTTCACATCCTGCCCTGAAAATGTTTTCACATCTGTGGTGCAGAATGGCATTTCCCCACGGATTTGCAAATTTTCACCTACTCAGTTCATGAGGTGGGGTGATAAGAAGACTATGTTCAAAATTTGGGGTCAAAATATTAATAAATGACAAAGTTATGCCCGTTCTTTGCAATTTCAGTACACACCCTCATAACTGCAGAAATCATACATATCTTCACCCCAGATTTTCAACTTAGCCTTCTTATTACCCGTGCTTATGTACATGTCACAGCTGTAATTTTTCAAATCGTGTCCAAAATGTGTGTTTCCACCTGTGGCACAGAATGGCATTCTATTTGCACAGAATTATGTTTTGGTGCAGATCTGAAAATTTTGTTTACCGCCTACATGTGCTGGGGTAATACACTGATAATTTGGTCATTCATCTACAGAGGGATGGGTGCGCAGGGTCAAAAGGACCCTGTGCTGCCACACGAAAGTAAGGGACATGATGGAGCATGGAAACGCAGGGCCTGAACAAACTAATGGCATTTCAGAGGTATGTCACTGCCGAGCCAATCACAGCTGAAACTGCTATGGGCTTGGCAGTGTTAA
The DNA here is from genome assembly GCA_016271365.2 of Neoceratodus forsteri. Lineage (NCBI taxonomy): Eukaryota > Metazoa > Chordata > Ceratodontiformes > Ceratodontidae > Neoceratodus > Neoceratodus forsteri. The sequence goes on along the minus strand of CM028130.1, from coordinate 509,670,449 downwards.
CCAATGATCAGGCACTCTGGTCATGACAGTAGTTCTGCTTGCTGATGTGGCATGTTCTGTAGTTGAAAGAAATGAACCGCTCCAATGAGAGAGCACTTAATTTCTTTCTGTGGCCGTAACTCTGGCCATGTGCATTACAGTTGACACTAATGCACATGGCTGGAGTTACATTTATTGTTAGTCCCTGCTGCCCACTGCACTCTCTCCCCCTTCTGGTCCTCGCTCCTCTGCCACCTGGGTGCTACATTAGCCATGGTGCGGCTTCACTTATTGGCAGCTCATGTCACTCAGCACACACTCTCTCTCCAGTCCACTAAGTCCAGCAGGGCCAGCTTCTCTGACTACCAGATCCTTGCTGCATTGACTGTGCAGCTTCCACCATGCAGCACCCGTCACTCTCACTGCTGCCTCCTTGCTCCTCTGAAGCCCATACCAGAACCACACACCATTGCAAATACCTGCAAGTGAATGTTTGACATTGACAAATGCTTGTTTCATCTATTCTGAGGCAAAGCAATGTATTTACTTGTATTATGGTCTTGGATTGGCACAGTTCCTAGGTGAAAGGGAAAATTCTGACATACTGCAATCACAGCTCTAACTTGTCAACATTAGCTGTAGGCTAAAGTGTTCTTTGGTGATCAAATAGGCAGCACAGGAATCCAGAGCTCAGATTTCAGTTAACACTGTCACTCTCCATATACCTATGTAAACTGGAGTCATCAGCATAATGACTGCCTGCCTCAATTGCTCTCCACTGTTCGTCTGTTCCATCAGTATAGTACCTACTGTGGAGGTAAAAAAACTGTTTCTGCTACTGTATGTCAGCTCAACATTAACTGATGACTGAATTATTCTTCGGTCACTGACCCTTGTCCCAGCTGTCTATTGTGTGTAATCAGTCAGCAGAATTCTTCCAGCTGCAGCGGTGGCATAAAAAACATTTAAAAAGTGCCATAACCATAGATTCATGAACAAATGTGGAGGGGGATAGGGAGACACAGAAGAGCTGGGATCTTGTGCATACCAATGAGGTGATGAGACTTCACCCAGGTCACATAGTAGGCAATTATGGGTACCAAGAGCCAATCCTGTTAAAATACATAAATATTATACTATGAGATCTGAAAAATATTGGAATTTATTTCCTAATTCATACCTTTAAAAAACAGTTAGATGCATTTCTTTTGGAAAGACAAAATGCATGGTATACCCATCGTGTAGTGGGGGACAATTAAATGGGCCTAAAGCCTACGTTGTCTTTAACCATCCAAGTAATCCAAGATGAAGGTAATGTATCACTTCCTATTCTTGTCTGGTCTGCTCCCTCTCCTCTTGTTATCAGTGCATTCCAAAGCTATCACTATACAGCTATAAAAATTGTCCCAGTAGCCCTTGGTGATTGTACAGTATTTAAATGTTAAAGGTGAAACTTGATGTATAGCCTTAACTTGCTGTCAGTCTCGCATCCCCTATAAGAGAGCTGTCTCATCATATAAGGCTATCCTGGAGGACTTCATTTCTAATATGCTGTATATAAATAAAAATATATAAATCAACACCACGTTGAAGCTTACTATGTTTCTACACCTGCACCTTTTCATTACTATTGGCATAGTCCAATGAGAGAGAAATCTTGTTCCCATGATTTATACACCAACCCAACCCACAGTTCCCTCTTTTGTCTTGCAGGTTCTGATGGACATCGGCAGGTGACAGTGTGGAAGTACAAGAAAACAGGCTGCAGTAGCATTTTACACAGCGGACACCCTCTGGAATGCCTGACATACAGTAAGAACCCAGACTCCTTCTCTTCTCATGTGACCTCTGATCAAGTTTATTTCCAGGAAAACTCCATTGAGCAAGCTCATTTTCAAGGGGGTCCTGAGAGGCTCAAGACAGTACAAAACAGTAACATGTCAAATACAAAAAAGTGCAACATATAAATAAAAATGAGCAAATCGAGACATAGGATTGGACAATAAAAAGGAACTGTACAAATTTCATTGCCTGGTAAAGTAACAGATTTCGCTGCCTAATAATGAGAAGGAACTGTACAAAATGTCATTGTCTAACAAGAAAGAAAACATACAGTAATTTTTGTACCTTGTAAACAGTGAGGTCTGGTGTAGCACAGTTAAACAATACAGATCAATGTAGCATATAGGGGAGGTAAGAAGGCAAAAAGGGGGAGAAGTAGGGGGGGAAAGTGGATTTTAGCATTCTTGACAAGATTTTTGAGTGTATTGATGTATATCATGAACAAAAGAGGTCCTAGAATGAATCCCTGGGGTACTCCTCTGGTGAGAGGGAGGGGGGAGATGACAACAGCCCATCAGCCTTAATTAGTTGGAGCCTGTCCGACAAATAGCTGGAAAACCAATGAAGGGCAGTTTCCTGCAAGCCATGATGCTTAAGTTTAACTAATAACAAATTATGGTCTACAGTATCGAATGCCTTTCTCAGGTCCAAAACCACTGCTCCTACTGTCAGTTTATGATCTAGGGCAGTGAAAAAATAATTTGTCACTAAAGCTAGAGTAGATGTGGTGCTGTTGTTGGGCCTGAACCTGGACTGGAGTGGGTTTATAAAGTTAGATTGATGAATGTAGTCCCTTAACTGGTTGCGGACTATTTTTTCAAGAAGTTTTGAGAAACTTGGTAGTATAGAGATTGGCTTATAGTTGATAAAAGAAGACTGGAACTTTAATGACCAAGGAACCCTTGGTGCGGACAGGAAACAGACAGGGCTGGTGATGTGCCCCAGTGGGCTGCAATATCTCAGAGCAAGTTATATGCCACTGGGCTTCAACGGCCCATTGCTTTGCTGTGCTGTAATATTATATATATATATATCTATATATCTATATTTATATCTATATATACATATATACATATATATAGATATATATATATATATATATATATAGATGTATATATATATATATATATATATCTATACATATATAATATATATATATATATATATATGTATATCTATATATATATCTCTTATATATATATAAAATGGGTAAGAATAATCACAAATTCAAGTTTTCTGATTGGCTAAAATGCATCACATGACCGGCATTATTTCACAATGACCACACACCTCCCATTGTGACCGCACGCCTGAACTACTTTCCATCCCAAAGAACCTTCTCACCAGCAGTGAGATCACTCCACACCTGGCACACACAAGCTGCCACACAAACAAACACAAGTTGGCACCCACAGCTATAACTAAAATCTGTATAGCTGCCCCACACTATATATAATTATCTGGTTGAGCCTGCTTTCATTTTTAAACAAAAACTCAGTTAAAAAAAACAAACAAAAAAACAACTTATCTAGTTGATCATGCCATTTTCAGGCTGTCTCATGGTGGAGTCACTTTCACTTTTCTAGCTCTAGTATGCACTAACCGAACAAAGTTAATAATGGCAAAGAAATTGCTGTTAGACGTTTAAAACAAGCTATGTTGTCTCTCAAAAAACTATGTAATCTTTATTTTTATGCTACTGTTATTTATTTTTATTTTTTTTAAAGAAACCTCCAACTGTAGTGGGGGCTGAGCCAGCAAGTCATTTGTTTCTGTACTGTAGTGTGACCAAGTGGTATTAATGGCAGTTCAGGACATGCTGGCAGACCACAAAATAAGGTATTTTACCTCCAAACACTGAGTAAACTGCTTTTCCTGTTAAGATTCTTCACATTTCTATAAAAGGGAAGCAGCCAGAGATATAAGAGCAGATGGCAGTGAGTTAGCGGCTTCAGAAGTGTAGACGGAAGCGAAACCGAGTGTTGCTCTCGCTCACACTTCCGTCTACCCTTCTGAAAATGCCAACTCTCTTGCTGTCCACTCTCCACAGTCAGTGACTTCCTTTTATAGAAATGTAAAAAATCTGAACAGAAAAAGCAATTTACAGAGTGTTTGGAGGTAAAATACCTTCTTTTCAAGTTCTGCCAGCACGTCCTGAACTAACCCACTCCGGCATGCTACAGTACAGAGATGAATGACTCCCATTACAGTTGGAGGTGTCTTTAAAAAATAAATGAATACCAGTAACATAAAAATGGAGACTGCATAGTTATTGCAGATAAAAATCCTTATTTTTCAACCTCTGCCACCAGGTCTTTAATTACAATTTACACTACTCAATCACACAACAGTACAGAAATAAAACTAAAAGTGATTACAGTGTAACACACTCTGATAATAGCAAAATCAATCAGTTACTTATTTTCATTATTTTTTTTTTAAACCAGGCAGAATCAACCAGATAAATACCACCTTTACCTTCAAACCTATTACAGTTATGGCAGGATCAACCAAATAACCTACTGTAAATTAAACATTTTTATTTCTGCCAGACAGGGAATAATTTTTGTTCCTCCTCTATCCCCACCCCCAAATATGTTTGGCCATTTTACAAGATAGGTAACCCACTACAGGGCGTGTGGTTGCACTCCCATATATGCATGCCTTGGGTGGTTGAACACACTCAGCCTGCGGCCTCATGCATCACAACACATACCAAGGCGTGCGTATATCAGGGCACAACTGCATGCCCTGTAGTGGATTATCTATTACACGCACACACACACATATTTTTTACACATATATATATATATATGTATGGGATACATGATGGACAGGTGTGAGATATGGGAAATATTCTCACTCCTGCAGAGTGAGAATGCACAGCTCACTCTGCAGGAGTGAGAATATTTCCCATATTTCACTATCTGCACATCATGTGTGCTATTTATACAAATGGGGTGAGAGCATATGAAGTGTCATGTTTTGCTGTGTCTTTTTTCCCTGTATCTATGTGCTTTTTTTTTTTGGTTTGAGTTTTTAGTAATTAATTTTTGGTAGGCAGGTGAGTTTTTTAGGAGTACTGGGAAGTTAAGTGATTTGTTCAGATTTACACAGTGTGCAAGTGGAGGCTATGAGAATCAAACCCAGGTTTGCTTTGCTGTCTGTATCAAGCTTGCTCAGAGCTCATTACTCCAAGATCTAGGCTATACTGAAAGCAGTGTTCGTCTGTAGTGTGGGAGTGTTTCTGAATGGGCTGGGATTGTTAGAAGAACTGTTGAACACAGGTGATTGTGTTTGGCTGTGCTAATTGTCAGTTGTAGCTTGCATTGAGAAAGAGAAACTGCTTTGTAAATGAGTTTCATTTGAATTCAGGTTGCTTTTATGCTGAGATTAGTACAGAAATGGGCTAGGAGTGTTGGAAACTTTGGGACACAGGTAAGTGTTTTGCAATATTAACTGAGTGATTTGCAGGCTTCAGTGAGACAGAAACTGATTTTTGAAGCACTTTCATTTAGAATGCTAGCTTAAGTGAGTGACTGATGTCATCAGCATTTGTCTTTTGAGGGCATATGCCTTCTTCACCTGAACAAACTGACATAACAATGGGCTTTGGAGAAATGGCCACAGCCATGTATTTATTGATAAAACCAATTGCCCATATATACAATTGCTAGCATGCTGTGCGCAGCTAGGTATCCTTGGAAGGAATCTAGCTCCCCATGGAACACCAGATCGTTGATGGTCGACCCTCCCCCCCGGAGTAGGGGCCACCTTACCATCAACCCAGACCCCGTGAGGGACAACAGCCTCCGGGGCATAAGGGATGGCTCTATGACTGGCTGCGGCTAGCTCCTCCCCCGTAAGAGGATCCACCATGCCGCGGGACCCTGCCGGAAGATGGTGCCCTCCAGACACCATCCATCAGGCCTGCCCTCCTGTCAGCCTCAGGGAGATCTGGCTTGTTAAGACATGTGATCCCCTGTTACCCCCTCCACAGCGTTCCAAGACTACCAAGCCACCACACTTACAACGTTCATGAATGTGACACCTACCTATCTGCTCCCTAGCCTACTCTAACTAGAATAACTCCTACCTTGCTGGAGAAGGCAAAAAAAAAAAACCCAGAAAACCCAGTGGGAAAAAAATGGGAAATTCCTTCTCGACCCCGAAGGTGATCCCCCTTAGTGGGACAGCAAGTTCCCTGTACCCCCCTTACATTCCCCTCTGCTTTTATGAGAGTGAGGTTAGGGTGGGATACGACCTGGGACAAAGAGGAATGAGGAAGAATTCCTCCTGTGCAGCCCCTCTTAAGTAGCCTGGCTCCTCCCTGTCCCTGGCCAGAACCTCCCTCTCCCCTGGGAACCTACCCCCCCCAGCCCCTTCTGGGTGGTCCTACATGGGTCCCTACTGTTCAGGTGTCTCAGGCCCTGCCCCCAGACAAAACCCCACTTGCTGCGATACCTTGCAGGCTGCTCCATTGTCTTTTGAGGTCATATGCCTTCTTCACCTGAACAAACTGACACAACAACGGGCTTTGGAGAAATGGCCACAGCCATGTATTTATTGATAAAACCAATTGTCCATATATACGATTGCTAGTGTGCTGTGCACAGCTAGGTATCTTGGAAGGACTCTAGCTCCCCATGGAGTGCTAGATCATTGATGTTCGACCCTCCATCCCAGGAGAGGGCTGCATTACCATCAGCCTGGACCCCGCGAGGGACAACAGCCTCCGGGGCATAAGGGATGCCTCTGTGACTGGCTGCAGCTAGCTCCTCCCCCATCAGAGGATCCGCCATGCTGCGGGACCCTGCCTGAAGAGGGTGCCCTCTGGACGCCATCCGTCAGGCCCGCCCTCCTGTCAGCCTCAGGGAGATCTGGCTTGTCAAGACACGTGATCCCCTGTTACCCCCTCCACAGCGTTCCAAGACTACCAAGCCGCCACAAGGTGAGTTTCACCACTCACCCCCCACAAGCACCTCATGCCAATACTCTCACCATTGCCCATTGTATGTCATTCAAAAACAAGTCTAACCCTTTCTCTGATAGATGTACACCTTCTCTGCTATACAGATTAGGCTCTTTCACAGACACTCCCAGGTGCGCTGCTATGGCCCCCCCCCCCCATGGAATTCATAATTGGTCTCATGGCCAAGTTCTGCAGCCGGAGCACCTTCTCTATTGCCCTAATGTTCCAGGCATGCCGCTACTGCTGCCGCTGCACCATGTCTGACCAAATTATATGCACCTGGGGCCACCATTGCTTCACTCTTGCCAGGTTCTGCCTGACCATCTCCTTAAGCTCCCTCGCATATATAACCCCCAGATCTTTTCTCCCCAAATGAAGGACTAAAACATCTGGCTGCCACCTCTCTTGGGCTTTTGCTTGCAGTGTTGCGATCAACTCATTCCATCGCATCCCGTGCTGCCCCAACCAATGCACCTCTGCCCTCTCAGGTGCCAGGAACAGGTTCTTTCCTCCAGGATACTGCCTCACCCTGCGAGCCGCCCAATGGATGTATGTGTGGCCACAAATCCAGATTTGCTCTGCTCGGGCCGCAACACCTGTCCAAACAAAGCAAAAGAGAGTTATAACATGTGTGGCCATATGTACCTTTCAAAAGCCTCCAACTTCCACCTACCCAACGCCTGTATTGCCCCATCAGCTAAGCCCTCCACCCTGGCATGTGATGCTGCTCCAATCCTGAAGTAGTGTGTGTTGTATTGTTCTGCCAGGATGCCCAGTTGTCTCAAGGTCTTTTGCAACATGTGCCTAAACTGGTATGTTGTTAGAGCCCCCCCTCCATGATGGAAGAAGGCCCCTCCATTGCCGGGACGCTGAGTGATATAATCCTGTACCCATGCCTCCACAACCCACTGGAGCCCATAGGACGCCCCTAGCCGGCACCACCGCCCGTGGGCAAGCTGATCGGCCTTGCTTTTACGGATGCGGACAAAGACTCCAGACATTGTGACCTCCACATCCGCCTCTGCCACTGCTACTGGTCTCCCAGTAGCCTTACTAGGGTGCACGAGCTCCGACACCTGGAATGCCCAACAAAATGCTACCAAGTACGCTGTCCAGAACAGCCTTGTCTCATCAGGGGATGACCATGCCTTAGGCAATTCATCCCTGATCTGCTTGAACATGGCAGGACTGACAGGTCGTCTGCTGTCCGTACCCCTCGGGGTTGCCCGTGCCCAGCCTCCCAGCATCTTCCTAAGGGCAAATGCCTTTGTAGAGTCAGGGAAGCCCTTGACTTTCTGGAACCAGGCAATGCCAGCAATGTGCTGTTTGACTGTTGCCTGGGAGACCCCCGCCCGTTTTTTGATCAGCACATATTCACACAGCTGTGCAACTGGGATCGGCCATGTCATTGCCCACCCTTGAGCGTGTTGGACCTCCAAAAAACAGTTGACTCCCCTCTGGTACGCTATACATGTCCTAGGTGCAAGGGCCTTCTCAATCAACTACCAGGCCTCAGGGTTATCAACTCCCATAGGAATAGCGAGACTTCCCTGGGCTGTTGGTCTGCTGCTGGTACCAATTCTCTGAACCTCTGCCACTGTAAACAAGAAAGAGCATCAGCAATGCCATTTTCAATACCTGGTACATGCACTGCCCTAAAGGTAACATTCAACATCAGACACTTGAGGACAAACACCCGCATGAGGTTGCCCATCGGGCCCTTGCCCCCCAACTGTTTGTGGATGGCATACACCACTCCAGTGTTGTCAGACCTGAATGTGATGTGCTTGTCCTGCAGCACATCTTCCCCCCCCCCAGATCACCAATGCCATGACAATGGGGAAGAATTCCATCACCATCATCTGCCTTGTGATGCCTTGTCTGATCCACTCTGGAGGCCACTGCCCTGTACACCACTTTCCTTGCAGGTAAGCCCAAAGCCCAAGCCCCCCGAGTCATCTGTGAAGAGTTCTAATTCATCACTGGACACCAGCACCGGCCACATACACATCCCATTGAAGCATTGCAGAAATGTCTGCCAAATGCCTAGGTCCACCTGCATTGCCACTGTGACCCGGATTCTATGATGTGGTTTTGTACAGCCCACCCCTACGTCTGGCAGGGGCCTCATGAATGTTCTGCCCATGGGCATTACCCGGCAGGCGAAATTGAGATGGCCCACTAGTTGCTGGAGCTCATGTAATGTGACTTTCTGCACCCTAATCACCATGTCCAGCCAGGTGCGCAAGGCCGCCAGCTTGTCTTGGGGGAGCCGGAACACTTGCTCCCTCGTGTCAATCTTGATCCCCAGGAAGGAAGGCCTTGTGCATGGCCCTTCTGTCTTGTTCTGGGCTAATGGTACACCCAGCTCGGTGCACACCTCGTGGAATGCCGCCATGATATGCGTGCATTGCCCCTAGCCAACCCTCCCTACAAACAGAAAGTCGTCCAAATAATGAACCATGTGGTCGACTTTGGCTTTCTGTGCCATGGCCCAGTGCAGGAATGTGCTAAATTACTCAAAAACCACACATGCCACCGCACACCCCATGGGCATGCAGTTGTCCATATAGTAGTACCCATCAAATTTCATGCCCAGTAGCTCCCTATCTGCCGGGAACACCGGCAACAGCCGGAATGCTGATTCTATATCAGCCTTTCCCAGCAATGCCCCCTGACCTGCCCAACACACCACCTCCACTGCCCTGTCAAATGACGTGTAATACACCACGGTGTTGACTGGATCAATGTAGGCATTGACGGATTCCCCTTCCGGGTATGACAGGTGGTTTACCATTCTGAATTCACCGGGCACCTTCTTGGAAACTAGGCCAATGGGTGACACCCTGAACCATGGGCAAGAGGGAGAGGAGAAGGGGCCGCTGATCCGACCTGCGGCCAGCTCTTTCTGTAGTTTGCCCCGCATCACCTCTGGTCACTCCTTGGCAGAATGTAGGTTGTCAGCCTCGTATGTCCTCCTTGGGTCTTGGTAAGGTATACGGAACCCCTTCCTGAAACCATCTGCCAAAGAGCAAGTGGCCACCCTGTCTGGGTAGTTGACCAACCACCCTTCAGTAATTTTGGCCTTGACTGGTGTTGGCAGCCTTTTTCCCTTCCTTCTGAAAGGGATGAAAATTGTCTGCCTTCCCTGCCCCTGTCACCTTCCCACACTGTTGAAACGAGTATGGTTTCCCACATGCCATACACTCGTGCTTGTATTGACATTGCTCAGTCTTGCATGACCCCTGGTTGTAGCTGAAACAATGCCATTTCCTGCCCCCCCATTACCCCATTGATAACCTTTTTTTGGTGATGGGGGCGCCTCACTGGGAAACCACTGTCTGTGTGTTGAACCCCTCCCCCCAAATCGATCGTCCACAGCAGCGGGAGGTCCAAGACCGCCCATGATCGTGCTGTGTCCATCTGTTTTCTCCTCTGATACTCTTCGTCATATTCTAACCACCCCCCCGCCTGGCTTACTAGCGTGCATGGTCATTATTCTATTAAAGTATACCCATGATCCATCAGCTTTCCCCGGGCTGCCCTGGGTAAGGATCCCTGTGTAAATTTTGAACCCTGTGGCCCAGCTCCCTCCTGTCCGCCGCACAGTTGCTTTCATCTTCTGTTCGTCTCCGTCGTCCCCTTCCTTGTCTTTTTTTTCTTTTTACGGCTCTTTTGGCAGGTTCAGAAGGGCAAAGATGGCAGTATAGCGCAGTGGTCTAAGGTTCTGAGCTGCAAATCTGGTGACATCCAGCAGACCAGACCTGGGTTTGAATCCCACAGCTTCCACTTGCATACTGTGTGACCCTGAGCAAGTCACTTAACCTCCTTGTGCTCCCAGGTTGCTCCTGTAAAAAAGCTTCCAGCTTAGTGTGCTGTACCTGGTTAAACAACTAAATAAAAAAAAAAAAAAAAGATGTCAACGTATTCTCCATTGATTATCTGTTGCCTCACCTTGCCCAACAAGTGCTACCCTATGGGCTCTGCCAGGGATAGAAAGCTTGCTGACCCTTGTTCTGGCCTTGGTGGTGGTGCAGATGCCACTCTTGCTTCGGTGTCCCCAATCCCTGCTATGGCCGGGGCCACCAGGACCACTCCTGGCCATGCCCTATTCGGGTACGCCAGTAATTCCAGCAACTGGTCAAGCTTCTGCGCCACACCTGATTGACTCAGGTTTCCCACTGGAGGCCACATGTTAGGCTCCCCCCACCCTTGGGGTATCGCCGTGGCCACACCCCCAAGCCCTCCCACTGGTTGGCTGACCCAACCTCCGAGGACTGACTGCTGTGGGACCCATGTCCCGGCACTCCCAGCTGAGGAGTTTGCTTGTTGCAGGATGGGTTGACCCTGCCCCAATTGTTCACGAGTCCGCAAGCTCGCCTGCAGCAGTGCTGGAAGGCCCCCTGGCAGACCCAGGCTTATGGGTGCCGATGCCTCCATTTCCTTCCTGTGCCCTAGACCTGGGACAAAGAGGAATGATGAAGAATTCCTCTTGTGCAGCCCCTCTTAAGGAGCCTGGCTCCTCCCTGTGCCTGGTCACAAGCTTCCTCCCCCCATGGAACCTATTCCCCCTCCAGCCCCTTCTGGGCGGTCCTACCTGGGTCCCTACTGTTCGGGTGTCTCAGGCCCTGGCTCCAGACAAAGCCCCACCTGCTGTGATACCTTGCAGGCTCCTCCATTATCTCACTGCAGTGAGCATCTATCTCACCGCAATGAGAATATCTAAATTTATTGCACTGGAATAGCTCTCACCCCCATTGTGAGTGTGTGTGTGTGCGCGCGCACGCGTGTGTGTATGTATGTGTATGTATGTATATGTGTATATATATATATATATATATATATATATATATACACACACAGACACACACACACACACATATATATATACAAACTTCTGGCTCGTGGATTATTGGCCAATTAGCAGCCTTCATGGCATTGTATTCTCATATACTATACTTTCATAACATTTATTAAAGAGATAGATAGATAGATAGATAGATAGATAGAGAGAAATATAGATATATTTATTTATTTAGTTTTTGTTGATGGAGAAATGAGGGCTAGACATCTCTGCCAATTTTTAGCCTTGTCCCGGGGAGGGGGGAGATACAGATGGTAACCAACTGAAACTGAATCAGATTAAGCTGTTGATGGTATTTTTTAGTGAATGGGAGAAATTTGGCCAGCACACTGGAGAAATTCTCCTACTCTTTCTGCAGGGGGCTCTGTAGCTTCTGTTGGGGAGAGATGGAGGTCTCCAAGATGATGGATGCAGGAGGTGGAAGTAATGGAGCAGGAGGAGATAGTGCAGCAGGCACTAGCAATGCAACTATTCCAAATTTGCCAGACATACCTGAGGATTACAAGGATATCCAGACCAAGGAGGATGATGAAATTTCAAAAGCTGAGCATCAACTTTAAAAAGAAATGTGAAGAAAGAAACAACAACTTTTAATCCAAATGTCCAAGATAGAAAACAATTATTTCATGGAGAAGACCAAACTGGAGGAGAAAAAAAAAAAGGAAAAGATTCACTGGAAGCCCATCCAGAATGCCAGAGAAAAGATTTCATTACACTGCAGTCTTTCAGTTCATTGCTACATCGAAAGCCCTGGATTTGAACCTTTACATAGCTGAAAAAGAGAAAGACATGACTGAACACACACAAGGAAAATGGACACCTGAATCAACTCTTCAGAATACCAGTTGGATCCAAACAGAGAACGGGAGGTGAATACCGGATCCTAAAGCCGACCTCCCAACACCAAAATGACAGTTGGATGGAAATGACAAATGGAAATAGACAGACAATGCAATTGGACACAACAGAGAATGGCAGCCTTCCAACGACTTCTAAAAACATATCAACAGGTACTTTAGATTTCTCCCCACTAGAAAATAACAGGGAAATATTTTATGAAGCGTTATCTGATATGATGCAGGCAGAACATTCGAGAGTGATATTTCAAACCCGAGTGGTACAAATAGTGCTACTGCAATACCCACTGAGACACTCAAAAAAACAGCAACAGACAATAATTCCAATAATCCTACATATGCCAGTTAATTTCACCCACCGGTAGAAATGGCAGAGAGAAGACATGCTGTTAGGTTAAGATATCTGGGAAGAATGGAAATGCCTCCTGACTGGTTTTATGTAGGAAAAACTTCAATTAAACAAGCACTAAGATTCTTGCCTGCAAAAGGATATACTCTCATCCATGCACCTGGAGAGAGCACCTTTGATATGAGTTTTAGATCAGCTTCTCTATTAGACCAGTTTTGGACACAATATTCCACTCTGAAAAACACCTCTTTGTGGACCCCCTCTCAGGTCTCCCCATAACCAAACCAACGTTCAAGATAATAACTATTTTATTTAGAAACAAAGACATCACATACTGACTGGAGAAAAGATGTGACATAAAAGGAACCCCAGACCCCATCAATGATTGTGAAGGGTTCTGGACAGGAAGGTGGAAATGTAGGCTCAAACTGAAACAATCTGACATAGGAACACAGCGTCTCCCATATTAGTTTTATCTGGGCAGAGACGAAGGCATTTTATTTTACTAAGGCAGGCCAGATCCTACTATAAATGTGGCACTCTAAGACACATCAGTATTAACTGTGAAAAGATAAAATGCACCCAATGTGACTTCTTAGGCCACTCCAACTGCACATTCATGCCCAAATGCAACCTTTGTGAAAAGGATGTACTTTTACAACATGTCCTTGGGCAGCTCACAGCACTGACAGTGCAGACTGTGAAGAACAAGGCTTTTATATTACTAAAGCTGCCAGAGCCACTACAGCACAAAACAACAGTGCTGCTTCTGCCATCAATACAAGTCAGCCACCCACCAGGTCAGAAAATGCTGACAGTTCAGACATAACAACCCCTGAAACAGACCCCAAAACTCAGGAACAGGAACAAGAGTTACCCTCTTGTATTCCTGGAAATACAAAAAGTACTGAACTGGAGGATGCAGAAATGTACCCCCCGGCCTCCAACCCAGACAAAGAAGAATTTCAAACTGTTCAAAAAGGTAAGGCTAAGAAAACAAGCATTTGTCAATGCCGAATGTTTGCTTGCTTGCATTGGCATTGGTAGTATAGAAGTTACAGAGCTGCATAACAGAAATGGCAGTGAAGTATTGAACTGAAGCCAACCCCACCACCACCCTGCAGAGAGTGACAGGCATTGGGGTGTGCCTTTGGGTTGTCAGGCATAATGGCCATGCCATTTCACCACACCCTACCCTGCAGACACTGACAAGTGTCACAGTGTGCCTTGGGATCTTTGGTCTTATGCGCACTCCATTCCATCAGGAAATACGGTGAGATGGGTGTGGATAGGAGAATGGGTGAACTATAAATAAAGAGTCCAAGGCATACCCTCATGCCTCTCACTGGCTACAGGGTGGAATGGTATGAGCATTACAGGCAAGAATCCCAAGTCACACCCCTGATGCCTGCCATTCTCTACAGGGTGGGGTGTTATGGTTGGAAACCATAACACCTCAGGCATTAGTTGGTATTTTCACTCCAAATTTTGAACATTTTTTTTTTGTGACCCCCACCTCATGAACAGTGGCGATATCAGTTTGTTAGCAGAAAGCTGCTTATGCACAGCGACTACGGCATTTAGCACCACAGGTGCAAAAACACATTCCGAACAGGATGTGAAAAATGACAGCTGTACTGTTCATGGAGAGGTATAAAAAATGGCAATGCTGCTAATCTGCAGTAAAAATATTAAAAAAAACTGAAGTCACAAGTGTGCATAGAAACTGTGCAATGCACACCCATAATGTAATTAGTTTGGGGATTTTTTACAGTAGATTGTCAACACAGGCATTTTGGGACCTCTGATCATGAACAGTGTCACTGTGATTTTCTTTATCTGTCCTGAACAATGATTTCCCACAGCGACCACGCATCTCTGCGCTGAAAGTGTGAAAACGCATTTTGGCCACGTTTTGAAAAATGACAGCTGTACTGTTCATAAGGAAATGTGGAAAAATGCCACTGGTGAAAATCTGGACTGAAAATTTTACAAAGTCATGAACTTACGAGGGTGCATGGAAACTGCTCAATGCTCACTCGTAACACAGTCATTTTATGGACTTTTGTCACCAAATTTTCAACATAGCCATTTTAAGACCTCTGCTCATGAACAGTGTAACTGTGATTTTCTTAATCTGTCCCAAACATTGCTTTCGCACACCGACTGCACCATTGTGTGCTACATGTGCGGAAACACATTTTGGGCGACATGTGAAAAATGGCAGCTGTACTGTTCATAAGGAAGTGTAATAAAATGCAATGTGAAAATCTGGAGTGAAAATATAGAAAATTCGCAAACTTACGAGCGTGCGTAGGAACTGCACAATGCACGCTTGTAAAACAGTCATTTCTAGGAATTTTTTCACCAAATTTTCAACATATCCATTTTAAGACCTCTGCTCATGAACAGTGTCACTGTGATTTTCTTAATGTGTCCCATACATTGATTTCGCAAATCGACTGCGCCATTGTGTGTTACATGGGCGGAAACACATTTTGGGCAAGATGTGAAAAATGACAGCTGTACTGCTCATAAGGAGGTGTGGTAAAATGGCAATGCTGAAAATCTGGAGTGAAAATATTGAAAATTTTGAACTTACGGCGTGCGTAGGAACTACATAACACACGCTCATAAAACAGTCATTTTAGAATTTTTCCACCAAATTTTCAACATAGGCTTTTGAGAGCCCACCTTATGAACAGTGGCAGTGTAAGTGCCTCATACTCAGTCCCGAAGGTGATTTCGTGCAGTGACTGTGAAATCACCCTTTGGGATGATTAATCCATGACAGTGAGATCATTCATGAGAAGGGGTCCCAAAACTCCATGTTGAAAATTTGGTGCAAAATTCCACAAAATGCCTGAGATATGCAGCAAAGTTGAAAAACCCTATCTATCCCATTATACAGCTTACCGCATTTCTCAGTTCGTAGTCGGCTTTGAAGAGTGCAGGCGTGTTCCCAGTCCACGAAGATCGTTGTGCGAGTCCAGAGGTAAGTATGGGGTGAGGGGGGTGGGGAGGCAGGTGCGCAGGGTGGGCGCGGTGGGGCAGAGACAGCGAGGGACCGTTTTGATTTTCAGGTGTTTTTTTTTTTTAAATGATGACGACGGGGACGTTATGCGATGCTGGGGTGGGCTCCAGCGTGGCACAGGATGGCTGGTGGGGGAGGGTCGTGGAGCCGACGGAGGATTGGGCATTATGCGTGCGTGCGGCGTGGCGTGTCGTGTGTGTGCGTGCGGTGCACATGTGTGTATGTGGGGAGGCGATGAGCAGGTGATATCTTATCGCTGCTCCACTGATGCATAGCTCCCCTTTCAACTGTACGCCACTGCATTTTGGACTGCTGTCATAGACAGCTGAGCAGGCATTGGAGAACTGTGGCCGCGCCTGCAAACACACTGCCTGAATTGGAAGAGGACTGCCACACCTCCGAAAACTTGGATGATGGCACTATGTTTCTTGCACATGCATGCAAGCAAACATAAAAATGGAAACTACCGTATCATCAGAACAAATTCAATTACAAAATAAATATGCATCTTTGCAATGGGGAGATGTTGACATGGATGAGCAGTCTGACACAGCATACGTGCAACCCTTCCAGAAAGATCCTGCCTCAGACATAGATGAACAAACTCTGCAATCAAAAAATAAACCAGAAAGGAAAAGATGGGGAACAAGATCGGGTGAAGTTGGTTGCTAGATGACCAGACAATAATAAATGGCATCTAACCTTTATTAACTATCCTTGGCATCTTTAAATATCAACAATACTAAGACTGAAAGGAAGAGAAAAGCTGCTTATGCTATATTTGAAAATAGTACTTGTGTTTTCAGGATACCAGACTGAGCTCTAGGCTTGATATACAAATGGTTAGTGCAGCATGGATATGAGGAGCAACATACTGGTCCATAGGAGAAGATTTATGTAGTGGGGTTGGAATTTGTATTAATAACCCCACAGCAAAAATGTATCATGTAGTAGATATACAGTATGCCCAGAGAGAGCACTATCATGATGTCTCTGTAGACTCACAGGACTTTAGATTTATAAACATATATATGGCCCACAAACTAAGCTAGGAATGATAGTGTTACTAACATTGATACAACCTTATTTATTTACTTCAAGAAATATTATTTTTGGTGGGGACTTTAATTGTAGCCGATTCCATTCTGATAGGGGTCTCAAACAGAAAAAAGTATTCTGTGATATCACATTTCTTAACAAACTGTTCAGTCAAATAGGACTGAAAGGCATTTTTTCTCCCAAATAGGAAAACCTTCAAACCACACCTATTTTAGAGGAAAATTATCCACCAGGATAGATTATTGGTTTAAATCCCCAAACTTACCAATTAGGAAGAAATGAATGTGCCCAGTGGCTTCATCTGATCATGGCCTTTTAAGTATTATCATAACACATTTCCTGGAAACAACAGCAGGCAAAGGGTACTGGAGATTTAATACAAATCTGTTTAATAACACAGAAATAATGCAAGGTTTAGATCATGTAATTACATTCAGAAAATCTGTCTTTTTTTTGTATGACTCCATCTGAATGGTGGGAATACAGCAAAAAAGAATTTACTTACAGATTACTTACAATTAGAGGATAAACTAAATGGACAACAAAAAAAAAAATACACAGAACTCCGCTCACAATTATACCACTTATTTACCTTACAAAACGATAGTACACAGCATTATTCAGAACAAATAGTGACTATGAAAACAAGCATTTGTCAATGCCGAATGTTGTCGCGCTGGCATTGGCATTGGCAGTGGTGGAGCTAGAGACGCATAATAGGAATGGCAGTGAAGTATTGAAGTGACGCCATCCCCACCCCCACCCTGTAGAGAGCGACAGGCATTGGGGTGTGCCTTTGGGTTGTCAGCTATAATGCTCATGCCATTGTACCTCACCCTACCCTGTAGACACTGACAAGTGTCATGGTGTGCTTTGGGGTCTTTGGACATTATACTTACCTCATTCCATAAGGAAATATGCTGACGTGTGTGCAGTATAGGAGCATGGAGTGAAGTTTGTGACCGAACAGTGCAAGACACACCACGATGCATGTTGGTGGCTGCAGGGTGGGCATGGGAGGTGGAATGGTGTGAGCATTGCATCCAATGATCCCAAGTCACAGCCCAGATGCCTGTCAGTCCATACCGGGTGGGATGCTACAGTTGGAAACCCTAACACCGTAGGCATGTAGTGGTAGTTTCACTCTACATTTTCAACATGGGCTGCTTGTCAGGCCACCTCATGAAAAGTGGCACAATCACTTTGTTAGCTGAAAGGTGGTTTTGTACAGTGGCTGTGGCATTTGGTGACAGAGGGACGAAAACACAGTTTTGGGCAGGAAGTGGAGAATGACAATGGTATTGTTCATGAGGAGGTGTAAAAAATGGCAACGTTGAAAATCTGGAGTGGCAATATGAAATATTGGTGAAGCAATGAACATGCATACAAGCTGCGTAGCAGATGTCTGCAACCCAATTATTTGTGGGAGTTTTTTAGGCACATTTTCAACATGGGTATTTTGGGACCTCCCCTCATGAACAGTGGTGCTGTGAATTTGTTAATGTGTCCCAAAAGGTGATTTCCCACAGCGAGCATGCCATTGTGCGCCACAGTTGTGGGAACGCATTTTGGGCAGGCTGTGAAAAATGGCAGCTGTACTGTTGATAAGGAAGTGTGCACAAATGCCAGTGGTGAAAATCTGGCATGAAAATATTGCAAATGTACAAAGTTACAAGGCTGCGTGGAAACTGCAGCACTGCTTGCACTGATCATTTATGGACTTTCGGCACCAAATTTTTCAACATAGGCATTTTGGACCTCTGCTCATGAACAGTGTCATCATCATTTCCTCAAACTGCCCGAAAACTGATTTTGCACAGCGACCGTGCAATTCTATGCGGACATGCGAAAACACATTTCAACCCAGGATATGTAAAATGACAGCTATACTGTTCATAAGAGTGTGGAAAAATGCCAATTTGGCTGTATGAGTGAAAATATTACAAATGCATGAAGTCACGGCGTGCATGCAAACTGCATGGCATACACTAATAAAACACTCATTTTATGGATTTTATTCAAATTTTCAGCATAGGCAGTTTAGGACCTCTGCTAATGAACAGTGTCACTGTCATTTTCATAATGTGTCTCAAACATGGACTTTCCACAGTGACCACGCTATTCTGCGCCGTAACTGCGAAAACATATTTTGGTCAGGATGCGAAAAATGACAGCTATACTGTTCATAAGGAGGTGCAGAACAATGGCAATGTTGAAAATCTGGAGTGAAAATATAAATTTGCGAACTTACAAGGGTGCGTGCAAACTGTGCAACGCACACTCGTAACACAGTCATGTTATGGAGTATCATCATCAAATTTTCACCATAGGCATTTTAGGACCTCTGCTCATGAACAGTGCAACTGTCATTTTCATAATTTGTCGCAAACACTGATTTTCCACATAGACCACACTATTCTGCGCTGGAAGCACGAAAACACATTTCGGGCAGGATGTGAAAAATGACAGCTGTACGGTTCACAAGAAGGTGTGAAAAAATGCCAATGCTTAACATGTGGCATGAAAATATTGCAAATTTGATAAGTTATGAGCATGTGTAGTAACTGTGCAATGCACGCTCGTAAAACAGTCATTTTTTGGATTTTTCCCACCAAATTTGCAATATAAGCTTTTTGAGAGCCCCCCTCATGAACACTTGCACTGTCATTTTGTTCCTCTCTCCCAAAAGGTGATTCTGCACAGTGACTACAGAATCACCTTTTGGGACCAAATAACGCCATGACAGTGCAAGAATTCATGAGGAGGGGTCCCAAAAACCCCATGTTGAAAATTTGGTACCAGAATTCAAAAAGTGCCTGAGATATGCATCAAAGTTGAAAAAACCCTATTTATTCCATTATACAGTTTACCGGCACTTCCTCAGTTCACGGTCGGCTTTGAAGAGCGCAGACGTGTTCCCGGTCCACCGGAGATCATCGCGCTGGACTCTGGAGGTAAGTATGGGGTGAGGGGGTGTGGGGAGGCAGGGTGCACAGTGGGTGGGTGAGGGTGGTGGGTAGGGAGACTACGAGGGACTGTTTTTGTGTTACAGGGTGGTAAAAAAAAAAAACAACATTGTGGGCTTTTTTTTTTTTTCTCCTCAGGGGATTTGGCATGCTGGGGCGGGCTCCCAGTGTGCCACCTAACTGTTTGGGGGGGGGTTGCTGCAGCCAACAGGGGATTGGGCACCCTCATGCGTCACACAACAAAGGGGGTTAATTTATGCCGTGAAGGGATTGGGCACCTCCGTCGGCACACAAAGTGGGGAAAACGCCGAGGGGATTAGGCACCCCCTCGGCATATAACAAATAGTGGAGTGCTTTATGCCAACAGGGTAGGCTCCCTGTCGGCACATACATTGGGGCCACAGTAAGCCAGCAGGGGGATTGGGCACCCCTGAAGTCGGCAGTTGGGTGGCTGTCCGCCATGTATACAATGTGGCCAAGCACATCGGGAAGTCTGCTGCATCTGACGAGCTTTGCTCAGATTGCAGCGGACCTTTCCTTAGATGTGCTCGCCACATTAGTATGCATGGTGTGGTGCCACCATGCAGGCTGATTGGGGAATGAGGGACGCACCTACTGATGCGTGCCCTGCATTTGCCCAGCAGCGACCGCTCCTCCAAATCTCCACTGCCACAAAATGTTGGCTGCACAAGCGCGCCAATATAAAAAGTAATGGCACAACATCAGTAAATAGATTCAAACCGTTCGAAGGAGAACAGAAATTTGGAACACAGGGAAAGCAGGTTAAAACAAACCCTTTTGCTAGCTGCAATGCTAGAAAATCAAAGAAAAATATTAAATGTATTAAAACAACAAAGGGAGAATTGGTGGCAGACAAAATGGGTATTCTTTCCAAAACAGAAGTGTTCATTAAACAAATATTGGGAAACCCATACCCCAAAGTGGCACACATGGAAGAATGGTTGCAAAATTGCAACCTACCACAACTTCCACACAATCTAGCAATGCCATTAACACAACCTATCAGAGCAAAAGAATTAAAACAAGTAGGCCCAGATATTCAAAACTTTGCCCTGGGGCTAAATTAGCCCGGATCAAATAGCCCGCTATATTCAAAAGGAATAGCCCGGCGCTAAACCTGCTGAATATAGCATGCTAAGGAAGCCGGACAAACTTGGCTGGGAGCGCAGGGCAAAAATAACCTGGGAATAAGACAGCTCTGAATATAACAAAGAAGACAGCACTGACTATAGCAGCCAGGCAGGCAGTGCAAACCCCTGCAGAAACACAGTGCAGAGGTGAGCCTGCTCTGCCTTGGAACACATGCAAAGAAGCACAGCCCTGAATGTGAGTCCAAGAGCAGACAGCAGTGCAGAACCCAGATTACGACACACACCCAGCCATGTGAATGCCAAGTAACACCCAGGACCTATGAGTGACAACCAAAGAACAGTACAAACCTGTTGAGAAACAGAAGCACCCAAAAATGACACAGGACACAGTAACTCAAGAAAGTGTAATGTGTAATGTAACAAAGGCAAAAGAAAGGCAACAAGAAGAATAGAATAGCAACACTAACATTATACACAACAAATATCAATGAAATGAACACAAAATCAACAATTACCACTACCATGAGAACTGCTACTGCTACTAATATTACAACTGCTAACACTACTACTACAACCAGAACTGCTAAAACTACTACTACTACTACCACTACCACTATGACTACTACTACGACTACTACTACTACCACTATGACTACTACTACGACTACTACTACTACCACGATGACTATTACTACGACTATTACTACTACTACTACTACTACTGCAACTGCTACCTAAACAACCATTATGCAAAATATATGTACATACTAACACTATGAACAGGATGGCAATGAAAATGGAGGGAAAGGGGAAGTGGACACAGAAATTAAAAAAGGAACAAAAGCCAGCAACAAAACCAGCAGTCCGGTAAAGGGCGGAGGGGGGGAAGCAAACAAATAGATTGGTCCAGCAGCCATGCTTCAAGTACTACAGCCACCCGCCGTTTCTCTGCTATGATGAATGCCTGCTGCTCGATGAGGGTCCTCTGCTGGTGGGCAATGCGGTGAAGCAGGTCATCCTTCCCCTTCGACTCCTCAGGCCATGTGGCCCACAGTGAACATTGATGTAGACCTACAGGAGGAAGGGGGACCATGTCAGGATGGTACACTGACAAGGAAGTAAAATGCAAACCCCAGGTGAAAACCCAGGGCTGGACAGCATGTTCCAACAACCATGCCCATGTGGTGATACAATGCATAATGTACTGCACAACCTGACACGCGCCTGTATGCTGAGTCATGACGACATAGGCACCACTCACCATCCCAATGGTATGTGCAGAAGGCCACTGGCAACACCACGACACAGTGCACACCACACAACCCAGTGGAGCACAGAGCGACACAGTGCAACTAGACAGCCAGTCCCCGAGATGACACGGACAGGGGGCCAGGGCATGACAAACACATGGGATGACACATGTTGGGACATGCTGCCCAAAGGAACAGAGCTATGAGACACAGAGCAGAGCACACCCACCACTGGAATGGCCACAGCCACACCATAGTATGATGGCATACAGCCCGTACTGCTGATGAGCATGGCATGTGGCGGTGCCAACTCCCACAACAACAGCACACCCAAGGCAGCAATGCACGGTCAGCACCATGTAACAAAGGGACACAGGCCATGGCCCACCACCAGCAGGACAAACCCACACCAGATACAGTGTTGCACATGCTGGTACGATATGGCAGGCCACCCCCACCACACCATCTGCAAGAGCAGACCCAAAGTACACCATGCCACTACAGTAGGCCAGCACCATCCCCCTCCCTGGCATGACAGGTGTACAAACACTAGCCATTGCAAGAACATGGGAATGCAAGCCAGTAGAGGAACATGGCAACCCTTCCCCCAGCAATACATCATATGCACACATGATGAACACAGCAACACAGGCCTGTACATCACAAAGGCCCCAAACAGCCCCCAACCTCCGGCAGGCCCACTGGATGCCATCTGCCCATCCAGACACATTGTACACCATGTCAATACAGTGGCCAATACACTACCTTGTGTCACAAGACAGTGTACCAGGTACATAGTCATGTGCATGGTAGGAACAACACTGGCAGTCCATGCACATACCCCCCCACAGCACATGCTGGACAGTGTGTAGCCAAATGTGGTACTCACGCAAGACGCCATGCTGTCCATCGCCGCTCTCCTCTACCAGCTGTAGCATGGCTGGTGTGTTCCACCAGTTGCGGTGGCCCCTGGCTCCCTGTGCACCCTCCTGGGCCCCATTGCCTTCCCTAGTCCTCTCGCTGTGTTCTGTAGGGGGAATAGGGTACATATTTGTAAGTACATGTTGAACCACCATGGTATGCCCCAGCAATGGCCATGGTACACAGGGTACCCCACACCACAGGCCACCCCCCCCACCACATGTGGCATGTCAAAGTGCAAGCACATGTGTCCCTCCCTGCAGTATACAGTCACACTGTGTTGCCTGTAGCATGTACAAGCCCGGACATAGGCAGCCACAATGCCCTATTGTGTAGTCCTTGTGCACACAGGTCACAGTGGCATGCCAATAGTGGTGTGGAATGTGGCCACATGCAGGCAACCAGTGTCATGATACAGACAGCAGTGGCATGCAAATGTAAGGGTATACATGCACAGATACACACGAGAATGCACATAGACACACACACACACACACACACACACCCCGATGGCAAGCATGGCCGTGGCATTGGATGACACCTACCTGGCATGGGCACAGTCCTGTCACAGACAAGGCGCTTGTAATGCTCCAGTTGTTGTGGCTACCTCCACTGCAGATTCACATACTGGTGGTGGCACGTCTCACCATCCTTGGCTATCCCCGTCCAGTCAGACAGGTGATGGGCAATGGATGCCACACCTGTCTACTGGGCAGGTCCTCCTCCCTCACCTCCCCAGACAGTTTCCGGTGCCTCTGCTGCACCAGCTCAACAAGATTTGCTGTCTCCAGATCCCCGCCACCTCCTGTCCCTGTGGACAACAGTCCTCACTCTCCTACGTGCAGACACTCTCCTACGTGCAGACATACTTCTGTGTGCTGTACTGGGCACCTCCCTTGCACCACTCAGTGGCACACCCTACACTGGTCCCTGTACTGGTGCTTTGCTAGCGGCATTGTGCAGTGCTTCAGTGTGACTAGGCCGTGCTATCATAATAGCTCCGCGTTACCTGGAAGTGCATGAGCCACACATGCACAACACCACCATGACCCCTGTGAGACCATAGGGTGCATGCACAACACCAACACGCAAGTGCCCTGTAGCACAGCGCTATCACATTAGTGCCACGTGAACAGGATGCGCAAGCACAACGCATGCGCAACCCCACCATGACCTCCACAACAGGTGGACATTGCGTGCATGTGCTGAGACATTGCACAAATGTCCTGTAGCATGGCTCTAAGGCAATAGTGCAGCACTATACATCATCCAAGTAGCCCAGAGCTAACAGTTTGCCCAGCGCTAAATGTTTGGATTTATTTATTTAGCTTTTGTTAACCAGGTAAGTACACTAGACAAGACATTTGCCTATTTTCAGGTACGACACGGGAGAGTACAGGAAATATGACGTAGTACAATATGATACACTTAACGCAGTTATACAGAGTCAGGGAAAACAGAAACATAATGTAGTCAGCAGGTACATACAAATGGTCAGAACAAATACAATGGAACACCAAGGCTCTGAGCAGCGCATTATTTTATTTTTTTTATTTAGTTTTTGTTAACCGGGTAGGTGCACTAGCCAGCAAGTGACTATTTTCAGGCACGACCCGGGAGGTACAATTACAATACAAGTAGTACAGTGCAATTTATACAGTACATGGTGAGGTACATTGACGCAAGTAGACAGTTATTACAAGTAGGTAGTGCAAACAGTGGGTACTGGTGAAAGGATAGACTTCAGAGTATTGGAGAAACAAACAAGGGGGGGACACGAACAGGGAAGGGTAAGTGCACTGCTAAGTTCGGTGGGAGGTGGCGGGGCCAGAGACCAAGGTAAGAGAAGCCCTACCAACTATTTGAGCTGTAAGGGGAAAGGGGCACACGGCATCAGAGATTGTTAGAGGGAGAGTGTCCGGGTCAGGTGAGGTGGCAGGCAAACGGTAGGATGGGATGACAGAAAGTTACGGCGTTAGCGGCGGAAGGCAAGAGTCTGTAACCGGGCTCATGGAACTGATTCCCGGCTTGAGAAACGGTGGGGGACGGGTAGAAGACAGTAAGAGGCTAGCCGGCAGTAGCGGAAAGGCAGGGAAAAGTGTCCGGGCCCCTGGTTCTGTGACTGGGCGTGGGGGTACAGCTACTGTGGGAGCTGAGCTAGAGTTTGGCAACAACGAGCGAGATTGCAGCTTTAGCGGAAAAAGCAGGGGGCAGTGACCGGACTCGCGGAACCGTGAGTCGGTTGGAGGCAGGGGGCTGTGGCCGGGCTGGAGGGGGTCATAACGAGACAGTGTTGGCGACCTGGATGTGCAAGGTGTACCCAGCCTAACGGGTTCTTTCACGGGTAAGGAACCAGCGAGGAGGTCAATGATGGGGGGGGTGAGGTGGACAGGCAGCTTAGGAAGCATGGTTTATAGCACGGCAGCAGGATAGACACAGTGTTAGGTATTGTGAAGTCAGTAGGAGAGGGGCGCAAAACAAGGTCATGTTGACATCTAATGGGTTAAGCCAGGTGAGGTCCCGGCGGAGTTAGGGGGTTTAAACGGCAGCAGGGACAAAGCCCTAACTTACTAAAACTAAGATTTGAAAACCGAAGCCGCGGAAACAGGGCGGGGTAAAAGCAGGGAATTACGGCAAGAGCGGCAGATTGCTACAATCTGTGTCTGGGCTCATGGAACCGTGTTCCGGCTGGGCAAGTGAGAGGACTCGGTCTCTGAGGTAAAAATACGGCAATAGGCGGCTTTAGCGCGAAAAGGTGCGGAAGAGACCCGGTGTCGTGGAACTGAAAGCCGGATAGTATATCTGGGCTACTCGGTGTGGGGGGGGGAGCAAGATGAGGCTAAGAGATTTAGGAAGAACCAGTACCTATTACAAAAAAGTACATCACAGATTTGTGCAAACAGCAAGTTGAGAAACAGGCACAAAACAGTAAGGTGATGAGGCATTTGTCATACACCTAGGTTTACACAAGTCATATACAGTATAAGTCCATTATATACAAATTATGTAATATAAGTCCCCAGAAAGTGGAGAGCACCATCACAGCAATACCCAATACATAGAGTGCATAAAGTGTGTGCAGAACAGAATCCATGCAGGCAGGCAGGACAATAGGAGGGATGCTCAATGCATGGGACCAAGAGAGATTACGGAGGTTTGGGACAACCACATGCTGAGAAGAGTTTCAAGTGTCTCCACAAGGAGGTTCGGAGGCAAGCCTGGGAGGGGGAGGAGCGAACCTGGGCTGGAAGGGAGTTTCATAGTCTGGAGGCACTTGAGGCAAAATCTCTGTCCACCATTAGAGTGCGAGTGGCAGGAATTCTTAGAACAGCAGGGCTCAGGGATCTGAGGGAGTACGAGGGGTAGGCCACCGTTACGGGGAGCTCCGCCAAACCAGGTGGGATGCCAGTACCAAGGACCTTGCCCATGAAGCAGCAGAGGATAAAATTTAAGTAATTGGATGGGGAGAGCCAGTTAAGCTTACTATACAGGTCACAGTGGTGGGTGAGTTGAGGGGCAGCAAGCGTAAAACCACAAATGTTATTGTAGGCGACGGACCACCTGGCAAGGTGGGCTTTGGAGGTACAAGCTAACAGGAGAAGCCCATAGCTGAGAGAGGAGAGAAACACTCCTCTAGTCAGTGCAAGGCGAGCAGCGGGAGTAAGATTGCTCTTAGCATGATAGACCAGACCCAGTTTGCAGTTAATGGCTCTGCAGACACCAAGGATATGGAGTCCAAGGTCAAGCTGAGGGTCAAGTGTAACCCCAAGGTATTTAATGGAGTCGGTGATGAGGACGGGGGCACCATCAAGACCAGTGATACACAAGGGGGCAGGGGAGGCCTTTATCTTGGCCAGGGACCCAAAGAGCATGGCCTGAGTTTTTTTGAGATTGAGGACCAGCTTGTGGGATGTTATCCAATACTGGACACTCCTGAAGTCCTCACTTAACTGGAGGACCAGGTCGTCTGTGTAGAGAATGGACCTGGAGTAGGAAGAGGTAGCAGGAAGATTGTTAACAAAAATGGAAAAGAGCAGGGGACCCAGGACTGAATCTTGAGGAACACCTGAGGACACAGCAGTGGTGTCTGAGAGCACCTTGCCGAATTTGATCAGCTGCTGTCTGCTCTGTAAGTAGTTGGCGAACCAGATGAGTACAGGAGGTGACAAGCCAAGTGACCCAAGCTGAGAGCAAAGCAGAGCATGGTCAACTGGATTGAAGGCTTTGGATAGATCGATGAAAATGGCACCAGAGAGTTTACCCTGGTCCATGGCAATTCTGATCCCAGATGTGACAGTGACAAGGGCAGAGGATGTACTGTGCCCTTTACAAAAGCCATGCTGCTCAGGAGACAGAAGCTCGTGAGACTGGATATGCTCCGTGAGTTGCCCTGCCACAACTTTCTCAAGGAGTTTACTGATTGCGGACAGTATGGCTATTGGTCAGTAGTTGTCCAGAGTCTTAGGGTTGCCCTGTTTGAGAATGGGGACAACCCTAGCCACCTTCCATATGTCAGGGATGACCCCAGAGGCTAGCGATAAGTTGAAGATATAGGCCACCGGGGAGGCAATATGAGAGGCACCAAGACGGAGGAGCTTAGGTTCTATGCCATCATGGCCAGCACTGGAGAAGGGGGGAGACCAGAGAGCAATCTCTGCATCTCCTGTGCTGTCACAACCTTGAAATAGAATAATGGTCGGGAAGTGGAAGCCGGTTGTAAAGCAGAGTCCTGGTCACAGCTAGCACTTCCACTGGAGGAGAAGAGGGAGGTGAAGGCAGACAGGTTTGAGAAGTGTGTATTAAATGCGTTTGTGATGGTAAGTGGATTGTTACAACTGGTACCATCGATGAGCATATCAGTGGCCTCACCATTGACGCAACCACTTACTATGTTATTCAAAGGATGTATGTAAATGAGGGCACTTGTGTATTCGCAGGGCAAACAGACAAATTAACATATTATTACAGCCTTATCTGCATGTCTACCAAGGTGGATTGCCCAGTCGTGCTATTTAATGGCAAACAGTGCTCCACCTGTGTAACTGATAGGAACTGCAGTGCTGTTGCAGGAGGTGATTGTGAACACTGGTTGCAGGATGTCCCAAGAACTATAGGAGGACAATGCAGGTATGTACACAACTCAGAACATGTTGCTGTTATGAATGGCAATACAAAGGATAGATGGGTGATAGCATGCAAGGGAGCTATTTGGCCTGATGCTGTGCTGTCTGTGGGAGTACATGCACACTGCACTGTAGGCTGCACAGATGCAGGACAGCAGTGCAGGCCACACTGTGACAGTCTGAACTGTACACTGTGGGACAGCCATGTGGTGTGGTGGGAGCACCCATGACACCACACTGTGGGACATGGCTGCACGCACCCTGCCAACGTGAAAGGTGCAGCGGGTGTGTGCAGGTTGGGGTGCAGGTGGGCCTGGGGGCCTTCATGCCTCAGTGGTGCTGCAACATATGCAACAACACTGCACTGTATGGGACATCGACCTGTCACCTGGCATGGTGAGACCAGCGCAGTTGCTGGCAGGTGGCACACACAACCACGTTGTGGGATGTCAGGGCGATGTGCTTCTGTCACTGGTGTATGCCCAACAAGGTGAGCTGGATGTATTGCACATACACAGTAGCAGCGCTGCTTGGGGAAGGTGGTCAACAGCAGGGATATGTGTGTGACACAGGTCACGTGTTGTGCCATGCGGCCAGGCCGCGACATCGTGCACCATGCTCCATGTCACCAGCAATGTGCGAATGTCCAACATGACAGCCACACAGCCAACATGGGACATCCGCACTGTGCACAGATATGGCTACTATGTGTTGTGTAACACACACACACCCCTACCTGTTTGGATGCATGGCGTTGAGTGAGCTCATCACTGCATATGCACAGACAGTGTGTCATTGGTGCCATCTGGTGCACAGGCACGGGCAAGGAAGTGGTCGCTGAAGTACACTGTGGCCATGTATGTACTGTGTGTTACACTGTGTGGCAATACAGTCTGGTGCCTGAGGCACACAGAGCCTGCCATGGACTGCTGGGTAAGTATGGTGCTATTTTCAGCAGGTACAGCACCGGTTGTGCACACATGGTCTACCCCTGTGACTAACCACTATGATTCTGTCTGTCCCATACAGGTGGTGGTGCCAGACAGGAACGTCTCTGTGTCCACAAGTTCATGGGTGATGACCTGAGGGCACTGGTACATGCCTTCAAAGAGAGGGAGAAGGTGATGTGGCACAACAAGCCCGGAGATGCTAGCGTCATAAAAATGTGGAATGAGATAGCAGTGGAGGTAAATACAGTGGGTGGCCATGGTCACAGCACAGAGTCAGTGCGGAAGCGCTGGATTGACTTGTTGTGAAGGGCAAAGAAGGAAGTGGCCCAAAGGCTCCAGGAACAGCTATGAACAGGTGGAGGGCCACAGACCATACAGCGGTGTGACTTGGACCTAATTCTAACATTGGTCACTTCAACCCTGAGGCCAGTGGCGGTGGAGGGGTTCGACGGTGGTGGTTGTGAGACATAGCTGACACCCCCCAAGGCAGGTATGTATGTGTCATGGCAACAACATTGCCTGCATAACACCTATGGGGTATGTGTCACCGTTACACTGTCATGGCCCAGTGGCACTTGCCAGACACACCCGTGGGGCAGTCGTGGTGCATTGGCAGTACACGTGCATCATAGCAGTGTGCATGTGTTGGCAGTGCACAGCGGTCACCAGTGTACAGATGCAACATTTGGTGTGGGCCCTGGTTGGGGCTGTGTGCACAGGGGCTGCATCCCCATACACACATTCTGCATGGGCGTGTGTGTGTGTGCATGGGCTATCTGCAGGATCATCACTGTTCAGTGTTGCATGTCATGGTGGTGGACTTGGAGTACAGTGTACTGAGCAGTGCTCTGACACAGTTCCATTTGCTTCACAGCGCAGAGTGGTCATCCGGCCATGGAACAGGAGGAACATGGGCCTGCAGCAGTGGAGGATGAGGATGAAGCAACACAGGGGGTGCCTTCAACATCGGGCATGGGGGTCGCCTATGGACCATCTGTGGCAGCACAATGGCAAGTAGCACCTGGACGTGGTACCCATCAGGCAGTGTCTGCCATTGTTGCCTATGATGATGATGAAGATGATGATGGTGTTGATGCTGCATATGACCAATTCCCCATGTTTTGTGTGGTTCTATGGCATGCCGCGATTGCCGCAGAAATTATGACCTGATGCAGAATATGCAGCCTGCCGCAGAATTTGCACAGAAATTGCTCCATTAAGATGGACAGATACTGACACCACTCCTTTCAAGCAATTTCTCTGCCTGCTTGTACCTTTATAAGAACAAAAAATCACCCCTAACCCCTCAAACCATCCCTACCCAGCCCTGAGAGCCCCCCTGGAGTCACCCTGTTTTTTTATATTGACACTCCATTTTTGGTGTAAGGCTTTATGATAATCCATTGCCTTTTCCTGTCACTGCTAGTGGGCCAGAATGTTTTTTTCTTACCCCAGTAGTGCTATGTAGGGCCACACAAAGCCATACTGGGGCATGAATCCAGCATTTGGGCCCAGCAGTAATAGGAAGAGGCGGAGGATTGTCCTACACTGTTGGACCAAAAAAGGGTGCCAATATAAAAAACAGAGTGATTCAATGAGGCTCTGGGTGGCATGACTCTTGGGATTTAACTATGCAGGGTTAGTATTTCTTGTGTTATGGGGGGCAGAGTAATGTCTAAGAGGAGACTTTACAATACTTTTGAGGCAGTATGAGGCAGATTGGATTACTGTCCAGTGTTGGGCTGGATAATGACATACATTAAAATCTACAAGACCACTCAATAGCATTATTAAGGCTTGTTAGGAAAGTGGTGGGGTTGAGATGGGCACTGGTGGAGTTTACCCTTTTTTAAAACCATGATAGGGTAAAGTGCTTTCGGGGGGGGGGGCACTTTGCTATCCTTATTGGGTTTAGAGCACAAGCGGTTGATGTGGATGGGACTGTGAGGCTGCCCACCTGATGGGTCAACTCTGGTGCCTAGGAAAGAAAAATGTAAATTATAAAAAATGCAAGCAAAGGGACAGCTAAGCAAATAAATAAACTGTTGAGGCAGGAACGGAATGAGAGAATGCTGGATAGACTGAAGAAATTAAAAAGATGAAACCAAGGTAAGAAAAGTGAAAAGTCAAAGATTATTTATGTAAAATGTGGAAACTAAATAAGGGAAGAGAACAAATAATTGAGAAAATAGAGAAAGTCATAATGACATTGTAGATAAAACATTTTTTAATTTTTTAACATTTATATGTTGCTCCAGGACAATATGCAAGGTAGGCAAGACAGATTCCAACCTCACTGCAACACAATTAAAAATGCCACTGAGGGACAAGTAGATTTACTGGGAGTATCAGTGCAGCTTCTAAGATTTTTTTTAAGCACACGTAGCTTGACCATTCAATACAGCAATAATTTTTGTGTTTGCTTGCATGCATGTACGAGGAACACCTTGCTTCAGTAGAGGCAGTTAATGAGCATGCCACTATGCTCAAAGAAACTTGACCGCTGCAATCAGGGAGCGCCCCGACACAATCAGCTATGTTTGCAGGGCAGTCCCTGACTGCAGCAGCCAATTATCCTTTCTTTCTTTTTCCTCTCATGTGTTCCCTGGCTATTTTTATGTTGGCTTGCTCTTGCGCAGCCAACATATTGCAATAATAGCAGATTTGGAGGCGCGATCACTGTTGGGCGAATACAGGGCACGCATCAGAAGGTGTGTCCCTCATTCCCCAATCAGGCAGCAGGAGGCACTGACCTCATGCATACCTAATGTGGCCATCACAACAAAGAAAAGGTCTGCTGCAATGAGAGCGAAGCACTCATGCAGCATGACCATTACACACCTCCCATGGTGCAGGCAACATGGCAGCAGCGACTGCCACTGTTGCTGCATGACACAATGACAATGGGGGAGCCCACTCCCTGTCAGCATAATGTGTCTCCCCCCCTTTTGTTGAGTGCCGAGGGGGGTGCCCAATCCCTCTCGGCATCATGCGCCCCCCCACAACAGTTTTTCTTTGCTGACGGGGAGACCACTCCCCGTCGGCATCATGCACCCTCCTCCCCATTTGTTATGTGCCAACGGGAGCGCCAACTCTCGCCGGCTAAAGCAGCCCCCACCCACAAACACTGAGGTGGCACGCTGGGAAAATCCCACCTGAAAATGGAACCCTGTAAAACAAAAATGGTCCTTCGCTGTCTCCTGCCCCTCCCACAACCACCCACTGCACACCCTGCCTCCCACACCCCCCCACCCCATACTTACCTCTGGAGTCTGGCGCGATGACCTTCGGTGGATCAGGAACACATCTGCACTCTTCAAAGCCGACTGTGAACTGAGGAAATGCCAGTAAGCTGTATAATGGAATAAATAGGGTTTTTTCAACTTTGATGCATATCTCAGGCATTTTTTGGAATTTTGGCACTAAATTTTCAACATGGGATTTTTGGGACCCCTCCTCATGAATTATTTCACTGTCATGGCGTTAATCTGTCCCAAAAGGTGATTTTGCAGTCACTGTTCAGAATCACCTTTCAGGACCGATTAATGCCATGACAGTGCCAGAATTCATGAGGTTGGCTCTCAAAAAGTCTATGTTGCAAATTTGGTGGTAAAAATCCAAAAAATGACTGTTTTACAAGCCTGCATTATGTAGTTTCCACGCACGCTCGTAACTTCGTGAACTTGGAATATTTTGATGCCAGATTTTCAACATTGCCATTTTTCTGCACCTCCTTGTGAACAGTACAGCTGGAATTTTTCACATCCTGGCTGAAATGTGTTTTCGCACTCCCGGCACAGAATAACGTGGTTGCTGTGGGAATTCAATGTTCAGGACAGATTAT
This sequence comes from Neoceratodus forsteri, assembly GCA_016271365.2. NCBI lineage: Eukaryota > Metazoa > Chordata > Ceratodontiformes > Ceratodontidae > Neoceratodus > Neoceratodus forsteri. The sequence continues at coordinate 509,637,327 of CM028130.1, read as the reverse complement.
GAAAATGACAGTTGCACTGTTCATGAGCAGAGGTCCTAAAATGCCTATGTTGAAAATCTGGTGACGATACTCCATAAAATGACTGTGTTATGAGCGTGTGTTGCGCAGTTTGCACGCACGCTCATAAGTTCATGAATTTATAATATTTTCACTCCAGATTTCCAACATTGCCATTGTTCTGCACCTCCTTATGAACAGTACAGCTGTCATTTTTCATCTCCTGGCCGAAATGTGTTTTCGCAATTCCGGCACAGAATAGGGCGGTCGCTGTGAGAAATCAATCTTCGAGACACATTATGAAAATGACAGTGACACTGTTCATTAGCAAAGATCCTAAAATGCCTATCTTGAAAATTTGGTGATGAAAGTCCATAAAATGAGTGTTTTCTGAGTGTACATTGTGCAGTTTGCATGCACACTCGTAACTTTGTGAATTTGTAATATGTTCACTCCAGATTTTCACAACTGGCATTTTTCCACACCTCCTTATGAACAGTATAGCTGTCATTTTACATATCCTGGCCAAAATGTATTTTTGCATGTCCAGTGCAGAAGTGCACGATCGCTGTGCGAAATCAGTTTTCGGGACAGTGTGAGGAAATGACGGTGACACAGTTTATGAGCAGAGGTCCTAAAATGCCTATGTTAAAAATTTGCTGCCGAAAGTCCATAAAAATACTGTGTTGCAAGCATGCATTGCGAAGTTTCCACGCACCCTTGTAACTTCACAAATCTGCGATATTTTCATGCCAGATTTTCAACACTGGCATTTTTTTCACACCTCCTTATCAACAGTACAGCTGTAATTTTTCACATCCTGCCCAAAATGTGTTTCCGCACCTGTGGCCCACAGTGGCGTGCTCGCTGTGGGAACTCAACTTTTTGGACGGATTAACAAAATCATGGCGTCACTGTTCATGAGGGGAGGTCCCAAAATGCCTATGTTAAAAATGTGGCTAACAAGCTCCCTCAAATAATTGGGTTATGGCCGTGTGTTGCACAGTTCCTATGCATGCTAATGACTTCACCAATTTCTCATATTTTCACTTCAGATTTTCAGTGTTGCCATTTTTCACATTTCCTCATGAACAATACAGTGCCATTCTCCACATCCTGCCCAAAATGTGTTTTCGACTCTGTGTCGCCAAATGGCATAGCCGCTGAGCAAAACCACCTTTCAGCTCACAAACTGATTGTGCCGCTTCTCTTGAGGTGGTCTCTCAAACAGCCCATGTTGAAAATCTGGAGTGAAAATACCACCGCACCCCTATGGTGTTATGGTTTCCAACTGTAGTACCCCGCCCAGTACAGACTGACAGGCACCAGGGTTGTGACTTGGGATCACCGGATGTAATGCTCGTGCCATTGCACCCTCACCCTGCAGCCACTGACAGGCATTGTGGTGTGCCTTGCACTGTTCGGCTACAAAATTCACTCCATTCTCCTATACTGCACCCACATCAGCATATTTCCTTGTGGAATGGGGTAAGTATAATGGCCAAAGACCCCAAAGCACACCATGACACTTGTCAGTGTCTACAAGGTAGGGTGACGTACAATGGCATGAGCGTTATAGCTGATGACCCAAAGGCATACACCAATGCCTGTCGCTCTCTACATGGTGAGGGTGGGGTTGGCATCACTTCAATACTTCACTGCCATTCCTATTATGCATCTCTACCTCTGGCACTACCAAAGTCAATGCCTGCGTGACAACATTTGGCATTGACAAATGCTTGTTTTTCCAGTTCTGTAAAAACATTAGTCTGCATCTGTTAGGGAACTTAGCACATTCTTCTTCTGCCTTGTCTCCCTCTGCCATCCCCACATTCATTGTCTCTCATTCACTCAAACACACACACACTCTATCTTCCTCAATTACAGAGAATGCCTGTTGTGCTTAGTAGATGTTCAAAAAGAACTATGTGTTAACAACTGGGGAGTCACACAAGTGGCTGACTGAGAGCCATAATAAATTATTATGCTCAGATATTTGAGCTTATCTTGGGATAGTTGGTAGGGACTGTTCTATTCTCGACTTTACCATGCCCTGTATACCAATTGAACAAACACAAGGACACCGAGTTTAAGTTTCTGACCTCTTTACTCCATTGCTGCTTGTGCAATGTTACACCCACGTCCTCAGAGCGTGGTGACGTCATCCGCATACACGACATCCCCCCTTTACTTAGATTTAAACTTGTTATACATCTTTTATTCCCTTAATCTTGCGTATATTTAGTTACTATTTTTTTTCTTTTATATATCTATAGGTGGTTACTCTATGGTATAACTACTTAATAATAAAGTCCTTAAGTCTCTGAGGTAATTTAATTTGCCTATGAGGCCTGTCTGTTCTTGGTGTTATAGGCCTTTGTGGTGATTCCTGGGTGGATTCACCCGATCTCTGTACCATAGGATCCTGCCCTCCAGTTTCCTCGGGTTGGTTATTCTCATTCATCTGTAGAGTAGTTTCCTCAGGCATATATCTTTTCATGAACGTTGTGTTCCTGCAATACCTTGCTCCAGTTGGTGACTGAACAACCACTTGGTTCCCCTCTTTGCTGATCACCGTATGTGGTATCTTATTAAAAGGTGTTACGAACTTATCTACTTGGTCTTGTTTCATAAGGACTTGATCCCCAACGTCCACCTCCAAGTACTTGGCTTTGCGTTGGTTGTCAGCATAGGCTTTGTACTTCCCCTTTTTCTCAGCATCTCTGTCTCGTACCTCTAGGTCACTCTCCAGTGTGGTTATATCTGGAAGTTTCCCCCTTAGTTTTCTCTTGAAGAGAAGCTCAGCCAGGTTCGGCCCATAGTAGAGTGATCAATGGATCTGTATACAGTAACATATTTGCGTAGCTCTCGTTTCCAGTCCAGCCCTTCAGCCTGTGCAATCCGAATCCTCTTCATGAGGGAGGCATTCTGTCTCTCTACCTCACCATTCGCCTGTGCCCATTTTGGTGTCGTCCTCACATGCTGTATTCCGTTCTCCCGACAGAATTTCTGGAATTGAATCAACATAAATTGCGGACCACAGTCCGACCTGATCGTTATGGGAAGGCCATAGTGACTGAAAATGGTCTCCAAACTATCAATCACCTTTTCAGCCGTGGTGGATTGCATCACGTCATATTCATAATACCTGCTGTAATAATTGACAACTACCAATATTGACTGTCCTGTAGGTAGTGGACCCAGCAAATCAGTGGCAAGATCCTGCCACGGTCCTTCAGGTAACATCGTTAGTCTCAACCGTTCTGGTACATCTGGTCACGCTACAATCTGGCAACCATGGCATGACTTGACATATTTCTCTGTGGCCTTGTCCATTCCTGGCCACCATACTTTGCTCCTGTGGTGTTGTTTGGTGCCCACAATACCCAAGTGTCCCTCATGGGCTAAGGCTATAGCTCTCCGGTGAAGACCATGGGGTAACACAATGCGTGTTCCCCTGAGAACTAACTGTCCAATTGTGCTCAGCTCACTTGCTATTAGTGCATACGCCCTGCACTTCTCGTAGCACCCCGTCTCAATGGCACTTCTCACTTCTCTCAGTCCCTCATCAATAGCCGATGCTTCCTTGACCTCTCTTGTGGTCAGCGCACCTGGAGTTGCATTAACGGCTATGAACCGTATGTACTCTTTTGCTCCATGTGTGTGTGATTCCTTCATTGCCGTCTCTCCCAATAGATGAGACAAAGGGTCTGCTATATTATATCTCCCCTGTATGTGCACAACTCGGAAGTCATAAGGTTGTAGTCTCAATACCCATCGTTCAATGCGGGCGCATGGTTTTGAGCGCGGACTGTAGATAGTTTCTAGCGCCTTATGGTCAGTCATCAAATCAAACTTCTTGCCATACACATATGGGTGAAGCTTCTCACAAGCCCAAACCAATGCAAGGGCCTCACACTCCGTTTGTGAGTACCTGCGTTCACATTCTGATAGACTCCTGCTCACATAACAGACTGGAACCATTTCTCCGTGTTGTTCCTGCACCAGTACAGCTCCTATGCCTACCGGTCCTGTGTCTGCTATCACCTTAGTGGGCGCATCCTTGTCGAAGTAGGCTAATGTTGCCACTTCGGCTAATTTGCTCTTCAGTGCTTGGAACGCTATCTTTTGTTCCGGTCCAAAATTGAATATTGTGTCCTTCTTTGTCAACTTCCGCAGAGGCTCTGTAAGGGTAGAGAACTGAGGGATAAACCTACTACTGTATCCCACTAATCCCAAGAAGCTGCAAACTTCTGATGCTGTCTCAGGCTCCCAGGCCTCGACCACTGCTCTTACTCTTTCAGTCGTGGGGCCTATGCCCTTTTGCGAGAGTAACATACCCATGAAGACCAGTTTGTCCATATTGAACTGACATTTGTCTGGATTAAGTGTCAGGCCAGAATTCGCCAATCTGTTTAGAACCTTGTGCAGCCGCCGGTCATGGCTCTCCTTGTCTGGGCCATGGACAATGATATCATCTGAAATGTTCTCCACTCCCTCAATGCCGGCCAGTGCTGTTGCAATTTCATGCTGATACTGCTCGCTGGCAGATGAAACCCCAAAAATGAGTCTTTTGTATCTGTACGTCCCATTATGCACTGCAAATGTTGTTATACCTCTTGATTCTGGTGTCAGTTCCAGTTGATGGTAGCCCCATTTAAGATCTAACTTACTGAATATGGTAGACCCATTCATGCCTTGCAACAGTTCATCCACCATGGGGATTGGGTACCTGCCATGTATGATCGCCATGTTCGCTTGTCTCATGTCCAGGCACATCCTGATTTCTTTGTTTGGTTTCGGTACGATCACTACCAGATTCACCCATGGTGTGGCCTCAACCACCCTCTCGATTATGTCCATGTCCAGTAGTTCCTTAATTTTGGCTTCCACCGCTCCTCTCAGGTGAAGATTATTCGCCTAATGGGCTGTGCCACTGGTACCCACCTTCTCATCTATGTGCAGACTTATTTGCTTTGTGTTAAGCTTTCCCACACCTTGAAACAATCCAGGGTATTGCTGCCTTATCTGCACTCCCACATCAGTCACTGCTGCTACATTGACATCCAGCTTGAGTACACCCAGTTTTACAGCAGTCTCTCTTCCCAGCAGCGGTTCGCCATGTCCACATATCACTGTGAATTCGGCCTGTGTACTGCGATTGCCTATGGCTACTGTGCATGTGAAGATCCCCTTTACTGCCAGTGGTTCAATTGCTGAATATGTGTACAGTTTCTTGTCGGTCTTTGACGATCGACACTTGATTCTTTTACTCTTCAGCATTTCCCAGGTCTCCTGGTCCACAATATTGCTAGAAGCGCCCGAGTCTATTAGCATCAACAGGTTGACTCCCCCACTGAGAACATTGTTCTGTCGTGCCGCCTTTTTCCTTATCACAAATGCATAGTCTCTGTCTGGCTTCTCTGAATCGACACATTTAACTGTATTCTCACATTCCCTTTTTGTTTTACATTCTAGCGAAATGATTTCTACCTTTACATTTCTTGCATGTGCCTGTCTCGTAGCTGGGCAAGTAGTGTCTTTAGCAAATGATCTCGTGGCCACATCGGTAACATACTTTCTCCGTTTTGTCTTTTCCCTCTTCTCCTTTTGGCTTTCTTCTGCGATGCTTTTCCTCATTTTTGAATATGCAATTAACTGTTTCAGATTTTGGGGCCTCTGAGTTCACAAGCATCGCGGCCATTTGCACCTCTATTCTCTCACACTGTGCGGACAGCTCAAGTAATCTCGCTAATGTCAGCCCAGATCCCTCTTCTAACAATTTGCGGCGTACATATTCAGAGTTACATTTACTTAGTATTGCATCCCTTATCTGATTGTCCTTATCACCTGCAAAGTCACAGTCTTTGGCTGATTGTCTCAGACGGTAACAAATTGCTGTCACGGTCTCCCCTGTCTTCTGTCTTAGCTGGTAGAAGGCCTGCCGAGCAAACGCAGTGTTTATTTGTGGCACAAAGTAGGCATTTAATGCTGTTACCGCCAAATCATAGTCCGTTGGCCCGCTGGTGTCCCCGAGCATCGAGAAAATATCTTGTACATCTGTCCCTGCATGATGTAGTAATAAAGCTCTCCTCCGTTGCTTTGTAGCTGCACTCACATCGTCAGCTAATATCAATCCTTTCCCATCAGCAAACAGTTCAAAAGATGTAAGCCATCATGTCCATCTCGGCCCAAGCATGGCTGGTTCACTGTAACAATCAAACTTTGGAATAGCACTTTCCATTTCTCTGGTTTTTTTTTTTTTTTTTGTTTGGGTTTTTTTTTCTCTCTGCTTCAGATTTAACCAGCATTTCACTCATCCCATCCTCGTCTCCATTGTTCTATTCTCGACTTTACCATGCCCTGTATACCAGTTGAACAAACACAAGGACACCGAGTTTAAGTTTCTGACCTCTTTACTCCATTGCTGCTCGTGCAATGTTACACCCACATCCTCACAGCGTGGTGATATCATCCACATACACGACAGGGACAGCGATCAGAGAGCAGGAAAGAAAGTATTCGTAAGATATCAGTCACTGTTTCCCTTATCTTTGCTTGCTCCTCTTTCAATGTGTTGCAAACAGAAAAAAGAATTCAGATAAATCACTGGGGAACACAAAAGGTCTGCTGTGAAAACAAGCTCATACGACCTCTGCACTGACAGAGAAAATGCTGCTGTTGAGGCTTGCGGGACCCAGCAATCTCCGTTCCAGGGGTGGACAAAATAAACTCTTCTTTTTCAGTTGTGTCCCAGAGACATGTAGGGGGTAATGGTTATAATCAAAAGTGGGCACCCTGGAAGGTTAGGGAGCTGAATCATGTAACAGTTCAAATCTGTATTTATTTATCTCATCACTCCACTGTATGTTAGACAGCTTTACCAGGTAGCAATTATATAAATCAGTATGGGAGGTACAATACTCTGTTGGTGCCAGATGGATTCATTCTAATCCTGGTGCACTCTTACACAAACTTAAGAAAGAATAAAAAAAAAAAGTTGAAAAAGTTACTATTTATGATATGATTTAGATGTGTTTTACTATGAATCAAGCTCCTTTAAGACATCAAAGCTCATTTCAAAGTGTGGTAAGAGCAAAAGTGGGTTAAGTGACTTGCTCAGTGGCACACATTATTTAAGTGAAGGTTCTGGGAATAAACCCAGGTCTTCTGGATGTGCTCTGAGTGCTACTCAGAGAGTATTCAAACCCAGAAGGCACTAGAATGCAGTTATCTGCTAGCCAGCCAAGTACCCCCTCCAGTAGCAGGACTTGAACCCAGAAACTCCAGACAGGAGGTGCAGAAGCAGCACAAGCTATATATAAAAAAAAACTATCAAAGCAGATCTCAGTCTTAATAGGCTCTGGAGAGAGGCACCCCCTCCAGCAGCGGGTCCTGTTCCTCCAGCACTCCTCTGCATGCTACATTTTCAATACCTTTTAGAGCTGGGGTCCCTCCTATAGGGACCCTTTCTCTACTAAGTGCCAGAAGAAGCATACAGATGGTCTAAGGAGCTTGTGGAAGCCCCTCCTGTAGCGACCTCCACAGCTCCAATGCAGGGCTATACTAATAGCTGCAATCCCAAAAAATGCAACATTTCAAAATGTCTCCCTTACAACTACAAACAGTGCTGGGCAATCCCTACCTACAAAATGCAGTGTTTGGCTTATTCCACATCAGTCCTGGGGCAGAAATGTTTTTTCAAAGCCCCTCCAGCTCCCTCAGACATTCTTGGTGCACTTCTGAGAAGTTCTTCGTCTGAGGGGGGGCATAAATCACTGCCCCACACCTCCAGAGGTAACAGCAGCCATTACTGACTCCTCTCAGTCCAAAAGAAAAGCCCCATGATGCTCTGCAACTCTTATGAGTGCCACAGCCATGGAGCTAACCCAGCCACATTTAAAGGGACAGGCCACATTTTTACTGGGTGTCTTTCAACAGTTGATCGAGCTGCTTAATATGTGGCCTGCTCAAATATATGGACCATACATGATACAATTTTTTGTTAATCTCCACAAAACAAGCTGTACCATGACCAAATGCAGAGAATGTGGTGTAGTCTTCACGGCACTTGAGAAGAACGACATAACATGCGCAGTCTGCACCCTGACGCCCTCTAGGGACATGGCGGAACTGGAAGAAGACGGATCGTAACAGAATCTCCACCACCCCCTACTGCACCAATCACATTAGACGCCAGCCAGGTGCAACTCCTCTTCCAATTCCTCGAGGCATTAAAAAAAGGGGCCCCGCTGACACTCACAGGCACCCTAAAGCCCATGGAAGAACCTCTGAGAAAATGGCTGTGATTAGATATGGACAGCACTGCAACCGTGTCCACGGTGGACCTGGAAGAGGCTCCTGCAGACAAGTCCACCAGACTGTGCCATGAAGACAATATCGATGAGCTCATCACCATGGTCTGGGCATCTCTAAAGATACCCCAACAATCTGAACAGCCCTCCACCTTGGAGGACATGCTCCTGTCCATGGGAGAACCAGAGGAAAGAATTAATTTCCCATCCTACAAAAACCATAGACAATATCCTTATAAAGAAGTATGAGACCCTTGAGCCAACCAGACTCCCTGAGTGGAGCATGGTGAGCAAGTGGTACCCCATGGTCAAAGACAGAAGCAACTGTTGGGGAAAAACACCCAAAGTCAACCAACCCATGTCCAAACTCTCCAAACGTACAACCATACCAATAGAGAGCACTGCAGCCCTCAAAGACCCAATGGACAAAAAGATAGAGGAACACCTCAGAAAAATTCATGAGGCCTCAGGTATGCTATGCTTGGCAGACATAGCAGTTTGGTTCACATCCAGAGCACTGTACAGGTGGCTAGACATCTTCATCGAGAACATCACAGAGGACTCCCCACAGGCCGACGTGGCAGAGTGCGCCATTCAGGTAGTGAAGTACATAATGGATGCCTCCTCAGACATACTCAAGTTTGGCACGAGAGCAGCCGTGCTCTGCTGAGCAAGGAGGGCACTGTGGCTTAAACTATGGCAAGCGGATAATGAATCCAAGAATGCACTGATGAAGCTTTCCTTCAAAGAGGGTACACTGACCGGTCCGGTGGCGCTGGATGCCACACCTCGCACCACGCTGGTGACCCGGGTTTGGGAACAGACTCGGGGCCACTGGGGGTTGGAAGGGAGGAGGAGGATCGAGCATCCCAATGGATGCTCTTCTCCTCCTGGGGTGGGTTTCTGGGGTGCTTTGAGCACCCGACGCACCTATATCTGTGGAAGCATGGGCATCGGGGCACAGGTGGCTCTCTGGAGTCAGGGAGGAGAGGACATTGCAGGCAGATGCACGCCGTCTTTCTGGACGTCAGTCCTGCATGCCGACGCCCTCAGGGGAAGGAGGGGCCAAGGGAAGAAAAGTAGGAAAAAACCCTCTTGGTCCAAGATGATGACCAATCCTAGCCCTAATCACCTACCCACGAGCAGACCCCATTGTGCATGTGCTTCAAAGAGAGGAGTAAGGTAGGGAGATAATGGAGTAAGCCGGGCACTCTAGGATCAGACACCGTGGGAGGGATCTACGGGACTGATCAGGTCTGAAGGAGTGGACTAAGGGGGTAGTAAGGTGGAATAAAAAGAAATTAGAAAAAAAAGAGGATACACTGTTCGGGGAAGGACTGACACCCTACCTCAAACACAGGGTGGTAAATAAGCTCAAAGTGACAAGGACGTCTACCTGCCCTCGGACAAGACTTTTCATCCCAAAAGTAAATTCTTCAAGCCCAAGGCACAGCCATTCAAACTACCAGCTTCCAGATAGTGGGACCAAAGAACCCTGTTTTCAGCACAGGGCTTACAACAATAAATACAAAGGCAACACCGGGAGCAATTACTCCAGAGGAGGCTTGTTTTAAGTGCTGTTACTTGATGGCGTAGTATGTGATCAGAGTAGTAGGTGATTGGCACATTATCAGGTTGGTGAAGGATTTAGTTGCTACATTGCAGTAATTTAGTTACAGCAGCTGTGCTGGGATTTGAACCTGAATAGAGGCTTTTTTTTTTAACTGCCTGCATCCACAGTTGACCATGATGGTTAGAATTGGTACATCAGCAGGTTTGTGAAGGTTTTAGTTGCTGCATTGCAATAATTTAGTTACAGTGGCTGTGATGGGATTTGAACCTGAATATAGACTTTTTTTTTTTTAACAGCCCACATCCACGGTTGACCATGATGGTTAGAACTGGTACATTAGCAGGTTTTTGAAGGTTTTAGTTGCTGCATTTTAATAATTTAGTTCCAGCGGCTGTGGTGGGATTTGAACCTGAATATAGGCAGTTTTTTTTTTTTAACCACCCGCATCCACAGTTGATTATGATGGTTGAAATTGGAAAATTAGCAGCTTTGTGAAGGTTTTAATTGCTGCATTTCATGCATACAGGTTCAGTGGCTGTGGTGGGATTCGAACCTGAATATAGGCATTTCTTTTTTTTTTTTAACTGCCTACATCCATGATTGACCATGATGGTTAGAACTGGTACATTAGCAGGTTTGTGAATGTTTTAGTTGCTGTATTGCAATAATTTAGTGATCCATACAGGATTTTGTATCTCACAGGTCAGTGTAGCACAGAGGAGGTTCACTTCATGTGAGGTAATATGCTTTGTCGTACTTTTGATACGGTGACAGGAAATCTGGCTCCTTAGTTTTTCTATGATACGCAATGGTGCAGCACATTAGGATCCACACTTCATCGAGCCATGGATGAGCTGTGAACAGATTACATTTTGGGTGCATTGGGCGTATAACATGCTTCAAAATCATGTATAGTTTGTGTGGTCTTTAGTGCACCCATATAATAAGTGCAATAATCTACTCCAGGGTGTGGGGTTATAGGCATTTAATCCATGCCTGGGGTGCGTTGTGAGGCACGAGGCCGCATGGACATGACATTCAAGTGCCCTGAAATCAGTAATCATACACTGTATTACATGGAAATTTCCATACACAATGTTCACACCAAGGCACACCCACATCACTGTTACTCTCTACAAGGTACAGGTCAAATCACTGTCACTTCACTATCTCACTGCCACTCTGACTGCATCTCTTTCACTCCTGCAGTATCACTACCAGTGCAATAAACAATGAGCTTACCATGTAAAATTACATTTCTTCTGCACCTTTTGTTAATTCTACTGTCAACATATTTGTAAGGACTGATGCATGATGATAACCATGGCTGCAATCTACTCACACACCTGAAACTACTCTGTAACCCAAGTCTTTCTCTGTATGACTGTATGAAAATATGTATTGTTATCCCGGGCCGCCCCTGAAAAAGGGACCTTCGAGGCTCAGTGGGCCAACCCGTTCACCATAATTTAAATAAATAAAATAAATAAATAAGCAAACATTCGGCATTGACAAATGCTTGTTTTCTGTACTTTGGTAACCAGGTAAAGTTACCAAAGAATGAATCCAAAGTAGCCCACCCTCAATTTGAATAAATCATTTTTTTTTTCAAATTGTTTAACCAGGAGTAGCACACTAAACTGAAAGCTTGTTTACAGGTGCGACCTGTGGGCGAATTGTGGCCCTGTATAACTGGCAACCCTATCTCTTCTACTTCCCTAGTCTGATAGTCAGACCCCAGTGTGTTAACATTCTGTGATTAAGTTGGAGAGCATTGCAAATACCATCCTTTTCCTTCCTGGGTGGGTAGTGGTGCTAAGATAGGTGGAGAAGTGCTACACTGGATTTAAAAAATTGGGACCAGGCAAGGCTTTTGGGGATTAGGATCATGTTAGGAAGAGGGGAAAATATCTTACTGCCATTATGTCTAGGGTGTGGGGAGGTTGCAAAGAGCATTACTACCAGTTTGGGGAAGTGGGAGAAAAGAGAGCATTGCTGTGATTAGGTCTAGGGAAGAGAGGAGGGATTATTGCTGCCATTATGTAGATTAGGGAAGGAGACAGCACAGCATTACTGTCATTAGGTACAGTAGGTGGGAGATGGAGGAGAAAGCTTTTCTTTTGCAAGGTTTTGGAGAGGGAAGAAGAGAGCAGAGGGCAGGGCATTGCAGCATTTTGGTCTGGTCTGGAGTAGAGGTGGGGGCACTGCTGACATTTTTTCCTCTGAGGAAGGGGAACTTTGCCTGATTTAGAAACACAGACAATGAGACTACAGAGTTAGAAGAAGAAAAACAAGCATTTGTCAATGCCGAACGTTCGCTTGCAGGTATTTGCAGTGGTGTGTGGCACTTATTCATTTGAGACAAGTTAAGAATTCTATGCTTGCTTTTCCTATCTCACTCTCAGTCACACTCACACTGTTACTAATACTTGCAGCTGCAGCAGAACCCACCAATTGGCATTGTGCACAGTTAAAAGAAAACCATAGTACATACCTGGTTCAGTCTCAGTTTCTAGGCCCTTTACTCTTGTACCGGATGTCAAGTGATTGACCGTCTGCGACTCCCCACTCCTGGGACACTCCTAACTCCAGCATGGTGGTGAATACTATCTAGGACTAGGAAGGCTCCCGATTATAAACCTAAGCAAGCCAGAGACATGAAACAGCCACCAGTATATATAATCTTAGATGGTCAGGATAAGACTCACCCTGTGTCGGGGGTCTATCCTGACCATCTAAGATTACATTACCATGCTGGACTCGCACCTCACAAGTCGCACACACTGTACAGCAGCAGCTGCCAACAAGTCACATTACCAGATGTACAGGATAAGGTCCAGGAAAGGGCTTGGCTTCACACACACACACACTGTCAGATTCAGCTTAGCTTCAGTCATCATGAGCAGTCAGTAGTAAGCAGCAAAACAAACAGCTCACCTCAAGGTTCCAAGCAGACAGTCACTGTGGAAGATTTGTGGAAGGCTGAAAGGTAGGTCTGGGAATTTAATACCTACCCAATGCAGAGTAGACTCACTCAAGGGAAACTCTGTCTAAGAAGGCATATAAGCAGCAGGCCTCTGAAGATTTCTTTGGATTGGCAGCTGTGGCATTGGTAGAATGGTAGTTGACAACAAACTTGGCTGGCAGCAGGCACAAGAAAAAAAAAATATGTACCAGTAGTGACACTACTAGACTAGTGACCATGATATACAGCATTTTTGTGAGGAAATTCATATGCCTGCCTGCCATGCTATTGCTAGCCACCATCACCAGAACCAGTACTTGCTGGCTGCATGATGCAACCGCCAATCCGCCAATGTTTTAAAATGAATCCCTCCATTCCGTTGCCTCACCTCAGTGTAAGACACGTTCTTTCCCTCCACAGCTCCACTCCAAGAGTTGCACATTTCCAATCCCTGGCTGCCCCTGCCTGCTGTGATGACTCAGAGTGTCGTCTGGTCTGTTGTCGACTGCTGTTGCATTGCCCAGAGCAGTGACTGCCCTCCTCCAGCTGCTCAGAGCCTCTGAAACCATCAGTGGCTACGTAGCTCAGCTCAGAGCCTCAGCCAGGCCAAAATCAGCTTAGCTAGTGTGTGTGTGTTCGCTGCCTGACCCGATTCCCCCTTTCCTTCCTGTGTCCAAGTTGGAGCTTGGGGTTGGCGCTCGGAGACTAGGGCTAGGGCGGCAGCCGCGGCTAGGCTTCACTAGTCTCGTTCTAGACCTGACCATCCAAGTCTGTCTCCACACACAGTCAGAGGGCCCATCCTGTTCAAATTATGGCGTGCGGGGCTGCAGCGGCGACTGTACTTCAGCACAGTCAGCCAGAGCCTAACACGAACATGCTGCTCCCTCCCTCCCTTGCAGCTTACAGCTTAGCACCAGCTCAGTCCTCAGTCTGTCAGCCTGCCTCGGCCACCCAGCCAGTGCTGTGGAGTGGAGGAGCCCCGGCCCTCTCCTGTCTGAACCCATCCGGCGGCTGCTGCTGCACTGTCCCCCAACTGACCCACCTGGTCACCCGCTGCCAACCTCACCTCATTTGCTCCGGCTCCAGGTCCACTTATTGACCTCGCAGCGGTGAAAATCTTCTCTCTGAATGGAACAAACCTCTCTCTGACTGCAAAAACTAAGTGACACAGCAGAACCCCAACCGACGAACTGGAACAAGAAGAAACTATACCGATACACTGCAGTGCTTTAAACAACCCGCTGGCACCAGCAATGCCCCCCATGCTGACGATGGCAGGCTTGGCAGCTGATCAGGTCCTTCACTGCCTCCTGCGGACCTGATTGAGAGCTACGCAGTGGCTTGCAGCCACCCCACCACACGTCAGGCGCGCACTCACTCCAGCAGCGCCCCCGACCCGCTAAACAAAGCGGGCGCAGGCAGCTTGGGCTTTTCAAAGCCCATGAAAATATATAATTATGTGCTAGGCAGGACTCAGGAAGCAGAGCTGCTTGCTACCCCCATATTTTGGAGCATACGCTTGGCTTACATGGCGATCGGTAGCTACGCCCTTGGTGGTGATAGTCTAAAGTGTCTGAAGAAGGTAAGAAATGGAGGAAAGAACAAGGGCTTGATGAGAGCTGTAATTATTTTTTTTTTGTTCTGAATGCGAGGGCTTGTTTAATTTAACTGTCTACATGTGAGTCTCCTCAGCAATGCTCCAGGAAGTTCGATGGCAGCTCCGGTGGATCCGATGTTGATACCTCGTATCTGGAGCAGCTGAGTGAGAACTGCAGGGCTTAATCTAGGCTGAAATACAAGAGCGTTTGAAATGTCTGCCACTGCAAGTTCATTAGGTGAGACAGGGAATGAGGGAACGGGGAGGACAGCAGCAGAGGGAGGAAGCGGGAGGGATCATGATGTCAATATAGAAACATAGAAACATAGAATTTGATGGCAGATAAGGACCGCTTGGCCCCCAAGTCTGCCCATTTCCCTACCTAATGGATAAGCTGGTCTGCCCATTTCCCTACCTAATGGATAAGCTGCAGATCCTAGTTAACCAGCAGCCTACTTCTTTCTACCCCCAACCCCTAGAATTGCCTTATGGCTGTCCCATGCATGCTTGAATTCAAACCACTGTTTTTGACTCCACAACCTCCTCCGGAAGGCCGTTCCATGCATCCACAACCCTATCTGTGAAAAAATACTTCCTTACCATTACCTCTGAGCCGCACCCTCTTTATCTTCAAATTGTGCCCCCTTGTTCTTGTACACCTCTTTTTTTGAAAGATGCTACCTTCTTGGACTTTGTTGATTCCCTTGAGGTACTTGGAAGTTTCTATCATGTCCCCTCATGTCATCTATCATGAGTGATTTTGTTGGGGGAATATGGTGAGGGGGCTGAATGACACACTGGACTCTTACCAAACATGGGACAAAAAAGGTCAAATGGAGACGGAAGTAATTTTTGTTTGCCGGGGCTGGTCAGATTGTGGTGGTGAGCCATAGTGCTGTTTGTGTGGGGGTGTTGGAGGGGACCGTTTGTGACCAGATTGTGTATGGTTGGTAGTGGATGGGGAGGAGGGGAGCAGAGTGAAACTCTCACTCTACTCTCCTTTCTCTCTTATACCCCCACCAACTACACACACTCTGGTCAAGAACTGTACACCCTCCAAACACGCACACACTCTCTCTCACCCCTCCCCCTTCCCACATGTGCTGTCCCACAGAACTCTACCTAACCCACCTCTTCCCTTTTTACCCAGCCAGTTCCGTCTCGTTTATCCCTTTATTCTTGCTTATCTGATTTATACTCTCCCCCACTTTCTTCTGCACTGTTCCACCCATCTTCTTACACCCTAGGAGTTTATTCCTTTCAGGCCCTCCTCCCTACTGTATCATGGGGGATGGGAGGTGAGTCTTGCCTCCCTTGGTTTTACATCCACCCCCGGCTAGTTTAAATGCTCATCCAAGTAGCATCTAAACATCCCACTAAGGGCTGTGGTCCCTTCCTGAAAGATGCAGGCCATCTTCCCTCTACATGCCCATTTCCTTCCAAGTTAGCCCCACTTCCCAGTGTAGCCAAAGCCTCCTCCAAGCACAATGCCTTAACTAATTAAGTGACCTGTTCGATGTATTATACAGCAATTAACTGAAAAGCGGACACCAGCAAAAATGTGGGATGGTTCTGGCTCTATTGCCATGAATGTTTGAACACTACAATCAAAACGTAAGAGCCTTTAAGACAGATCCTGCCCTAAGGAAAACCGTTCTCGAATACTAGAAAATATGGAGCACCTTTGTTTTGTTTTATGCTCCCTTCATCGATATGTCTGGACTTTGCTGCGTGATGGAATGAGTTTATTTTAAAAATAATATAAAACTTGGATTAGTATGTTTCCTAGGAAAAATAATAGTATTATCAGTAAATAGCAGATAAAATCTTCTGGACTTTTTGTTTTGGGGGGACAACGAATAGCTCTGGGAGCCCTGGATCTCTACACTGGCATCGTGGATATGTCCAGTTAGAAGTGTGACTAGGATTTTCACTTATGTACACAGCCTGGCCAACATCCCCAGTGTCCTACTATGTGTGATCACTTATCACTGTATGAGGATTAGAAAAATGAATAAATAAAATCAGACTGTTGCCAGTAGATCAAGGTGGGACGAATCAGTCTGTGAGCTGGTGGTCAGTTTGGCCACCAGCTTTCAAAATCTGATAGCCAAACCAATATTTGTAGTGGCCATTCTTTTTAAGGGCTCAAAAATCACTTTGAAGGCAAGTAGCCAAGTTGACCAATAACTTTCAAAATCAGGTAGCCAAACCAAATATTTAAGTAGCCACTGGCCACCTGGCTACCCTATTTGTCCCACCCTGCAGTAGATATCATCTCTAGTTAAATGATTTGGTGAAAACCAAATCTCCAGACTTGGACTGGAAAAATCCAGACTAGCCAGTCTGGCTCATACCTATCTGAGCTAGTCCAGTCCCAGGGGTCCAGTTTTCACCAAGTCCTTAGGAGGGGTGAAAACATGCTGGAACTGGACAGCACAGGTAAATGCCAAATGGCCTGTCCACAATGGATGGATCAGCAATTTTATCTGGCCAGTCTGGGTCCAGTTTTCATTCATAAATTCAGAATTCCGCCTGTTTGTGAAAAAAATTAGCCTTAGCCTCATTCCCCCAGTCCTTGCTAATGCCCACACCTGACATGCGCAGTGCAACTAGTCATACCTTGTTCTTTTCTGCTGGACATTTCAGGCGCAGCACACTTTCATCTTTAGAGCTCCTACCTAGCTGAATAGCCTCCCACCTGAAGTTGTTGCGAAGCAAAAGCTTGGCCCCTACAATTGAAACTATGGCAGCACCTCACATCTCTTAGTTGCTGTGATTGTACCCCCCACAAGATGAGATGACGCTCCATTGAGTCTTTACACTATATTACCCGCACCCACTACCCGGTCACTGTAAACGCTGCCAAACCTGCTCACTCTTCCCACCTGCTCTCTCCTCTACCTGCATTTTATACCTCCCATACCCTCCTAGTTCCTATCCTCTACATCTTTCCCTTGCCTCTCTCCTATCCCTCTGCCCCTTGTTTCCCACTGCGCTCATCTATCAACCTTCCTGGAGGCTCCTTCACCCTCTAATCTCGCCCCCCCCCACCTTCCTGGCACTTGCATGACACTTCTTGACAATGTCGCTGCTATGACTGCCATTTGCAGTTTCTGACTGCCCATTTCCTGATACTTCGTAATCCTATTTGTTTCTCTGTTTTTTTGTTCTTGTACGCCTGTAATCCCACTGTATTTACTTTTGCTGTTTACACTACAATGATTGACACAGAACCTTTGTAAAATAACCTCTGGTTCAGAGGTATTTTGTAATCTTAGATCTCAATAAATAAATAAGTCTCATACAGTCTGTACAGTTATATCCATGCACTACATAACAAAACATTAAACAGGCACTACTCAGCGCCCCAAATCAAATACAGCAGCAGCTTCCACTCCAAATTACAATAATGGTTAGAAAACAAGCACATGGTTGGAGACCTACATAAACAAACAGTACACAGACAGATGTGTACAAGCAGTATGCCTGCCTACACCTTTGTCCAGTGAGTCCATCTTCAAGTAATGATGGCACCACAGAAATCAATTCTTGTCAATTATTCTTCATACAGGCTACACAGACATACATACATTACATCTCTCATATGGGGCTGCCTGGGAGATGCACTTAATACGGATGGAGATCACATCCCCGCATAGGGTCACTCAGGCGCTGGTTTTGCAAGCTCTCTGGTGTGGAGAATGGCAGCAACCATCGGGTGCTATGGTCACCAAGCCAAGGGAGGGCAGCAGAAGCAGCCGAACAGCCACCAAACCAAGTCTAAGCAAGGGTAGCATTAACAGCCAGGAGCCATCGGCAACATGCGCGTTTGAAGGACACCGCCCTGCTCGCTAACGTCCCAAGAGTCACGACTCCGGAGAACCAAGCAGCACCACCCTTCATTCAGCCTAATTTGTCACACACCGGAAACGGGGAGCGAGAGACGCGTGCACAGGCAGCGGCCTAGCTCCACCGGGACTCGCGAGTCCCAACCCTTCCGTCTCCCTTCTCGACTGGGGCAAGGAGGATGGCTCCGCGGGGCCGCGATCGTGTTCCATCCACAGACAACCCTGCGCTCAATGGATAATAAGTGAGGGTTACCTTTAATTCTGCCAGTTCCCGCCATCTTGAGACATTGTAGACGAACCGAGCACCGAGGCTCTCGAACACATAGGTCACCTGTGGTGGTTTTCTTTGAACTGAAGACCACTGCAGCCCAACTGCTGTTATAGGCAGCTCGTCCATCCATTGGTGGGTTATGGTCGCACCTGCTACATGGAGCAGTGTATTGGACAGGAGGGTCACACACCTCCAGAAAGTCGTACTATCCTAAAACGTTCCTTGCGCATGCGCGCAAGTGAACGTAAAAAGGGAAAAATACAAAAAGCTGGCTGAGCCACCCTACTAGACTAGTAGTAGTGCATCCAGGTTCCATGAGGGCAACCCATGATTAGGTGCAATCCTGAGAGTACCTGCTCTAGGACTGCCCATGATCAGAGGGCCTTGCTGATGCCAGGGCTTTCAGGCTAGGGAAATGAGGTGCACATGAAAAATAAATGAAGCCAACATAAGAAAGATGACAACAAAGCTAAAGATTATTAATTCAAATGTGACAACTTAACAAGGATAGAGTGAAACAGAGAAAAATAAATAATCATGCTGACTCTGTTGATGTTAAAAGTTTTATATTTTTAATGTATGGCAATTTTCATGGTGGCAGTAAGGGGAAGTTTCTGTATGCACCAATAGCCTGCCATGTGTATGGGGCCCCCTGATAGGTGTTCCCAGAGGAGGGGAAGGGAGTATTGGGTTCCTCCATGGCTAGTCTACTTCAAGTTGTCACATGGAGGACAACTATTCAACTATTTGCTTTGTTGCCAGTACATTGAGGTGGTGCCTGCCGGTAGCTATTAATGTTGCATGACACAGCACTAAGCTCTAAATATATTTAGATAAATATAGAGAACCAGGACAGCATCTGAAAAGCAAAAGAATAAAACTTCAAAAAAAATAAAATGGAAATTATGTAGCTTACATTTATGTGGAGAATGTTAGAGACCCTCCTTACAGGCCATCCTTGTTGGGGTCCCCCAAACCTGTAAAGCTGGCTGCTCTGTATTATTTATATATACATGTGCCACAGAACTTTAAACCTTGCAGCAGAATTTGACCTAACAGTGCTGCACAAGTTCAGAGTCTCTGAATCAGAATTTACAGAAGTTTGCCACAGAGAACGAGGGCCTTGCATATGACCTGGAGGATGCACAGGTCGAGGACCTCACACGTGGCACTGTGGTCACATTTACACTGACCAGTGACCATGGTTGGGCTGACTCCAGGATGGAGGATGAGCTGCCAGTGGAGAGCAATGTGAACAGGAGCGGTGGGATGGGACCTGTGGGGGCAACACACATGGGTGCAGGGTGAGCAGAGGACACACAGGGCCATGGCAACATTGCGCAGCAGCTGGATGTTGGGCAGGCAGACGTCCTGCATGCACCATTAGACATGCGCTGCCTGCCAGAGGTGCAGCACAGGTCCAGCAACAGACACAGCCCCCTACTAGGCCACTGCAGCGGCAGCAACAACATCAACACCAACATCTACACCAACATGGGGCCTGATGGGATTCATCCCAGAATTCTAAAAGAACTAAGGGTAGAACTAGTGACACCACTGACTACCCTCTTTAACAAATCATGGGAGGATGGGGTGGTACCCGAGGACTGGAGGAGGGCAGATGTGATTCCCCTTCACAAAAGTGGGAGCAAGGCAGAAGCAGGAAACTATAGACCTGTTAGTTTAACCTCAGTGATAGGGAAAATGATGGAATCACTTCTAAAGGAAAGAATTGTCGGTATCTAGGGGCCAGAAGGGCACAGGACCCTAGGCAGCATGGATTTCACAGCGGAAGGTCATGCCAGACGAATCTGATAGATTTCTTTGACTGGGTGACCAAAGTAGTAGATCAGGGAGGGCTGTGGACATGGCCTACCTAGACTTTGCAAGGCATTTGACACAGTCCCACACAAAAGATTAATATATAAGTTAGCCAGCCTGGGAGTGGGTCCCAAGATGACAGCCTGGGTAAAAATTGGCTGGAGAATAGGACACAGAGAGTAATAGTAAATGGAGTCCACTCAGAAGAAAGGAGGTTACTAGCGGGGTGCCGCGGAGTTCAGTATTAGGACCAGTCCTCTTCAATGTCTTTATAAGCGACATTGCAGAAGGACTGGAAGGAAAATATGTCTCTTTGCAGATGACACTAAGATCCCATAACAGAGTTGATGCACAGGGTGGGGTGGAAAGGATGAGAAGGGACTTGGCAAGAGTTAGAGGAATGGTCAAATGTATGGCAGCTTAGATTCAATGCTAAGAAGTGCAAGGTAATGCACCTGGGAAACAAAAACCAGGGAAGAGTACACAATGGGGGTGAGATACTAACAACAACAAAAATGGAAAGGGACCTGGGGGTAGTCATATCAGATGACCTAAAGGTGGGCAAGCAATGTGAGAGGCAGCAAGGAGGGCTGGGGGATACTGGGATGCATAGGAGAGGCATCACCAGTAGAAAACAGGAAGTTATTATCCCTCTGTACAGACAGCTGGTGAGACCCCATCTGGAGTACTGTGTGCAGTTCTGGAGACCCAATCTCCACAAAGACATAGACAGGATGGAAGCTGTCCAGAGGAGGGCAACTAAAATGGTGCAGGGTCTGCACCGGAGGACATATGAAGAGACTTAAGGAGCTTAATATGTATAGCCTCGAGGAAAGGAGGAGAGGGGGACATGATAGAAACTTTCAAGTACCTCAAAGGGAATCAACAAAGTCAAGAGGTAGCATCTTTCAAAAGAGGTGTGCAAGAACAAGAGGCACAATTTGAAGATAGAGGGGGTGGCTCAGAGGTAATTTAAGGAGTATTTTTTCACAGAGAGGTTGTGGATGCATGGAATGGCCTTCTGAGGAGGTTGTGGAGTCAAAATCAGTGGTGGAATTCAAGCATGCATGGGATAGTCATAAGGCAATTCTGGGGGGTGGGGGTAGGAAGAAGTAGGCTGCTGGTTAACTAGGATCTGCAGCTTATCCAGTAGGTAGGGAAATGGGCAGACTGGGTGGGCCAAGCGGTCCTTATCTGCCGTCAAATTCTATGTTTCTATGTTTCTATGTTAACATGATCAGCAGGCCTGTCATCATCAACAGCTCAAACTCCCACCACCTGCAGACCAGAGCAGGCCCCCCCAGGTCCAGATGGCCAGGGTGCCCAACCTATGCTCCGGGCCACCCTGGAGTCCCAGTGTGCCACACAGCAGGACCTGCATGACTTCCGCAGGGAGGTGCGGCATGAACTGGCCCAGTTGTGGGAGATGGTTGGGTCAGCCTTACTCTGTGCAGAGCAGCGGGTAGAGGAGCACATGACATGTATCCTAGCCACTGTTGAGTGGGGCTTTGGTGACCTCACTGCTGCTTTGAGGGGGCATGCAAAGCTGATGCGGGCTGTGATCATGGGTGATCAGCATGGCTCAGATACCATGCAGCGCAGGCAGTCCACAACTGTACCCTGGTGTGCATCCTGTGCATGGGGTGTGGGCACTGGGTCCTTCACCCCTGCATCCCAGTCCTCCACAGACCAGGCATGGCGTTGTGGCCACCCACCCTCCATAGCTGGTGCTGCATCCCAACATGGTCGCAGACATGCTACTGGCCAGTCATCCCCGCAGTCCTCACCACCCGTGTCATCCACACAATGCACGCCAACCTCTGTGTCCCACCTACAGGGGACGTGTCATGTGCATTGAGGTAGCTGCCAATGATACAGTCGGCTAGCATGCAACCTGGCCCAATGGGTCACACACACACTCACACACACGCAAGGTCACTCACACATACGGTCACACACATGCACACAGGCACACACACCGCACACACTACACAGCCTGCCTATCCACACCCTCAGACCTATGCCCTGCACACTACACACCCTTCAGCCATCCATCCATGTGTGTCATGCACTGCACACTGCCCTCATACACACGCATCACATGTGCACAGTTACATTGTGTGGTTCACTGGGGGTTTGCACTGTTGTTACTGTTCTATACTGTTCATTGTTTGTCACACATATTAAAGGCACTAGTCATGACATGCTGTTTGTCTGTGTTGTGTTCACTCACCTTCTCATCCAGGCTAGTATTACCATGATGCAGCTCTGGTGCTCCAGGGCCCTGCGGGCCATTCGAGGGTCTCTCCTCTTGAGTTGCACTACTATCCCCTGGACCTCTGGCTCTGGGTCACTGTCTGACTGTACCTCATGTTCGGGTGCACGTATATGATGGTTTAGCGCCATGTTGTTCAGCATGTAACACTCTAGGAATACACAGTATACCTTCTGAGGGATGTACTGTAGGGCAGCATCTGAATGGGCTAGGCAGTGGAAACGCATCTTCAGCATGCCAAAGACCCTCTTTATGATGTTTCTGGTGGCAGTGTGTGCCTCATTGTACCCCTCCTCAGCCACTGTGGTTGGCCGGGGTACTGGTGTGAGAAACCAGGGTCTCAGGGGATAGGCACTGTTTCCTGTGAACATATGTGTACTTGTTAGCTGTACTGTCCTGCTGTCTGGCCATTGCACATATATGGCATGTGTTTTGCTGTCCCATTGCCCCCTGCCCCCCTCCACCCTGTCTACAGTTGCTTGTCATTGTTACCCACTGTGGTGTTTGCATGTAGTGGCTATAGATACTCACCGACAAGGTGCCCACTGGGTATTCTGCCCTCCTTAAAGGCCTGGCACAGCCTTGATTGGTGCCATATGAAGGCGTCATGGGCATTGCCGGGGTACTGCGCAAAGACATTGCAGATGCACCCTGTTGCATCACACACCACCTGGCAATTGATGGAGTGGAATCCCTTCCTGTTTACATATATGTCACTGCCATTGCCAGGCATTGCACAGATGGCAACATGGGTGCAGTCAATGGCACCAAGTACTGCTGGTAGGTGCGCAACTGGATAGTATTGCTGCATGGTTGCTCTGCGCTCAGCTGCCATGCTGGGGAATACTATGAATTCAGCAGCATGTGGCAGGAAGGCATCTAGGAACTGGATCAGGAGGTGCAAGATGGTGGACTGCGATACCCCAGTGGTGTCTCCCACTGGGGTCTGAATCATCCTGGTGGCTAGAAAGCACATAACTGCCATCATCTTCTCCTCCACTGTCATGGCATGGCTGTGTCTGGTGTTGGGCTGCAGCTGCTCATGCAGGAGTTCACATAACTGCCTCAACATGTCCCTGTTCATCCTGTACCGGCCAATGCTGTATTAATCAGGCAGGGTCTCAAAGGAGACTCTGGGCCGGTACAATCTGTGTGCAGCATATCTCCTCCTTGGCCTGCGGTGTGGGCCGAGGTGGGCCTGGTCCCCCTCCTCCTCCTGAATTGCTTCCTCCATCAGGTGCATCAGCACAGTATTGCTGAAAAATGCCATGTTTGCTTCCTACACTGGCCACATCGCCCTCTGTGGATTGCCCTGGGATAAGACCTGCCTTTTATAGGCAGTAAGCAGCATAATGTGGCCTTGCGCAGCACTATATCTTTGAATACACTGTTGTGCCTTTATGCATGTTCCCACCTCTCACTTTGCTCCTTGCATACAATAAGTGTTTGCGCCAGTGCTAATGCATTTCACCGACGCTATGTCTTATTTTGAATAATACAATTCTGCACTAACCCGGCATAATCCCAGCACAAACTGTTTGCACGTGGTGCAAACCTTTGAATATCCCAGCTGTAGTTTCAAATTTAAAAACAGGTACTGCCTCTGGTATAGATGGGCTACCCAGTTAATTCTATATGAAAATATTACCATTCCTGGAAGTAGAGCTCACAGAATTATACAATTTCCTATGACAAAACATGAGATTACGTGAAGCTCTGTACAAAGTAGAGCTGCGTGGAATGGGAAAATTCTGACTTTGCAGAATTTCAATGAAATTGTGTGAAATTCTGTGAAATTTCATGGCATTTCATCAGAACTTTGTTAACATTTTTATGTTTTATAATGTGGTCATAACTCGGGCATCATTTGAGCTAGAGCAAAGAAATGTGGAATGCTCATACTTTGGGATGAGTTCCTATAACGTGCCAAACAGCATGCTATTAGGATGGGTAGTTTCAAAATGATACATGCTCAAAGCCTGCAATTTCATGTTTTGTGTGAAATGTCATGAACATTTTGACCTGTATATACCTCAGCCATCTACAGGGCCAGAGACCTTAAGTTTGGCTTGATTACTTGATGCTAGGTGATCGAACAATGTGCCAAATTGCATGACATTATGATACATTGTCTCAAAATTATATGTGCTCAAAATGTGTCACTTCATAGTCTGCGGGAAATTTCGTGAATAATTTCATCTGCATATAACTCAAGCACCTTTATAGCTAGACATGTGTAAATTAGCATGGATAGCCTTTTTGTAATGCTTATAGAATGCTCTAAATGCTAAATTGATCAGGTATTTTTAAGTTACGGGGGGAAGGGGCCAAATCTTTGCTATGCAAATATTTGCAACATTTTGTGAGAACTCTCAAAAATGTGGATGTTTTTAACTTCTCTGCTCGCGCAGGCATAGACTTAACATTTGACGTGAATATCCAAAGTTAGTGTATCATGGTGTCTAAAACAACTGGATGAATTGGTTTAGCAGTTTTAAATTTGTGGTAAAAAAAAATAATAAATTAATGGTAACATTTTCTCATATATTTATGGTAGCATATAGGTGAAGCATCCAGAACACTTTTTGTGGAATTTAACATTGACAATCCACATATCACTACTTCATTTGATAATCTGGGATGAATTTTTTGCAGTCCTGCTATTCCTCTTTGGGTGACTATGTCCCCCCCATCCCCTTCTTTCTTGGCATAGCCAGACTGACTCAGTAGAACTACTGATCCCACTGATATCCTCTTTGTTAATTACAGTGACAAAATCCCTTAAAATGTGAGTCATCTATTCCTTTTCCTATTGATTCATCCTGTTGGAATAGCCAGAATTCTTCCTTCCTGGTGCCCCATACATTGTCTTCCCCCACTACATCTTTTTGAGTACCTCTAAGTCCCAGACTTGCAGATACATCAGGCTCCCTGGATCATATATTTACTGGGTGTGATCCATATATATCCTGCATTCAGGTTGGAATTGTTGACATTCTGTGCTTCCTTGCTCCAACCTGAGGGTCCACCACTCGTGTGCTACCCAGCTCAGCTGTCCATTTCTTAGTGAAACTGTGCATCCAATTCCTGAACCTGGTGACCTACTTCACTGTCTGCCTCTCAAACCACTATCCTTTAATTAGAATCCCCCACAGAAGGCTGAATGAAATTAGCAAATTCCAATGTTATGGATTTGCTTCATGAAATTCTACAGTTTTCACAAAGACTCATGGGAACTGACTTTAAGTACAGATGTTATTTTTCAATTTCTGGCAGCAAGCAATTAATACAATGGGCACACACAGTCTCCTTGTAAGGTATAAGTAACCACCCAGATGTAATGGTATTGCATTCTCTAGTGTTAAAGTTTTATTGGTTTATAAATTTGCAGTTAACTTTCTTGCAAAATATACTTTTTAAATGTTGTGAAAGTTTGACTACTTTTAATTCAGTCCCATGTAAAAATGTAAATATGAACTTTTCAGAACTGACCGTGTGGTACAGTAGTTTAAATGTTTCAGCTCTGGTTAAATTTGGATATGTTGCTTTAATTTAAAGAAAATAACTGAAATTTAAATTTTGGCAACATGTTTGGCAGGCTAAAACTCAGTCCCATTTGAAGTTAGAAATCTGAACCTATGTGCATATACACATGTAGTGACAACTTGTATACCTGTAAAATGTTATAACATTTCAATGAATACTATCAAAAGTATGCTAAAATAACAGAAATCTAAATTTTGACAAAATGTCTGAATACCTATAGCTCAAGTCCATTGAAGCTTGAGACTTAAAATGTGGTGCATATACCCATGATGTATGTTTCCCCTAAATCCTGAAACAGTTAAGAGATTTGGATAAGACTTTTTAAAATTAGATCAGAATAACTGAAACTTAAATTTTAATTAATTGTTTGCCCCCCCATAACTGTGCCCCCTTTCAATGTGTGACTCTGAAGTTTGGAACATTCATGTAAGCCATTGGGAAATTCGTACATTCTACATTTGGTGTCGTTTGGACAAACATACTTTCAAAATTATAGTGAAATAACTGAAATTTAAAATTTGGTGAAATTTCACAGAATTTTCATGCAAATTCCAGAACATTCCACAGAATCAGAATGGTCATTCCATGAGCTTTCAACAGGTGGAATGTTATGTTCCACACAGCTCTAGTATAAAGGCCTTTTAATTCTTTTGTTTAAAAAAGGAGAGAAAGAACTTCTATTAAACTGGGAGACCTATTACTTATTAAACACTGTTTTTAAAACATTAACTACAATACTTAGTAATAGACTGGTTTTAGTTTTAGAGCACCTCATACACCCTACTCAAGTCTGCTCCATTTCAGATAGGAAAATCACCGATATCCTCATATTATTACGAGACATTATAGAACAGGGTAGGGAAGGCTCCATAGCAGGATATGTGCTTAGCCTAGATCAGACTAAGGCCTTTGACAGAATTTCTCACATGTACCTTTGGATTCATCTCCTGGATAAAATTGTTCTACAAAAATGACACCCTACCCCCCTACATTAATGGATGGATACTTGGATAGGCACTCATTGCCCAATCCTGAATGGAATCAGACGGGGCTGCCCTCTTAGCCCTCTGTTATATATACTTTCCTTAGACCCACTTATACAAACAATAAACACATCAGTGGAAATCATAAGCCTTTCTGTATTTAGTCAAGACCAGGAGATAAAACACTTGCCTATGCAGATGATGTATGCTTAGTGTTAGCAGACAGGGATTCTGTGATACAAGGGAAGGCAAATTTTATTTTTCTGGGTGCGCAATCGCAGAGGCTCTGGAGGGCATGCACAAACAATACAACTATCAATAAAACAATAAAATTATCAGCAGTAAAATCAGATCATACAGTTAAATAAATAAGGCCTAACTAAAAACAATACTGGCACTGGCTATCCCAAACTAAGATTTAATATACAGTGTCCGGGAAGGCCAGATTAAACAGGTGGGTCTTGAGGTGGGCCCTCAATACCTCCACTGAAGGGGCCTCCTATACAGATGGTGGCAGCAAATTCCACAGGACGGGGCCAGTGACACTAAATGCTCTGCTGCAGGCAGTTTTCAATCTTATCCTGGGAATCACAAAAAGGACCCTAGAGGAGGAGCGGAGGGAGCAGACCGAGGCAGCAGGTGAAAGAAGGTCAGACAGATAGCCAGGGCCCAGTCCATGTAAGGCCTTAAAGGTGAGCAAGCCCACCTTAAAGATGATCCTCCACCTGACCAATAGCCAGTGCAGTTCACGCAGCACCGAGGTGACATGGCAGTATTTTGACTGCCCTCTCAGCAACCTGGCAGCTGCATTCTACACTAGCTGCAGCCTGTGCAGGATACCTTCTGAGACCCTGAGGTACTGTAGAATGCATTACAATAGTCAAGCCTTGACATCACAAAGGCATGCACCAAGGTGGGGAGGTCCAGGAAGGAACTAGGGGCTTGATTCTGGCGATATTCATTAGATGCTAAAAGCTGGTCCAGATAACGTATGACACCTGAACTTAAAATGTCAGTTCGCTGTCGAAGGTCACACCAAGATCTCATACCCTAGAGGAGGCCTTCAAAGGCACAGATCCCAGGAATAAGTCAAACCTGAGTTACAAAATGTTCAGAAATTACAGGATTCTCTATTAATTACCAGAAAAGTATCTGCATACCAACAGGCCCACCTAATCCAGAGATATAAGAACTAATAGGGATACCTGTAACAACAGAATATTGCAAATTCTAGACATCTGTTTTGGAACAGGAGATCTATATATCATTACTTGGAATAACCTACTGAATACTGATCTTAACCAAGTATCTTACTTCGAGATACAGCTCGTGCAGCAGGCTGTCACAAATTAGGACTATGCCGCAGGCACTAGGACCACACGGAAAAACTTCTGCCAGCAATACCAGCTGGGGACCGCCCCCGGCCTTGGCCTTGGCGTCGGTCAGGGTACAAGAGGGCAGACCCAGCTCCACCCAGTTCTTTCCGCCGCGTACCACGCATGTGAATAGCTGCTGCCTGCGATTCACCAGCGAGAACAGAGCTACAATCAAGCCATCTTTAAAATCGACAGTTATTCCATTTTTTTCGTGTTACCATGACCGACGCCTGCATGGTTTTAGTTCGGGGCTCGGTCTTTTCGGCATTCGTTTGTCCTTCCCTCGGTGTTTTACCGCCATTGGCACCGACGTCAGTACCGCGGTAGGTCCACGTGGGTTCGATGTCTTCCCGGGCATCCCTTTCCCCAGAATACGTCAACAAGTGCGAGTGCGGCCGGCAAATTTCCACCAAGGATGGTCATTGGCGTGTGTGTTCTGCTTGGGCCTGGACCATGACACTGCGAACTGCGTCGACTGCCAAGCGTTCATGAGCCGGACTCGCATCCAACGCCTGAAGGCCCTGAAAGCCTATCTACTTGAAAAGAAGATGGACCTGCACTCCTCCGAGGGTAAAAAGAAGGAGAAAAAGTGCCATAGTAAGGAGCGCAGTCAGTCCCGGCACCAGTCCCGGTCTTGGTCCTGCTCGCGGTCGCGACCTTCCCCAAAGAAGGCCCGTCCTTCGGGCTCGGGTGAGTCACCACGCTCATCCCAGGCTAAGGCCGGCCCGTCAGGGGAGCAGCCAGCCAGACCTAGGGTGACTCTGCTTAAGGTCATCGCAAAGTCCGTGGCGGTTCCTGCTTGACCCTACCGTCCACGGCACCGGCATAAGCCTGCTAAAGTGCGCCTCAGGCGTAGAGAACTCTCCTCGTCCCTGTCATCACCTCGTCTCGGCCATTAGCACCGATGCGGTTGAAGGGCCAAGGACCCGGGGTCAGTCATTGTCCTGCCGACGTCCCCGTCGCCCAAGTCCTCCTTCCCCTGGGCCATCAGGAGAGCTCGCTGTCGTGACCCGCAGCGCCTGAAGCTTCTTTTCCACAGCGGGCAGCAGAAGTTTTCTCCCCGGACGAGCTCCAACAACTATTTTCATTCTGGTGAGGGCAGGTTCATAAGCGTACCACCCCGTCGCCGGCCCAGACACCGGTACCAGATCCTGCAGGTGAACCACAGCCGGAGGCGGAGGCCTCCCGTTGAGGTCCCAGGCGCCATTTCGCTCCCTTCTAGGGCTTGTTCCCGCCAATCCTGAAGACCGCCGACGTCCGCTCCTTAGGTTCCACTGACCAACGTCGGACCCAGTCTCGTTCTAGGAGCCCTTCCCGCACTCAGCGGGACGGTTCCTGACGTCGGTCCCCTGACTGACGTCGGTCATCGCTCCGTCATCGGTCCAGGGACCGGAGTCGGTCTTCAGACCGTCGTCGGTCCCCTGCATACCGACATCCGTGCAGGCATGGACATGAGGCAGAATCAGACTACTCTAAGTCGAATAGTTGGTCCTCCTCTTCCTCGTCATCATCTTCTTCTTCCCTCAGCCTCAAGCACTCCCCTGAGGAGAAGGACATGCCTCGCTCGCCTCCGGACGATCCCACATTCATGGACGTCATGAGGCATATCCAGGCTTCTAATGAGTGGGACACAGAAGACCTGGACCCGGAACACTGGAGATTGGCCAAGTACCTGAGGCAGAAGGAGCCAAAGTCATTGATCATTCCTCCTCTGGTGGATACCTTTCAGGATCTGACTAGATCCACCTGGCTGCACCCAGCCTCCATCCTGGCGGTTCCCAAGAAGTCGGACAGGCTTTACAAGGCTCCGAGGGCTGAACCTTTTTTGGCTGAACACCCTCAGGCAGACTCCACTGTGATCACGGCTGCTCATGACAAGTCTTGACAGCCGTGGCACCTCAGCTCACAGCCTCCCGACCTGGAGTCCCGTTACTTGGATCAGGTGGGCAAGAAAGTCTCGCTGCCTCACCTGTTCTATTAGATCCCTCAACTTCCTCACGCATGTGGTGCAGTTCCAGAATGCGTTGTGGGAGCGGGGTCTTGAGCTGACACAGGCCATGCCAGACTCCGATAAAAAGATGGAGCTCCTGGCCCTCTTACAGTCAGGCTCGGACATAGGCACTCATGTTCTGAGTGCCTTGTACGATACTGCAGGTACGGCTGCCAGAGCAGCGGCCTCTGGGGTTTGTCTCCGGCATCATGCCTGGTTGTGGCTTTCGGGCTTCCACCAGGATCTGCAGTCTGGTATCCGAGACCTGCCGTTTCAGGGTACCGTTTTATTTGGGCAGGAGACGGAGAATCTGATCTCATGTCTCCAGGAATCGGGCAAGTCTATCTGGTCGGTCCGCCAACTGTACCATGGCAACCAGCGACGCCCCCATCGCCGTCGGCTTTTTCGGAAGTCCTCAGACAACCAGACTTCAGCCCGTGGTTCCCAGCAGAGGGGTGGCTTTCGCTGGTGATCCAGAAACCAGCAGCTTGGTGGACCATCTGGCCATGGGCCCAAGTCCTCCCAGGCCACTCTCCACACCCCCGGTTCCACCCAATGACTCCCTTCCGCCCCCCATCTCCGTGGTCAGATGTCCAGGGGGAGCCGGTCGGGGCCACTTCTCCTTCATCTCAAGGGTGGAGCTCTATTACCACAGATCAATGGGTCTTGGACGTCATTCGGAGGACACAAGCTGGAGTTCACAGAGTTCCTCCACGGACTCACTCAAAGCTTCCTCCTGCTATCCTCCTTCTCACATTCCATTCTTGGAAGGAGAAATTCAGACCCTCCTGCAGAAGAGGAAGAGAGAAATTCCCATGGAGCAGCAGGGTCAGGGATTCACTGCCACTTTTTTGATTCCCAAAAGACGGGGGACCTTCGCCCCATTCTAGATCTCCATCCTTTAAATCTCTTTACAGAGTACAAAAAGTTCAGGATGGTGACTCTTCAGGGTATCCTCCCTCTGCTGCACCATGGGGATTGGATCTGTTCTCTCGACATGCAGGATGCGTACATGCATATCGGGGTCTTTCCTCCCCACAGGAAGTTTCTGAGGTGCCACTTCCTAGGAGAGCATTATCAGTTCTGGGTGCTCCCGTTCGGCCTCTCTTCCACTCCGCGAGTCTTTACCAAATGCCTAGCAGTGGTGGCTGTGGCTCTCAGGCAATCAGGCCATTATGTTTTCCCTTACCTCGACGACTGGCTTCTCATGACCCCGTCAAGGGACGGCCTCCTGCGCTCTCTCGGAGATGCCTATACTCTATTCCAAGAGCTGGGGATCACCCTGAACTTAAAGAAGTCGTCCCCGGAGCCCAGCCAAAACCTACCGCCTTCATTGGGCGACTCTGGACTCCATCCAGGCAGGACTTTCTTCCTCAGGACAGGGAGACTCACCTGCAGTTTGGCAGAATGGTTCAATAGCACCTCGAGTTCCGGCTCGGAACTTTCTCAGTCTACTGGGGCACATGGCGGTGACCATCCCTGTAATACCCTTGGCCCGCCTCCACATAAGAATCCCACAATGGATGCTCAGGGTGCAGTGGGATCAATACTCCGATGACCTGGATGCCTTAGTCAGGATCTCGGAGCCAGTCAGGAGAACGTTGCTTTGGTGGATGGACCCCAGCAATCTGGAAACAGGGGTCAGCTTTCGTCCGGAGCCTCCAGGTCAGACTCTGACAATGGATGCCTCAGACCTGGGTTGGGGGGCTCATCTTGGAGGTCACTGCATGCAAGGGGTTTGGTCCGACGAGGAACAGTCCTCCATATCAATGTCCTGGAATCGAGGCGGTCCTCTCACGGCTCTTCGGCATTCAGGGAGGACCTGATACCCGGCTCTCTTCTCATTCAGATGGACAACATGGTGGTTGTCTTTTACATCAACAAGCAAGGAGGCACTCATTCCTATCCTCTTTGCCGGGAGGCAATGAGAGTCTGGTATTGGGCGCTGGGACGGGGCATTCGCCTGTCGGCGATGCACATTCCAGGAGTCCTAAACAGTCTGGCCGACGATCTCAGCAGGTCGTGGGCCAGTGCGCATGAGTGGGAATTGCTTCAGTCGGTGGCGGATCAGCTCTTCGGAAGGTGGGACCTTCCAGAGCTAGATCTCTTTGCGTCACCATGCAATGCCAAGCTGCCACACTTTTGCTCGCGAGAGCACGCACCTGGCATTTTCTAGCCAGACGCATTATCCCTTTGTTGGGCCGGGAGGTTTCTTTATGCCGTTCCGCCCTTCCCTCTCATCCAGAGGGTTCGGCTCAAATTACAGGCAGAGGGAGCACGCATGATCCTTGTGGCCCCCAATTGGCCCCAACAGATTTGGTTCCCACTTCTGCAGCGGTTGTCCCAGGAACCTCCAATCCCACTGCCCATATGCTCGCAACTGCTGTCCCGGGACCAGGGTTCTCTGGTCCACCCGGATCTTCGCTCCCTGCACCTTCACGCTTGGCTCCTCCAGACATAGCTCAAACCAGATATGGGGTTTCCCGGGTAGTGGCTGAGGTCTTAGCATCCACAGATAAGCCCTCTACTTGCTCCACTTATGCTATGAAGTGGAAGCGGTTCTGTCTTTGGGCCTTGACTCAGCATTTGGACCCAGTCACATGCTCTGTGAACTCCGCTCTGCAGTATCTCCTCTCCTTGTACGAGAAAGGCCTGAGCTATTCCTCTATCAAGGTGCATCTGTGGGCGATTTCAGCCTACCACGTTCTTGTGGGTGACAGAGCGTTGGCCCAGCTGGAAGTGGCCCGCACCTTCCTTAGGGGGGTTCTTCACATGAGACCTCCCATCAGGGAACCTGTCCCACCCTAGGACCTCCTTTTTGTGTTGGAGAAACTTACCCTTTCTCCTTTTGAACCCACAGCATCTTGCGAGCTGCGCTTCTTGTCTTGGAAAGTTTGTTTTTTGGTTGCTGTTACTTCCGCTCGAAGAGTTTCCGAGCTGCAGGCTCTGATGTGTAAAGACCCCTATTTGGTTTTTCATAGGGAAAGGGTTTCCCTCCAAACTAATCCTAAGTTTCTTCTGAAAGTGGTCTCGGAGTTGACCCTCAACCAATCGGTTGATCTTCCTGTTTATTTTCCTTCTCCCTCCAATAGAAGGGAGGTTCTCCTCCACAGATTGGATGTCCACAGGTCACTGAGGTATTACCTCAGTAGAATGGTTCAACACCGTAAATCGGAGCAGCTCTTTGTGGCTTTTGTGCCACACCGCTTGGGTCAACCGGTGTCCAAGCAGACTATCTCCAAGTGGATAGTCCATTGCGTTTCATTCTGTTACGAGCACTACAATAAACCCCTGCCGGGTCTGGTTAGGGGTCACTCCACCAGGGGTGTCTCAGCTTCTTTTGCCGCGATGCAGAATGTCGCCATTCAAGACATCTGTGTGGCTGCGACCTGGAACTCAGTGCATACCTTTGTCAAGCATTACAGCTTGGATATCATCTCCAGACGCCATGCTGGCTTTGGCCTGGCGATTCTAAAAGGACTCTTGTCCTGACGGTCTCTGGAGTCAGCATATTCCTCCTCCCGGGGGTGACTGTCTCTTCGCTAGGGAACTGTTTGGGACTCAGTCCTAATTTGTGATAGCCTGCTGCAAGAGCTCTATCTCGAAGTAAGATAGTACAGTTATGTAAGAACTTACCGTAACAGTAGATCTTTGAGAGGAGCTCTTGCAGCAGGCGCTGTTTTCCCTTCCACCTTCCCCTCAGAGTGTGCAGATTTCTTCTCTTCTCTAGGATGGGCTTCATCTCCTTCTCTTGTCAGGCCATCTGCTGGGTACTGTCGGGAGAACTGAGGTGGAGCTGGGTCCGCCCCTTCTTGTACCCTGACCAACGTCGGGGCGAGGCCAGCGTCGGGGGCGGTCCCCAGCTGGTATTGCTGGCAGAAGTTTTTCCGTGTGGTCCTAGTGCCTGCGTCATAGTCCTAATTTGTGATAGCCTGCTGCAAGAGCTCCTCTTGAAGATCTACTGTTACGGTAAGTTCTTACGTAACTGTACTTTACCAGTGGAACAAATGGTTTATGAGTAAACAGAAGAGTTTACATGGTCAAAACCTATATCACACCAATGTTTCTGCATCTCAGTTACATATACCCCCCCCCCCAAAAAAAAAATAATCGGAAGCCAAATTATATAGTTGGTTTTTTTCCATGTATATGGGGTAGCAGGCTCAACCCAATCAAAAGAGGGATTACATACTTGGCTATAGTAAAAGGAGAAATAAACATGTTAAACTCTATAGCCTTTTTTTACAGCATTTTTATCCACGCAGATATAAAACCAGTATTACTAGAATCACAAACCTTATGGATTTCATGGGTACAAGATTATATGCTACCACTGTTACAAGAATGGAAAACCAATACCCCTATTTCTAAACAAAAAAACCTTACTGGGTTACCACAATATTTTCAACAGGACTTTGGGATATTAAAACAATGGCGGGCACACAAAAAAATCAATCATTACTGCTACCAGGAAAATATTTTATGAAGCAGCAATGACTACATAATTTCATGAAAAACCATCCTTTTTAGGTGGCAGCATACTGCAGTGGGTTAAGGCTCTGAGCTGCAGATCTGGAGACCTGGGTTTGAATCCCACGGCTGCCTAGGTGCCTACTATGTGATCCTAAGCAAGTCACGTAACTTTCTTGTGCTCCCGGGTCACATCTGGAAACAAACTTCTGCTAATGTGCTACTCCTGGTGAAACAATGTTCCCTTTCCCCCCTTCCCTAGATAGACCACGTAAAGAGACAGAACAAACTGGGCAAACACTTACTGATCCTAGGACTCCAGTTCAAATGTAGGACATCCAGTGGCTGAGTTCACATGGCAAATGAAATGAAAAAAATCAATCTGAAACATAAAGACAAAAGTGAAAGATAATGTTGAAGTACTGGAGACAATGAAACACCTTTATTTTGACTGCCCTTATATTCAAACATTTTGAGCCATGATCAAACAAAACTGGGGAAACTCCCCATTTTCTAAAATCACTCCAGAGGTACTCTTTTTAGGGATCCATCTGAATTGGTGGAAGAAATACAATCTAAGTACTATGTGGGTCATACATGCTTTAAATATTGGATATGGTAAGTGAGATGCAGACTAACACTACAACAACTGGACATACAACAGGAACAACTCTTTCAATCCATTGTGTACAGTATTTCTCTGGATTCTGCTAGCTCTATTACTGTATCCTGAGCGCAGTGTAAAGGGATATTTCTCAGAGGATGCCACACAGGGAGATGTATTACATTACTCGACTTACTGCATTACTGCAACAGTCACAAGGGACAGGGTATGTATATATGACCTCCCAATGCTACAATATAACCCATGGAGCAGTTGCCATGGAGGGACTCAGGCGGATTTACTATCTTATGGGACCTTGCTTCAACTCTGTGCAGAAAATTATTCAATGTGCCTGTCTGCAAGACTACTAATCAGCGCTCTAACAAGAGGCCAAAGCTCCATATCCGGATGGCAAACAAAGTGGTATCAGAATAAAAAAAATGGGCAACGGCAAGAATCTTTAACCTATCTCTTGCGGCACTATGAAATTATTGATACTATTATTAATATGCTCAGGAAATGTAGAACTTAACCCAGGACCCCCAGAGGTCATCACTGCACCAACAGACTTAGCCAAGATCAAAGGGCTAAGCTTTCTCCATATTAATGTATGCATCCAAGCCTGGGTTAACCATACCCTACCAGACATGCCAGCAGTGTCTGAGACATGGCTCAGGCCTGTCACCGCCGACAAAGACATAAACTTACCTAATTATCAAGTATTCAGAGCTGACCGCCAAACTAGGGGTGGGGGCATAGCAATATAAGTGAAGGACTGCCTATCTGTAACCTGCCTAGACTCATTATCCATGGTAAAGGAATTTGAATGCCTATCCCTCAAAGTGACCCTCTCCCACACCACATCGCTGCAGCTAATCGGCTGCTATAGGCCCCCCCTCAGCTGACCTCAAGCTATTATCCCACCTGGGTGACCTACATAGATACATAGACAGTGTCGGCAGATAAGGGCCTATGGCCCACCCAGTCTGCCCATTTGAGCTTGTAAGTTCAGTTTATGTTTTCTTAGAAGTCTGTTGCCCCTTACCCCTGACCTCCAGAATTCCTTTATGTCTATCCCATGCATTCTTAAATCCCATGATTGTTTCAGCCCCCACCACTTCCTCTGGCAGGGTGTTCCACTTGTCCACCACCCGTTCTGTGAAGAAATTCTTCCTCACGTTTCCTCTGAATCATCCTCCCTCCAACTTCATCCCATGCCTTCTAGTCCTGGAACATCTTTTTCACTTAAAAATAGTGTATTCCTGCACCCTGTTCCTCCCTGTAAGATACTTGTATGTCTCTATCATATTCCCTCTCTCCCTTCTCTCCTCCAGGGAGTACATGTTCAGTTCCTTCAACCTGTCTTCATAGGACTTGTGATGCAATCCATGCACCATCTTTGTTGCCCTCCTCTGAACCTTCTCTACCCTGTCTTTGTCCTTACGTAGGTATGGCCTCCAGAACTGTACACTGTACTCCAGGTGGGGCCTCACTAGTGTCTTGTATAGCGGAATTATGACCTCCCTTTTCCTGCTGGTGATGCCCCTGCCTATACATCCCAGCATCCTATTGGCTTTACCTGCTGCCTTGTCACACTGTTTCCCTACCTTGAGGTCATCAGAGATGATAACCCCAAGATCCCTTTCCTGCTTGGTGCATGCTATATCCTCACCCCCAACTGATATATTGTGCCAGGGTTTTTGTGCCCCATATGCATTATCTTGCACTTCCTTGCATTGAATTTCAACTGCCAAACCCCTGACCATTCTTCAAGTTTCTGCAGGTCCCTTCTCATTCTGTCTACACCCTCTGGTGTGTCTACTCTGTTACAGAGCTTTGTGTCAACAGCGAACAGTGAAATTCTGCCTTCTAGGTCCTGCAATGTCATTGATGAAGATGTTGAATAGTACGGTCCCAGCACTGATCCCTGTGGTACCCCACTGGTCACTCTTCCTCTGTGGAGTGACAGCCATTTACCACCACCCTCTGTGTCCTGCCACCAGCCAGTTACCTACCCACCACACTACTGTCCTGCCCCACCCATATTCCCCAGTTTGTGAATAGTCTTCTATGTGGCACAGTGTCAAAGGCCTTGCTGAAGTTCAGATAGGCCATGTCCACTGCCCTCCCCTGATCCACCTCCCTAGTCACCCAGTCAAAAAATTCAACGAGGTTGGTCTGACATGACCTACCCCTGGTGAAACCATGCTGCCTTGAGTTCTGTAGTCCATTGACAACCAGATGTTCCACCAATCTCTCCTTCAGCAGTGCTTCCATGATCTTCCCCAATACCGAGGTGAGGCTGACTGGTCTGTAGTTCCCTGCTTCCTGTTTGTTCCCACTTTTGTTTAAGGGGACTACATCTGCTGTCCTCCAGTCTTTGGGTACCTCCCCTGTTTCCAGTGATCGGCTATACAGGATAGCCAGAGGTTCAGCCACCACCTCTCTTAGTTCTTTAAGGACCCTTGGGTGCACCCCATCTGGCCCCATTGCTTTATCAACTCTTATTACTTCCAGTTCCTTCAGGACCCTTTCTCGTGTAAAGGGACTTGTGTCCATTTCTGCAGCATTCTCACCCCTTGTACTCCCTTCAGACCCATTACCCTTCTCTTTCTCAGTAAAGACTGAGCAGAAATACCTGTTCAATATGTCAGCTTTACTGTTGTCATCCTCCATGCGGCCCCCATCCTCCCCCTTCAGTCTCACTATCCCTTCCTTTGTCTTTCTTTTTTCACTTATGTACCTGTAAAAGGTTTTGTCCCCTCTACCCACTGATTTTGCAATGTGTTCTTCTGACTGAGCTTTGGCTTCCCTGACTGACCTCCATGCCTCCCTTTGCTTCTCCTGGTACTTCTCCCTATCCCCTTCTGCCTATGTCTCTTTCTATTGCCTGAATGCAATCTTTTTGGCTTTCACTTTCTTTGCTACCTCTTTGGAAAACCATAATGGTCTCCTCTTCCTTTTCCTCTTGCTAACCTGCTTAATGCATAATTTTGTTGTTCTTGTAATCCCGATTTTAAATACTGCCCACTGTTCCTCAACCGCTGATTCCTGTCCCATTCCCCTTAATGCCTCTTTCAAGTATCTTCCCATTTTCCCAAAGTCTGCCTCCCTAAAATCCAGGATACATGTTTTTGTGTGGTTTGGTTCTGCTTTTTCTGTGATTTCAAACCACAATGACTGGAGGTCACTGTTCCCCAGGTGCTCCCCCACTGTTACCCCCATCACACTATCCCTGTTTGTGAGCACAAGGTCCAGTATTGCCTTCTGCCGAGTTGGTTCCATGACCAGTTGCTTGAGGAAGGCACCCTGAAGGGAGTCCAGGATAAATCTGCTCCTAGTTGATGCTGTTGCTAGGATGCTCCAGTCCACATCTGAAATATTGAAGTCTCCAACCAGTACTACCTCACCCTTGTCTGCCATCCTTTGGATGGCTAGCATCAACTCCTATCTGTTTCTTCCTCCTGGGCTGGTGGTCCATAGACCACACCTGTGCAGATGGCTGTCCCCATTTTCCTTTCCAGCTAACCCACAGTATCTCTCCCCCATTTTGTTCCTCCTGGATCTCTGTGGCCCTTATGTCATTTTTCACATACAGTGCCACTCCTACTCCCTTCCTGCCTGCTCTGTCTCTTCTGAATATGTTGTAGCCAGGTATGGCCATCTCCCAGTCATGGTTATCATTACACCAGGTTTCAGTGATGGCCACAATGTCCAGGTCTGACTGCACCATGACAGCCTCCAAATCTTTCATCTTGTTGCTAAGGCTCCTGGCATTTGCACACATGGCTTTCCATGATTTGACCTCCCTAGACTGTTTCACTGTTCTACTCCAGCCCCTTCCTTGGTTGTCCTTTATCCCTGGTTCTCCTTGCTGTCTGCCCTTCAACTGTAATTTGCCCCTTTCCTGCCTATCTACCTCTTGGGCACTAATCTCCATCTTTTGCACACTGCTTTGCAGAGATAGCCACTCCTCTGGTTCACTGGTTCCACTGCTAGCTGTGGGGGGTGAGCAAGTAGGTACCCTCCTTGCCGGCCTGCCATCCCCCTTTGCTAGTTTAAATGCTTGTCAATGTAGCATTTAAACTTATCATTGAGTGCTTGGATTCCCCTCCAGGATGGATGCAGGCCATCAGGCTTGAACAAACCTCCATCCCTCCAGGTGGGTCCCCAGTCACCAATGAATCCAAACCCTTCCTCACAGCACCAGTTCTTCAACCATGAGTTAAAGTTCCTGGTGCATGCACTCCTATGCTCCCTTGCCTCTACAGGAAGTACTTCTGAGAAAGTGACAGAAGTAGCTACTTGCTTGAGACCCCTCCCCAATTTCCTAAACTCTTCCTGAACTTCCTTTGGCTCCCCATTTGCCAGGCCATTAGTACCTAGGTGGATAATGACATTCAGCTCACCCTCCCGTCTTGCCTTCCCAGTGATCCCCAGGATCTTCCTTCCATCCCTCCATGCTGTGGCACCTGGTAGGCACCTCACCTCCTTGTCCTCCCCCCTCCTGTGTTCCTAGCCGGATCCCTCTTATGATGGAGTCCCCCACCAGGATTCGCTTCCTCCTCCTCTGGGGTCCACTGCTTTCCCTGCTGAGGTCACCTCCTTGGCTAACCTCCACATCCTTTCCTTCCACTTCTCAGGGTACCTCTATTTGGTTGTCCTCGTTTGCCAGTGTGGCATATGAGTTCTTGAGTGGAATAGGATCTGGGATGTGCCTCTGCCTGACTGCTCTATCCCTCCCTGAGCCCACTGTCATCCAAGTGCTCCTCGGTCTAGGCATCCTTTGAGGCAGTTGCATTGGACTGGGTGGTCTCTGGATAGGGGTGATGGTACTCCTGACCCGGTTTACTTCCGCTCTGAGTCTGGCTACCTCATCCCACAGTTCAGAGAGATGCATGCAGATAGGGCAGCACCTCAGTGTCCAGAAGGTCTGCCTGAATATGGCTGCCCCCACAGCCACTGCATTGCACCACTCTCCACATTATACTGCAATTATACTGCTATTCCACTACTTGTCTGCTACTGAAGCTCTCCTAGTTCCCTTTTTATTAATTTACTGTCCTAAAAATCCTGCCACTGATCCTCAGATAATTTTCTGACCTAATCAAAAAGGGAATAGAAGAAACTATAATCATAGGAGATCTAAACCTAAACTGGCTCTCAAAGGCAGCTGCACCCTTAATATCATTCTGCGATACACATGGGTTTACACAGCTCATAAATGAACCCACCAGAATCATCAAAAAGAATACAAGCAACAGCACACTATTAGATGTTATACTAGTGAATAAACCTCACCTTTTCTCGCATGTTGGAGTACTATTCAATGACATCAGTGACCACTGCCTTATTGTGGGAATAAGATCAGCATGCAAGCCGTCATCCCCCACCAGGTTCACAATGAGGAGATCAAAGCAAAAATTCAACATTGAGGCATATCTGGAAGAGATAAACCACTCCACACGATGGCAAGAGTTTTACTTAGCAAACACAGTGGCGATAGCGTATGAGGTGCTAAATAACATTATTACAGATGCCCTTAATATCCATGCTCCAATTTCTAAGGTACGCATCAAAAATAAAACCTACCATTGGTTCACTCCTGACCTTAAAGCCACCGTCCTTGACAGAGACAAGTTACAGAAAAGGGCACGAAAAACTAAGATATCAACTGATTGGGAGCTGTTCAAAAAAGCCAGGAATATCTGTACCAGAAAAGTACGAGATGCTAAGGCTGCTTATTATATATCTGAACTAGACTCCTCCTGCCACAACCCTGCCAAGTTCTGGAACACCATAAAAGACATAACAGGATGCAATCCAGTAACACACTCCCAGCCAAAATACACAATGGCAGGAACCATCCCTGATAGACTGGAAGTCCTGGAATCATTCAACAATCACTTTGCAACAGCTGGTCTAGCATTGGAGCATCTCTCCGGCTAACCAAATCGTTCCCAGTTAGGTATCAAGAACACTGAAGCCGCAGATACTGAGTCCACCTTCTCCTTTATACCAGCCACCCTGAAGCAGGTGGAAGAATTAATATCACAGCTGGACACCAAAAAAAGTGCAGGTGCAGACTCCCTTGATCCCCATTTTTTTAAAATTGCCATACAGAATTAGCTTTGCCAATAACACATCTATTTAACCTCTCACTACAAATAGGATCTATTCCATCGATCTGGAAAACAGCCCAAGTTATCCCGCTACTGAAAGCAGGGGACCCCATGGACCTCAACAACTACAGGCCAATCTCTATCCTCCTTATGCTATCCAAGCTGCTAGAAAAAAACGTAAGCACCCAACTAAGAGGATATCTTGAAGAGGCTAATCTTTTAAATCCAGCGCAATCTGGGTTTAGAACGAACCACAGCACCATCACAGCCCTGGCTAAAGTAACCAATGACTGGCAACTCGAACTGGACAAAAAAAATTGTGTCTGTGCTGTATTTTTAGACCTGAGTAAGGCATTCGATACAGTCGACCATGAACTGCTCCTCTCCTCCCTGAAATCCATAGGACTTGACTCGACCTCCATTAGATGGCTTAATAACTATCTCACGGGAAGGACCCAGCAGGTGAAGGCTGAAGGAGACCTATCACCACTCAAATCTCTCCAAAGAGGAGTTCCCCAAGAATCCATCCTTGGCCCAATCCTATTTGCCATCTATATCAATAGCATCGACAATAACCTCACCAAAGCCACTGTACACCTTTTTGCAGATGATACAGTATTGTATGTCAGTCACCCCTCTCCCGTAACAGCATGCATAGAGCTACAAGCAGAATTCAACCTATTACAATGCCAACTACTGGAAAAAAAAACTCCTGCTAAATGCAAAAAAAACAAAGGCAATGTTTTTCTCCCCCCAAACACAAGCCGGACACTCCTTCGAAAACAATATCCCCCACATATCCACTGTCCTTGGTGAAAATCTTGAATATGTTACAAAATTCAAATATCTGGGGGTCTGGGTAGACAGTAGACTCGACTACTTAGATCATCTGGAAGATCTGCTAAAAAAACTCTGTCAGAGGCTTGGGCTCTATTACAGAATAAAGCACTTTCTTACAAGTGATTCTAAAAATAAGCTGGTCCAGGCCACATTTCTATCAGTATTAGATTATGCAGATTTCCTATATGGTCGTTGCCCCAACTCATATCTGAGCAAACTGGACACTCTTTACCATAGAGCCTTGAGGTTCATTACAGATCTTCCTCTCAGCACTCACCACTGCTCGCTTTATGCTGCAGTTGGATGGACCTCGCTCCAATTTAGAAGAGACAGGAATGCTACACTATGGACTTACAGAGCGATATCAAAGATGCTACCAAATTATGTCTCAGACTGCTTCACACAAATCACATCAAGTAAATATGCCCTAAGAAGTCTAAACTTCATCAGGCTCAAAGTGCCCAAATTCAGTTCTCGATATGGTAGATCTGCTATCAGTTATGTCTTATCTGCCTTATGGAATACGATGCAGAAGACCCTGAAAGTGAACAGATACATCTCATTTACATCCTTTAAATATCTGTATTCGAGGCTTATCAAAGAAAAATGTAATTGTTTCCACAAACAGTAGAGTATGCCTAATCTTATCCCTCTCCCTCCCCAGATAGCCAACTCACGGAAGGTATCCACCTTTACAAAGAGTCACCACCCCTCACACTCCATGCACCCCTCCTTTCCATCTGCCTCCCCTTAATCCCTTGTCATAGCAGTGTCAGTGGCTCAGTAGGTAGCACACTCGCCTCTGAGGCCGGGAGATCAGAGGGCTGTGGGTTCAGTTCCCACATCTGGCACTTGGGTTAATATCCCAGTGCTGACACTGTAGTGCAGCATGAGAGGGGTGCTGCACTTCTGAGGTGCCGTCTTTCAGATGAGACGTTAAACTGAGGTCTCATCTGCCTGGATTGGTGGTAGTTCAGGTGGATGTTAAAGATCCCATGGCATTTATCGAAAAGAGCAAGGGAATTTCCCCCGGTGTCCTGGCCAAATTTCCCTCATTCACTAAAAAAGTACCACCAACAGCTTAATCTGGTTCAAGGCCAGTTGGCATTCATCTGTATCCCCCTTCCCCGGGTCGTGCCTGAAAATAGG
Source organism: Neoceratodus forsteri (assembly GCA_016271365.2). Classification (NCBI taxonomy): domain Eukaryota; kingdom Metazoa; phylum Chordata; order Ceratodontiformes; family Ceratodontidae; genus Neoceratodus; species Neoceratodus forsteri. The sequence continues at coordinate 509,593,582 of CM028130.1, read as the reverse complement.
CAGGATTTGTTTAGTGCACTTACCTGGTCAACAAAAACTAAATAAATAAGTATATCACAGCCCTATACCCCTGTTATACAACCCCCCAATCCCCCACCAGCCAGGCGCACCACTTCCCGCTCCCCTTCCCTCACCCCTTATTACCACGACACCCAAATTTAATGTATGGTCTGATTAGAATGTATCCTTAGACTGTGTGTATACTGAATAGTCTATGTAGTATCCTAGAGTGTGTATATTGATTATTTTTTTATGTATCTATGTAAATTGAACCTTGACCTTACCAGGTCCATCTTGCAAATGAGCTGTGCTCAACGATGTTCGCCTGGATAAATAAAAATTTGATTGATTGATTTGAGAGGTACAGGAGACAAAGAGAGAACAACACATACACAGAAAGTATATCTGGAAAGGTGGAGGGCATTACATGGGTTATACTGAACGTAAATGTGTAAATAATCTCTAACACAGAAGGTGAATTATTACCATTAGCTCATTTGAGAATCCTTTTACAATCTTTAATTATAGCTTAGCATGATTTTGTTCAATGAATTTTCTGTTTTCAGTTATTTGATGGTTTCGTTGTGATGTATGTGTATATGTTTCATTATTTAATAAAAAAATTCCCCTACTGTTTTCGAGAAGTGCCATGGGATCTTTAACGTCCACATGAACAACCAACAGAACAGGCAGACAGGACCTCAGTTTAACACGTCATCCAAAAGATGGCACCTCAGGAGTGCAGCATCCCCCTCATGATGCACTACAGTGTCAGTACTGGGATTTACCCCAAGTGCCTGGTGTGGGGCTTGAACCTAGAACCTTCCACTCTTCTGACCTCAGAGGCGAGTGTGCAACCAGTCGAGCCACTTACACTAAATAGATAGATATATTTTTTATTACATATTTTTTAAATTTTAGTCTTTGGTAACCAGTAAGGCCCATTAGGCACAAGTGCCTGTTTTCAGGGGCGACCTGGGAGCACTGGGCAGTTAAGTGACTTACTCAGACTTTTTTGGAATCCTAGACACTTCATTTGTCAAAACATATCATACACTGGGGAGGGTAGGTGACTTGCTCAAAGTCACACAGTATGCAAGTGGAGGTTGCAGGAATCAACCCAGGCCTGCTGGATGTACCAAGCTCGTTATTCGAACCTCAAGGCTATATTGCCAGCCTCCCCCCCATCACTGTGTTTTACTAGTCCTAGGCTGGTAATCTGTCATTGTTTTACTAGCCCTGAGCTAGTTATATATCAGTTGAGTTAGCTAAACCTGGGTGGGTTATATATTAATTCTGCTAGCTCTGAGCTGGTTACATATTAACAGATTTGCTAGCCCTAGGCTATTATACAGTATGTCAATCATTTTTAAAAGCCCTGTGCTGGTACTGTATATGTCACTAGATTATCCCCATCTGTTGACTGGTTATGTCAGTGGGTTTTATTAGCTCTAGACTGGTTACAAGTCAACAGGTTTTGCTAGCCCTGGTCTGGTAACGTGGAAAGCAGTTTTGCTAGCTTTGCTCTGGCTATATATCATTGAGGTTCATTATATCTGAGCTGCTTATATAAAAGTGGGGTTTTACTAACCCTGGGCTGGTGATATGTCAATGCATTTTAATAGCCCTGGGTTGTGGAGTTTGTTAACACAGTGCTAGTTTTTTTTTTTATCTGCTTATCCTCCCTGTGCTGACTCTCCCCCATCCTCTGCTCTCCCCACCCCCATCACCCCAGCATCTTCCAGGACTTACCTCGTCTGGCTGTCCCACCAGGGCTTGCCACCCCAGCAGGGTTAGAAGAGTCCCCCAAACTCCACCAAAAACAGGATCCTGGATAGCCGGGTGCAAGGCCTGTGGGAGACCAGTGTCATCCTAACGGTTGGTGTCACTTCCCATTTTCTGTGGCCCTCGGAAGGTACGGAAATGTAATGCTGTCATGATGCACATTGATGGCTACCATACCTCCCATGCCTCCTGAAGGCCTTATGTGCCCACCTCTTGTCTCCACCAGGTGTCAGGTGAGCAACGGGATCTATGCTGCTTATATATCAATGGGGTTTGCAAGCCCTGGACTTGTTATATATCAGTGGGTTTCACTAGCCCTGTGCTGGTTATATATCAATGGGGTTTGCAAGCCCTGGACTTGTTATATATCAGTGGGTTTCACTAGCCCTGTGCTGGTTATATATCAATGGGGTTTGCTAGCCCTGGACTTGTTACAGTATATATCAGTGGGTTTCACTAGCCCTGTGCCGGTTATATGTCAGTGGGGTTTGCTAGCTCAATGCTAGTTATATGTATCAGTGGGGTTTTCTAGCCCTAGGCCAGTTATATTTCAGTGAGGGTTGCTAGCCTTATGCTGGTTATGTCAGTGGAGTTTGCTAGCCCTAGGCCAGGCATATTTCCATGGGGTTTGCTAGCCCTATGCTGGTTATACTGTATGTCAGTGGAGTTTGCTAATGCTGTGCTGGTTATATGTCAGTGGGTTTTATTAGTCCTGTGCTGGTTATAGTGGGTTTGCTAGCCCTGGACTGGTTATATTTTGAGGGGTTTGCTAGTCCTAAGCTGGTTATATGTCAGTGGATAACGATAGCCCTGTGCTGGTTTTGTGTTGGTGGGTTTTGCTAGCCCTCTGTTGGTTATGTGAAAAAGCATCAGTACAACATGAAACATAAACCTTTGTGAGGGGGTGCTATTGTTTTGCTTGACTTACAATAAACAATATTGTTTTATTGTTTCCTAAAGCTGGAGAGTGGTGTCCTGATGTATGAGCCGAGCCTCTTCCTACTTTGTCCATATAGTATATCAATAAGTTTTGCTAGCCCTGGACTGGTTATATGTCAGTAAGTTTTGCTAGCCCTGTGCTGGTTCTTTGTCAGTGGATTTTGCTAGCCATGGGCTGGTTATATGTTATTGGGTTTTGCTAGCCCTGGGCTGGTTATATGACAGTAGGTTTTGCTAGCCCTGTGCTGGTTATATGTCAGTAGGTTTTGCTAATGCTGTGCTGGTTATATGTTATTGGGTTCTGCTAGCCCTGTGCCAGTTATACATGATTGGGGCTTGCTGGCCCTGGGCTTCTTAGATGTCAGTGTGGTTTGCTATCCTTGTGCTGTTATAATAGGTTTTGCTAGCCCTGTGTTGGTTAGTTGTCAGTGTGTTTTTCTAACCCTGTGCTAATTATGGTCAGTGGATGTTGGTAGCCCTGGGCTGGTTATATATCTGGGTTTTGCTAACCCTGGGCTCGTTATATATCTGGGTTTTGCTAACCCTAGGCTGGTTATATATCTGGGTTTTGCTAACCCTGGGCTGGCTATATGTCAACAGGTTTTGCTAGCTCTGTCTTGATTATGGTCAGTGGATTTTGCTAGCCCTGTGCTGGTTATATGTCAGTGAGTTTTGTTAACTCTGGGCTGATTATATCAATGGGTTTTGCTAGACCTGGGCTGGTTATATGTCAATGGGCCTTGCTACTCCTGGGCTGGTTATATGTCAATGGGTTTTCCTGACTCTGAGCTGGTTATATCAGTGTGTTTCGTTAGGCCTGTGCTGGTTATATATCAGTGGGTTCTGCTATACCTGGGCTGGTTATATGTCAGTGAGCCTTGCTAGCCCTGGGCTGGCTATATGTCAAGGGGTTTTGCTAGCCTTGGGCTGATTATATGGCAGTGGATTTTGCTAGCCTGTGGCTGGTTACATGTTAATGTGTTTTGCTAACCCTGTGCTGGTTATATGTTGAGGAGTTTGCTAGCCCTGAGCTGGTTATGTGTCTGTGGTCTTTGCTAGTACTGTACTGGGTATATATTAGTGGATTTTGCTAGTCCTGAGCTGCTTGTATATCAGTGGGCTTTGCTAGCCCTGTTTTGGTTATACAGTATGTGAGCGGGTTTTGCTAGTCTTGGGCTTGTTATATTTTAGGAGGTTTTGCTAGCTTTGGGCTGGTTATGTTTCCATGGGTTCTGCTAGCCCTAGGTCAGTGATATTTCCATTGGGTTTGCTAGCCCTATGCTGGTAATATGCCACTGGGTTTTGCTATCCCTAGGCCAGTTATGTTTCAATGGATTTTGCTAGCCCTGGGCTGGTTATATGTCTATGAGTTTAGCTAGCCCAGGGCTGGTTATATGTCTATGGGTTTAGCTAGCCCTGGGCTGGTTACATATCTATAGATTTAGCTAACTCTGGGCTGGTTATATGTAGTGGGTTTTGCGAGCTCTGGGCCAGTGGTATATCAGAGTGTTTTGTTAGTCCCATGCTGGGTATATACCAGTTGGTTTTGCAAGTCTTGTACTGGTTATATGTCACTGGGTTTTGCTAGCCCTGTGCTGTGTATATGTCACTGGGTTTTGCTAGCCCTGTGCTGTGTATATGTCACTGGGTATTGCTAGCCCTGTGCTGTGTATATGTCACTGGGTTTTGCTAGCCCTGTGCTGGGTATATGACAGTGTTTTTTTCTGGCCTTGGGCTTATTATGTCAGTGGGTTTTGCTAGCCCTGGGCTTGTTATATGTCAGTGGGATTTGCTAGCCCTGTGCTGATTATATGTGTGTGGGTTTTGCTAACCCTGTGCTCATTTTATGTCTATGTGTTTAGTTAGCCCGGGGCCGGTTATATGTATGTGGGTTTAGCTAGCCCTGGGCTGGTTATATGTAGTGAGCTTTGCTAGCCCTGGGCTAGTGGTATATCAGAGTGTTTTGCTAGTCCTGTGCTGGGTATATATCAGTTGCTTTTGCTAGTCCTATACTGGTTATTTGTCACTGGGTTTTGCTAGCCTTGTGCTATGTATATGTCACTGGGTTTTGCTAGTCATGGGCTAGGCATATATCAGTGGGGATTGCTTGCCCTCTCCTGGTTATGTCATTTGGTTTCAGTAGCCCTGTGCTAGGTATATGTCAGTGGCTTTTGCTAGCCTTGGGCTCGTTATACAGTATGTCAGTGGGGTTTGCTAGTTCTGGGCTGGTTATATGACATTTAGTTTAGCTAGCCTTGGGCTAGTTATATGTCAGTGGGTTTTGCTAACTCTGGGTGGTTATGTCAGTGGTGTTTCCTAGCCCTTTGCTGGTTATATGCATGTGGGTTTTGCTAGCCCTGGCCAGGTTATATGTACTGGGTTTTGCTAGCCCTGGACTTGGTATATACCAGAGGGTTTGCTAGCCCTCGGCTGGTTATATGTCAGTGGGTTTTGCTAGCCTTGTGATAGGCATATATCAGTGAGTTTTGCTAGCCTTGGGCTGGTTATATGTCAGAATGTTTTGCTAGTCCTGTGTTTGGTATATATTAGATGGTTTTGCTAATCCTGCACTGGTTATATGTATAATTTGATTGATATGACCTCCCCCCAGTGAGAGTGAATCCATGCTGCCTATAGTCGTGTAACCCGCTGGATCCAAAATGCAATTCTTTCCTTCAGTTCTGTTTCCTTCAACTTCCCCACCACCAATGCCAGGCTGTCTGGCCTATAATTTCCAGCCTCTCCCCTGCTACCACTTTTGTGAAGCTGGACAACATCTGCCCTCCTTCAGTCCTCCGGAGCCAACCTGACTTCCAGTAATATGTTAAGCAGAACTGTCAGAGGTGCAGCCAGTACCTCCCTGAACTCCCTCAGTAACCATTGATGTACTGTGTCTGGCCCCATGGCTTTGTCCACCTTCAGATTAGTGAATGCCTTCAGGACTCCCTCCTCTGAAAAAGGACAAGTGTCCACCCCCCCCCCACTTAAGGCTTCTGTTACCTTTTTGCTATCCCTTCCCTTCCCCTTCCTCTGTGAACACTGAGCAGAGGTATTTATTCAAGATGTCTGCCTTTTCTTGGTCCATCTCTGTACAGTCCCCTCTTCCCTTTTTAACCTTACAATTCCTCTCTTGGTCTTCATCTTCTCTCTCTTACATACCTATGTGGTTGTGTGTGTGTGACTGCTTTTAATTAAGAGTGAGTAAGGAAGTAGTGGTAGTGGTGCTGGTCTCCCGGGATGTGACAGAGCCTTGGACCCTCGCAGACTGCCTATAGTGCTTCCCAGCTGCATGACCTCCACCCCTTTGTTGACCTGCCTGTGTCAGCTATGAGAGCAAGGCGCTTTCTGAAGGTCAGCATTACTAGGGAGCAGGGAGGTCATCGGTGGTGGGGAGCTGTAGGCCCTGCAGAGGGGAGAGGTATTGAGGTGGTGAGGTGCAGGAGACACCCTTGGTTTAGATGAAGCCCAGGGAGCAGCCAGACATGTTTGGTCTCCGTCCCCAGGGTTCCCACCAGACTGAGTGGGCAGGTAGCCAAAAGGGTTGCAGTGCCTATCAGTCCCCTGCGGGCAGTGCTATTTAATGCCAGATCGATGAGGAACATGACCGCAATTATGGCGGACTTGATTTCCTCGGTAGATCTGGCTTGTATCACGGAGACCTTGCTGGGTGACGATGCTGAGCTGGTTTTGATGCATCTGTCCCCTCTGGATACTCTGTGGTGCACTGCCCATGGTGGGAACACAGGGGTGGGGGAGTAGCCATTTGTTTTAAATCTGACCTGGGATTCGCCATGCACCCAGTAGGGACAACCGAGTGTTTTGAGTGTGTGGCAGTGCGTGAGGGTCAGGGTGCAGGATGCATGATTCTCCTTATTTACTGCCCTCCTAGGGTGGGGGAAGAATTCCTGCAGGAGGTGGCAGACTTCGTTGTTGATGCAGTGTTGGAGTCCTCCAGATATTTAGTACTGGGGGACTTCGATGCCTGGATCAACAACGAGGCCTTGCATTTTGGTTCTCACCTCCTCTAGTTGATGTCATCACTGGGCCTGTCACAAGCAGTTACTTCCGGAACCCATCACCACGGCCATGCACACGACCATGTCATCTCACTGGGGTTCACGGTAACTAACCTTGAGGATAATCAGGTTGTATGGTCTGATCACTGCACAGTGAAGTTCCTGGTCAGGGTCCCCCTGAGAATCCCTCCCCTATGGAGATGGTCAGCTATCGCCCATTTAGGGGATTGTCCCCAGAGGGACTGCTGGCAGTAGCTGATCTATCTAATGTAGATGCTGCATGTGCTGGGGGTATGAGTGAGGTGGTGGATGCATACAATAGGGCAGTCTCTGGAGCGCTTGACACCCTCGCACCAGTCCATGTACAACCAAGATCTTCTCACTTGAGATCTCTGTGGTTTGATGGGGATCTCAAGGCAATGAAGATTAGGGGTCAGAAGTTGGAGCACTGTTGGCGGAGGAACCGGTCAGATGTGGACAAGCTGGCCCTGCGTATTCATTATTCTGATTATCAAGGGACAATCAACCATAAGAAGGCAGAGTTCCTGTCCAGGGAGATTGCTGCTGGGAAGAACTGACCTACTCAGCTTTTTAAAACTGTCAACAGACTTCTCCATCCTGTCTGTCTACAGCTGAGAAAAGCCTTTTCAATCACTTTATGTGATGAATTTGCTCGGTTCTTCTCAGACAGAGTGTCCTCTGTCTGACAAGTGATCCCGTCAATGAGCTGCATTGTGACTCACAGTGATCATTTTGGATGGAACAGGGGCATTCCACCTATCTAGGCAGAGTTTAAACCAGTAGAGGTGGCTGAGGTCACTGAGAAAATCTCAAAGCTGAAGCATACATACTGTGAACTGGACCCAGCTCCAACTAATTTCTTGATGAGATGCATTGGTTCCATTGGCCCAGTGTTGACTAGGATTGTACGGTGTTTGTTGTCAGAGGGGATCTTTCTGGAAGCCTTGAAAGAGGCCCTTTCTGAAGAAGCCATCTCTTGACCCTGACATCCTGGCGAATTACTATCCTAGCTCCAACCTTCAATTTTTGGGCAAGGTTGTTGAGAAAGTCATAGCACAGCAGCTTGAAGAGCACCTTGTGTTCTTTGACGTGCATGAGCCACTCCAATCAGGTTTCAGAGCTAGGCACAGCACCGAAACAGCATTAGTTAGGATGCACTATGACCTCCTCAGGTCAAGAGATAGAGGAGACAAGTCAATTCTTGTACTCCTTGTTCTCTCCTCAGCCTTTGACACTGTAGATCACTTTGTACTTCTTGATTGCATAAGAGAGTATTGTGGACTAGGGCTGTGCGAATACCCTTTCCCGAATATTCGGTATTCGGGTCCCAAGCATTCGGTATTCATTATTCGGTATTCGGCCAGAAAAGGTGTTTTTTTAAGGAAACTTTAAAAAAGCACTTCAGCAACACCATTAAAAACCCATTGAACCTGGTATACCATATACACCTCAATGACAATTCAGCCACCAACACTGAGCTCTCACTAATGCAACACAAGCTTCATGTGGCACACTCGATCCACCACAACACACACATAGCACTCTGAAAACAATATCAAGCATTGCATTGGGTCAGCACTAGAGGGTGTTCATGGTCACAGACACGGGGTAGAAGGTGCTTCAGCCATGGGCATAGGAACAGTGGTAGCAGTGGCTGCAGTAGTGGTGACAGCTGAAAGGGTGGCTGCTGCAAGAATGGCACTGGTGGTGGTGGGAAGCACACTGGCTGTGGATGTAGCAGCCATAATGGTAGCAGTGGGGACACTGGTGGTGGTGTCTGCTGCTTGCTGCACAAAGCATGTATGCTCTAATTCCCCCCCTACTACTGCACAACAGGATGTGACAGTGAACGTACAGATGGACAGGTGGTGACACTAGCAGTAGTAGTACTGCTAATGGTATTAGTGGTAGTAGTACTATTACCAAAGCTACAAGAACTAAAAGGCTTGCTTGGGGAGAACAATATTTGAGCCCATCGAATAACGAGAGACACCTGTATGTCATTATCTATGTAGTCTATCTCACCACCTTCTCTGGAATTGTATTATGTATCAGTAATTTACAGTGGAGCAAGACGAGATGCAATTCAGTACTTTGCAGTAAATGACATGCCACAAAATATGGGATGACTGGAGGGCTTAATTACCATTAAATTACACTGCACCTTGCAGCATACTGCAGCATTTTACAGCAATTTTGCAAGACACTGCATTGCGTACTGTCTGGCACCACAGTATGAACTATGTTCTATAATCCTGATACAGTGTTTCATCCTTGGCTATGTCAGTTGTGGATTGTTTTGTTACAAGGGCATCTCAGTCTCATTCATTTTTACTTCACTTATTTATAGTGTGTGTTTCTTTAAGGGTTGTTTAGTCATAGTGTGTTTGTATGTTCCCGACACCCTGACAAAGACCAGGTTCTGGTCAAAGCACCAGGGCTCTATTGGCATCCTCCAGCCTTAGCACAAACACATGTATTGGCAACTTTATGCTGCACTGCTCTTAACTGTATTTTGTTACTGCAACCCCCCCCCCATGAGTGATTCCTTTGTTCTACATAGATTGTTTGGGGGTTTAGCAGCCCAGGGACTACACTAGCAGTAATTGTGTGGATGTGCTGTATGTTTGTGGTCTATCATCCTGTCCCTCACCACTTGGGGTCAGCGGTGCAGATGCTTTGCTGGGGCTGGACCAAGCATGTTTGCAAGATTGCTAAAGACATGATGGATCAGGTCACTACTGGTTACTGGGTAAAACACAAACTATTACTACATAGTACCTGTGTGTGTGAGATGCTTTACTTACTGCTTGTGGAACTACAGTAATACACCAACCTTTCCAGTTATACTGCACCACAAAAAAGTAGCAGTAAAGAAAAGCACTGCTACTGAGAAGGTGAAGAACAGGGCAACCTATTTAGTCAAACATGGAATTGAGCAAGGAACAGGCAGTTAACATACAGTTAACTCAGTGAGACAAGCCTGCCCCACTAAGTGCAATGGTTTAATTAACAAAACAACAATAAACAAACAAAAAAAATGCATGTGCACAACTGTGCACACACACACTCATGGCACAGACTCGCGGGGATATATTTCAAGCACAGCTTAATTGTGTGCAGTGGGCTGATAGAACTGGGGGGTTGGGGTTGGGGTCAGCCACCATGTCAGTGTGGCTGAGTTGGTAGCACATCCGCCTCTGGACCAGAAGGTTGTGGGTTCTTGTCCCACACTGGAATTGGACTTGCACCTAAAAATCACTGTCATCCGAATGCAGTATTGGGGGGTACTGTACTGCTGGGGTGTGCCATCCTTCGGATGAGACGTTAAACCGAGGTCCCTTCTGCCCATCCTGGTGTTGTCCTGGTGGGTGTCCAGGTGAAAGTAAAAGAACCTAGGGCACTCTTCACAAAGAATAGGGAACATTCCCAGTGTCCTGGCCAACATTCCCCTTCCCATAAACCGGTTCATGCAATTATCCAGGCTGTGTGTGGGTGATGATGTGCGATATGGCCACCACCACACATTCAGTCACTTCACTACCAGTCTAGCATTGCTTGTAAAGCGCTTTGGGATACACTGTATACGAAAAGCACTATGTAAATACAGATTCTTCTTCTTCTTCTCCTCATGTGTACAGGGATCTATCCCCAGAACCAGAGACTAACAATACTAATTCAGTGAGTCAAGCCACAATGACTGGGAACTGAAAAGTTTATTTCAAAATCTGTGTACACACAGCCTGCGCACATGTGTGGCCCCTACCTCATGAAAAATATATTAACCATGCACATGCAGGGTGAAGCCTCACAAAATCAAATATTTTGCACATATACAGCAAATTATAAGCGTTGACCTGCAGGAGGGGGGAGTTAGCAGACACCCTCATCAGTCACGCAGGGAACCAAGCCCGGAACCAGACAACAGCAAAAAAACCCAAAAAAACACAAAAATAAAATGTACTCCACCCAAAAAATATCACACTGGAGCTATGTCAGACAGCAGCAGAGAAGGGGTGTTAGCAGACAGCCCTCCTAGTCCCTGTTACTGAGTACAGCAATAAGGACAAAATACCTGTCAGAAAACCAAACATAGCTTTTCTGACACTGATCTAAAAAACTATACTGACCCAAAAAAGCCTGTGAAGCAAAAATCTATTTCTTTTTTTAGCAAGTTTAAGGTTTCAAAAGTACTGCAGAGCAGCTCTCAGAAACCACTGTCTCCTGTCTTCTACCAGCTCAGAGTGAGGAAGTCACATGGTGTGCTTGTCTTTGAGCTCAAGAAACAGTTTTTGATTGGCCAACAAAGCCCTGCGAGACTTAGAAATCTCACCAAATAGTAGTTCCCGAATAGTGGCCAAATAGTGAACTATTCGGAAAATGCATCCGAATATTCGGGAAGCCTACTATTCGTGGTATTCAGAAAATACTATTCGGCCCATGCACAGCCCTACTGTGGACTCGCTGGCACTATCATCAGCTGGTTTGAATCATTTCTCTCTGGCAGGAAGCAACAGGTAGTGATGGGGAATTTCTCCTCCTCCCCAAAGCTCCTGCCATATGGAGTACTTCAGGGGTCAATCTTGTTGCCAATGTTATGTGCAGTGTATATGCTGCCACTACATGAGCTCATTAGGTGGCACAGTGTGGGTTTTCATTGTTATGCAGATGACACCCAACTGTACCTGTCCTTTGCACCTGGAACATCGGACACTGTGGAAGTGCTGAATATCTGCCTGGCCGAGATCAATGTTTGGATGTCCTCCAGCTGGTTGCGACTTAACCCAGACAAGACAGAGGTTCTTGTGACTGGGCTGGGACAAGGGCATGATGGGAGTGCCTCCAATGTGGTTACTGGGTTATTCCTGGGACCCATGCTGTTGACAGCCTCCCCTGGGGTGAAAAATCTTGGCGTGTTCCCTGATGACAGACTGACACTTGAAGCTCAGGTGTCGGCTGTTTTCAAAAGTGTTTTTTACCACTTAAGGAACCTTGCCAGGATCAAACTACTAGTTCCACCAGAGGACCTGCCCTTGCTGATGCATGCCTTTGTAACATCTAGACTCAACTACTGTAATGCTCTCTACTTATGGGTCTCTGGAATTACCCTTTGCCAGCTGCAGCTGGCTCAGAATGCAGCTGCCAGGATGCTGACTGGCATTTCTAGGTCGAGCCATATGACCCCAGTGCTGTGATCTCTGCACTGGCTGCCAGTCAGGTGGAGGGTTATCTTCAAGATGAGTTTACTCACCTATAAGGCCCTAGACGGGCTTGGCTCTGGCTACCTGGCTGATCTTCTGACACCTGCCGATTCAGTCCTCTCCTTCCATTCCTCAACCAAGGGCCTCCTTGAAGTTCCTAGGGCCAGACTAAGAAATTCTAGTGACCGGGCCTTCAGTGTCGCTGGACCAGTCCTATGGAATTCACTACCAACTGATGTCAGGGAGGCCCCATTGGTCTAGGAGATCAAGAGGGCCCTAAAACCCACCTCTTTTCCATGGCTTTCCCAGGGGGTTAAGATCCTATCAGCCCAGATATTAAAAAAAAATTCTGATGCTATTGATACTGCTGTTTTGTTACATACTCTGACATTGATGCTATGTTATTGGTTTTATGTACGTCTTCTCACCGGGCACCCTACTTATTGTATGTTTTATGTACAACACCCAGAGCCTCCGGGATTGGGTGCCTTAGAAATAAACTTTGCCTTGCCTAAAAAATATTTTGTCCCTTTTCGATACCTTCTGGGCTATTCTGTCTTCAATTAGCACCTTTGCACACCTCACTGCTTCTCCCTGCTTCCCTTTGTTTCCCCCGATACACCTATCATGTCCTCCTCCTCCTCCCTCTGCATCTTCTTGTATCTTCTGAATGCAATCCTAGCCTTTACTTTTTTTGCCAACTCTTTTGAGAACCATAGCAGTCTCTTTTTCCTCTTACTTTTGCTCACTTGCTTGATGCAGAGATTTGTTGCCTTCACTATGCTTGCTTTTAACTTAGCCTACAGTTCTTCCCCCCAAGTTATCCCTGCTGCCAAGTCATCCCTGACGTATTCACCCATCTTTATAAAATCTGCCCTTCTGAAGTCCAGGACCCTTGCCCATGTGTTTCTCAATTCTACAGCCATCCTTATATTGAACTACACTCTATGGTGATCACTGGTCCCCAGGTGGCCTCCCTCCCTGATGCCTTCAACACCATCCATGTTAGTACCAAATCCAGTGTTAACCCTTCCTGAGTGGGCTCACTGACCAGTTGTCTGAGGAATACCTCCTGCAGGGAGTCCAGGATGTCCCTGCTTCTAGTTAAAGCTGGGAGGCACCAATCTGCATCTGGCAGATTGAAGTTCTCACTAGCAGTACCTCTCCTATTTTGTTATCTTGCCAATGGCTTCCTTCCAACAGTACTTTACTTTATGTAACTCCTCCCCATGTGCCAGAGATTTGTAGATACACACACACACACACACACACACACACGTAAAGCAGAGTTATAGGAAGTTTGACTCTCTCTTTTCTGTCTGCAGCTCAGAAAAAGCCCATCCTGTTGTTCAGTGGCCATAGTGATGGCACATTGGTGAAATGGGAGAGAAGACACTTCTCACGCTTTACCTACAGGTGAGATTCTGGTCCTATGTACAGGGAAAATGGAAATACTAGCAGCTGGGCTGTAATATACCACACACAAGTAAAGGTAGCCTTCATGTGGGCATTTTCTTCTGTTTCTTACTTTTGAATCACTGAAACTGAATACTGTTGCTTGATTTACTACCACATATACTCATCTATACATCAACCTCACATATACATCGACCCCCTTGCCTTGTCAATATTACCAAAATTACAGAACAGACATTATTTTGCTGCTCAAATTGGATGGAAAAATCTGTTTGTTGACCACAATCAAGCACAGAATCAATCTTTCTGGCCAGAACTGACTATACAGGCACAAAAATGGTTTACCATTGTAAACCCTTGAGATAGGTTGGCCTCACAGGTAAGTAAAATTCCCCTTCTTGGAGGCCAGTTTTTAGCACTAAAAACTAGACTTGTATGTGAGTATATACAGTAAACACTTTTAGAATTCAAAGCGATACAAAACTAAAGCAGGAATAGCAGCGTCTCAGTAAACTAGAGGTGACATGTACTGAATAAATTAACATAGGAAACAGGAACATATGGGGCCAGAGCCCATCTACTGTGCCTGATGGTAAGCACCTGTACATCTAGACTCATCTATGCTATTCATATACATATCAAGTTTCAGTTTGAAATCTCTAATATTAGCACTCTCTACAATTTTGATCAGTAGTCAGTAATCCCGCAGACCTCTGGGTGAACCAATTCCTGTTGTGTTCTGAATAATTTGCCAGTTACACAATATGCCTGGCCTCTTCATACATTCAGTTGCCTTCCTTTGGTTTCTGTATGGATTTTCAAATATCTGTCTCTGGATGCATGATACATCAAGATCTTGTCACCATGGAGCTGTGTTTTTGTAAAGAAAATAGCCCTAAATTAGCCAGTTTTTCTGCACAGGACATGCAACTTATATCCCTAAGAGTCTCTGTATGCATCATGTCCTTGTATACAGTAGATACGGAATTCCAAACTGCACCTCATATTCTAGATGTGGCCTCACTGATGCTCAAAAAGTGGCTGCATCACCTCCCTGTGTGTGCTACTTGTTTCTTTTGGGAGGCAGCATCGTGCAGTGGATTAAGGCTCTGAGCTGTAGATCTGGAGACCTGGGTTTGAATCCCACAGTCATCTAGGTGCATACTGTGTGATCCTGAGCAAGTTTCTTAACTTCCTTGTGCTCCCAGGTTGCATCTGGAAACAAGCTTTGGAGTAGTGTGCTACTCCTGGTGAAACAATGTTCCCTTTCCCTTTCTTTTAATGTATGCTATGCTATGCTTTAATTATATTTTTGATCACTCCCTTGAGCTGATGTTTCCCATTGAAGTTATCTGCTGCCATTACTAGAGCCCTATGAAATTCTTATGTTTGATCATTTTCATTTTTTAATTTTCTGGAATGTCATGTTACTTCTTTTTGTTCATTGAAAATGTAGTTTTATTTCTTGTTATCACATTTACATTTTTTGTAAAATACCTCAAAATGACCTTATACACACTAGAAATTACATTCCTAGTATACTACATTTGTTAAGCTGCATTATGCTATGATCGAAAAGGTTTTGTGAATTGGGCAATTTCGCTGCCGCTTCCTTGCGGACCATCTCTGTGGTAACAACTGAGCCTCAATAACAACTGCTGCAAGCATTTGTTGGGTTTTTGCCAAAAAGCAAACATTTTTGTAACTTTTTTGCATGTTCATTTTCATTTTATTTCTTTTTATACCTTGAATTTCTTATTATTTCTTGTTATTTCTTATTTTAAAACACACAGGTCTTGAGCCATTACCCTTAGGTCCCTTTCTTAATTTGAATTGATCAACTTAATTAATGAGCTAGTTAATTAATGAATATAAACCTTATGGACTTTATTACTGCCTTTCTCCCTCACCTGCATCTACTGTTTAGTTTCCCAGATTTTATTTTTAACTTGCCTATTATCATGTTTCTTCTATGATCCACCCACCTGTTTTACTCCCTCCATACACTACAGCTTCTGTTTCCATCATGGGGTTGAGCCAGCAGCATGTCTGTGGGCCTTGAGAGAGAAGCTCAAGCGGTCCATGCTATTATTTCAACTCCGATATGGAAACACATGGTGAGCTTTGTATGGCTGTCCACATTTGTTTAAATATACTGTTTAGAATTAATTAACTTTTTGTGTTTTTTGAAAAGGCCAGGGGTGTCATGACTGTTGCTGTCAGTTTGAGTGAAGCGTGACGGTGTTAACAGTGTGACAGGAGACAACGTGAGCAGGGATATGGCTGAATTTGATTTGGAATATGTGCAACAACTTTTCTAAAATATGTGCAGCAACTTAGAGTATGCACAACATAAAAAATAATGTTTGGTCCTCTATCAATATCTGATTTGCTAATCATCAACAGGTTACCACGGCGGCCGTTTAAACCTCAAGAGTGAAGCTTGAGAGGTTTAAATTACCATGGCAACCTCAAGATGGCTACACAAACTGGTTGCTGATTGATGAACCATACATTATCTTTTACAGTGTATGATCCTCATAAATAGAGTGAAAAAAACAATTCGAGGTCTGGATCCTTACTTCTCTGTTCTCACTGCTGCTCTGTCTGGGTAGCCCACTGAAGTGCACACACTCTAGATAAACTTTTTTTGCACTAAAGTGGGCTGTGCATTTTACCCAAAAATCACTTCCAGGCACATTTCACTGCTTCTTTAATGTGCTTTACTAAATACTGGGCGCTCAAGTTCAAAATGAAACAGATTTGCAACAATCATGACACTACTGCACAGTGCTACCTAAAACAAGCATTTGTCAGTGCCGAATGTTGCTTGCTGGTATTGTCATTGGTAGTGCAGGAGTGACAGATGCATAGTCGGAATGGTAGTGAGGTATTGTAGTAATGCCAACTGCCACCCCCACCTTGCGGAGAGTGAGAGGTGTTTGGGTGTGTGCCTTTGTGTCATGGGCTGTAACAGTCATGGCAGAGAGTTTCAGGCGTTCATAGGTGCTGGGAGATAGTAACAACTGAGGGGGCGGGTGGGGGGAAGGGTACTTATGAGGGGAAAAAGGGAAGGGTGTGCAGAGTAGGGCTTGCCATAGAAAGCATAGAGATGCAGAGGTATGATAAAGATAGTAATGTTAAAAATGTAGTTATACCATATAGACATATGTATTGCAGCATATGGTGAACATACAAACCTATAAAAGTGTCAGCAGAAACAGATCACCTGGCCTATGTAAGTCTGCTTCAGTGTGCAGGTATAGTAAGAGATCAGCTGTCAACCCATTCCCTCCAATACCTGCATGTGAAGCGTGAATAACAGAGTCAGACTGCAGTCCTTATTGACGGTATGTACTTGGTACAACCATGTTAAACATTTAAATGGTAAATGAAGTTAAACATTGCTCCAAGTTCTAAAAGAATAGACTATTTACATTAAATGTTTACACAGCATATGCAGTTCAAGAACCTATGCTATGCTATATGTATGATTACATTGTTATACACTTCAGGTTCACAATGTGTATATAAAATATATATCTGTTAGAAGACATCCCATGTAATATAGCAGTCTTAGCAGAAATGCAGTATCATGCCATATAAATTGATTTAAATAAGCTGTTATGTTAATTGTATTGTTTCTATTTCTAAAAGAAATACTAAACTGCAAGTGCAAAGTGTAGTAGTATAAGTGCCACTCAATTCAGTTCACTAATGTGCATCAGTGAATGGGCTTACCCATGACACAGTCAGACTGCACTCGTTATTGATAGTATTTACTCGCTGAAATGAATCACATGCAAATGTTATCCAGGTAATTTTCAGCCCATAATTAAGGCTTCAAATTTATATTTATCGATCTGTCATCAAAGCGCAAAGTTGCTAGGGTGTTGTGTGGCTCTATTACTATTCAATGCATAGTGTTTGATTATGCTAAAATTGCTGGACAATTAACTAAATTGCCAAATATACAAATAAATAGTTTACATTGGAGGCAGTATACCACAGTGGATTAAGGCTCTGAGCTGCAAATCTGGAGACCTGGGTTTGAATCCCACAGCCCCCACTTGCATACTGTGTGACCCTGAGCAATTCACTTAACTTCCCTGTGCTGCCAGGTCACATCTGTAAACAAGCTTTCATCTTACTATGTCTCTCCTGGTTAAACAATTGGGGAAAAAATCATTTTTGTTTTTTTATTTTCAATAAATCACATACAATTTAATGTAGAACTGAAGCATAACATTTAAAATGCAAGACATATTGAACATTGGATCAAATTGCTTTATTCTCATCCTGTATTACTTCTGGCTGTCCTTGTTCTGAGTTTTTTTTTTCATTTGCTGTCAAGATCGATAAATGTTAATTTGAAGCCTTAATTATGGGCTGCAAATGAATTGGATAAGATCTGCATGTGACTCATTTTAGTGAGTAAATAGCATGAATAATGAGCACAGTCTAACTCTGTTATGGGCAAACCCATTCAGTAGTTAACATCAGTAAATTGAATTGAGTGGCAGTTATACTATGATACTGTGAATTTGGAGCTTAGTATTTGTTTTAGAATTAGGAAGAATAGAATTAACATAGCTGCCTATTTTAATGGATTCATATGGCATGACACTGCATTTTTGTAAGAGGCTATATTGAATGCTCACCATTAACACAGTTGGCAGTAGTATTTATTAATAAAAAGCACTGAAGCTGAAGCTCTTTTTTGTGGCTGAGCAGCCCTGCGATTTAGGGTAGTGGATTTCCTTTTCTCTTTTTGGATTTCTAAGTTTGTAAACATGGTTTGAGACCAGTGGTGTACTTTGATGTGTCTTATCTGTAGAATTGTTATTGCTATAGAGCACTTTGTAGCATTGAAAAGCAGCAGATAGTGATACTTTGTATGTTTTATGACATGCTATCAGACTGGCAGTCTATGGCCACAGTGTTTCTATCTCCTGTTGGATCTCTTGAGATCTGCATTTGACACACAGCAGGGGGTCTCTCTGTCTTAGCCTAGTGCAAAACATGAATAGCATTAGTAAGTCAGGAAGACATAACAATCACAGAAGAGCTGCCATGTACTGTAATGGTTTTGATGTATTTTATATCTATCGAACAACGTATTGAAGGAGGTGTACAACGACAGTGTGGAGTAGTGCAACGTTAGTATGACAGACATGTCTTCGCACAGGACACAGTGACAGTAGAGGTAAGTAAGACAATTAGCAACATGTCATATTATCAGCCTATATTGTGGCTTATATGTTTCTCAGACTCATTACTGTGAATACACAATGTATATAGGCATGAACATACAAAGAGTTGCTAAAGCTAATGGGCTGTTTCTGCCACTGGTAAACTGCAGGTATCCTACTGCATTTTACAGTAATTCAAAAAATGACATCATTGCTGTTTTCATGTCTTGACTCTTTTTTGTCTACTAAAATTAGAAAACCATGGCATGGTAGTACAAAAAAAATTAAACAATATAAAGCATGCCTAATCTGGTTTGCTTGCACAATTCTCACAATGGCTACTTGAAGGTCCAAATGAAATAGGAGGCAGTATAGCATAGTGGTTAAGGGCAGTGAACTGTAAACCTGGAGAAGTCGGTTTGAATCCCATTAGCTCCTTCTTTGCCTACTCTAACCCTGGAAGCAAGTTCTGGTTTGGTGTGCCTTTTCTGGTTAAACAATTTCCCCAAATATAAACTTTAAGAAGGGCAGGGCCCTGGCTGTTAAATACCAAGTCTATCTATTTTTTCTCTTTTAGTCTCTTTTTGTCTTTTTCGGCTACCACCTCCTATCCTCTCACCCTTCCTCCCTGATTTCTTCTAGGTTTCTGAAATGATTCTTTGTATGTGTTATTCATGTATCCTGTTTGCCATGATGCCATATCCGAACTGATGAATATGGTTGTATGCTCTCTTTAACATTGTATGCCCTTGTTTAACATGTTTAACATACTGTATATGTACTCTCCTGATGTGGAACCTTTGTAAAAGAGCCTTGGCTCAAAGGTAATTGTAATCCTAGACTCCAATAAATAAATACATTTATCAAATGAAACCCAGTTTTGTTCTAGGTCATTATTTAGCATGTACCCTAATGTGCAGCACTGAGCGTAGAAGTTTGCAAGTAGTGGAATAGCTAGACTGCTATGGTGGTCTGGTCATTTACTGCAATTGAGACAGGTAACTGTGACATAACAAAGCTGGTATTTGCAGCCATCTGTCATGTCACTGTAAAAACAATATCTGAAGTATCTTTATTTTTCTCTTCTTTTCTGCTTTGATCATTAGGAAGATGCTTGCCTGACAACACTAGATACAATGTGTGCAACATCACTGTACCTGGAGGTTGGCATAGTCAGTTCTATTCCTCCACATACATCATCAGCATTGTTACTTGTGGACTGTGACATCACTATGGACTATCACAACACTACTAACCCAGAAGAGTCAATTAGGCAGCAGAGCTTTTGCTATAACATTAAGTGAGGCCAGATGCTGATGATACAGTGGAAGGAAAAGGGATATAGTGGAAGAAATAAAACTTGATACTGTATGTCTTCTTCCAAATGAGGCATTGCTTTTCACATACAGACCCAGTACTATTAGGTAGAACACCATCTAATGAGAACATAGAAAAAAGAAAAACAATAGTAATAAGGAACAACTCTTAAACATTACTAAAATATATTGCCTGCTATTTTTTTTTGGGGGGGGGTGGCTACTAGTTCCTTATTGGTGTCACCCTGCACTAGGTGGTGGGATTCCAAGCTCTGTTCTCCATCTATATGCAGGACTCACTGTAACTCACTGTAACCATTGGGCTACCCCCCCCCCGATAGAAAGGAATCTGTAAGAACCAAGAATGTCACGGTTTTCATTCACAATTAGTAAGTGAGATATACAAACATAAAAGATTATATGCACATCTCCAGTGGGTTGTGATCTATCATGGGTGTTGATTATGTTCTAAGTTGAGTCCATGTCTCTCAACTGTCTCTGAATTTCAGGGACCTCCCCGATTTTGCCTAAAAAAGCTTGCAGTCCCTCACAAATGTGCGGTTTCTTTCCTTAAAAAGTGGGTATTTAAGCATCAAATAATGGCACAGAGTTCACGTTTACTTCCCCTTTAAGGCTTTACATAATAAATCAGACACTTTTGGCAAGCATTTTAACTGATATTAGCATTTTTTAACACGTATCGCTACTGTTGGTAATTTGTTCCTTTTTTTTTTTTAAAGCATTGTCCCTGAGAGGTTGAGATGTATGCACAAAACCAATGGTCAGCGTCTGCCATATTCTGGGACACCCTGGTACACGATACCCCTTTACTGCTAATGATAACCTAGATTACTTCTACAGTGTTGAAACATTTTAAATATTATACATTTTTATTTTTCCCTTTTCCTGTTTTTGTACATGCACTTTACTTTTGACCCTTATTGCATATTTGTCACACACGCACTACTCCTTCCAAGGTCATGCCAGGAAAACCTCTGGCTCAGTGCACCTCTCCTGAGCAGCATACATAAATTATATATATGCAAAATGTTGGGTTTAACATAGAACTGACAATTGAACCCTAACTATAGGGACCCCACCGCGAGATAGATAGATAGATAGATAGATCAGGCAGGGGTTCATGGCATTTCATTATTAATGCTTTGGTTATATGGGAACAAAATATAAAAGACAAAGCACACCATTTTCCATTGTCTTACTTCAGTTTCCCCGTCTCTGTAGGTGTATTTTCTTTGTAATACAATATAATATCGAACAACAGCATTTAATTATATTAAGTCCCACCTTTGATGCCGACAGTACACCAAATATTTTACAAACCTGCACGTTAATATGATGCAAATAAAAATGGAAACCAAATTCAGAAATACTACAACAGGTAGTACAATGATAGTTAAATGCAACACCAGGAAAAAGTATAGGGACAAATGTGACTTACCTAATCGTAAGTCAAATACATGTATTTTAGATTTAGACTCGGATCCCAAGTTTATATTCTAATTCAAGAATCACATAAAATATAAGACTACAATGGTTTGCCATGTAATGACGCATGTATTTCCATCAGTGACTGGTAAGAACTTATAATGGTCATAACACGTGCAGAGATAAATATGGGGAACTGCAGTATTATTCAACACGGCAAGCAAAACATTATAAATGTGATGCTTTTATACCAGTATTGCCACCTTTCTTTGACTTTTTTGTAGTTTTTCTGTATAACATGGTTGAAAATTGGAAAACAGAGGCACAGGTGTCTATTACTAGTGCTGTACGTGTTACTAATATATGGAGTATGGAATGACTCCAGCTTTAGTGGCAAAAGAAAATAAATGCAAGTATAGAGACAGGGAAATAGGAATTTGGCATCCGATAGAAAATGTGCAATATTACATCTAAAAGTATAAAACAAAGTTGGTTGACAAAGTTGTATGGTTGCTTGTAGTGTTTTACACTGGCCAAAGTAAAATTGGACAATCATTATATACTTAAAGCATTTGTAAATACTTGCAGCTGATTGTTTCTGCTATGTGTTTTTAGGTGGCATGGGATCAAATCACGCTGCCCACTCAGACAAGAGTCTGCATGCAAGGACACCAGCCATCGGGACGTGGTATAACTGTACTGTGCTGTCCCTACTGTGGGCATGTTTTTTCTGAACAAACTAACAGTATTTTAAAATTCACAGGAGCAAACAAACTGTGCACATGCAAATACCATATATACATCTGCCTGATCCCCACATACAGTTAACAGCTATACATGCCTGGCTGCCTTACCCGTCTTTCCACCCATTCAGTACTGAAATGCATACCGATCCTGTTTGGCGTGTAATCAACACAGTTATCTGAAATCATGATCTCTCGTCCTCACCGACCAATTAACAGATAAAAGGCACACATCATCAACCAGACTTATATAATTTTGTTCTGATTTGTATTTATGCGGATGTTTGCTAGGATATTATTCACACAAGATTGTCACATCCCGAACAAAATAATCAGAAATATCCAATACTAAAAAATCAGAACGAATGCAAGAAAGAAATGTGCACTACCCATGACAACAACAGAACGGTATGACAAACAGACAGCACCGCAGCCTTAATATCCTAACTATGCAAGCACTGCACAACATTGTTCTCTTGATATGCTGCCTACAGCGAGCATGCCACTCCAGACTGCAGCGGCTTTTTCCTTTCAAGTGAAAGCCACTACAGCCAAGATGCTGTCATCCACAGCCCGCCCATCCATTGGTGCAACTCAGACATGCCCACTCAAGCAAGCACTACATTGGGCAGCTCACATACACACCTCCCAGAGTCGCATTGTCGCAAGATGTTTCTTGCGCATGCGTGCAAAAGCAAGCATAAAAATCGGTAATCTTCTTCTGCTTTGTGTGTTTTAGTGCAAGCTGCTGCAAATAGGATTCAGCATTAAACAGATGGCTAAAGTCAGTCTTTTCTTTTAACAACATGAATTTTCTTACTGTGGTCATGCTAGGCAGCACAGTGACTGCAATTACCAGCTCCTCCTCCTGGCTCCTTTCATTCTCATCCTCCTGTTCATTCTCCTGCGAGTCTCCATAGATATTCCCACATATTTCCTGTTCACTGACCAGGCCAACAGTTGGCAAAGTGGCATCAATCTCTGTGTAGTCAATAAAAGTAGATTGGCAAACAGTGGCGTATCACTACTCTCCACTTCGGGGTCTATGGTTCTCTTGCCTGATATCAGCAATGATGTGAACCCAGCCTTGTGATAGCAATTGGCTACAGTCTGTTGACCCACATCAGACCAAGCAGAGTCCAGCATCTGTATCGCATCAAGCAGTGAGATGTGCTTTGCAAGTTTGGAAACAGCTCGGTGGGCACTGCATTTGTCAAGTATTAAAGCAATCCTCCTTCGGTGTCTCCTCATTTGGGCATTCGCTGTATGTAGCCATTTGGTGAAAATCTCGGCCATCAGCCATGAGCTGGAGTTTGCCTCATAGATGACTGGCAGGGCACTGACTTCTTCAGTACCATTGAAGCACCTTGGTTTATGAGACTTTCCTATCACCACAGGCTTCATTCTTTTTCTGAATGTGTCATATTGGCACTGAGATGCACTCACAGGCTTTTTTACCACCACTGGGGCATCATTTGTAAATGCAAGAGTACCCTCCAGTGTTGCCCTGACATATAGCCCTGTAGTCAGTTAAAATCTGTGGCAGTATGGTTGTTACCCAGTGTTCTTCTGAGTCGGTGTTGGCATCCTTTTTCTCTCATTGGAACTTCTTATGGCCTATGCCATGTCATTCTTTCCATGATACAGCCATCTGTTTGTTGGTGTGAAGGGAATGTCCAGCTTGTCAGCCAGTTGCTTGGCTTTTTGGAGCAGTGCCAGTCCACTAATTGGGGCATCAACAGCATGGCTGGTAGAGAACCATCATAACAATGCAGTTTCTACAGTGTACTTTTGCAAGTGTGCTTTCTCTCTATCTTGCCAAATTCTCTACAGTCCCCCATTCTGCCAGCAAATGGCCCCTTGAGTTATAAATCCTGGATACAGTGGAGACATCTATACCATATTCTCTGGCCAGGTCTGACCTCTTAGCATCTAGCTGGGCTAATTTGTGCACTAAGGCACCTTTTGCTCCAGTGTTAAGGTGTTCCTCCTGATTTTCTCCATCTTAGTGGCTCTGTTCTGAGGTTCAGAAAGGTTGCTGGCATAGTTGCTACTTCATTATGTAGTACAGTACTGTGGCCACTTAAGATGATTAGAATGTCTTAATAAAGCAGCTCAGATGAGGGACATCAAACTCCTGGAGAGGGTCCAGAGGAGGGCAACCAAAATGATTTGGGGCTTGGAGGACAGGACCTATGGGGAGAGGCTCGAAGAGTTAATATGTACACATTAGAAGAGAGAAGGGACCGGGGGGACATGATAGAGGTCTTCAGGTACATGAAGGGGTAAATAGGGGAGGAGCAGTCAGGGTGCTCAGAAGGAAGGAGGGGGGCCACTAGAGGGCATGGGTGGAAGCTGGAGGGGGGAGATTCAGGGGAGAAAGGAGGAGGTGCTACTTCACTGAGAGGGTTTTGGAGCCATGGAATGCGCTGCCCAGAGGGCTGCTGGAGGCAAAGATGGTTGAGGAGTTCAAGAGGGGGTGGGACAGGTACAGGGGAAGGATTCTGGAAGCAAAGTCATGTGCAGAGAGCATATCCAGGACTGGGAAGGGAGAAACCAGAGAGGGCGAGGGAGGCAGCAAGGTCAGCTCCCAGGGTGGGGGCTGACCAAATGAGCAGACATGAAAGACCGTTAGGGCTATTCTGCTGGCATTTTAGTATGTTAGTATGTTAAGGTTGACTATTTAAGGTAGTACAAAATGTGCACTTAAAAGCTAGGTTGTACTGAAAATCAATAGGAAAAGTAAAAGAAAAAATGTGCATTTAACTGAAATGTGCGCTTACATGTAGTGCACTAAGGAGGTACATTTAGCAGTGGATGAACAGGGGAAAAAAATCAGGATATGGAAAAGAATGTGCATTTAAGTGGGATGTGCAATTATCTAATGTGCACATAAGTGGGCTCCACTGTATTTGATTTCTCTCTACTTTTTCCCTAACTTTGCTTTTTTTTGTAACATTGTTTCTAAGTTTATCTTCTCTTTACAGCATGCATTTAGTATGGTGCAACCAGGGCTTCAGATAACTCTATTCTGGATGTATTTTATGTCCAGAAATATGCCCAAAATGTCCAAAAATAGAATCATTGGAGTCATTTACATCCATATGCAACACCTAGGTTTAAGGGCTGACATCCATTTTTCTGCTGTGGATGTTGTTTCAGCAGCAGCTGACGGAGAATTGTTATTTTTTCCTGGTCAGTTTGCTATGTGGTCCCCTCCCCCACCAATTGAAGTGAATGGCTGCTGACCGTGTTCGCTATCGGCTTTTTTTTTTTTGTATCATGGGGTTGGGGGTCAGTTCTAGCAAGCATCATGGCACTGCATTATCCATCCATCACCACCCGGTCATCCTTCCCTCCATGCTGATATCCGATTGGCTGGCTGACCACGCTGGTGGTCATTTCCTATAAACTTAGTTACTGTCTACTGATGAGGCTGTAGCTGCATTTGGCTCCAATAGGCAGTTTTCAAATTAAACAAGTAACTGCAGCCATAATGCCTCCTTGTCTCTGACCCAGCATGGCAGCTCCACTTTAGTATTATTTTATTATTATTATTTTTTTTTTTTTCCGATGATGCACCGAGCCACGCAAACAGGAACTGGAGGATCGGGGACAGGCAGCAAGAGTTCCAGAATCTGGTCGGGACTCAGAGCTGCAGGGTGTGCAATCCAGATCATGGACTGCTGGTAGGGAATAACTGCACAAAAAGTTGAGTGGTATCCCTGCTTATTCCAGCATGACAGGTGTCTTTTTGCTAATAAGAGTGGCACGCCGATCACTGCAATGTCCTGTCTGGGCCCGGGCTGGTCTGAGTGTAAACACTAAAATTACATCACTCGAGCTGTTGAGCATTACTCATTTCAAAGGAAACCTTATTATCCCTTGCTCTGCCATGGACAGATGCATCAGTTCAGAATTCTTATGCATTCTAATTCTGTTAGCAGCCTAAGGGTTAAAATGTTTGCAAAATTTCAGCTTTATACAAATAATGGGAAGTCAGTGAAATGTTACATTCTGGTATAGTAAGTCCCATTTTAACTCCAACAAGATAGATGCAAGAATGTCACTATTTTAAGACATGCTGACTTTGGATATTATGCTTTTTCATCATTTAGCTGCCTTTGTTAATTGCTGCAATTAAATTAACTTAAAAACCAGAGTACATGCTAGCTTGACCTATTCAGCCATTTTATCAATGGAGCTCTTACCAGATATATTCTGATACTGCTTAGATTACCAGCTAAAGATTATATAATTTCAGTGAAATCCTGTTTTGTTTCAGAAATGACTAGGCAGTAAAATAAAGGATATTATGCAGTTCCTTTCATACCATTTGATGTGTAGTGAGAGGTTAAAAGAGATCGAGTGAGGTTAAGGAAATCTTGTTGGATGTTAAATACTGAGAGATAGGCAGGGAGAACAAGACAGTTACTGTAGGTTGAGCTGAAGGAGTGTATGTAATTTGCTCAGGGTCACGCAGCAAGTAGCAGAGGTGGGATTCAAACCTGTGTCTCCAGGTTCATAGTTCTGTTTCTTAAGCTTTATGCTATACTTGACTTGTGACTTGTGATGGAAAAATTTGAACTTGTGACTAACTAGCCTTCAGATTATGATCTCCAAATGCATTTTATTAAATATATGCTTGCTACACAGCCATAGCAACATTATTCTTGCTTGGTTACAGAATTTGCAAGTCAAAAACACATGGTCAGTAACAATGTAGAAGTTTCAAGTCTGGAATCTGTTTATTGTCCTTTACCTGCATGTAGTAGTGTCACGTGAAGGTCCTGCAGTACTTTGAGAATGTCAGGGGAACGGCTACTGCATACTTTTTTTGTTTTTTCTTTTAATAATAATAGTTAATAACTTTATTTTTAGGGCAACTTTCAAAATATCAAAGCACCTAACAAATTTAAAAGAACACATCAACTATCCAGGTCATAATAATATAGAACAGATAATCCAGTACAAAATTATTCATTCACCGAAAGCTTGAAGCCACAAGTGTGTTTTTAAAGCTTGCTTGAATCCCTCCACGGTTGTGCACTCCCATAACCGATGGGGTAGAGAATTCCAGAGAGGTGGGGCCACGTGCATAAATGCCCAGGCTCCAAAAGATTTCAAACGCACCCTCGGAATCTCTAGCAACCCTTCATCAGGTGAGCGGAGCAATCATCCAGGGCAGTAGGGGACCAGAAGCTCTTTCAGGTAATCAGGGCCTAGTCTGTGTAGGGCTTTAACAGTCAGAAGACTGACTTTAAAGGTGATCCACCACTGTACCAACAGCCAGTGCAGTTCGCGCAGCACCAGTGTACTATGACAGGATCTAGGAGTTCCCGCCAAAAGCTGGGCCACAGTGTTCTGCACTAGCTGCAAGTGGTGGATTTCCACCCCAGGTAGCCCTAGGTAAAGAGAGTTGCAGCAATCAAGGTGTGAGGACACAAAGGCATGGACCAGCATAGGAAGATCACCGGACAGAACAAGGTGCTTGATCCTGGAGATATTCCTCAGATAGTAAAAAGAGGATTTGATGACGGCTTACACCTGCGAATGCAAAGTCAGCCCCTTGTCAAAAATTACCCCCAGGTTTTGCACCCGTTCAGAGATCGGGAATGATACGCCCCCAAGAAAAAGCCCTGAGGGTGAACCCACCTCCGGACCCCTATCCGGTGCACCGGATCCACAACCAACGCCTCAGCCTTTTCCAAGTTCAACTTTAGCCAACTGGAATACATCCACTCCTGGATTTCTGTGAGGCAGCTATTAAAAACTGAGAGAACTCCATCTTGTTCGGGTGGAAAAGAAAGGTAGAGCTGGGTATCATCAGCATAGCAGTGAAACCTCAGCCCATACCTTCTTACAATGTCTCCGAGGGGCAGCATGTATACTGCGAACAACATGGGGGACAGCACTGAGCCCTGAGGAACCCCACAAGACAGAGAAACTGGGTTCGAGGAATAAACCTGATACATCACTCTCTGAGTTCTTCCAGTGAGGAAAGATGTAAACCACCTGAGGACTGTACCTGAAAATCCACATATGAATCTCAAGTGGTCAAACAGAACCCCATGGTCCACAGTGTCAAATGCTAATGAGAGATCTAGAAGAACCAAGATGGAATGTTTTTTTCTGATCTCTAGCCATCAGAAGATCATTGAGCACCCAAACCAACACTGTCTCAGTACTATGTCTCTTTCAAAATCCAGACTGGAGGAGTTCATAGATGTTGTGGATGGTTAAGTGGTTCTCCAGCTGCACAGACACTACTTTCTCAATCACCTTCCCTAAAAAGGGAAGGTTAGAGATTGGTCTGTAGTTTGCATGGCAGTCTGGGTCCAAAGCAGCTTTCTTTAAGATGGGTGTTACCACCTCCTCCTTCAGGGAGCTGGGAAACTCACCTGTTTCCAAGGAACACCAGACTATCCATGCTAGGACTGGACCGATGGAATCAATACAACCCAAAATCAGGGACGTTGATCCTGGATCCAAATTACAGCATGTAGGGTGAGAACCCTGGACAATCTGCATGACATCTATGAACTCTGGTCAGTCAAAGGTATTCCAGGAAAGCTGAGAAGTAATGGCCTTGAGCCGATCCACAGCAATGCCCATAGAGTGTGCAGGTTGGAGTACCACCCTGATGTCAGCCACCTTAGATGCAAAGAATCAAGCAAGATCATCGCATTCTATTTGAGAAAAGGCTTTTTGAACTTGTAGACAGGCTGGGCTGCCCAGTCTGTCTACCATTCAAAAAAGCTGAACTGCTCGATTCTGAGCGGCTGCAATCTCCCTGGACAGGAACTCTGCCTTCTTACGGGTGATTGCAGATTGATAGACTTGATAAAGATCCATCAATGTAAGGTGGTTGGCATCAAGGGAGGATTTCCACTAGCAATGCTCTAACCTTCATCCTAATCACCACGTCTCCCTCAAAGTCCCATCAAACCATGGAGACTGAGGGTGAAGGGAGAAAGGACGAACATGGACAGGAGCATTGACATCCAGGGCCGCTGAAACAGCCACATTATGGGCTGCTACGAGGGTCTCTAGATCACTGCTTGCCACTGGGAGGGATGATAGGTCAAGTACCACCATCTGGCCTTCAGAGCTTACATCTCATAAAGGGCGATACCTGACCATCTCCATAGGGGCAGGCCTATGAAGGGGGGTGCTAAAACTAAACCCCACGGTGTAGTGATTGGACCATCTGACTGGTTCCACCCCCAAATCAGAGGCCTCAATCCCCAGGAAGAAGAGTAAGTCAAGAGAGTGACCATGTTTATGGGTAGCAGTGGTAACTATCTGTGTGAGGCCCAGAGATGTCATCAACTGGAGGAAGTGTTGTCCAAACTGTGAGAGTTCATCATCGACCCAGGCATTGAAGTCGCCCAGGACCATCAGCCTGGGCAACTCGAACTCCATGTTGATGACGAAGTCCGCAACTTCCTGAAGGAACAGCTTCTCATCTCTGGGTGGATGTTAGATGAGGGCGATCCTACAACCTACACCTGCTACCACAGTGCACCCAAATGACTCAACCTCCTCAACTGGTATACTCGTGAGGTTAAGTTAGGTCTTGAAACAGACCGCAACCCCCCCCCCGGCAATCCAATCTTGGGCAGTGGATCACCGAGTATCCAGCTGGAGTTAAGGCCTCCAGAATGGGGCCAGAGTTCTCGTCCAGCCAGGTCTCGGTGATACAAGCCAGGCCCACCACCTTTCCAACAAGATCTGCAATTATTGCAGTCCTGTTTTTAGCAGACCTGGCATTGCATAATACTGCCCGAGTTGAATGAACCTCCCGGGCTGCCCAAACCACCTGCCCACCAAAATTGGTAGTGTCCTTGGGTATGAAAACCAGACATGGCGGACCATGATCCTGGTTCCATTTCACCACAGGGTGTCTTCTGGATCCTACAACCCCGATACAATGGCTCCACTCATTCACCCTCCACTGTTCACATCCCACATCCCCCTGCCCTCTGGCATGGAAAGCAGAGGGTAAGTAGTGCACAACCGTGGGGGCAGGGCTCTAACACATTCTGGTGACTAAAATATCAAGACAGCACTCCCTTAACTAATTCAATTATCTGCCTAAAAACAACATACAAAATACCTTAAAAATTAAATTAAATTACACAAAACACTTACTAAAACATCCTTCCCCCATAATAAAATAAATAACAATAAATGTAAATGTAAATAAGTTTTGTTCAGGGATGGGCTCTCACCACCACCCTTACTGTCCAGTTTTTGCGGTACTCTCACTACCACTACAGTACTAAACCAAAAATGTACAATAAACAGATTAAAAATTATTTCCAGGTTGCTACAATGCTAGAAGACTCAAACATAAAGTATAAGTCCAGACTTCTATCCCATATTATTGCACCAATTGAAGTTACAAAAGTCAAAACTTTCATAAATCCAAGGTTGTTGACTATAATCTCCAAACAATTGCTGGATGAAAGGAGGGCTCTCACCACCAGGGGCGTCATTTCAGCAAAATCATAGGGGTAGCAAGATGGGGTGGGCATGATGCGGGCTCCAAAGGCACCTCACAAAAGGTGCCCTCTCTCGCCTCAGAGTGTACCTCGCCACCTGTGACTGGGATACTGTCCATAATGCCCGATCTTTAGACGCTGCGCTCACTGCATTTATTACTATTTTCAACGCTGCCTGTGACATATTTGCCCCCTTCACAAAAAAGATAATAAAAACCTGGGACACCCCTTGGATAACTCAGTCCCTCTTACAACTTATGCAACATAGGGATAACCTCTGGCACAGGGCCCTATCTTCCCAGCTGCCCCATGATAGACAGCTCTACAGAGAGGCAAGAAATAAATGCACGAGGGCTATCCGGCAAGCCAAGGCCACTCACTATCATCAAGCTTTACCGCTACTTGGAGCTCTGGGAAATCTTTCTGGAACAATATCAAGGAACTCTTGGAAATCCACTAACTCAGAACCTACCCAACTCCTAGTGCAGGGTACCCTCTCTAGATCCCTCCGCCATATCCAATACCCTAAACACCACTTTCTCCGACCTTAGTCATGTCCTCCTAAAAACTTTTTTGACCCCATTTCCCACACGCCTACTGGATACACCTTGTCCCCCATTAACACCTCCTTTCAGGCTACGTTGTCACCTGCAATGAGGCAAAGCGCCACCTCTTAAAAGCCCTTCAAAATTGCCAAGCATAGCAGTGACTCCATTGACCTGAAAATTCTTGGCTTACCCTAATGAGACTCTGCCGCATCTCACCAAACTCCTCAACTACTCGCTATGCCTTGGCCAAGTCCCTACACTATGGAAAGGGGTATTATCACACCCATCCTAAAAAGGGTGATCCAACAACCCCAGGCAACTATAGGCCCATTACAATCCTTCCTCCTCTCAAAAGCACTAGAAAAATTGTGTCTGACCAACTTACGGAATACCTAGACAAATATGGACTTCTCTGTCAAAGCAACATGGTTTCAGAAAAGGGCACAGTACTACCACGGCACTACTAGAATTTACATCTTACATTCATGAAGCTCTTGAACAGGGGTCGGCTGTTGGGGCAATCTATGTTGATTTGACCAAGGCATTTGACACTGTCAATCATGAGCTTCTACTCCTGCCTCGTCCCTCCATGTTGCTCCTGAAACTATCTCCTGGTTCAAAACTATCTGACCGACAGAACACAGCAAGTAAAATTTGTAACACACTCTCCTCCAAACAACCAGTTCACTCTGGCGTCCCTCAAGGGTCAATACTTGGCCTCTATTGTTCACTCTCTTCCTGAACTCACTCCCCAAGCCTGCACTGGAAAGCTCCTGCTATATGCTGATGATGCAGTGTTATATTGAAGCACACCAACCTCATCCAACTCCAAAGTGCCCTTCAAGGCTGTTTTAGTGAGCTTGAACTCTGGTTCTCTGACCATCGGCTAATACTTAACTATGACAAAACTAAATCCATGTTGTTTGCCCATCGCAAAACCCCTCAGTAACTCCCAGCTATCCATCTCAATCTCACAGGTACCCACATTGAACAGGTCACTCACTTTAAATATCTAGGCATCACTCTGGACACATCCTTACATACCATCATCACATCAAATCTCTCTCCTCCTCAGTCAATACCCGGATTGGCATTCTTTACAGGCACAAACACTGCCTTACCCTCAGGCGCTACGGTTAGCTGTTACAAGCTCAGTCCTCTCACTGGTCGATTATGGAATAACCATTTACGGGCGCTAAGGATAAATCTGCGCTAGCAGCATCAATATAGCACTCCAACAAAGCCTGCCGCTTGGTCACAGCAGTAATAGACAACTCACATCTGTTTGCTCTATTATCATGCAGACTGGCTAACCCTAGAAGGGAGGCTTAAGTACCAAACCTGCCTCCAAGCCAAAAAGATCCTTATGAAACTAACACCAACTGGACTGCACCACCTCGTCCGCCCAGCCCATCACAGGGGCACCTCTAGACGACTTGCTGGTACCTCCTATACAGTTCCCCACTGTAGGACATCTCTAGGGCAAAGATCCTTCCGGTATCGAGCTCCACTCTGGCTAAACAATCTACCATCCACTGTCTCACTGGCCCCTAATCTAAGTCTATTCAAAGCTGGGATCAAGAAGTTTCTTCTTAACCCTGAGACCTGTACCTGTTCTCCCTCTTTTCCCTTAGGTGGTCGGTCACTGGGGCCACCTCACCGTTAGGAGCATCACTATCCTCAGATCTTGCTAGCCTAGGCAATACCTTACACGGTGATTGTTTGAACCATTTTAATGTCCTGTTGTTGAAATTTCTGTATAACCCCGTTTCTCTGTGTACTCTCTAATACAACTGACGTGTAGCCTTACTCATGCTATGATATCAACTTTTGTCGAAATGTAATATCACTGTTTTGCTCTATGTAATGTTGTTTTTGGCACTGACATGTAGCATTGCTTATGCTGTGTTTTTGAACATTGTGTCAAAATGTAATGTCACTGTCTTGAAAACTTTGTACATTTCAGTCTTGTCCTTACGTTCTGATGTGTTTGACGTGGAGCCTTTGCAAAGGAGTCCTTGACTCAAAGGTTGTAATTCCGAAATTTTCAATAAACAATAAACAATATTTAGGGCCACGGTGTGGGTGGGGCCAAGGTGTGGGTGGGGCCAAGGTGTGGGCGGAGCCAGAGAGAGTGGCATTTGTCAATGCGACATAGAGCTAGTTACCAAGTAATTTAAAATAAAAATGGGTATGAATTGGATAGTAAAGTCTGAGTATAAATCTGAAATGGGCCATTACAGATGTTGATTCAACTTAAATAGCTAGTTTTCATCAAATTATGGAATCATCAGTATAGTGAAAGTCCCATTCCTCAACTGTACAAATATTAAACAATATTAATGCATGGCTAGCCCTTATTACCCATTGAAATCAAACAGATTACAACCTTGTAATCCCACTGTTGTGATGTCAGAACCTTATAAACCTATCTCTCTATGTCATAGCAGTGGGTTTACAAAATGGAATGCCAGTGTTATTCAGTATTATACAATGGTGTGTGAAAATTCTGCAACCTAATTGGTCAAAACATGTCACATGACCGTGGGTAAATCCTGCATTACCAACGGCTGAGGAAATGCATTTATAAAACAACATAATTAAGCACATTTTACACCTGGGCCCATTGTATAATCGCAATAAGGCACTCCAGGGTGTGAGTTATTGGGGATTTACCCACTTCTTGTGTGGTTAAGTCACTCGGCTGCACCTCGTGACACACCACACAAGGCGTGGGTAAACCCCCAATAACCCACACCCTGTTGTGCCTTATTGCTTAATTCTACATACCTAGAATGTGATTGTTAGTCTCAGTACAGTATTCAAATAACATTCCAATTGTCACAGTTTATTGTCTAGCAATCACTATGTCTGATAGAGATTTTAACTCTGGTGCTATTTTGGCCCACTGTCATTCAGTCTGTGTATCCTAATAAATTGTTTTCCTAAACAATCATGTGGGTGTAGTGCAGATCCATTAATAAGGTAAGGCTAAATTACTTATGTTGTGGGGGGACTTCTCATGTCGAGTCCCATACACTATAAATGACAATGCATGATGTACAGGTGATAACCAGGGTGTAATCCTCTCGTGGTTGCTAGGGCAATTGTAAACCTCTCAAGTTGTGCATTCTAGGTTTACCGATGCCCTAGACACCACCTGAAGTGATTATACCATGGTTATCACCTGTACATCAGGCATTATCCTCTGTATATTACCACACTGTTTCCAAAAAAAATATTACCACACTGTTCATGTCAAATGACTGGTACTATACAAGCTAAGGCACACATTGCTAAAAATAAAGAGCCGTCTCTAAACCAATACCTTACAGTACATAAAAAACACACATCAAAACATGAGAGAAACAATACTGTTATGAAAGCATACTCTGAACCTTGAACCATGGAGAGAACTTTACTACTTCTCTGTTGAAACAAGAGCTTAGTAAAAGAAATGACACAACGAAACTTGTAAAAGAAGTAATAAAAGGAAAATGAACTGATGAAAAAAAATAAATAAATCACACCAAAAACCTGTAAAGAAAAAAATAAATTTCAATTAAACCTGGGTTTAGGCAGCACCTCCAGGAGTATTGTCAAGGTAAGATGAATTACTATATAGAATAATACAAAGGATAGGGAAGCAATTAAAGGCTGGTCAATCAGAGGAGGAGGAGAGAGAAAGCTGTCAGGGCTGGGTGAGATCAGCTGTGGCAGTCACAGATGGGGTCAGGTATAAGAGCCGTTTTCATCTCACTCTTGAATAACATATACACGAACATACAAACATATGAAGAAGCCAGCAGAGGAAGGCCATTTGGTCTATCTAGTCTGCTCATATTGCAAGGTCCACAGCTTTAGCTACTGTCCCTGCCCCCCCTCCCCACTCCTCCCATCCTCCCTACCCATGATCCTTACCTTCCCTCATGCCTATCCCAGTCTCTTGAAGCTGGCCACTGTCTTCAATGAGATCACCTCTTCTGGCAGTGCTTTCTAAGTGTTCACCACCCTCTCTGTGAAGAAGTGCTTCCTGACCTCCCTCCTAAACCTCCCCCCAGCCACAGCTGAAGACTGTGCCCCCTCGTGTTATGGTTGCCACTCAGCTTAAAGAGACTCTCCTTATCCACCTTATTTATACCTTTAAAGTACTTGGAGGTCCCAATCATGTCCTCTTTCTCTCTCTTCTTTCCTCAAGGGAGTACATGTTCAGTGTCCTCAAAGTCTTCTCATGTACCTTACCCTGTTGACCTGCTGTCATCTTTGTAGCCCCCCCCTCTGGATCTCCTTCAGCAGGTTAATGTCCTTTTGAGGTATGAGTACCAGTACTGAACTCCATACTCTAGATGTGGCCTCACCAGTGACCTGTACTAGGGTGGTATAACCTCTTCTCTCCTACTACAGATCCCCCTAGCTATGCATCCCAGCATCTTGTTTGCCCCTGTTGTAGCTTTCTTGCACTGCATGATAATTAACAAACAATAGTTTGGGGAGATCCATAACAGAGTCAGGCAACTCATTTAACCATTGTGGGGACCTAACGGTGAAGGAATGCAGGGTAAGGATAGTTCTGTGGTATGGAACAGAGAGGGCATTTCTGGCCACACTCCTGGTAGAGTATTAACTATTAAGAGGGGTGAGCAGGTTTCTGACTTGAGGGTGGGGAGAGGCCCAGGAGTGCTTTTTTCCCTAGTAGGCATACTTGGTTTGTGATCCTAGCTTGGAAGGGGAACCAGTTAGTAAGGGCATAAAGGGTACAAGTGCAGGTGAGTCTGTCTGCCCTGAGTATGAGGTGGCATGCCTTGCTGAGGACCGTCTTGACCCTCTTAAGAGCAGTGTTGCTGGCTGCACCATACAGTGTACTGCAAGACCATAGTCTTTAAAAGCCAAAGTACAAACAGTTAAACTAGTCTTACACCAGTAGTCAGGACAGAGCCAGACCAAAGTGCTTGACTGCATGTGGTACTGTTTACTGAACCTTGACTATAATTATCAAATTTAATATGTACCAAATAACATATAGTAGCATTGGAATGTAAGAAATATAGTAAATGCAGATCCTAAGAGGCACGATGCCCATCAAATCCATCCCCCCTTCATAAGCAAGTGCACCGTGAAAACATGTACTGTTACTAGGTAAATGATAACAACATGGTTTACAGTCCCCATGCTGATATAAGCACACTTCGCCAACCAAGAAATGTATATACAGAGTACCACTGCAGACCCGCTTGTTCTCAATTTCACTTATTGGCCACAAAATTAATAGATGGGGAAAACATGAAAGGGTGATGGCATACTATCAGTGGTGAATAATGCAGGGGTCATGTACGCCAGTGGTAGAGTTAAGCAATATACCATGAGAGGGTGTTGGTGATGCCAGGATTTACCCATGCCCTGGGGTGTTGTTCGGTTACGAGGTGTAGCTGAGTGATCAACAACACCCCAGGGGTGGGTAAATCCTGGCATCACCAACACCCCGAGTGGATATTGCTATTATACAATGTTAATATTTTGTGTTTAGTAATTTTTTCATTTTAGTAATATTTTTTATTTTAAATAGGAGAAATAGTGAAAGTGTTACTACGTAGAGAAAATAGTCCATTTGGTGGAGATTCAGGAGTTTGTTTTCTAAGATGGTGAGCATTTCTTTTAGCTCCATTTCATCTATTAAGGTGAATGTAGTATCCATTTGTATTTCTTTTTTTTTTCTAGTAGTGGCGTTTTGTGTTCTGAGGCACGTTTGTTAGGCAGCGGTGAATGTGGTGGTGGGCGGAGTGGAGATGTAGTCAAAGTGATTTTTGCGTGTGGTAACTTGAGCGGTTGCTTGGTACCTGTTCTCATGGGGCAGCATGACAAGAGTTAGATTTCTTTTTATTTAGATCAGATCAATGTATACTATACATTCATTCTTGAGTAGGTCTTAGCTATTTAATAGTGTAATTTTGTATATTGAAAAACCAGAGTGGAATTGGAAGAAAAATTTGAAAGAGATGTGAATTTAGTGGCAGTTGTAACTAATGTGTTCATTTCTTTGTGCACTCGGACTGATACCCGTACCCGATTCAGTATGGAATAGGATAGGGACAGTTCTTCATAATATGGAGTTGGCATGTGGTTGCATGACCCTATTCCACTGAAGGTCTGAACGCTGTGTGTGTGGTTCTGTGACAGAAAGCAGCACAGGGGAGATCTGTGAGGAGCCGTTGATGTGTCTCAAAATTGATAGCAGGCAGGACTCAATGAGAAGAAATGGGATGGAGATGCAGGGAACGAGGTAAGAGGAGGAACGAGGATGGAGGGGAGCAAGTTACTTTTTTCCCCGTAGGTGAGTTTTTGGGAGACAATGAATTTGAAGCTGTTTGCTGGTTGACATGAGAGTTGACGCACTGGAGTTGGGG
Source organism: Neoceratodus forsteri (assembly GCA_016271365.2). NCBI lineage: Eukaryota > Metazoa > Chordata > Ceratodontiformes > Ceratodontidae > Neoceratodus > Neoceratodus forsteri. Next base: position 509,556,051 of record CM028130.1, on the reverse strand, counting down.
ACGGCTGTTCAGTGGGTATTGCTGTGTTTGCAATTTTCGGGCTGGCGATGCTTGGATTAATCTAGAAATTAGTTACTGATATGGCTGAACGGTGGCTGTCACCTCTTCCCGTGGGGTGATTGTAGGTTTTACAACTGGAGAGGGGTGCCAGTCAGCCAACCGGGATGGAGAATTTGAGGTGTGCTGTTGTGCCCATTGTATAATAGGATTTTTCTTACTGATACCCATTTTATAAAACTGTGCACTATCATCATTGTGACACCAGAATCTGATAATGCCACTTATCTGATATCACACTAATGGTAATTCAAGTTCAAAAATGAATAAAAATCCTTGTGTGCAATGTAACTTGATGTTTACTGTAACCACCACATACAGAAAAAGCTGATTCATACAGAAAATGCTGGTCTCTCACAAAAAATACCTGTTTGGAGCCATTATATGACAAAAATGGGAAACTATTAAGAATTTGGCTGTAATTCCATCTCAGGGTCTTGGTGACATCATGGAACCACTTGAGTCTCACTCCTGTAGTTTTGATGCTACCAGAACCCCTCAGTAGAATTATAGCCCTGTAATTAATAGTTCCCCATCTATTATTCAGTTTCTCAGTACTACCTTTACCAAACATCTGGCAAAGAATACAGTCTTTGTGTGTGTGTGTTTTAGGGGGGACAGGGATTTTCCTCTCCTTTAAAGTGATTTAATTTTTTTTTCATGCAACGCTGTAAAAGCTGGTGCACTTTGATATATTTCATTAAAATTCTGCTCCCCAGGATATGCTTCTTGAGATGCAGCATCTTGTTTATAGGGGATCCTGAGGTACAGCTGTAGCAATATTTGTAGATATTGCAAACAAATAGCAATGTATGTTGTTGGGCCAGGCAGTGAGCTGAATTCACCCCATCCAAAACCGCTGTTGTGTTACTTATTTATTCAAATGTTTCAGTAGGAAGGCACTCTGAACAACAAGTTGCTCGTCTCCCGGTGCGACCGGTGGGGGAGGAGGCACAAAGAGGCTAAGAAAAACGTAGAGCATACAGATAATATAAAGAACAGTTACACTTAGGTAGAACCATTTAGACAATATAAAATCATAAACTCCAAACACTGAGGTGGCCAATATGGAATATATTGGAGCTCAGAACACAATTCGGAAGTTCAACAAAAAATTCGGCTTCCCAAAACTGCTGTCAAAGAACGAACTTCCACGATAAGTTCTGTTTAAAAATATTTATTAAATGCAAATTTTAAAAGTCACAGTTGGTAAGCAGCGCAGACATTACAGATTGTAAAATGGATATGGCCACATTAGGTCTAAGAACATAGGTTCATAGGTTCATAGGTATATATGAGCTCGAGGGACTAGCCCATAATGAACTCGCCATCCTTAACCTGGATGGAATTCATATTTTTTATTACCCATAAAAACGTCAAGATTTTTTTTGAATAACTGGAAGGAACTACTTTATACTACTTCAAGAGGCAGTGAATTCCAAGTCTGGACTATTCTCTGGGTAAAAAATTGATATCGACTAGTAGACCTATTTGTGACTGATTTTAATTGTAATATATGGGATCTGGTGTTATTTCTTTTCTTATACCATTCTAAGCATATTGTTTCAGCCAGAGAATTATCTCTGCAAGCTTTGTAGATTAGGCATAAGTCCCCTCTTAAAGAATGATATTCCAAGGAATAAAGTTCCAATTTTTGTAATCTACTGTTATATGATAAAGTTTTGCAATTATTCACTTGTCTGGTAAATCTTCTCTGTATTTTTTCAACTAGTATCTTATCCTTTATCAAGGTTGGAGTGGAAAAAGAGGCGCAAAAGTCTAGATTTGATATTACTACACTGCAATAAATAGGAAGTAAGACTTCCGGTTCTCTAGATTTAATATTTTTAAATAGGCAAGTTATTAATCTATGACATTTTTGGGAAGTTTTTTGAATGTGTTCAGAAAATTTTAAATTATTAGTGATAAAAATGCCCAGGGCTTTTTCAGAAGTTACTTTGTTCAGTAAAAGGTTGTTCACATAATAGTTAGCACATCTGTTGTTAAATCCAAAATGCATAACTTTACATTTGGTAATATTAAAATTAAGTTTATGTTTCACAGCCCAATTAAATAAATCATTTAGATTTTCTTGTAACATAGAAATAGATGTACAATCATTAACAATACACCCCAACTTAGTGTCGTCAGCATATTTATTGACCCAAACCCCGTTCTTGGTTTTCATACCTGAGATAAGAATATTGAACAAAGTAGGGCCAAGGACCGACCCATGAGGCACACCACTAGTCACCTTGCTCCAGGTTGAAGTATAACCCCTAATATTTACCTGTTGTTGTCTATCGGTTAACCATGCAGAGATCCAACTGACAATATTTTTATGCAAACCAATATTGACCAAGCTTTCTATTTGGATCTTATGAGAAACTGAGTCAAACACCTTTTCATAATCGAGAAAAACAACATCCACAGGGAACCCTGCATCCAGGGCGGCACTAATAGGTTCAAAGAAATTAATCAGGTTGCTCTGACAAGATCTACCAGCAACACAGCCGTACTGTGTAATGTCCTCTAGGCCATTCCTTGTGATGTGCATGTTAATTCTATACATTATAAGTTTTTCCAAAACTTTTCCCATGCAGGACGTTAAACTAATCGGTCTATATTGTTCCACCCTCTGTTTTGTTCCTCCCTTGTGAATAGGTATGACCCAGGCTTCTTTCCAGTCATCTATTACCATTCCAGTGTAGAGTGATTTATTGAATAGTAGTGTTAGGGGACCAGCTACTTCATAAGAAATTTCTTTTATAAACTGGGAAGGAAAACCATCAGTACCTGCAGATAAAGAAGACTTAAAGGAGTTTATAGCAGAATATACTTCTGGAATTGTAATTACCTCTAGACTATCTTGAATTTTGGGGATTTTAGAATCAATAATTTTGTTAGCTTTATAAATACTAGTAAAGTATCTATTGAATTCATTAGCCATGCTCAGTTCATCAGATATTAATTTATTATTTATTAATAGTGGACCCACTTTCGAAGAGTTCTTTCTCATAGAGCCAATATAATTAAAGAACTGCTTTTTATTATCTTTATTGATAGTAGCTAGTCTGAGCTCCATTTCTTTTTTTTTTTTTGCTTTTCTAATTGCTTGTTTAGTTTTATTTGCTTTTATTTTGAACCTGTTCCAGTTAATTACAGTTTTGTGCTTTTTGTATTTATTAAAGGCTCTTTTTTTTGATCTTATAAGTTTTTTAATTTTGGATGAAAACCATATAGGAAGTCTTTTGTGATTGAAATATTTTCTGCATACAGGTACCCATTTGTTGACACAGTAACTTAATTTTTCCTTAATACGGTGCCATATTTGTTTTACTTGTAACTCTTTCAGTTCCTTTTCCCAATTCCATTCCATTAGATATGTTTTTATTTCCTTGTAATTTGCTTTAGAATAGTTTCTCATTTTGGTAATACCTTTAACATTCATTGCATAATAATTAATTGCCCATAATACCATGCAATGATCGCTATCTCCTAGAGGGGCAACAATTGTTGGGGATTCTGTCTGTTCATAAATGTTAGTGAGTATTAGATCCAAAATGTTAACTCCTCTAGTTGGATTAAGTACAAGTTGTTCCAGGCCCATGGAAATAACTAAGTCAAGAAATTTAGCTTCCTGTTGACTAGAGCCCATAAGTGTGTCCCAGTTGATTCCTGGATAATTAAAGTCACCCATTAATATAATATTGTCAAGAGAATTGATTTTCTGAATATAATCCAGAAATAAATTATTACATTCCTTATCTAGAGAGGGCGGGCGATAACAAATACCCAGGGTAATAGGTTCTTGTTCTAATAATAATTTAACCCACACACATTCTATACAATCAGGTTTTGGGATGTCATTGTATGTTTCATAACAATTTACTCTTCTCTAATATAGACTGCAACACCCCCCCTAGTATGCCCACGGTGTTTAGTGAATAAAGTGTAACCAGGGATATTTTGCCCCCAAAATTCTTGAGTAAACCAAGTCTCAGTTACCCCACAACATGATGCAATAATGAGGGCAGAACAGTATGTGACAATATAATCATATTGCAGTGATGTTTCAAGTGCTAAGTATATAGGCAGTTTACAAGTGCTAGTGTAGGATTTGGGACGGAGAAGGGAGTAGCATTAACAGAGTCAGAAGGAAGTTAGCTAAGAAGTCCTGGAGAGGAGATGAGGAAGATAGAGGTGGAAGGGATGGGGGGGTAGATAAGCAAAACCTAGTCCCCTTCAAGATGCGGACAACCCTGCTGGGGGGGTGAGGATTTGGCACTCTAGGGAAGAATAAAAGAAAAATTGGATGCACAGAGAGGCCAGCAATCTGATTCCCTTTCAGGATGCTGAGAACCCTGCATATTATATATGTGATCTCAGGATGTTGTTGTACCATCGTTCTGATATCACATGGATGGGATGCATCATCTCTTTGAATGGACTGAATTAGTGACACAGAGAGCTGAGGAGTAGGCGCTCATCACTGAATGTAACAAACAACAAAAGGACAAAGGTTACGCATTCTACTGGGCATTTGGAGGCAGTGGGTAGGTGGGTGGGTGACTGATCAGCCAAGTGTGGGTGGGCTTTTCATACTTTAATGAAGATGAGCAGAAATGGGAAGGTTCGGGGTGTGTGTGTGTGTGTGATCATTGCAAAAGGCACTATGCACTATTTTTAGCACTGTATGTGGGCCCAGTTATGTAAAATGGGCTGACTGGGTGGGCCAAACAGTCCTTATCTGCCGTCAAAGTCTGTGTTTCTATGTTCCTATAAAAAATAGTTCATCTGGGTTTGTGATTTCATCTTTGGGTTCTGATGACATCATGGACCACACAGGCTTTCCTTCCTTGGTTTGGGATGTCATCACAACCCCTCGATGGAATCACAGCAATTGAAAAAATTCCTAAAAATGACTGTTTTACGAGCATGCGTTGCACAGTTCCTACGCACTCTCGTAAGTTCATAAATTTTCAATATTTTCACTCCAGATTTTCAACATTGCCATTTTTCCACACATCCTTATGAGCAGTACAGCGGTCATTTTTCACCTTTCACCCAAAATGTGCTTCCGCCCATGTAGCGCACAATGGCGCAGTCGGTGTGCAAACTCAATGTACAGGACACATTAAGAAATTACAGTGACACTGTTCATGAGCAGAGGTCTTAAAATGGCTATGTTGAAAATTTGGTGAAAAAATTCCTAAAAATGACTATTTTACGAGCGTGCATTGCAGAGTTCCTACACATGCTGGCAAGTTTGCGAATTTGTAATATTTGCACACCAGATTTTCAACAGTGCCATTTTACCACACTTCCTTATGAGCAGTACAGCTACCATTTTTCACATCTCGCCCAAAATGTGTTTCCACACATGTAGTGCACAATGGTACAGTCGGTGTGCAAAAACAATGTTTGGGACAGATTAAGAAAATCACAGTGACACTGGTCATGAGCAGAGGTCTTAAAATGGCTATGTTGAAAATTTGGTGACAAATAGAGAATAATGTATGAGGAGGTGGTTGATATGACAATTTAATGTTACTTCGAATCGAGGATGCTACAACCCGAGCACAGCTCGAGGGTTTCGCAGCATCACTCGGACAAGGTTTGCATTAAATTTGAGTTAAAACCACCTCATCATGATTTATTTTTTATAATTGCTTGGCATCAATTTTTTATGCAGTGGAGATCACGTACAATGCAAATGCAAAGCTCCACTGTAAAAGACAAGACAAATTATTCCAGGAAACCTTAAAACACACTCAAAGGGCATTACTAAACTGCAAAAGGACAGATAAGGGATTTTTTGAACAGCAGGGTTTTTAATTAGTAGAAAAACATCAAACAAACCCCAAACAATTGGCAACAGAACATTTCTGACCTTCTCTACGAGTCCACAACAGCATGTAAAGAACAGGGATTCAGCGTGGCCGGGGAACACATTTATGGTAATAGAAAATTATGAGTATAGAGAAAAAAAAACAGTTAAAACGGCTACAACTGTTTGCTAAAAAATAGATTTCATAGCCATTGAAATGTTAAAAACATTGTATGGTCTTCTTAGCTCTTTGTCAGTTGGTCATCTAGGTAATGTGCCCACATGTTCAGGGGGGGTTCCTGTGGAACGAAAGGGACCATGTCCAAATTATTGATTTGCCTTGCAGTAAACAATCATGGCAAAACACTTTTTTATGCTTTATTTGATTTTTCATTACTTATACATATTTTATTGGCGAACCAAGGGGAAGAACACTTTATTTAACTAATATGTGAACCAAGGAGACCCGGAACAGAAGTGCAGTGCTCGGCAAGTAAGAGCAGATTTTATTTCAAATTCTGATGCCGTTTTTCCACTTGCTGTCACTGGGCTTATGTGTACACTCGAAGAATGCTCATGGCATCACTAGGACAATTGCAGCACGTGAATCTCGTAACAACCAGCTGGTTGTTATGGGAAATATCAACTACTTATTCCAATGTTAAAAACTGATGACCAGTAATTATAACTCCATAAAATTACTGTGTTACGAGTGAGCATTGCGCAATTTCCACGCACCCTCGTAAGTTCATGAATTTGTAATATTTTCAGTCCAGATTTTCGCCAGCGGCATTTTTCCACACCTCCTTATGAACAGTACAGCTGTCATTTTCCACAACATGGCGAAATGTGTTTTCACACTTTCAGCGCAGAAATCGATAGTCGCTGTGGGAAATCATTGTTTGGGACAGATAAAGAAAATCACACTGATACTGTTCATGATCGGAGGTCCCAAAATGCCTGTGTTAACAATCTGCTGAAAAATCCCAAACTAGTTACATACAGGTTGTGCGTTGCACAGTTTCTATACGCTCATCACTTCACCAGTTTTTTAATATTTTCACAGCAGATTTTCAACACTGCCATTTTTACACCTCCCCATGAACAGTACCGCGTCATTTTCACATTCTGTTCGAATGTGTTTTTGCACCAGAAAGCTAAATGCCGTGAGGCCAGCAAAGCAGCCGCTAACCAACTGATATTACCACTGTTCATGAGGTGGGGTCCCAAAAACCATGTTGAAAATTTGGAGTGAAAATACCAACGAATGCCTGAGGCGTTAGGGTTTCTGACCATAACGCCCCACCCTGTACAGAATGACAGGCATCAGGGGTGTGACTTGGAATTCTTGCCTGTAATGCTAATACCATTCCACCCCCACCCACACCCTGCAGCCAGTGAGAGGCATCAAGGTGTGCCTCACACTCTTCGGCCTCAAACTTCACACCATTCTCCTATACTGCACCCATCTCACTGTATTTCCTGATGGAATGGGGTGCACATAAGGGCCAAAGGCCCCAAGGCACACCGTGACACTTGTCAGTGTCTGCAGGGTAGGGTGTGATGAAATGGCATACTCGTTATGCCTGACGACCCAAAGACACACCCCAATGCCTGTCACTCTCTGCAGGGTGGTGGGGGGGTTGGCTTCAGTTCAATACTTCACTGCCATTTCTGTTATGCAGCTCTGTAACTTCTATACTACCAATGCCAATGCCAGCAAGCAAACATTCGACATTGACAAATGCTTGTTATGTTCACCATGCATGTGTGTGCACAGTGAACATTTTGTTATGAGAGCTGGGTTTTGAAAGGGCACTGTCCAGTGCAGAGCAGTCTTCCAGGGGCATGTCGGTAACACGCCAACAATCAGCCAGGCTGATTATGACACAGTTTTGGCTTCTGGGCTGAGATTTCCTGCACTTAAAATTAAAAATAAAAAGCTGACCCTATCATGGGTCTGCTCTTTCTTTTGATGTAGCAGAGCTGATCTGTCATGATCAGCCTAGGAATTTTAAACATCCAGGAAGAGCCCCTCGCTGTTCCAGATGCTAGCTGCTCACAGCCCCAGTGACACCAAGCAGAGCATGCGTTTTGTATCCTGATTCTGTGTTCAGAGACAGAGAGAGGCACACACACACACACACACACACACACACACACACTATCTCACCAGGGTGGGAGTTCAGTACTGTCAGGTCTTATGCAGCAGAAGTAAAATCTGATATCTCAAGTAAAGTCGTCAGTCTTAGCTCAGGTAAAGTCATCAAGTCCTGTAGAAGCACATTTGAAAGTTGCTCAGCGGACCCTCATTGTGAGTGGGCATTTGTTCAATGAGTTTTTCCATAATAAACTAAACATGAAACTTCAACTCCACCCCTTGCTTTGTTTCCATATATATAAGTTGACTGTAGCAGGATTTTCTTTTCTAACAATAATGAGAATTCACTGCATTGATTCACTTGTTGAACAATATTAGCTTCCAGATATTTATATGTGCAAGACAGCCTTATTAAATGTACATTTTGCTAATATCTATCAGCTAACTTTACATTCTAGTGACATGATTGTCTTGTGTAAGTAAAGAGTTTAATTAATTTGTCCCGGACCAATTATTTTTTTTCCTTCGGTTAGTCTTGAATTAATCATGCAGTTATAATGTGATGATGGACTTAACTGATGAAAAATGTTTGTTTCTGTGCGATTTTATGATGAATAACAGAGACAGTTATAGCAAAATCTATCTTCATTTATCTTAATGGTTGGTGCTAAGAGTGCACTGGGAGCCTAGCAATTTAGGGTTTGATCCCACCACTGCCATTTATTGCATGACCCTGAGAAAGACAGCTGACTTCCTTGTGCTTAAACTCTCCATAATCCATCTCAAATGTATCTCTTTACTATTTAATTTTTCCCATGTGCCTAAAAGTAGCAAGCAACACAGCCATATTACATGTACACTTTGTTACCAACAGCTAACTTTACATTCTTGTGACATGATTGTCTTGTGTGAGTGATGAATTAAATTAATTAATTTGTCTCAGAACAATTATTTTTTCCCTACAATTAGTACAGTTTAACTGTAATAGTTTTTGCACCTTCCATATTTTTTTTTCATGCAGTGCACCGTCAATGACTATTGTTATGGAGTGATAGTGGACTGCACCAGACAATATCCTTTTTCATAAAATCTTTACCTTTTTAAATTGATGACTTTAGGCTCTATGAACAAGATGTGTATAGTCTGAAACTGATTAAGTTCTGCTTCACATAACACATTTCCTACTCTTCTGATTTTAGGGCTGCAGTGGGTGGAGCCCTGCAGACCTCTTGCTGTTGAAAAAGGACTCAGCATTCTTAGCATTCTCTGCTATCGAACAACCTGTTGGAGTTGCCCCACAGTCGCCTCTGCATCCATGGAGCACACCACTCACACTGTGCTATTTTGTATTTGAAAAAAAAAATCAGTGGCATCTTGGTCATGGCACTGGGGGATTGGGCACCCCCAGTGTCACTTGTATGTTTCTGGTGGGGGTGGTAGTGGGTGCTGTCTAAGATGGGCACTACACTCTACTGCGCATGCGTGACTACTGGTGCATGTGCAGTAGAGTGTGGTGGTCATCTCTCAGCACCCACCACCCCAACCCCACGAAACGTAACAGTGACAGTGGGGGTGCCAATCCCCTAGTGTCATGATCACCAATCCTGTTTTTTTTGGTTACCCCCCACTACCACACTTGTGCAGTTATTTGTTTGTTTGGTTTTTAAATCAGCCACCCCATCCAGCTCTCCCTCTCAGCACCCACCACCCCACTCCCTCCCCCCAAGAAATGTAATAGTGACACTGGGGGGTGCCAATCCCCCAGGGCAGGATTACTCATTTTTTCTGTAATACCTGTACAAAGAAAACCATTCATTAATGTCTTTTGTGGCTGTTAGAGTCCCCCCACCTGACCCTCCCACTCAGCACCCACCCACCCCCAAACTCTTACTTACCAATTGGGGGTCCAATGCCATAATGCTGTCTGGACCACAGGCATGTTTTCACTCTTCAAAGCCAGATCACAAATGGAGGAAACAGGTGCATGGTTCAATGTATTTCAATGAGGTTTTGAACTTAGTGCCATAACATGGCCATTTTTGTAGATTTTTGCCCCAAATTTTCAACATGCCTTCTTTGGGACTCCACCTTATGAACAATGGTACTGTCATTAGGCAGATCTGTCCTGAAAGGTGTTAGATTGTTCACCCACTAATGTAGTTTAATGCAATTATATCCATATGCTGCTATTTGCCTCTGTTATTTGCTCAGTTGATAACCTGCATGTTATCCAACCCCCTTGTACCCCCTTCCCCCAGGCAGCACCGGGAGACGAGCATCGTGTTGCTCAGTGTGCCTTTCCTGGTGAAACTATTTCAATAAATAAATAAATAAATTTTGCTGTCCCTGTACCAAATCGCTTTTCGGGCAGGAGTTGAAAACTTTCTCTGCCCTTGTTCATGTGGAGGGGTCAAAAGAAAGCTATGTTGAAAATTCGGTGTGAAAATCTTAAAAAAACAACAAAGTTTATGAGCCTACATTGAATTATGCGAACACTGGCTAGTGACTTTGGTAATTTTCAATATTTTCCTCCAAATTCACAACATAGCTATAGCTTTACAGCGCCTCATGAGCGTGACAGCTGTCAGTTTTCTAATCCTGGCCAAAATGTTTTTTTATATCCTGAAAGGTGATTTTGCAGTCCCTGCATGAAATCACCTTTCGGGCAAGAGCTGAATATTTTCTCTGCACTGGTTTATGAGGCTGAGTCATAAGAAGACTATGATGAAAATTTGGTGTAAAAATATTTAAAAACAACCAAGTTATTAGCCTGTGTTGACCTTTGCAAATGCAGGCTCATAATTTTGGTAAGTTTCAATATATTTACCCCAAATTTACAACATAGCTATATCTTTACAGCACCTCATAAACGTGACTGCTGTCATTTTTCAGATCCTGGACAAAATGTTTTTTACATCCTGAAAGGTAAATTAGTGGTCCCTGCACGAAATTACTTTTCAGACAGGAGTTGAAAATTTTCTTTGCCCTTGTTCGTGAGGTGCAGTCATAAGAAGGCTATGTTCTAAATTTGGTGTAAAAATATTTAAAAAAAAAACAACGTTATGAGGCTATGTTGAATTTTACAAATGCAGGCTCATAAGTTTGGTAATATTCAATATTTTTACCTCAGATTTTCATCATAGTCATTTCTTTACAGAACTTCATGAATGTGACAGCTGTCATTTTTCAGCTTCTGCCCAAAATGTGCTTTTGTTTCCCAAAAGTTGATTTCATAGTCCCTGTGTCAAATAACCTTTAGGCCAGGATTTGAACATTTTCTCTGCCCTTCTTTATGAGGCAAGGTCATAACAAGGATATGTTGAACAGTTGGTATAAAAATATTACAAAACAACAAATTTATAACCCCATGTTACATTTGTCAAATGCAGCCTCATAACATTGGTAATTTTTTATATTTTTACCCCATTTTCATCACCTGCAGAACTATTAACTCTGGCCAGAGTTTGTTTACATTCAGTCACCAGGGTGGGAGTTCAGTGCAGTCAGGTTTTATGCAGCAGAAGTAAAATCTGACAGCTCAAGTAAAGTCATCAATCTTAGCTCAAGTAAAAGTCGTCAAGTCTAGAAGCACATTTGAAAGTTGCTCAGCTGGTCCTCATTGTGAATGAGCATCTGCACAATGTGTTTTTCCGTAATAAACTAAGCATGAAACTTCACTCCCCCCCGCTTTGTTTCCATATATAAGTTGACTGTAGCAGGATTTTCTTTTCCAACAATAATGTGAATTCACTGCACTGATTAACTTGAACAATATTAGCTCCCATATTTTTATATGTGCAACACAGCCGTATTAAATGTACACTTGCTAATATCTATCAGCTAACTTTACATTCTAGTGACATGATTGTCTTGTGTTAATAAAGAGTTTAATTAATTAATTTGTCCTGGAGCAATGATTTTTAGACAGTTAGTCTTGAACTAATCATGATGTACGAATGTGACCTTGGACTTAATTGATGGAGATGTTTTGTTTGTGTCTGTGTGATGCTATTATGAATGACAGAGACAATTATAGGAAAATCTGTCTTTGTTTATCTTAGCGGTTGTTGTTAAGAGTGCACTGCAAACCTAGAGATTCAGGGTTTAATCCCACCACTGCTATTTATTGCATGACCCTGAGAAAGACAACTGGCCTTCCTGTGCTTAAACTCTCCATAATCCATCTCAAATGTATCTCTTTACTGTTTAATTTTTCCCATGTGCCTAAAAGTAGCAAGCAACATTCTTCCCCACCCCAACACCTTTCCTGGATCATAAAGTTCTTTGTGACATGGGTTTTATGAAAAGCACTATATAACACCAAAGTTCTTTCCAGATAGCAAAGTCAAATGCTAAATTGATGGGTTCTAGTTTCTTCATAACATGCTTTGCAAGATTAGCATTTTTTTATAATCCACAATTATTTCTCCATATCCAGTGCTGTGTCTCATCAGCTGAGTCACCTCTCCACTTCAGCATGCAGCATCGCTGGCACTTCACAGTCCCCTTCATTTGCTGTCCTTGTAGAGGTGGGGGCTTTAGGTCAGCATCTCCCTCAGGATGGCCACTGGTTGGTGTGTGACCACTGCTTGGTGTCTGGTCATCACAGTAGGGACAAAAAGTGCATGTCCTTCATTCTGCTGTGCCTTTTTGCCATTGTCTTGTTATTTCCTGGATGATGCCACGCATGGAGTTCCAAGCGTGCATATGTAAGAATGGCAATGCAGATAGCCAGCCAACGTCCTCACTCCTACTTTAACTGTGCTGTACTGCTATGCATGGTCACCTGAGTGACTGTATTGCAGCAGAGGCAGTGTCCCCTTGTCTCCAGAGGACAGTACCGCATCTATCATTTGCTATCTGATGCCTCTAACTGAGGACATGAACCAGGTTTGCTAGAACCAGGAATGACTACATTACCACTGCACCAACAGGCCAGCCCCAAAATCAGAATTTTTAATTTATTTTAAGCTTTGCAGGTATTGGGTTGAGATCTTATCAATGTTTCACTTTACCAGAACAAGAAAAATTTCAAGTGGACAAATGCTTTAAACCCATAAAAACATCACTAATGCAATATGTTTGTCCATATTCACTTTGAAAGCATATTGTATTTTTGATTTAACCACTTTGTCTGGTAGGTTTTTCATCCCCAACTATTCTCAGTAAGATCCAGCTTTTTCTCTGTCCACCCTTAAAACTGTCCCCTCATGTCCTCTGGAGATCTTTTTGTCATGATGGAAAATAAATGATGCATATGTTGTTTCTATAACCTGATTCTCTAAAGGGATTTTGGGGCTAGCTTGATAGCATAATCACAGTAAGTGGTGTGCTAGTGCCTGGGTTCACATTCTGAGCCTCTAATGTTGCAGTTTGACAGTTGAGGTGGACTGAGCAGTCAAGAAGATGCTTTCCACCTCCATGTTTGGGAGAGTGCTCTCACCACTTTATGATTATCCCCTGGTGTTCCCAGGGCATGGCATGGGGGTGGGGCAGTGGGGGGAAGCAGAATTTCTTATGGCATTGCCTGATTGCCAAATGTGGGCTTAAGCAGAGCTGGTGGCCCACACCACCATGCCATATACAGGGAGAATTTTAATCAAAAATATTTGTGTAGTCATTTATATAAAAGGGTGTTCCACAAGGTTCCCTGTTGCGACCGTTGTTGTATAATGTATATGTTAATTCCATAAGATTCTCTAATCCGATATAAAATTTCATCTATATGCGGATGATATGATAGTTTATTTTCCAGGACGATGTAATGCCCAGATAGAAAATGAATTACAAAAAGCATTCGAGGAACAGCAGAATTTCCTAGACACATCCAAACTAATTTTAAGCTTAAAAAAAATCACAAACTATGTATTTCCAAAGAAAAGTTAACCGAGAGATGCCTGAGGGAATCTTTCGAATAAAACTATAGATGGCCATTTTCTGGAACAGGTGGATTGTTATAAATATCAGGGGGTATATTTTGATTGTTCCCTAAAATGGGATAAACATATAGAGTATTTGATAAAGATAATTAATAGACGGATGGGGGCATTATACAAGATTAAACATTGCACAACATATGAAATTAGAAATCATTTAATAAATACTACAATAATTCCTTTATTGGATTACAGAGACTTAATCTATTTACGGGCAAACTCAACGTTAATGGGGAAACTAGATATCGTATATAATAAAATGGCACGGTATATCACAATTGCACCTAGAAAGACACATATGCAGAATTTATTTCATAATCTAGGGTGGTATACATTAAAAGATAGAAGGTCTCTATATGTATTATTATACATGGAGAAGTGTTTCTCTGATAAAGTGCCAGGATATATAAAAGATGATTTGCAGGAAAGAAGGATCAAATCTAGTCTCAGGGCAGTGAGAGGAATAGAATATTTCCCTACCAGATTATAGTACAAAAATGGGCAAAGGCCATTTTTTCTACCAAGGGCCAACTCTTTGGAATATACTACCAGTGCAGATTAGGATTGGTGACGGTAGAAGGAAGGTGGGTCAGATTAAAAATTGGTTTAGACTAAGTAGGGTATAGAACTGTTTCTTTTTTAAACAATGATTAGGAAAGGTGTTGTAATATTTTTGATACATTGAAGTGATGTAATTTGTCTTCTGTAAGATTTGCACGTATGTATATAATATATGCATTGTGTGAATGATTGTGAATTTGTATTTGCATTATGGGAATTCTGTATTTTTTTTTTATATTTGTGAATTCAAAAGTATTGTTTGGAATATCTTAATGATGGATCTCACTGAAAATGAGTTTTGACTCAGCTGAGTAGCCAATTCATTGTTTGGAATGAATACAAATTTTTACTACTACTACTACTGTATATTTATGTAATACTAAATTTGAGTAGCACTAGAAAAAATATCCTTACATACATTGTATGAGTGAAAGAATACCATTGGTCTGTCAAACTCCTCCCTCCAAGCAGGTCAGTGGGAATACCCTGTCACCCTATTTTGCTGAATCAGAAGTTAAAGGTCCTTATAGTATCCACTGGTACCTCATGCTCTTGCAGTCTCTTCCAAGTGTTCACCACTCATTCTGTGAATGGCCTTCCTGATATTTTCCTTGAATGTTCCTCCTTTCAATGACTCTTAGTGGCTTGTTGTTGTTTCTTCCATGTGTATCTTGAAGATTTGTTCTTGGTCTGCAAATGTTATCCCTTTTATATACTTGAATTCTATTATTGTGTCTTTCCTGAGTCTTCCCCTTTCCATGGAGAACAGTTGCAGTTCTTTCAGGTGGTCCTCATAGTCCATGTTTTCCAAGTCTTTAGGGGCCAGATATTCAAAAGTTTGCCCCGGCACAAAATCCACTTTACCTGTGCAAACCAAGTTTTGTGTGGAAGTCCCATATTCAAAAGCCCAACATCATTTACCCGTGGCAACAGTGGACAGGTAGGGTGGCCCTGGGGTGGGAGTCATTGCCGTGGGTGGGGGCCGCTATCCACCAATGGGGTATGGGTGGGTGGGAACCTGTACTGTGCATCTTGGGGACAGGGCTTTATTTTGGGGGGGGACAACATCTGTGCTTATGGCTTGACATAGGTAGTGGCGGATCAGCTGTCATGGGGGTGTCTGTCCCAGTATCAGGATGGGGATTGCATGGGGGGAGGGACCATTGGACACAAGGGAAATATCTACATTAACCCAGGACTGGGATAGGAGGGAGGGAGCACCACTGGACAGCAGAGATATATCTATATTAAAACGGGACTGGAATTGAAGGGCAGGGACACCAGGGACACAATATAATTCTATTGGGACTGGGATCAGAGGGTAGGGGGCACCACTAGACACCAGGGACATGGTATCATTTTAACAAGACTGGGATCGGAGGGTGGGGGACACCACTGGACACCGAGGACACAGTATAATTCTAATGGGACTAGGATCAGAGGGTTGGGGGGCACCACTAGACACCAGGGACATGGTATCATTTTAACAAGACTAGGATCAGAGGGTGGGGGGGCACCACTGGACACCAGGGACATTCATTACATCTACCAGGACTGGACAGGGATTGGAGGGAGGGAGGACGTGACTAACACCAGGTACAACTCACTGGGATAGGGCAATTGGGGGGGGGAGGCTGTGCCAGGCAAAACAGCCTCACTCCCAATGTAAATGAGCCAATACTGCATGCAAATGGCCACTTAGTGGCTTGCATGCTCATTGGGCTCATTTGCATGGAGACTTGTGAATATTGCAAATTCTGCCCCAGTGCTAGCCATTGCAGGGCCCTATTTCAGGGGCACTATCAAGTGGTGCTAAGTGACTTAGTGCTGGGCAGTAATGGACCTATATTCAGACAAATAGCACCCTGAGCTATTTGTTTAACTACAGCACTTCTGCGCACTGTCGCTATTGCATGATGGAGCACAGATGTTTGTGCTCTGCCTAGTGCTTTCTTGAATATCTGGCCCCAACTGTCTTGTTCATGATTCCCTGTGCATTCTGATGAAGCAGCTCTATCACCAGATTATAATGTATCTTGGCCTACATATGACATTTTTCTTCATGCATGCCATAATTTTGGTCCCCTGCTAACTGCTGCCTGACACTGCTGTTCTCATTCAAAGTTGCTGCTGATCCGTACCCAGAGGACTTTTTCATGCTTGGTTCCAGTAGTTCCCTTTCCATTCAGATAGTATTGTGCATCTATTCTCTTTTTTCATAGAAGCACAGGGTTTTATTTAACTCTAAAAATTGATTAGCGTTTCGCTCATTAAAGTGCTAAAATATTGTAAAAATGAATAGCACTTGCTTCATTGTGCTTAGCAAACATAACACTTCTAGAAAACCTATATAAATACTTTCTGTACAGTTAGTATTGTCCCAGGAAAAAAACTGCTAATCAATTATTTAAAACCCTGAAGCATTACCTTACATTTGTTAGAATTAAAGTTCATCTGCCATTTTGCAGCCCATGTCCCAAACCTGTCCAGGTCCTTCTGCATTTTATATTTTATCTGTTGTAATGATACTACTCTTCCAGTCTTGCTGCTATCAGCAAACTTTGGTGATCCAGCTGATGGTATCCATTCCCAGGTCACTTATAAATATATTAAACATTACTAATTTCAGTAAAGAACCCAATGAAACACCACAGGTCTCTTGTTTCCGCTCCAACTGGTTACCATTTGTTTTTCACTCTGTCACTATCCTGTAACCTTTTTAACCCATTTCAATACCCCACACTTACAGTATATACAGGTTCTGTCATCATCTAGCCTTCTATGTTGTACAGTATCAAATGTTTTACTGAAGTCCAGATATACAATATCCACAGGATTACCCACATCAAGATCTTTGGTGACATTTTCAAACAGTGCAGTGAAGTTTGTTTGTCATGATTTCCTCTTACAGAATCCATACTAGGTCATCAGGTCCAAGTTGTTTTTTTTTTGTTGTTGTTGTTTTTTTTGGTACATGTTCAATAATTTTATTATGTTGTCTTGCGCGTGCACAAGAAACGTGTTATGTAACTTTGGAATAGGTTTTGGATAATGCACAGGTTAGGCCAGTGGCACCACTGTTTTTTTCAGGCTGGGCTCTGTCGCATGAATTAGATTGCATGCTGTCTGTGACAGCAGTGAAAAAGTGTGGCATCAACTTAAAATGATTTAGCCGCTGCAATGAGGGAGTGCCCCCTCATTGCAGGGCACGCCTTCTTTGGTGTGCCATTTCAATAAATATGGCGGGCTCACTTCTGGCTGCTCACAGTCCCTAGGAAGCTGACTTCAGGGGTGCCCAATCCCTCTGTCAGCATATGTGGCCCCTTTAGTGTTGTGGCATGTGAAGGGGTGCCCAATCCCCCTTGGCATCATGCCCCTAAGACACAAACATGCCTCCTGATGGGGTGCCCAATCCCCCCTGTCAGCATGTTTAACCCCCCCAATCATGCTGGCATTTTCCTGGTGTGCCCCCTCCCCAGTGACCCAACTGTGTGCCACACTGGGAGCCCACACCAGTGTGGCTACCATGCCCCCCCAAAAACTAAATATGCCACACTGGGAGCCCACCCCAGTGTGGTGAAAACCTGTAAAAAAGCAGAAAACGGTCCACAGTGTTTTTTTTCCTGTTACCTGCAACAAAGGAAATGGTCTCTCGCTGTCGGGTTCCCTCCCATCAGCCCGCACCCACCTCTGCGCACCCCACCTCCCCACACCCCCATACTTACCTCCAGAGCCGGGCACAATGATCTTTGGTGGATTGGGAACATATTTTCACTCGTCAAAGCCGACTACGAACTGAAGAAATGCCGGTAAGCTGTATAATGGCATAAATGGGGTTTTGCTTGGTGGATATCTCAGCCATTTTTGTGAATTTTGGCACCAAATTTTCAACATGGGGTTCTTGGGACCCCACCTCATGAAGTCAGTCACTGTCATGTCATTATTTGGTCCCGAAAGGTGATTTCGCAGTCACTGCGCAAAATCACTTTTTGGGACTGATTAATTAAATGACAGTGTAACTGTTCACGAGATGGGCTCCCAAAATGCCTATGTTGCAAATTTGGTGAAAAAATCCCCAAAAAATGACTGTGTTATGAATGTGTATTGCTCAGTTTCCATGCACGCTCATAAACTTTGAGAATGTTTTTTATTTTTACTCCAGATTTTCAACATTGACATTTTTTCACAGCTCCTTATGAATAGTACAGCTGTCATTTTCCACATCCTGCCCAAAATGTGTTTTCCTATATCCTGCACACAATGGCGTAGTTGCTGTAGGAAAACAATGTTCAGGACAGAGTAAGAAAATCACAGTAACACTGTTCATGAGCAGGGGTCCCAAAATGCCTATGTTGAAAATTTCTTGACATAATTCCACAAAATGACTATGTTATGAGCATGCATTGTGCAGTTTCTGTGCACAGTTGTAACTTCGAGAATGTTTAATATTTTTACTCCAGATTTTCAACATTGCCATTTTTTCATGCCTCCTTATGAATAGTACAGCTGTGATTTTTCACATCTTGCCCAAAATGTGGTTTCACACATCTGGTGCACAATGGCACAGCCACAGTGGGAAATCAACATTTGGGACAGAGTAAGAAAATCATAGTGCCACTGTTCATGAGCAGAGGTCTCAAAATGCCTATGTTAAAATTTGGTAAAAGAATTCCAAACAAGCATTTGTCAATGCCGAATATTTGCTTGCTGGCATTAGCAGTGGAAGTGCAGGAGTTAGACAGATGCAGTATAGGAATGGCATTGAAGTATTGAACTGATGCCAACTCCACCCTCACCCTGCAGCGATGGACAGGGCATTGGAGTGTGCCTTTGGGTTGTCACCCATGACAGTCATGACATTTCACCTCACCCTGCCCTTCAGACACTGACAAGTGTCGAGGTGTGCCTTAGGGTGTTTGGGCTTTACATTCACCTCATTCCATAAGGAAATATGCTGAAATGGGTGCAGTATAGGAGAGTAGGGTGAACTCTGGGGGCAAAGATTCCAAGGTGCACCTCGATGCCTGTCACTGGCTGAAGGGTGGGGGTAGGGGGTGAAACGGCATGAGCATTACTGTCGACAGTCCCAAGTCATACCCCTGACACCTGTCAGTCCCTACAGGGTAGGGCGTTATGGTAGAAAACCTTACTGCCCTGGGCATTTCCTGGTATTTTTACTCCAAGTTTTCCATATGGGCTTTTTGTGACCCCACCACATGAACAGTGACACTGTCAGTTCGTTAGGCGAAAAGTGATTTTGCACAGCGTCTGTGCCATTTGGTGCCACAGGTTCAAAAAAACATTTTGAACAGAATGTGAAAAGTGACAGGTGTACTGTTCATGAGGAGGTGTAAAAAATGGCATTGTTGAACATCTGGAGTGAAAATATAAAAAAACTGGTGAAGTCACGAGCGTGTGTAGGAACAACGCAATGTACACCCGTAATGTAATTAGTTTGAAAATTTTTTTATAGCAGATTTTCAACATAGGCATTTTGGGACCTTTGCTCATGAACAGTGTCACTGTAATTTTCTTAATCTATCCCGAACACTAATTTCCCAGAGCAACAGCGCTATTCTGAGCTGGAAGTGCGAAAACACATTTCGGCCAGGGTGTGAAAAATGACAGATCTACTGTTCATAAGGAGGTGTGAAAAAATGTCAATGTTGAAAATCTGGACTGAAAACATTATAAATTCGTGAACTTATGAGGATGCATGAAAATTGTGCAATGCACGCACATAACACAGTCATTTTATTGACTTTTGTCACCAAATTTTCAACATAGCCATTTTAACACCTCTGCTCATGAACAGTGTCACTGTGATCTTCTTAATGTGTCCCGAACATTGATTTCTCAAACTGACTACGCTGATGTGTGCTCCATGTGCAAAAACACATTTTGAGTGAGATGTGAAAAATGACAGCTGTACTGTTCATACTGTAAGGAGGTGTGGTGAAATGGCAATGTTGAAAATCTGGAGTGAAAATATTATGAATGTGCATAGGAACTGCTCAATGCATGCTAATAAAACAGTCATTTTTGTGAAATTTTTTCACCAAATTTTCAACATAGTGTTTTGGGGGGCCTACCTCATGAACTGTCGTTTCGTAAATCAGTCCTGAAAGGTGGTTCCGCGCAGTGACCGTGAAATCACCTTTCGGGTCCAAATAGCAAAATGACAGTGACTGAGTTCATGAGGTGGGGTCCCAAGAACCCCATATTAAAAATGTGGTGAAAAAATTCCCCAAAATGCCCAAGATATGCACCAAAGTAGAAAAAAAAACATTTATGCCAGTATACAGCTTACTGTCATTTCTTCAGTTTGTGGTCGGCTTTGAAGAGTGCAGACATGTTCCCGGTCTACCAAAGATCATCGGCCAGCCTCCAGAGGTAAGTATGGGGTGAGGTGGGGCACTCAGTGGGTGGATGTGGGTTGTGGGAGGGGGGCAAGACAGTCAGCAAGGGACCGTTTTTTTCTTACAGGTGATTTTTGTTTTTTGGAAAGACGACGCAAGACTTTTGCCACGCTGGGGTGGGCTCCCAGTGTGGCAGCTGGAAGGTTGTTTGGGGAGGCCAATGGAGCCGACGGAGGATTGGGCACCACCATCGGCCATACAGTGTGTGTGTGTGTGGGGAGGTAGCGCATGAGCACGCAATATGCGTGCTTGCATGCGTGTGTGTGGGGGGAGCGCTGCTCACTGAAGCGGAGCTCTCCCTTTCAACTGTACAGCACTGCATTTTCAACTGCTGTTATAGACAGCTGCAGCAGTCATTGGAGAACTGTGGCCGTGCCTGCAAACACACTGACTGAATTGGAAGACTGCTGCCACACCTCTGAAAACTCGGATGATAGCATTATGTTTCTTGCAAATGCATGCAGGTAAACATAAACATGCGTGCAAGCAAACATAAGAAGGGTTGTGGTTCTCCTTAATGGAACAGCAAGAAAGTATCTTCCAGTGCAGCAATAATATAAATCACATTCTTGTTTCTTAAATTTAAAAAACTTAACATTATAACAGAGTTCCACCATAAATATATTGACAGCATACAGTAATTACTAAATGTGGTGACACTGCTCTAATACTGAGAATGCCATCATAATATGGCACCATAAAATGTATAATATGTTGATAGTATTAGCTTCCATAAAGCTAGATATCTGTTGCATCATGTTATAATGTTTCTCTAAAGGACAGACATTCCAGATCACATAGTTATGACACCATCCTCAATTACTGTAATTGCGCTGATATATCATTATTATTATTGTGGTTTTCTTACCCATTGCCAATTATATCAATATGATATGCTGCCATTTCTCATATTAATTGTGCCATCACTAATTATTATTATATTGATATATAACAGCAGCATCAGCCTATATCAATACAATATAATCTCTCAAGCTGCCACTTTCTTATCCAAAAGGCTGTTATAATCAATTGTGGCATTTCCAAAACTGATCATAATAAGATATCAATATAGTGTACTTATGATACAGTATGTCAACAAAACTGATCATAATAAGATATCAATATACTTATTTTTTGTCAGCATAATACTGTAACAATGGCGTAATCTGTATCTTCAGAATTGCCATTTCCTTGTCCTCACATTCTTTGCTATGTCAGTATACTATAACACTTCACAATTTGGTCCTAGACAGGGTACAGTACCATAATATAGCAACATAACTGTAGAAAGTATGGTTGTGTCCACATCATTTAACATGGTTACCATTTAACATCATCTTCATTACAGAAACGTGTCATAGATAACGATTTCTTAACATTATATAAAATCTTTTTTTTTTTTTTTTCAGATTTTTGGTTTACATTTGGTACAAATAACGTCTGCATGACTATCTAACAATCTGTGACATTTCAGAGTTCTATAATCACATTGCAAAACTTCCCATTTACCATTCCCCTAACCCTAAAATCTTTCCATGCTTCTGGAAGATAACAACAGAAGAGAACACATTACAAAAAAACCAAACCGTTGGTTAATTTTCGATTGGTACAAATCCTGATCTGGGTCATTTTGGTAAGAAACTTAAGCAAGACTTATACTTCAGGATATTCTTCCTCTTTGCCTGTGATTGCACTGGCAAGTGGCATATAGCCTCATGGCATTAAAATACCATTTTGGAAGTTTCTGCCCAGCTCAGAGATGCCCCTTATATTTTTCTTTAACAGAGTACAGTGAGTGAAATGAATAAACTAAAAAAGCATTATAACTTCAAAAACTGATTACAAGTGTTAACTGACTGGGGCTGCTAGGCACAGTGGTCCCACTGCTGTGACAAAGACTGATGGCACCTAACATTTGATCTGTTTGTATCTGCCATGTTAGGAAGGTCACCAACTGCACGTACCACACCATTAATTAAATGATGTGGCTTTAAAATGGCACTCATATTCATAACACAAAGCAGAGACTACTAATAAAAATTCCTGAAAAAAACTGAGATATTTAAATAATGACTAGACTTCTAGATTTTATATCAGTACCATCTTATGTCTAGACTCGCTGTATTACCAACACCCACTAGATGAATATTTCACAATTCTTTATGTATACTGCTGTACCTTGAACTGGAAGGGGAAATTGTTTAACCAGGAAAGGCACACTAAGCTGAAGCTTGTTTCCAGGTGTGAGCTGGAAGCACAAGGAAGTTAACTGACTTGCTTAGCATCACACAGTATGCAAGTGGGGGCTGATGAGGTCCAAACCCAGGTCTCCAAGTTTGCAGCTCAGTACCTTTAATCACTATGCTATGCTGCCTCTTATTGCACTTTTATTATCTTTTTGTTATATTACGAAACTTAATAAAATGACTAACTATAAATAATGGCTAGACTGGGATCTGTATTTAGCCAGTATCATTTATACAAACCTAGAAAAGGCGTGACCCTCCTTTACAGAACATCACATGTAACTTCCAACCTTTCCATAAGGGTATGACAATGAAAATTTGCGATTACCTAAAGTGCCACATTTTGGTGTTTTCACCTTCAGTTCAAGGCTGTTAAAAATCTGAGTCATTTAGGGTCACTTCTGTCCTTTGACAAATTAGGTGGCCAAGGCTAGTCCTCTGGTCACCCCTCGCCCCCTGAACTACTCAAGTAACTTCCCATCTTCAACCCTTCCCCATTCCTCCTGACTGTTTCTCATAAAATAAATAAATAAAAAAAGATATATATGCCAGCTCCTGGCATTGTGCCACCCCAGGACACTGCATTCTTTTTTTAAACAAAAGAACAGTGTATGGTAATAGGGGAAAGAGGTATGGATGAGAAGGGACTTGGTGGAGGAGGGTAGTGGAGAGGTGTTACATGCCCTGCTTATAGCCAGCCAGACCCATGCACCAATGGCCAGAAATGTTTTAAACAAAGTATTAAAGACACACCAAAGTCAGGGGGAGCCAAATAAGATCTGAACTGAATTGGCCAATAGACAATATTGCTCACCCTTACTTCCCCACCTACAATCACTTTAAAAGAGTTGAAGGGCCTATGACCCCCCCCCCCCCCAAATTCTCTACCTCCTGTCTGTCACTGCCTGCTCTGACACAAGAGATCCAATCTACAATCTAAATACAATATCTGGCCTGCCAGTACCCATTCCAACCTAAGAAGATTTTTTTTAAATAGTCTGCAATCAGTAACCCTCCCACCCAGCTTCCTACCTTTATGGAGCAGGAAAGGCCCCTGTCAAAGGATCAGAATAAGTTGGGACTGGCTGATGGAAAGATTTTAATTGGGGGGAAAGAAGTGGGTCGGTAGGGAATTAAGTGGACAGGACGGAGATGTGCTCAGTGGAAGAGGGGTTAGACTTTTTTATAAATATGAAAACAAAAGGATCTGAGTGTAAGCATACTGTTGACAATTTCACTCCCTATCATCACAAACAGAGTGATGTCAACCTGGTCTCACATAATGTTGACATACTCTTGGTTTGTTTGAAAAAAATATATATATATGTATATATATTGTGAGGGGAAGTATGGGATGAGATTGAAGGGGCACAGCACAGACCCACTGAGCTTGTGGGGAGTGACCTGAAGTGTTTGGGGTTGCAGTCCTGCCTAGTGCTTGAAGCACAGAGCTGCAATCCTCCAATGTAAGGTTTGAATCCCACAATTACCATTTCCTTGCTGTGTTGCCCAGAACAAGTAATTTAACTACCTTTGCTCTACCTCTTTATAATCTCTCTCACACAAACACACACACGCACGTTCAAAGAGATGGGGAAGGGAAGAGAAGAAGAGGTAGCGCAAAAAAGGTGTTGCAGTGAGTGACAATCCATGCTGAAAGCAGTGGCGGCTCTACACCAGGGCCCACCAGGGCACGTGCCCCAGTAAAAAAATGCTGTGCCCCAGTTGGTGCCCCATATGCTGCAGAGCTTCCCCCATAGTAACAATATATCAGTGCCCTGGCTGCCATCTGTTGTGTCCCAGCTGTGCCCTGGTAACCATTTGTGGCTAGAGCCGCTGCTGGCTGAAAGCGCAAGTTCTAATTGTACAGTTGGTGCCCGATCAGCTGTTCACAGTTAATGACACCAGGGCCACTCTCTGCTGTTAAACACACAGGGCTAGCTTGTCACTTGCTGCTCGACTCTGGCTTCTGTGAGCGAGAACCACCCGGGGTGAAAGAGCAGAGTAGCTGGCATAAGGTACTTGGGGGGGGGAGGGAGACAAAAGCACTCCTCAGAGGCTGCTCCAAAAGTTTGTTTGTTTTTTGGGGGGAGGGGGGTGCATTACACCCATCGGAATCATTTCATAAGAGGGAGTGGACTTTTAGCATATTTTACTAATCAAATCCTCCCTCACACCGTATTGCAATAAAGTTAAGCATCGTCGACTGGATTGCCCCCCTGGTCCCTATTTATGTGGCCACCTGACGGAAATTTAGACGTCAACTCCAATTACATTTAATATACCTTGAAGGTGAACTTACCAGAAAATTGACATTTGGCAGATGTCACTGATATTTTGAAGCATCATGCATTATGTTGCCACACAGAACTACCATGGGTGGACTAAAAGATTTGAAAAAATACTGTATGCCTGTACTACATAACCAGTTCTCATGCCTGCACTCTGCCACATGTATTTCTTTGAAATTATGTACTGCATTTTTTTTATTGTACACCCCCTGTGTGTCTGTGTGTGTGTGTGTGTTGGGTGGGGGCTGATTCTTTTTATTTATTTTTTTACTTTGCAGCTCGCATCTTTCTTACTGTAGCCCCTGCACCATAATATGATTAGCCCTTCCCCACTCCAAAACTAATATCTTAGCACATGCTCCCGGACTGAAAGCGAGAGAGCTGCACGTCTGTGCTGCCTGCTGCTAACATCAACACGCTCGCACAACATGGAAAGCACTTTATTTGTTCAAGAAAGCAACAGAAAACAACTGAATGCTCTGTAACTACCAGCAGCCCTTACATGAAAAGCTGGATTATAGGGATTGAAAGTAGGTTCCTGGAAATTCAGGTCTCGCAGTACGGTGGGGGAGGGGGAGCGCTACTCACTGAAGCATAGCTCTCCCTTTCAGCTGTACGGCACTGCATTTTCAACTGCTGTCATAGACAGCTGCAGCAGTCATTGGAGAACTGTGGCCGCGCCTGCAAACACACTGACTGAATTGGGAGACGGGTAACACACCTCCGAAAACTCGGATGATGGCACTATGTTTCTTGCACATGCGAGCAAGCAAACATAAAAATGACTGTCTTATGAGCATGCATTACACAGTTTTCATGCACGCTTGTAACTTCAAGAATTTTTAATATTTACACTCCAGATTTTCAAAATTGCCATCTCTTCACACCTCCTTTTGAATGGTGCAGTTGCCATTTTTCACATCCTGCCCGAACTGTGTTTTCACATATGGCACAGAATGGTGCGGTCGCTGTGGGAAATCAACATTCTGGACAGATTAACAACATCACAGCTCCACTTCATGAACAGAGGTTCCAAATGCTTTCATGAGGTGGGGTCACAAAAAGGCCATGTTGAAAATTTGGAGTTCAAATACCAACAAACGCCCTGGGTGTTAGGGTTACTAACTGTTACGTCCCACCCTGTACAGACTAACAGGTGTCAGGGGTGTGCCTTTGGATTGTCAGCTGTAATGCTCACACCATTGCACCCCCACCCCTACCCTGCAGCCACTGACAGGCATCAGGGTGTGCCTTGGACTCTTCAGCCCCAAAGTTCACCCTTTTCTCCTATACTGCACCCTTCTCAAAGTACTTTCTTATGGAATGGGGTGAGCGTAAGGCCCGATGACCCCAAAGCACAACACAACACTTATCAGAGTCTGCAGAGTAGGTTGAGGTGAAATGGCATGAGCGTTATGACCGACGACCCAAAGGCACACCTCAATGCCTGTCACTCTCTGCAGGGTGGGGTGGACGTTGGTTCCATACTTCACTACCATTCCTATTATGCATCTCTCTAACTCCTGCACTACCAATGCCAATGCCAGCAAGGCAACATTCGGCATTCACAAATGCTTGTTTCTTATGGTGCTCTCCAGAAGCTTCAGTGTCAGGTCATCAGTCTAACTGTTGTCAAACTGAATAGTCTGTAATTCCTTGGATCTACCCTACAGTATTCCAGTGGCAAACATCCGGCATTGACAAATGCTTGTTCCTTGTAGAAGCTGATTTTTAAATACTTGTTCTAGTTCTGTTACTGCTCCATCTCTACGGGTTTTTTTGTTATCCTAGTGGGTGTGTCTGCATTGCACACAGGTAGTAAGTGCCATTTTAGAACTCTGTGATGTAGCTTATGTGCTTGCTCAGCTCTTCAGCTGTTGGTACAATGCATCTGTGTTCTGTTATAGAACTATGTGGTTGAGTGGGACATGAACTACATCATTCTGCTCCAAAACAGCACTTAACACCAGAGTATAAAACAAACACAACAACTGAGGTTACTGAAAAGCCTGTATAAATGGAACAATAGCAGTATTTAACAAATTCTGGTCAGATCCACCGCAGCTGCATAATGAAGTTAGTGAAGTTGTGTGGAATTGTTAAGGAGGTATGAAGAAACAACACAATGATTTGTAAGTAGCAAGATTTGTTTTAGTTTCTGTGCTAAGGAAGGCATGCACATTATTAGGAAAATATGTGGAGGTGTACATTTAATGGAAGGAGTAGAAAGCTTAGAAAAGAACTCCAGAGCAAATGCCACTGATGTATGTGTTATCCCGGATGATATTGGCCAGACAGCCACATTTTAAAGAAAACATAATTGCACATATCCCAATAATGCAAAGCATCAAGGGAAACATATGGAAATACCCATGATGGTACAGAAGGTGGCAGTACTTGAAAAAGTAATTGCTGGCATATGTTCAGCCTTGGGATTATTTACACATTTTTATTATTTATTTTTTTTTTTCCAAGAGAAACAGGGTTTTTGTCCATGAGGTGATGTAAGTTATATTTAAGCAATGTGTTGATGTCAGGAAGTCAGGTGTAATGATGATGGACTGTTAGAGAAAATGTGATATTAACTTTCAGCTGGGGTCGCTTTTGATAAGGGCAAGGTAGTTATGCTTGTGATAATGGAAATATTAGGAAAGTATGAGGTCTGTGCAGAAGTGGAGTACAAATATGCACAGTTTCATAAATATGTGCCCAGAGTGCAGGCAAATGTGATATGCATGTTTGTTTTAGAAATAGATAAAAATAGTGATACATGCAATTAATGGAAAGATAGATAATTATGTAGACATATAGATCGAGAGAGAGACACAGACAGGCAGGCAGAATAGGAATGGCAGTGGAGTATTGAAGTGATGCCAACCATACCCCCACCCTGCAGACATGGACAGGCATTGGGGTGTGCCTTTGGGTCATTGCCCATAACATTCATGCCATTTCACCTCATCCTACCCTGCAGACACAGACAAGGGTCGAGGTGTGCCTTGGGGTTTTCAAACTTTACACTCACCCCATTCCATAAGGAAATACGCTGAAATGGGTACAGTATAAGAGAATGGCGTGAACTTTGGGGCTGAAAAGTCAAAGGCACACCTCAATACCTGTCACTGGCTGCAGGGTGGGTATGGGGGTGGAATGGTGTGAGCATTACTGTTGACAATCCCAAGTCACACCCCTGATGCCTGTCAGTCCCTACAGTGCAGGGTGTTATGGTCAGAAATCCTAATGCCCTGGTATTTTCACTCCAAGTTTTCAGCATGGGCTTTTTGTGACCCTACCGCATGAACAGTGACACTATCAGTTCATTAACCAAAAGGAGATTTTGCACAACAACTGTGCCATTTGGCACCACAGGTGCAAAAACACATTTTGAACAGGATGTAAAAAATGACAGCTGTACATTTCTTGCTTCAATAACAGTAACACACACACATACACACACACACACACACACGCCAGAACACATCGGCAAAATGATTAGATTTGTCTACATGCATTATTTTCTATGCAAATTGGAGCATGGGGGGGGGGTAAGACTGAAGATCAGTTAGGGTCCATGACATAACCACATGGTCAGAATATTAAATATTTTAAAATAAACATAAATGCAAAAGTAACCATTTCAAGAAGAAAATGCAAACTCTGACATTTAAGAGTTAAAGGATAAGTTAGCATATCTGAACTTATTTGCTGCATATGCATCTCAATTGCTAAAGGGTCCTGACCATGTTCAACCTTCCTCAAGTCAAGCTAGCTGCACTATGTCTAGCAATAATGTGAATGGAAAAATTATGCATATGAAAACTTATTAATTATGCTGTAACAGAGGAAGTGGTAACAGCACCCACAAAAATCAGAGAGCACAGGACTTTGATGAAAAAATGAAGTTCTTTTATTTAAATACAAAACTGCATATTACATGTGCACCTAGTCCCAAAAATAAGCAGTAAAAGCTGTACCAATACTAATGTTTCCCCTGACCACTGTCAGACATCATCACAGTGAATCTAAAACATCACAACAGTGCCTCCATATAAATAGTGATTACATTACGTGTTACTAATTAATTCTAAGTAATCATAAACTAAAAACAATTTAGTTTCATTATTAAAAGCAGTTTTCAATAAACAACTCTAGCAACCATTAATTCAGACTTGAAATAGCAGCAAGGTTTGTGTGGAACTTTAAACTGCACTTTTAAATCTCACTGTTGTCCTTTACATGGGTTACCAGGCTCATATATTGCTAGTTTCAGCACCTAATTATATTTCGTAATGGGCTTACACATAGCGGTCCTTATCTGCTGACAATTTCTATGTATCTATGTATAGCCATTTAACTGCCAGTAGAAACAAGCATTTGTCAATACCGAATTTTGTTGCGCTGGTGTTGGCATTGGTAGTGCAGGAGGCAGAGAGACGCATAATAGGAATATCAGTGAAGTATAGAACAGATGTCTATCCCACCCCACCCTGCAGAGAGTGACAGGCATTGGGGTGTGAGTTTGGGTCGCTGGCCATAACGCTCATGCCGTTTCACCTCACCCTACCCTGCAGAGTCTGACAAGTGTTATGCCAGCCTTGGGGTCATGATCGTTATGCCTCACCCATTTTATAAAGAAGTACGTTAAGATGGGTGCAGCATAGGAGAATGGGTTGAACTTTGGGGCTGAAGAGTCCAAGGCACACCTTGATGCCTGTCAGTGGCTGCAAGGTGGGGGTGGAGGACCAATGGCATGAGCACTACAGCAGACAATCCAAAGACACACCCCTGATTCCTGTTAGTCTGTACAGGGTGGGACATAATGGTTAGAAACCCTAACTCCCTGGGCATTTGTTGGTATTAATACTCCAAATTTTAAAACATGGCCTTTTTGTGACACTACCTCATGAAAGCATTTGGGACCTCTGCTCATGAACAGTGTCTCGAATGTTGATTTCCTACTGTGACTGTGCCATTCTGCACCACATTAAAATGTCAGCTGTACCATTGATAAGGAGGTGTGAAGAGATGGCAATATTGAAATTCTGGAATGAAAATATTAAACATTCTCGAAGTTACAAGCATGTGTGAAAACTGCACATCACACCCTTGTAACACAGTCATTTAGTGGAATTATTTCATCAAATGTTTAACATAGCCATTTTGGAACCTCTGCTCATGAACAGTGGGACTATGATTATCTTAATCTACCCTGGATGTTCATTTGCCACAGCAACCGAGTGATTGTGCGCCAGATGTGCAAAACTACATTTTGGGCAGGATGTGACAAATGACAGCTGCACTGTTCATAAGAAGGTGTGCAAAAATGACAATGTTAAGAATCTTGAGTGAAAATATTACAAATTCTTGAAGTTACGACTGTGCGTGGACTCTGCGCAATGCACGCTTTATAACGTAGTCATTTTATGGAATTGTTTCACCAAATTTTCAACATAGGCATTTTGGGACCTCTGCTCATGAACAGTTTTACTGTGATTTTCTTACTCTGTTCTGAACATTGTTTTCCTACAGCAACTGCACCACTGCGCGCTTGATGTGCAAAATTACATTTTGGGCAGTATGTGATAAATGACAACTGTATTGTTTATAAGGAGATGTGAAAAAATGGCAATGTTGAAAATCTGGAGTGAAAATATTACAAATCTGTGAAGTTATGAGGGTGTGTGGAAATTGCGTAACGCACGCTCATAGCACAGTCATTTAATGGACTTTCATCACCAGATTTTCAACATAGGCATTTTAGGACCTCTGCTCATGAACAGTGTCACTGTGATTTTCTTAATCTGTCCCGAATATCGATTTCCCACAGCGACTGTGCTATTCTGCGCTGGAAGTCGAAAACACATTTCAGCCAAGACATGAAAAATGACAGCGCTCTACTGTTCATAAGGATGTGTGGAAAAATGCCAATGTTGAAAATCTTGAGTGAAAATATTACAAATTCTCGAAGTTATGACTATGAGTGGACTCGGCGCAATGCATGCTTGTAACATAGTCATTTTTTGGAATTTTTTCATCAAATTTTCAACATAGGCATTTTGGGACCTCTGCTCATGAACAGTGTTACTGTGATTTTCTTACTGTGTTCTGAACATTGTTTTCCTACAGCAGCTGCACCACTGTGTGCTGGATGTGCATAATTACATTTCGGGCAGGATGTGAAAAATGACAACTGTACTGTTCATAAAGAGGTGTGAAAAAATGGCAATGTTGAAAATCTGGAGTGAAAATATTACAAATTTGTGAAGTTATGAGGGTGTGTAGAAATTGCGCAATGCATGCTCATAGCACAGTCATTTAATGGACTTTCATCACTAGATTTTCAACATAGGCATTTTAGGACCTCTGCTCATGAACAGTATCGCTGTAGTTTTCTTAATCTGTCCCGAATACCAATTTCCCTCAGCAACCATGCTATTCTGCGCCGGAAGTGCAAAAACACATTTTGGCCAGGCATGAAAAATGACAGCTGTACTGTTCATAAGGAGGTGTGGAAAAATGCCAATGTTGAAAATCTTGAGTGAAAATATTACAGATTCACGAAGTTACAAGTGTACGTGGAAGCTACGCGATGCACGCTCATAAAACAGTAATTTTTGCATTTTTTTCACCAACTTTGCAACATAGGTTTTGTGAGAGCCCACCTCATGAAGAGTGGCACTGTCATTTCATTAATCAATCCAGAAAAGTGATTCTATGCAGTGACCATGAAATAACATTTCCGGACCGAATAACGCTATGACAATGGCTGAATTCATGAGGAGGGGTCCCAATAACCCCAAGTTGAAAATTTGGTTACAAAATTCCACAAAATGCCAGAGATATGCACCAAAGTTTAAAAAACCCTATTTATTTCATTATACAGTTTACCGGCATTTCATCAATTCGCGGTCAGCTTTGAAGAGTGCAGACGTATTCCCGGTCCACCGAAGATCATCGCACCAGGCTCCAGAGGTAAGTATGGGGTGGGGATGTGTGGGGAGGTGGGTGTGGGTTAGGGAAGGGGGTTGCAGACAGCAAGGGACCATTTTCTGCTTTACAGGTAAAAAAAAAAAATAATATACATCGGAGGAAGGTTTTTCATTTGACAGGTACATTTGGCACGCTAGGGTCAGCTCCCAGCATGCCACTTGCATGTTTTTGGGGTGCGGGGAGGCTGGAGCTGATGGAGATTGGGCACCCCATTGGCAAATAAAAAGGGTGTTTGGCGGGGGGGGATGATGCTGAGGGGGATTGGGCACCCGCTCGGCAAACAGCTGGCAAGGGACTTGATGTTGACAGGGACTGGGTTCTCCCATCGACAAATGAACTGGGGAAGGGGCATGATGATGCCAACAGGGGATTGGGCATCCCCAGCATCAGCTTTTCTGGGGACTGCAAGGGGCAGATGGCACAGCCGCCGCCATGTCTCATTGAAATGTTACACCAGGGAAGACAAGCCCTGCAATGAGGTGGAGCTCCTTCATTGTAGTGGCTAAAACATTTCAGGTTAGTGGCATGCTTTGCAACTGCTGTCATAGACAGCATGCAATATCATTCGTGCCACATAGCCAAGCCAAAAAAGCAGTGGTGCCACTGGCCACAACATGACCGTGCCTCCAAAACCTGCTCTTCCACTTCAAGCAACCCCAATATGTTGTCTGCACTGCGCACACAAGACAACATAAAAAAATGACACATAGCATTTCTCAATATTCTTAGTTTTATAGGTACTCTGATTCAGTGCCTATTGTCCTCACTGTGAGTTACTATGCACAGCACGGCTGAAGTATAAAACTGGGTACTAGTATCTGCATCTGGCTGTTTTGTATTTTGTGCACTTTTTGTGTTGTTTGCATGCATGTTCAAGAAACACATTGTGTCAGCTTCCTTCAGAAGCAGATTATGGAGATGTGGCAGTGTTGTGCAGAATGGCAGCAGTCCGTTCTGAGGCTGGTCTCTGCTGCGACGAATAGAGGAGCACACTGTTGATGATGGCAGTTCATAAGCTTGCCACAATGTGTAAGGAAACTCGGCCGCTGCAATCAGGGAGCGCCCCGTCACTATGCAATCAGTTGTTTTGGCTGTGGGGCATCCCTAACTGCAGCAGCCAATTACAAGCTGCATTGTGTGGTGTCCGCATGATGATGGCATCTCAGTCAGCCTCTCACAGTCCCCACAAAGCCGATGGAAAGCCACCACCCGTGGTTCAGTGTGCCTTCCCAGTGAAACATTTCAATAAATGAAAAAAGCTGACAAAGGGATGCTCAATCCCCCTGATGGCATGATCCCAGCTCCAGTTCATTTGCTGATGGGGTAGCCCAATCCCCATCAGCATGATGCACCTCCCCATTTGTTGTGTGCTGAGGGGGGTACCCAATCCCCCCTCGGCTCATGCACCCCCCCAGCACACTGTATGGCCGACGGGGGTGTCCATTCCCTTGTCTGGTTTACTCCCCCCCAACAAACTTCCAGGTGTCATGCTGGGAGCTCACCCCAGCATGACAAAAGTCTGTATGGCCCAAGGGGTGCCCAGTCCACCATTGGCTCCACTGCCCCCCAAATAAACTTCCAGGTGCCATGCTGGGAGCCCACCCCAGTGTGCAAAAGTCACGCATCATCTTTTAAAAAACAAAACACCTATAATAAAAAAAGGTCCTTTGTTGACTCTCTTGCCCCCTCACCCACCCTCTGCA
Source organism: Neoceratodus forsteri (assembly GCA_016271365.2). Lineage (NCBI taxonomy): Eukaryota > Metazoa > Chordata > Ceratodontiformes > Ceratodontidae > Neoceratodus > Neoceratodus forsteri. Next base: position 509,521,917 of record CM028130.1, on the reverse strand, counting down.
TACCATCCCATTCCAAGGCAAAAATATGGGACTTCAGAGGAGCTGACTTTGATAAGATGGCCAACAGAGTTAAGCTAGCCCTGGCAAAAAGAAACACAGGTGAGGGGGTACAGGCAAAGTGGGCAAGCATTAAGGATGCAATACTTGAAGCAACATCCCATTGTGTTAGACAGAAAAGGAAGTGCAAAAGAAGAAGGAAACCACTTTGGTTCTCAAATACAGTAGCAGAAAAGGTCAGAGCCAAAAGGCTGGACTTCAGGAAATATAAGAGAACACAGCAGGATGAAGATAGGGAGGCATACCAAACTTCCCTAAGGGAAGCAGGTAAGGCAGTAAGGCAGGCAAAGTCCCAAACTGAGGAAACACTAGCACGAACAGTAAAAGAAGGTGACAAGACTTTCTATAGATACATTAGTGAAAGGAGAAAGTCCAGAGGGGTATTGCTAGTTTAATGGAGAAAAGGGAGCATGTGAGGAGGAGGACCCTGTAAAGGCATCTATCCTAAATAGATACTTTTGCTCAGTATTTACTGAAGAGAAGGTAGGGCAGGGCCCACAGCTCAGCATCATGGACACAGGGGGAGGGAGGTGAGCACTACTCCCTTCACAAAAGAAAGGGTCCTACAAGAGCTTGCTAAGCTCAGGGTGGATAAGGCAATGGGACCTGATGGCATACATCCCAGGGTACTTAAGGAGCTAAAGGAGGAACTAGCAGAGCCATTAGCAGAATTGTTTAGTGAGTCTCTGAGCACAGGAGAGGTCCCAGAAGACTGGAGAAGGGCTCATGTGATCCCGCTCCACAAGAGTGGTAGCAGAGAGGAGGCGGAGAACTACAGACCAGTCAGTCTTACCTCAGTAGTGGGCAAGATTATGGAGGCACTCCTTAAGGAAAGGATAGTGCAACACCTGGAATCCATAGGGGCACAGGATCCAAGACAGCATGGGTTTACAAAAGGAAGGTCCTGTCAAACTAATCTCATAGATTTCTTTGACTGGGTAACCAGAGTGATGGACCAAGGGGGAGCAGTTGATGTCGCCTACCTTGACTTCAGCAAAGCTTTTGACACTGTTCCACATAGAAGATTGATAAATAAGCTGGGTAGGCTCGGGTGGGTCAGAAGTTGGTCAACTGGGTGGCAAACTGGTTGACGGGCAGAAAACAGAGAGTGGTGGTAAATGGTATACAGTCAGAAGAGATGCAAGTCACAAGTGGGGTACCTCAGGGATCAGTCCTGGGGTCAGTCCTCTTCAACATCTTCATTAGTGACCTTGCAGATGGACTAGAGGGTAAGGCTTGTCTGTTTGCAGATGACGCCAAGATCTGCAACAGAGTAGATGATCCAGATGGGTGGGCAGAATGGGAAGAGATCTGGATAAACTAGCAGAATGGTCAGAAGAGTGGCAACTGGGATTTAATGCAAAGAAGTGCAAAATCATGCACATAGGGAAGAGAAACCTGAAGCCACCTATAGGCTGGGAGGGAGTTGCTAGCAGTCACAAAGGAAGAAAGAGACTTGGGCATCATCATCACTGATGACCTAAAATCATCCAAGCAGACCTCTAAAGCAGTAGGTAAGACTAGGGGGTGTTAGGGTGTATTAGTAGGGGTATCACAAGTCGTAAGAGGGAGGTAATAATCCCTCTTTACAAGACACTGGTTAGGCCCCATCTGGAGTACTGCAGTATTGGAGGCCACACCTTCAAGGACATTAACCAAATTGAGGCAGTCCAGAGAAGGGCAACCAAAATGGTGCAGGGACTGCATCAGAAGACATGTGAGGACAGATTAACAGAGCTCAATATGTATACCCTTGAGCAAAGGAGGGAGAGAGGTGATATGATCGAGGCATTCAAACACCTTAAGGGCATTAACAAGGTGAAAGAGTCTAACATGTTTAAATATAAGAAAAATAGCAGGACAAGAGGACACAGCATGAGATTAGAGGGAGGCTGATTAAGGGGAATGTGAGGAAATTCTTTTTCACAGAAAGGGTGGTGGATGCATGGAATGGCGTGACTCACAAGAAGTGGTAGCTATGAATACAGTGCAGGGCTTCAAACAGGCATGGGATAGGCATAAGGGAGCAATACAAATGACTATGAATAGATAGGCCACTGACAGAGCAAAGGCCGATGGCACATTTATAAGGTAGAAAAAGAAATGGGCAGACTGGATGGGCCTTGCGGTCCTTATCTGCCGTCAACTTCTATGTTTCTATACCCCACCTCCCCACACCACCACCTCACCCCATACTTACCTCCGGAGGCCGGTGCAATGATCTTCAGTGGACTGGGAACATGTCTGCACTCTTCAAAGCCAACCACGAACTGCAGAAATGCTGGTAAGCTGTATAATGGCATAAATGTTTTTTTTTCAACTTTGGTGCATACGTTGGCCATTTTGGGGAATTTTTTCACCACATTTTCAACATGGGGTTCTTGGGACCCCACCTCATGAACTCAGTCAATGTCATTGTATTATTCGGTCCCGAAAGGTGATTTTGAGGTCACTGCATGGAACCACCTTTTGGGACTGATTAACGAAATGACAGTGTCACAGTTCATGAGATAGGCTTCCAAAAACCCTATGTTGAAAATTTAGTGAAAGAATTCCCAAAAATGACTATTTTACGAGCGTGCATTGTGCAGTTTCTATGCATGTTCGTAACTTCGAGAATTTTTATATTTTCACTCCAGATTTTCAACATTGCCATTTTATCATACCTCCTTATGAACAGTACAGCTGTAATTTTTCACATTTGCCTGAAATGTGTTTTCACACATGTAAAACACAATGGCGTGGTCGGCATGCAAAATCAATGTTCTGGACAGATTAAGAAAATCACAGTGACACTGTTCATGAGCAGAGGTCTTTAACTGGCTATGTTGAAAATTTGGTGACAAAGGTCCTTAAAATGACTGTGTTACGAGCGTGCATTGCATAATTTCTACACACCCTCATAAGTTCACAGATTCATAATATTTTCAGTCCATATTTTCAGCATTGGCATTTTCCACATCTCTTTATGAATAGTACAGCTGTCATTTTTCACACCCTGGCTGAAATGTGTTTTCACATTTTTGGCGCAGAATAGCACGGTCGCTGTGGGAAATCAGTGTTCAGGACAGATTAAGAAAATCACAGTGATACTGTTCATGAGCGGAGGTCCCAAAATGCCTATGTTGAAAATCTACAGTAAAAAATCCCCAAACGAATTACATCATGGGTGTGCGTTGCGCAGTTTCTACGCACGCTTGTGACTTCAGCAGTCTTTTTATATTTTCACTCCAGATTTTCAACATTGCCATTTTTTACACCTCCTCATGAACAGTACAGCTGCCATTTTTCACATCCTGTTGAAAATGTGTTTTCACACCTGTGGCACCAAATGGCACAGTTGCTGTGCAAAATCACCTTTCCGCTAATGAATTGATAGTGTCACTGTTCATGTGGTGGGGTCATAAAAAGCCCATGTTGAAAACTTGGAGTAAAAATACCAAGAAACGCCCAGGGTGTTATGGTTTTCGACCACAATGCCCTACCCTGTAGGGACTGACAGGCATAAGGAGTGTGACTTGGGACTGTGAACAGTAATGCTCAAGCCATTCCACCCCCACCCCCAACCTGCAGCCAGTGACAGGCATTGAGGTGCGCCTTGGACCCTTTGGCCCCAGAGCTCACCCCATTCTCGTATACTGCACCCATTTCAGCATATTTCTTTATGGAACGAGGTGAGTGTAAAGCCCAGGCACCCCAAAGCACACCTCGATACTTGTAAGTGTCTGCCAGGTAGGGTGAGGTGAGATGTCGTGACCCTTATGGGCGATGACCCAAAGGCACACCCCAATGCCTGTCCATCTCTGCAGGTTGGGGGTGGAGTTGGTGTCAGTTTAATACTTCACTGCCATTCCTATACTGCATCTGTCTAACTCTTGCACTTCCACTGCTAATGACAGTAAGCAACATTCGGCATTGACAAATGCTGGTTAAGAGATCATATTCCTCTGCTGCTAGTTGAGGTACTGGTGCAGTTAGGAAAGTGAATTGATTCTTTTGTGAGTGAGTTGCATTATTAAATGTGAATTTTAACGAATCCTGTGCTACCTGCAGCATGTCTACATCCATTGTGGCCAAGGTACTGTTAGGTGTATATAAACCTGTCATTATAGTGGCATCTAGTCTCTGCTTACAGGCCAAGGATAGATCAGAACAGGCTTCTTAACTGTTACAAATCTCATTTCTGCTTCCAGAGTCTTAGCTCTAGCACACTGGTAAGAAAACATCTGTGTTTTAACCTCTGCTATCTGTGTTTTATATCTCACTTGTTCATTTGCTGGAAAGGACATCAGTCTATATAGTCGATTTCGAAAACCCACATATTTCAACTAATCTGAATTTGCTTTCTTTTTATCCCAAATTAAAAAAAAAAGTTTTTTCAGATCCTTTTTGTTACCTTGCCACCATTCCCACATGTCATCATAAAGACAACATGTGGACTGTCTGGCATTTATCAACTGCTCAGTTTTCACTATTAATTCAGTTTGCTGTAGGAGGGCAGAATTCAGCTTCCAGCATTGTGTCTGAGAGAAAAACATAGGTAGTGCTGTTGCTAAACTAAAGGTACCTAGCCAGATGTGATGATCTGAAAACTCGGTAGGTTTTATTTCTATTTTTTGTGGGTATGAGAAAGTTAGAAATCAGGGTTTTAAATAATTGATTAGCAGTTTTTTTCTTGGGACGATACTAACTGTACAGAAAGTATTTATATAGATTTTCTAGAAGTGCTGTGTTTGTTAAACACAGTGAGGTAAGAGCTATTAATTTTCACAAAGTTTTAGCGCTTTTATGAGCAAAACGCTAATCAATTTTTAGAGTTAAATAAAACCCTGGAAATGAACAGATAATCAATGTGTGTACCATATGTATGCCTATAATATGCATGACCTGGATCTTTTCTAAGTTGTCAGAAAGGAGTCCTGTAGATTTGATCCTGAAATAATATGCTTCAATGCAAGTGAATCACAGTACATTTTTTTAACATTTTCACCTTCTGATTTTAAGTCCAAACTACAGTTTAAATCTCCACCCCATATAATGTGTTTTCTACTATACAGATAGGGTTTAATGTTGGCAAAAAGCACAGTCCTTGAGATTGTCATTTGAGGTACATACGTGTTAATTAATCTAGAGTAAAAATCCCTATATTTACAGTCCAAATGTACTGCCCTGCCTGGTAAAATATTTACCACCCTAGTGACTGAAAATAAATATCCCTTAAACAAAATCCCTATTCCGTCTGCCACATCCGCCCCAAAAGTCCAGAAGAATGGGCGACACACCCAGCACTTTCTAAGTTGCTCTACTTCAAATCAATCAATCAATCAATCAATCAAGTCTTTATTTAACCAGGCGTTCATCATTGAGCAGAAGCTCATTTGCAAGATGGACCTGGGTGGAGCATGAACAGTTGTATATACAGGTTAACACAGGTATTTACAAGGCAATACAGATAATACTGTTTACAGACAGAAAGAAAAAGAAGTTCATATGTACATAGAATTATACAGATATTGTACAGATTACAGGGTATTTACATACATAGAAGTGTCTATAGGAAGATAAAGCAGGTTATCTAACGTTGCAGGAGGAAGTAACGGAATAAAAAAAAAATATACACCAGGTAGAGGCAAAGGTGGGGGGAAGGGAGGGAGGGGGAGAAAGGCTAGGAGGGCAAGGTGCACAGAGAAGAGTTGGTAAAACGGGATGTAGAGAAGGTAGATGGAGAAAAGGAGCATGTGTGAGCCCCAGGATTGAATGCTATAAGGTACGGGGCATGGTAGGATGTCACAACCCAGGGGTAGTGAGCTCCTATCCGAGGTTGGGAAAGGAAGGATAAGGGGATGGACGGGCCTAGTGTTGATAAGACAGGGGGATAAGAGAGAACAATTAGGCTTGTGAGGAGCAAGCTGGGGGGTCAGTACTTAAAATTGGGTCTAGGCGTGACTATATACCAGTGCAGACACCGGCACCGGGTCTGAGAAATAGAGAACTTAGTTTTGTCTCTTGCAAAACAATTATGTATTGGCATATGTTTTTTAGATAAGACAAAACTGAGATTCTTTTTTTTATATTTTTTAATACTGCACATATTAACAAGCATTTGTCAATGCCGAACGTTCGCTTGCAGGTATTTGCAGTGGCATTTGGCACTTGGACATTGGTTAAAAAAATCAGTGACAAAGAAGTACAAGCATTTGTCAATGCCAAATGTTGCTTGCTTCTATGTGCTGTTTAGGTATTTGGAAGTCATTGGAGTGCAAATATTGAAAATTCGCGAACTTACGAGCATGCGTAGGAACTGCGCAACGCACGCTTGTAAAACAGTCATTTTTAGGAATTTTGTCACCAAATTTTCAACATAGCCATTTTAAGACCTCTGCTAATGAACAGTGTCACTGTGATTTTCTTAATGTGTCCCATAATTGATTTCAAGACATCGATCGCGCCATTGTGCACTACATGGGCGGAAACACGTTTTGGGTAGGATGAAAATGACAGCTGCACTGCTCATAAGGAGGTGTGGTAAAATGGAAATGTTGAAAATCTGGAGTGAAAAATATTGAAAAATTGTGAACGCACGTAGCCGCGCGTAGGAACCGCGTAACGCACGCTGAAAACAGTCATTTTTAGAATATTTTTCACCAAATTTTCAACATAGCCATTTTAAGACCTCTGCTTGAACAGTGTCACTGTGATTTTCTTAATGTGTCCCATACATTGATTTCGCACACCGACTGCGCCATTGTGCGCTACATGGGTGGAAACACATTTTGGGCAGGATGTGAAAATGACAGCTGTACTGCTCATAAGGAGGTGTGGTAAAATGGCAATGTTGAAAATCTGGAGTGAAAATATTGAAAATTAAGAAACGTATGAGCGCATGAGGAACTGGCGCAACGCACGCCGTAAAACAGTCATTTCTTTTAGGAATTTTTTCACCAAATTTCAACATAGCCATTTTAAGACCTCTGCTCATGAACAGTGTCACTGTGATTTTCTTAATGTAACCCATATGATTTTCGCACACTGGATCAGCGCCATTGTGCTGCCATGGGCGGAAACACGTTTTGGGTGAGATGTGAAAATGACAGCTGTACTACCTATAAGAAGGTGTGGTAAAATGGCAATGTTGAAAATCTGGAGTGGAAATATTGAAAATTCGCGAAACCCACGAAGCGCAAGGAACCGCGCAACGACGCCAGAAACAGTCATTTTAGAATTTTTTCACCTGGGTTCTCAACATAGCCATTTTAAGACCTCTGCTAATGAACAGTGTCACCATGATTTTCTTAATGTGTCCCATAATTGATTTCGGACACCGACCGCGCCATTGTGCGCTACATGGGCAGAAACACGTTTTGGGCAGGATGAAAAATGACAGCTGTACTGCTCATAAGGAGGTGTGGTAAAATGGCAATGTTGAAAATCTGGAGTGAAAATATTGAAAATTTGCGAACTTACAGAGCCTAAGTGAGGAACTGCATAATGCACATCAGAACAGTATTTGATGAAATTTCCATGGTTTTTGGACTTCTTCATGAATGATGTTGAACATGGTGATATTCAGGCCCGAAGGGTGATTTCACACAGTGACCGCGCAGTGACTCATAAATCACCCTTCGGGCCTGAATAACGCCATGGCAGTGATATCGTTCATGAGAGGGGTCCCAAAAACCCCATGTTGAAAATTTGGTGCAAAAATTCCAAAAAATGCCTGAGATATGCAATAAAGTTGAAAACCCCTATCTAGCCCATTATACAGCTTACCGGCATTTTCTCAGTTCGCGGTCGGCTTTGAAGAGTGCAGACGTGTTCCTGGTCCACCGAAGATCATCGCGCTGAGCTCCGGAGGTAAGTATGGGGTGAGGGGGGTGTGGGGAGGCTGAGTGCGCAGTGGGTGGGTGCGGGTTGTGGGGGCTGGGAGAAGCGCCGTGGGACCATTTTGCTTTACAGGTGAAAAAAAAAAAGACTACGTGGGACGTTTGCCATGCTAGGGTGGGCTCCCAGCATGGCAGAAGGATGGCTGGGGGCGTGGAGCCGGCGGGGATTGGGCATCCCGTCGGCAGACAACTGGACGCTTGCCACACTGGGGTGGGCCCAGCGCAGCAGAAGGATGGCTTGGGTTGCAGGAGCCGTGACGGGGATTGGGGCACTTCACGTGGCAGACGACACGGGACGCTTGCCACACCAGGGTGGGCTCCAGCATGGCAACAAGGATTCGGGCGGCGGACGGGTGGAGTTGTGTGTATGACAGCAGTGGTTTTCTTTGAAGAGAAGACCACCGCTGTCATACACAGCACCGCGTCCGATTGGTGCAGGACTGCCATGCCTGCTCAATGGAGCAGGGGAGTGCAGAGGAGGGGCACACCTCCAAAGTGTCCCATTCTCACAAGAAGTTCCTTGCGCATGCGCACTAGCGAACGTAAAAAAGGCTATGTGTAGGGTAGCCATAGAGGTTTATAACTAATTAGGAGCAGGCTCCATCTTTTTGTGTTCCTTTCAGTTTTCTTTTCTTTCCCTTTTTTGGGGGGTTTCTACCAGTGCCCTTTTGACTTCATCTTCCATCTCTGAATTCATCTCAGATCTGTTAGACATATTTGATTCTAGATCCAATTCTCCCTACTCTTTCTGTAAGGGAGTGTGCACATTTTGTAACGGTAAGGAGAAAACTGTAGGTAGGTCATAGCTCTTGTTACCCTGCAGTTAGCCTGTGTATTTTTTTTGGGGGGGGGGGGTATGTCCTGTGCTGGAGCAGTAGGCACTGCTGATACTTCTGGAACTTGATGTTTACTATTTCCCTGTCTGGGATGTTCTTTGTCAGTCACCTCATGTCTGGGGGGGATGTCTAAGTGATTCAGTCCTTCTCCCCAGGTTTATGTTCAGACTGCACCTCCCCTCCTGGATTATCTATCCTAGTACCTGACTCAGAAGCAGTCTCGGGGGAGGGGGGTGAGTACATTAGATGCTGAAGGCCTCCTTTTATCCTGTGCTCACTTTACAAGACCATCCTGATCCCAACCCTCATTCCTGTTATGTCTCATCCATGGAAACTGATGAAAAGCACGACCTTTATCATCACAAAGGTTGCATTTAAAAATATTCTCACATTGAGTACTGGCATACACGAAGTCTCCACACAATGCCCATATAAGCAAGTCACATGTGCTACTCAAATGGGTCCAGACCCCACATTTGTAGAACACTTTTGGCTGACCTGCATAAAAGCATACACCCCTATCTTTTTCCAGGGAGAAACTGTTAGGAAGGTGTATAATGTCAGAGTTCACCTGGAATAGTTTTACCCTAAATTTCCATCCCTCAGTTCAAAGCCCCTCAGTATCAATGCTTGCTTCTGGAGGACCTAGAATATCACACCTGTTCTGAAGCCAATAATAGATTTTGCTGACATTCACCCCCTTACTCCTGAACACAATGGTAACGTGTTTAATCAGGGGTTTAGTGAGGGGAATAGCATAAAAAGGGGTCCGTAATGATGTCTGTTTGCATTATATCTTGACCAAAATCTCTCAAGCCCTATATTAGTCTTGAAACTAATATAAAATGTATCCTCCCCTGATATATGAATCAATACATAAATCTCAGCAGCAGTAAATTGTAAAGATTAAGTAACATTCTAGCTATGTATACCCTATTTGGATGTTCTTGCAAACCTTCTCTGTATTTCAGCATGACCACATTTTTCCTAGGTGCCTGTTCTAACTTATTTTTAAACAAATCAGAAAATGTGCTCCCCCGAGCAGTGCCTGTTGCCCCCCCCTGAAATTCTGGGTGCTTGAGTCAGAGAAAAAGTCATTTGTGGCACTTCTAGGGTTTGTTCCTGAATCTCTGTGAAAATTAGAGGCTTTTGTACCATTGTCTGTCAAGGTACCTAGCCTTTCAAAATCAGTATTAGCATTAGTATTGTCACTAGTTTGTTGTGGGGCCCCATTCGTTTGAGCAGTAAAAGATACCTGCGGTGTATCCTGCTGTGCACTAGCTGAAGTCTGTGACTTTGTTCCTCATGCATTTGAGGGCGTCTCCATTTCAGGCCTGGTAGAAGGAGCATCCTTCTGTAAATTTTCTGTGCTGTCCTACATTGGGTCCTGGATCCATTGTCCCGAGATATCTCATCCATCCTGCTTTTAGCAGAGCGGCTTCTGTAGACCACAGTTCCTCCTGATGTTGATCCTCCCTTTCTGGTATAGCAAATTGTTTCTGAATTTGCTTCGTGAGTGACAGGGTGTCAGGTTTCGCTTTTGTTGTGTTCTGCTTCCCCGTCAGCTGTTTGTCAAATACAGCCAATCCCTGGGTCTGCTGCATGTCAGCCAGAGTGTCGTTTGCATTCAGAGTCTCCTCCGAAGTTTGTACAGGAGTCTTAGTTCAATTTCTTCCTTGGTCATTCTCCTGAACTCCTTAGGTGCCTGTTAAGTCCATACCCAGTTTGACAGGTTCTCCAGTGAGCATTCCCACTACCTCTGTCATCACCAATTCAGTAACCTGAGCAGAATTTTATGCTTTTAAATGGAAGAACCAAGACAGATGTCCAAGGTAACTTTACGTTTATGGGACCGAAAGGTTATTCTACCATAGATTTTGTATGGAACAATACAAAGGGGGCTAAGATCCTCCAGGACATGGGGATAATGGATTGACCAGAGTCAGCACACCTTCCTGTTTTTACAAATTTAAATATTGAAACTTTTAGATCAGATATAGCCGAAGCCTTGCCTCCAATAGAAGTCATAAATCTTTAAAGAACTAAATGGCATAACCATTCAATATACACCTTTCAGGAATTGTTTTTATATGGTTTCTTAAACGAACAGCAATAAGTCATACTTTCAAATGACTGTTCAGACATCATTTTGGAAATCTGAGATAGATTAACAAATTATATTAAACAGTTTCGCAAAACATCTTCCACTAATACAGTAACACTTCAAACGTGGTTTAATAATAAGTGTAAAAAAGCCAAATCTATTCTTCATAAGAAGATAATGAAAGAGAGGGAAAATAGAAATGAATAAAACATCAAAGAATTAAATCAATCCAGGAAAGAATATAACAAAATTCTGGATTTTGAAAGAAATAAATATTAAAAATTACAATGGGACAAGTTGCATAACACAATACAGCAAAAAGATACTAAGGCCTTTTGGAGGCTAGTAAATAGCTGGTATGGACAATATTCTAATAGAATTCTAGTACATATTGTACCGTTCACATGGAAAAAGTATTTTGAATCTTTATTTTCTCAGTAGAAGTAAGTCTGGGGATTACAAATTTATCTAAGGAATCATCTGAAATGCATCCTATTCCCTTTTGTATTAATGAAGATGAGATCTGTCAGGTGATTTTGTCTTTTAAATCCAATAAGGCCCCTGGCCTGATAGCCTGATTGAAGAAATATATAAAACATTTATACAGTGGTGGGTTCCAATTTTCAAAACACTTTATAATGCCGTAAGGGCCAAGATATTCCTTAGAGTTGGCTTGGCAGTGTTGTCTTCCCAATCCTGAAGAAGGGAGTTCCTTCCAGTCCAAATATGTATAGACCAATCAGTCTGATAGATAACTCACAGAAAATGTTCTGTAAAATTTTGCTCAATAAACTTCAGGACTGGATAGACAACAAAGTCATTCTTAGAGGAATATCAAAATGGATTCCGATCAGCAAGATCAACTGTACAACATTGTTATGTTTTAAAACATCTAATACGGAAGTATGTGGTGGTTAAGAACAGCAAACTACATTACTGTTTTGTGGATCTGATATCCGCGTTTGATAAAGTCAGTGGGAATTTATTGTGGGAAAAATTAAAACCACTGGATTTGGATAGTTCATTACTAAATACAACAATCAGATTTCATACAAATATTTGGATGCTAGTCCAAAATAATCAACGGGACGGTCTGACTTCTACAATCAAAGCAAACTTGGGATTCAGACAGGGATGCATTCTGGCACAAACTTTGTTCAATTTATACATTAAAACAATATTACAAAACTTGGAGGATGATGATTTTCACTCACCTAAAATAGGAACACTTAGGGTATCGCTTTTGGCTTATGCTGATGACATTGTTCTGCTTTCAACTTTTCTTTTGGGATTCCATAGAAAATTAAACAAATTCTTTGATTTATGTAACAGGGATGGTTTGCTAATTAACGGAAGCTAAACTAATGGTGTAATTTTTGGAAACAAAACCAAAAAATTACCCAAGGTTTACATTGGGAAAACTAAAATAGATATAGTTAAGTCATATGATTAACTTGGACTATGCTTTTCACAAACCACAACGTGAAAGGAGCATTATGATTTTGTCATATCCAAAACTAAGATTGCATCCAGTGCCTTCAGACGATTTAATTCAAAGATGGGGAGAGCATCCATTTTGGGAATCTTGAAGGTGATAAATGCAAATATCAATACTTCCATAATTTATGCCTCAGAAATATGGGGAAATATTAAATTGGATGGTAACAAACATGTAATCAAAAAATTGTATATTTACATCCTAATGGTCCCTCAGGCTGTTCCCAAAGAAATTCTACACTTAGAATTAGGACAACCTTATTTGGGGGCAATAATCTTGGAAAGACATATTCTGTTTTTGTTAAAGACATTTTTGCTATCAGAACAGAGACTTCCAAGATGGTGTGTGCAAGAAGAAATATAATATGCTTCCTTGAAATTTATATCACCAGTATCCAATTTATTTGTAAGGAATTATATTCTAGGGGGTTAGGCCATGTACTAACTTATATATTCTTTAAACCTTTGGAGGAAATTATCTCTCTAGTAAAGACTAGAGTTAGAGATATAACCAGAGCAAAGGATCTAGAGAGATTAGCAACATTAAAGGAATTATAGGAGGTATAAAATAATAAAAGAAATGTGGCCTAGAGTCGTATTTAATCAGACTAACTAATCCACAATCTAGACATCTAATTACCCAGTATAGACTAGAATTATATGAAGCAAATTGTATCTGTCTGAGACAGAGGAGAGGGAATATTGATACCCCATTTTGCCCCTGTGGAAATTTTTCAGAGGATGACTTGAAACATGTATTACTGCTCTGTCATTTCTAAAGTTTATACAGGAAAGAGTGGTTGAGAGAAATTTTGGTAGGTACTGACCTCCCTTCCTACCAGTTGGTATCTTTCTTTCTTAATAGCACAAACATGGCCACTTTGGAGAAATTAGTGAATTTTTTATCTACTCTTCATTTATAAATATTTGCACATATGCTGTATGTCCAAGTAAACTATTTATTAATGTATTTTTATGCATATTATATGAATGAAGAATACTGGCATTAGTATTCATGTGTATTTTAGATTTTTTGTAAAAGCTTATGCTGATCAATAAATGATGACTTGATTAAAAAAAAATCAGTAACCTCATTCTGCATGGCTCTTGTATCAGAAACAACAGAATCAACATCCATTGTAGTCAAATCTTCATCCTCTTGTTCCATCAGGACTGGGTGTGAGGATTCCACCACAGCCAGCACAACCGCCATGTCCATCTCCTCCACACAAGTATCCTCCATCTTGGATTGAGAGCCAACAGCACCCCCAGCCATGAGTAGGGGTGTTAATTAAAGATAAGATAATCACACTGAACCATACATCACCAAAAGTTCATAACATTATTTACATGAGTCAATAAAGGAAAGTAAATCATAATAAAAAAAAAAAATGATCACAATAGTGGCAGGTGCATAAAACTTAGAGGGAGGAAATTAAAGGTGATAAAGGGGGAAAAAAACATATATTACATACTGTACATATGATTATACCAGGATAATTTATCTGGTCCCTATCTACTGTACCTGCCACAGTAAATTAATAGGAAGGAGCTTAAGTTACCTTTGTTTAAGTAACAGGTGCATCTGTATATGATATCCAAGGTGTGTTTCTCCAAATTGCTTGCAAATGATTACTGTTCATCATCTTTGCTTCTGCATAATATATATTTTGTAATTCTGAAATTATTTTTTGAACCAGCTCAGTATGCAGAATAATCTTTTGCTGAAGGGTGAACAAACTTCTAGCATTCCATATATACTATTTAATTACTAATATTACAATATGTAATGTACTTTTATTCCATTTGTTTCCAGTACCTATATAATGTTCCCACATAAGTGTTTCATAATTAACAGTGGAAAACCATGGTTTCTGCCAACAAGTTGAAAGAACCCACCCCAAAATTACTAACATAAGGACATGTCAAAAAAAGTGTTCAATAGTTTCAACTGTTGGGAGCACTGTGGTCTATTACATATCCATTGCTCTAGCTGTTTTTGCTTCCGGTTTGCTTTTATGTTAATATTACCATGACAGCACAGCCAGAGCAGGTCCCACATTTTAATAGGGATTCTATTTTCTTTTAACAAGTGCAGGAGGGATGTAGTGTATAAAGAAGGGCATTATGGGAATGCATTAGCTTCATGGTAATGCTGCATTAATATCCACATGTATATATCTTTCCTAGGTTTAGTGAGTACCATTTGCCTGGTGATTTGCCATTTTTTCACTTTACTAAAAGCTCTCTGATGTAGCTGCCTTGATGTATCGGTGTACTTTAATTTTAAAATATATACACTATGTGAATGAAAAAGACTTCACAAACATCCTGAAAGGCAACCAAAGATTCACCCTAATGATGACAAAACAGAGGCAAATATTAAATATACATGGGCAAGAAAAATCTGCTTGCTTTAAAAAGTAAAAACTCACTATATATTTTATTTTTAAATACAAAATCTGCATTAAATAGTGATTGCTGGTGTATTTTACTTGATCAGTTCTGATTATCAAGTCTATAGTAAAGCCCTATCTGGAATATTTAATTTTTTAACACCTGTATGAACTAAAAATTGGCAAATGATTCTCCTAGTGCTAACCTGTACAAATTTAGTAGTTTCAGTTTGTTGGATAAAGTAGAAAACCAAGAGAATTTTTGACTTTTCCAATATGCACCCACAAACCAGAATGAGTAAATTAAATCTGAATGTCTATGTTGTTCTTCAGAAGAAAATCTGTTTGGCATCTCCTGGGCTCTGTTCTTTAGGGCAATATGGACACTTTAATTTGTTGTCATTAAACATTTTATTTAGAGCTTCTCTTGAGATGATGTGACCCCACACAAGCTTCATAGGTAGATTGCTGTCTGTGGTTTGCTGTCGTAGGATGGGTCAGGCAAATATTGAGTGGTACCAGCACTTTTTTACCAAGGTCAACTTTTATTGGCAGTTCATCCTGCTGATTCCACATTCCTGTGTACTGCCTCTATTCAGTCACAGCTTTGATATTAATGAGGGCTAGGCATGCAACACAGCCTGCTGAAAAGCTAACACTGAGGGGAGAGTCTACAGAAAGACATAAGAGAGCATGAGCATCCCAGGTAAAGATGTCACAGATATCGATCTCCCCACTGATTGGAATCAAGCAGGTATACATATGGACAGTTCTTGATGCCCTGCCATAAGTAGACTAGACTTGCCATCAACACCTGAATATCTCTCTGGTGGTTCACAGCAAATGACTGGAAGTTCTTGGCATGCTGTAGTGCCTCTCTCTGATTTGCTGTACCTCTCCCATCAGTAGGCTGATGAATTACAATTTATGCAGTTTAAATTACAAGACTCTATTCTGGGCCATCAGCATTTCTCAATTTGCTACTGCCCATTCTAGCGCAGATCTCATGTTTTGTAATTTTAGAGCCTCCAATATTCTGTTTAACTCCACAGAGGGTTCTTTTTGATTAGGGTCCATGGAAAGACCAGCTTCCTGACAGAGTTCTTCTGCTACATCAAGCATTCCCTGTCTGAAAAAAAATGCTCTACCATCACCTCATTAAGAATTCGTTGGCTCTCAGCTGGCCAGCATCCTTCAATCCCAACAATTCTAATGTCGGCATCAAAATTCTTAACAATGGCTCTTCCTACTCGGGAGACACTACTGTGAATGTCCTTGTGGTCAGATGCCAGTTTCTGAACCGTATCTTTGATCCTTTTACCCCACTGGGTAAGGATGAGGGGAAAGTGTTCCTGACAATCCTTCATCTGGATGTGCAGTTTGTAGTAGTTCTTGCTTCAAGCTGCCAGTGCATTCGATGAGTTTGTCAAGCATGCACTTGTAATGCAGCCCATAACTGGTGAATTTCTGCACCACTTTCTCCAGCTCCCACTCCACTGTCACACACTGATCCATGGCCAGTTGAGATGGGCACGAATGTGCATCTGTTACACAGGGCTGGCGGCACCAATTGAGCTGTAACTGGGGGCATTAATAGCTCTTCGTAAGGGGCCTAGAGTGTCAGTGTCCCATTGTTTGAACCATATATTACAGGAAGCAAATAGGAGTGGAGACTAACTATGACCAGTGTATGATAGTAAGGGTTTCAAATTTGTTTGTAAAAAAATACTATAAAAAATACTATGGGATTAACCATCCCTAGGCCTCCTCCATGATAGATATATACAGTATACTTCTTTTATGGGATTAAGTCTAATACCCCAGATTGCTTGGAAGACTACACTTAATAAGATGGTTTCCAATGTATGTGGTGGGGAAAAACATGATTAATATACAACAAACATTTGTCAATGCCAAATTTTGCTTGCTGGTATTAGCATTGGGAATGCAGGAGCTTGACAGATGTAGAGTAGGAATGGCAGTGAAGTATTGAATTTCACACCAACCCCGCCTCCACCCTGCAGAGAAGGAAAAGGCATTGGGGTATGCGTTTGGGTCATCGCCCATAATGTTCATGCCATTTCACCTCACCCTATCCTGCAGACACCAACAAGAGTTAAGCTGTGCCTTGGGCTGTTCAGCTTTACAGTCACCCCATTCCAGAAGGACATAAGCTGAAATGGGTTCAGTATAGGAGAATGGAGTGAACTCTGGGGCTGAAAAGTCCAAGGTACACCTGGATGCTTGTCACTGACTGCAAGGTGGGGGTGTGGGGGTGGAACGTCATGACTATTACAGTTGGCAATCCAAAGGCACACCCCTGATGCCTGTCAGTTTGTACAGGGTGGCACGTTATGGTTAGAAACTGTAATGCCCTGGGCATTTGTTGGTATTTGTACTACAAATTTTCAACATGGCCTTTTTGTGACCCACACCTCATGAAAGCATTTTGGACCTCATCTCATGAACAGTAGCACTGTGATTTTGTTAATGTGTCCCGAACTTCGGGTTCCCACAGCAACCGTGCCATTCTGCTCTGGAAAAGCGAAAACACATTTTGGCCAGGATGTGAAACATGACAGCTGTTCTGTCCATAAAGAGGTGTGGGAAAATGCCAATGTTGAAAATCTATAGTGAAAATATTAAAAATGCTCGAACTTCCAGGCGTACGTGGAAACTGCCTGATTTACGCGCTGCAACACAGTAATTATTTTACCAAATTTTAAATATAGGCATTTTGTGATATCTGCTCATAAACACTGTCACTATGATTTTCTTAATCTGTCCCAAACATTGATTTCCCACAGCAACTGTGCTATTCTGTACCAGATGTGTAAATGCATATTTCGGGCAGGATGTCAAAAATGATAGCTGTACTGTTAATAAGGAGGTCTGAAAAAATGCCAATGTTGAAAATCTGGAGTGACAATGCTACAGATTTGCGAAGTTACAAGGGTGCATGGAAACTACACCATGCACGCTTGTAAGGCAGTCATTTTATGGATGTTGTCACCAAATTTTCAACATAGGCATTTTAGGACCTCTACTCATGAACAGAGTCACTGTGATTTTACATACAAACATACAAATGAACATAGCCTAGATTGCAGCTTCCCCAGCCTCCTCCTCCTCAGTTTCTCCTCCCAGCTTGTCCCAGCCCCTGTCCCCCTGACTCTTCCTCTTGCTTTATCCCACTCCTTCTTAAAGCTGCTGACTGTCCTACATGTTATCACCCCCTCTGGCAGTGCATTCCAACTAGACACCACCCTCTCAGAGAAGTAGTGCCTCCTCATTTTCCTCTTGAAATGTCCCCCTTCCAACCTTAGTCCACGCCTCCTCATTTCTCTTCCACTCCTGAGTTTAAACACCCCCTTGGTGCTAGGTGTATTTACCCCCCTCAGGCATTTAAATGCTTCAATCATATTCCCCCATCCCTCCTCTCCTCCGGTGTACATGTTCAGCTCCTTCAGCCTAACTTCATATTCCTTTCCTTCCATCCCCTTTAACATTTTTGTTGCCCTCCTTTGCTCCCCCTCCAGTATCTTTATACCTCTCCTCAGGAATGGCCACCAGTATTGCACACAGTACTCCTGGTGCGGTCTGACCAATGATCTGTAGAGAGGTAGGATCACATCCCTGTGTCTGGATGAGAACCCCCTTGCGATGCACCCCAGCATCCTGTTTGCCTTTGCTGCTGCTCTGCTGCACTGGGCCGAGTTTTTCATGTTCCCAGTTACCAATAACCCTAGGTCCTTCTCCTCTTCTGTGATTCCCCAATCTTAGCTCCTCAACCAATAGTCCATCTTCTGGTTCTTAGCCCTGAAGTGCACCACCTTACACTTCTTTGCATTGAATCCTAGCTGCCACTCCACCGACCATATCTGTACTTTGGTTAGGTCCCCATACAGTTTTTCCCATCTGTCCTCTTCATCTACCACCGCCCCCAATTTGGTATTATCTGCGAACAGACTAACCTTGCTCCCCACTCCATGTGCTATATCAGAGATAAAGAGCCCAAATAGCACCGGGTCCAACACTGGCCCCTGTGGCACCCTGCTTGTCACTGCTGTGGGTGCCAAGAGCTCTACCACCACCACCACCCTCTGCAACCTCCCCTGTAACCAGTTCTCTATCCATTTGGTCAGCTTTTTTCCCACCCCCACTGCTGTTAGCTTCCCCCCCAGTCTCCCATGAGGCACTCTATCAAAGTCCTTACTGAAGTCCAAGTACAGAACATGTACCACATGGCCTCTGTCCAACTCCCTTGTCACCCAGTCATAATCAAGGCCCCTAGAATTCTGCGGCCGCAGAATTTTGCGCAGAACTTGCAATCTACCGCAGAACTTCTGCAGTGCCGCAGAATTTACTCTTCTTGTTGATTTTTTATTAATATTTCTGTTTTTCCATAGAATCTGGTTCTCTTCCCTTTTATATCCTAAACCCCTATATGCAAGAATGTTATGTTATCATTGCTATAACATCATACATTAGCTAATGAAATGGCTGCAATCTGCAACAGAAATGAACAGTCACTTATCTACCACAGCTCCCACTGCCAGAGACGGTGGCTAGCACATTAGGCATGGTGATATTTGCTCAACCTGCACTACAGCCTAATACAATTTTCAGTCTTACATTATTGCACTAGGGCCAACTTAAACAAAACCTTGTCAATAGCACAGACCTGTTAAGTCCATACCTCACTTTGTACAGACCTGTTTGTGCCTTTAAGGTATAGAGATGCCATCTGAAATGAATAACTGGTAAAATGAATTTAACTGTAATTTTTAAGAAAAATAATTATGCCCAGAAAAGTGGAATATAATAATGTGTAGACCTGTTGAAAGAATAGACCTGTTAAATAAATAATTGCACTGTACGCATTTTAGCCAGGGTTATTGATTACATATTGTCAATAGTTGATAGAATCACCTAAAAGTTATGAAGAAATGTGTGCAGGGACAGCTGTTGGGCCAGAGGGTAGCATGCTGTGTTTCCATGCTGGCAACTCAGGTTCAGAGATGAACTCTGGGAGCTGGCTGGGCAACACAAGGATTGGTGGAACACATCATTGCTCGGAGCCTGGGAAGGTATAGTGCAGTGTTCTGTCACATGGTGGACACATTGTGCTAGTCTGGAGAGCTCTATTTCACAATCGGTTCACAAGCATGTCATGGCCTGATGGTGTTACGCAGTGTGTCAGGGAAAGCAGGTTGACATCAAAAATAAGTTTTGCAATAACTCCTCTATTCCATTTCAAATGGGACCTGTATGATGAATAAGGATGCAAGTTCATGGAAATAAAAATATATGTGTGTATATATATATATATATATATATATATATATATATACACACACACACACAGAGTATCTCTGTCTCTGTCACCACACACACACACACACACACACACCTGTATGTATGTTACAGATTGCTTATAAATATATAAGCGATACACAGTGGGAACCTCATAAGCGGTGTAGAAAGCACATACAAATATATAAGTCATAGACAGTGGAAACCTCATTAGTGGGATAGATAGCATGCATAAAGAAATACCTTATTTATCACATAAGATCCCCTCTGCATATGTCATTTATTTAACAGGCTAGGACCTTAAGGGAGAGACATTTGTTTTGCTTTTTTAGGCATAAAATTATTTTTATAATTCTGTTATTTTTTGAACTAGTGTTACTGTGTTTTCAACCATCCTGACTGCTATAACCACTGCCATGAAAGTGAAGTCAGGATGATAAGCTGTCACTGTGATATGGTAGTTTGTTAGTGCCGCAGAAATTACAAACCACCGCCACAGAAGTTCTGCAGCAAATAGTAGTCTTGCTGCAGAACTTGGTCCCACTGTGCCACAGAAAAGTAGGGGCCCTGGTTATAATACTGTATTAGCTTGGTTTGACAAGACCTCCCTGAGACAAATCTGTGTTGCCACCCATCTTGGAGACCATTACTCTCTAGGAATGGAACCAACCTTTCCTTCAGTATTGCCTCCATAAGCTTACCCACTGTGGATGTGAGACTGACTGGATGATAATTTTGTGGCTCCTCCTTAGGCCCACTCTTGTGTTTAGGCACCACATGGGCCACTCTCCAGTCCTGGGACACACACACCCCGTTTCCAGGGAGGTGTTGAACAGATCTGCCAGCAGCTCAGCCAACAGATCTGCCATCTCCCTCAGCACCCTGGGGTGGATGCCATCGGGACCTGGTGCCTTGTCCATCCTTACTGCCCTCAGCCCCTCTAGCACCCTACTCCATGTGATCACTTTGTCCGTCGCCTCCTCCCCCCCTTTCCCCACCATCCCTCTCCTTATTGAAAATGGAGTAGAAGTACTCATTTAGAATTTCTGCTTGCTCCTCCCCATTTTCCACCCAATCCCCTCCCTGCTTTATCCTCACAATATGTTCCTTGCACTTCCTCTTTTCCCTGACATACCTAAAAAAGTCCTTTTCCCCTCCCTTTATGCCATGTGCTAACCTTAATTCCCTGGAGGCCTTAGCTTTTTTCACCCTCCTGACCACCTCCCTGGACCAACTCTAATAAGCCTCCTTATCCTCTCCCTTCCCTGTTCTCCTGTACTTCCGGTATGCAGCCCTCTTTGCCCTCACCCCTCACTTCAACCAGAATGGTTTCTTGGCTCTGCTCTTCTTACTTCTGGCCCTGGTGCCGGCTACTGTGGCCTCTGTTAGTCCAGTCTTTATGACTCACCACTTTTGTTCTGCATCCATCCCCAGCCTATATATCCAGGAGCCTCTCTTGCAGTATTGCTCCCATCCTCCCAAAGTCCATCCTGCTAAAGTCCACCACCTTAGTGCCCATGCCTCCTGTCTCCCTGCCCAGTGCAAGAATGAGCCACACTGTTTGGTGGTCGCTACCCGCTAGTGGGTCCTCCACCCTTACCTTCCTCACCGCCTCCTCATTTGCCAGTAGTAGGTCCAGAGTGCTACCAAGCCTTGTAGGCCCACTTACAAATTGCGTCAGAAGGCCATCCTGGAATGCATCAAGGAGCACGTGCTCCAGTCAACCCCTGGTAGGTTAAAATCCCCCACTATCACCACACTCCCCTTTCTACACACCCTCCTTATCTGCGATGCCAACTCCCCATCCAGTTCCCTGGATTGGGCTGGTGGTCTGTACACCACTCCTAGCCTCAGCTTTCTGCCCTTGAAGTCCAGGAGCTGCACCCAAAATGCCTCTGTCCTCTCCTCTACTCCCTCACCCCTTATGCATTTGATCCCTTCCCTCACATATAGTGCAACCCCCGCCAACCCCCTGGTCCCTCCTGTATATCCTGTATCCCGGGACTGACAAGTCCCAATCATGGTACTCTGTGGCCCAAGTCTCTGTCAGTGCAGCAATCTCCACTTTCCCCTCTGAAAGGAGCATCTGAAGCTCTGCAGTTTTATTCCCCAGACTTTTTATGTTGAGAGAGGCCAGCTTCCACCTGTACCCCTCCTTATCCTCACTCTTCTCCTTGGCCTGTGTCCCTCCTCCAGGTTGTCCACACCCTTTCTCCTCCTTATTCTTACTGGGTGGTGGTGCCTTCTGTATTACACTCAGACCACTGTGCCGCCCCCTCCTGGGGTTACTAAGCCTCCACCTTTACCTATATCTTTGGGGGTGAGCTCATTAGGCTCCCCTGTCCAGACTTTTCTACCAAACTCAGTCTTTTGGCCCCCCCCCACTAGTTTAAGCCCACAAGTAGAGATATACCCTCTAATCCCACCTTAATACTCCCCTCCCTCACTGCTCAAGTGAAGTCTGTCTCCCAGGTACAAGTCACTATTCCCCCAGACCCTACCCCAGTTAGTCACTAACCCATAATTTTTGGTGTGGCACCAATCCCTCAGCCATTCATTGAACTCCTCAATCCTACCCTTCCTCCCTGTGCTTGGACATGGTACCAGGAGAGCCACCAAGAATACCACTGACTCCCCCTCCCCCCTCACACTGCCTACCCAACTCCTCGAACCTCCCCCTCACTACTTCCACAGTCTCCCCCACCAAGTCGTTTTTACCCACATGCAACAGTAAATGATGTTTCTTCCTCCGCCTTGCTGCACAATTAAGCAGTGCCTGCCCTGCCCCCTGCAGTCAACCCGGGGATAGCTTCAGCCCAAATATGGCTGTGCCTTCCCCCCCCTTCTGCCCCATCTCACCCCTTTCAATATAGAATCCCCCAGGATGAGTACTCCCCGTCCCTTACCCCCTTTTCCTTCTAATGCCCCTTTCACCACCCCAGTATTCATTCTTCCCTGCCCTTACCCCCGCCAGCTGCACCCTCTGTGACTTCTGTATCTGCATCCCCTACTTCCACCTCACCCCTTTTCTCTGCCTTATTTCTCCCATCTCCCTTGAACCAGCCTGACTACTTCCTACTGGGCTTCCCATGTCGACTTCCCCTCCTCCCCTGCTGTTTTTGAACCACTCTCCTATCCCCATTGCTGTCAATTTAGAGGTCCCATTCTCTTTGATGCTAATACTGATGCCCCTCCCATCCTGCCCCCTTCCCGTAGCCTTCTCTCCTCCAGTCATCCCTCCTTCTTTACTAGCCCCCTTCTACCCTTTCGTCCTCACTACCTGTTCCCCTACTTGTTGCCATCCATCTCATGTCCTGCTTCTCCTCCCCCCCTTCAGTATGGTCCTATTCCCCATCTCTCTCCCATAGCAGAGGCTCAAATCTATTCCTAGTTGATACCCCTCCTACATCTCTTCCCCCTATCGGTTCCCCCCTTCTAGTTGTTCCCCTCCATGCCCCTCCTGGTCCCACCCCAGTCTCTCCCTACCCACAGCCATCTGCTCTCTCTCTCCCCTGGTACTCCTCGTGGTCTCTTTCTTCCCCATCAGGAGGCCCCCCTCACATTGGGCACACCCTCCCTTCTCCTCACTTTTCTGCTAGTGCCTCTAATACTGGGGTCGGTTTCAGTCCCTAGTCCCCCCCCCCCAGCCAGGATGCCTACCATACTCATCTGCCCCGCCACTTAGACTTTTCCCTAATCTCCACAGTTCTTCCCTCAAACTAGCCAGTTGTCTACAGACCATAAATCCCCTCCATCATATAAGCCCAGTCCAGGATCATGTCAAACCCACACCCTGTACACCCCACCACCCTTTGAAAGGTGCCCGCCCTATTGACATGCAGCACCTGCCCCATTTTGGCCCCCATCTTATGTTATGGGCTCTTACTCCTAGTTTCTGTAGCCTACTACAACTGTTAGGCCCCTAGTTACTCACATTCCTGTTCCCCCCACACTAGTCCACCTACTGCCCCCATGCCGACTGGGCTAACTCAGTCTCAAATCTCATCTGTTAGATACTGTGTTACTGTAGCAATCTTAAAGCCTCCTTGTCCATTTTTCACCCCTCAGCTACCATACTTTTTGTTCTCAGCCCTCACACAGTTTCACTTAGCCCAGTTAGAAATCCGATTGCACTCCAAGTATTACTCAGCTCAGTTAGAGAAATAAACAGAACAAATAAATATGTATTATTACAGCAATCCTGAAATTATCCAATCATTGCCTTGTCTCCCACACAGAGATCCTGCTGTAATATAGGAACACGCAGGACCCTGGGTGGCAGGGTGGGCAACTTTAAAGTCTTGACAGAGCTCAGTTGAGCTTGCTCACTCCCCCTCTCTCACTTGCTTGTTCTGTTTATCCAAGCACTGAAGGCTGCCTTTTTGTACTGGACTCCTGCCTGCATTGGTGCCTTTTTCTGCCCACAAAGAAATCCGCAGCAGTCCCGACAGAGCTCCATTAAGTTCGCTCACTCCCCCTCTCTCACTCACTCATTCTGTTTCTCCCGGTACTGCAGGCTGCTCTTTTGTACGGGGCTCCTGCCTGCGTTGGCACCTTTTTCTACCCACAAAGAAATCCACAGCAGTCCCGACAGAGCTCTGTTGAGCTCGCTCACTCCCCCTCTCTCACTCACTTGTTCTGTTTCTCCCAGTGCTGCAGGCTGCCCTTTTGTACTGGATGCCTACCTGCATTGGCACCTTTTTCTGCCCACAAAGAAATCTGCAGCAGTTCTGAAAGAGCTCCGGTAAAATCGCTCACTCTCTCTCTCTCACTCACTTGTTCTTAATCTGTCCCAAACATTGATTTCCCACAGTGATTGTGCTATTCTGTGCCAGAAGTGCAAAAACACATTTCGGCTAAGATGTGAAAAATGACAACTGTACTGTTCATAAGGAGGTGTGAAAAATGCCAGTGTTGAAAATCTGGTGTGAAAATATTGCAAATTTGCAAAGTTACAAAGGTGCGTGGAAACTGCGCAATGCACGCTTGTAACAGTCATTTTATGGACTTTTGTCAATACATTTTCAACATAGACATTTTAGGACCTCTGGTCATGAGCAGTGTCACTGTCATTTTCTTAATCTTTCCCAAAAACTGATTTCCCACAGTGACCATGCTATTCACGCCGGAAGTGCGAAAACACATTTCAGCCAGGATATGTAAAATGACAGCTGTACCATTCTTTAAAGAGGTGTGTAAAAATGACAATGTTGAAAATCTAGAGTAAAAATATTTCAAATTCATGAAGTTACAAGCATGCGTGGAAACTGCACAATGCATGCTTGTAAAACAGTCAATTTTGGGATTTTTTTCACCAAATTTGTGATACAGGTTTCTTGAGAGCCCACCTCATGAACAGTGGCACTGTCATTTCGATAATCAGTCCAAAAAGGTGATTCCGTGCAGTGACCGAAAATCACCTTTCGGGACAGAATAACGCCATGACAGTGACTGAATTCATGAGGAGGGGTCGCAATAACCCCATGTTGAAAACCTGGTGCCAAAATTTCCAAAAATGTCCGAGATATGCACCAAAGTTGAAAAAACCCTATTTATGCCATTATACAGCTTACTGGCATTTCTTCAGTTACGCGTCGGCTTTGAAGAGTGCAGACATGTTCCCGGTCCACCGAAGATCGTCGTGCCAGGCTCTGGAGGTAAGTATGGGGTGAGAGGTGTGTGGGAACGTGGGGTAGGAAGAGGGTGGGCGCAGGTTGGGGGAGGGGCACCGGACATGTAGAGGGACCGTTTTCTCATTTTAAGGTAAAAAAAAAAAGACAGTGCGGGTCAGTTTTCTTCTTTCGCAGGTGTGTTTGGTACACTGGGGTGGGCTCCCATTGTGTCACTTGCTTTTGTGGGGAGGTGGACTGAAGCTAATGGGGATTGGGCCCCCTGTCAGCACAGAAACGCGGGGGTGCATGATGCCGAGGGGGACTGGGTACGCCCTCTGCACATAACAGAAATTGGAGGGTGGGAACATTATACTGATGGGGAGTGGGCTCCCCTATTGGCAAATCGAACTGGGAAGGGGGACTAAAGTCAACGCGGATTGGGCTCCCTGTCAGCAAAGAAAAACTGTTTGAGGGGCTGCATGATGCCAAGAGGGATTGGGCACCCCCTCGGCACATACCAAATGGGGGGGCACATTATGCTGACAGGTAGTGGGCTCCCCCATCAGCAAATTAATCAGGTGTTGGTATGCAACAGGGGGATTGGGCACCCCCGTCAGCTTACATGGGACTGTGAGGTGGTGGCATCGCCATGTTCACAAAAATGTTACACCAGGCATTGTACTGCCCTGCAATAACGGGTTGCTCCCTCATTGCAGAGGAATTGCTGATACTGCAGAGATGAGGCAGACCCTCATTGCAGAATCCAAATCATTTCAAGTTTTCAAGTTTGTGGCACTTCTGCAGAACCAGTGTCATCAGGACACTGGGCCTGCATTGGGTGCACACCGCCAAGACCACAAATGCAGTGCTGGCATTGGCTGCCACACTGCCGCACCTCCACAACCCGCTTCTCTCCTAAGCTGCCACATAATGTTTCTTGCACATACGCGCAGGCAAAACATAAAAAATATTGGTAACAAACATAATTTGATCAAGTGTGTCTGTTTATGTTTACTAAGGTGCCATCTGTTCCATTGTGAAATCAAATTTTTTCCTTGTTGTAACTTGGGTTCCTAATTAAAAATATCAGAATTTGCTTGTCCAGATATAATACCTAAATTCTCTTTTGGATCAGTAGTAAGCTTGATTCCTGCCACTCCCATTTGTCTAAGTCCCTCATTACCTTACTAACATCCAATACATTTTTCTATGTTTAAGGCTGCCCCAGAATGAGAGCCAGATATGTTGCACATCTGTATTGCTTCTTCTGCTGATTGTGTGTGTCCTTAACAAAAATGCAGAGATCATCCCCATATGATATTGCTCTGTGAATTTCAGTATTATCAAGCTTGTAGATGGGTTTCAGGGTGGGGGCAGAGTTTAAGATGTATAATAAGGGTTCTATGCAGAAAGCATAGAGAAGGGAGCATAAGGGGCAGCCCTGTCTGCCTCCTTCGAGTACTGGTATCATAGGGCCTTTCCATCATTCTGCAATAGGTATAACAGTAGCTGTTCTATAAAGAGTCAGTATCCAATTAATAAATTTCATCGAGATGTTATATTCCTGAAGAGTGGTCCACAAAAAGTGGTGACTGACAGAGTCAAATGCCTTCTTTTGGTCCAGAGACAATAAGAATCTGGGTATTTATTTTTTTTTGGGCTTAATTCAAAAAGTTCCCTAATCAAAATTAGGTCTTCTGCAGTGTTCCTACCTGGAATGGAACATGCTTGGATTGTTGAAATAAGTGCATCTAGAATTCAGTATTTTAACTAAAATTTTAAAATCTGTTAAGAAGACAAATAGGTTTTCAGTTATTTATGTTGTGCTGATCCCCTTTTATGTATAAATAAATCAGTATACCATTCATCGTTCTTACTGATGGGGATTGTGTTTCCAAAAGGCTAGTAAATACCTTGGCCAGTTCAGGGCCTTGGTCTTTCCCTATTGCTTTATCTAGTTCACAAGTTAATCCATCACTTTTGGGAGCCTTGCCCGTAACTTAGGAGGAGATGGCTGTTTCTACCTCTGCTGGGGAAATGTCTTGTAATAAGGTAGTTTCTAGGTCTTTAGGAAAAGGTGGCATTTGGAAGGAGGAAAAAAAAGTTTCCAAAGTTGCTGTATTGATAGGTGTAGCTGGAAGAGGTTAGAAGTCTGTTGTGAAAGAATTTGTAAAATAGTTTGTGTGTCAGTATGCAATATATTTGTGTGGCCAAGGAAACTGTCTATATACTTTGTTCTGATGTTACACCCTTCAAATGGATAAAGTGTCCCTTTCTATGTTTGCATGCACGCATGTGCAAGAAACATAGTGCCATCATACAAGTTTTCCAGAGGTATGTCAGCCTCTTCCAATTCAGTCAGTGTATTTGCAGGCGCGGTCGCAGAGCGCCAATCACTGCTCCAGCTGTCTGACAGCTGAAAATGCAGTGGCATACAGTTGAAAGGGAGAGCTCCGCTTGAGTGAGCAGAGTTCTCCCCCCCACACACACACGCTCGCATGCACGCACACTGTGTGCTCATGCGCCTTCCCTCCCCCACACTGTGTACGGCCGACGGGGTGCCCAACCTCGCCTGCTCCACACCCCAAAGCATCCAGGTGCCACGCTGGCAGCCCACCCCAGTGTGGCAAAATGTTTTATGGCCGACGGGAGTGCCCAATCCCCTGTCAGCTGCACACACACCCAAAGCATCCAGGTGCCACGCTGGGAGCCCACCCCAGCATGGCAAAATTATGTTATGGCTGACAGGGGTGGCCAATCCCCCATCGGCTCCACTGTCTCCCCCCCATGCTGTCACCGATGGGGGTGCCCAATCCCCTGTCGGCTCCACTGTCTCCCCCCCCAGTACAGGGTGCCACTCTGGGAGGCCACCCCAGCATGGCAACAGATGCCATGGCCAACGAGGATGCCCAATTCCCCATCGGCTCCACCCCCCCAGCCATCCTTCTGCCACGCTGGGAGCCCACCCCAGCTGGAAGCGTCCAGCGTCGTCTTTTCAACAAAAAAAACTGTAAAGAAAAAAGCGGTCCTCGCAGTCTCCTGCCCCTCCCACAACCCGCACCCCACCCACTGCACACCCTGCCTCCCCACCCCCTCACCCCTACTTCCTCGAGTCCGGGCGCGACGATCTTCGTGGACTAGAAGACGTCTGTACTCTTCAAAGCCGACCGCGAACTGAGGAAATGCCGGTAAGCTGTATAATGGGATAGATAGGGTTTTTTCAACTTTGTTGCAGATCTCAGGCATTTTTTGGAAATTTTGCACCAAATATTCAACATAGGGTTTTTGGGACCCCTCCTCATGAATTCTTGCACTGTAATGGCGTTACTTGGGCCCGAAGGGTGATTTCACAGCCACTGCGTGAAATCACCTTTCCGGACAGTGTTCATAAGGTGGGCTCTCAAAATGCCTATTTTGAAAATTTGGTGGAAAAATTCCTAAAAATGACTGTTTTACGAGCGTGCATTGCACAATTCCTACGCACGCTCGTAAGTTTGCGAAATTTCAATATTGCCATTTTACCACACCTCCTTATGAGCAGTACAGCTGTCATTTTTCACATCTCACCCAAAATGCTTTCCGCCCATGTAGTGCACAATGGCGCAGTCGGTGTGCAAAATCAATGTATGGGACACAGTAAGAAAATCACAGTGACACTGTTCATGAGCAGAGGTCTTAAAATGGCTATTTTGAAAATTTGGTGAAACAATTCAAAAATTACTGTTTCTGGCCGTGCATTGCAGAGTTCTATGCACGCTCATAAGTTATAAATTTTCAATATTTTCCTCCAGATTTTCAACATTGCCATTTTACCACACCTCCTTATGAGCAGTACAGTTGTCATTTTCATCTCACCCACAGCGTGTTTCCGCCCATGTAGCACACAATGGGCGCAGTTGGTGTCGCGAAATCAATGTATGGGACACGTTAAGAAAATCACAGTGACACTGGTCATGAGCAGAGGTGTTAAAATGGCTATGTTGAAAATTTGATGAAAAATTCCAAAAATGACTGTTTTGGGAGCACCGTTGCGCGGTTCCCTACATACGCTGGCAAGTTGCGAATTTGTAATATTTGCACCAGATTTTCCAACAGTGCCATTTTACTGCACTTCCTTATGAGCAGTGCAGCTACCATTTTTCATATCTTGCCCAAAATGTGTTTCCGCACATGTAGCGCACAATGGTACAGTCGGTGTGCGGAAACAATGTTTGGGACAGATTAAAAAAATCACAGTGCCACTGGTCATGAGCAGAGGTCTTAAAATGGCTATGTTGAAAATTTGGTGACGAAACTCCATAAAATGACTGTGTTACGATTGAGCATTGCGCAGTTTCCACGCACCCTCATAGGTTCATGAATTTGTAATATTTTCAGTCCAGATTTTCCACACCTTCTTATGAACAGTACAGCTGTCATTTTCCACAACATGGCCGAAATGTGTTTTCACACTTTCTGTGCAGAGATGCATGGTCGCTGTGGGAAATCATTGTTCGGGACAGATAAAGAAAATTACACTGACACTTCGTGATCAGAGGTCCCAAAATGCCTGTGTTAACAATCTACTGTAAAAAAATCCCCAAACTAGTTACATTACGGGTGTGCGTTGCACAGTTTTTACGCACGCTCGTGACTTCACCAGTTTTTGAAGATTTTCACAGCAGATTTTCAACATTGCCATTTTTTGCACCTCCCCATGAACAGTACCGCTGTCATTTTTCACATCCTGTTAGAATGTGTATTTGCCTGTGGTGCCAAATGCCACGATAGCTGTGCAAAAGCAGTTTTGGCTAACTGATATTACCACTGTTCATGAGGTGGGGGTAACAAAATAACCATGTTGAAAATTTGGAGTGAAAATACCAATGAATGCCTGAGGCGTTAGGGTTTCTGACCATAACACCCCACCCTGTAGAGTATGACAGGCATCAGGGGTGTGACTTGGGATTCTTGCCTGTCATGCTCATACCATTCCACCCCCACCCACACCCTGCAGCCAGTGAGAGGCATCAAGGTGTGCCTCAGACTCTTCGGGCCTAAACTTCACCCCATTCTCCTATACCACACCCATCTCACCATATTTCCTGATGGAATGGGGTGCGCATAAGGGCCAAAGACCCCAAGGCACACCGTGACACTTGTCAGTGTCTGCAGGGTAGGGTGTGGTGAAATGGCATGGTCGTTATGCCTGACGACCCAAAGGCACACCCCAATGCCTGCCACTCTCTGCAGGGTGGTGGTGGGGTTGGCTTCAGTTCAATACTTTCGCTGCCATTCTTATTATGCAGCTCTGTAACTTCTACACTACCAATGCCAGTGCCAGCAAGCAAACATTCGGCATTGACAAATGCTTGTTTCCCTTGTGTTCATAATTTTTGTTGTTGCTGTAGTCCTTGGGCTTGCTGCATGTGGAAGGATGACATTTGTTGTTTTATGTTCTGTATCTGAGGCTGAAGATTTTGATTCATAGTGTATGAAAGGGTTAACAGTTTTTGTAGGTGTCTCCTATTTTGTAGGTATTTAAAATAAGTATCATTTTATACTGATTTACTATGATTTTGTAACAATTTCTTAAGATCTACAGTTGTGTCTTCCCACCATAGAACTGGGTTCTCATACATTTCATTGGACCCCTTCCCAAGGATGGATGGTCATGAGGGCAAGACAGAGGAGCCCTCCCCACACCAGAATCACCATGCTGAACTCCCCCACAGCCCAAGATCAGAAATCAGACAGCCTCCTCCGAGGGTGGACGGTTGTGAGGGCCAAGGAAAAGGAGCCCTCCTCACACCATAATCACCGTGTTGAACTCCCCCACAGCCCGAGACCAAGAATCGGATGGCTCCCTCCCTCTGAGGGTGGACGGTCATGAGCATTAAGACAGAGGAGCCCTTCCCACACCGGAATTACCATGCTGAACTCACCCACAGCCCAAGATCAGAAATCGAATGGCTCCCCCCTCCGAGGGTTGATGGTCATGAGGGTTAAGGCAGAGTAGCCCTCCCCACACCAGCATCACTGCACTGAACTCCCCCACAGCCCGAGACCAAGAATCGGATGGCTCCCCTCCTCTGAGGGTGGATGGTCATGAGGGTCAAGGCAGAGGAGCCCTTCCCATACCAGAATCACCATGTTGAACTCCCCCACAGCCCGGGACCATGTATGCAATTCGGCTGTTTTCTAGGCTCCTGAGACTCCGACTTGGACCAGCAGATTTTTGGTGGCATTTTAAAAATTCAGACCTGGACTGTCCTCCCATGCATTTACTGTCACCATACAACTGAAGATAGTTTTTCGTGCCATGGAATATATTCAGTAAAATGCTAGTTTTTGTGGCTATCTGCTAGGTGCCTTAATTTATTTAGAACAAGTGCTAGTTTCTGCGCTTTTTTGCAGGGTGCCTTAATTGTAAAACCCAGTGCTAAATGCATCAGGCAGGGACCCTATACCTTCTAAATTAATCCTATCCTGCTTGGGCTTGCCTAGATTAGAAGGGGGCAGTTGATTCCTACTGTAATAGAAACATAGACTTTGACGGCAGATAAGGACCACTTGGCCCACCCAGTCTGCCCATTTCCCTACCTATTGGATAAGCTGCAGATTCTAGTTAACCAACAGCCTACTTCCTGCGACCCCCCACTATAATTGCCTTATGTCTGTCCCATGCATGTTTGAATTCCTCCACTGTTTTAGACCCCACAACCTCTCCAGGAAGGCGGTTCCATGCGTCCACCACTCCATGAAAAATAATTTCCTCACATTACCCCTGAGCCATCCCCCCTCTAACTTTAAATTGTGCCCCCTTGTTCTTACACATCTCTTTTTCTGAAAGATGCTACCCTCCCGGACTTTGTTGATTGCCTTGAGGTACTAAAAAGTTTCTATCATGTCCCCCTGTCCCTCCTTTCATCAAGGGTATACATATTAAGCTCTCTCAGTCTCTCTTCATATGGTTTCTGATGTAGACCCTGCACCATTTTTTAGTTGCCCTCCTCTGGACTGCTTCCATCCTGTCTAAGTCCTTGCATAGATGGGGTCTCCAAAACTGCACGAGTACTCCTGATGGGGTCTCACTAACTGTCTGTATAGAGGGATAACCACTTCCTTTTTCTACTTGTGATGCCCTCCTTATGCATCCCAGTATCCCCTAGCTCTCCTACTGACTTCTCACATTGCTTACCCACCTTTAGGTCATCTGATATGACTACACCCAGATCCCTTTCCATTATTGTTGTTGTTTGTACCTCCCCTGCTATCGTGTACTCTTCTCCTGGATTTTTATTTCCCAGGTGCATTACTTTGCACTTCTTTGTATTGAATCCAAGTTGCCATATGTCTGACCATTCCTCCAATCTTGCCAAGTCCCTTCTCATCCTTTCTACCCCCCCTTGTGTATCAACTCTGTTACAGATCTTTCTTTCATCTGCAAAGAGGCATACCTTTCCCTCCAGACCCTCTGCAATGTCACCTATAAAGACATTAAAGAGGACTGGACCCAGTACTGAGCCTTGAGGTACTCCACTAGTAACACCCCTTTCTTCAGAATGTGTTCCATTCACTATTACCTTCTGTGTCCTGTTGTTCAGACAGTTTGCTACCCAGGCTCTATCACCCTGGGACCCACTCCCAGGCTGGCTAACTTGATTATTAATCTTTTGTGCAGGACTGTGTCAAATGCCTTGCTAAAATCTACATAGGCCATATCCACAGCCCCTCCCTGGTCTATTACATTGGTCACCCAGTCAAAGATATTGATTAGATTCGTCTGACATGACCTTCCTGCTGTGAATCCATGCTGCTTTGGGTCCTGTGCCCTGCCGGCCTCTAGGTACTCAACAATTCTTTCTTTCAGAAGTGATTCCATCATTTTCCCCACCACTGAGTCAAACTAACAGGTCTGTAGTTTCCTGCTTCTGCCTTGCTCCCACTTTTGTGAAGGGGAATCACATCTGCCCTTCTCCAGTCCTCAGGTACCACCTCATCTTCCCATGATTTGTTAGAAAGTGTGGTTAGTGGTGTCACTAGGTCCTCTCTTAGCTCTTTTAGGATTCTAGGGTGAATCCCGTCAGGCCCCATTGCTTTGTCCACCTTGAGTTTTAGGAGTTCTTTCAGTACTCTTTCTTCTATAAATGGACTGGCGTCAACCCCACTATACAGAGTGCTTCTACTGTTTGGTTTAGGTGACTCCTGCTCTTCTTCTTTTGTGAATACTGAGCAAAAGTATTCATTCAGTATATCTGCCTTTTCACTGACTCCCTCTGCCCACCTCCCCTCTCCTTTATTAATCTTCACTATCCCTCCCTTAACCTTTCTGTGCTCCCTAATGTACCTATAAAAGATTTTATCCTCCTTCTTAACTGAGTTGGCTGTCTTTTCCTCGGTTTGGGCCTTTGCTTTTCTGACTGCCTTCCCCACTTCTTTCTGCTTTAATTAATACAGTTCCCTGTCGTGCTTCATCTGTGATTCCTTATACTTTTTGAATGCAGCCTTTTTCTCCTTAACCTTCCCTGACACCTCTTTTGAGAACTATAGTGTTTTTTTATTCCGCTTTGTTTTCTTTATTTGTTTCACTCAAAGGCTTGTTGCCTCCATGATGGCAGTTTTGATTTTTCTCCATTGTTCTTCCACCCTCCTTTCTGGCCATTTGCTAATGCATTCCTCAGGTATTCACCCATTATGCCAAAGTCAGCTCTTCTAAAGTCCAGTATCCTTGTCTTTGTATGTCTTGTCTCCATGGTTGTGTTTATTGTGAAGCACACTGTGCAGTGGTCGCTTGTTCCCAGATGTGTACTGACTTCTAAATTTGTGATCCTCTCTCCATTTGAGAGTACCAGGTCTAATATTTCTCCCTCCCGAGTGGGTTCCACCACTAGCTGTCTAAGGCATGCCCCCGTAGGGCATCGAGAATGACCCTGCTCTTGGATGTGGCTGTAGTCCATGTCGCCCAGTTAACATCTGGCATATTCAAGTCCCCCATCAACAGTATCTCCTCTTTTTCAGCAATTTGTTTGGGTTATGCAGGGTATCTAAAACAACAAAAAATAAAACAGAACAGCTTCACTTTATTGCTCCTGTACCTGCCACCCAATTAAACTTAAATTCAAAGCCTGTGTGGAACTACTGTAGCAGGGTATTTTAGTTTAAAAATTAGTCCAGCCTGTGTGCTTTAAAATCTACAGCTCTGTCACAACTTAGATTCAAAAAGGACTCGGGCTGCTACTCCCCTCCCTATCTTGCCACCCCTCCCCTCTTAGGTCAAACCCAGCTCCTTTTTACCTTATTTAATTCTCATTTTTCTCTGCTTCTTCACAGAAATCGAATGGCTCCCATCCAGGGTGGACTGTTATGATGGCCAAGGCAGGGGAGTCTTCCCCACACTAGAATCATTGCACTGATCTCCCCCACAGCCCGAGACCAGGAATGCAATTCAGCCATTTTCTAGGCTTCTGAAACTCCGACTTGGACCAGTGGAGCCCAGCCGATTCGCTGCGTCAGCTGCCTCACCACCACCCTTGGTGGACTCAGCCTTATACAGGCAAGGTCACCTGCAGTTTCTGAGTCAATCACCCTACTTCCCCATCTGCAGCTTATTAGTTGCTGCCACTGGAGGCCGCCATTATAGAACAGCTACAAATACATTCTCTTTAAACACACTGCATCCCAGAAACTGTATCTGAGCTCCAGATAGAAAACGTCGGATAAGGGTCTCACAGGCGAGCAGTAGAATCATTTTGAACTATCTAGGCCAGCTGACAGGTCTTGTATAACTTAAGACTCTGGTGTAGCCTGGTGGCAAGTGCCCGGCTAGTAAGAATTTCAGGTTTATAGGAATATAAGGCTCACTAGGAAGTCGTAAAAATAAACAAAAGTTAGACACATTTTATTGCAAATAAAACACTGCTTCCACTAGGGCCAATTGCAAGGAACCTTTCTGGAGGCTTGCTTACTGGAGCTGTCCAACCACCCACCCACCCTAACCCTTACCAGAGGGCTACAACTATCCTATCTTGCCAATTTAGGCCTGTTGCCACTAATACTGGCATCTGTGACATGGTGCACCATGCCTCTCCCTAATACAGCTCGGCTCCCATATGGGACACCCCATGCAATCGGATTAATCTTAGTCAGGCATCCCTCAGGGGTTCTGTCCTGATCATCCTGTACATCTGCATGGTCATCTGGGTAGACAAGCAAATGAGTGCCTGCCGTGACCCCAACTCACTTCGGGGAGCACAGGGTTGCCATCTCCCACACC
This sequence comes from Neoceratodus forsteri, assembly GCA_016271365.2. NCBI lineage: Eukaryota > Metazoa > Chordata > Ceratodontiformes > Ceratodontidae > Neoceratodus > Neoceratodus forsteri. The sequence goes on along the minus strand of CM028130.1, from coordinate 509,485,961 downwards.
TTACTGACTGCCCCACAATGTCCTCAGTGGAAACCCTGCTAATGTGTTATGGGCTTACTCACAAGGGAACCTGCTACCTCATCTTCTCTGAAATAAGTGAGAAGAGGGTGAAAATAGCTCCTTTCACTGGACTAAGAGTTCTCAGCTTGATTGCTACAATACTGATAATTCACTCTGGAGACGTCCAACCAAATCCAGGACCCCTAGTAGACAACTCTACCATAGGGTCCCCTAACAACCCAACATGGATCAACTCAGAGGGCCGGAGCCTCGCTCCTTGAAGTCAATCTGACTCAGGTTATCACCAAAATCACCAGGCAAAATACAAAAACTGGGAATCATTCCACCCTAGACTGGATTCTAGCATCAAATCCTGCAAGTATTCCAGCGTTTGGCTTGATGTTGCATGCCTTGAGTGACCATTCACCCACTTTCTGCTTTTGGAAAATCAGGCCAGCTAGGATTCCTCCCACCCTCATTGAAGCTAGAGACTTCTCTAGTTTCTCTGTAGAGGCATTTCAGAGCTGTCTGAGCAATGTTGACTAGACCCCAATCAAACTTCTTAACAGTGCAGATGAAGCTGCTCAATATTTTCAACACACATTCTCAGTTGTGGCTAATCTCCATGCTTCAATAAGGAGAATACACATTAATGGTCACTGCTACAGATGGATCATGTCAGAGCTAAAATACCTAATGAAAAGCTGAGATAAGGCCTGGAAGAAATACAGGTGTTTCAGAAGTGATTCCATCATTTTCCCCACCACTGAGTCAAACTAACAGGTCTGTAGTTTCCTGCTTCTGCCTTGCTCCCACTTTTGCGAAGGGGAATCACATCTGCCCTTCTCCAGTCCTCAGGTACCACCCCATCTTCCCATGCTTAACCCTCTCTGAAGACCCAGTTGACTATAGGTCATTGAGGAACCAATGTAAGAAGGCCACAAAAACCACAAAGAGGGAGTACATCAAAAGCCTCCAGCGGCAAAACCTGGCAAACCCAAAGTTCTTCTGGTTCTGTATCAATGACCTGATAAAAGACCCCAAAAAGTCACACCAGGACCAGATAATCTGCACTGGTTGAACCTTAACTGAGGGTGGTCAGGCAGCTGCTGCCTTCAATAAATTTTTCACTGACCTAGGCACTTATAGAACAAACCCACCATACCACAAGCAGGACCTCGAAGATACTGAAGTATTGGATCCTATACCCCCTTACTTTCTCCTAAGGACAGTACACATCAACGAAGTGCTGCCCCTCCTGCTATCCATCAAACTAACTGGATCAGTGGGACCAGATGGTCTGGACCCTAGGCTGCCTAAGACAGCTGCCCCTGCCATTGCCCTACCTGTCACCTGGCTCATAAATAGGTCCCTGCTTGACGGAATTGTCGACAAAACTTGGAAGCAGGCCCATGTGGTGCCAGTCCACAGGGGAGGACCTAGAGAAACAATAGGTAACTACAGGTCTATCTCTCTCTCTCTCCTCTGCTCCCTGGCCAAAATCCAAAAGCAGTTAGTTTATTGTCAACTTAGGGACTACCTGGAAGCAAACCAGCTCTTGGCCTCCACCCAGCCTGACTTCAGACAAAACCACGGGACTGACACTGCACTCATCAGTTTCACCTCTGATGTCTTCTCAGCTCTGGACAAAGGAACCCCAGCTGGGGCTGTCTTCATTGACCTGACTAAGGCCTTTGATCTGGTAGAGCACTCCCTTCTGCTAACAAAGTTGAGAAAGTTTGGCCTTGATCAACGTTCCTTGAACTAGTTCAGCAACTGCCTGTCTGGCTGCTTCCAACAGGTCAAGTGGAAAGGTTCAGCTTCTGGAACACTCCTTATAAAAGAGGGGGTTCCGAGAGGCTCAATATTGGGTCCCCTCTTGTTCTTTCTGTTCATCAATGACCTCAGTTACCACTGCGGGAGCAGCTCTGTTGTACAATGCTGATGATGCAGTCCTTTACAGAACTATGACTCACATGGATGAACTAGGGCCACAACTTCAGTCAGACTTTGCTAAGATCAAAACTTGGCTAATGGAAAATCGTCTGGTTCTAAACCAAAAAAACAAAAACAAAAGCAGTACTGTTTGGATCTAGATCCCTAGATCCTGACTGAATTCACCTTCTCCTGCTTAACACAGCATCTGGCTCCACAGTTGAGGTGGTTCAGTCCTTCAGATATCCTGGCCTGGTGTTAGATCAGGAACTCTCTCTAAAACATTATGTGGACCTAGTAACAAAAAACATACACCAAAAGCTCAGCTTGCTCTACTGCATAAGTGATAACATGATACCTGAGACTAGATTGGCAATCGCAAAGAATATCCTCCTCCCGACTCTAACCTATGCTGCTCCAATTCTACATGGCATGGCAAAGCAGGCCCACTGTAGGCTGCAAACCCTGTATCACAAAATAGCCCACTTTGCCACAAATCTTCCCCAAGGACTCACCATTGTGGCATCCTTGCCTCGCTCAACTGGCCTTCCTTCAACCACAGACTTTAGTACCCCCTACTAAGTAGCACATATAAGCTTTTTGATGACCACCCTCCTGCAGGGCTAGCCAGGCTTCTAGCTCCAAAGTGGACTAGCAGACTCCTACGCACCACAGTCAAAAAACTTCTGGAAGTATCCAGAATCGGCTCTGCAGTGGGCCACAAATTCTGTGCCCATGCTGCACCTGCACTGTGGAATAAGTTCACTGGCCACCTAAAGGAAGCTACCTCTCCAGCGAATTTTCAGAAGGGATTATATGACCACCTACTAAACTCCAGTCTTTGCTCCTGTCCCAAAGAATAACTTACATTCACCACTGTCCCTTCTTCTCCGCCCAGCCCAGGTTGTTACCTTCCAATCAGTTCAGTGGAACCTGCTTCGGCCACTGCCCTAACAATCCCCCTGTCTTCCAAGTTTGTGACTGCAATTATATGCTATTGTTTAAACTGCATAATCCTGCTGTAAATAACTTCTCTGTACTCTGTAATACTGTACACTGTTTTTGTAATCCTGTATGATAAATGTACTATTCGAATGTTTATGCCTTGCAATATGTAACTAATCCCAGCTCGCCCCTGAAAAAGGGACCTTCAGGGCTCAGTGGGCCTACCCAGTTAACAAAATTTAAAAAATAAATAAATAAAAAGTTACTTTTTTGCTTCTAAGAAATATTGCAAAATCTGTTGTGCAGCAGGTTGTGCCAATAAAGAGGAATATGTTTCCAAGTCCCTGGGCTATTGTAGGGTGTATTTACATTCCCCAAATGTATATGTAGGATACTGTGATCTGAGAATTCAGTGGCTAATGTCAGTGCTTTATGTATGTGTAGTGTTGGGGTAATAAAGAAAAAGTCTATTCTAATGGCTAATGGGCCTTTATGGAATGTGGGGTCAGACTTTCCTGTAGCTGTTGGATATGCATCTAGTAAATTGGTATTCTTAATCATATTCTGTAAAAAGGACATTATCACAAAACACCTTTTTTGTTGCTGTATGTACACCTCTATCTTTCAAGGATAGACCACAATTAAAATCACCTCCTAGTATCACATTCTGAGCTGAATAAAGATATGACTGTATAGCTTGAAACAAGTTAATTCTCTCAGCTTTCGTCTGAGCTGCATGAACATTTATCAAGCAAAATAACACATGGGCCTAGATATTCAAAGGGATTGTGCCTGTCGCAACCCCAGTACTGAACCCCAGGGCAATATTCAAAAGGGGAACTTGTGCAGTGCAAGTCCCAATGCACCAAGGCACACTATTAATGTATGCAGCGCATCTGAAGGGGGCGTGCCCATGCATATGTGGCACATCCTGATATTCAGCCCGGGATGTGCGGCACATCTACTGGCACAACCCATGATGCACCACATACTGGGGCACAAAGTTGAGCCCAAAAACAAACAGCTCAAATGCTGGCCACCCACAGCCGGGCTGCTGTACTGCACGGTGCAACACAGCAGCCGCCAGCCGTGGGTGGCCACCCGACCACCCAGACCATCGTCCACTAGCACCCATATGTTCCCTGATGGTCTAGTGGTAACCCCCTTCCTCCCCACAGCCCCAATCACCAGTAAAAATAAAGAGATAGATCCCTGGTAGTCTAGTGAGCCCCCCCTGCCTGCTCATAACCCCGATCACAGTAAACCCTACATAAGTCCCTGCTGGTCCAGTTGTACCCCACCTTACCCACACAAGGATCTCCTGCCCACCAGCTCCCCATACTGTACTAGACAGTCACAAATATGTGAATGAAATTCATATTTGTGACAGTCTATTCTAGTAAACTTAAGCCATTGGTCTAATATGGACCAATGGACTTACAACTCATACTGTTAGCTGTCATTGGCAGAGAAGAGCGGTATGTGGCGGGTTGCAGCTGCCCACCAATGACGGGGAAGCTGGGTGGGCAGGGGGTCCTGTGGGGGGGTGGGGTGCCACTGGACCACGAGGGATTACGTTATGTAGGGTTTACCTGTGATTGGGGTTACATGGGCGGTGGGGGTTCCACTAGACTACCAGGGATGTATTTTATGTATTAATACTTGTGATTGTGGCTACAGGGAGAGAGGAGGTTACCACTAGACTACCAGGGTTATTTCAACACTTATGTCATGATGATCACCGCTACAGGGTGGGGGGGTGCCCCTGGACCCCCCCCGTAGTCACCACATGCTGTGCAGGGGCCAGGTGCATTTCACCAGGCTGCCCTGCTCAACTCATGCAAACGGATCCATAATGACATGCAAATGGCCCCATTTGTGCCTTGAATACATTATGGCCCCATTTGCATGTCCAGGTCTGAATATCTGGGAATTGCACCCAGTGCAGCTACAGTTGCACTGGAGCATTCCCAGTCCTACCTGTCTGGGGGATATGCTGGTGCATTGTATATGCGCCCTGTGCATTCTGTGCTATATTCAGAGGTGATACACCATGGCACAGCTCCTTTGAATATCTCCCTGTCTTGCTATGGTGCACCTCGGTTGTGCTTTGCCTCCACTTGCGCCGCCATTGCTGGGTGCAGTCTGAATATTGGGGCCCTTGTGTATTTTTACATCCAATATGATGGATCATCCTGGAAACAGATCTACCAGTTTGATAAGCTGTACAATAATGTTATTAAATAATATAGCTACCCCTGAGCATCTATCCTGTCCCAATGACCAATACGAGGGTCCTGCATGCCAGTTCCTTATGGCTTGTTGCAGATCAGTAGTAGTCATATGAAGCCATGTATCCTGCAAGAAAAATATGCCAGTCATTAGGGACTATAACTGGGAAAGCACTGCCATTCTCTTTTTCCATTTTTTATGCTATTAACATTATTAGAAAAGAGAGGTATGGAGAGCTCCATTTATGGAAAGGAAAAGATAAGGGGGCGCCCAGTGTTAGTAAACCAAGGGTCATGGGTGTTTCTTTAGGGAATTCCTGGTTACTCTAGTGTGTTTCTGCTTAGCCTTGACCTTTTTTTGGGGGGATGGCAGTTCAGTTCAGATACCACTGGGGGAGGTCCCTCTATATCCAAGCCTGGGTCTGGTATGGAAGACCAGAAATAGAAGTAATCAGACTCATCCCCAGAGGCTCCCCCTTCTTCTGCCAGAATTGCAGACTTGTTCTCAGGGGGAAGGTTTGAAATTTTTTGAACTTTTTGCTGGGGTTGGCTCCAGGACTGTCTGCGTCTACTAGCTGTTTCACTTGAAACCTGCTCACGCTGTGGCTTTGGGGGTGGTGGTGGGGGGCATTACCTGCTGCCCAGAATCAGTACTGGATGCAATTTCCATTTCTGCATCTAGTTCAACAGCAGGGGGCCTCTGTTATTACAGGCTCTTGCTGTTGTTGAATTGAAGTAGCAGCCTCCTATGTCACTTCCCTGACCTCCACCTCTGAGTTTTGAGTGGAAGGAATGGTTGTGGGGGGGGTCACTATTTTAGCCTTTGCCCTTTGTGCAGTCACTGCTAATAGCCTTTGCTCTTCACTGTCGGCTTGCTCGGGTTGATTATGTGCAGCCCAGGGCCAAATATGATCGGTATGGCCCAACTTATTGCACAAAATACATTTTAAACGATCACACAGACTATTCAAGTGTCCTGTTGATCCACAGCAGTAACAGGCTTTTGACTGCCCTGCATAAAACAGGATACCCCTGTTCCTTCCCAAGAAGAAGCAGTTTGGAAAGTGTTGAAGTCCAGCATCATCGGTGTTCAGGACCACTCATATCCTCCAGCCTCCTGTCCATATGTGATTATCATTAAAAATTGCCTCCGGATTACTTTGTATCATGCATCTTTATTTGAGCCACTATACAAGGTCAGTAACACTGATCCCTCATTTCGAAACAGTACAATGATGGTTCTGTGGGCCAGTTTCATCAGGGGGATTACTTTGAATGGGATCCATAAAGGAGATGTTTTCAGGGTGTTATACTGTGCCCAGAATTTCTGTAAGCCGCTACCCAGTTTAAAACTAATATCAAAAGCAGATTTTCCCAAAATGTAAATAAGTACATACAGTTCTGCTGCTGAGAAGTGCATGGACCCTTTCAGTAAGGTTCTAGCTACAAAGGTTCAGTCTGGTAAAGTGTCAAGGCCACCTTTATAAATCATTCTGATGGCAGTATGCTGTTTAGCAGGGTAAGCAGGGGCTTGAAATAATGAAGCATAGAATCTGGGGTTGGTACTTGCATGTGATCCAGTATTCTGCCACGCAGAGTCCCTTTGTAAAGCCAAACCTGAAACTGGAGTTTGAGCATTAGTGGCCATTACTGAACTACAAGACCTTTCTGCTGTGCTGTGTAATGCAACCGGTTCTGCCCTGGGGAGGAGGGGAATCAAGCCTGGGAGTGCCAATCATGGCTTTTGAGTTAGTTGTAGTCCATCAGGGAGCTGATAGGGTGAGTGGACTACTTGTATACTTCCAGTGTTTAGTGCTTCCATCTCAGAGTCAGAGTCATTATGGGCACTGTTTAGTACTGCTAAATTGTATTTCTCAGCTATGCACTGGTCTCTGCCTGGAATACAAATAGGTGTGGAGCCTGACACCCATTGTCCCGAATGGCCATCATTTTCCCATCCTGCAGCCCATAGGTGGTGGTCTATGGACCAACTTTTTGCTTTAATAAGTACATCAGTATGCGTGACGTCTCATCTTAGGCCAGGTTCAGAGCCCATTTTTGCCATTCCTGATGAGACCCCTGTTTTATTTTGATTCAAGTTTCCTTCAAACACAAATAAGTTTGTTGTATTGTTACTTGCCATGAAGGAAAAGGCTTGTTGTCCATCCAGTCGTAAGGCGTGGACTCTTTCAGTCTGCTCAGAGGCTGAAGGATGCTTTGTCGATTGATGTGCTGCTGCATCAGCTGTTAGCAGCTGGGCCTCTGTAGCTGCAGCAGCCCTTAGCAATGGTGCTGCCCATGATCCTTGTTGTGCTGCGATTGCTTCTCACAATTCTCTCTGCCTTTGTTTAAAACGCGTTTCCTCTGTGGTAAGGAGTGCCTTTAGGTCCATTGTTTTGCCTATATTTGAGGCTGGGGGTTCAACTCAGGAACCATCTGCGTGCTCACTGATTTTCCCTAAGAGCTCTATATTTGCCATTTGGTCTATATGGAGACTTTCTTGTTTGTGGCATCAAAGAATTGGTCTGTCTCTAGAAGAACAGGGGCAGAGGAGGAGAAGACTGTCTCCCCCACCTCTTGGACAGCCATCCTCTCTGCTGGATCTCCTCAATGCAATTCAGTTCTCCAATGTACCTTATCAATACCTAATGTTATAACAGTCTACCGTGCAGACACTCTGTCATTCTCCTCTCCCCTTTTAGCCTATTTCCCCCGGTTAGCCTACACCCCTTTGCTACTGTCCTCACCTATGTCTACCCAAGCACTTACATTGATCACAATCAACTGTCATTACAGTGGTGCCGCCTGGCGCAGAAAGTAATGACATGCTACAAAGAAATAAAAAGCAGTCTCCATTCTTATAAGCTCCTTAAAGAAAGTTATACTTCTGCTTCTTCTCTGCTCAGGAAATGTGGAGCTCAACCCTGGCCCCCTACAACTTACCCTCGCCTTATCGATTTTGCTGAGGCTACAGGTCTCAAAATGATGATAATCAACATTTTAAGCCTGCCTAAAAACTTGGTTAGCTGCAAGCCTGGGCTGCACACGCTAACCCAGACCTTATCATAATTACTGAGTCGTGGTTAAAAAGGCCAACACTGATCAATAAATATCACTGCAGGGCTACAATTTATTTAGAGCAGATAGAGAGTCTAGAGCGGGGTGTGGTTATCTATGCCAAATCTAAGTACTTGGTCACCAATATTAGTTGCAAATCTCTAGCCAAGGAATTTGAGTTAGTTTCATTGAGCCTTCATCTCCCTCCTCGGAATGTATCACTATCCTAGGTGGCTATAGACCCCCATCTGGTGGTGATGAAGTCCTTAATCTTTGAAATCCATGTTCAGATGCAAAAACTGAAACAATATTTCTAGGAGATCTAAATATGGACTGGCTGTCACCTAAATCACATGGCCTCAAATCCCTTTGTGACGAGCTAGGTCTTGGGCAATTAGTCCGAGAACCTACTAGGAACGACACTCTAAATACTGCCAACAGTTCCATTCTAGATGTGGTACTAACCACCCATCCACACAAAATATCTCATTTGGCAGTGTTTCACAACGACATGAGCGATCATGGAATTGTTGCTTGCATAAGATCTCAAATTAAGGCCCGGCCACAACCCATCTTTATAACAAAAAGATCCTTTCGCAAATTCAGTGCAGTAAACTTCCTATCTGACCTGAGCATGATCAGATGGCAAGATCTTTACCTAGCCAAAGATGTCAACAAGGCAGCTTGCATCCTTAATGACAAACTCACTACAATAATAAATAAACATGCCCCTTTCATCAAAGTAAGGGTACGGAACAATTCCAATTCCTGGTTCACCTTGGATCTCAAGGCAGCCCTTATAGCTCGAGATAAGCTCTGGGCTAAAGCTAGACATTCAAAGAATCTTCGGATTGGCAGGCCTTTAGAACAGCCAGGAATAACTGTGTGAAAAACTTCACTCTGCTAAAGCTAACTATTATATTTCTACTCGAACAAGCTAAAGGTAACCCTCATAAAATATGGAAGACTATCAAAGCTATAGAAGGACGGCCCATAGCCCCTCTGTCCCAACAAAGATAGTACGCAGTGGCAAGATTAGGAAAACAAGTCCCTAATCCTGGAGGAACTTAACTCCCTTTGCCACAGCTGGATTAGCTTTGACTCATCACTTTCTGCTGGTGCTGCGGTGAGCCAGCATACCCCTCCAGCACATCTAGTCCTGCACCCAGTCCCTTCCAACTGCGCAAGATAACTTATAAAGAAGTAGAAGATTCTCTTCTTAACTTAGACACCAAAAAAAGTGCAGGGGACGATGGCTTGGAACCCTTTTTCCTAAGGTCAGGCTATGCCCATCTCGCTGCCCCAATTCTCCACATCTTCAATCTTTCCATTACATCTGCTGCTGTGCCGTCCTGCTGGAAATCAGCACATATCCTCCCTCTATTTAAATCTGGTGACCCATGTGATGTAAACAACTATAGGCCTATCTCCATATTGTCTATCCTTTCTAAAGTTCTCGAAAAACTGATCCATATTCAGTTAAAATCTCACTTGGAAACCTTCTCTCTCATTAACCCAGCTCAATCTGGCTACGGGGCTAATCATAGCACAATTACTGCACTAGCAAAAGTAACCAATGATTGGATCTCTGCTATAGATGCTAAGAAGGTAACTGGTGCAGTCTTTTTGGACCTCAGCAAAGCTTTTGATACTGTTGATCACAAACTATTAGTCAATTGCCTTGCAAAGTTGGTGCCACATACCATACCACCCAGTGGTTCTCTAGCTACCTAACTGGAAGATTTCAAAAGTAAAGGCAGAAGGCTTTTTCTGCTGCCTTGCCAGTTGCAAGAGGAGTCCCCAAGGATCCATCTTAGGCCCTATCTTGTTTTCTCTGTACATCAATGACTTAGATGCTAACATATCTACGTCCAATCTGCACTTTTGCAGATGATACTGTGTTGTATACTTCTGGCTCATCGTTATCTGAAGTCAAGGGAGTGCTTCAGCGGACTTACTGCATAACTCGAGCATAATTTAATAAAGGCAAAGCTTCTGCTCAATGCCAAGAAGACTAAAGCGATGATATTCTCCATGACAGTGCTGTCTCAGGCCCCCCAATACTCTTGCCCAAGACTTCATTGTCACCATGCTAAACGAGCCTCTGGAAGTTGTAACCAAATTTAAATATCTAGGTATCTGGATCGACAATAAATTATCTTTCAGTGCCCACATCGAAGATGTCTCTAGAAGGTTAAAAGCAAGGTTAGGTTTCTTCTACAGAAATAGGCCCCTTTTCCCCCTTGAAACTCGAAACAAGCTTGTACAGGCCACTTTTCTCCCCCTACTCGACTATGGCGATGTAATCTATTCCTCCACCACTCTTGCAAATCTAAGTAAACTGGACATCCTTTATCACCATGCGTTACGGTTCATTACCAACTCCCCTTACCGCTCGCACCACTGTGACTTATATGCAGCTGTTGGTTGGACATCCTTACTACTAGACGCCTGCTCCATGCTGGGCTATGGACTCTTAAACTGCTCCTGCAGAAATTGCCAAGCTATCTCTCTTCCCTTATTAGTATCTCACATAGTGCATACTAGTTAAGAAAATCTGACTTTATTATGCTTGACATACCAAGGACGCGGACTTCCTTTGGTAAATGTGCTATTGCATATGCCCTTCCCTCCATTTGGAACCAATTACAAACCATACTGAAACTAACTAGCACAGTTTCAATAAACTTCTACAAATCACTAAGTTCAGCCAAAATAAAAGACACCTGTAACTGTCATTAAGTCTCTTCCTTCCCCATGTGTGCCATATTTATCCACTGGTAAGGTATAATTGATTTGTCATATTAACTGCTTTCCCCTTCCTCTTCTACTCCTGGCTTTATCTTTGCTTATGCTCCACTGCTATTCTATCAAATCTCTCCTCCCTCCCATATCAGTTGTAGACTGTTGTTTGTTCTAGCTGCCAAAATACTGTATATTTGATTTGATTTGATTAAATCAGATCACACCAGTCATCATGTTTCATTTATCAGTATGTGACCTATAAGTCGCTTCCCTGTCTCATATCAATGTTTACCACCTGCGGTCACCCTATGTGGTACCCTTGTATGTATATCCAGCCTGTATCATGTAACATGTATTTCATGTATATACTGTTATTACCTATCTGTGTTTGTACTTTAAGTGTTTATGTCACAGGACCTCCTTGTGAATGAGCTTGCTCAATGGAGCTTTCCTGCAATAAATTTGAACTTGAAGTGGCCATTCTGGCAGCCAGAGTTTCTCCTACAGGTGAGTAAGGGAATTTCCCCAGTGCTATGGCCAACATTCCCCTGTCAATAAAACAGGTCCATGTAATCCAACTCCAGGATGCACCTGGAATCAAGCTATCAGAGTTTGGTTTGCCCAGTTAGTGTGGCTTTCCTGGTCAAACATGGCAAATAAATACATCTGAATAGTGTGGATGGACAGTTAGCATTTAGAAATGATTAGCAATCAGAGGTTTTTATTTTTATTTATTTATTTTTTTAATTTTCACTTTATCTTTTTATTGAAATTTGAGTATATAAGAAAGCACACATCTTATACAATAGAAGAATATCCTCCATATAAGGTATAAATATCACTTAAACACAGTATTTAGGGTAAACATATTGGAAAAGCTTTGTATGCATGTACTGATAATAAAACACAAACCTAGACAGGTTATAAGTGGAAAGCAGAAGGGTTACAATCCATAGGGTATTATAGAATCAGAAATGGCAACCATGTACAAAATAAATGCTAGGGCAAGGCATTCAGTAAATTACAAAAAGTGATAAATGTTGTAATATGAACAATGTTCAGTAATGGAGAGGTAAAGATAAAAGAAAAGTGTGCAAGGAAAGAAAGAAGAGAAAAAGCAAAGAAGAAGGGAAGGGGAGAGGGAGAAAACAGAGAAGGAGGGAAAAAATAGGAGATATCTGTGCACAAAAGTTTTGGGAAAACCTAATCTAGGAGCAAAATAAGAAGAGGGCTAAATATCCCTAAGAATTAGGGTCTAGAAGAACTAGGTTCGATGTACTTGAAGTAATCCTGCCAACATCTGTCTATACAGTGAGTCAGTTATGAGTAACATGAGATAATCGGTCTAGGCAGGCATACTAAGAAAGGCTTTGAAGAACATCTGAAACAGAAGGCACCAGAGTCAATTTCCATTTCATAAGAATCAGATGTTTGACCAGAAGAGAAAGTATGTTTAGCCATCTAAAATGTGCATGTGAGAGAAGAGAGCTGTTGGGGATAAAGATGCCTAGAAGGAATAGCTTGGGGTCAAAAGGTAGTTTTGTCCTGTTACTCTGGAGGCAAGTAAATAGACTTTATGCTAGAGCTTATTAATGGGAACACACGACCACAAGATATGCAGTAGATCTGCTTTGGCCAAATTACAGCACCAGCAGTTATTATTATTTAAATAGGCCCATTCACTGAAGGAAAGAGGGGGTTCTATACCAAAGATGTAGGATTTTAGTTTGTATTAAAGAACTACGGGCATCTTTAAAGGTATTAAGTGCAAGACACCAACAATTACTCCACTGCGCATCTGAAATATTATAGTTAAGAAGAGTACTTCATTTATTCATTTATTTTTTGGCTTCTATAGACTGAACAGGGAGATTATCAATAATGTCTTTGTAAATGGAGCTATTCAATGTTACTGATAAATTAGTCCAGTGCGAAATGTATGGGTTTAGAAGATTATGCTCATCCACTAAACTAGAGAGAGAGTTATAAGCTCCCTGAATTTGTGAAAACTTCCAGAAGTCCTTTTTAAGAAGTTTCCATATAGCCTCCAAGTCCAAGAATGATCTGAGAGTGAGTGAATTCTGGTCCAAGATATCTCCGAGAAAGAAAATGCCTTTGGTCCGCCACGTATGACAGAAAATTGGGTGATCTTCTAGAGTGAGCAGTGGATTGCCCATAAGGGGGCATAAAACCAAGGTGTTGGATTGGATTTCAGGAATTTGTGGGTTAGTTTCCAATAAAAAACAGAGGATGATATAGTCGGGTGAGATTTTAGTTTAGAGGAAATTGGATTAAAAATAAAGGAAGTAGAAACTCCTCCCAGGCACAATGTGGATTCCATTGCAACCCATAGTGGTGAGTGAGGGGAAGGTTTCTGAAACTATTTAATGGTTTGGGCCATTCGAAAAGCCCAGAAGTAGCCTTTGAACCAGGGGAGTCCAAATCCCCCTTTTTTCCAAAGTGATAGAAGTTTGTTGCGGTTAAATCTTGGTGGTTTCCCATCGCAGATAAAGTTCCCTATTAATTTATCAATTTTAGCAAAAAGGAGGATGGTAAGACTAAAGAAATATTGCCAAAGAGGTAAAGATTCTTGGGAGATATGGACATCTTGATGGCTGCGATTTTGCCCATGAAGGAGAGATTAAGAAGCTTTCATCTGTCCACAATTGTTTTGATGTTATCTAGTAAGGGGTTAAAGTTAACGTCAGATATCTTCCCTAAGTTACTAGTAATTCTGATTCCTAGATATGTTATACCCTGTGGTGACCAACGGAATCCAAGAGGTATGTTCATAATGGCTTTACAATGGTCGGTAAGGGGCAGAGTTTGTGATTTGCCATAGTTCAAAGCAAGGCCAGAAATGTTAGTAAAATTATTAAGCAAATCAACCAACAGGGGCCCAGTTTCATTCAGGTTTTCAAGTAAAATTAAGAGGTCATCTGCGTAGAAGAGAGAGAGAGAGACATATCTTAAATTGCCCACGGGTATGCTCATAATGTCAGAAGATTGACGTAAACAAGCAGTCAGGGGCTCCATGGCTAGAATAAACAGGGAAGGTGATAGGGGACAGCCTTGTCTAATTCCCCTTGCTAGATGAAAGTAAGAAGAAAGGGTGGAATCAGTAAGTACTTTAGCAACAGAGGAATTATATAATAGTTTGATCCAGGAGCAAAAGGTATGAGAAAGACTGAAATGAGATCAAACTTGACGAAGGTAGTCCCAGTTTAAGGAATCAAAGGCCTTCTCAAAATCAATAGCTATGGCTGCAGGTGGTGTCTAGAGGGATTTGGCTTTGTGAATTAGATTAAATAGGGAATGTAGGTGATCAGAACCAGAACTATGTTTAATAAAACCAGCTTGTGAACGATGAGTTAGCTTGGGAATCAAGGATTCAAGTCAAGAAGTTAATAGTTTAGCAAATATCTTCCCATCTGTGTTTAATAAAGAGATGGGCCTGTAACTTGTGGGGTGAGTGGGGTCTTTTTCCTTCTTAGGGATTAGGGTTATGATTGCTTCAGTGCAAGATGGGGGAAGTTTGCCAGTATTGGAAGCTTCCTGATAAACATTAAGAAGAAGGGGACATAAGGTGTCGGAAAACATTTTATAGAAATTGACAGGGAATCTGTCACCTCCAGGGGATTTGACGGATTTCAAGGAAGACAAAGCTTTCTGGATTTCCTGAAGGGAGAAGGGTTAATCTAAAGAATTTGGTTCAAGAGTAGAAAGATGAGGAAGATGTAATGATTTAAGGAACTATTGAATTTGTAAAGTAGACGGAGGGTTTGTGTTAGAGTATAGTTTTTGATAAAAGGTTTTCATGATATACAAAATCACACATGCCCCCACAATGCAAAGCATCATGGGCTGCATATGCAAATCACCACAGAATGTTATGCTGGTCCAACTTTAAGCAGAATTGCATGGTGCCGAAAGACCTCTCACACAGTTTGCAAAGGATGCTAACGGAACACATAGACACATGTTTCGTCCTACCAGGACTCATCAGTATGCCTCGTCTGTTTGACACCCCAGTGGAATGGACCAGCTACCCCTAAGACAGTGTGCCTGGGATATATTGTGGTGAACCCATTAAAATAAAAAACTATTTAAAAGACAAAGAACCTCTGTGCGTAAACACTGAGACAAGGGTTACCCCAAAGGGCATTTGGCTGGGAAGCCAAGTTTCAAGAAAATACAAAATCACACATGCCCCCACAATGCAAAGCATCATGGGCTGCATACGCAAATCACCACAGAATGTTATGCTGGTCCAACTTTAAGCAGAATTGCATGGTGCCGAAAGACCTCTCACACAGTTTGCAAAGATATGGTTTATAGAGGGGTTGTCAGAGTGAATTGTACCTTGTTCATCTCTTAGGCTTAGGACATGTAGTTCCATTTGTTGTGCTTTGAGCTGGTAAGAGAGGAGTTTCCCATTTGTATCGCCGTGTTCCCAAAATGTATATTTAAGTTTAAATAAGGCTAATTCGGTTTTACAAGAAATTAATTAATTTATTTTGACTCTAAGTTGAAGAATTTCAAGATGAAGTTAAGAATCAGGACAATGATTCTTAGAGGAAAAAGTATAAATTCTCTTTAGCCTTAAGAGATTTTTCCAAATCAGCCAGTTGTTGTTCCCTTACTCTTTTCCTATGTGCAGCATAACTGATAATTTTTCCCTCGAATCGTAGCTTTAAGAGATTCCCATATAGAGGACATAGAAGATTCAGTTGGGGTATTGTGAAAGAGGAAGTCCTGAATTTGTGCTTTGATCATAAATAAGAAATCGGGATCCTTGAGAAGGAGAGGGTCCAGCTACCAGTAAGAAGATTTAGGTGCTAATGGACCCCACAAAAGTTGCAGTTTGACAGGGGAATGGTCCAAGATTATAATGGGAGAGATGGATGAATCAATAGTTTTTTCCATTATAACAGGAGATGCTAACCAGTAGTCGAGTCTACTGTATGTCTTATGTAGAGAGAAGTAAAAAGTAAATTCTCAATCACGGGGGTGAAGGAGGTGCCACACTTCAGCTAATCCAGCATCTTGCATTAGAAATGAGAGGGCTTTAATACTTCTAGGGTGGGCATCTGTAGTGGGGCTACTTCTGTCAATGCTGGCTTCTAAAGCTAAGTTAAGATCCCCTCCAAGAATAACTGGTGTATTATCAGTGTTAAAGGATAGAATCTGTTGAGCTAAATTGTGGAAAAACTCTGAGGAATCGGAGTTGGGTGCATATACATTAACAAACAGAAGAGGACCAGAGTTGGTATTCAATTTAACCATCACCCATCTGCCATCAGTGTCAGAAAGGGAGTCTACAAGGGACCATTTGAGACTCTTATGAATAAGAATAGCGACTCCTCTTTTTTTGAAGTATAGGATGATTCATAGATCTGACTGACCCAATCTTTCTTAAGTCTATGAACATCCTCTGCTAACAATTTTGTTTCTTGAAGGAAAGCGATTTGTGTTTTAGGTTTTTTGAGATGTGAAAGAATTTGCTTTTGCTTACAAGAAGAATTAAGTCCCTTCACATTCCATGTATATAAATGTATGTCACTCATATTGTCGGTGTTAAAGAAAGGGAATAATCGCTGGAATGTGAAGGGACAAATAAATGAGGCAGAGAATGATCAGAATACAATATAGAGAGCTTACATATATGCAGAGAGTGGCAGGAACATTCAAGCCAAAAAAGTGAAATATATGATACATGAGCAGCACAGCTATTATATTAAAGTTAGAATAGAGAAGGGGAAGGAGAAAAGTCATTAATAACAAAAACAAGTAAGCTAAATAACAAAGAAAACATTTTATGGGTGTGAGGAGATATGAATTGGCCAACTGGCTAAGAGACTGTCTCACCATACTCTGGAGCATCGATGTAGAGAGGAGACTAGGGAGGACCGGTTATAAATATCAGCCCAAACCTAAGTCTGATCCCAGTAATATAATAAAGTAAGTATTCCTGATAAGCTAAACTGAAAAAGGGAATAATACCAAGAAATGCAGGGGACTGTAATAACCTCAGCTTAATTCTAAGCTAACAGGACAAGGTATAAGGATAAAGCTAAACACCAGAGCTTATTTATAAACATTAGTAGTAATAGTACAAGATATACCAAATTGAAATAACAGTAACTTAAAGAACCATATACGAGATGCCAATACAGCCTAAACATAGAGCAAGGAATTCAGAGAGCCAGGTGTACTGCAAATGAACAAATATAAAAGGAAAATTAGATCATTACCACATTAGAGTAACTCTGAGTATACCTCACAGTGCAACAGAATAAGTACATAATAAATACAGTATTGAGGGGGAAAAGAAAAGGGAGGCCAATTTAAGCCCTTACACCCTGAGCCAGATGCAACTCAGGATTATATGGGGAGGTATAGGCTTCGGTGATAACTGTGGACAGAGGAGATAGCCATATTAAAGATCCACTCCAATTACTCAAAAATTGCCTAAATAGATGTTATATGGGGTGACTAGGTTTAACAAACTAGGCCCAGTGAGCCCCAAAACAGGAGGGACCACACAACAGTGGATCTCTATGATATCTGTAGCCTTTGAGTAAAATAAGAAGCACAAGGAAGATGTAGATTGACAATCCTTTGCAACAGTACACCAAACATAGCCCACCTCTTCGATTGCTAATGATAGTTCCATATTGTAAACAAGAGGTAGTAAGAATAATGGAGTGTAGGGAAGGAGATAGATTAAATATAGCTATCAATATTACTTAAGAACCTGTCATCAGGCAAGGGAAGGGGTAAATTGCCTTGTAATATATGATAATTCACATATAAAAAAAGAAAAGGCAATAATCAGGATGCATACTGATTGAGGATATGCAGCTGAACAGCCCAAAAGACAATAGACCTGATGCACTGCTAAACTGGAGAGTAAAAAGGCTAGATATAGACAGCCTGTCTAGTGAGGTAATGTATAGATTTAACACTAAAACAAGCATTTGTCAATGCTGAATGTTGATTGCGTTGTCTGTTGAGCACGCTCACTGGCCCTCTGTCAGTCACTCAGTCTGTTTCTTCCGGTGCTCCAGGCTGCTCTTTTGTACTGGGCTCCTGCCTGCATTGTCACCTTGTTCTGCCCTCTAAGAAATCTGCAGCTGTCCCAACAGAGCTCGATTGAGGTGGCTCACTCCCCCTCTCTCACTCACTCATTCTGCTTCTCCTGGCACTGCAGGCTGCCCTTTTGTACTGGGCTCCTACCTCTGTTGGTGGCTTTTTCTGCCCACAAAGAAATCTGCGGCAGTCCCAACACAGGTCTGTTGAGCCTGCTGACTCCCCCGCTCTCACTCACTTGTTTCGTTTCTGCCGGCGCTGCAGGCTGGCCTTTTGTGCTGGGCTCCTGCCTGCGTTGCCGTCTTTTTCTGCCAACAAAGAAATCCGCAGCAGTCACGCTAGAGCTCCATTGAGCTTGCTCACTCCCCCTCTCTCACTCGCTCGTTCTGTTTCTACCGGCGCTGCAGGCTGCCCTTTTGTACTGGGCTCCTGCCTGCGTTGGCACCTTTTTCTGCCCACAAAGAAATCCACAGCTGTTCCTCCAGAGCTCCATTGAGGTTGCTCACTCCCCCTGTGTCACTCACTCATTCTGTTTTTCCTGGAGCTGCAGGCTGCCCTTTTGTACTGGGCTCCTGCCTCTGTTGGCGCCTTTTTCTGCCCACAAAGAAACCTGCAGCAATCCCAACAAAGCTCCATTGAGCTCGCTCACTCCCCTTCTCTCACTCACTCATTCTGTTTCTGCTGGCACTGCTGGCTTCCCTTTTCTATTGGGCTCCTGCCTGCGTTGACACCTTCTTCTGCCCACAATGAAATTTGCAGCAGTTACAATAGAGCTCCGTTGAGCTTGCTCACTCCCCCTCTCTCACTCGCTCATTCTGGTTTCCCCACTACTGCAGGCTGCCCATTTGTACTGGGCCCCTGCGTGCATTGCTGGCTTTTTCTGCCCTCAAACAAATCTACAGCAGTCCCAACAGAGCTCCGTTGAGCTCACTCACTCCCCCTCCCTTACTCGCTTGTTCTGTGTCTCCTGCCACTGCAAGCTGCTCTTTTGTACTGGGCTCCTGCCTGCATTGGCGGCTTGTTCTGGCCAGAAAGAAATCTGAAGCAGTCCCTACACAGCTCCATAGAGCTCTCTCACTCACTCATTCCGTTTCGGCTGGCGCTGCAAGCTGGCCTTTTGTACTGGGCTCCTGCCTGCGTTACCGCATTTTCTGCCCACAAAGAAATCTGCAGCAGTCACAGTAGATCTCCATTGAGCTCGATCACTACCGCTCTGTCACTCGATCATTCTGTTTCTCTTGGTGCTGCAGGCTGGGCTTGTGTACGGGGCTCCTGGCTGCATTGGCACCTTTGTCTGTCCACAAAGATATCCGTAGCTGTACCGACAGAGCTCCATTGAGGTTGCTCCACCTCCCTCTCTCATGCGTTCATTCTTTTTGTCCTGGTGCTGCAAGCGGCCCTTTTGTACGGGGCCCCTGCCTGCATTGGCACCTTTTTCTGCCCAAAAAGAAATCTTTAGCAGTCCTAATAGAGCTCCACTGAGCTCACTCAGTCCCCCTGTCTCACTCGCTTTTATTATTTCTCCCACCGCTGCGGGCTGGCCTTTTGCACTGGGCCCCTGCCTGCATCGACGCCTTCCTCTGCCCACAGAGAAATCCGCAGCAGTCCTGACAGCGCTCCGGTGAGTTCGCTCACTCCCCCTCCATCACTTGCTCTCGCGTTCTGTTTCTCCCAGTGCTACAGGCTGCCCTTTTGTACTGGGCTCTTGCGTTGGGGCCTTTTTCTGCTCACAAATGAATCTGCAGCAGTCCTGACAGAGCTCAGTCGAGCTCGGTCACTCCCCCCTCTCAGTTGTTCGATCTTAATCTGTCCCAAACAGTGATTTTCCACAGTGACCATGCTATTCTCCGGCAGGAGCGCAAAAACATATTTTAGCCAGGCTGTGAAAAATGGCAGGTAAACTGTTCATAAGGAGGTGTGGAAAAATGCCACTGTTGAAAATGTGGCATGAAAATATTGCAAAATTGTGAAGTTACAAGGGTGCGTGGAAACAGTTCAACGCACGCTTGTAACACAGTCATGTTATAGAGTTTTGTCACCGAATTTTCAACAGAGGCATTTTAGGACCTCTGCTCATGAACAGTGCCACTGTCATTTTCCTAATCTGTCCCAAACATTGATTTCCCACAGCGACCGCGTTATTCTGCACCAGAACTGTGAAAACACGTTTCGGTCAGGATGTAAAAAATGACATCTGTACTGCTGATAAGGAGGTTTGAAAATGTGGCGTGACAATATTACAAATTTGCGAAGTTACAAAAGTGCGTGGAAAGTGTGCAACGCACACTTGTAACACAGTTATTTGATGGGCTATCATCACAAAATTTTCAACATAGATATTTTAGGACCTCTGCTCATGAACAGTATCACTCTCATTTTCCTACTCTGTCCCAGACAGTGATTTCCCACAGCGACCGCTCTATTCCTGGCCGGAAGTGCGAAAACACATTTTGGCCAGGATGGGCAAAATGACAGCTATACTGTTCATAAGTAGGTGTGGGAAAATGGCAATGTTGAAAATCTGGAGTGAAAATATTATAAATTCGTGAAGTTATGAGCATGCGTGCAAACTGCGCAACGCACACTCGTAACACAGTCATTTTATGGAGTACCGTTACCAAATTTTCAACATAGGCATTTTAGGACCTCTACTCATTAACAGTGTCACTGTCATTTTCTTAATCTGTCCCAAACACTGATTTCCCACAGTGACCACGCTATTCTGCGCCAGAAGTGCGAAAACACATTTCCATCAGGATGTGAATAATGACAGCTATACTGTTCACAAGGAGGTGTGAAAAATGTCAATGTTGAAAATCTGGGGTGAAAATATTGCAAATTTGTGAATTTACGAGCGTGCATAGCAACTGCACAACGCACGCTCCTAAAACAGTCATTTTTTGGATTTTTTCCACCAAATTTGCAACATAGACTTTTTGAGAGCCCACCTCGTGAACACTGGCACTGTTGTTTTGTTAATCGGCACCAAAAGGTGATTTTGTGCAGTGACAGTGAAATCACCTTTCAGGGCCGATTAACGCCATGACAGTTCAAGAATTCATGAGGAGGGGTCCCAAAACCCCATGTTGAAAATGTGTGCCAAAATTCAAAAAATGACTGAGATATGCACTAAAGTTGAAAAACCCTATTTCTACCATTATACAGCTTACCGGCATTTCCTCAGTTCACGGTTGGCTTTGAAGAGTGCAGACTTGTTCCCGGTCCACCAAAGATCGTCGAGCCGGACTCCGGAGGTAAGTATGGGGTATGGGGGGTGTGGGGAGGCAGAGTGCACAGTGGGTGGGTGCGGGTGGTGGGAGGAGGGCCAGGGAGACCGCTAGGGACAGTTTTCTGATTTCACAGGTTTAAAAAAACACAAAAACATCAAGGGACAGATTTTTTCTTCACAGGGGCATTAGGCACACTGGGGTGGACTCCCAGCATGCCACCCGACTGCTTCTTTTTGGGGGGCCAGTAGCCGATGGGGGATTGGGCACCCCGTCAGCACACAATAACAGTGGGGGGGAGTGTTAGACATAATGCCGATGGGGAGTTGGCTCCCCCGTCGGCACAATCAACATTGGGCCACTGAAGCCGATGGGGATTGGGGCCCCCGTCTGCAACTAAACATGGTGGAGGGGGGTTATATTGTTTGTGAACATGGCGGCAAGCCACCACCATGTTCACAAACAGTATCACGGTTTATACATCCCGCTCTGCAATGACAGGTCGCTCCCTCATTGCAGCGGATGGCTGACGCTGCAATGACGAGGCGGCCCCTGATTGCAGCGGCTACTTTTTTAGAAGGTTGT
Source organism: Neoceratodus forsteri (assembly GCA_016271365.2). Lineage (NCBI taxonomy): Eukaryota > Metazoa > Chordata > Ceratodontiformes > Ceratodontidae > Neoceratodus > Neoceratodus forsteri. The sequence continues at coordinate 509,464,144 of CM028130.1, read as the reverse complement.
GGCACGCTGGCTGAACTAGTGTCAGCAGCAGTGTGCCACAGCATTGGGGAAGTGGGACAAGCCTTTGCAGGGTGTGGGGGCATTGGCCACAACAGTGCCATGCCTCCACAACCTGCTCGTGAAGAAAGCTGCTGCTACATGTTTCTTGCGCATGCACGCAATCAACATAATAATGACTTAGAGAAGCATTGCTGATATACCAAAGTTCCCTTGAAGACCTTTAAGCTGCTCATTTAAATATTATGACAAAAAGTAAATTGATTGCACCACGATGTACAGCCTTTGCTTTCTGCACCCGCTGGGAGCAAAAGCAACCAGGTAGCATAGACTGTGGAGTGGGCGGCTAGGCAGAAAAAGTGCATTGGCACTCCCTTTAAGTATCCTGGAAGCAAAACCTACCAAGATATAGCAACTGTGAGCATATTACTGACCATATAAGCTCATGACACCTTAGATTTATTAGCAGGATTGTGACTATTGATGTTTTTGCTTTTAGCCTTTGCCTTATGTTTCTTTTTGGGTGGCTCTAAAGATTTGAGGGGGGAACTTGCAACAGCTTCTGCCATGAAGTATCGGCAGAAATACATCTCTGAGGCACCAGGCCCAAGTTAGAGGGATATTCATCTGAAATTTGCTTGGAAAGATCCTCCTGCGAGGAGTGCATGTTGTCCTCCAAGAGAGCACATTTATTGCTCAAGGGAATAGAGGGGTTGATTTGAAGGTGAGAGGCTGCAGCTTGGGGTGTTTGGGCTGAGATCTCAGTAGAACAGCATGAATGTCTTGAAGAATAATGCCCCGACAGAAGCTTCTCTTGCAGTTGTGTTGATTGCCTTGGGGTAAAATCAGTTGTGACTTTGCTGCTTGGGGCTGCAAGTTCTGCAACATCTTCCCCACGCTCCCGAACCTTGTCGTCCTCCCACCATGTGGATACCAGAACTGTGTTCAGGTTGTCAATTGCTGCTGACCCTCCCGGGGTAAGATTACAAAGAGAAACCTCCAGATAGCTGGCTAAGGCATCAGTGGTTTCAAAATCCTTGAAGGAAGAACCTGAGATAATGCGTAGTGTTAAGGGGTAACGTAGAGCAAATTTAATGCTTCTTTGGTGGAGGATTTGTTTAAGTGGATTGTAGGCCTTCCTTCTGAAGGTTAAATATTTTGAAAAGTCTCTGTAGATGGAAATATTAAACTCTTGCCACTGAAGTTTCCCCATTTCTCTGGCTCATTTCAGTATTAATTCCGTATGGGAATAGTTCAAGAAACGAGCAATGATGGGCCTCGGTCGCTGGTCTGATGCTGGCCTGGGACCCAGAGTGTGGTGTGACCGCTCAATCATTAATGTTAGGTCAGTAGGCAGATTAAGCATTGCAGGTAGCACACGTAATAAAAGCGCATTAGTGTCTTCTAATTCTATACCTTCATGGAAGCCAAAAAAATTGTAAATTGTTGCGACGATTATGATTATCAATATCGTAAATTTTGGCTTGTAGGGATTTAATAGTTCGATCTTGATTATGGACAGTAGTCTGGAGGTCATGAATAGTAGTGGTATTACAGGCCGTTGCTTTCTCGTTAAATGTAATTTTCTGGCCCAAAGTTTCAAGAATGGTAGCATTCTGTTGGGTGGAGGTTTTTAGATCATTAATCTCAGCCATCAGTTTAGAAAACATTACTTCCACTCTAGCAAGTGAGCTTTGCTGTGCTTGGATATCTGCCATAATGCTGAAGAATGAGGCCTAGTATGCTGCAGTACAGTGTAGAATAATTGAATATAAGTAGATGATGGATCAAAAATGACTTACAGACTGTGTCAGGCAGTAAGATTACAGGATAGTCAAAGGAGTTGGTACCGAAGAAAGGTCTGGTAAAGGCTGGATGAGGTTAGATTGCAGTCATTCCTGCAGAGATTCTGAATTATGCTGTCATCTTCTGCCTGGTCAGGCCACGCCCCCGGAGGATTTTATTCTGAAAATAAAGCACTAGGCAATAACACTGTATTTGAAAGTGATCACTGACTAGTGGCTGTGACAGTTTAAAGCAACAGTGTTTGTCACCGTGTAATTTTTTCAGCAATAACAGCTGGATTATGTCTACAAAACCTGCAATAATAGTGTATTAGGTAATGGTAAGTGGTTTCTCACTTTTATGCTAAACTGGGTATTATAACATAAGTGTCTACTTGTTTTCACAGTTATGGGGAGGGCAAAAAATTGTTGCAAGAACAAGGAAAGGGGGTATGTCTGAAAAGCTCAGACAAGCATGGGTGCCACTTTTTATAGTGTACCACCACTGGACCTGTGCTGATGTGATGCTTCTCTGCTCAACATGTGCTGCTGGCTGCTACAAACAGTTCTCTTTTGTCTGTGTAGGCTAAAGTGAGAGAGAGTCAAGTGCAATTGAACTGTTGAAGGTGGGTTGGGTGGGGTGCGGATGGCCTGGGGAAATGGTGCACATGGCCGAGGGGACAGTGTGGATGGCCAGTGGGGCAGATGGCTAGGGAAGGCATGGATGGCTGGGGGACAAGGTCATAGTTGGAGTGGCCTAGGTGGGTAGGTTGGGGGTCCCTTGGTTACTGCTGTGCAGAGGGCCCACACCAGGGTAAATCCAGCCCTGGTTATCATTCATCTCTGCAGTCTACGTATGAAGTAAATTCAAGTAAGATGTGAGAAGAGATGGAGAAAAAAACACACATGAGGTTTTTGGGAATGCTCTGGTTCTGTTCTGGAATATAAACCTATTCAAGCTAGTCTGTCATAATAGTATAGCAGACAGAGTTGGAGACAGTTTTCACATAACTGTCTGCATGTGTGATCATGCAGTAGCACTTCGGGGATGGGGGTGGAATACATGACCATTGAAGACTGGGTCCAGTGGATCCGCTGTGTGTTGGGCTGGGGGGTGGACTGTTCTCTGTTTGTACTCTAGCATTCCAGGCCCCTAACATTTTTGTCACTCTCCTCTGAATCCTTTGATGTGTGCTCTTGATATTGATAAATCCTATGACTGGTGATTGCTAGCTAGCTGGACAGACAGGCAGACAGACAGATAGACAGGTAAGCAGGCAGACAGACAGATAGGCAGACAGACAATGGTGTATCTTAAAAAACAGCTACTGTCTTGCAGTTTTCGTGTCAGGATAAGTGCAGAATGAATGTCGTTGGTAAGTAGGTAGGGGGTAAGAGAGACAATAGTGAGAAAATACATTTTGGCACAGCTGGACCCGGGAATTTCTGTCAACTCATTTGTCAGTCAGTATAGTTCAGTTGGCAGCACTTTCGCCTCTTGACCTGAAGGTTATAGGTTCTAGTCTCACACTGGGACTTGGGTTCATACCAAGAAACACTGGCACTGTAATGCAGCACTAGTTGGTGTGTGTGTGTGTGTGGGGGGGGGTTGCTGTACTGTTGGGGTGTTTCGTCCTTCTGGTGAGATGTTAAACTGAGGTACCTTCTGCCCATATCTGGTGCTGTCCTTGTAGGTGTCCAGGAGAAAGTAAAAGTACCCAAAGCACTTTTAATAAGAGTAGAGGATTTTCTCTGATGTCCTGGCCAACAAGCCCTTTCCCTTAAAACCTGTTCAGATTCAGATATACTGGCCCAGTGGTGCTCAGGGCTGAGGCGCTGGGTGCCTTACCTTGTATCATGCTTAAGACCCAGGTTCAAGAACAAGCATGGGTCATCAGAGAGCAGGCATGAGGAAGGGAGCAGGACTGAGCATCCAAAAGGCAACTTTCCTCTCCAGGGGAGGACTCTGTCACCCACTGTAGTTCCACTGCCCCCAGATGGAGGTCTACGGGCAGTACAGGCAAGTGGGGGGCAAGCAGTGGAGGGGCATCCTGGTACCACGCCTCCACATGCATGTGGCAGGGCAGGGTCGAGAGAAAATGGGGGTTAAATTGGGACTAAAATATAAATAAAAAAAAACCTGTTCAGGCACTTAAGAAATGTATTTCTGTGAAAGTAGCATGGATTGGGTTTCAGTGAGTTATTCAGAAGGCCTATGACTTCAAAAAATATAGGACTTTGAGTAGTTCAGCTTCCAAAATGTGTGGACTGGAATTATTTTGACTTCCCAAAATAGACAGCTGGGAGTATTTTGAAACCAGAAAAACTGAAATGACTTCTAAATTTTAATCCATGGAAGTATTTGACTTCTACCAAAAATTATCAGAAGCCATGAGTGCAACGCTCTTAAACACACACCCTTTTGCACACAAAAATGTGGATTTAAGCAGGCTATACACTTATCCAGACCTACATGTTATCAATGGGAAAGACTGAGCCTGAGATCTGTTTTTTTTTTTTTCCAAATAGCATAAAAACAAGTATAAAATCAAATAAAATACTCTAATGTGATTAAAAATAATGTTGTTAGTGTATTTATTTCTCCATTTTATTTCACTATGTTAAAAAGGCATTACAAAAAGGATACTCATTGAAATATTGTTTTCACTTCTGCTGAAAAATAGATTGTGCAATTAACAGCTGCCAATTAAGCAATAAAGCACCTTTACGCACCTGAGAAGTGCCATTATCCCTCAATTACACATACCCTGGAATGCCTTATTGCGATTATAAAATGGCTTCCCTGATTTTTTTTATTTTATGACCAAGTAATGGAGTTCAGAAAGTTAACACAACAACGTAGACACATAGACTCTGTCAGCAGATAAGGACCATACAGCAGTCTGCCCATTTCCCTACTTGGTCTGGCAATCCCTACTCTGATCTGGTCTGCCTTTCCCCCATTGTGCTGTACAGCAGGGTGCCTTTATGCTTATCCCATGCACTTTTGAATCTGTGTACTGTTTTCCCTTCCAACAGCTCTGCAGGTAGGCTGTTCCATGTATCCACCACCCTCTATGTGAAAAAATACTTCCTAACATTCCCCCTAAGCCTCCCTCCCTTCCTCCAGCCTCAAGTTATGTTCCCTTGTCCTTGCGCACTTTCTTCTCTGAAATATGCTCCCCTCCTGTACCCTGTTTATTCCTTTAAGGTATTTGAAAGTCTCTATCATATCCCCTCTCTCTCTTCTCTCTTCCAGTGAATAGATGTGAAGTTCCTTGAGTCTTTCCTCATAAGGCTTGTGGTGCAGTCCATGTACCATTTTTGTTGATCTTCTTGTTTTCCATTCTGTCTATGTCCTTCCTGAGATATGGTCTCCAGAACCGGACACAGTATTCCAGATCAGGCCTCACCAGTGACCTATACAGTGGCATCACCACTTCACTCCTCCTACTGGTTATGCCCCTTCCTATGCACTCCAGAATTCTGTTTGGTTTCCTGACTGCTTTTTCTCATTGTTTGGCTGACTTCAGGTCATCATATATGATAACCCCAGGTCTCTCTCCTGACTTGTGGTGGCTAGAACCTGCCCCCCACTCTGTATACCTCTCTTGGGTTTCTGTGTCCCAGGTGCATTATCTTGCACTTCTTAACATTGAAATCTAACTGCCAAACCCTCGACCATTCCTCAAGTAGTCTTAGGTCGTTTCTCATTTTATCAAGCCCGTCCTGTGTGTCAATTCTGTGACAGATCTTGGTGTCTTCTGTGAACAGGCATACTTTCCCCTCCAGTTCCTCTGCAATGTCACTTATGAAGACATTGAATAGGACTGAACCCAGCCCTGATCCCTGTGGAACCCTGCTGTTCCACCTCCCCCTCTTCTGATTTTATGCCATTTATTACCATCCACTGGGTCCTGCCTTTTATCCAGTTTCCAATCCATTTTACCACTTTAGAGCCCACACCCAGATTCCCCATTTTGTTAAGCAACCTTCTATGTGGAACAGCGTCGAAGGTCTTACTGAAATCCAGGTGGGACACTTCCACAGCCCCACCCTGATACATCACCCTGGTCACCCAGTCAAAGCAATCGATATGATTAATCTGACAGGATCTGCCCTCAATAAATCCATGCTGCCTTGGATCTTTTGCACCACTTGACTCCCGGAACTTCACTACCCTCTCCTTAAGCAGGGAATCCATCAGCTTCCCCACCACTGAGGTCAGACTTACAGGTCTGTAATTTCCTGCCTCCTCCCTACTTCCAGCCTTGTGCAGGGGGGACCACCTCTGCCCTCCTCCAGTCCCCAGGTACCTCCCTGTCTCTAGTGATTGGTTAAAGAGGGTTGTCAGTGGATCTGCTAGGACTTCCCTGAGTTTTTTCAACACTCTGGGGTGAATCCCATCTGGCCCCATTGCCTTGTTTGTCTTTGTTTTCCCTAGTTCCTCCAAGATTTTCTCCACCGTAAATGGGCTGGTGTCAACTCCCCCCCCCCCCCCGTATACCTTTCCTTGTGAGTCTTGGCCCCTCCTTGCCTCTTCCTTGGTAAATAATGAGCAAAAATACTTGTTCAGTATCTCAGCTTTCTCAAGGTTGTCCTCCACTCACCCACCCACCCTCTCTTTTCTTTAGCCTAACAATATAATTTCTGGTCTTCTTCCTCTCGCTAATAAAATGGAAGAAGGTCTTGTCTCTCTTCTTTATAGCCTGTGCTATTCCTTCCTCCATTCTTGCTTTAGTCACTCTGACAGCTTTCCCAGCTTCTCTCTGCTTCTCCAGATTTTTCACTTTATCTTCTTCTTACAGTGTCTCTTTGTATTTCCTGAATGCCTTAATTTTTTCTTGCACTTTCTCGGCTATTGACTTAGAGAACCACAGTGGCCGCTTCTTTCTTTTGCTTTTGCAAAGCAATCTGACACATTTTGATTTGTCACTCCTGTTATGGATCTCTTGAGCCTAAGCCACTGTTCTTCTACCCCTCTCCCCGTATCTTCTGCTGCCAGGGCAATTCTGAGCTGATCCCCCATCTCCATGAAGTTGGCCTTCCGGAAATCTAGGATCTTAATTTTTGAATGGCTTTCTTCTGCCAACGTATTAACTCTAAACACATAGTTCTGTGGTCATTGGTACCAAGGGGACTGCCCACCTCAACAGCCATGATTCTGTCCCTGTTTGTCAGCACTAAGTCCAGTACAGCCCCCTTCCTGGTGGGCTCAACCACAAGCTGCTTTAGGTTTGCCCCATACATGGCAGACATGAGGTCCCTGCTCCTTGTTGTACTTGCAGTCTGGGTATTCCAGTCTGCATTCAACATGCTGAAGTCACCCATTAGTAGTACTTCCCCTTTGGCTGCCATACTATGGATGGCTTCCACTAATACTAGATCTATATCCTCCCCCTGCGTGGGAGGCCTCTAAACAACTCCAGCATGGATGGTTGTTTTGTTCCCAGACTCCAGAGTGACCCACAATGTCTCTGCTTCTTCCCTGGATCCCTGGACCTCTGTAGCTTTAATCCCTTCCTTTACATACATAGCAACCCCATCTCCTCTCTTCCCCTCCCTATCCTTTCTAAAAAGTGCATGCCCTGGTATGGCTGCATCCCAGTCATAGTTCCCTGCATGTCATGTCTCCATAATAACCACAATGTCCAGATTTGTGTCTGACATCAGTGCCGTTAGGTCCGGGATTTTGTTTCCCAGACTGCGGGCATTTGTGCACATGACCTTCCACTCTGTGTACCCCCTTAATGTTCCTTGTTTATTGGTCTTTGCCCTGCGCTGCATTAGTGATGCAACTTTTGTTCCTCCCCCATTGTAACCATGGTAGTTTTATGGTTTGATATTATGCTAGTTATTGGGTCCTCACTGCTTTCAGTTATGGCCTGTAGTTAAGCATTTCTGACTTGTGCTCTTGTGCTGGGATATCAGCACGGTTGTCTGACTGGATTCCACTAATCACAATACAGAATTTCTCTTACCCATTTTATAATTATATGTTAATGGATGCATCGATGAACTGTGAAATTGTGCACTTTGGATGCTGCAGATGCAGGTTCTGTGGATCCATGGGTTGAAGGCCCGAGCGCAAGCCTAGTGGGCAAAGATGAGCTAGATGAAGCTCTGTGTTGGGAGGCCAATGTCTCTGTGTGCAGTGAGGAACTGACAATTCCAGGAGCTGGTGCAGCTGTCAGCTCCTGAGCAGAACTTGTAGAACAGGAAGAAGCTGCGATAGCTATGGTGGGGCACCTTGAGTCGCCACTAGCATTGGTTTCAGTGGAGCCTCCTGAGATAGAAATGGAGGAGGCCTCTAGAAACATGTCATCGAATGCAGAGGTGGACTGCTTTTACTCTGCATTGTGTGTTCAAAGCTATCTCAACCAGGAATAGCCACCCTCAAGCCATGCCTCTGGTTTGGACCTAATCAAAAGCAGCAAGGAAGAGCAAATAATTTGAAGACGGGCCATGGCTGAATATGGACAGACATACCCTTTCTTCCCTCAAAAAATTTGGGAGGAAATAGAAGAGAACAGGCATGCCTGATTGTGGGAGGAAGCTACTGCCAACCTGCACCCAAAAGTAAGCAAATTTGTAAGAATAAAAGTATGCAATGAGAGACTACAGTTTTGGAAGTGTGGCAGGACTCTGTTCATAGATTTTGTGTGAATTATGGACAAGGCTGGCCAAGAGACATTTTACAATGTTCCTTTGGTTTATTCTGATTGAGAGACAGTCTATGCCCCACACCCTGAGTGGTACTACCCATGAATGGTGCCACTTATCAGTGAATATGCCCACATGCCAAGTTTGATTGCAGCAATGCCAGCTCAGCAATCTGCCACCAATGTGGCAGCAACCAAGGGAGGAGGTGCCTTTCTTCTGGTTTTCCAGGTTCGTCTGCAGCAGCATCCAGGTTTGGCTCCAGCAGCATCCAGGCTCATCTGCAACATCATCCAGGCTCATCAGCCCAGCAGTAGGAGAAGATTTCCCATCCAGGTCCAGCAGGAGGTCATAAAAGCATCTGATCCGAAGACTTCATCTGTCCAGCAATAGAAAATCATCAGGCCGCATGTCCAGAGAGGTGATGTAGACATCCGTTTTCGCCTAGGATCCAGTAAGGGCAACCATTTTCTTCTTTCATTTTAATTTGACTGTTTTGCCTACAATTCAGGATGTCCCAGGAACTTTGGTTCACCAATAGACACTCCTGAACTGGACTGCAGTGCTAGCAGGCCTCGTGCCTGTCCAAGAACTGTGTTTCAGCAGGTTTTGACCTAGGAGAGACTCTGTGTATAGTGTATTGGCACTCTGGACATTTCTCCTTAGAACATCAAACATTGTAGGGCTTTACTGCCACCAAAATGTTTTGTAAATGCTTTATGTTTTCTATTTTTGTACTTTTACAGAAAACCCCTTTTTTAAAAAAAATAACTTCTTGGGATTGAGTAGTATCTGCAGTGGGAGGTTTGGTCACTGTGTGGTTTACAGGTTGTGTTTGTTTGCAGAATGCGTCTTGCAATGTTTTCTTTTGCAGGTGTTCCTGAAAGAAGACAAGAAGATGATTCTTAGGACTCATCAGAGTCCTCCTTTTGTAAAGTTGCTAGGCTTGGTGTAACTGTGTAGTACAATGCTAACCATTTTTTCTGCTTTGCAGGTGTAGAGTTTTTGTAGTTCTTAGATTTAGGAAATGTACTGGAAATGCATGTTTCTGAATTGGGCTACAGTTCTAATGGTGTAAAATGTTTTTTGAGTATGGGCACCTGATAGGTAGCATAAGTCACATAGTTTTCCCTATAGGGCAAGGGGGATAGACAGGCTGGAGGTCCTGACCCGTGGAAGGGGCCTTCAGTGCTGATCTATTAGGACATGCTTCAGGCAGTTTCTTGGAGCCACTGGAAATCCATAGATAGTACAGTATTAGGGTAAGAGCTGATTTCTTCAGTGGGCCTCTAGTTTTAGTGTTACCTGCCTATGCTTAGCACATGGTAGGGGAGGACCTGATCAACCCTCTCTGTAGGGAGCACAGAGGTAAGATATCCTGGTACTGGGCCGTAATCTGCCTGCAGACATCCAGTGGTCTGGTTGCAGTGAGTGTAACCACCCAGTCCCCTGGGGTTATTAGAATCCCATTTGTATTAAGATATAGGCAGATGAAAAAGCAGCTGGTAAGGAGCTCATTTAGGGTCTTTTTACATAATGACATCATAGTTTACTCAGCTAGCCTGAGGGAAGATGATTATGTCATTTAGAACTCTTACAGCACCATAGCCATTTTTGAGTCAGCTGCTCATGAGAAGTTGAGAATGTTCAGTTAGTCTGAGTTTGGAAGACAGAGTGGCAGGAGGTCTGCCAGTTGGGTCTCTGTCACATAGAGCCCTGTGTTTCTCACACTAATTTTGATTAAAACTTAATTTGCCAGTGAAGTGGTGGAGACATTTTCCAGCAGGATTCCTTGATTTCACTCCAGGGGGAGTGAGAGGGACTACCAGCTTAATGGATCCAAGGGGCAGTCCCCTGAAGGTCCTAGAGTGTGTACTACAGCCTTTGAGAAAGACATTTGTGTGGAAATTGCTGACAAGCTACCATGGGAAAAAAGGTGCTTTCTGGGTTGTTTCTATGCCTAAAGGAAGGAGCAACAGATATGTGAGTACAGTCTGGAGACAAATTCTCAATTTAGGAGGTTGTCTGGGGTGTGTATGCCAAAGATAAGGTTAGATGACACTGGCCAGGACCCCTGTTCGCCTAAGTGTGTTAATCCGAAGTAAAGTTTGGAGTCTTTAGTAATTCAGTGGGGCTTCTTTTGATGTAACCCTGAAGAAATAGCAGAGACTGTCAGTTGGGGCAAAGGGTGGGAGGAACACCATCTGAAGTCTACAAGGCAGGGCTAACTGGTTCGTTGAAGGTCATTACGGTCCCCTGGGATGAAACTTAAATATGTGGCTCAGGTCATGATGTTTACACTGTGAAATGTGTTTTGGAAATGGCTCAAGAATGTAGCACTGCCACGAGCATCCAAGTGTGGGAAATGGAAATGTGTATGTAGTTTGCCCACGAGCACATTGGAAAAGATGGATAGAAATGTTTCTGTGGAAAACTGTACTACCTAGCAAAGAGTTACTGGAAAAGTGTGCACCTGTTTGCAATGATCAACCATGGGGGTCCACTTGTGATTTAGTAACATCTCTGAATAAAGCCATACTGCACAATCCCAAATGCTGCATTGGACATTCTGATAATTTCTTTCTGTGTGGAGTTATCGGGGCCCCCCTCAGCAGTTAGGCCTAGCATACACATAGCATCATGTCCCCTGGACCTGGTTGTAAATGCAAAGATTCATTTTTATGTTTGCTTGCGTGCATGCACAAGAAACATTATGTGGCAGCTTAGGAGAGAAGCGGGTTGTGGAGGCATGGCAGTGTGGCAGCCAATGGAGGTATTGCATTTGGGGGCTTGGCACTGGTGGACCAATGGAGGCACAGTATGCTGATGATACTGGCTTCCAAAAGTGCCACCAACTTGTAACGTTTTCACCACAGCAATCAGGGACCACTTCATCATTGCAGCATGAGCCATTCTGCTGCAATGAGGAAGCGACCTGTCATTGCAGGGCGGAACATTGCCTAGTGTAATATTGTTTGTGAATGCAGTGGCAAGCCAGCGCCATGTTCACAAACAATATTAGATAGCCCCCAGTATCGAGGGGGTGCTCAATCCCCCTCGGCATCATGTGCCGCCCCAAAACAGTTTTTTTTTGGCGACGGGGGGCCCAATCCCCATCGGCTTCATTCTCCCTCCTTTCCAGTGTAATTTGCTGATGGATGAGCCCACTCTCCATCGGCATAATGTCCCCCCCCAAAATGTTGGTTTTGTGCCAAGGGGGTGCCCAGTCCTCCTCGGCTTTTGTCTCCCCGTATGTGCCGATGGGGATGCCCAATCCCCCATTGTCTACAGCCCCCCCAAAAAAACACACTCAGGCAGCACGCTGGGAGCCCACCCCAGCCTACCAAATGTCCCTAGTAAAAAAAAAACCATCCTGCAATGTTTTTTTTTTTTTTTTGTTCCTAAAAATCAGAGAACGGTCCCTTGTTGAGTCCAGTGGCTCCGCCCCCAACCCACGCCCACCCTCTGCGCACCCTGCCTCCCCACCCCCTCACCCCATACTTATCTCCAGAGCCCAGCGCAACAATCTTTGATGGACCAGGAACACGTCTGCAATCTTCAAAGCCGACTGCAAACTGAAGAAATGCTGGTAAGCTGTATAATGGCATAAATAAGGTTTTCTCAACTTTGGTGCATATCTCAGGCATGTTTGGGAATTTTGGCACCATATTTTCAGCATGGGGTTATTGAAACCCCCTCCTCATGAATTCAGCCACTGTCATGGTGTTATTCTGTCCCAAAAGGTGATTTCACGGTCACTGCACAGAATCACCTTTCGGGACTGATTAAGGAAACAACAGTGCCAGTGTTCATAAGGTGGCCTCTCAAAAAGTCTATATTGCAAATTTGGTGGAAAAAATCCAAGAAATATAGAATAGTGCATATGTAGGTGTGTGATATGCAGTTTTTCTACACACCAAGGATGTGTAAAAAACTGCAGATCACCCACCTTCATGTGTGTTATTTTTTATAATAACTGCTGCTATGTAAACAAAGCTCAGCGTTTAAGGATTACAAACTTCCTGCATTGCTGATTTGACCTCTGTTTAGGCTGCATGGCATGCTGGCTGTTATGACAACAAGGTGAAGGTTCAATGGCTCCTTCATTGTTTAAAGGTTAAAAAAGCTGTGAATGGCTTAATTTTCTGAGTCGCTAAGTACCTTAGCACGGTACACACAACCTGGCACGAGACAGTAAAAACCATATCAACTCGCAGGTTAATATGACTTTGCAATATCAACTTGCAGGTTGATATGACTTTTTGTAAGTCTCAAAAACAGGTTGATATTAGGGGTCACCAGTCATTATATGACTGTTTTACGAGTGTGCGTTGCGCAGTTTCCACTCACGTTCATAACTTTGCACATTTGTAATATTTTCACTCCAGATTTTCAACACTGCCATTTTTCTGCACCTCCTTATGAACAGTGAAGCTGTCATTTTTCACATCCTGGCCGAAATGTGCTTTTTGCACTTCCGGCGAAGAATAGCGTGGTTGCTGTGGGAAATCAGTGTTCAGGCCACATTAAGAAAATCACAGTGACACTGTTCATGAGCAGAGGTCCTAAAACTCCTATATTGAAAATTTGGTGATGAAATTCCATACAATGACTGTGTTATCGCATGCATTGTGCAGTTTCACGTGTGCTCGGAAGTGCAAGCATTTTTAATATTCCCACTACAGATTTTCAACATTGCCATCTCTCACACCTCCTATGGATAGTACAGCTGTCATTCTTCACATCCTGCCTGATCTGTGTTTTCGTACATGTGGCTAAGAATGGCACTGTCACTGTTGGAACTCAATGTTTGGGACACATTGACAAAATCACACTGCCACTCTTAATGAGAAGAGGTCCTAAATGTTTTCATGAGGTGGGGTCACAAAAAGGCCATGTTGAAAATTTGTAGTGCAAATACCAACAAACACCCGAGGCGTTAGGGTTTCTAACCATAATGTCCTACCCTTTACAGACTGACAAGCATTGGGGTGTGCCTTTGGATTCCCGACTGTACTGCTCATGCCATCCCACCCCCAACCCCCAGCCAGTGACAGGCGTTGAGGTGTACCTTGGAGTCTTCGGCCCCAGACTTCACCCCATTCTCCTATGCTGCACCCATTTCAGCGTATGTCCTTATGGAATGGGGTGACTGTAAAGCCAAACACCCTAAGGCACACCTCAACACGTGTCAGTGTCTGCAGAATAGGGTGAGGTGACATGGCATGACTCTCATGAGTGATGACCCAAACACTTACCCCAATGCCTGTCCATCTCTACAGGATGGAGATGGGGTTGGCGTGAAGTTCAATACTTCACTGCCATTCCTATTCTGCATCAGTCTAACGCCTGCATTTCCAATGCTAATACCAGCAAGCAAAAATTCGGCATTGATAAATGCTTGTTGGTAGTGTACCCCCCGCCTTCCTTAGATAATGAGCCTGGTATACACTCTAAAGCTGGGGTGGTAACAATTTGAGTATTTCTGCTAAAAGTAAATGGTATGCCATATGTGGGTACTAGTTCTTTTAATGGGGATGCTAACTTGCCAAAAGTGGCGTGGGGTTACATAGATAATAACCTGCCCTATTTTTTGCCAAGCATGTCACTTATCCACATTGAGTTTATTTTCGATTTTTCAGACCACAGTGCCACCCTTTTTGGAAGAGTATTTCCTGTTGTTCAGATTCACCTACCCCCCAAGTTTTGTATTATCAGCAATTTGACTACCCAGTCCTCTTGTCTAGTTGGCCAGGGTGGTGGACTGCCATGATGATGGGGGAAAAGTTCAGGAGGACCTAAGAGCAAGCTATGTAATTAGCCAGACTACTGGATAATCTTATTCAATGTAGCCAAATGCAAGGTGCTACCCTTGGAAAGGAAACATGGAGGTAGGACCTTACACACTACATGGTGGCTCTCTTGGTGCAGTGAAGGAATAAAAGGATATATGGTTTTATAATTAGAGTTGCCAACAGTCCTGCAATATAAGGGACATCCTGTATTTTAACAAAAAAGTGCCTGTCCTGTATTAAATAAGTACGAGATGCCTTTTATCTCATATTTCATGTTGGCAAACTTGGCATAGCACAAAATCAATTTCCCAGCGGCAAACATTAGCTGCAGCAACATTATGCACATCGGGAGGTTAACTTGAAGCTAACATCAATGTGTGTAAGGTGGTGTTGCAGCTAATGTTAGCTGTTTAAGAAATTTAGCAGGAAAAGCACTGGTCTAAGTCTGACTGTTGTGTCATCGTGGAGCAGCAGAGAGTGAGTTGAGTAAGTGCTGCAGAGAGAGATTATCAGTATCGCTACCCTGCATTCTCACTGAAGACTACAACATACTTTCTTCCCAATCCTAATTAATGTTTCCTCTGAGAGTGGACATTACTTTTTTCAAACCAAAAGGAATCTGTGCTGTAGAAAAGACACTATAATTGCAGCAGCCAGAAGGTAAGTAATTTCTGCAGATGTGCTCTGCAGCAAAACTCAAGTTAATAAGTTAAATGGGTAATTTCTGCTGAGTACTGTTTAATTGCATCATCCTGTTCTTGACTAGTCCTGGGATTAGGGTAGTGGTTTTATCAGCAAGAGGGAAGGGGGTTGTTGTATAAAAGAAGCAGAAAAGCCCCATAGCTTTTAGAAAGTTAGGTCTTCATATTCTCAGGTTCACAGCACAGCTACTGTACTAATGGATGCAATATTGTGATAGTTTAGACTACCCCCTGTTGGAAATAAGGCTATGGCATTTTTCTTTGTACCCCTAAAGTCTACTGCAGTAGCATTTCTTAAACTTTTCTGTATAACTAAACTTTCATTTTTCTACTACTGTGGGTAGGCCACCCATAATAGTACCTCCCCTCCCTTGGCTATTCCCTCTTTGTATTCCTTTTCCTCCCCTGCCATATGCCCTTAAGGAGAACAAACATTAGAACAGCAAACTAACATAAAGAATAATGACTAAACAAATAAACAGCAAATGTATCTGCACAGAGTGGTTTATTATGTTATGCCCCCTTTTTTTTTTTATTACAACTAGGATTACAAGTACTTTTGAGCCAGACTGTTTTACAAAGGTTCCGCGTCAGAGAACAAATACAATACAAGTTACAGAAATAGGAACAAAACAATAAATAGGTTGGCATATTAGGTTACAATGGTAGATCAATACAATATCTAGAATAAGTAGAATGTATACATGGGAGCACAGAGTAACAGAGGGATAAGTAGGAGAGAGGGTAGAAGATGAAGATAAACGTGAGAAGCGTAGTTAGAGAGGGCAAGAATTGCAGCCAAAGGGCATGGTCATCATCTGGGAGCAGGCTAAAACTAGTCAACAAAAAGGGAAAGATCATTGAGGGCTCAGAAGAGGCGGGGGGGGTGAAGGTGGGAGTGTCAGGAGTGGTGAAAAGAAAAAAGAAATAAAAAAGTAACATACAGGAAAGAATTTAGGGAAAATAATTTAATATAATGCTCAGAGACAGGGTGATGTCTTTGTGGACACTGTTGTTTTATAATATGTAAAATGTGCTCTGATGCGTGTTTGCGCTAAGGAAAGTGCCCTGGAGTGAAAGCGAGTGCCCCATTGTAAAGCTACACTCTGCTGCAAGAAATGTTTTTAGCACCCGATTGTTTTTATGTCCTTTTTGGTCTGCAAATCCTGTAAAATAGGAGCACTGTGGTCTCACTTCCTAGCAGTAGTGGAGGATGTAGAGCGACTGATTGTACAGTCAGGTGTGCAGCGTGGCGTGTCGAGTCGGGAAAGTGAAAGTTGTCACTTTCCCTGACTCGCGCCTCCCGACATAACATAGTAGCTGAGGAGTTTTCCTGTAGAAAAAAAAGGAACTCTCACTGCAGGCTGAACTAGCTAATGAGTTACCTGCAAAACAGAACTTCAGCAAAAGAAAGTTTTCTTTTCTTTCTGACAGCTTGATATTGCAGCCATCAGGTGTATTGAATAGAGATGAGGGATTTCTGTCTACATAGCAGTTGGTATTAAAACATCCTAAGAAGGCATATATAGAGTGCAGAACCTAAACATAGGAGTGTTTCCTTTAGGTACTATATGCAGAGAGTGCTCTTACCTGAGCTAAGCCTTCTTGGGAAACAAATGTACTCCTAGGAGCCAGCAGCCCTATAAGGAGGCTGTTTTGTAAAAACTCCCCAGCTGTCACTCAGCTAGCAAGCATTTGTCAATGCCGAACGTTCGCTTGCAGGTATTTGCAGTGGTGTTTGGCATGTATGGTGCTTTACCCTAATGCCCTGTGCGATTGCTGGTATTTGCACAATAAATTTTCAGC
The DNA here is from genome assembly GCA_016271365.2 of Neoceratodus forsteri. Classification (NCBI taxonomy): domain Eukaryota; kingdom Metazoa; phylum Chordata; order Ceratodontiformes; family Ceratodontidae; genus Neoceratodus; species Neoceratodus forsteri. The sequence goes on along the minus strand of CM028130.1, from coordinate 509,447,401 downwards.
ATGACCTTTTTGTTACCCCCATTGTGCGCTACATAGGCGGAAACACGTTTTGGGCAGGATGTGAAAAATGACAGCTGTACTGCTCATAAGGAAGTGTGCTAAAATGGCAATGTTGGAAATCTGGAGTGGAAATATTGAAAATTCGCAAACCTACGAGCGTGCGTGGGAACTGTGCAACACACGCTCGTAAAACAACCATTGTTAGGAATTTTTTCAGCAAATTTTCAACATTGGCATTTTTAAAACCTCTGCTAATGAACAGTGTCACTGTGATTTTCTTACTGTGTCCCATACATTGATTTCGCACACCGACTGCGCCATTGTGCACTACATGGGCAGAAACATGTTTTGGGCAGGATGTGAAAAATGACAGCTGTACTGCTCATAAGGAGGTGTGGTAAAATGGCAATGTTGAAAATCTGGACTGAAAATATTGAAAATTCGCAAACTTACGAGCGTGCGTAGGAACTGCGCAATGAACACTTGTAAAACAGTCATTTTTAGGAATTTTTTCACCAAATTTTCAACACAGCCATTTTAAGACCTCTGCTCATGAACAGTGTCACTGTGATTTTCTTAATGTGTCCCATACATTGAGTTCGCACACCGACTGCGCCATTGTGCGCTACATGGGCTGCTGGATGCCCTCAGCCGCACTGGCTTTGCCACCGGCCCGGTCTCCTGGTGCTCCAGCTACTTGTCTGACCACTCTCAGAGTGTTAAAATTAATGGGACCCTCTCCAATTCATGTCCCATCCATTCAGGTGTCCCCCAGGGTTCTATCCGTGGTCCTCTTCTCTTCTCACTTTACCTCAACACCATGCCCAAAGCCTGCACTGGTAAAATCCTGCTGTACGCAGATGATGCCGTCATCTTTGCCACCACGTAACCCCATTTCCTTCAAGACTCCTTGCAAATAGCCTTCAATGATGCTGAAACATGGTTCAGAGGCACAGACTAGTAATCAATCTAAAAAGACCAAAGCCATGCTCTTTGCCCATCCCCAAAGCAAATCCAGTAATTTCCCCTCCGCATCCTCCCTAGCTCCAAGCATCCTCTCGATCAAGTCTGCTTGTACAAGTACCTCGGGGTTTCCTTTGACTCAGCACTCACTTTCCATGATCACATTGATAATCTAGCCTCGGCTACAAATGCACGGCTAGGTATCCTCTACCGCTACAAGCACTGCCTCCCTCCTGATGCCCTCCGACTAGCAGTCGCCTCCTCAATAATGTCCCTTGTGGACTATGGCCTGCCAGTCTATGGTGCCACAGACACAACCACCCTTAATAAAATCCGACTCACCATGAATAAGGCCTGTAGGTTAATTACGGGAGCTCCTAGGCTCACTCATACCTGCCATCTATATGATAAGGCTAGGCTGCTTAATCTGTACGAATGGCTCAGGTACCACACCTGCCTCTTAGTGAAAAAAATACTCCTTGGAATCTCCCCACCCGGACTGACAGACTCTATCCATCTTGCACAGCCCTTAGTCCAAACTCATACCGCCTCTAAGACCACCCTGCTAGTCCCTAGGTCCAGGACCACACACAGTCAAAGATCCTTCTGTTACAGAGCTCCCTCCTGGTTCAATACTCTTCCCTCCTCTGTCACCGATACTCCTACAATCGCCTGCTTCAAAACCACACTTCGGAGTCAGCTATTTAACATGTGTAGCTGTGCTTGTCCGTAGGTGATCTAGCACACCATGCCCTTACAAAACTCCCTGAGTGGCTCTTCAACAAACTAACTGACAACACTCTCTGAGTGACTCCATGCCCAAACTTATCACCAGCTGTGCCCTTACTACCAGTATTATTCACTTCTTGCTGTCTCTGTTCTAGACTACCTGTCTGCACTACCAATGTATGCTTTATCTCTCAATCTGTTCCCAACTACTGTACTAGCTTGAATACCAAACCTGTAACACTCCTATTGTAACAAAGATTTAGAAAATGGGCTAAGAAAATCCCGGGTTCTGATTGGCTGATAGCCTTGGCAAGGCGGGCATCTATCAGACAACAGAGCCCGGGGTATTAAAAGTGCCAGTCCCGACTGACCTGATTTCAGAAATCAAAGTGCCAGAATTTTAAAACTCAATCTGCCATTTTTTTACTGCTGCTTAGCGGACCCATTGTGGCCGTCCAACCCAAGAATTCTCGGCTGGCCATGCCCCCACCTCAGTTGTTCTCCATTTCATTCAGTAAAAAAAAAATACCCACACACAAAAAAACTGCCTGCTGTTATGGTGCAGCACGTTTAACTTACATTTTCTTTCTGACACCTCAACGCCACTGCATTTTCATCACACATGACCCGATGCTGATCCACCTCCAGAACCGGTAAACAAGCTACCAACAAGCAGACCGTCATATTTTTCAACTCAATTTGTGATTTTTCAGCCAATCATTTAACTTGAGTACAGCCACTAGTAAGATTATTTTATTTAAAAAAAAAAAAGCCATCTTATGAACTGCGACTTGCACACATACCTGCTTCCACTGACCCACTCAGACAAACTGAAACAACTTTTTTTCTTTTTTCAAATCACCTTAGAGAGGCATCCCGATCCTTCAGTCTTTTCTTGGCAGGCAGGTGGGATGCAGGGAAGGGATCCGACTGTTGTCCATGATTGCCACAGGAGGGAAATCCATAGTTTCTCCCTGCCACATGTCAGCCTCCCCCCTTGCACTTCTGACTGCTGTCTAAAAAAAAATAAAAAACAGAAAGTACTCTGATTTGCGATCACACTCGCACTCCAGCTGCCGTCATGCTCCTGCTGCCATCCCATCAGGATTGTCTTCAACTCACGCTTATCCTTCCTTTATTAAATAAAGCGATAAATACATTCTGCATGCCCACAATGAAAGTGCCACTGGTGGGAGTTGGGGTGTTGTCTGCTACGTGGGTTTGGGGAAGGGTGATGGCAAACAAACAATCCTGACTGCTGACTGTGTAAATACTGACAGTTTATATCTTTATTACATTAAAATAAACAAAAGTGATGCTTGTGTGTGTGTGTGTGTGTGTGTGTGTGTGTGTGTGTGTGGAATGGCAAACAAAAGAGACACTACAAAAGGCAAGTCATTAGTTAATGTGTATTTGTGTGTGGTGGGTGGTAACAGCATTCTAATACAGGCGGAGGAACTATTTTATTACAAAATAAGAGTTTTAAAATTTAAACAATAACTTTTTTTTTCAAACACATATAATACAGTGACCCATTTTCTAAGCGCAATAATACCCTCCAGGGTGGGTGGTATTGTGCAATACCGGACCTTCCAGGGACTATAAGGCCCTCCGCCTGCAGCGTCGGGCCTCATTACGCCCCATGGCGGTCTGGTATAGCACAATACCGCCCATCCTGTCGGGTATTATTGCTTACATAACTGCATATATCTACCTAGACGGTAACCGCAATGATGTAAAAGCTCTAACTGCAATGTGTAACTAAATGTTGTATTGTATGTGTCCTCTTTGTGACCAGGTACCTTTGGAAACGAGCCTCTGGCTCAAAGGTTGTAAACCGATGTATAAACAAATAAATAAACACGTTTTGGGCAGGATGTGAAAAATGACAGCTGTACTGCTCATGAGGAGGTGTGGTAAAATGGCAATGTTGAAAATCTGGAGTGAAAATATTGAAAATTCGCAAACTTACGAGCGTGTGTAGGAACTGCACAACGCACGCTTGTAAAACAGTTATCTGTAGGAATTTTTTCACCAAATTTTCAACATAGCCATTTTAAGATCTCTGCTCATGAACAGTGACACTGTGATTTTCTTAATGTGTCCCATACATTGATTTCGCACACCGACTGCGCCATTGTGCGCTACATGGGCGGAAACATGTTTTGGGCAGGATGTGAAAAATGACAGCTGTACTGCTCATAAGGAGGTGTGGTAAAATGGCAATGTTGAAAATCTGGAGTGAAAATATTGAAAATCTCGAACTTACGAGCCTACGTAGGAACTGCGCAACGCACGCTCGTAAAACAGTCATTTTTTGGAATTTTTGCACCAAATTTTCAACATGGGGTTTTTGGGACCCCTTCTCATGAATGATGTCACTGTCATGGCATTATTCAGGCCTGAAGGGTGATTTCGCAGTGACTGCGAAATCACCCTTCGGCCCGAATAACGCCATGACAGCAACATCATTCATGAGAAGGGGTCCCAAAAACCCCATGTTGAAAATTTGGTGCAAAAATTCCAAAAAATGCCTGAGATATGCAATAAAGTTGAAAACCCCTATCTAGCCCATTACACAGCTTACCAGCATTTCCTCAGTTAAGTGGTCGGCTTTGAAGAGTGCAGGCGTATTCCAGTCCACCAAAGATTGTCGCGCCAAGCTCCAGAGGTAAGTATGGGGTGAGGGGGGTGTGGGAGGCTGGGTGTGCAGTGAGTGGGTGCGGGTTGTGGGAGGGGACTGGGAGAAGCGCCGTGGGACCGTTTTGGTTTACAGGTGAAAAACAAAAAGACTACGTGAGATGTTTGCCACGCTGGAGTGGGCTCCCAGCATGGCAGGGATGGCTGAGGGGCTGAGGAGCCGGCGGGGTTGGGCACCCCATCGGCGCCTAGCGTGGGGCGTTTGCCACGCTGGGGTGGACTCCTAAGCGTGGCAGAAGGATGGCTTAGGGGGCGATGGAGCTGGCGGAGATTGGGCACCGTCGGCAAACAGCGATGGGACGTTGCCATGCTGGGGTGGGCTCCCAGTGTGGCACCAAAATTTAAGGGGAGGCGGGCGTGGCGGGGGATGGCATGGCTGGCTGTGCTCTGTATGACGGTGGTTTCTTTGCAAGCAAAGACCCGCTGTCGCCACCAGCTCCTGCACCCATTGGTGCAGGACCACCATCACCTGCTCAACGGAGCAGTGGATTGAAAGGGAGAGGCACACCTCCAAAGTGTGCTACTCTCCCAAAACGTTCCTTGCGCATGAGCGCAAGAGAACGTAAAAAGAGGTGGAATTTCCATGTTTACAAGTAATTAAGAATTCTTTCTCAACAGCTTCAGTGACAGCATGTTAAAGGCAGAATGAAATAACTCCTTATGATTTTATTTATTTAATGAGAGTTCGAAAAATACCTTTGAGTCAAGGACTCATTTACAAAGGTTCCAAGTCACAAAAAATAGGACATTTCAACAATAAAGTAAGATACAATGCAGGAAACAGCTCAAACTTGAGTACAGGGTAAAATACATTAGATGCTAACAATCAGCTTCTAACATAGTTAGTACATTGCTCAAACAGATTAGCATATAGGCACTAATATTGAGATAATCAATAATGGCGGTTGGGGGATGAGGGGGGGATATGCGAGCCAGAGGCCTTTGTCAAGGTAGAGGGGGAGTGCAGGATGAGTTCAAAGACAGTCACATCTGTTAGAGGACAGGAGATGACCCCTAAGATTGGTTTTGAAGAGGCCAATTCCATTTTTGTTTGCAAGAGAGCTCAGCAGACCATTCATCCATGAGGGAGCCTTGTAGCTAAAGGATCTTTGAAATTGGGAGGTACGACAGTGGGGAACCATGAGGAGCTTCTTGCTAGAACTACAGGTGACTTTTTGTGCCGTAGCAGGGTAGATTAGTGAGGTGAGACCGGAGGGGGAGACCAAGGGTGATCTTTTTGGCCATAAGGCAGGTATGAAACCCGATCCTATTGTCTAGATTAAGCCAGTTGGTGGAGTTATATAGTGAGTAGGTGTGGGTGAGACAGTTGCAGTCCAGTACAATACAAGGCAACAAGCTTTGTTGAGGGAGAGATGGAGCCTATGGAGGGCCGCGGCGGTCACAGCATTATAGATTAGTATACCATAGTCAAGGAGGAAGAGGACAGAGGATGAGACAGTGAGCTGGAGGGCTTCAGGAGTAAGGCAATGTTTATGCCTATAGAGTAAGCCAATGCAGACATTAAGGGCAGTGGACAGGTGATGGATGTGCTGGTGGAAATTAAGGGCTGGGTCAAGTGTGATGCCTAGATATTTAAAGGGATTCACTTGCTCGAGAGGGGTATGATCTGCAGTTAGAACTTGGGGGCAAAGCTCCTTCCTGAAGTTCTAAGGGTATAAGAAGAACATGATCTTGGTCTTATTGTAGTTCAGAATAAGGCATTGTGTGGAGAACCATTGTTCGGCTTCACTGAAGGAGGATTGGAGGAATTGATGGAGTTGAGTAGGGTCGGGGCTGAATGAGTAAAGTACAGTATCATCCATGTATAGTAGAAGGTTGCCAGAGCAGGACGGGGAGGGAGTTACTGTAGAGGTTGAAGTAGGGACCAAAGATGGACCCTGAGGGACCCCTGAGCTAACTGGGAGTCTGTTGGATAGGGTATTGCAATTTTGATCCGATGGTACTGGTCCAACAAGTAGTCAGTGAACCAGCATAGGGCATCCTGGGAGAAGCTAAAGTTGTCAAGAGTGGTTAGCAAGAGGGAGTGGTTGATGGTGCCAAACACCTTAGTGAGGTCAACAAAGACAGCACTAGTGATATGTCCTCTGTCTAAGGTGGAGTGGATGTGTGCGATGAATTCCAGTAGGGCTATAGTTGTAATGTATCCTTTGCAGAAACCATGTTGCTGTATACAGAGTAGAACATATTTGCTAAGGTGGTCCATGAGCTGATCATAGACAATGCGCTAGAGTGCTTTAGATAGGGGGGGAGGATAGATATAGTGTGGTAGTTGTTGGTGGCAGTACGGTCCCTGCTTTTAAACAGGGGGGTAATGGAAGCAGATTTCCAGAATGATTATATATTATAAAACTATATATGCAGCCAGTCTGATCCCCCATATGTATGTACTAGCCAGGATATTTTCCTGTATTAGAAAAGGGGCGGATCAGCTGCCACTGGTGTCATAGGAGGGCTGCACTATAAAAGCTGCCACTGACCTAATGTTAGGCAGATCATCCTGGGAGAGTGTCCTGAGAGGTTGGTCTGAGAGCACAGAAGTTGGTAGAAAATTGTACTGGTTGAAGTATTCTACACTGTGGCAGAATCACTGGAAGGAAGTGATTCTGAAGCTCGAGATGAGCTTATTTATTTATTTGATTTCTTTTGATTATAGTCTGAAGTTTCAGACAAGATTACTGTATTATTGATTGTTTTATTTTGTATAGCAGGATTTGCTCAATATTATTTTTACAAAAATAAACATCACACAGAATTTGTGTGTTGAACAAATCTCTGAGTACCATGTATGCTTTCATTACCCTACCCCACGAACCCTACCACAATTATTAATATTTATTTATAGTTATTTTTTAATTTGTGTTCTGCGATCACCTTCCTAAAAGAATAGGTTCATTGTGGGCTGCTTTAACCAAACAGTTCTATATTAGAATAGGTAGGCAGACAAAGAAATCTCCAGGTCAGAGTTAGCTCCTGCCTCCTCAGTACTGCACGTTCAATGTCAGCTTCTGGATGTACTAAACTGTAGTTTATAACCCCCCGGTGAAGAATTCATGTTGGGAAGTGGAAGGGGGGGGTCTAAGAAAAGTTTCTTATTGTTGAAATACAATGTTGGCAAACCTAGTTATAATAGGCAAGGGATGAAGCAGGACATACAGCATGAAGTCATTGTCAAGGGGGTCAGTACAATGCTTAGGTGCATCAAAAAGGGGTGACCAGCAGAGTAAGGGTTATTTCCCCCTTTACAAGGCCCAGGTCAGGCTTCACCTGGAGCTGTGTGCAGTGACTAGCAGAGAATAATTAGTTATTCTGCCTCTTCACAAGGCCCTGGTCAGGCTTTCAACTGGAATGCTGCATGCAGTGACCAGCATGGCAAGATAGATAGACAGATAGATAAACAGATGGACAGACAGACAGATAATTTTATTTATATAGTGTGTCTCTCCGGGGACTTGGAGTGCTTCAAAATACAATTTAAAAACACATAATAAAAAAAGTAACCATATATGAATACAGTACAGAGCCAAGCAGCAAATACAGGAACCCAGTTAACATGACATAATAATTAAAATCATCAAATGCCTGGTGAAATAAAGGTTTTAATCCCTTTTAAAGAATTCCACCAAAGGGTGCCTGAGGAAGTTGTTGAGGAAAGAGTTCCGAAGAAGGGTGGGCATAGCCACTTCAGGCTCGATCACCGAATTCTTCAGCCTGCATGCAGTGATCAGCAGGGTAAAGGTTAGTTATTCTGCCTGCTTACAAGTCCCTGGTCAGGCTTCACCTGGAGTACTGTGTGCAGTGACCAGCAGGTAAAGGTTAGTCATTCTGCCTCTTTACAAGGCCCTAGTCAGGCTTCACCTGGAGTACTATATCACAAAGTCAGCATGCGTGGCAACAAAAGATGTTCACAAGATAATATACATGCCAAATGATAAAAGATTTATTGCACTCAATCCAGACAGCCGAACCCCAGCACTTCAGCAAGATAGCCTTCATCGGGGGCGTGGTTTCGAGAGAACTCTTGGTTTAATTTAAAGGCCCAAAGCCAGTGATATCATAATACACACATCTGTTCCAACCAATCCAGAAAATGTAAATACAAAACAAGGAAGTAAAAAATAAAGGTATGTGCAACAAGTTTCAATTTTAGTAGGGCCTAAATTCATATGCCAATCTCATTTTCCTGATAAATGCAGTTACAGTACATTTTAGCCATATGTCAGATGTAGGGTTATAAATTATTGTTAATTTCAACAGAACATTACCAGAGCAAAGAGAGTCAGATGTAGAAGAAAGACCCAGAAGTGATTGCCCCTGTAAGCTGTATCATTTGTTTACCAATTACCAAATGGTGGGGATCTACAAAGAGCTAGTTTGAGGCATGAGAAATGACAGGTGGAGAATTCTCCTATAAAAAGATACATAGATACATAGACAGTGTGGGCAGATAAGGGCCTATGGCCCACCCAGTCTGCCCATTTGAGCTTGTAAGTTCAATTTGTTTTCTTAGAAGTCTGTTGCACCTTACCCCTGACCTCCAGAATTCCTTTATGTCTATCCCATGCATTCTTAAATCCCGTGATTGTTTCAGCCCCCACCACTTCCTCTGGCAGGGTGTTCCACTTGTCCACCACCCGTTCTGTGAAGAAATTCTTTCTCATGTTTCCTCTGAATTGTCCTCCTCCAACTTCATCCATGCCCTCTAGTCCTGGAACATCTTTTCACTTAAAAATAGTGTTTTCCTGCACCCTGTTCCTCCCTGTAAGATACTTGTATGTCTCTATCATATCCCTCTCTCCCTCCTCTCCTCCAGGAGTACATGTTCAGTTCCTTCAACCTGTCTTCATAGGACTTGTGATGCAATGCATGCACCATCTTTGTTGCCCTCCTCTGAACCTTCTCTACCCTGTCTATGTCCTTACGTAGGTATGGTCTCCAGAACTGTACACTGTACTCCAGGTGGGGCCTCACTAGTGTCTTGTATGCGGAATTATGACCTCCCTTTTCCTGCTGGTAATGCCCCTGCCTATACATCCCAGCATCCTATTTGCTTTACCTGCTGCCTTGTCACACTGTTTCCCTGCCTTGAGGTCATCAGAGATGATAACCCCAAGATCCCTTTCCTGCTTGGTGCATGCTATATCCTCACCCCCACAGCTGATATATTGTGCCAGGGTTTTTGTGCCCCATATGCATTATCTTGCACTTCTTTGCATTGAATTTCAACTGCCAAACCCCTGACCATTCTTCAAGTTTCTGCAGGTTGCTTCTCATTCTGTCTACACCCTCTGGTGTATCTACTCTGTTACAGAGCTTTGTGTCATCAGCGAACAGTGAAATTCTGCCTTCTAGGTCCTGCGTCATGTCACTGATGAAGATGTTGAATAGGACCGGTCCCAGCACTGATCCCTGTGGTATCCCACTGGTCACTCTTCCCTCTGTAGAGTGACAGCCATTTACCACCACCCTCTGTGTCCTGCCACCCAGCCAGTTACCTACCCACCACACTACTGTCCTGCCCACACCCATATTCCCCAGTTTGTGTAATAGTCTTCTATGTGGCACAGTGTCAAAGGCCTTGCTGAAGTCCAGATAGGCCATGTCCACTGCCCTCCCCTGATCCACCTCCCTAGTCACCCAGTCAGAAAATTCAACAAGGTTGGTCTGACATGACCTCCCCCTGGTGAAACCATGCTGCCTTGGGTCCTGTAGTCCATTGACAACCAGATGTTCCACCAATCTCTCCTTTAGTAGTATATATGAAGAAAATATAGAAAAAGTTAATAATGAGGTTTAGAAGTCAAAATACCCTATTTCAAGTTGTAACGGGGTAATAGAATTACCTTTCTTAGGTTCTTGGTGGAATTGCACTAAAGTGAAGGGACAACAGACAAGTGGTGTCCAGCAGGAAATATGATTTATTACTGGTACATAAAGGAGGCTTATAACCAACGGTGTGACCACTGGGAGAATGCATCCAGTCTTTCTTACCTATGTAGGCAGCAGCTAGTCTTATCACAGAGAAAATGTGTAATGCAAAGGGTCTTATACCCCTGATAACTGTTGTGGCAACAGCTGAAAAGATACATAAAAATCTTATAATTGGACAAAAGCAAATAGCCCGACCCCTAACTAGCATGGGAAAGCTTGCTTAGCTTGCAAAAACAGATAATGTGAGACAATGGGATCTTGTGCTTCTTCCAAGGACACTATTGTGACGTGGACAACCAGTTCTGAGTGCTGTATCATTTTTTGTAATATAAACATGTGTATGGACTGTCTCCCATGAGAAAATGCTGAAACAGCACACACACATGCACACGCACACACACACACACACACACACACACACACACACAGGTTTTAGATACAAGGTGTTACATGGAAGGCCCAAAGCTAATTACAGACTTTAACTAGTTAATTATAGCTGTAGTTGCTAAGAGGGAAATTCATAAACTTTTACAACGCTTAAAGGAAGAAGAGCAGATTGTGACGTTTTAGTGCGAAGTCATAAAAGATGCTTTCATGTCCTGGAAGGGGGGGAAGCTTATCATAAGATCAAAGAGAGTCATTTGAAGAACATGAGTTATGCTGAGGTTGCAGAATTTAATACTTGGAAAAGACATCCTGTTTTTATATAGAGATATTTTTTTATATATTCTGACAGGGAAGAGCTAGGTGATCTCATGCGAATAGGTGAGGAAAACCAGCTTTTAAACATTGTTCTGTTTTCCTTCAGAGACACTTCTATCTAGACTCTGACAAAGAAACATCTGTGAACACTTTAAGCAGGTATTTAGAAAGAGAGACAAATCTAAGTACTGTAGTAGGAACTGCACTGTTAAAACCTGTTTTGTTTAAGAGATTTGTATGTCTTGTGACGTAAAAGTTCTGTATTTTATGTTACATATTTTTTTTATCTAGTTTAGTAAAACTCTATTTTTAGAGCTTACATGGTCTGTCTTTGATTTCTTTCCTTTACAAATAGAGTATATATGGGAGGATCACGTGATGCAGAGCAGGGAGTAGCAGCAGCCATTGGGAGCTCCCCCCCCATCTGAACCAAAATAACGATTATTTCTGGTCCTGATATCCCCCTCTCAGCATATAAAGATACGGGACTGTTTAGCCAAAAGCTGGGTGCAAGAAAATGGAGTCAGATCCGAAGGATTTACTGCCAGTACACACGCCCCCGGCGACTCCCGAGAAGGCCCAGAAAAAAGCCCGGGCCTCGAGTAGTCAACATTTCTCTCTACAATACTCTGGCATTTCTGACTCGGAACCGCTAACTCTTGCGAACTTTTTAAGAGAATTCCAACCATTCAGAGATGAAATGAGGGAGCTAACTGCACAAATGAAAAATGTATCTCGTGCCTTGGAGGATCTGTCTCGCAGGACAGCGGACGCGGAGGCTCGTATTACCTCGATGGAGAGGAGGCAGGAGAAGCAGGCCCCTGAAATAGTAGCAATAAAACAACGGATTGCCAAGTTAGAGAGCAAGGTTGAGGACCTTGAAGGTCGATCCCATCGTAACAATCTAGTGCTTATAGGTCTCCCAGAAAAAGAAGAAGGGGCAGAGCCTATTAAATTCGTTCAATGCTTTATTCAAAGGATAGCTGGCCCCTTGCCCTATGGGCAGACGTACACCATTGAGAGAGCTCACAGGGCACTGAGAGCCATGCCCCCGACTGGTGCATCTCCCCGTACATTTATTTTTAAATTTCTTAACTATCTGGAATGACAGCATTTCCTAGATAAAGTTAGAGAGCTGAAAGAAGTAAACCGGGAAGGTACAAGGCTCAGAATAGTGCAAGACCTACCACTATCTGTTCGACAGAGGAGAGCTTCATTTCACACCTTATCTGAAGCTAATTGCAGCTAAAATTAGATTTTGGATGAGATATCCTGCCGCTTCAAGTGCTGGCCGCGATAATTGGCATCGTTTGATGATGCAGAGGCAACCGACCGGGACTTAAACAGCTGTTTCCTGATCTATTTCGGGATCCCTGAAGATAAACGGGAATGGCTGCCTAAAGATTTGATGGGGTGACTTTTGTATTTGCTTCGGATATGGAACTGTTTGTATTTAAAACGGTCCCTGCTCAAGAATGTTACACATCAAGCTGGTCTACTGATTTACTTGACTGCCTCCCACCTATTAGCTGCGGACTCTTTGTTAATAGCGGGCAGTTTTAGTTTTAATTTCTCACTCAGGAAGGAGGGGGGGCAAGGCTTCTACCTAGGTTATTTCATTTACATGTTATGGAGTTACAATTATTTTCAAACTTTAAAGATGGCACCCCTGACACAGTATAGTTCCTTACTTTCGCTTGGTTCCAGCATCATGGGTGCGGAGTGATGTTGAGGGGAGGGTCCCCTACCGTCCGAACCTGGTTAATTTTGATTATACATGGTAGTAAGAACCAGGATATATTTTTACCTATTTTAGTAATTCATTTCGATATATGGATGCAGCAATTAAAGGGATAAACAATAGGTAAGAGAACAAGGTTCTATTGGCCCATTCGAACCTCTGGGGATAGATTAAGTTTACTTTGAAAGGGTGATATCAAGACTGCAGTATTTCTGTTTTGGGGATTAGACTTGCTAATGGATGCATAAATTTGGGGGAGTGGCTGAGGTGGAGCTTCCGTTGTTCTGGAATCATGTTCATTGACAATACGGTGGGTTAGGGAGGAGGGTTAGTAGTGACTTGGTTTTGTTACTGTTGTGGAATTTGGGTATTGGGGGTGGAGACCTTTGCACAGCACTATTTATTTTCGAGGTCTATTAATGCAGAGCTGGTATTGGGTTTACTTAAACTTAGATTTTATTTCACCACATGGCTAGGCATATAAATGTGGTGACTTGAATTGCACGGACTGCGCATAAGTTCAAACAATATAAAGTTCTGAAACACCTGGACTATATAAAAGCAGATATTATGCTTTTGCAAGAGACCCATTTGTCAAAGGTCGAATGCAGTCAGTTGCGCTGACTACAAGTTGGTCAGATCTTCTGCTCAGAAGGGAGCTCTCAAAGTAGAGGGTTACGGTCATGATACATAAATCAATCCCATTTTTCGATTCAGGTGGTCGAGGATAAGTGTGGGAGGTATGTCTTTGTAAGAGGCACATTGTCAACCTTAGAAATTATCCTGGCTCGATTTATGGTCCCAACATTGATACCCCAAGCTTTTTCGTCCAAATCATGGAGCTTTTATCCCTTGGAGCAATTTGTCGATAGTGATAGGAGGTGACCTCAATTTGGTCCTGGATCCGCAATGGATAGATCCCATCATGTTAGGAAAGGACTAACTCCAAGCCAAAGGGCCGTCAAGGAAATGATGGATGGGTTAGGTTTATGCGATGTGTGGAAGTGCTCCATCTCTGACTCGAGACTTTACGTTTATTTCTCAAGTGCATAGCACTATCCAGGATGGATTATGTACTAATCTCAAACACTCTCCTGGCGGGGTGTTAGACACAAATATTGTCTCGGGCCACTGTCGGACCACTCCATAGTTAATTGCCTTCTCGCTTTTACAGCTTTATCCAAACCAGAGAGTAGATGGAAAATCAATAATCAAATATTAAAAGATCCCAAATTAGTTAAATATCTTTCAGCGCAAATAATAGTTTGCTTCCTTAATCTGAATTCCACTGGCAAACCAGATATGGAATGGGGGCATTCAAAGCTTTCATTCGGGGCATATTGATAGGCCTGGCCTCTCAGAGGAAAAAGAGGCTGAATCAGATTTCGACTTATTATCTAAAATCCGTGGATAAAGAAAGGGGCTTTCTGATTCTTCCTCAGAGGCCTATAAGCAGGAATTATGCTTATTGAGGGACTCATATCTAGAATTCTAAACGAACAAACTGAGTGGGCATATATTAAAATGAAAGCTATTTTCACAGACCGGGGAGAAGGCTGGTCACTTATTGGCTAGAAGGATTAAACAATTGGAGTCTTCCAGGTGGGTGCCAGCCATTCGTCCCTCAGAGGGGCCCTATCAAAACTTCCCTGATGGTATATTAACCGAGTTTTTTGTAAACTATTTTAAAAAAATCTATGGACCCATGAAAGATTCCCGATGACAGCAAGATTGATCTTTTTGAGGGAGCTTAATTTTCCACATTATGGAAAATGACCGACTTCTGCTTTTGGCCCCTATCTCTGCAGAGGAGGTGGACGGATCATCAAATCTCTCCTTCAGATAGAACATCTGGTTCTGATGGCCTCTCCGCCAATTTTTATAAGACCTTTCAAAGGAACTAATACCTTTTCTGTTGCGACTGTTTCAATGTATTTTGGACGGAGAGGCCTCCGATACTTCCCTCTTGAAGCTCTAATTGTGCTTCTGCCTAAACCTGGCAAACCCCTGATCTTGTTGCTAACTATAGACCCATATCCCTTCTCAATCAGGATATTAAGATTCTCACTAAGCTGCTGGCTGATAGAATTAGTGTGGTCCTTCCGGTCTAATTGGTCCAGAACAGGTGGGATTTATGAAGGGTAGATCTTCTGTAGATCACCTAGGGCTTTGGGCCACTTCTCAGCCTCAGGACTTGACCAGTCCATGGTCTTGGTCTCGCTGGATGCCGAGAAGGCATTTGATAGGTGTACATAATTTCCTTATAAAAGTTATGAAGTGTTTTGGTTTTCCCAACAATTTTCCAACTGGATTCAAGTTATTTACAAATTCCCATCCATGAAATTACATGCAATGGGGCTACCTCGTCATTATTTCACTTTTCCTCGGCACCAGGCAAGGTTGCCCCTCTCCACTCCTTTTAATTTGTACATTGAACCCCTTATCTTGCGGATTAAACAGGAGCAGAGGATCCAGGGCATTCAGATCTGGGGGCATACGTTGAAAGTGATGGCGTACGCAGATGATCTTCTTCTGCAAATTTCACACCCAGTGTCTTCCATCCCTATCTTGTTAGATGTTATTAATGAGTTTGGCTATATTGCCAACTATAAGCTTAATGTTAGTAAGTCAGTGGTCTTTCCCTTAAATTTCAGGACTAGAGCACAGGAGAGTGTTCCTTACGGGCTGGCCTGAAATGCCAAGAATCTCAGATACCTTGGTCTTCGTTAACTGAGGACACATCCGGCAATCCAACAACTTGGATGCGGTATTACGGAATATTGAAGTAGACCTCCACGAGATGGGCAACTATTCCTATGTCCGCCTGGGGTAGAATTAATTTGGTCAAATGAATGTTTTTCCTCGCTATTTTACCCTATTAGTATGCTGAATGTCTGGTTACCGCTTAAATGGCTCAAGGAGTGCATAGAATTATTTCTGGCTTTATTTGGAACTATAAAAAACCCAGATTGTCCTACTTAAAATTGTCCGCCCGTAAGCTTTTGGGAGGCTTGAAACTTCCCCACATTGCTTTATACTACTGGGCCAGCCACGCATCGAAATATCTCCACTGGCTTAATAAAGTGAAGGACACACAGGTTGTCTCCTATGTGCCATTATGGGTTAATCTAGAGGTATCCATGATTGTGGACTCTGGCCTTCAGCCAAGCCTTGCTATACTGTCCATTAAAACCCTCCCTTTGCCCCATGGAAGACACCTATCGAGACCTCAGTTAAAGTACATATCCAACTTTGCTCCTTTCTGAGTTACGGCATACTGGAGATCTGGCCCAACCTATAACGGGTAATCCTAATTTGTTAATAGACGGTAAACCTATCCATAATACCTGGTTACCTGGGATAGAAAAAATGGCGGTTAAAACTTACTTGGAGAGGGGTAAATTGCTCACTTCAACGGAAATTTGAGTAAGTTTCAAATCCCCAACGATGATAATTAAAACTTTTCAGCTTCTCACCCTCCTAGTGGGAAAACTGAGTTCCACTTCTGGGGACTTGGGGTCCTTGATTTTGAGGCAACTCTTACTCCTATGGTTGGAAAAGCTCATGTTATATCGGTAATATATAACATCTTACTTGGGTGGTTACATCCTAATTCTCACGCCCTAAACAATACTGGTTGCACCTGTTCCAGAATGTACCTTTGACTGAATGCAATCTGGGGGCATGCCATAAATTTTAGTCCAAGATAGACTGAGATTAATGCAATTCAATTTACTACATAATTCTATTTTCTCCTGCAAAACTTGTGGAAAGGGGCATGTCCTCCTCATCTTCTTGTTTTAGATGCCAGCAAGGGTGGGAGATCTACTCCATATTTTTGGCATTGTCCAAAATAAGAGGATTATGGGAGACCATTAGAAAAATCTTGACCCCTTCTGGGATTAGAAGAATTATTTACTCCTGAAGTCTGTATCTTAGAGATATGAGTCGGGTGAATGTCCGGTGTAGGAAATATCATATGGGGCTGATCTCGCCTCTGTCAAGAAACTAGTTCTGAAGCACTGGAAAGACAACATAGAGATTACTTATGGCGAATGGTTACAGGAATTCCTAGCCAACCTCAGAACAAATAGAACCATAGCAAGTTTGCAGTATAAACTTCCTACCTTTAACCAGATCTGGGGTTCTATGCACCTTCTTTCTTCTCCCAAGGTAATAGAGTGTCAGATTTCCAACCAGCTTCTTCCTAAGTGCTGTGCAAAAGAGGGAGGTTGGGGGTTGGATGGGTTAAGGAGGGGTGAGGTCTACATCCGGATAGTCTTTTTCTTCTGGAAGTCATTGTTACTGTCACCTTTTTTGTCTACTGGATGTACTCCTTTTGTTTTTAATATTTTAAAACTTTAATAAAATTTGAATGGAAAACAAATAGAGTATATATGGTTAAAGCAGACATGGTACATAAGCCTGAATGGTGATACCAAACCAGAAAAGGTAAGCTTTAAATCTGAGGTCTTTAATACAGTTTTAAGGGTTCATTTCTGCACCTGGTTAGGTGCCCATAGGCAAAGATATCTGGACCCCTGAAGACAGCATTATCTGAGCCTGTACATTGGGTACGCTAACAAGAGGTTCACAGTTTGAATCTCTCCAGAACTTGAGACCAAAGGTTGATGTGAACCCACAAAACAGACAAGAGGGTTACCTTGTTCTGTTAACTGTGCACAAGACTGCGCTCAGAGGTTGGCACTTTGGGAGTAGAGGGCTGACCTGTTGAGTGGGTTTGTGACAACTTGCAGTTACAGTTCTGCATAAGTGCTCTAGATGGCAGTATTGCCTAACTAATGATTATACAATAATATATATTGGAGCATCTCCCAGTGTTACAATGAGAATATAGTAAGGCATAATTATACTTAGCAAAAATACAGTAGAACTCAGATCCTGACACATATGCTTGTACGATAAGTGTCTACAGCCTAAGATTAGTACACATATGTATCTAAGCATTGCTGTCTATGAGATGGGGGACCCAATCAGGGGAGCTGGTCCATGGGTAACATTTCCTCCTTGTTGCCTCCAAAGGGCAACAATCTCAGGTGAGTAGTGGGATGGAGCTAGAGATGATGTCATTTACAAGCCCGAAGCACAAGCTTTGCAAAGGAATTTAAGTTGTTCTTGATGTTGTTTTAAGGTGCGTCACAGGGAGCAGAGAGTAAAGATTAGAAAACCAATCAAAAAGCTTCAATGACAACAACAACTTTAAAAGTGAGTTCTAACCAAGTATTGCCTAAGGCAGTGCTTAAATCACCATCATGAATAAGATCATTAAGAGCATCAGTAGCTTTTGAAATATTATTGCTAATATAGATTAAATGTGAGTCTTTTCGAGCTAAAAGTGATTTCAAGGAAAGTGTCAAAGGGTCAATGTGCACATTAAAGATGGGCAAATATTGAGACAGGGCAAACAAGTATTAGGGATCAGTATCAATAATGTCTGGTTCAGGAAGAGGAACAGGCATGATAGTACAACCAATAACATGTTTTTGCTGTGGAGTAAAACAAAAGTTAGGTTGAGAAACATCACAGGTTTTAGCACCGTAGACAAATGACTTGTGGTTGGTAATGACACAGTACTGGCCATCAGAAGTGTAGGTGACTCTCACACTTGGCACCCTACATCACTGTAGACATATTGGGCAGGTAAAGGACTGGTTGGTGAGCCATGTAGTGAGTGATGTACCTCTTCAAGGTAGCTTCAGGATGGAGCAGTTTTGGCATCTTCGCCGAAGATGCAGCTTGTGAAGACTGGATGTCATCATCTTGGTCAACATCAGTAGAATTGGATGCCAGTTCTTCACCCAACGTCAGTGCCCAGTCAAGGTGTTCTGGGGTGTACCCACAGACAGGTTTCACAATGTCAAAAACATCACAGCAGCACAGGAAGTAGTAGCCTTTCTTGGTGCAACGGTTCATACGGGGTGCCACCCAGGCTTGAAGAAAATGGTGATAAACCAGCATTGAGGATAATTCAGTTCTTTCTTGATAAATATCATCAAAGATGGACTATGGAGGAATTGTGGCTAATTTATCAAAGACAGCTGTATCAGGATCAAAACGTGGTAAAGAAACAGTAAAAGTCACAAACATGTTGTCCTTAATAACAAGTCTTAGTAAAGTAACAAGGTGCTTGGTTAAGATACTGAGAAACATATCCAATATTCCTAACTGTTGATATAGAAATGTTTAGAGTATTGGCTAAACAAGCAGAGATACAACCAGTGAATTTGCAATGTGGGCAGTACCATTTACCTAGCCTAATATCATGAATAACATCTGAATTTTTCCTGTTTCCAAATTCCTGAAGAGACTGTTAATAGTGGATGTAACAGAAGAGCCATAAGCAGAACATAAAATTTCACGGCCAATATATTGCTTGTTCGCCTCCCGATTGTTCCGAAAAATAAATTCATTAAGTTTATGTTTGGTATCATTGAATCCTTTAGCAATTTCCTGCATGTTGTGAACAGTAAAATGTTCTTCATCACTGAGGGAATTTACACCATGTAAAATAGGAGGTAAAACATCATTAATAGCTTGCTGAAATGTAAGTGTTTGTGCTTTAATAGCAGCTATATCTGCTCTATTCCAAATAAACATACCTGAACCAAAAGTCAGATATAGTACCAGCTGCTCCATTGATGCCTGAAATGGAACCGCCTCACCAGCTATGTCAGTAACATCTTGCTTGATGTGTGAACGTGATTTAGAATTTGGGTTAGTTTTAGGAGTGGGTCTAAAACTCAATGGTCAGTGGCATGGGGCCCACAGATAGGATTATTCGTATGTTTGATAGGCAGAAACGATATCAGTAAGCATTATACTATAAAATTTAGAGGTATTGTTGGTGAGGCAAAGCCAATTTCAGCCATATTCCAATGTGTGAGATTGAAAATAACTGGGAGGTGCATAAATTGTACATTATTTATGAGGGTGTCTGGTAGGGATGTGGCTAGGAGGACCCTCCTCCTGGAGAGGGAAGTTAGTCAGTTCTTCTTGGCTTGGTGGAACGACAGAAAGAAAAAGAGCTTCAGTAGCTGCATAGTTATGAAGACAGTAAGAGTGTGCCTCCTCAGGGGAGAGGAGGTCACACCAAGCAGGATCAATAAGAGCAGTAAGGTTATACCAATCAGTATGTCTAGAAGAAGTCTGTCTGATAGAAAGATGCCATTCTTAGAAATGTCAGTGTTTGGCCAACCATGGAATGTGCCTTTGGACAGATGAACTACAGGGGGTGTGTAGCCCATAGCATCAGTTTCCCATTGGATAGAAAGTGAAGCTCTATCGTGGGCAACTACTGCAGCATCAGGAAAAGTGTCTGAGCCTTCAGTTATTTTAACCATTTTATTAGTGACATTAATATGGACTCCTATGGGGGCAGAGTGTTCAAGTTTACTGATTAGGTGTTCTATACAGTCTTTATGAGTTTGATGTGATACATGCGGGGGTGCAGTCACAGTCAATGTCAATAGTCCCACTAGCAGGAGACAGAGGTGCAAGATAGTCATCTTGCCAGTATACCTGTAAGAAAACAGAAAAAGGTTTGTTAAGTGTGGGGTACTATTCCACCCAAAGTGGGTTTGGAAAAGTAAATTTAGTTACCTTTATATAATTTAGCATGGAACCACTTGTCGGTGGTCTTCTTTTACTGTTGAACTCAGACCTGCTACACAGCAGGGCTGAGATTGTTGACAATGGGATTTACTGGCAAATGAATGGTTAGGTTGTATGCATTGGAGTAGCATAACTTAGTCTCCAACTTGCCAGTCAACTTCTTTGACATGCTTATCAAAATGAGTTTTGGCTTCCTGTTGAGCTTTGCTCATTTGATTGGCAGCGAACAGGTGTGTCTTCATGATGTCATCATGAAGTTTTTTCAATATATTTGCCTACAGAGACTTAATCTGCAGTGGGGGTTTGGAGGTCAGTCAACAGGTGCTCAAATAACATTATGGCTCTACTAGTCATAACCTCATGAGGTGTGCACTGCGTAGTTGCTGAAGGAGTGCCCTAATTATCATCAGTAGTAGTGGCAAGATGGAATCCCAATCCTTGGGATTGTCATTAATAATTTGCATAACATCTGTTTGATTCTTCTATTGGCTCTTTCTACCTGGGCCTGATGATTGAAGGTGGTAAGGGATATGGAATTTCTGGGCCACGCCAAGCAATTGGAGTGTGTGCTGCATTAGCTCAGCTGTGAAACTGGTTCCTGGTCTGAGTCTACTTCACGGGTAGGCTCCACCTGAGAACAATTGATCCACCAGGATCTTGGCAGTTGTCTTTGCTGTGTTGTTCTTAGTGGAAATGCTTCTACCCCTTACAGAACAAATCTTTAACAACAAGTGCATACTTATTATTCTTGCTAAAGTTTGAAAAGGGGCCAATGAAATCAATTTGTATTGCATTCCATGGTCTAGTTTGCCTTTGGGGCAAACAGTTTGGTGGTTCACTTTACCAAAACTGGATTGTTCTGAGCACATGCCATGCAGTTGTCCACATAGTGCTCTACATCTTTGGCCATACTAGGCTAGCAGACAACTGTTTTAGTCTCTGGAGGGTGTTTTCTGTCCCTGGTGTCCACTAGTGGGAGCATCATGAACCATATGGATAAACTTAGTTCTTAGGGATTGTGGTACAACCCACAATTTGTCACCTGTATCTTCTTTCCAATACCAGATGAGCTTTTGATCACTGGACAAATGAATGTTGTCAGAGTATCTCTTATATGGGCTACCAACAGGTAGTGGCTCTTCAATTCCTTTGTCTAGGAAGTTGAAGATGTGTTTCAATTCTGGGTCAGATTTTTGTGCATCAGAAAGGTCCAGTGGGGGTTCTGGTACTGGTTTCTGCCTGGTGTTAGCAGCCACTATAGCTGCAATGGCTGTTGGGTGAGTCTTTGTCTATGTCTCCCCCCTCCCCCGAGCACCTACTTTGGCTAGCGAGTCTGCTTGTTCATTGAATTCGTGGTAAGGGTCAGATTTACAGTGGGCCTTTACCTTGTGGATGTACAGTTTGTAAGTGAACATTTGTGCCAGGGTGTGTATATACACAGACAGATCCCTGTATTTAACAGGTGTGCCATCAGATGATATAAAATTGTTCCTTTTCCAGAATGGGAAAAACTCAGTAAGAGATGAGCAGACCCAATTAGAGTCTGCAAAAATGATGGCATCCTTGTCACCATGAGGCATGACCTTCAATACACAGGCCACAGCTGCTAGTGCGGCATACTGTGAGGAGATAACAGTGCACTTCCTAGAAATGTATCTGAAATCACCTTCTTAATCTAAAATGAGCACTCCAAACCCCGCCACCTGCTGTCCTTCCAAATAGGTGGCAGAGCCATCTATGAAGATACAAAGCATGGTGGTATCTTCCAGAGCCTGAGATGTAGCCAGTAAAAATGATCCTGGATCAGGTAGGTCAGGGGGTTGGAGAGCACAGTCGTGGGGCATACCTGTGTAAAGTAGGTAGCACACTCGCCTCTGAGGCTGGGAGATCAGAGGGCTGTGGGTTCAGTTCCCACATCTGGCACTTGGGCTAATATCCCAGTACTGACACTGTAGTGCAGCATGAGAGGGGTGCTGCACTTCTGAGGTGCCGTCTTTCAGATGAGACATTAAACCGAGGTCCCATCTGCCTGGATTTGTGGTAGTTCAGGTGGATGCTAAAGATCCCATGGCACTTATCGAAAAGAGTAGGGGAATTTTTTTATTGAAATCATAACAAAATCGTGACAATATATACAAATTCAGTATTATAATAGACATATCCATAAAAGAAACAAAACAAAACATAAAAGAGTAATACTTTATAATAATCTTGAACATAAAAAAAGTGGTATAACCCTCCTTCCCTCCCTACAATAAAAGTAGGGTATGTTTATTGAAATCAAAACAAAAAGAAAATCATAACAAATATAGAAAAATCATTAATACAGTGACCAAAACCACCCCTCCCATATTATAAGCATATGAGAATATCTGCATCAAAAAATCATGTACAGATCGTGAACATAGAAAACCAGTATCAATAATATATATACAACAGTGGAACATCTCCCTTCCTAAAAAATAAATATGGAAAATTCATCAAAATGATAACAGTCAAGGAATGGTGCTAACCAATGTTAAACCACATAAAATAAAAAAATTAAAAATGTTTTTTTCCTTCCTTCCTTCACCCTTTTCTCCCCTTTGCCCTACCATCCCGGCCTTCTCATCCCTTCTCGACCAAAAATTAAACCATAATAAAGTCTATAAATCTAAGTAATGGCAAAATTTTATAAGAAAACAAAGCTGTTCCATTTCCTTTCCTGTTGTTGAGAAGAGGGATGGTTACATTCTTCACGTTTAATTTTTGCAATTCATTTATAATTATTTGTACCAAATTAGTTTCAGGAATATCCTGTTGTTGTAAGACTAAACGACATCTGCTAAGCCGCAGCCAATACAAAAATGAACATGAATAATTTGTAATGTGTCTATACAAATCCCTTCCTTTAAAGCTGGATAAATACCATAATATAATGAATCTTGTGAAGGAGGGAGTAATAACCAACTCATGCTATGTAACCATCTATTTTTAGCACATCCCACAACCTAACTGATATGGACATTGAAAATACAAATGATTCATAGTTTCCAGTTTACCTTGACAATCTGTTCTCGGACAAAAGCGCTCTTTTAGTGCCTTGTGCTTCTGATTACTCTTACATTCACCCTATTGTGAATCACTAACCAGACGGTATCCCACATATGGTCCGGGATCCTATTATTAGTAATACAGTTAGAAATCTGCTGTTGTTGATAATCTAAAAATCCTATCCAAGGTGTCCGAAAAACATATCCATTATAGTTAGATAAAGGGCTTTTCGTGACATTTGTGATGCACTCATATAACTTATATCCCATATTTTTATTTTATTCAAAACTGATTCCATAGATCTAATAATCTAGGTTGTCATTTATTTTATGTAAAAAAGACCACTTCTCCATTCTCCTAACACATTTTTAATATTTATAAATCCAAATTGTATCCACCATTTCGGTTCATTTTAATTATCGGGAACAGAGTTATGGGAAAAAAATTGTGAAATAAAACATGATAGGGTTAATCATATTCAATCCACCTTCTTTAAGTGGTTTATACAAATATTCCTCTTAACTGGATTTAACCTACTACCCCAAATGCAGGTAAAAAAAATCCTCAACACTGAAGCCTCCAATTGTTTTTTTATAGGGAATATAGCACTTAAATACAAAAATATTGGAATTAAAAATGTCTTTGTATAATAAACCCTTTTTTTCGTTGTTTTCCAATGATTCCATACCTCAGCTTTCTTTTGCTAGCTCTAGAGCATGTTCCCAGTTAAAGGGACATATCTTCTCACCCAATAAATCCCAAAATTTTACAAGGCTGTTGGGCCTCGAAATCCTCCAAAATTAGAGGAGTACTATACGCCATTTAATCTTAAAATTTTGTTTTAGAGAGGTTTAAAGAAGCCCTGTCATTTCTCTATTTCCTGGATAAGATTTCTTGCTAAACCAAAGGAATGTTCATTTTTTCATAACAGACACACATCATCAGCATATGCTAACACTTTGCAATTAAAAGCTGTAAAACCATTTATTCCTTTATCAATGGAGACCTGGTCAAAACCCACAAAGAGGGTCCAAAACAAACACATATAATAATGGACTTAAGGGCATCCTTGCCTTAAGCCTATATATAAAATGCGAATCTCCTGTCCAACCATTTTCATACAGAACTATGTATGCCAGAGTATAGCAGAGCTTTATCCACCCAATAAATTCCATGGGTTGCCCAAATGCTAATAAAACGTCCCACAAAAAAGAATGAGATACCGTATCAAAAGCCTTGGCTTGATCCAGGCTTAATAAATACCCTGGCATCTCACGTACATCTTTACCAGACCGAGAGGCATGTATAACTTCTCTTATCATTAGTAAAGCATCAGTAATGTTCCTACTGGGAACTGCGCAAAATTGCATGGGGCATATTAATGAAGGCATAATTTCCGCTAGTATATTCCCTAACAATTTTGCGAATATCTTAAAATCCACATTCAACAAAGTCAGTGGTCTCCAATTACCTAGCTCCTTATTAATACCAGATTTATATAAAAAGATTAATAATCCCTCATACATCTGATTAGGCAAAATATTTTCATCCAAAAAAAAGTTATAAATACGGAGAAAAAAAACCGGAATCACCGACCATATTACTTTATATAATTCGCTTGACAAACCATCTGAACCAGGAGCTACATTATCATGCAAAGAGTGTATTACCCTGTCCATTTCTTGCAAAGTAAAAGGACTAATCAAAAGGCAATTCTGAGAGCTAGTGGACTGAGGGAGTGATGCCATCTGTAAAAAAGTAGTGGCTGACGAACAGTATCTTGTAAAGTTCCAAAAGTATTCTTAATATATTCCTCAATAACACCCATGATACCTTTATTGTCCCAATATTCTTTACCAGCAAAATCCACAAGACTTGAAAAAACCCGTCTATCTGTTCTAGTTTTGCAAGCTAAAAACAGATTAACTTGTTCTGATTTCCCCTGAGTACCAAACATTTGCTCCTTGCATAAGGACTGCACCCTAGAATATTGATAATCTTTCATTTGTTGCCTTATACTATCTATTCGATCTTTTAAATCAGTTTCCCCCAAACTTTGTCGAGATAATAATGTACTCAATTCGTATCTAAAGTCTAAGTTTATATCCCTTTTTGTTTTAGTTCTATATGAACCCACTATTTAAAAACCCATTAAACATGTTTTCAGATCTGACCACCAAAGTCCTATATTTTCGTACAAATCTAAAGTAGACACTTTATCACTTATCACCTCTTGTAATTCCTGCAAGATATTCTTATCCGATATCAAGGACACATTTAACCTCCATACACCTTTCCCTGCCACTCGTTTAGGGGGGCATTCAAACTGAAAACCCAATAGCCAATGATCTGTAATCTCAATAGGGATTAGTTTAGGAGAAAACACTTGAAAACTCTGATTTACAAAAAGAAAATCTATGCAAGAAGAGAGGGAACCCTTAAAAAAGTGTTTTTTTTAGCCAAAGGGGTACCTATAAAATCTTTTTTAAAGCCGCCTGAAAAATCACCTGTTTTAAAAAATTCTTATCACAGTACTGTTTTCCTTCCTTCTTTTGTGCTTTAAAATTAATGTTGAAATCACCTCGAAATCAAATGATGGTTGATGTATAGATAGGGCTGTATTTCCTTAGCAAGTCATTCCATAATGATTTCATTTGGGAATTGTATATATTTATCAAACATAAGAAAACACCATAAAAATTAACATCTAACAAGAAAGCCCTACCTGGCTCTATTTCTACTATCCTGATAATTTGAACATCATAGGTTCGGAAACAAAAGCCCACCCCACTACAGAGTTCAATCCCTGGTGACCAGATTGAAAACCCCCATCCCCAATCAGTAGTGGACTGCTGAATTTCCACCGTATCTTGTAAACGCACGTCTTGTAAAAATAAAATATCATAGCCCAAAGAATGTAAAATGCTAAACATAATAAACCTCCGTTTCTTATTTTTAATACTATTAACATTTAAACTCGCTATAGAGAAATTCACTATTTATGGGTTGGTTTTTTCGTCTTCCCACTGGACCTCGTGATCCGTTTGACTGGAAAAGGTATACCTTTCCCTTCGACTGTCAAATCTGCCTTTTCCTCTATCTCCTGTTCCTGTGTGGGCACACTCACAACCCCTCAATATAAATAGGTTGATCTAGTTCCATCTGATCACTCCAAGAGGAAGGAAGAGAATCTATTCAAAGCGTTACGGGGCCACATTAAATGCAGTATCTTTGATTTTCTTGGATCCTGATTTCTGGACTAACACAAACTGCTCTTGTCGCCTAAAGAATCTGAAGATCCTAAAGTCTCCACAAGATTTTCCACTGCTTGAGAAACCCCTTGTGAGCCATCCACAGACCCAGAGAATAAGGGTGTCCGGGGCCTGGTTGGAGAGCCTTGTGGGATAACAAATGGGGTATCTTCCCTTATGCATAGGGTTTGATCAACATCTGAAATATTATGTTCTAAATTCTTAACACTTGTTTGAACATTAGAATGGAATGGGTGAGAAGCTCTATTCAACCCTCTCGCAGCCCCTCTCCCCCGGCGTCTCTCAACTGACGGAATTCCGAAATTCGAAGTTGTTTGAGGATTCTTGGCTTTATACAAAAAATGTGCATGATCAGAAGCCGCATCTAAATCAGTTGTATTCCAAGGACAATCCTCAAACCCATGTTCTGATTCCCTACATAAATTGCACACGGGGGGGCTTCACAGTCACTCGCCCTGTGTCCAAGGACCCCACAGGAAAAACATTTTACTGAATCACAGTCTGTGTTTAAATGATCTAAAGAACCACATTTATAACAGCTTTTTGGTTGACCTGCGTAAAAGATTATTCCCCTATCCCTTCCTAAAAAAAAGGAACTAGGTAAATGCTGTATTCCAGAATCATCTTGGGATAATTGAACCCTAAAAGTCCAACCACCCGTCCAAAACCCATTATCATCTATAATAGGTCTGGGATTCTCCATTATTTTACAACGCTGCTCCAACCAGTACATTATATTTGCTACATTGACACCTTCATTCCAGAACAAAACAGTCACAATTTTGATGGTAGGTTTGGTGACAGGGATTGCTAAGAAGTCTTTCCATATGTCCATGTCTTTTACCTCGTAATAACATTTCCAAAATCTGTCTAATAAATGCATAGAACAGAAGCTTATATCGTATTGAGAATTACCAGGTGAATGTATAAAAGCATATACATCTGAGGGTACAAACTCTAAACTGTCAAGTAAAAGGGTTTTCCCACCCATAGTCTATCTGGGACAACTGAGCTAGCCTCTTATAATGAAGTCTGACTAAAAATCTTCGCCTTGCCTCTTGAGTAGGACACCTCAAACAAACCTGCAAAGGTTTTTTTCTTCCCATTTCTTTATCTGCATTATCTTGGCATTGAGAATCACCATCCTCACTAACAGAAACAGTAGCACCCAAAATTATAGGATTAGTACTTGCTATTTCAGGCGGCCTGGTATTCCTGTAACTGCTGTCTGCCACAGCGTCTGATGCAGTCTTGTTCATGACAGCCTCTTCTTCAGCTGACAGTTGCGTACTCTTGCCGGTATGGGACTCTGAAGCTTCGGTCTGTAATTCGAAATCCATTGGCCTGGAAACATCTTGTATAGAATCCTGCTGGAACTCAGAAGATGAAAAGGCAGGTCAGGGACCCAAATACCCTTTGCCACAGCCAACCTGCCTTAATAAGAACATCATTTTAGATCTTATCCCATTGTCATCAGCAAATGAGGGAAGTGTTCCATCCACTCAAAACATCGCTGCACGCACTTGTGTCCGCAAAACAAACTGTTCTTCAGAAGATGTAATAGTAGGTAACCTTTATTACCAATTGATAAAGGACTAGCAAGTGCGCTTTCTTTTCTTTCTTCTTCCAGTCACACTTGACATAAACCATAATCCCTTTCTGCCACTTGTATTAAATTCAGCAACTTTTTTTTTTCTTCCATTTCTTCATACAATACAGACTTTTGTTCATCACCAGAAACCGATGTATCTGACAACTTGTCCTGTTCTTCCGTTAGCAAAAGTCCCTTTTGTGATTCAAGGCACTCTGATTCCTTCACACTAGCAGTAAAAGCATACGAAGGCTGCAGGACTCCAGAGCTAGATCCGTCCTCCTCCACTACCTCCTTTTGACTGAGGTCTTCCATCTCCGCGGACAGACGGACAGCGCCACCCGCCTACAGAGTAGGGGAATTTCCCCGGTGTCCTGGCCAAATTTCCCTCATTCACTAAAAAAATACCACCAACAGCTTAATCTGGTTCAAGGTCAGTTGGCATTCATCTGTATCCCCCTCCCCCGGGTCGTGCCTGAAAATATGCAGGATTTGTCTAGTGCACTTACCCGGTCAACAAAAAAAAAATAAATAAATAATAAAGTAGGCCATGGGCCAGAAATCAGGGCATTTTGGCAGGCAGCACTTTGATGTCCCTGTTCTGCAAAAGTAAGGACCAATTGGTCAGTCTGGTATTGGAACCTGATCCATCTTTTACTTTGTCTGAGAACAGAACATTTGTTTGGGTATGGCAGGTATACAAAACAACTGGAGCATACCCAGTGATGTATAGGAAATGCTTGACAGCACAATAAGTTGCCAAGAGAGTTCTTTTCATGAGAGACCATATTTTCTTTCTACTAGGGAAAGTATCTGTAATGCATAAGTGATGGGCCTATAGTACCCATTGTATTTTTGAGCCAGCACTGCAAACAAAACCACACCAGAGGTGGCAGTTTCCAGATGGAAGGGCAGATTTGGATTGGGGTTTATCAGTGCTGGAGCTGAGGCTAGGGCGTGTTTGAGCTGTGTAACAGCTTCAGTATGAGCAGGACCCTATGTCCATGGGATGTCCTTTTTCGGAAGTTCATACAGGAGAGCGGCCTTCAAGGCAAAGTCAGGAATAAAGTCTCTAGAGTAGTTTACCATCCCCAGAAATCATCTGAGTGTTGCCACGCTAGTAGGAAGTGGCAGATCTTGCAAGCCCTGGATCTTTTTGGCAGCTGGGCTTCTACCTTGGTCTATAATACATAGGCCAAGGAAAATAACCTTCTTTTTGCACAGTTGTGCTTTTGAAGGGTTGCACTTGATGCCTGTTCTCCTGAGGAGAGTCAGTAATTCATCTAAAAGGGTAAGATGTTCTTCTTTTGTGGTGGTTGCCAGGAGCAAGTCATCCATGTACTGCAGGAGACACTAGGGTGTGGAAAATCCCTGCAGGACATTCATCATGTGGAGATGGAAAAGGGAGGGGCTGTTATGGAAGCCCTGGGGAAGACAGGTCCAGGTGTACTGGCGACCATCAAAGGCGAAAGCAAACTTATATTGACTTTCTTGAGCTAATGGGAGTGACCAAAACCCATTAGAGATGTCAAGGGCTGAGAACTACTTTTTGACACATGTCAGCTGCTTGAGTACATCAATAGCTGATGCCACAGTTGGGGCACAACTCTGGGTAACTTGATTAAGTTTCCTGTTGTCAGTTGTAAGTTTCCAAGATCCATTTGGCTTTTTCACCGGCCAAATGGGTGAATTGACAGTAGAGACACAAGTTCTAATCACTCCTTGTTGCAGCAGTGACTTGATTGTCTAAGTGATGGCAGGGCTTCAGCAGGAAATGGATACTGCTTCTGCTTCACAGGGTTAGGTTCTAGAATCTCAGTGGTGGTATGCATCCTACCACAATCATGTTTGCTGGTAGCAAACACATCAAGGCGTTTTTGCTGCAAAGGTGCAAGTTCAGAAAACATGTTATGACTTTTGAACAAAGCCATGACGTCATACTCCTTGTTGTTATGGGAGATAGTGGCCACCACATGTGAGTCTGGGATGGTGACAGCATGACATTGTCCTTTGATCTCAAGCAGTAGCCTATTGGCTAGGTCTACTACTCAGCCATGTAGTGCAAGGAAGTCAATTCCTAATATGCTAGGATGATGACTTAATACCACGAGGTCAAAGGCAAAATCAGTGCTGAGGTGGCCTACCACCACAGGTAAAGACACAGATCGATAGGTGTGTAGCTGTGTACCATCTACACCCTGTGCACTGGTCTTCCAGCCAGTAGACCAGCTAGATGCAGCTGGGTTCTCATCATGGAGAACAGATATGGCGGCTCTTGTATCCAGAAGTATATCAAGTTGGTGGCTCCTGACCCTGGCCTTTACACAAGGCCGTCCATTCATTCGACAAGCAGATCACACACAATCAGGACTGGGGCCTGTAATTGTCAATCTGCATTTTCAGAGTCATCATCATCACCATCCTGTTCCTGAAATCTGAGGCCTGCAGGATCTCTTTGGGCCTCCTTGATGTCTTGCATGGGATACAGATGTTGTACCTGTGATGTCACAGGCACAATGGCGGCCTGTTCAGTTACTTCCCCCTTAGTCATTGCATCGGTCTGGCCAGTAGCCAATGCCATGAAAGGGTTCTTCCCTCAGCTGCTCGACTGCTTGATAGCCAAGGGCAGGAACGTATTACCCTGGGATAGCCCCGTAGCCGGGGTGAGGGTCACTATGGTACACATATGCCTGTACTCTGGTTTGACTCAAATTTCCTCCAGCAGCTTGTGGAGGGTCTTGTTCTCATCTTTAAGACTCTGGTATCTGAGACCATTCCGGTACTTGCTATCGGTTTGGGCATTGGGATTTTTCTAATTACTCTGATCTTTGTTATTCTGATTATTTCTTCCATTCCAGTTACTCCCCCACTGTATGACTGCTTGTCTTTGGAAGGGGCGTCCTCCGATCTCTTATTGTCGTCTTGCATGGTGTAGTGCATAGGTTAATCACAAGTATTCTGCACTGCAGTGACTTGTACTGCAGGTGCCAGGGCTGCTGGAGTTTGAATGGTGGCAGCAGCTTGGTTCTTACTGGGGCAAGGTTACCGAGGTACACCTGAAATACGCGCTCCGTCTTGGTAAGGATTTTCATGAAGGTGTCAGTCTCCAGGTAAATATTGAGTTCAACCTTTTCCTGACGGGCCAGAATGATGTTTTGAATGTACAAATCCTTGTATTCAATTTGGTCTATGTGGGCCTCTTCGCCTGCAAGGCCTTTACCAGCCTCTAGGCGAGCCACAATGGCTGATGGTGTCGCAGGGCTTTTCTCGGTGTTTTGCTTAACCTTGTAGGCCAAACAAGCTCCAACGATACCAGGTGCATTGGCAGCCAAGAGTGCTTGCACGATGTCACTGTAGGCAAGCATGTAGATGTAGCAGAGTAGTAGATAAAATTTATTTATACAGTGATATCACCATTAGGGCTATATATGCCCTGTTCTCAAGGTGCACCTGTTTACAAAGTATCAAGTTTCAATAACATAAGTACATATGCATGAGTGTAACAAACAATACATATCCAGATAAAACAAATTTCATACAGTAGAAAAAAATAGCATACACTGCAAGAAAAATACAAATAACATTGCACTGTTAGATCCATTCAGCAAAACACTACACATATCAATCATCATGCATACTTTTAGTTTCGGTATCGATTTTAGGCTATCCATTACAACCAAAACGATACTCCATTTCTCTATGGACAGCAGTCTAAAAAACATAAGATTTCATGTGTAAATCTCTAAGATGCACGTGAAGTTGGTTCCAACAAGTGGCTGCCTTGTACTGGAATGTCATAGCAGTGAATTTGTTTTTACATTTAGGGACTATAGCTCTCTAGTCACTTTTTTTTCTCAAATTGCGACCATGTTTTGGTTTTTCTAGCATCTCTGCTAATTTATACATCAAATTATTTTTTCGAATCCCATGGACTTGTATAGCCTATCCCCGTTTCCTTCTAATCTCCAATGAGCTCCAACCAAGGGAGCCAAGGATAATGCAATGGTGGGTGTTAAACTCGCATTTCAATACAAATCGTGCCAACTTGTTTAGAACCAAATCTAATTTTACCAAGTGCTGTTTATTTGCATGAAAATAAATATGGCTTCCATAGTCCATAATAAGCAATATTAATTGATTTGCCACAGTTTGACATACTTTCATAGTTGTACAATATGACATCCGTTTTGCTGCCCCAACCTCATATTGACTTTTTTCCTAATTCATTTATATGGTGTTCGAATTTTAAGTATTGATCTATAAAATTCCCAGATACTTATAAACCTCAGTTTGCCTCAAAATGTTTCCTTCCTTGGTTTTAACCTCTAGCTTAGGATTCACATTTTCTTTCTTTCTTTGTTTAAGAGAAAACAACATTTTTTATTATATGTTATCAACTCTAAGTCAGAAATGAATTCCTGCATGATCAAAAATCATTTTGTAGTCTTTCCTCTACTTGCTTTTGATGGTTTCCGTCAACAATTAAAACTGTATCATCCGTCATATAAGACAGAGGTATTTTTTAAACAAAGGGTGTTATTTATGTAGGAAATAAATAAAAGGGACCTAGTATTGAACTTTGTGGTATCCCTTGAGTGATGTGTAATGGCTTAGAGCTAACTCCATTTATGCTAATCACCTGAGATCTATTTACCAAATAGGAATGGGACCACTAACAAGGTTCATTAGCCACCGCATTTTTCCAGTGTATTTAGCAAAATGTTATGGTTTACAAGGTCAAATTCTTTGACAGGTCTACGCCACCCACCCATGGATCTTGCATCCCAACGGGTGGCAACCAAATCTAACAGGTCCATGAGTGCAGTGGCAGTGGACCTGCCCATTCTGAATCCAGACTGAAACGGGACAACTTTCTGTATCTTTCTAGATAGTCCATTAATTGCTTGTGGACTATTCTCTCTAGTGTTTTAGAAATGGTGGCAGCAGGGCAATAGGATGGTGGTTTGTGGGGTCACCATCTTTAGCAAGAGGGACAATTTTAGCTAGTTTCCGCCTAGGAATAGTCCCCTAACTCAGGCTCCAGTTAAACAGGTCAGCTAGTATGGGTGATATTTCAAGCACTGATTCTTTTAGTAAGCGGTTTTCTATTCCATTAATGCTGTTAACTTTTGTATTTGCAATTTGTCTATTATATTTGCAACTTCCTTAGCAGTAATTCTTCGAATCTGAACCTAGGGCTGTTGTTTCCAATATTTTCTTCTGGCAACACTTTTGTTCTGGGTTTGCACCTACTATTTCAACATCTGGAAGATCTATAAAATAATGGTTTAACAAGTCCACAGTAGCTTCTGTGTGCTACAAGATCCCATTTTCTTTATTTGCACCTCTGGATTATTTCTAACTGGTGTTTTTAGTCTATTTATCAAATCATCATCGACCAGTTGTCCCTGGGTCTTTGGTAGCTTGTATTTTTGTTTATAATAAAATGCCTTATGCTTTCTTGTGGCAGTAGTGACTTTGTTCCTAATGATTTTAAATTTAGCCAAAGAGTCAGGGCATAAGGATTTTTTTGCTTTCTTCCATAATTTCTGATCAATTTGTTTATTTTAGGTCCCCACCAGGCAGGCTGAATAGATTTAGTTTTAATGACTTTTTGTGGTGCAAATTTATCACTTGCCTCTAGAAACATCTCAGTGAATTCATTCACTGCCGTGTTTAAATCGGGCATGAAAAAAATTTGATGTCAGGGCATGTTTGACAAATGCCCACAAAATAACAGCTTATTGAATCTCCTATAACATCTCCTAAGAATAGACTGCTTGGGTTTAGACTTGTTTATAATTTCACCAGTCCTTATAGTACACTGAATCACACTGTGGACTCCTAGGTTGCGGGCATCCCCATTAAATCCTACTACCTCTAAGTCTGGAGAAATAAAAATTAAATCCAAATTGTTACCTCGGCTTGTTAGTTTATCCTCTAGTAGGGGAATTTATTATCTGGACGAGCTACAGCACCTGCATTGCACTTTCCAACTTCTGGCCACGTAGGCACCCCAAGGTAGCATTAAAGTCACCCAGGAGAATAGTTTTTTTGGAACTAATATGTTTTGTCAGTACATGACAAAAGTTTTCAAAACACCTTGGGTTTAACTTTGGTGGAGAATAAACTGCTCCCACTATCAAGTCCAAAGTTTCCAGACACACCACTAAACATTCCATGCCCGCTGTCTTACCAGAGTATATTACATTTGAATGTCCCAGTGAGTGCCTAATATACATCAAAGTACCTCCACCTCGTGACCCCCTGTCCTAACTATGGTGGTAATAATCCTGTAATTCAATATCATTATGCCCAATTCTCTTGTGCAGCCATGTTTCAGTTAATGTAATAATGTCAGGAGACTCTATACTGATCCGGGCCCAGAAGGTGTCCATCTTTTTTACCACACGTCTGGCATTATCATGCATTATTTTGATGGACCCCTCCCCAGGGCCTGGATTCAGCTCCACATCTCCCCAAAGAATTAAAGTTAACCAAAGTGCATGTTTGGGGCCTAGGTTATATTTTAACCTGCATGAAAAATTTATTTTCTGCAGGCTGTTCCTTACTGAGAAAAAGGAATTTCTCCATTTTAGGAGTATCTTTTCCTCAGCTGATAGATTACAGCCAGGCCCCAAACAACTCAATTAACTCTTCCCCCACTGAGCTTTTCTCCCTTTGCTGGAGCACATATGGGGATTAGAATGATTAAACCCATCAAAACCTTTAAGGCCCTAAAAAAATGAATCCCCATTTTAATATGGGTACAAAATAATGCCTATAAATGTTTCTCTTAAAAGTTGCACTCGTATATGAATTTATGTCACAGTTTACTTTCAACAGTATTAAATAAGCATTCATAAAAATTTAACAATCAATTCCCAAGAGTGCAGTGTTTGCAAGCGATCACAACACAGGGTACAATTTTATATTTTACTAAAGCCTACCTTTTCCCTCATGGGCGATACTGAGCAAACACCACAAAGCACTAAAACAAATGTGGCACACCAGGCCTTGTTAAGTTTAACAAATTTCTGACTAGGAGTGGACTCGCACCACTCACGTGTTCACGTACACACTCATGACTGGAGCTTCACGGCATTTGAAGGTCTGTAGCTCGCCTCACCTAACAGCTGGTTGGCTGCCGCGTTTACTGGGGAGAGTTTCTGGCACAGTCACAGTCAGTGTGAATGTTTAGTGCTGATTCAAGCGGGCGTCCTTTCAGGTTGAAAATAAGACAGTCTTTTCCTGCTTGATAGAGCCTTCAATCCCTCTTTCTTTGGACAAAGCAGCAGATGACAAAAGCTGACATTCATCACCAACTGATGTTCTGTGCAGCGGGCAGTGTGGGCTTTTAAAGTCTGTAGCTCCACCTCACCTAATAGCTGGTTGGCTGCACATTTACTGGGGTGGGAGTTCTGGCACAGTCACAGTCAACACAAATGTTTAGTGCTGATTCATGCAGGTGTCCTTTCAGGTTGAAAATAAAGACAGTCTTTTCCTGCTGGATAAGTGCTTCAGTCCCCTCTCCTTTGGACAAAGCAGCGATGGCAAAAGCTGACATTTGTCTCTCAACTGATGTTCTGTGAAGTGGGCGATGTGGGCTTTTGAAGGTCTGTAGCCCTACCTCACCTAATAGCTGGTTGGCTGCACATTTACTGGGGGTCAGTTCCTGGTACAGTCACAGTTAGCATGAATGTTTAGCACTGATTCAAGTGGGCATCCTTTCAGGTTGAAAATAAAGACAGCCTTTTCCTGCTTGATAGAGGCTTCAGTCCCCTCTCCTTTGAACAAAGCAGCATATGGGCATTGTGAACCTCCTCTGGGAATTTGGGCCAGAGAGTGGTCTCGATGATCTGTCTCAGGACTTGGACCTGGTACTCTGGTTGGAAAGAGAGCTTCTTGCAGAGGGAGCGCACCTTCTCCAGATGACAACTGAGATTATCAGTCGGACCCATCTGTCCAATGCTTTGAGCAGTTTGCTGAACAGAGTGGGCTACCTATAGGGGACTGGTCATGGGAAGTATTGCATTCAAATCAACGTGACCCACAGTACCGCGAAGGGCAGCCTCCACTGCCGCATCAGCAACTGCTTGGAATGCATGATCCTGATTAATGATATCGTCAAACATCAGGTCAGTTCTACTCTGAATCTCTCTGTGGCATTCGTCCGGGGGCCATCAGGTTGGTAATAGCTTCCTAGATTAAGCCGTGCACCTCTGTGTTGTCCTCCCTGGAGAGAGGAGCAAGCAGTGGTGCACCATGGGAGATAGGCCTTCCTCCCAGATCATGGGGGTTGCCATCTTGATGTGTGACGCTGCCTCCATGTTTGGCGTTATGTGGCAACGTAGACTGTGTGCGTACATGGCTGCCATATTGGGAATGGCTTCTAAAGATGACAGCCCTATGGGGCGTGGACTTGGGTGTGATGGGAACAACCTTGCCATCAAAATCTGAGTCATCCTCACCAGATAATGCAATGTCAATGGGCGTGAATTGGAACCCATTCATAGCCTTAACATGGCCAGCAAGAACCTCTCGCTGGTGGCACAATTTCACCATTTTTGTTCTACATTTCTTGTGACAAAGTCTTGCAGTGCCCTGCTCAATACCCATCTCTACCTCACACTGCAATACTCTGTACGTGGCACTCAATTCAACATTCTCCATAAGTTCCTTATCTAGCTCATGACTCAACCTTTCATTCTCCTCTTTCAACTTATCATTCTCATCTCTTAAACCCTCATTACGTATCGCTCAAAATATCATTCAAATAGGTTAACTGTTTCTTATCACATTTCAGCCTTTTACAATCGTCTCTCAACATGCACATTTCATGCTTAGAGTCTTGGGCAGAACAGGCAACAGCCTGTTATTGGCATCCTGGA
The DNA here is from genome assembly GCA_016271365.2 of Neoceratodus forsteri. Classification (NCBI taxonomy): domain Eukaryota; kingdom Metazoa; phylum Chordata; order Ceratodontiformes; family Ceratodontidae; genus Neoceratodus; species Neoceratodus forsteri. The sequence goes on along the minus strand of CM028130.1, from coordinate 509,410,198 downwards.
GTGACTGCATCTCCTCCGCTATTTTCTGTTCCTTTTCTTTAACTCCGATGCCTGTAAGCCCATTTCTTTTTTAGAGATGCTTTTGCAGCTCAAGGGAGGTGCATTTTGCCATGAGACTCTCAAGGCTGGGTTGAGAGCCACAACCAAGAGACCCTTAGGGTTATATTTCTTGGATTTTTGCTTAGACTCTAAATAATGATCAGAGATCATGAATAATGGATTTTCTGCTGATTTCACATCCAGCGCAAAATCAGTCCACCCTCCATGGGATGTGAGATAGTTAGAGACATCTAGTCTCAATTCTGTTCACAATTCAGGCATGCCAGCAGAGAAAGGGAAGACAAACAAAGAAAGTGGTCGAAAAACTGGACTCAGAACCTTGGCGCTGTCTCCCAATGGCTTTCCAGTCCCCTGTGGGCAAACGGTGTCACCAAGGCGGTATGCTGCTGCTCACAAAGGGAGTGTATCAGGGCCCCCGTGTGGGTCTGCCATGCCTGAGACCAAAATAGAATAAAACCATTACAGAACAACCACTGTAAGCATGAGTAGGTCCACGTAGGAAACAGGGTGCACTACACTACTTGACATTGAAAAGTAATTGAATGGAATCCTCACTTTGTACATTCCAACCTGCACACGGTTGCCAAATGTAACAGGGTAATAGAATTACCTTTCTTAGGTTCTTATTTGAACTGCAAAGTGAAGGGACAACAGACAAGTGGTGTCCAGCAGGAAATATGATTTATTACTGGTATATAAAGTAGGCTTATAACCAACAGTGTGACCACTGGGAGAATGCATCCAGTCTTTCTTATCTACGTAGGCAGCAGCAAGTCTCATCTCAGAGAAAATGTATAATGCAAAGGGTCTTATACCCCTGATAACTGTCATGGCAACAGCTAAAAAGATATATAAAATCTTATAATTGGACAGAAGCAAATATCCTGACTCCTAACTAGCATGGGAAAGTTTGCTTAGCTGGCAAAAACAGATAACGTGAGACAAAGGGATCTTGTGCTTCTTCCAAGGACACTTGCGGTTTCAGTTCTGCATAAGCACTAAATATGGCAGTATTGCCTAACTAATGATATACAATAATATATATAGGAGCATCTCCCAGTGTTACAATGAGAATACAGTAAGGCATAATTATACTTAGCAAAAATATAGTAGAACTCAGATCCTGACACTTATGCTTGTACGATAAGTGTCTACAACCCAAGATTAGTACATATATGTATATAAGCATTGCTGTCTGCGAGATGGGGCCCCAATCAGGGGTGCTGGTCCATGGGTAAGAAAGTAGTACATTATACTTTTGTTTATGAGGTAATAAATGAGTCACATTTTTGCATCCTATACATAACATTTTATCTCTTTTCAAAAATGTCTTGAGATCCCACTATCCCCACTACACTGTCCATGTTTAAAACTCTATACGCATGATCATTCAATGAGTCTTGTAACTGTTTTCCTGAAGGTTTACCTCTTAGTCCTATGCCTCTTTACCTGTCTGTTGTCCTCCAGCACCTTTTTCCTTAATACCGCCTCCTTCCTTTGTCTCCCTCCTTAAGTGTTCCTTGTATAGACTTTAATATATTGTAAATATTTGCATTATTTTATCTTTTCTCAGTATATTTTGTAGTAATCATTAACTTCTGTGTTGTATATCATTTTTGCTGCTTATTTTTTATTGTGTACTGGTCATGTGAATCTGCCCAGGTCCACCTGGTAAATGAGCTTGCTCAAAGGTGTTTCGCCTGGTAAAATAAAGATTTGATTGATTGATTGATTAAACCATCCAGATACACACTTCTTAATCTAAAGGTCCATTCACTTTCTTTTTGCAATAAATTATTCACCCTATCTCCTCCATATTTTAGCAGTGGACTCCCCAATGCCCATACATTTCAAATCACTAGGACTTGATGAATGTGCTGTGGCAAATTGCAGGCCTATTGGTGTGTCTGTCCTAACATTACTGATATTTCTCACATGTTCTTGCACTCTTGTTTTGAGTGCTGTTGTGGGTCATCCAACGTATAAGATATTACATGGGCACCAGAGAATCTAGACAACAAAGATGTACTGCATGAGATGAATTCTAATGTCAAACTTCAGATCTTGATGGCCAGGATGAATAAAATATTTACTAAGATTACAGTGGCTTCAAATACTACATTTGTGGCATTTAAATGACCCCACTGGTTTAGAAGGAAGCCAGTTCATTTCTTGCTTTTTCTTCTGCATTTAGCCTGCTATGGCAATCTTTTAAATTTGCAGCTCTGCTGGAGCTAATTCTTGGTTTACTATCCACTGCAGTTGTAACTTGAGGGTCACTTTACTACACCCTGGTCAGGCATCACAGGAGTACTGCATGCAGTTACCAGCATGGCAAGGGTTTAGTTATTGTGCCTCTTAACAAGGCCCTAGTTAGGCTTCACCTGAGTACTGCGTGCAGTGATCAGCAGGGCAATGCTTATACTGCCTCTTTAGAACACTCTCGATCAGTCCTCAGTGGAATACTGCATGCAGTGACCAGCACGGCAAGGGTTAGTTATTCTGCCTATTTACAATAGCCTGGTGAGGCTTCACCTGGGGTACTGTGTACAGTGACCAGCAAGGCAAGGGTTAGTTATTCTGCCTCTCTACAAGGCCCTGGTCAGGCTTCACCTGGAGTATTGTGTGCAGTGACCAGCAGGGTAAGGGTTAGTTATTCTGCCTCTTTACAAGGCCCTGGTGAGGCTTCACCTGGAATATTGCATGCAGTGACCAGCAGGATAAGGGTTAGTTATTCTGCCTCTTTACAAGGCCGTGGTCAGGCTTCACCTGGAGTATTGCATGCCGTTCTGAGCTCAGTACAAAAAGTACATCGAGGCAGTTGGGAGGGAGCAATACCGGTCCGACAAAATAAACAGGAGTTTGGAGGACCGAAGCTATGAGGGGAGGCTTGCGGCCCATAACATGGTCTTAGCTTTCTGCATACTCAGAGGTATTGTGTGTTTGATCTGGTGTCCTCCAATAGGAAATGGGGGAACGCCCAGAAGCTCAAGGGTGGTGGATTCAGGGGTGATATTAAGAAGCACTTTGTCTCCTATTGAGTGGTAAACCTACTGAACAGCCAATGAGTAGAGACAGTGGAATGAAGACAGTAGAGGGCTTCAAGGTAAGTCTGGATGCATATCCAGTTATCAAGATAATCCCTGAGTACTTTGGGCCTTATGCCCACCCTAGCGATGACCCCTGGCAATAGGATGGGTAGGTAGCTTTTGTGTTACTCTGTGTTTACACAGCATACTTATCCATACTCAATTAAGATGCATAAAGGTGGACATGATGAACCTACTGTCTCTTAAGGCCTTAAATTACTTGTTTCCAGCTAACAAATACTGCAGCTTTAAATTACAGTAGCATACAATGTTAGTCCTTCATCGAGGTTATTAACAGACATATTGAACAGAATTTGAATTAGCACTGAGCCCAGATAAGTTCACCCTCCTCCACAATTTACCAGTTTATCCTTGTCCTCAGTCTTCTACCTGTCAACCAGTTACTAAATCAATGTACCAGACTGTCTTTAATACATAAATAAGCTGCTGGATCTGTGACATTAGGCAGTGGGTGTTCACTCAGCATGCTGGCAATCTGGATTGGCACTCTGTACTCAGGATGTTAGGATCTGGGCCGGTAGAGAGGGTGACAGAGCACCCAAGAGGGTACTCTCCTCTCAAGGAAGGGTCAAATGCTGCACTGCTTGAAGACACTAGAAAACCCTAGCGAAACTCTACCGAGTGAAGCGCTGGTGCATTTTGGGTCTGATAGTAAGACAACCATACAGCACTGGCAACACACACTTTCTTGTAAATTTGGATTAGTCGTATCTGAACGCTGTATCTCGAATACTTCATACTGTACTGGAAGCACTTCAATAAACATGGGAGTTTTTACTGTCTGAGGTGTCCAGAAATGAGTCAAGTGATTGGGTGGTTGCAAATTCTGAGGTGAGTGTGCCTGGCAGTAGATAAAGACAGTGAATACAAAAAAAGAGTGCCGTCAACAAGCATGCCATAAAAACAGTGCTATCCACAACAGCCCCATCCCAAAACATCACCAAAATATACAGCACCAATGGTAGCCGACAACTGACACTATGGTGAAAATACAAAATATACCTCTGCCACCCGCACCCCCAATATTTAAATATTTAACTCTGGCGGGGGGAGATCGGAACATGGGGATGGGAAGAGACTTGTGAGGGGGGTCTTTGATTTTTGGGATGAAATAAAAATAAACACTTGACTACACATGAGGGGAAGACAAAGGAACTACTAATCGGGAGACCAGGAACAGAACCCTGGTCTGTTGCTTTGTACTTTGCTGCCCAAGCTGCTTGTGCCTTAGTCCTCTCCACCACAGGAGCAGCTCAGCTAGCCATCACACTTTCCAATCCTTCATTTTTTCCTCCCCTGCTTTGACAGCTATAGGGGTAGTGATAACTAACATGCGTTATCCTACCCCTGATGCTGTCTAGGCAGACACAGTTTTTGAAGCACGGTTTTGCCCGCGCTATTGTTGAAATGCTCTATTGACTGGTTTCCAGTGTGCCTTTATTTGTTTTGGTACTTGAAGACACTCTTTGTAGCGCGGTGCCTAGACTGGCACTGGTGTCCATGTGCTGATGGTCAGCAGTGCCCCAGGATACTGATAAGGTGCACATTCCTGTGAGAGGAGGGTGGTGATAGGGCTTAGGAAAGCTGAAAATCTCTGTCCGATCTGGCACACTGGATGATCGCCATCATGTCTGTTACATACTGTTTCTTCTATGGGTATTTACTCCATTGCAAAGCAGGGTATATGGTGTTGTACTGCAGAAGGTTATATTCCTGGTGAACTACATAGACCACAATGGCTTGCACAGCTCAGTGAGATGATGACATAGTGGAAACTAAAGTGTGAGAGAAATACTGAGATGATGGGGGATTGTTAGCAACCCATGCTTTCTGTTTTGTATTCCTTCAAGTAAATATACTACAGCATCCTTCCTCCATGCAACATGGCCCCTCACATACTGTCATCCCTGCCTCAATCAATTCTCTGACATGGAATTGGAAAGGCACTTCCTTCCTTTCTTTGAGCTGTGGAACAGAGGGAGGGGCACCGCTCGGATATGTCACACAAACAGAAGCGATTGGAGGTCCTGGAGAGTTGGAAAGTGATAGCTGGAAAGTGGAGGGAGTCTGGCAGGCAGTGGAGGGTACTGGACTGACCTGAAGGAGGGAGGGTGAAGGGTATGTGTATAACAAAATGTTCTCATAATTTTGTCAGTGCACAAAATGGCTTCCTTCCAATATTCATCATGATAGGTCCTGGGGCAGATAGGTAATTATGGGCAGACTAGATGGACCCTGGCCTTTTTCTCCCCATTGTCTGTCTCCATGTTATTATAAATATTGCACAGAAATGAGATTTTGTGCGATTTTGCTTGTGAAACAATTTTCCAGCTCTGAGGTTTAAGTGTGTTTAAGTGTTTGCGGGTACATAGGTAAACACTTTGTTTTGTATCAATATATTGTATCAATATATTAACAAAGCTTTTGATGTTTCAGCAAGGAATCATTTAGCACAGCAGAAGTGAATACACATCCTAGAGAGAGACATGCACACACAGCCAGGTCAAGTGAGAGGCACCCCAGTGATCACAAGATGGGTCGAGTGCCAAGTCGTCAATCTCTGCTCCAGCTGGGACAGCTTCCTGCCAGAACATCACAGCATAGTAGGACCACCAGGCTGCTGAGGTGAGACTTCTTCTGCTGGGATTCCTTTCCCATTTCCTGCCTGTCTTATTCACTGGTCATATTCCTTGTGTCAGGCGGCCATGAGTAGATGTAATGGTGAGCTGGGCTGTGCAAAATATCAAATATTTGCCTCATGTAATTTCCAAACCTCATTGCCTTCCCACTGTGCAGCAAGATATAGCATTCTTGCTATGTGGGACATAGCAGCACCCTCTCCTTGTGGGACTGCCATAGGGAGCTCTGGGAACAGAACCATCTCACCTAACCAGGACAGTAATGAGGTATGAATCCCCAGTGCAGTGTAGGACAGCTTGCTGCCCTCCAGAGCATGCAACAAGTATCCAAGGCCTGCCAGGTATGCATGCAATCTAGAAACATAGATGTTGATGGCAGAAAAGGCCAAATGTCTCATCCATTCTGTCCAGCACCCGCCTACTTACACACCCAGGCTAATGCTGGACCGGAACTAGTCTACCAATGGCGATAACTGTATTTCAAACCCACCCCCAACACACTCATCCCCATTCTAAGAATCCCCCCCCTCCTCTGGTTTGGATCATTCCCCTGTTCCTATTACACCTGTGTTTTGCCATATAGATTTTCCCTCCTGTTTCAAAGGGGTGGGTACATCAACTCGGTCCCTAGTTCTCCCAAGCTGGCTGACTGCCTCCATCTGCATGTGCCAGGTCAGGAAAATTCCCCATGAGTTCCCCCCCATCATGGCAAGGCCAGGAAGAGAGGGCTGTCCTTCCCCCCAGTACAGCATGTCTGAGATGGACTGGGTCGCATGCTGAGTGATGGCACAGGTGTGGAAGCAACTGGGCCAGGATTTATGAAACCCCTTGACGCTGTTTTCTGTTTTCATGGTTCCCCTGCCCCAACTGCAGAGTGCTGGACTTCTGCATGGAAGCACACCTATCCAACGTTCCATGCCAATCCCTCCCACAATGTTTGCCTCTCAGACCTGCTCTACCCCCAGGGGGCAGCTGAGGCTGGACTAACATGCTACCCCTCCCCGAGAGAGGCGAGCAGTCTCACAGATGCTCAGTCCTCTCTCTCCCTTACCTACCACCGATGACCTGAGTCCATTCCCGAACTCGGGTTGCTGGTGTGGGAAAAGTAAGGTGCATAAGGCATCTCAGTCCTCTTGCCACAGGGCTGGTTATCACGCCTGTACTTAAAGTTGGCAGTGAACTACCTGCCTACCACTTCTTCTGACAATCTATTCCACTTCTCCACCACCCCTTCTATAAAGAAAAACATCCTTAATTTCCTCCTGAAGCTTTTCCTACCAGTTTCCATCCATGGCCTCTTGTTACCCAGCCCTCAAGTCTTATGAACTGCCACTGCTGTCTACTTTTTGAATACCCCTTAGGAACTTAAAGGTCTTTATCATATCCCACTTCTCACTTCTGACCTCCACAATGTATATATTGAAACTGTTCCACCTGTCTTCATACGTCTTCCCCTGCTCCCCTGAATCATCTCAGTGTCCCACCTCTGAACAGCTTCCAAGAGCTCCCTGTCCTTCTTCAGGTGCGGGCTCCAAAACTGCATACAGAACTTAGATCTGTACACCAGGCAGAATCACCTCTTTTCTTCCCTACATCCTATTGCTTTCCTGCAGCTTTTGGCATTAGACATGGGACTTTAGACAGTCACTGATAATGATCCACAGGTCCCTCTCTGTGACACTGCTCCATCCTCACTCCCACCAGCCAGTACTCTGTTTTGGATTTAATTTAGCATTGTGCAAAGTGGGAGCTACTGACCCCACTTTGTGGAATAAACTAACACCCTCAATTAGAAACTCCTCCTCTTACCTAGCTTGAAAGAAACAACTACGCCTCCCAACACCTCCTCTTGTCTCTGCCCCAGGTGATTCTGTCACCATGCTTAGCTCCTACTAGGCCACGTTCACACTGAACACACCTATTTCTGCCTTTTTCTCACCTTCTCATCCTACCTCATGCAAATGAAATGTTCTAGCAATACCTTTCTATGTTAAAACTCTGGTTTAGCTGCTGGATGCTGATGTCATGTGGCACTAATAAACAAATGTGTAGTTCTGATGGATCGGTTTGTATTCAAACTACTAACTTGTAAATAATTTGTAACTATTTTGTAAATAATTTATAAATATTCTGTCTTTGTTACTACTGTATGTACTCCAATATCACCCCCGGTCACACTTGGAAATAAGCCTTGGCTCAGTGTATTTATCCTGGTCAACAAATGTTGAGTACATGAAATAAGACACATACATTTTTTACGCTGTAACATCCAACAGGACTGTCTTGTAAATGGGGATTTTTATCCCTATGATATCTATTTATCCTGAATAAAAACAAATATCTATCTATCTATCTATCTATCTATCTATCTAATGTTTAAATACATAAAAATAAAATGTGCATGTCTTTACACTTTTTACTTTAAATATGAGTTGCCCCAAACTGTAAAATTGTATGATCATGTGAATGGATTCCTCCTGTCGATGATACAAAATTTCTCATCCCCATTTTATATGATCCACACAAACAGATGATCTGATACCTTTTATTGGACCAACAGAGTTGTTAAAAAAGAAAACAGGTGCTTTGAGCTTTCAGCCACAAAACATACTAAAGCGTACATTTTAGTGTGTTTCATGACTGTTCTCAGGGGAAGAAACTATGTATTCTGTGACATTTGACCTTGAAATACCTTTCCTTTGATGGAAATCTGTTGTCTTTATATGGTTCTATGTTGATTTTTAAAAGCAGTTTAGGCCATTGGGATTTTTAACAACTTTTTATCATTTTAATGTATGATCTGAAACATAGAAACATAGAACTTGACGGCAGATAAGGACCACCTGGCCCACCTAGCCTGCCCATTTCCCTACCTACTGTAAAAGCTCCTGATCCTGTTTGACTTTCAGAAAGGGTATTCTTCCAATCCAACTGTTATTGTTTTTTTGATGAAGAATTCTGTGTAATCTGTAAGCTCAAAGCACCTATTTTCTTTTTTAACAACTCTGTTGGTCCAATAAAAGTTATCAGATCATATATTTGTGTGGATCTTGTGTAACAAGAACCAATACAGCAACAAGAATTTCTGTGCCATTTTATATGTGAACTTTGGAACTATGCCTTTAATTGTTAATTTTCCAGTCCTGAAACTCTGCTCTATTTGTCGCTGTCTTTAGATGCCTGTTTGTGGAGGAATTGGATCTCTTGGTGGTGTCAGCGGAAGATGGCAAGATTTACCTCTGGGTTTTGATGACTTCCTCGCCAGCACATTCCGAAGGTGGCAACAATGAAGAACGTGCAGGGAGACTCTGAAGGTGGGAGTTTAGTATAGAGGAAATGGAAGGAGTTTGCTTGTGGAAGGACTATCTTGTCTCTGTGTGACATGATATTCACAAACAGGAATTATTTAATTTTCTTTCTAATGGAGGTCAAAGATTTCTGTGGCTCCAGAAGAAAAAATGACTCACCTTAATAATCTTGTTTCTTCCAAGGTATTCTTCAATATAATTAACTCTAGCAGTCAGCCTCCTGAACTGAATGGTCCCGGAGATGAATGGAACTTATGCAAATGATGGAACATTTATTGACTAGTGCCAACATTCAGACTGCTGCCCTCACCAACTGCTGCATTCCATAATGCTCAAATTTCATTGGAGCCTGTAGGAATAGGCCCCTTACTAATCTATATTAGCTAGTGATAACATTTTACAACAGTAACAACCCCCTTTACCCTGTCCCCTGATAATACCAGATAGGACCATAAGAAAGAAGAACAGAGCCACCTGGTTCTCAAACACAACATAACCAGAGTAAGACCCATATAACAATAAAACACCAACTGTAATGCAGAGGCTAACTGGTTCTGCAGAGGAGGTAGGGTGGGAGAGTTAATCATTAGGCCCTTTTGCATGCAGTGGTCTGTATCAGAATAACCATTACAGACACACTGTAACGTTATCTTTTTGGTGTGTACAAGCATTCGCCTACCACAACCAAAGTGAGCTCTTCCCTAAAATGCGTTCCCTGTTTTCTTGGGTTCGCCAACTTCTGTTCCGTTCTGCCCTGCCATGTAAAATTGAAGTTCTGTTCATTTCGGTGAACTGTAGCATCACAGTTACACCACATCCTGCAAATCTGACAATAGCCCTTAATAACATAAAAAAACAAGCATTTGTCAATGCCAAATGTTTGCTTGCTGGCATTATCAGTGGAAGTGCAGAAGTTAGAACATGTAGTATAGTAATGGCAGTGAAGTATTGAACTGATGCCATCTCCACCCCACCCTGCAGAAATGGAGGCATGGGTGTGCCTTTGGGTCGTCACCCATAACAGTCACAACATTTCACCTCACCCTACCCTGCAGACACTGACAAGTGTTGAGGTGTGCCTTGAGGTTTTCGGGCTTTCCACTCACCTCATTACATAAGGAAATATGCTGAAATTGGTTCAGTACAGGAGAATGGTGTGAATTCTAGGGCCAAAGAGCCCAAGGTGAACCTCAATGCCTGTCACTGGCTGCAGGGTGGGGGTGTGGGTGGAATGGAGTGAGCATTACTGTCAACAATCCCAAGTCACACTCCTAATACCTGTCAGTCTCTACAGGGTAGGGCGAACGCCTGTCAGACCCTACAGGGTAGGGCGTTATGGTCGGAAACCCTAAGGCCCTGCGTGTTTCTTGGTATTTTTACTCTAAGTTTTCAACATGGGCTTTTTGTGACACCACTGCATGAACAGTGACACGATCAGTTTGTTAGCAGAAAGGTGATTTTGATCAGTGACAGCGCTGTTTGGCACCACAGGTGCGAAAACACATTTCAAACATGATGTGAAAAATGACAGCTGTACTGTTCATCAGGAGGTGTAAAAAATGGTAATGTTGTGTGGTGGATGAGCTGTGGTGGTTCGTAACCCTATAGTTTAGGGTGATGCCAGATAAATCTGGAAGGAGAGGCTGGAGGCGTACACTAGAGCCAAGATGCAAGGTTTATTAGCAACAGTTGGAGCACACAGAAAAGACTTAGCATTCACTAACACTATCACACCTGAAAAAGAGTGAATATTACCGGGACCACAACCTGGCCCCACTAATGTCCTACAAAAGTCCAGGTTATTCAAGTCCTAAGGATGTAGCAATCCGATGCACCCAACTTGGGTTATTAGTATTTTGGTCGGCCGACTGCTGAGGGTGAACCTAAGGAAGCACTTCCTATACAGGCCATAAAATGGGGCATCCCCCAGTGAACCAGAAACCAAGTAAAACACTGTAGGCCTCCTGGCCCTGGGAAGAAGGTGACTCCTGGCGTCACTGAGGCAACGTCGAAAGGGAAGTACCTGGTCGAGGATGGGTGTTGAAGCCGGGTTGTAGGGGAAGAGAACCCTTTTCTGGGGTTGTCGGCTGTGGTGACCTCAGGCAGGTGATCTCCAGCTGAGGAAAGGATGCTGGGTGCGATGATCCACTAGATGACCTCTGGGCAGGTCCCAGGAACCCTTATCACCTCACCCTGCAGCTTCAGAATTTGGCAGTCTCTGGTGTGACCTCCTGATGCATAACTGGAACATGAGCCACCTATGGGCAGTACAATCAAGAGTGTGGCAACCCTTGTGTGGCCTCTGCGTGGCCCCTGGTACTTATGCCACCTCAGGGAATGAGGCACAGAGCCTGGCACCCTCGGCAAGGCCTTGGTATAGGCCACTGGTACTGTTGCTACCTTGGGACAATGTCTATGCAGGAGAATGGGCACGAAATCCCAGTCCGCAAACGACTTAAGTCCTCCGGGTTAGAGCTGGGGCAGCCCCTAACCTGACTCACTTTGGTGGGCCCAGCTACCAGCTGGCTATCACTTACGACTGGCAACTCAACCTGGGGTGTCGTGGCGAATACTTGGAGTTGTGGAGGTCATTGGAAGTGGGTGCAGGTGATACTGGGCTTCCGGGACCCTGGGTCAAAGAAGAGGCACTGAGGAATTCTAGGTGAGGTGTGATGTGAGGTGTGCAGGAGCCTGGAACAGAACAAAATTAAAAATCTGAAAGCAATTCCCCTTTTGTATGACCAAGAGCCCTACCATTTTGGATGGGTGGCCCCAAATGTCTTCAGAGGAAGTAGCAGTAGGCAAGTGCAGCAATCAATCCCTCACGGCAGTGCAGTTGCACAAGACAATTGAGCAAATAAGGCAGTGCAGTCATGATACCTCAGGAATAAGGTAGTTCAGTCACTTAAACTCTTCAATTGAATATAGCAGTTCAGTCACAGCAAGCAGTTCAACAATTTAAAATGGATGGATTGAATACAGGAGTTCAGTCACAGCAAGCAGTGTCCAGGCAACCATACCTGTCAACCTCCCTCATTACAAATCAGGGACAAATGACTAAAATTAGTAACACATCAGATGAAATAGTAATATTAGTCCCAGAAGCTATATACAATATGTTTCTTAGTGTGAATAGCATTTTCTTAATGAGAACTAGACTGTAACATCAATGGCTGGCATTGTTCTGTGATCCCAGTCCCTACTCTTTAGTGTCAGAAATGCCAGACTTAGGAGGGGCAGAAGAAATTTCTGAGGCAAAATCAGGGACATCCCTGAAAATCAGGAACAGCTGAGAGGTAGGCAAGCAGCAGGAGATTGCAGGCAGATAAAGAAAATACAGTTTGCTTCATGGGCATTGAAACAGTTTGATGACCCACCCCTTTGTTTATATGGATCAGCCCTGGGTGACTTCTGAATATGGGGGCCAGGGTACCTAGGCCCAGATATTCAAACTGCGCCAGTTTGTGGCGCAAGCCTGTGCGCCGCTCCAAATAGTTGCGCAGGGGTGTGGCCAAGGTGATATTCAACGGAGTTGCGCTATGGCGCAACTGCTTTGAATATCACCCCCTGGCCACCCCCACTGTGCATGGCGCAGTGGAACTGCGCCAGCGCAAGTGGTCAGAGTGGAGCATTAAGATGGTGGCGTTAGTTCCATTGTGCCGCACAGCACCCGCGATATTTCAAAGGGTGACATGCAAATGGGGCGATAATTTATGCAGTGCACGGGGCCATATGCATCTGATTATGGCCCCATTTGCATCGTTATTACATGGTAGGCGCCGATCCTCAATGACTTGCGCCTGGCGCCCTACCAGGCAGCAGTCATCGGGGACCGACGCCCCCTGCAGCCCGATCGTGGGATGTCCCGTAAGGGACAATGCATATCTCCAATCCCTGGTGGTCCAGTGGACTGCGATTAGCCCGATCGCGGGCATAACTGTAACTGCCCCCCAGGTAGCCCGATCGTGGGCATCAGTAGCCCCCCCCAGAGTCCAATATCCCTGGTGGTCCAGTGGACCGAACGGAGCCCGATCACGGGTGGCATTCCTCACCCTCCCAAGTCTGAAATCCCTCATGATCTAGTGGACCCCCCACCCCACCAGCCCACGGAGTCCCACCACCCTGCTCCCCCCCGGTCAGCTGGCGGGTGGCAGCACCTCTCGCCTGCCGCCCGCTGCTCGCCGACTGACAGATGAGCTTGCACGCCCATTGGTTCATAGTATGAGCCATACGGGCATGCAGCCCATACCAGATAGTCAGTCCAGATATGTGAAAGAATTCATTCACATATCTGGACTGACTAATACAGGAGGCATACTTCCATTGGCCATGGACTGAACCAGGCGGCAGCCATATTGCTGTCAGTTGGTGGGCAGGCAGTGGGGTGCTGCCACCCACCGACTGATAGGGGAAGCGGGGTGGTGGCTCCATGGGCGGTGGGGTGGAGGTCCACTAGATCACCAGGGATTTCTGACTTGGGGTGAGGGATGTCGCCCATGATCGGGCTCCATTCGTCCACTGACCCCAGGGATATTGGACTTGGGGAGGGGTTACTGATGCCCGCGATCGGGCTAATGGGGGGTTACAGTTATGCCTGCGATCGGCTACTCGCAGTCCACTGGACCACCAGGGATATTGGACTTGGGAGGGGGATACTAATGCCCGCGATTGGAACATGGGGGTGCCGCCAGGTGCAGTGGAACAAGTCGAAGCCACCCACAGGTGGTGCCGCTGTGTTGTGCACTGCAATGCGGAAGCTCACCTGTGGGTGGCCACGACTTGTTCCTTCTTTTTCGCATAACTTTGTGCAGGCGCAGGTAGGGGTTGGCGCCATTCTGCACAGCCCGGCTGAATATCGGCTGTGCAGTTTATGCATGGTTCCTCCCCTTCGCCGCTCCACATGCCTTCATTATCATTGTGCTGTTGCTCAGTGATTTCGGGGCGAACTGCTTCCTGCTGAGTATCGCAGAATGGTAATAATTTTGACTTGCGCAGGCGCAACCCGATTGTGCATGGCTCAACTCTTTGAATATCTGGTCCCTAGTCTCTTTGTCCCAGCTATGGGACACCCTTCTACTACATGGACAAAGGACTAAGTTTTCCCATTACTAGAGCTCAGATTACCCTAGAACTCTGAGAGAAGAACGCACTAAGGCTCTGCTAGGCCTTTAGTGATTAGCTGCTTACAACTAAACAACTGAAAATTCAAAATGAACATTTCCCTTCTCACCAGTAATACTTTAAGCTGGCTTTACCTAGCAATTCTGTGACTCTTGGCTGAGAGGGACTTTCCAGTCTCTCTATTTGGAGCACAAACTGCCTAGAATAAGTTAAACTAGCAGAGATTCCTTCAAGACAGGAGTTCACAAACGCCTTTAATCTTGGTCCAACAATTATTTGGTTTGAACCCTCCTAGCTTCTGCCTTCTTGATTCTCATTTCTCTCTCTCTCTCTTTTTACAATTGGACAAGGTAAGCAGCTTTCCTCCAGTGTCTGGAACTGATTAAGAAAATCAAAGTAACACTGTTCATGAACGGAGGTCACTGTTCATGAGCGGGGGGTTAAATGGAAGCAATTTAACAATTCTAAACAGTAATTACACAGTGTAACAACACAATTGCTAAACAAACAATCCTTCCCCTGGCTGGAGCAGGTCAGCTAGGACTAATTATTAAAGGAAATGCTGGCCAAGAAGCCTACTCACCTTGGGAGGTCAAAAAGGATTTCTGTACTCTGGGGAATGTACAACCACAAAGGAGTGATAAGGCCTGTTCTCCTGGAGACTGCTGCATGAAAGGTTTGCTGGGTCTATTTCAGGCCAAATAGACTGACTCAACACACTGGGGACCTGAATAGATGGCAGATTTCTGCAAAAACTGACCGAGGCTGCTACTGGGGATCTTCTGAGGAGTTACACCAAAGGGACCAAGGGATTCGCTTCAACCTCCTAACAGGAAGCCGACATCCATTGCCTTGCTGTCCTTCACCCTCCTGGTCAAACTCTTTCTCCTCTCTCTGCAACCTGTGCAGAGCCTCATCTAGGCTGGGGTGGTCCTGGCTACCTGCCAGGGGATTGGCTGCTTCATCCAGAGGTCAGCCTACTGAGGCTGGGTCAGTTGCTTAAAAAAAAGTCTCCAAATTTGAATCTACCATGGCCACAGGGATTGGCTGAGAGGGCTCAGCCCGGCTTCCCTCTCCACTGTGGGACAGGCATGTGGCCCAACTGATTGGGCTTTGGCTGACTAGGTGTTGGTCTTGAGCAGGGGGAAGGGAGAACCAAGGAAGGAAAAAAAAATGGTTTTCTTTTAAAACCCTGAATTTAGACTGCTAGGACTGTCTGCTGAAGTGGGGCCTGTTCTGTGTTTCAGAGGGTCACCAAAGATTTTCAAAGGTTTCCTATTAAGCTGCCAGGGTCCCCATAACTGTCTGACCCCTCATGTCTCTGAGGATCCCCTATTTTCTGTGATGCCCCAATTCCACTATTTTCTGTGGTGCCCCAATTTCCTGGGAAATACAGTTGAAAATCTGGGTGAAAATATAAAAACTAGTGAAGTCTCGAGCATGCATAGAAACTGCACTTAGCACTGCATAATTTCTTACTGCCCTGGTCAATCACTCCGCTCGGCCAACGAGGGGTTGTTAGAGATTCTGAGGGTAAATTTAAAGTCATCTGGTTGTAGAACTTTTGCGTATGCAGCCCCCACCCTTCGGAATTCTCCATCTCGCCGGTTAAGGGAGTGTGCAACTGTGGAGGAATTTAAGCAGGGTTTAAAAACCTATCTGTGGAAAAAAGCTTTCATAGTTAACTGAAATGAGCAATTGATGTAGTGGTATCTGATTTTACTGTATTAATTTATTATTTGATGTTGTATGTCTTGTTTTTATGTTGTTAGGCACCTTGGCATTAGAAAGGCACCATATAAATAAATTTATTATTATTATAATGCAATTATTTGGCACCAGATTTTCAATGTAGGTATTTTGGGACCTCCGCTCATGAACAGTGTTACTTTGATTTTCTTAATCTGTTCCAGACACTGATTTCCCACAGTGACTGCGCTATTCTGCACCGGAAGTGCGAAAAAACATTTCAGACAGGATGTGAAAATGGCAGTTGTACTGTTCATAAGGATGTGTGGAAAAATGCCAATGTTGAAAATCTGGAGTGAAAATATTACAAAATTGTGAAGTTACGAGGGTGTGTAGAAACTGCGTAATGCACGCTTGTAACACAGTCATTTTATGGACTTTTGTGACCAAATTTTCAACATAGGCATTTTAGGACCTCTGCTCATGAACAGTGTCACTGTGATTTTCTTAATGTTTCCCGAACACTGATTTCCCACAGTGACCGTGCTATTCCATGCTGGAAGTGCAAAAACACATTTTAGCCAGGATATGAAAAATGACAGCTATACTATTCATAAGGAGGTGTGTAAAAATGGCAATGTTGAAAATCTGGAGTGAAAATATTACAAATTCACAAATTTGAGAGTGTGCATGGAAACTGCACAACACACGCTCGTAACACAGTCATTTTGGGGAATTTTTTCACCAAATTTGCAATATAGGCTTTGTGAGAGCCCACCTCATGAACAGTGACACTGTCATTTCGTTAATCAGTCCCGAAAGATGATTCCATGCAGTTACCGTAAATCACCTTTCAGGACCAAATAACCAAATGACAGTCAGAAATTGAAGATTGGGGTCCCAAGAACCCATGTTGAAAATTTGGTGCACAAATAAAAAAAAATGACTGAGATATGTACCAAAGTTGAAAAAAACATATTTATGCCATTATACAGCTTACCGGCATTTCTTCAGTTCGCAGTTGGCTTTGAAGAGTGCAGATGTGTTCCCGGTCCACCGAAGATCATCACGCTGGGCTCCTGAGGTAAGTATGGGGTGTGGAGGGTGTGGGGAGGTGAGGTATGCAGAGATTAGGCACGGGTTGGGGAGGGGGCAAGAGAGTCAATGAGGGACCATTTTTATTTTGTTACAGGTTTTTATTTTACAAAGATGATGTGGGACTTTTGCCATGCTGGGGTGGGCTCCCAGCATGGCACCTGGAAGTTTGGGCAGTGGAGCCAATGGGGATTGGGCACCCCATTGGCCATACAGTGTGGGGGACATGAGCATACTGGACTTTTGCATGCTGGGGTGGGCTACCAGCGTGGCACCTGGACTTTTTTTTTCTGGGGGCACTGGAGCTGATGGGGATTGGGCACCCCATCGGACATACAGTGTGCTTGGGGAGGAGTGCATGAGCTGAGGTGGATTGAGCACCCCTTGGCACAGAAATAAGATGGAGGGGCGTATACAACATCGATACAGTCAGCGATGGAGATGTTTAGGCAATCTACATACTGCTGATGGAACGGCAGTATGCAAGTTGCCTATACATTACCACCACTGATTGTAACGGTAGTTTGCTTTCAACTGTACACCACTGCATCTGAATTGCTGTCATAGACAGCTGGGACATTCCTTGGTGCAGTATGGCCGTGCCTGCAGAAACGCTTAGGGCATTGGAAGTGGGGTGCTACACCTACGAAAACTCATATGGTGGCACCATGTTTCTTGCACATGCGTGCAAGCAAACATAATGACAGGTTCAATAGAGAATTCATTTAGGGGGGACTTTCCCTAATGAATTCTGTTGAAAACATTTACAAAACCTGTCCCTGTTGAGCTGTAGTAACTTGGAGGCATGTGATTTGCTTTCTTTGCATAACTTTGGATGACTTTTGTAATGTTTTCAGCAGAATTCATTAGGGAAACTCCACTCTAAATGAATTCTGCATTGAAATAAAAATTTTTTATTGTTAGTAAGGCAGAATGGCAGCCCAGTACCAGTGATCTGCCGTGATGCCACTGGACCCTGGAAGGCAGGAAAACCGCTGAAACACCGGAAGATGCAAGCTTCCAAAATGGAGGTCTGTGTACAAGCAGCATAGTAGCGCAGTGGGTGGAGCAACAGGACAGGAGCAAAAGCGAGTGGAACAAGTAAACACCATGTAAAAGTGGTTATATTGAAGAATACCTTCCAAGAAACAAGATTACTAAAGTGAATAATTTTATGTTGGCTAGGGCTTCGTGGCCAACATATTGCATTAGTAGCAGATTTAGAGGCAAGTCACTGTTGGGTGAATGCAGAGCATGCATCAGTAGGTGCATCCTCATTCCCCAATAAGCTAGCATACAGGCACCACACCAGGAATACATAATGTGGTGACCACATCTAGGAAAGGTCCGCTGCAATGACAGCCAAGCTCATCATGCAGTGGCACCAAAACATGCCCTCCCTGTGTGCCTTTCCTGGTGAAGCCCTTCCATTAACATGGTGGGCGCTGACTGCCGCCACGGAGAGCCAACTTCAGGGTACCCAATCCCCTGTCAGCATGCCCCAACCCACTTCATTGCAACCCCCACCCATTTAAAGTGTGGGCCGAGGGGTGCCTAATCCCCATCAGCTTCACAACCCCCCCAAAAAACAACACTCAGGAGGCATGCTGGGAGCCCACTCCAGTGTGCCAAATCACCTTGTAAGAGAAAAACTGTCCCGCGATTTTTTATTTTAATTTTTATTTAAATCTGCAAAGCAGAAAACGGTCCCTCATCGACTCCGGTGGCCCTCCGCAACTCGCGCCCACCCTTTGCACACCCTGCATCCCCACACCCCCCATACTTACCTCTGGAGCATGGCGCGACGATCTTCAGTGGACCGTGAACACGACTGCACTCTTCAAAGCCGACCGCGAACTGAAGAAATGCCGGTAAGCTGTATAATGGCATAAATATGGTTTTTTCAACTTTGGTGCATATCTCAGCCATTTTGGGGAATTTTGGCGCCAAATTTTCAATATGGGTTATTGGGAACCCTCCTCATGAATTCAGTCACTGTCATGGCATTATTCGGTCCCGAAAGATGATTTTGTGGTCATTGCGTAGAATCACCTTTCTGGACTGATTAATGAAATGACAGTGCCACTGTTCATGAGGGGGGCCCTCAAAAAGCCTATATTGCAAATTTAGTGAAAGAAATCCACAAAAAGGCTGTTTTACGAGCGTGTGTTGCGCAGTTTCCACGCATGCTTGTAACTTCATGAATTTGTAATATTTTCACTCCAGATTTTCAAAATTGCAATTTTTCCATACCTCCTTATGAACAGTACAGCTGTCATTTTACATATTCTGGCCAAAATGCGTTTTTGCACGTCCGGTGCAGAATAGCGCGGTCGCTGTGCAGAATCAGTTTTTGGGATAGTTTGAGAAAATGATAGTGACACTGTTCATGAACAGAGGTCCTAAAATGCCTATGTTGAAAATTTGGTGACTTAACGTCTATAAAATGACTGTTACAAGCGCAGGTTGTGCAGTTTTCACGTAATTCCTTGTAATCTTTGCAAATTTGCAATATTTTCATGCCAGATTTTCAACACTGGCAATTTTTCACACCTCCTTATGAACAGTACAGCTGTCATTTTTCACAGCCTGCCCAAAATGTGTTTCTGCACCTGTGGCGCACAATGGCGTGGTCGCTGTGGGAAATCAACTTTTGGGACAGATTAACAAAATCACAACACCACTGTTCATGAGGGGAGGTCCCAAAATGCCTATGTTGAAAATGTGGCTAAAAGAATCCCAAAAATAATTGGGTTACGGACGTGAGTTGCACAGTTTCTATGCATGCTCATGACTTCACCAATTTTTCATATTTTCACTCCAGATTTTCAATGTTGACATTTTTTTACACCTCCTCATGAACAATACAGTTGTAATTTTTCACATCCAGCCCAAAATGTGTTTTCATCCCTGTGTCACCAAATGACATAGCTGCTGTGCAACACCACCTTTCGGCTAACAAACTGATTGTGCTGCTTTTCATGAGCTTGGGTCACAAAAGGCCCATGTTGAAAATTTGGAGTGACAGTACCAACAAACGTCTATGACATTAGGGTTTCCAGCTGTAACACCCCACCCTGTAGAGACTGCTAGGCATCACGGGTGTGACTTGGGATCATTGGCTGTAATGCTCATGCCATTCCACCCCGAGCCCCACCCTCCAGCCAGTGACAGGCATCGAGATGTGCCTTGGAGTGTTCAGCACTAAAGTTCACCCCATTCTCCTATACCGCACCCATCTCAGTGTATTTCCTTATGGAATAGGTAAGTATAAGGCCCCAAAACTCCAAAGCACACCATGACACTTGTCAGTGTCTACAGGGTAGGGTGAGGTAAAATGGCATGAGCATTATAGCTGACGACCCAAAGGCACACCCCAACGCCTGTCAGTCTCTACAGGTGGGGGTGGGTTGGCATCAGTTTAATACTTCACTGCCATTCTATCTATCTCCTGCACTACCAATGCCAATGCCAGCAAGACAACATTCGGCATTAACAAATGTTTGTTTCTTCTAACCACAGGAATTCTTCAATATGCTTAACTCTAGCAGACTACGAAGCAGTACCTTTGGAGGTGGGCATAGAACCCTATTTAGGGAACAGGCTCTGAAGTACTGCTGTGCCAAACCTGGCATCACTTCTGGATTGTGTATCTAAACTGTAATGCTTTGTAAATGTATGTACTGTTCTCCATGTAGCTGCTTTGCAGATTTCCGATAGGGGAATGTCTCTGGCTGCTGCTATTGTAACAACTGTGCCCCTTGTAGAATGTGCCCTCAAGCCCACTGGGAGCTCTTTACCAGCTTTATTGTATCAGAATTGTATACATTGCACTATCCAGTGTGCAGTTGTCCTTTTTGAGGCTGGTTTCCCTTTTCCCACGTCCCCATAGGTCAGGAACAACTGTTGCCTCGGTGTGGTCAAGATAGTATTTGAGAGCTCTCTTGACATCCAGGCTATGCAGCCTGCGTTCACCTGAACTAGAGTGCACAGTAAAGAAGACTGGCAAGGAGCCAGACTGATTCAGGTGGAAGTCAGAAACTACCTATGGAAGGAGTTTCCTGTTAGTCCTGAGCACCCCTTTGTCCCTGTGGAAGAAAATATAGTTCTGTTCTATATCTTTATCCTTCTGGCTGAAGTGATAGCCGCCATGAATATGGCTTTCTAAGTGACAAACTTAAGGTGTGCTGTAGCCATGGGCTCAAATGGAGGTTCCATGAGCTTGACAATGCAAACATTGAGTCCCAAGAATGCACCAGATCCCTATGTGGAGGATGCTGGTGGGCTTAAACCTTAAATAAATTCTTGAAAATAGGGTTAGCAGCCAGTGAAGCACATTTACTGGCCAAAAGATAGGCAGAAACTGATGGCAGATGAACTTTAAGGGTGGTGGGCTGTAGGCCCAATGAGTGCAGATGGGTGAGATAGTCCAGCAGGACTGGTAGTCCTGCCTGGGCAGACAATATCCCACTAGAGTTATACCAGATAGGAAATCTACTTCATTTGGTGGCATAAGTTTTCTTGGTAGAGGGTTTCCTGACCCTAAGAACCCAGAGTATGCCTTCAGAGAGATGCAAACATGCATCCTCTGGGTCTTTACGAGCCATGCCTTGAGTCTGAGAGACCTGTGGCTCAGATACAGGTTCCTGGCCTGAGAGGAAGTTAGAAGGTTGTGCCTCTGAGGAAGGTGTATGGGCAGGGCCACTGACAGGGAGAGCAGCAGTGAATACCATGGCTGCTTGGCCCAGTCTAGAGCTATCATTATCATGGCAGCTAGTTGGGACCTGAGCTTGATCAGGACCCTTAGCAACAAAGGAAATGGAGGGAATGCATACAGACTCCTCCATGACCATTCCAACACTAGGGCATCCATGGGCACTGTGCCCCTTGCTGGAGGCCTACTGAAGAACAGAGGGAGCTGGTAGTTCTCTTGTGAGGTGATACTATCTATCTCTGGGGTTCCCCACCTGTGGAACACAACCTTCTGTACTTGTCTGTTCAGAGACCATTCATGATGGTTGATTCTGATCCCTGGAAGGTGGATGACCAATGGTGACATCTGCAAAGAGTAAGCCAAACTCCAAATTTTCATTGCTTCCATGCACAGCAGGTTGGATCTTGTCCCTCCTGCTTGTTGATGTAATACATTGTGGTAGTATTGTCTGTCCTGACCTGTACCACCTTGCCCTGACCAGAGATGTGAAGATACAGTTCCAGGAGCACTACCCTGAGTTCTAGGAGATTTATATGTAGAAGTGACTCTACAGGGGCCATGTACCATGAACTGTTTGTTCCTCTAGATGTGCCCCCAGCACCCTAGGAGGGAGGCATCTGTTGTGAGTACCAAATAGGGATTCCTTCTGAATGGAACCCTCCCTGAGGTTGCCACTGTCTTGCCACCAATGCAAGGCCTATAACAATGTCCTTGGAACTGGTATCAGCTTTGAATGAGAGTCTTTTTTTGACACCAATGTGCTCTGAGATGAAACTGGATGTCTCTCATTTGAAATCTGCAGCCTTGCACTGTCCCTGTTGCTGTGGCCATGTGCCCCAGCAACTGTAGGAAGTGGCTTGCTGGCTTTGGTCTCTTGAGATGGAAAGATGTTGCCAGTTGCAGTCTGTATATTGCCGGGTCTGCACAGATCTGAGCCCCGCTGACCAGGCACTATTCCTCCTGCAGTGCAGCGCTTGATTATTGCTGCCGCCCGCTTCGCTCTCTGATCCTCGGCCAACTCTAAAATTCAGATCTGAGCTCCCCTGACCAGGTGCTCTTCCTCCTGTGGTGCGGCGCTTGATCATCACCATCACCGCTTCAGCCTCCGATCCTCAGCCAGCTCTGCAATTCAGATCTGAGCCCCCCTGACCGGGCGCTCCTCCTCCTGCAGTGCAGTGCTTGATCGTCACTGCTGCCCGCTTATCCATCCGATCCTCGGCCAGCTCTGCAGTTCAGATCTGAGCTCCCCTGACTGGGCGCTCTTCCTCCTGTGGTGTGGCACTTGATCATTGCCGCCGCCTGCATTACCCTCAGATCCTCTGCCAGCTCTGCAGTTTGGATCTGATCCCCCTGACCAGGTGGTCTTCCTCCTGCAGTGCAGTGCTTGATCATATGCAGCTGCCCACTTCACCCTTCAATCCTTGGCCAGCTCTGCAGTTCAGATCTGATATCCCCTGACCAGGCACTCTTCCACCTGCAGTGCGGTGTTTGATCATCACCGCCACCTGCTTCACCCTCTGATCCTCAGCAAGCTCTGCAGTTCAGGTACGGGCTACTCCTAAGAAGCGCCAGAGTTCAAGATTTTGGAGCTACTCTCTGCCAACTGCTGATTGGCCATTTTCTCGGCCAAACTCATGCTGATTGGCTACTCCTGGAAGCCAAGGTCACTGACCGAGTTCAGCCTGGTCTTGGTGCCTGTGACTTCTGAGGCTAAATTTTGAGCTGTTCTGCCATTTATCACTATTTTCTACCTTCTGATGTGCTTTCTAACAATGGATGTATGCAGTGTACTCAAATTGTTAACTCCAGTTTATGCCATGTACTACTACTACTAAAGGTCTGATATTGTTTACCATTTAGCTCTGTTAGTTGATTTGTTGCTTTTAAGATAGTGTGTTTAACCACTGTACTTTGTCTTCAACTCTGGTGCTAAATAATTTTTTTAACCTCCCTCTCTTCTCCTCTCAGCCTCCACCCTCCTGAAGCGCGATTCTTACCCGCCCCTGCACACTGCTTTGTTCTCTGTTGAAATCCCCCCCCCCCGAGCTTGGTGCTGACATAGAAACATAGAAACATAGACTTTGATGGCAGATAAGGACCGCTTGACCCACCCAGTCTGCCCATTTCCCCACCTATTGGATAAGCTGCAGATCCTGGTTAACAAACAGCCTACTTCTTCCTAACCCCCACCAGAATTGCCTTATGTCTGTCCCATGCATTCTTGAATTCCCCCATTGTTTCTGACCCCACAACCTCCTCAGGAAGGCAATCCCATGCCTCCACCACCCTCTCCATGAAAAAATACTTCCTCATGTTGCCCCTGAGCCGTCCCCCCTCTATCTTCAAATTGTACCCCTTTTTCTTGCACATCTCTTTTTCTGAAATATGCTACCCTCTTGGACTTTGCTGATTCCCTTGAGGTACTTGAAAGTTTCTATCATGTCCCCCCTCTCCCTCCTTTCCTAGAGGGTATACATGTTAAGCTCCTTTAGTCTCTCTTTGTATGGTTTCTGGTGCAGACCCTGCACCATTTTAGTTGCCCTTCTCTGGACTGCCTCTATCCTGTCTATGTCCTTGCGGAGATGGGTCTCCAGAACTGCATGCAGTACTCCAGATGGAGTCTCACCAACTGTCTGTAAAGAGGGATAACACTTCCTGTTTTCTACTGGTGATGCCTCTCCTATACATCCTGGTATCACCCCAGCCCTCCCTACTGCCTTCTCACATTGCTTGCTGCTTGCTTACCTTTAGGTCATCTGATATGACTACTCCCAGATTCCTTTCCATTTTTGATGTTGTTAGTGCCTCCCCCCCCCCCCCCATTGTGTACTCTTCCCCTGGGTTTTTGTTTCCCAGGTGCATTAGACAAGACAAGGCAAAATGTATTTAAAAACACCCAATCCCAGAGGCTCTGGGTGCTGTACAAGTAGATAAACACATCTTCAAGAAAATAAAACACATACAGAATAGTTAAGAACACAAAATAATAACACATCATATAAACATTATAAACGGTCAAATCAATAAACTAATAATTCAATCCTGAAATGCTTGGGCAAATAGGAGGGCCTTAAGGTGGGCCTTGAATACCTCCAAGGTAGGGGCCCCCTTAACCCCAAAAGGCAGCAAATTCCAAAGGACGGGGCGGCGACACTAAAAGCCCTGTCACCAGCCGATCTCAGCCTCATCTTTGGAATCACCAGGGGGCCTCCACAGAAGGAACGGAGGCGGTGGACAGAGAGAGCAGGTACAAGAAGGTCTGACAGATAACCAGGGCCCTGCCTGTGTAGGGCCTTATAGGTGAGAAGACCCACCTTAAAAAGGATCCTCCACTTGACCTGCAGCCTGTGCAGTTCACGCAACACTGGTGTAATATGGCAGAATTTTGGCTGCCCGGTAAGTAACTGGGCAGCTGTGTTCTGCATTAGCTGCAGTTTGCAGAGAGATCCTCCTGTGACCCCGAGGTAGAACGCATTATAGTAGTCAAGCCTTGATGTAACTAAGGCATGTATCAAGGTGGGGAGGTCCAGAGGCAGAACAAGGGGCTTTATCCTGGCGACATTTCTGAGATGGAAACAACAGGAGCACACATTGGAGGATATTTGCGCCTCCATAGACAAACTCCTATCCAGAATTACACCAAGATTTCACACCCTAGAGGAGGTCTTCAATGAAACAGATCCCAGAACAAGTCCAGTCCCTGATTCAGAGGCCAACTTATCATGCACTCTGTTCAACTCCACCACCAATACCTCCATCTTATCGGGGTTCAGCCGCAACCAGCTAGAGGTCATCCAGTTGTTAATCTCAGCAAGGCAGCTGTTTTGCACATCCACCATGTTGGATGTTCCTGGGGCAAAGGAAAATTATAGCTGGGTATTATCAGCATAGCAATGAAAACCCAAGCCATACTTCCTAATGAGCCCTCCCAGGGGTAGCTTGTACACTGCGAACAACATTGGGGCCAATACCAATCCCTGAGGAACTCCACAGAATAGGAGGCTAGGGGGTGGAGGAAGAATTCCCCATCACAACCGTTGCCTTCCATTAGTAAGAAAGGACTCAAACCAGCTGATGACAGTGCTGGTGAGTCCACAGAGTTCCCTAAGGTGGTCAAGCAACACAATGGTCCACAGTGTCATATGCTGAAGAGAGATCCAGGAGAACAAGAATCGTTTTATCCCTTGATCTCTTGACCTGAGGACATCATTCAAGACCCCAACAACGCAGTTTCTGTGCTATGTCTAGTGCAAAACCCCAACTGAAAGGTTCATACAACTCATGAGTCACGAGGTGCTCTTCCAACTGAAGCACCACTACCCTCAAACAACATGAAATCTTGCTCTATTCTGACATACAGTATGCAGTTAGCCCCAGCACTTGAACTACCCCGGAGAGGAAAGAGTAAACTCTATGCATGAGCATAGAACGTTGAGCTTGAGCTCGGTTCAAACCTCTATCTGCAGCACTTCAAAGTGTAACCATCCTATTCTTTACTCCGCCTAACTGAACAGTCGCTCCGGAGATTGCTCCTTCACTTGCTCGGTTCGGTAAAATCAGTCATTTTAAATATCGTTTTTGCTTTATTTTTTTCGGCTTCAAATCCCTGTCTGTGTTACAGTAAGTGTTGTAGGTAGTAGACTTTAGTTTTATTGTGGTAATTTCTGTGGAAATTGTAAAACTTGTTGATCGGTCCTGTTTTGGTACCGATTGTGTTAGGTTATTTTATTTCCTGTTTTTCTAAAGTGAGTGCGGTTCCTATCAGTTTCAAAAACAGAATTTTAAACGTTTTTTTCCATGACCCGTAACATGGTTGGTAACCAATAGGGGGTCTTACCTGGCTTTTAGCTGTAAAGGGTAAGTTGTTAGCCTGGCCATGTCTAAGAAACCCAAGAAAAAAAATGGGCCCACTGGGTTTCAACACTGTAGTGAGTGTGGGGATGCCTTTGCTAAGGCAGACCCTCACACCACCTGTGTTTATTGTCTGGGATTTGACCACCTCAATTCAGACTGCCAAATATGCAAGAATTTTCTGAAGGCCACCCTGGATAAGAGATTGGGTAGGCTCAGGGAAAAGGAGGCCGAGAAGTCCGCTAATCTGGATGGCCTGCCCGGTTCGGTTCCGACCGAACCTGAGGGAGAGCCCACTGACCTGGACAATACTCCCTTGGGCAAAAGGGGAGCTGATCCTGAGGGGTCAGTTCTGTCAAAGAAAAAGAGGAACTCAGCCAGTTCGGATCCAGAACTGCAACGTCCAACTGCTGAAGAGATAGCCAGGGTGATGAGCATTGTAGAATCACTCCATCAGGTTCCGTCCGATCCTGCGCCTCTCGGTAGGTGCTCAGTTTGGTCGGTTCCCCTGGTTATGGAATATTGTCTGGATGATTTTTATGAACTGGAATGGGAAGGGGAAGAAGAGAACGATGACGATGATGATGATGATGGTGTGGAAGGTCTGGATGAGCCCATTGAACTGGACATCTCCTCAGACAGGCATTCTCATGTTTCCCCTTCCAGGCTTTCTGAGTCCCCATCCCACTATTTGTTTTACAAAAAAGTGGCAGAGACCCTCCAGCTCCCTCTGGTTGAAGCTGTTGAGTAACAAGAGGAGCCTGATTTTGTAGAAATGATGGACATCCCAGAGTCCAAAAGGCTGTCTATTCCCCTCCATATATCTCTTGGAAAACAGACACAAAAGATTCTCCAAACACCAAATTCTTTACCTCCTGTGGATAAAAGAATGGACAGGAGGTATATAATAATAATAATAATAATAAAAAAAAAAAACTTTATTTATATCGCACCTTTCTTAAATTCAAGGTGCCGTGCAATCCTGACAGGTCTAATAAATAATGCTTAATACAATAATAATCTGAGCTCTAAAATCGCAATGATTTATTAAAATAAATCTTCAACCATAAATAGGTCTTCAAGGCCTTTTTAAATTCCTCCACGGACGCACACTGATGAAGCGGGCTGGGTAGAGAATTCCAGAAGGTTGGGAGCAGCATACATAAAAGCACGAGCACCAAAAGATTTTAAAGAAACCCTCGGAATCTCTAGCAACCCCTCCTCCACCGAGCAGAGAGATCGGCCAGGGCAGTAGGGCACCAGAAGCTCTTTCAAGTAGTCTGGACCCAGTCCATGTGGGCTTTGTAAGTCAAAAGACCCACTTTAAAGGTGATCCACCACTGAATCGGCAGCCAGTGCAGATCACGCAGCACCGGTGAAATATGACAGGCACAAGACACACCCATCAATAACCGGGCTGCAGCATTCTGCACCAGCTGCAAGTGGCGGATATCAACCCCAGGAAGCCCTAGATAAAGGGGAGTTGCAATAATCAAGGCATGAGGTCACAAAAGCGTGGACCAACGTAGGCAGATCGACAGGCGGAACAAGGTGCTTAATCCTGGCAATGTTCATAAGATGATAAAAGGAAAGTTTGACAACTGCCAGCACTTGTGAACGCAAAGTTAGCTCATTGTCAAAGATCACCCCCAGGTTCCGCACCTGTTCAGAGGTAGGGAGCTGGATGCCCCCCAGAAATAAACCTGATGGTAAACCAGCTCCCATTCCCTCTACCCTACGACCCGGGTCCACGACCATTACCTCAGTCTTCCCCGAGTTCAACTTAAGCCAGCTTGAATTCATCCAGCACTGGATTTCGGTGAGGCAGTTATTAAAGACTGAGAGAGCTCTATCCTGATTGGGTACAAAAGATAGGTAGAGCTGGGTATCATCTGCATAGCAGTGAAACCTTAGCCCATACCTTCTTACAATGACTCGAGGGGCAGCATATATACTGCAAACAACATGGGGACAACACCGAGCTTCTGGGGAACCCCACATGACAGAGAGATCAAGGAAAGAATTTATCCCCGACACCACGCCTGAGTTCTGTCAGTGAGGTAAGATCTAAACCAACTGAGGACTTCATTTTTCACATCCTGGCGAAATGTGCTTTTGCACTTCCGGCGAAGAATAGCGTGGTTGCTGTGGGAAATCAGTGTTCAGGCCACATTAAGAAAATCACAGTGACACTGTTCATGAGCAGAGGTCCTAAAACTCCTATATTGAAAATTTGGTGATGAAATTCCATACAATGACTGTGTTATGCGCATGCATTGTGCAGTTTCCACGTGTGCTCGGAAGTGCAAGCATTTTTAATATTCCCACTACAGATTTTCAACATTGCCATCTCTTCACACCTCCCTATGGATAGTACAGCTGTCATTCTTCACATCCTGCCTGATCTGTGTTTTCGTACATGTGGCTAAGAATGGCACTGTCACTGTTGGAACTCAATGTTTGGGACACATTGACAAAATCACACTGCCACTCTTAATGAGAAGAGGTCCTAAATGTTTTCATGAGGTGGGGTCACAAAAAGGCCATGTTGAAAATTTGTAGTGCAAATACCAACAAACACCCGAGGCGTTAGGGTTTCTAACCATAATGTCCTACCCTTTACAGACTGACAAGCATTGGGGTGTGCCTTTGGATTCCCGACTGTACTGCTCATGCCATCCCACCCCCAACCCCCAGCCAGTGACAGGCGTTGAGGTGTCACCTTGGAGTCTTCGGCCCCAGACTTCACCCCATTCTCCTATGCTGCACCCATTTCAGCGTATGTCCTTATGGAATGGGGTGACTGTAAAGCCAAACACCCTAAGGCACACCTCAACACGTGTCAGTGTCTGCAGAATAGGGTGAGGTGACATGGCATGACTCTCATGAGTGACGACCCAAACACTTACCCCAATGCCTGTCCATCTCTACAGGATGGAGATGGGGTTGGCGTGAAGTTCAATACTTCACTGCCATTCCTATTCTGCATCAGTCTAACGCCTGCATTTCCAATGCTAATACCAGCAAGCAAAAATTCGGCATTGATAAATGCTTGTTGGTAATTGTACCCCCACCGCCTTCCTTAGATAATGAGCCTGGTATACACTCTAAAGCTGGGGTGGTAACAATTTGAGTATTTCTGCTAAAAGTAAATGGTATGCCATATGTGGGTACTAGTTCTTTTAATGGGGGATGCTAACTTGCCAAAAGTGGCGTGGGGGTTACATAGATAATAACCTGCCCTATTTTTTTGCCAAGCATGTGCACTTATCCACATTGAGTTTATTTTCGATTTTTCAGACCACAGTGCCACCCTTTTTTGGAAGAGTATTTCCTGTTGTTCAGATTCACCTACCCCCCCCCCCCCCAAGTTTTGTATTATCAGCAAATTTGACTACCCAGTCCTCTTGTCTAGTTGGCCAGGGTGGTGGACTGCCATGATGATGGGGGAAAAGTTCAGGAGGACCTAAGAGCAAGCTATGTAATTAGCCAGACTACTGGATAATCTTATTCAATGTAGCCAAATGCAAGGTGCTACCCTTGGAAAGGAAACATGGAGGTAGGACCTTACACACTACATGGTGGCTCTCTTGGTGCAGTGAAGGAATAAAAGGATATATGGTTTTATAATTAGAGTTGCCAACAGTCCTGCAATATAAGGGACATCCTGTATTTTAACAAAAAAGTGCCTGTCCTGTATTAAATAAGTACGAGATGCCTTTTATCTCATATTTCATGTTGGCAAACTTGGCATAGCACAAAATCAATTTCCCAGCTGACAAACATTAGCTGCAGCAACATTATGCACATCGGGAGGTTAACTTGAAGCTAACATCAATGTGTGTAAGGTGGTGTTGCAGCTAATGTTAACTATTAAGAAATTTAGCAGGAAAAGCACTGGTCTAAGTCTGACTGTTGTGTCATCGTGGAGCAGCAGAGAGTGAGTTGAGTAAGTGCTGCAGAGAGAGATTATCAGTATCGCTACCCTGCATTCTCACTGAAGACTACAACATACTTTCTTCCCAATCCTAATTAATGTTTCCTCTGAGAGTGGACATTACTTTTTTCAAACCAAAAGGAATCTGTGCTGTAGAAAAGACACTATAATTGCAGCAGCCAGAAGGTAAGTAATTTCTGCAGATGTGCTCTGCAGCAAAACTCAAGTTAATAAGTTAAATGGGTAATTTCTGCTGAGTACTGTTTAATTGCATCATCCTGTTCTTGACTAGTCCTGGGATTAGGGTAGTGGTTTTATCAGCAAGAGGGAAGGGGGTTGTTGTATAAAAGAAGCAGAAAAGCCCCATAGCTTTTAGAAAGTTAGGTCTTCATATTCTCAGGTTCACAGCACAGCTACTGTACTAATGGATGCAATATTGTGATAGTTTAGACTACCCCCTGTTGGAAATAAGGCTATGGCATTTTTCTTTGTACCCCTAAAGTCTACTGCAGTAGCATTTCTTAAACTTTTCTGTATAACTAAACTTTCATTTTCTACTACTGTGGGTAGGCCACCATAATAGTACCTCCCTCCCATGGCTATTCCCTCTTTGTATTCCTTTTCCTCCCTGCCATATGCCCTTAAGGAGAACAAACATTAGAACAGCAAACTAACATAAAGAATAATGACTAAACAAATAAACAGCAAATGTATCTGCACAGAGTGGTTTATTATGTTATGCCCCCTTTTTTTTTTTATTACAACTAGGATTACAAGTACTTTTGAGCCAGACTGTTTTACAAAGGTTCCGCGTCAGAGAACAAATACAATACAAGTTACAGAAATAGGAACAAAACAATAAATAGGTTGGCATATTAGGTTACAATGGTAGATCAATACAATATCTAGAATAAGTAGAATGTATACATGGGAGCACAGAGTAACAGAGGGATAAGTAGGAGAGAGGGTAGAAGATGAAGATAAACGTGAGAAGCGTGGTTAGAGAGGGCAAGAATTGCAGCCAAAGGGCATGGTCATCATCTGGGAGCAGGCTAAAACTAGTCAACAAAAAGGAAAGATCATTGAGGGCTCAGAAGAGGCGGGGGGTGAAGGTGGGAGTGTCAGGAGTGGTGAAAAGAAAAAGAAATAAAAAGTAACATACAGGAAAATTTAGGAAAATAATTTAATATAATGCTCCAGAGACAGGGTGATGTCTTTGTGGACACTGTTGTTTTATAATATGTAAATGTGCTCTGATGCGTGTTTGCGCTAAGGAAAGTGCCCTGGAGTGAAAGCGAGTGCCCCATTGTAAAGCTACACTCTGCTGCAAGAAATGTTTTTAGCACCCGATTGTTTTTATGTCCTTTTTGGTCTGCAAATCCTGTAAAATAGGAGCACTGTGGTCTCACTTCCTAGCAGTAGTGGAGGATGTAGAGCGACTGATTGTACAGTCAGGTGTGCAGCGTGGCGTGTCGAGTCGGGAAAGTGAAAGTTGTCACTTTCCCTGACTCGCGCCTCCCGACATAACATAGTAGCTGAGGAGTTTTCCTGTAGAAAAAAAAGGAACTCTCACTGCAGGCTGAACTAGCTAATGAGTTACCTGCAAAACAGAACTTCAGCAAAGAAAGTTTTCTTTTCTTTCTGACAGCTTGATATTGCAGCCATCAGGTGTATTGAATAGAGATGAGGGATTTCTGTCTACATAGCAGTTGGTATTAAAACATCCTAAGAAGGCATATATAGAGTGCAGAACCTAAACATAGGAGTGTTTCCTTTAGGTACTATATGCAGAGAGTGCTCTTACCTGAGCTAAGCCTTCTTGGAAACAAATGTACTCCTAGGAGCCAGCAGCCCTATAAGGAGGCTGTTTTGTAAAAACTCCCCAGCTGTCACTCAGCTAGCAAGCATTTGTCAATGCCGAACGTTCGCTTGCAGGTATTTGCAGTGGTGTTTGGCATGTATGGTGCTTTACCCTAATGCCCTGTGCGATTGCTGGTATTTGCACAATAAATTTTCAGCATGACCTTTTTGTTACCCCCATTGTGCGCTACATAGGCGGAAACACGTTTTGGGCAGGATGTGAAAAATGACAGCTGTACTGCTCATAAGGAAGTGTGCTAAAATGGCAATGTTGGAAATCTGGGTGAAATATTGAAAATTCATGAAACCTACACAGGCGTGCGTGGGAACTGTGCAACTGCGCTCGTAAACCTTCATTGTTAGGAATTTTTCACCAAATTTTCAACATTGGCATTTTAAAACCTCTGCTAATGAACAGTGTCACTGTGATTTTCTTACTGTGTCCCATACATTGATTTCGCACACCGACTGCGCCATTGTGCACTACATGGGCAGAAACATGTTTTGGGCAGGATGTGAAAAATGACAGCTGTACTGCTCATAAGGAGGTGTGGTAAAATGGCAATGTTGAAAATCTGGACTGAAAATATTGAAAATTCGCAAACTTACGAGCGTGCGTAGGAACTGCGCAATGAACACTTGTAAAACAGTCATTTTTAGGAATTTTTTCACCAAATTTTCAACACAGCCATTTTAAGACCTCTGCTCATGAACAGTGTCACTGTGATTTTCTTAATGTGTCCCATACATTGAGTTCGCACACCGACTGCGCCATTGTGCGCTACATGGGCTGCTGGATGCCCTCAGCCGCACTGGCTTTGCCACCGGCCCGGTCTCCTGGTGCTCCAGCTACTTGTCTGACCACTCTCAGAGTGTTAAAATTAATGGGACCCTCTCCAATTCATGTCCCATCCATTCAGGTGTCCCCCAGGGTTCTATCCGTGGTCCTCTTCTCTTCTCACTTTACCTCAACACCATGCCCAAAGCCTGCACTGGTAAAATCCTGCTGTACGCAGATGATGCCGTCATCTTTGCCACCCACCGTAACCCCATTTCCCTTCAAGACTCCTTGCAAATAGCCTTCAATGATGCTGAAACATGGTTCAGAGAGCACAGACTAGTAATCAATCTAAAAAAGACCAAAGCCATGCTCTTTGCCCATCCCCAAAGCAAATCCAGTAATTTCCCACTCCGCATCCTCCCTAGCTCCAAGCATCCTCTCGATCAAGTCTGCTTGTACAAGTACCTCGGGGTTTCCTTTGACTCAGCACTCACTTTCCATGATCACATTGATAATCTAGCCTCGGCTACAAATGCACGGCTAGGTATCCTCTACCGTTACAAGCACTGCCTCCCTCCTGATGCCCTCCGACTAGCAGTCGCCTCCTCAATAATGTCCCTTGTGGACTATGGCCTGCCAGTCTATGGTGCCACAGACACACCACCCTTAATAAAATCCGACTCACCATGAATAAGGCCTGTAGGTTAATTACAGGAGCTCCTAGGCTCACTCATACCTGCCATCTATATGATAAGGCTAGGCTGCTTAATCTGTACAGAATGGCTCCAGGTACCACACCTGCCTCTTAGTGAAAAAAATACTCCTTGGAATCTCCCACCGGACTGACAGACTCTATCCATCTTGCACAGCCCTTAGTCCAAACTCCATACCGCCTCTAAGACCACCCTGCTAGTCCCTAGGTCCAGGACCACACACAGTCAAAGATCCTTCTGTTACAGAGCTCCCTCCTGGTTCAATACTCTTCCCTCCTCTGTCACCGATACTCCTACAATCGCCTGCTTCAAAACCACACTTCGGAGTCAGCTATTTAACATGTGTAGCTGTGCTTGTCCGTAGGTGATCTAGCACACCATGCCCTTACAAAACTCCCTGAGTGGCTCTTCAACAAACTAACTGACAACACTCTCTGAGTGACTCCATGCCCAAACTTATCACCAGCTGTGCCCTTACTACCAGTATTATTCACTTCTTGCTGTCTCTGTTCTAGACTACCTGTCTGCACTACCAATGTATGCTTTATCTCTCAATCTGTTCCCAACTACTGTACTAGCTTGTGAATACCAAACCTGTAACACTCCTATTGTAACAAAGATTTAGAAAATGGGCTAAGAAAATCCCGGGTTCTGATTGGCTGATAGCCTTGGCAAGGCGGGCATCTATCAGACAACAGAGCCCGGGGTATTAAAAGTGCCAGTCCCGACTGACCTGATTTCAGAAATCAAAGTGCCAGAATTTTAAAACTCAATCTGCCATTTTTTTACTGCTGCTTAGCGGACCCATTGTGGCCGTCCAACCCAAGAATTCTCGGCTGGCCATGCCCCCACCTCAGTTGTTCTCCATTTCATTCAGTAAAAAAAAAAAAAAATACCCACACACAAAAAAACTGCCTGCTGTTATGGTGCAGCACGTTTAACTTACATTTTCTTTCTGACACCTCAACGCCACTGCATTTTCATCACACATGACCCGATGCTGATCCACCTCCAGAACCGGTAAACAAGCTACCAACAAGCAGACCGTCATATTTTTCAACTCAATTTGTGATTTTTTCAGCCAATCATTGCCTAACTTGAGTACAGCCACTAGTAAGATTATTTTATTTAAAAAAAAAAAGCCATCTTATGAACTGCGACTTGCACACACATACCTCGCTTCCACCCCGACCCACTCGAAACAAACTGAAACAACTTTTTTTTCCTTTTTTCAAATCACCTTAGAGAGGCATCCCGATCCTTCAGTCTTTTCTTGGCAGGCAGGTGGGATGCAGGGAGGGGATCCGACTGTTGTCCATGATTGCCACAGGAGGGAAATCCATAGTTTCTCCCTGCCGCATGTCAGCCTCCCCCCTTGCACTTCTGACTGCTGTCTAAAAAAAAAAATAAAAAAACAGAAAGTACTCTGACTTGCGATCACACTCGCGCTCCAGCTGCCGTCATGCTCCTGCTGCCATCCCATCAGGATTGTCTTCCAACTGCGCTTATCCCTTCCTTTATTAAATAAAACGATAAATACATTCTGCATGCCCACAATGAAAGTGCCACTGGTGGGAGTTGGGGGGGGGTGTTGTCTGCTACGTGGGTTTGGGGGAAGGGTGATGGCAAACAAACAATCCTGACTGCTGACTGTGTAAATACTGACAGTTTATATCTTTATTACATTAAAATAAACAAAAGTGATGCTTGTGTGTGTGTGTGTGTGTGTGTGTGTGTGTGTGTGTGTGGAATGGCAAACAAAAGAGACACTACAAAAGGCAAGTCATTAGTTAATGTGTATTTGTGTGTGGTGGGTGGTAACAGCATTCTAATACAGGCGGAGGAACTATTTTATTACAAAATAAGAGTTTTAAAATTTAAACAATAACTTTTTTTCAAACACATATAATACAGTGACCCATTTTCTAAGCGCAATAATACCCTCCAGGGTGGGTGGTATTGTGCAATACCAGTTCTTCAGGGACTATAAGGCCCTCCATCCATGCGTCGGCCTCATTCGCCCCATGGCGGTCTGGTATAGCACAAACCGCCCATCCTGTCGGTATTATTGCTTACATAACTGCATATATCTACCTAGACGGTAACCGCAATGATGTAAAAAGCTCTAACTGCAATGTGTAACTAAATGTTGTATTGTATGTGTCCTCTTTGTGACCAGGTACCTTTGAAAGCGAGCCTCTGGCTCAAAGGTTGTAAACCGATGTATAAACAAATAAATAAACACGTTTTGGGCAGGATGTGAAAATGACAGCTGTACTGCTCATGAGGAGGTGTGGTAAAATGGCAATGTTGAAAATCTGGAGTGAAAATATTGAAAATTGCAAACTTACGAGCGTGTGTGTAGGAACTGCACAACGACGCTTGTAAACAGTTATCTGTAGGAATTTTTACCAAATTTTCAACATAGCCATTTTAAGATCTCTGCTCATGAACAGTGACACTGTGATTTTCTTAATGTGTCCCATACATTGATTTCGCACACCGACTGCGCCATTGTGCGCTACATGGGCGGAAACATGTTTTGGGCAGGATGTGAAAAATGACAGCTGTACTGCTCATAAGGAGGTGTGGTAAAATGGCAATGTTGAAAATCTGGAGTGAAAATATTGAAAATTCGCGAACTTACGAGCCTACGTAGGAACTGCGCAACACACGCTCATAAAACAGTCATTTTTTTGGAATTTTGCACCAAATTTTCAACATGGGGTTTTTGGGACCCCTTCTCATGAATGATGTCACTGTCATGGCATTATTCGGGCCTGAAAGGGTGATTTCGCGCAGTGACTGCAAAATCACCCTTCGGGCCCCAATAACGCCATGACAGCAACATCATTCATGAGAAGGGGTCCCAAAAACTCCATGTTGAAAATTTGGTGCAAAAATTCCAAAAAATGCCTGAGATATGCAATAAAGTTGAAAAACCCCTATCTAGCCCATTACACAGCTTACCAGCATTTCCTCAGTTCGTGGTCGGCTTTGAAGAGTGCAGACGTATTCCCGGTCCACCAAAGATTGTCGCGCTAAGCTCCAGAGGTAAGTATGGGGTGAGGGGGGGTGTGGGGAGGCTGGGTGTGCAGTGAGTGGGTGCGGGTTGTGGGAGGGGGGACTGGGAGAAGCGCCGTGGGACCGTTTTTGGTTTACAGGTGAAAAAAAAAAAGACTACGTGAGATGTTTGCCACGCTGGAGTGGGCTCCCAGCATGGCAGAAGGATGGCTGAGGGGCTGAGGAGCCGGCGGGGTTGGGCACCCCATCGGCGCTCCTAGCGTGGGGCGTTTGCCACGCTGGGGTGGACTCCTAAGCGTGGCAGAAGGATGGCTTAGGGGGCGATGGAGCTGGCGGAGATTGGGCACCGTCGGCAAATAGCGATGGGACGTTTGCCATGCTGGGGTGGGCTCCCAGTGTGGCACCAAAATTTAAGGGGAGGCGGGCGTGGCGGGGGATGGCATGGCTGGCTGTGCTCTGTATGACGGTGGTTTCTTGCAAGCAAAGACCACGCTGTCGCCACCACTCCTGCACCCATTGGTGCAGGACCACCATCGCCTGCTCAACGGAGCAGTGGATTGAAAGGAGAGGCACACCTCCAAAGTGTGCCATTTTCCTAAAACGTTCCTTGCGCATGAGCGCAAGAGAACGTAAAAAGAGGTGGAATTTCCATGTTTACAAGTAATTAAGAATTCTTTCTCAACAGCTTCAGTGACAGCATGTTAAAGGCAGAATGAAATAACCTTATGATTTTATTTATTTAATGAGAGTTGAAAAATACCTTTGAGTCAAGGACTCATTTACAAAGGTTCAAGTCACAAAAATAGGACATTTCAACAATAAAGTAAGATACAGCAGGAAACAGCTCAAACTTGAGTACAGGGTAAATACATTAGATGCTAACAATCAGCTTCTAACATAGTTAGTACATTGCTCAAACAGATTAGCATATAGGCACTAATATTGAGATAATCAATAATGGCGGTTGGGGGATGAGGGGGATATGCGAGCCAGAGGCCTTTGTCAAGGTAGAGGGGAGTGCAGGATGAGTTCAAAGACAGTCACATCTGTTAGAGGACAGGAGATGACCCCTAAGATTGGTTTTGAAGAGGCCAATTCCATTTTTGTTTGCAAGAGAGCTCAGCAGACCATTCATCCATGAGGAGCCTTGTAGCTAAAGGATCTTTGAAATTGGGAGAGTGCGACAGTGGGAACCATGAGGAGCTTCTTGCTAGAACTACAGGTGACTTTTGTGCCGTAGCAGGGTAGATTAGTGAGGTGAGACCGGAGGGGAGACCAAGGGTGATCTTTTGGCCATAAGGCAGGTATGAAACCCGATCCTATTGTCTAGATTAAGCCAGTTGGTGGAGTTATATAGTAGTAGGTGTGGGTGAGACAGTTGCAGTCAGTACAATACAAGGCAACAAGCTTTGTTGAGGAGAGATGGAGCCTATGGAGGGCGGCGGTCACAGCATTATAGATTAGTATACCATAGTCAAGGAGGAAGAGGACAGAGGATGAGACAGTGAGCTGGAGGGCTTCGGGAGTAAGGCAATGTTTATGCCTATAGAGTAAGCCAATGCAGACATTAAGGGCAGTGGACAGGTGATGGATGTGCTGGTGGAAATTAAGGGCTGGGTCAAGTGTGATGCCTAGATATTTAAAGGGATTCACTTGCTCTAGAGGGGTATGATCTGCAAGTTAGAACTTGGGGCAAAGCTCCTTCCTGAAGTTCTAAGGGTATAAGAAGAACATGATCTTG
Organism: Neoceratodus forsteri; assembly: GCA_016271365.2. Classification (NCBI taxonomy): domain Eukaryota; kingdom Metazoa; phylum Chordata; order Ceratodontiformes; family Ceratodontidae; genus Neoceratodus; species Neoceratodus forsteri. The sequence goes on along the minus strand of CM028130.1, from coordinate 509,371,555 downwards.
GTCTTATTGTAGTTCAGAATAAGGCATTGTGTGGAGAACCATTGTTCGGCTTCACTGAAGGAGGATTGGAGGAATTGATGGAGTTGAGTAGGGTCGGGGCTGAATGAGTAAAGTACAGTATCATCCATGTATAGTAGAAGGTTGCCAGAGCAGGACGTGGGGAGGGAGTTACTGTAGAGGCTGAAGAGTAGGGGACCAAAGATGGACCCCTGAGGGACCCCTGAGCGAACTGGGAGTCTGTTGGATAGGGTATTGCCAATTTTGACCCGATGGTACTGGTCCAACAAGTAGTCAGTGAACCAGCATAGGGCATCCTGGGAGAAGCTAAAGTTGTCAAGAGTGGTTAGCAAGAGGGAGTGGTTGATGGTGCCAAACACCTTAGTGAGGTCAACAAAGACAGCACTAGTGATATGTCCTCTGTCTAAGGTGGAGTGGATGTGTGCGATGAATTCCAGTAGGGCTATAGTTGTAATGTATCCTTTGCAGAAACCATGTTGCTGTATAACAGAGTAGAACATATTTGCTAAGGTATCCAAGAGCTGATCATAGACAATGCGCTAGAGTGCTTTAGATAGGGGAGGATAGATATAGTGTGGTAGTTGTTGGTGGCAGTACGGTCCCTGCTTTTAAACAGGGGGGTAATGGAAGCAGATTTCCAGAATGATTATATATTATAAAACTATATATGCAGCCAGTCTGATCCCCCATATGTATGTACTAGCCAGGATATTTTCCTGTATTAGAAAAGGGGCGGATCAGCTGCCACTGGTGTCATAGGAGGGCTGCACTATAAAAGCTGCCACTGACCTAATGTTAGGCAGATCATCCTGGGAGAGTGTCCTGAGAGGTTGGTCTGAGAGCACAGAAGTTGGTAGAAAATTGTACTGGTTGAAGTATTCTACACTGTGGCAGAATCACTGGAAGGAAGTGATTCTGAAGCTCGAGATGAGCTTATTTATTTATTTGATTTCTTTTGATTATAGTCTGAAGTTTCAGACAAGATTACTGTATTATTGATTGTTTTTATTTTTGTATAGCAGGATTTGCTCAATATTATTTTTACAAAAATAAACATCACACAGAATTTGTGTGTTGAACAAATCTCTGAGTACCATGTATGCTTTCATTACCCTACCCCACCGAACCCTACCACAATTATTAATATTTATTTATAGTTATTTTTAATTTGTGTTCTGCATCACCTTCCTAAAGAATAGGTTCATTGTGGGCTGCTTTAACCAAACAGTTCTATATTAGAATAGGTAGGCAGACAAAGAAATCTCCAGGTCAGAGTTAGCTCCTGCCTCCTCAGTACTGCCGCGTTCAATGTCAGCTTCTGGATGTACTAAACTGTAGTTTATAACCCCCGGTGAAGAATTCATGTTGGGAAGTGGAAGGGGGTCTAAGAAAAGTTTCTTATTGTTGAAATACAATGTTGGCAAACCTAGTTATAATAGGCAAGGGATGAAGCAGGACATACAGCATGAAGTCATTGTCAAGGGGGTCAGTACAATGCTTAGGTGCATCAAAAAGGGGTGACCAGCAGAGTAAGGGTTATTTCCCCCTTTACAAGGCCCAGGTCAGGCTTCACCTGGAGCTGTGTGCAGTGACTAGCAGAGAATAATTAGTTATTCTGCCTCTTCACAAGGCCCTGGTCAGGCTTTCAACTGGAATGCTGCATGCAGTGACCAGCATGGCAAGATAGATAGACAGATAGATAAACAGATGGACAGACAGACAGATAATTTTATTTATATAGTGTGTCTCTCCGGGGACTTGGAGTGCTTCAAAATACAATTTAAAAACACATAATAAAAAAAGTAACCATATATGAATACAGTACAGAGCCAAGCAGCAAATACAGGAACCCAGTTAACATGACATAATAATTAAAAATCATCAAATGCCTGGTGAAATAAAAAGGTTTTTAATCCCTTTTTAAAGAATTCCACCAAGGGTGCCTGAGGAAGTTGTTGAGGGAAAGAGTTCCGAAGGGTGGGCATAGCCACTTCAGGCTCGATCACCAGAATTCTTCAGCCTGCATGCAGTGATCAGCAGGGTAAAGGTTAGTTATTCTGCCTGCTTACAAGTCCCTGGTCAGGCTTCACCTGGAGTACTGTGTGCAGTGACCAGCAGGTAAAAGGTTAGTCATTCTGCCTCTTTACAAGGCCCTAGTCAGGCTTCACCTGGAGTACTATATCACAAAGTCAGCATGCGTAGCAACAAAAAGATGTTCACAAGATAATATACATGCCAAATGATAAAAGATTTATTGCACTCAATCCAGACAGCCGAACCCCAGCACTTCAGCAAGATAGCCTTCATCGGGGGCGTGGTTTCGAGAGAACTCTTGGTTTAATTTAAAGGCCCAAAGCCAGTGATATCATAATACACACATCTGTTCCAACCAATCCAGAAAATGTAAATACAAAACAAGAAGTAAAAATAAAGGTATGTGCAACAAGTTTCAATTTAGTAGGGCCTAAATTCATATGCCAATCTCATTTTCCTGATAAATGCAGTTACAGTACATTTTAGCCATATGTCAGATGTAGGGTTATAAATTATTGTTAATTTCAACAGAACATTACCAGAGCAAAGAGAGTCAGATGTAGAAGAAAGACCCAGAAGTGATTGCCCCTGTAAGCTGTATCATTTGTTTACCAATTACCAAATGGTGGGGATCTACAAAGAGCTAGTTTGAGGCATGAGAAATGACAGGTGGAGAATTCTCCTATAAAAAGATACATAGATACATAGACAGTGTGGGCAGATAAGGGCCTATGGCCCACCCAGTCTGCCCATTTGAGCTTGTAAGTTCAATTTGTTTTCTTAGAAGTCTGTTGCACCTTACCCCTGACCTCCAGAATTCCTTTATGTCTATCCCATGCATTCTTAAATCCCGTGATTGTTTCAGCCCCCACCACTTCCTCTGGCAGGGTGTTCCACTTGTCCACCACCCGTTCTGTGAAGAAATTCTTTCTCATGTTTCCTCTGAATTGTCCTCCTCCAACTTCATCCCATGCCCTCTAGTCCTGGAACATCTTTTCACTTAAAATAGTGTTTTCCTGCACCCTGTTCCTCCCTGTAAGATACTTGTATGTCTCTATCATATCCCTCTCTCCTCCTCTCCTCCAGGAGTACATGTTCAGTTCCTTCAACCTGTCTTCATAGGACTTGTGATGCAATGCATGCACCATCTTTGTTGCCCTCCTCTGAACCTTCTCTACCCTGTCTATGTCCTTACGTAGGTATGGTCTCCAGAACTGTACACTGTACTCCAGGTGGGGCCTCACTAGTGTCTTGTATAGCGAATTATGACCTCCCTTTCCTGCTGGTAATGCCCCTGCCTATACATCCCAGCATCCTATTTGCTTTACCTGCTGCCTTGTCACACTGTTTCCCTGCCTTGAGGTCATCAGAGATGATAACCCCAGATCCCTTTCCTGCTTGGTGCATGCTATATCCTCACCCCACAGCTGATATATTGTGCCAGGGTTTTTGTGCCCCATATGCATTATCTTGCACTTCTTTGCATTGAATTTCAACTGCCAAACCCCTGACCATTCTTCAAGTTTCTGCAGGTTGCTTCTCATTCTGTCTACACCCTCTGGTGTATCTACTCTGTTACAGAGCTTTGTGTCATCAGCGAACAGTGAAATTCTGCCTTCTAGGTCCTGCGTCATGTCACTGATGAAGATGTTGAATAGGACCGGTCCCAGCACTGATCCCTGTGGTATCCCACAGTCAGCTTCCTCTGTGACTGACAACCATTCTACCCCCACATATGGCACATGCCCACACCCCAGTTGTGTAATAGTCTTCTATGGCACAGTGTCAAAGGCCTTGCTGAAGTCCAGATGAGCCGCCACTGCCCTCCCCAATCACCTCCCAAGTCACCCAGTCAGAAAATTCAACAAGGTTGGTCTGACATGACCTCCCCTGGTGAAACCATGCTGCCTTGGGTCCTGTAGTCCATTGACAACCAGATGTTCCACCAATCTCCTTTAGTAGTATATATGAAGAAAATATAGAAAAAGTTAATAATGAGGTTTAGAAGTCAAAATACCCTATTTCAAGTTGTAACGGGGTAATAGAATTACCTTTCTTAGGTTCTTGGTGGAATTGCACTAAAGTGAAGGGACAACAGACAAGTGGTGTCCAGCAGGAAATATGATTTATTACTGGTACATAAAGGAGGCTTATAACCAACGGTGTGACCACTGGGAGAATGCATCCAGTCTTTCTTACCTATGTAGGCAGCAGCTAGTCTTATCACAGAGAAAATGTGTAATGCAAAGGTCTTATACCCTGATAACTGTTGTGGCAACAGCTGAAAAGATACATAAAAATCTTATAATTGGACAAAAGCAAATAGCCCGACCCCTAACTAGCATGGGAAAGCTTGCTTAGCTTGCAAAAACAGATAATGTGAGACAATGGGATCTTGTGCTTCTTCCAAGGACACTATTGTGACGTGGACAACCAGTTCTGAGTGCTGTATCATTTTTTGTAATATAAACATGTGTATGGACTGTCTCCCATGAGAAAATGCTGAAACAGCACACACACATGCACACGCACACACACACACACACACACACACACACACAGGTTTTAGATACAAGGTGTTACATGGAAGGCCCAAAGCTAATTACAGACTTTAACTAGTTAATTATAGCTGTAGTTGCTAAGAGGGAAATTCATAAACTTTTACAACGCTTAAAGGAAGAAGAGCAGATTGTGACGTTTTAGTGCGAAGTCATAAAAGATGCTTTCATGTCCTGGAAGGGAAGCTTATCATAAGATCAAAGAGTCATTTGAAGAACATGAGTTATGCTGAGGTTGCAGAATTTAATACTTGGAAAAAGACATCCTGTTTTATATAGAGATATTTTTTTATATATTCTGACAGGGAAGAGCTAGGTGATCTCATGCGAATAGGTGAGGAAAACCAGCTTTTAAACATTGTTCTGTTTTCCTTCAGAGACACTTCTATCTAGACTCTGACAAAGAAACATCTGTGAACACTTTAAGCAGGTATTTAGAAAGAGAGACAAATCTAAGTACTGTAGTAGGAACTGCACTGTTAAAACCTGTTTTGTTTAAGAGATTTGTATGTCTTGCGTAAAAGTTCTGTATTTTATGTTACATATTTTTTATCTAGTTTAGTAAAACTCTATTTTAGAGCTTACATGGTCTGTCTTTGATTTCTTTCCTTTACAAATAGAGTATATATGGGAGGATCACGTGATGCAGAGCAGGAGTAGCAGCAGCCATTGGGAGCTCCCCATCTGAACCAAAATAACGATTATTTCTGGTCCTGATATCCCCTCTCAGCATATAAAGATCACAGGACTGTTGGCCAAAAGCTGGGTGCAAGAAAAGTAGAGTCAGATCGAAGGTTACTGCCAGTACACACGCCCGACTCCCGAAGAGGCCAGAAAAAGCCCGGGCCTCGAGTAGTCAACATTTCTCTCTACAATACTCTGGCATTTCTGACTCGGAACCGCTAACTCTTCGAACTTTTAAGAGAATTCCAACCATTCAGAGATGAAATGAGGAGCTAACTGCACAAATGAAAAATGTATCTCTGCCTTGGAGGATCTGTCTCGGACAGCGGACGCGGAGGCTTGTATTATCTCGATGGAGAGGAGGCAGGAGAAGCAGGCCCCTGAAATAGTAGCAATAAAACAACGGATTGCCAAGTTAGAGAGCAAGGTTGAGGACCTTGAAGGTCGATCCCATCGTAACAATCTAGTGCTTATAGGTCTCCCAGAAAAAGAAGAAGGGGCAGAGCCTATTAAATTCGTTCAATGCTTTATTCAAAGGATAGCTGGCCCCTTGCCCTATGGGCAGACGTACACCATTGAGAGAGCTCACAGGGCACTGAGAGCCATGCCCCGACTGGTGCATCTCCCTGCACATTTATTTTAAATTTCTTAACTATCTGGAATGACAGCATTTCCTAGATAAAGTTAGAGAGCTGAAAGAAGTAAACCGGAAGGTACAAGGCTCAGAATAGTGCAAGACCTACCACTATCTGTTCGACAGAGGAGAGCTTCATTTCACACCTTATCGAAGCTAATTGCAGCTAAAATTAGATTTTGGATGAGATATCCTGCCCGCTTCAAGTGCTGACTGCGATAATTGGCATCGTTTGATGATGCAGAGGCAGCTGACGGGACTTAAACAGCTGTTTCCTGATCTATTTCGGGATCCCTGAAGATAAGCAGGAATGGCTGCCTAAAGATTGATGGGGTGACTTTTGTATTTGCTTCGGATATGGAACTGTTTGTATTTAAACGGTCCTGCTAAGAATGTTACACATCAAGCTGGTCTACTGATTTACTGACTGCTCCCACCTATTAGCTGCAGACTCTTTGTTAATAGCGGGCAGTTTTAGTTTTAATTTCTCACTCAGGAAGGAGGGGGGGCAAGGCTTCTACCTAGGTTATTTCATTTACATGTTATGGAGTTACAATTATTTTCAAACTTTAAAGATGGCACCCCCTGACACAGTATAGTTCCTTACTTTCGTTTGGGTTCCATAGCACCTCGTGCGGGAGTGATATTGAGGGAGGGTCCCCTACGGTCGAACCTGGTTAATTTTGATTATACATGGTAGTAAGAACCAGGATATATTTTTACCTATTTTAGTAATTCATTTCGATATATGGATGCAGCAATTAAAGGGATAAACAATAGGTAAGAGAACAAGGTTCTATTGGCCCATTCGAACCTCTGGGGATAGATTAAGTTTACTTTGAAAGGGTGATATCAAGACTGCAGTATTTCTGTTTATTGGGGATTAGACTTGCTAATGGATGCATAAATTTGGGGGGAGTGGCTGAGGTGGAGCTTCCCGTTGTTCTGGAATCATGTTCATTGACAATACGGGTGGGTTAGGGGAGGAGGGGTTAGTAGTGACTTGGTTTTGTTACTGTTGTGGAATTTTGGGTATTGGGGGGGTGGAGACCTTTTGCACAGCACTATTTATTTTCGCAGGTCTATTAATGCAGAGCTGGTATTGGGTTTACTTAAACTTAGATTTTATTTCACCACATGGCTAGGCATATAAATGTGGTGACTTGGAATGTGCACGGACTGCGTCATAAGTTCAAACAATATAAAGTTCTGAAACACCTGGACTATATAAAAGCAGATATTATGCTTTTGCAAGAGACCCATTTGTCAAAGGTCGAATGCAGTCAGTTGCGCTGACTACAAGTTGGTCAGATCTTCTGCTCAGAAGGGAGCTCTCAAAGTAGAGGGGTTACGGTCATGATACATAAATCAATCCCATTTTTCCCGATTCAGGTGGTCGAGGATAAGTGTGGGAGGTATGTCTTTGTAAGAGGCACATTGTCAACCTTAGAAATTATCCTGGGCTCGATTTATGGTCCCAACATTGATACCCCAAGCTTTTTCGTCCAAATCATGGAGCTTTTATCCCCTTGGAGCAATTTGCCGATAGTGATAGGAGGTGACCTCAATTTGGTCCTGGATCCGTCAATGGATAGATCCCATCATGTTAGGAAAGGACTAACTCCAAGCCAAAGGGCCGTCAGGGAAATGATGGATGGGTTAGGTTTGTGCGATGTGTGGAGAGTGCTCCATCCTACGACTCGAGACTTTACCTTTATTTCTCAAGTGCATAACACCCTATCCAGGATAGATTATGTGCTAATCTCAAACACTCTCCTGGCGCGGGTGTTAGACACAAATATTGTCTCCGGGCCACTGTCGGACCACTCCATAGTTAATTGCCTTCTCGCTTTTACAGCTTTATCCAAACCAGAGAGTAGATGGAAAATCAATAATCAAATATTAAAAGATCCCAAATTAGTTAAATATCTTTCAGCGCAAATAATAGTTTGCTTCCCTTAATCTGAATTCCACTGGCAAACCAGATATGGAATGGGGGGCATTCAAAGCTTTCATTCGGGGCATATTGATAGGCCTGGCCTCTCGTAGGAAAAGAGAAAGGCTGAATCGCATTTCTGACTTATTATCGAAAATCCGTGACAAAGAAAGGGGCCTTTCTGATTCTTCCTCAGAGGCCTATAAGCAGGAATTATGCTTATTGAGGACTCATATCTTAGAATTCTAAACGAACAAACTGAGTGGGCATATATTAAAATGAAAGCTATTTTCACAGACCGGGGAAAGGCTGGTCACTTATTGGCTAGAAGGATTAAACAATTGGAGTCTTCCAGGTGGGTGCCAGCCATTCGTCCCTCAGAGGGGCCCTATCAAAACTTCCCTGATGGTATATTAACCGAGTTTGTAAACTATTTTAAAAAATCTATGGACCCATGAAAGATTCCCATGACAGCAAGATTGATCTTTTTTTGAGGGCTTAATTTTTCCCATTAAGGAAAATGACCGACTTCTGCTTTTGCCCCTATCTCTGCAGAGGAGGTGGAGCGGATCATCAAATCTCTCCTTCAGATAGAACATCTGGTTCTGATGGCCTCTCCTCAATTTTATAAGACCTTTCAAAGGAACTAATACCTTTTCTGTTGCGACTGTTTCAATGTATTTTGGACGGAGAGGCCTCCGATACTTCCCTCTTTGAAGCTCTAATTGTGCTTCTGCCTAAACCTGGCAAACCCCCTGATCTTGTTGCTAACTATAGACCCATATCCCTTCTCAATCAGGATATTAAGATTCTCACTAAGCTGCTGGCTGATAGAATTAGTGTGGTCCTTCCCGGTCTAATTGGTCCAGAACAGGTGGGATTTATGAAGGGTAGATCTTCTGTAGATCACCTAAGGGCTTTGGGCCACGTCTTCTCAGCCTCCAGGACTCTGACCAGTCCATGGTCTTGAGTCTCCTGGATGCGAGAAGGCATTTGATAAGTGTATTAATTTCCTTATAAAAGTTATGAAGTGTTTTGGTTTTCCCAACAATTTTCCAACTGGATTCAAGCTATTTACAAATTCCCATCCATGAAATTACATGCAATGGGGCTACCTCGTCATTATTTCATTTTCCTCGGCACCAGGCAAGGTTGCCCCTCTCTCCACTCCTTTTAATTTGTACATTGAACCCCTTATCTTCGGATTAAACAGGAGCAGAGGATCCGGGCATTCAGATCTGGGGGCATACGTTGAAAGTGATGGCGACTGAGATGATCTTCTTCTGCAAATTTCACACCAGTGTCTTCCATCCCTATCTTGTTAGATGTTATTAATGAGTTTGGCTATATTGCCAACTATAAGCAATGTTAGTAAGTCAGTGGTCTTTCCCTTAAATTTCAGGACTAGAGCACAGGAGAGTGTTCCTTACGGGCTGGCCTGAAATGCCAAGAATCTCAGATACCTTGGTCTTCGTTAACTAGGACACATCCCGCAATCCAAACAACTTGGATACGGTATTACGGAATATTGAAGTAGACCTCGCAGATGGGCAACTATTCCTATGTCCGCCTGGGGTAGAATTAATTTGGTCAAAATGAATGTTTTCCTCGCTATTTTACCCTATTAGTATGCTGAATGTCTGGTTACCGCTTAAATGGCTCAAGGAGTGCATAGAATTATTTCTAGCTTTATTTGGAACTATAAAAACCCAGATTGTCCTACTTAAAATTGTCCGCCCGTAAGCTTTTGGGAGGCTTGAAACTTCCCCACATTGCTTTATACTACTGGGCCAGCCACGCATCGAAATATCTCCACTGGCTTAATAAAGTGAAGGACACACAGGTTGTCTCCTATGTGCCATTATGGGTTAATCTAGAGGTATCCATGATTGTGGACTCTGGCCTTCAGCCCGAAGCCTTGCTATACTGTCCATTAAAAACCCTCCCTCTTGCCCTGCGGAAGACACCTATCGAGACCTCAGTTAAAGTACATATCCAACTTTGCTCCTTTCTGAGTTACGGGCATACTGGAGATCTGGCCCAACCTATAACGGGTAATCCTAATTTGTTAATAGACGGTAAACCTATCCATAATACCTGGTTACCTGGGATAGAAAAAATGGCGGTTAAAAACTTACTTGGAGAGGGGGGTAAATTGCTCACTTCAACGGAAATTCTGAGTAAGTTTCAAATCCCCCAACGTATGATAATTAAAACTTTTCAGCTTCGTCACCTCCTAGTGGGAAAACTGAGTTCCACTTCTGGGGACTTGGGGTCCTTTGATTTTGAGGCAACTCTTACTCCTATGGTTGGAAAAGCTCATGTTATATCGGTAATATATAACATCTTACTTGGGTGGTTACATCCTAATTCTCACGCCCCTAAACAATACTGGTTGCACCTGTTCCCAGAATGTACCTTTGACTGGAATGCAATCTGGGGGGCATGCCATAAATTTTTAGTCCAAGATAGACTGAGATTAATGCAATTCAATTTACTACATAATTCCTATTTTTCTCCTGCAAAACTTGTGGAAAGGGCATGTCCTCCTCATCTTCTTGTTTTAGATGCCAGCAAGGGTGGAGATCTACTCCATATTTTTGGCATTGTCCAAAAATAAGAGGATTATGGGAGACCATTAGGAAAAATCTTGACCCCTTCTGGGATTAGAAGAATTATTTACTCCTGAAGTCTGTATCTTAGAGATATGAGTCGGGTGAATGTCCGTGTGAGGAAATATCATATGGGGCTGATCTCGGCCTCTGTCAAGAAACTAGTTCTGAAGCACTGGAAAGACAACATAGAGATTACTTATGGCGAATGGTTACAGAATTCCTAGCCAACCTCAGAACAAATAGAACCATAGCAAGTTTGCAGTATAAACTTCCTACCTTAACCAGATCTGGGGTTCTCTATGCACCTTCTTTCTTCTCCCAAGGTAATAGAGTGTCAGATTTCCAACCAGCTTCTTCCTAAGTGCTGTGCAAAAGAGGGGAGGTTGGGGGGTTGGATGGGTTAAGGGAGGGGGGGTGAGGTCTACATCCGGATAGTCTTTTTTCTCTTCTGGAAGTCATTGTTACTGTCACCTTTTTTTTTGTCTACTGGATGTACTCCTTTTTGTTTTTAATATTTTAAAACTTTAATAAAATTTGAATGGAAAACAAATAGAGTATATATGGTTAAAGCAGACATGGTACATAAGCCTGAATGGTGATACCAAACCAGAAAAAGGTAAGCGTTTTAAATCTGAGGTCTTTTAATACAGTTTTTAAGGGTTCATTTCTGTGCACCTGGTTAGGTGCCCATAGGCAAAGATATCTGGACCCCTGAAGACAGCATTATCTGAGCCTGTACATTGGGTACGCTAACAAGAGGTTCACAGTTTGAATCTCTCCAGAACTTGAGACCAAAGGTTGATGTGAACCCACAAAACAGACAAGAGGGTTACCTTGTTCTGTTAACTGTGCACAAGACTGCGCTCAGAGGTTGGCACTTTGGGAGTAGAGGGCTGACCTGCTGAGTGGGTTTGTGACAACTTGCAGTTACAGTTCTGCATAAGTGCTCTAGATGGCAGTATTGCCTAACTAATGATTATACAATAATATATATTGGAGCATCTCCCAGTGTTACAATGAGAATATAGTAAGGCATAATTATACTTAGCAAAAATACAGTAGAACTCAGATCCTGACACATATGCTTGTACGATAAGTGTCTACAGCCTAAGATTAGTACACATATGTATCTAAGCATTGCTGTCTATGAGATGGGGGACCCAATCAGGGGAGCTGGTCCATGGGTAACATTTCCTCCTTGTTGCCTCCAAAGGGCAACAATCTCAGGTGAGTAGTGGGATGGAGCTAGAGATGATGTCATTTACAAGCCCGAAGCACAAGCTTTGCAAAGGAATTTAAGTTGTTCTTGATGTTGTTTTAAGGTGCGTCACAGGGAGCAGAGAGTAAAGATTAGAAAACCAATCAAAAAAGCTTCAATGACAACAACAACTTTAAAAGTGAGTTCTAACCAAGTATTGCCTAAGGCAGTGCTTAAATCACCATCATGAATAAGATCATTAAGAGCATCAGTAGCTTTTGAAATATTATTGCTAATATAGATTAAATGTGAGTCTTTTCGAGCTAAAAGTGATTTCAAGGAAAGTGTCAAAGGGTCAATGTGCACATTAAAGATGGGCAAATATTGAGACAGGGCAAACAAGTATTAGGGATCAGTATCAATAATGTCTGGTTCAGGAAGAGGAACAGGCATGATAGTACAACCAATAACATGTTTTTGCTGTGGAGTAAAACAAAAGTTAGGTTGAGAAACATCACAGGTTTTAGCACCGTAGACAAATGACTTGTGGTTGGTAATGACACAGTACTGGCCATCAGAAGTGTAGGTGACTCTCACACTTGGCACCCTACATCACTGTAGACATATTGGGCAGGTAAAGGACTGGTTGGTGAGCCATGTAGTGAAGTGATGTACCTCTTCAAGGTAGCTTCAGGATGGAGCAGTTTTGGCATCTTGCGCTGAAGATGCAGCTTGTGAAGACTGGATGTCATCATCTTGGTCAACATCAGTAGAATTGGATGCCAGTTCTTCACCCAACGTCAGTGCCCAGTCAAGGTGTTCTGGGGTGTACCCACAGACAGGTTTCACAATGTCAAAAACATCACAGCAGCACAGGAAGTAGTAGCCTTTCTTGGTGCAACGGTTCATACCGGGTGCCACCCAGGCTTGAAGAAAATGGTGATAAACCAGCATTGAGGATAATTCAGTTCTTTCTTGATAAATATCATCAGCAAGATGGACTATGGAGTGAATTGTGGCTAATTTATCAAAGACAGCTGTATCAGGATCAAAACGTGGTAAAGAAACAGTAAAAGTCACAAACATGTTGTCCTTAATAGAACAAGTCTTAGTAAAGTAACAAGGTGCTTGGTTAAGATACTGAGAAACATATCCAATATTCCTAACTGTTGATATAGAAATGTTTAGAGTATTGGCTAAACAAGCAGAGATACAACCAGTGAATTTGCAATGTGGCAGTACCATTTACCTAGCCTAATATCATGAATAACATCTGAATTTTTCCTGTTTCCAAATTCCTGAAGAGACTGTTAATAGTGGATGTAACAGAAGAGCCATAAGCAGAACATAAAATTTCACGGCCAATATATTGCTTGTTCGCCTCCCGATTGTTCCGAAAAATAAATTCATTAAGTTTATGTTTGGTATCATTGAATCCTTTAGCAATTTCCTGCATGTTGTGAACAGTAAAATGTTCTTCATCACTGAGGGAATTTACACCATGTAAAATAGGAGGTAAAACATCATTAATAGCTTGCTGAAATGTAAGTGTTTGTGCTTTAATAGCAGCTATATCTGCTCTATTCCAAATAAACATACCTGAACCAAAAAGTCCCAGATATAGTACCAGCTGCTCCATTGATGCCTGAAATGGAACCGGCCTCACCAGCTATGTCAGTAACATCTTGCTTGATGTGTGAACGTGATTTAGAATTTGGGTTAGTTTTAGGAGTGGGTCTAAAAACTCCTAAATGGTCAGTGGCATGGGGCCCACAGATAGGATTATTCGTACATGTTTGATAGGCAGAAACGATATCAGTAAGCATTATACTATAAAATTTAGAGGTATTGTTGGTGAGGCAAAAAGCCAATTTCAGCCATATTCCAATGTGTGAGATTGAAAATAACTGGGAGGTGCATAAATTGTACATTATTTATGAGGGTGTCTGGTAGGGATGTGGCTAGGAGGACCCTCCTCCTGGAGAGGGAAGTTAGTCAGTTCTTCTTGGCTTGGTGGAACGACAGAAAGAAAAAGAGCTTCAGTAGCTGCATAGTTATGAAGACAGTAAGAGTGTGCCTCCTCAGGGGAGAGGAGGTCACACCAAGCAGGATCAATAAGAGCAGTAAGGTTATACCAATCAGTATGTCTAGAAGAAGTCTGTCTGATAGAAAGAGTGCCATTCTTAGAAATGTCAGTGTTTGGCCAACCATGGAATGTGCCTTTGGACAGATGAACTACAGGGGGTGTGTAGCCCATAGCATCAGTTTCCCATTGGATAGAAAGTGAAGCTCTATCGTGGGCAACTACTGCAGCATCAGGAAAAGTGTCTGAGCCTTCAGTTATTTTAACCATTTTATTAGTGACATTAATATGGACTCCTATGGGGGCAGAGTGTTCAAGTTTACTGATTAGGTGTTCTATACAGTCTTTATGAGGTTTGATGTGATACATGCGGGGTGCAGTCACAGTCAATGTCAATAGTCCCACTAGCAGGACAGAGGTGCAAGATAGTCATCTTGCCAGTATACCTGTAAGAAAACAGAAAAGGTTTGTTAAGTGTGGGTACTATTCCACCCAAAGTGGGTTTGGAAAAGTAAATTTAGTTACCTTTATATAATTTAGCATGGAACCACTTGTCGGTGGTCTTCTTTTACTGTTGAACTCAGACCTGCTACACAGCAGGGCTGAGATTGTTGACAATGGGATTTACTGGCAAATGAATGGTTAGGTTGTATGCATTGGAGTAGCATAACTTAGTCTCCAACTTGCCAGTCAACTTCTTTGACATGCTTATCAAAATGAGTTTTGGCTTCCTGTTGAGCTTTGCTCATTTGATTGGCAGCGAACAGGTGTGTCTTCATGATGTCATCATGAAGTTTTTTCAATATATTTGCCTACAGAGACTTAATCTGCAGTGGGGGTTTGGAGGTCAGTCAACAGGTGCTCAAATAACATTATGGCTCTACTAGTCATAACCTCATGAGGTGTGCACTGCGTAGTTGCTGAAGGAGTGCCCCTAATTATCATCAGTAGTAGTGGCAAGATGGAATCCCAATCCTTGGGATTGTCATTAATGAATTTGCATAACATCTGTTTGATTCTTCTATTGGCTCTTTCTACCTGGCCTGATGATTGAAGGTGGTAAGGGATATGGAATTTCTGGGCTACGCCAAGCAATTGGAGTGTGTGCTGCATTAGCTCAGCTGTGAAACTGGTTCCCTGGTCTGAGTCTACCTTTACGGGTAGGCTCCACCTGGAGAACAATTGATCCACCAGGATCTTGGCAGTTGTCTTTGCTGTGTTGTTCTTAGTGGGAAATGCTTCTACCCCCTTACAGAACAAATCTTTAACAACAAGTGCATACTTATTATTCTTGCTAAAGTTTGGAAAAGGGGCCAATGAAATCAATTTGTATTGCATTCCATGGTCTAGTTTGCCTTTGGGGCAACAGTTTGGTGGTTCACTTTACCAAAACTGGATTGTTCTGAGCACATGCCATGCAGTTGTCCACATAGTGCTCTACATCTTTGGCCATACTAGGCTAGCAGACAACTGTTTTTAGTCTCTGGAGGGTGTTTTCTGTCCCTGGTGTCCACTAGTGGGAGCATCATGAACCATATGGATAAACTTAGTTCTTAGGGATTGTGGTACAACCCACAATTTGTCACCTGTATCTTCTTTCCAATACCAGATGAGCTTTTGATCACTGGACAAATGAATGTTGTCAGAGTATCTCTTATATGGGCTACCAACAGGTAGTGGCTCTTCAATTCCTTTGTCTAGGAAGTTGAAGATGTGTTTCAATTCTGGGTCAGATTTTTGTGCATCAGAAAGGTCCAGTGGGGGTTCTGGTACTGGTTTCTGCCTGGTGTTAGCAGCCACTATAGCTGCAATGGCTGTTGGGTGAGTCTTTGTCTATGTCTCCCCCCTTCCCCGAGCACCTACTTTGGCTAGCGAGTCTGCTTGTTCATTGAATTCGTGGTAAGGGTCAGATTTACAGTGGGCCTTTACCTTGTGGATGTACAGTTTGTAAGTGAACATTTGTGCCAGGGTGTGTATATACACAGACAGATCCCTGTATTTAACAGGTGTGCCATCAGATGATATAAAATTGTTCCTTTTCCAGAATGGGAAAAACTCAGTAAGAGATGAGCAGACCCAATTAGAGTCTGCAAAAATGATGGCATCCTTGTCACCATGAGGCATGACCTTCAATACACAGGCCACAGCTGCTAGTGCGGCATACTGTGAGGAGATAACAGTGCACTTCCTAGAAATGTATCTGAAATCACCTTCTTAATCTAAAATGAGCACTCCAAACCCTGCCACCTGCTGTCCTTCCAAATAGGTGGCAGAGCCATCTGTGAAGATACAAAGCATGGTGGTATCTTCCAGAGCCTGAGATGTAGCCAGTAAAAATGATCCTGGATCAGGTAGGTCAGGGGGTTGGAGAGCACAGTCGTGGGGCATACCTGTGTAAAGTAGGTAGCACACTCGCCTCTGAGGCTGGGAGATCAGAGGGCTGTGGGTTCAGTTCCCACATCTGGCACTTGGGCTAATATCCCAGTACTGACACTGTAGTGCAGCATGAGAGGGGTGCTGCACTTCTGAGGTGCCGTCTTTCAGATGAGACATTAAACCGAGGTCCCATCTGCCTGGATTTGTGGTAGTTCAGGTGGATGCTAAAGATCCCATGGCACTTATCGAAAAGAGTAGGGGAATTTTTTTATTGAAATCATAACAAAATCGTGACAATATATACACAAATTCAGTATTATAATAGACATATCCATAAAAAGAAACAAAAACAAAACATAAAAGAGTAATACTTCATATAATAATCTTGAACATAAAAAAAAGTGGTATAACCCGCCCCTTCCCCCTCCCTACAATAAAAGTAGGGGTATGTTTATTGAAATCAAAACAAAAAAAGAAAATCATAACAAATATAGAAAAATCATTAATACAGTGACCAAAAACCACCCCCTCCCATATTATAAGCATATGAGAATATCTGCATCAAAAAAAAATCATGTACAGATCGTGAACATAGAAAAACCAGTATCAATAATATATATACAACAGTGGAACATCTCCCCTTCCTAAAAAATAAATATGGAAAATTCATCAAAATGATAACAGTCAAGGAATGGTGCTAACCAATGTTAAACCACATAAAATAAAAAAAAATTAAAAAAATGTTTTTTTTTCCCTTCCTTCCTTCACCCTTTTCTCCCCCCTTTGCCCTACCATCCCCGGCCTTCTCATCCCTTCTCGACCAAAAATTAAACCATAATAAAGTCTATAAATCTAAGTAATGGCCAAAATTTTATAAGAAAACAAAGCTGTTCCATTTCCTTTCCTGTTGTTGAGAAGAGGGATGGTTACATTCTTCACGTTTTAATTTTTGCAATTCATTTATAATTATTTGTACCAAATTAGTTTCAGGAATATCCTGTTGTTGTAAGACTAAACGACATCTGCTAAGCCGCAGCCAATACAAAAAATGAACATGAATAATTTGTAATGTGTCTATACAAATCCCTTCCTTTAAAGCTGGATAAATACCATAATATAATGAATCTTGTGAAGGAGGGAGTAATAACCAACTCATGCTATGTAACCATCTATTTTTTAGCACATCCCACAACCTAACCGCATATGGACATTGAAAATACAAATGATTCATAGTTTCCAGTTTACCTTGACAATCTGTTCTCGGACAAAAGCGCTCTTTTAGTGCCTTGTGCTTCTGATTACTCTTTACATTCACCCTATTGTGAATCGCTAACCAGACGGTATCCCACATATGGTCCGGGATCCTATTATTAGTAATACAGTTAGAAATCTGCTGTTGTTGATAATCTAAAAATCCTATCCAAGGGGTGTCCGAAAAAAACATATCCATTATAGTTAGATAAAGGGCTTTTCGTGACATTTGTGATGCACTCATATAACTTATATCCCATATTTTTATTTTATCAAAAACTGATTCCCATAGATCTAATAATCTAGGTTGTCATTTATTTTTATGTAAAAAAAGACCACTTCTCCATTCTCCTAACACATTTTTAATATTTATAAATCCAAATTGTATCCACCATTTCGGTTCATTTTTAATTATCGGGAACAGAGTTATGGGAAAAAAATTGTGAAATAAAACATGATAGGGTTAATCATATTCAATCCACCTTCTTTAAGTGGTTTATACAAAATATTCCTCTTAACTGGATTTAACCTACTACCCCAAATGCAGGTAAAAAAAATCCTCAACACTGAAGCCTCCAATTGTTTTTTTATAGGGAATATAGCACTTAAATACAAAAATATTGGAATTAAAAATGTCTTTGTATAATAAACCCTTTTTTTTCGTTGTTTTCCAATGATTCCATACCTCAGCTTTCTTTTTTGCTAGCTCTAGAGCATGTTCCCAGTTAAAAAGGGACATATCTTCTCCACCCCAATAAATCCCCAAAATTTTACAAGGCTGTTGGGCCACCCGAAATCCTCCAAAAATTAGAGGAGCGACTATACGCTCATTTAATCTTAAAATTTTTGTTTTAGAGAGGTTTAAAGAAGCCCCTGTCATTTTCTCTATTTCCTGGATAAGATTTCTTGCTAAACCAAAGGAATGTTCATTTTTTCATAACAGACACACATCATCAGCATATGCTAACACTTTGCAATTAAAAGCTGTAAAACCATTTATTCCTTTTATCAATGGAGACCTGGTCAAAACCCACAAAGAGGGTCCAAAACAAACACATATAATAATGGACTTAAAGGGCATCCTTGCCTTAAGCCCGTATATATAAAATGCGAATCTCCTGTCCAACCATTTTCATACAGAACTATGTATGCCAGAGTATAGCAGAGCTTTATCCACCCAATAAATTCCATGGGTTGCCCAAATGCTAATAAAACGTCCCACAAAAAAGAATGAGATACCGTATCAAAAGCCTTGGCTTGATCCAGGCTTAATAAATACCCTGGCATCTCACTGACATCTTTACCAGACCGAGAGGCATGTATAACTTCTCTTATCATTAGTAAGCATCAGTAATGTTCCTACTGGGAACTGCGCTAAAATTGCATGGGGCATATTAATGAAGGCATAATTTCGCTAGTATATTCCCTAACAATTTTGCTAATATCTTAAAATCCACATTCAACAAAGTCAGTGGTCTCCAATTACCTAGCTCCTTATTAATACCAGATTTATATAAAAGATTAATAACCCTCATACATCTGATTAGGCAAAATATTTTCATCCAAAAAAGTTATAAATACGGAGAAAAACCGGAATCACCGACCATATTACTTTATATAATTCGATTGACAAACCATCTGAACCAGGAGCTACATTATCATGCAAAGAGTGTATTACCCTGTCCATTTCTTGCAAAGTAAAAGGACTAATCAAAAGGCAATTCTGAGAGCTAGTGGACTGAGGGAGTGATGCCATCTGTAAAAAAGTAGTGGCTGACGAAACAGTATCTTGTAAAGTTCCAAAAGTATTCTTAATATATTCCTCAATAACACCCATGATACCTTTATTGTCCCAATATTCTTTACCAGCAAAATCCACAAGACTTGAAACATGCTCTATCTGTTCTAGTTTTGCAAGCTAAAACAGATTAACTTGTTCTGATTTCCCCTGAGTACCAAACATTTGCTCCTTGCATAAGGACTGCACCCTAGAATATTGATAATCTTTCATTTGTTGCCTTATACTATCTATTCGATCTTTTAAATCAGTTTCCCCCAAACTTTGTCGAGATAATAATGTACTCAATTCGTATCTAAAGTCTAAGTTTATATCCCTTTTTGTTTTAGTTCTATATGAACCCACTATTTAAAAAAACCCGATTAAACATGTTTTCAGATCTGACCACCAAAGTCCTATATTTTCGTACAAATCTAAAGTAGACACTTTATCACTTATCACCTCTTGTAATTCCTGCAAGATATTCTTATCCGATATCAAGGACACATTTAACCTCCATACACCTTTCCCTGCCACTCGTTTAGGGGGGCATTCAAACTGAAAACCCAATAGCCAATGATCTGTAATCTCAATAGGGATTAGTTAGGAGAAAACACTTGAAAACTCTGATTTACAAAAAGAAAATCTATGCAAGAAGAGAACCCTAAAAAGTGTTTTTTTTAGCCAAAGGGGTACCTATAAAAATCTTTTTTAAAGCCGCCTGAAAAATCACCTGTTTTAAAAAATTCTTATCACAGTACTGTTTTCCTTCCTTCTTTTGTGCTTTAAAATTAATGTTGAAATCACCCCCGAAAATCAAATGATGGTTGATGTATAGATAGGGCTGTATTTCCCTTAGCAAGTCATTCCATAATGATTTCATTTGGGAATTGTATATATTTATCAAACATAAGAAAACACCATAAAAATTAACATCTAACAAGAAAGCCCTACCTGGCTCTATTTCTACTATCCTGATAATTTGAACATCATAGGTTCGGAAACAAAAGCCCACCCCACTACAGAGTTCAATCCCTGGTGACCAGATTGAAAACCCCCATCCCCAATCAGTAGTGGACTGCTGAATTTCCACCGTATCTTGTAAACGCACGTCTTGTAAAATAAAATATCATAGCCCAAAGAATGTAAATGCTAAACATAATAAACCTCCGTTTCTTATTTTTAATACTATTAACATTTAAACTCGCTATAGAGAAATTCACTATTTATGGGTTGGTTTTTTCGTCTTCCCACTGGACCTCGTGATCCGTTTGACTGGAAAAGGTATACCTTTCCCTTCGACTGTCAAATCTGCCTTTTCCTCTATCTCCTGTTCCTGTGTGGGCACACTCACAACCCCCTCAATATAAATAGGTTGATCTAGTTCCATCTGATCACTCCAAGAGGGAAGGGAAGAGAATCTATTCGAAAGCGTTACCGGGGCCACATTAAATGCAGTATCTTTGATTTTCTTGGATCCTGATTTCTGGACTAACACAAACTGCTCTTTGTCGCCTAAAGAATCTGAAGATCCTAAAGTCTCCACAAGATTTTCCACTGCTTGAGAAACCCCTTGTGAGCCATCCACAGACCCAGAGAATAAGGGTGTCCGGGGCCTGGTTGGAGAGCCTTGTGGGATAACAAATGGGGTATCTTCCCTTATGCATAGGGTTTGATCAACATCTGAAATATTATGTTCTAAATTCTTAACACTTGTTTGAACATTAGAATGGAATGGGTGAGAAGCTCTATTCAACCCTCTGCAGCCCCTCTCCCCGGCGTCTCAACTGGCGGAATTCGAATGAAGTTGTTTGAGGATTCTTGGCTTTATACAAAATGTGCATGATCAGAAGCATATCTAAATCAGTTGTATTCCAAGGACAATCCTCAAACCCATGTTCTGATTCCTACATAAATTGCTGCACACGGGGCTTCACAGTCACTCGCCCTGTGCCCAAGAACCCCACAGGAAAACATTTTACTGAGTCACAATCTGTATTTAAATGATCTAAAGAACCACATTTATAACAGCTTTTTGGTTGACCTGCGTAAAAGATTATTCCCTATCCCTTCCTAAAAAAAGGAACTAGGTAAATGCTGTATTCCAGAATCATCCTGGGATAATTGAACCCTAAAAGTCCAACCACCCATCCAAAACCCATTATCATCTATAATAGGTCTGGGATTCTCCATTATTTTACAACGCCAACCAGTACATTATATTTGCTACATTGACACCTTCATTCCAGAACAAAACAGTCACAATTTTGATGGTAGGTTTGGTGACAGGGATTGCTAAGAAGTCTTTCCATATGTCCATGTCTTTTACCTCGTAATAACATTTCCAAAATCTGTCTAATAAATGCATAGAACAGAAGCTTATATCGTATTGAGAATTACCAGGTGAATGTATAAAAGCATATACATCTGAGGGTACAAACTCTAAACTGTCAAGTAAAAGGGTTTTCCCCACCCATAGTCTATCTGGGACAACTGGAGCTAGCCTCTTATAATGAAGTCTGACTAAAAATCTTCGCCTTGCCTCTTGAGCAGGACACCGAAACAAACCTGCAAAGGTTTTTTTCTTCCCCATTTCTTTATCTGCATTATCTTGGCATTGAGAATCACCATCCTCACTAACAGAAACAGTAGCACCCAAAATTATAGGATTAGTACTTGCTATTTCAGGCGGCCTGGTATTCCTGTAACTGCTGTCTGCCACAGCGTCTGATGCAGTCTTGTTCATGACAGCCTCTTCTTCAGCTGACAGTTGCGTACTCTTGCCGGTATGGGACTCTGAAGCTTCGGTCTGTAATTCGAAATCCATTGGCCTGGAAACATCTTGTATAGAATCCTGCTGGAACTCAGAAGATGAAAAGGCAGGGTCAGGGACCCAAATACCCTTTTGCCACAGCCAACCTGCCTTAATAAGAACATCATTTTTAGATCTTATCCCATTGTCATCAGCAAATGAGGGAAGTGTTCCATCCACCAAAACATCGCTGCACGCACTTGTGTCCGAAAAAACAAACTGTTCTTCAGAAGATGTAATAGTAGGTAACCTTTTATTACCAATTGATAAAGGACTAGCAAGTGAGCGCTTTCTTTTCTTTTCTTCTTCCAGTCACACTTGACATAAACCATAATCCCTTTCTGCCACTTGTATTAAATTCAGCAACTTTTTTTTTTCTTCCATTTCTTCATACAATACAGACTTTTGTTCATCACCAGAAACCGATGTATCTGACAACTTGTCCTGTTCTTCCGTTAGCAAAGTCCCTTTTGTGATTCAAGGCACTCTGATTCCTTCACACTAGCAGTAAAGCATCGAAGGCTGCAGGACTCCAGAGCTAGATCCGTCCTCCTCCACTACCTCCTTTGACTGAGGTCTTCCATCTCCTGCGGACAGACGGACAGCGCCACCCGCCTACAGAGTAGGGGAATTTCCCGGTGTCCTGGCCAAATTTCCCTCATTCACTAAAAAAATACCACCAACAGCTTAATCTGGTTCAAGGTCAGTTGGCATTCATCTGTATCCCCCTCCCCCGGGTCGTGCCTGAAAATATGCAGGATTTGTCTAGTGCACTTACCCGGTCAACAAAAAAAAAATAAATAAATAATAAAGTAGGCCATGGGCCAGAAATCAGGGCATTTTGGCAGGCAGCACTTTGATGTCCCTGTTCTGCAAAAGTAAGGACCAATTGGTCAGTCTGGTATTGGAACCTGATCCATCTTTTACTTTGTCTGAGAACAGAACATTTGTTTGGGTATGGCAGGTATACAAAACAACTGGAGCATACCCAGTGATGTATAGGAAATGCTTGACAGCACAATAAGTTGCCAAGAGAGTTCTTTCGCAGAGACCATATTTTCTTTCTACTAGGGAAAGTATCTGTAATGCATAAGTGATGGGCCTATAGTACCCATTGTATTTTTGAGCCAGCACTGCAAACAAAACCACACCAGAGGTGGCAGTTTCCAGATGGAAGGGCAGATTTGGATTGGGGTTTATCAGTGCTGGAGCTGAGGCTAGGGCGTGTTTGAGCTGTGTAACAGCTTCAGTATGAGCAGGACCCTATGTCCATGGGATGTCCTTTTCGGAAGTTCATACAGGAGAGCGCCTTCAAGGCAAAGTCAGGAATAAAGTCTCTAGAGTAGTTTACCATCCCAGAAATCATCTGAGTGTTGCCACGCTAGTAGGAAGTGGCAGATCTTGCAAGCCCTGGATCTTTTTGGCAGCTGAGCTACCTTGGTCTATAATACATAGGCCAAGGAAAATAACCTTCTTTTGCACAGTTGTGCTTTTGAAGGGTTGCACTTGATGCCTGTTCTCCTGAGGAGAGTCAGTAATTCATCTAAAGGGTAAGATGTTCTTCTTTTGTGGTGGTTGCCAGGAGCAAGTCATCCATGTACTGCAGGAGACACTAGGGTGTGGAAAATCCCTGCAGGACATTCATCATGTGGAGATGGAAAAGGGAGGGGCTGTTATGGAAGCCCTGGGGAAGACAGGTCCAGGTGTACTGGCGACCATCAAAGGCGAAAGCAAACTTATATTGACTTTCTTGAGCTAATGGGAGTGACCAAAACCCATTAGAGATGTCAAGGGCTGAGAACTACTTTTTGACACATGTCAGCTGCTTGAGTACATCAATAGCTGATGCCACAGTTGAGGCACAACTCTGGGTAACTTGATTAAGTTTCCTGTTGTCAGTTGTAAGTTTCCAAGATCCATTTGGCTTTTCACGGCCAAATGGGTGAATTGACAGTAGAGACACAAGTTCTAATCACTCCTTGTTGCAGCAGTGACTTGATTGTCTAAGTGATGGCAGGGCTTCAGCAGGAAATGGATACTGCTTCTGCTTCACAGGGTTAGGTTCTAGAATCTCAGTGGTGGTATGCATCCTACCACAATCATGTTTGCTGGTAGCAAACACATCAAGGCGTTTTTGCTGCAAAGGTGCAAGTTCAGAAAACATGTTATGACTTTTGAACAAAGCCATGACGTCATACTCCTTGTTGTTATGGGAGATAGTGGCCACCACATGTGAGTCTGGGATGGTGACAGCATGACATTGTCCTTTGATCTCAAGCAGTAGCCTATTGGCTAGGTCTACTACTCAGCCATGTAGTGCAAGGAAGTCAATTCCTAATATGCTAGGATGATGACTTAATACCACGAGGTCAAAGGCAAAATCAGTGCTGAGGTGGCCTACCACCACAGGTAAAGACACAGATCGATAGGTGTGTAGCTGTGTACCATCTACACCCTGTGCACTGGTCTTCCAGCCAGTAGACCAGCTAGATGCAGCTGGGTTCTCATCATGGAGAACAGATATGGCGGCTCTTGTATCCAGAAGTATATCAAGTTGGTGGCTCCTGACCCTGGCCTTTACACAAGGCCGTCCATTCATGTCGACAAGCAGATCACACACAATCAGGACTGGGGCCTGTAATTGTCAATCTGCATTTTCAGAGTCATCATCATCACCATCCTGTTCCTGAAATCTGAGGCCTGCAGGATCTCTTTGGGCCTCCTTGATGTCTTGCATGGGATACAGATGTTGTACCTGTGATGTCACAGGCACAATGGCGGCCTGTTCAGTTACTTCCCCCTTAGTCATTGCATCGGTCTGGCCAGTAGCCAATGCCATGAAAGGGTTCTTCCCTCAGCTGCTCGACTGCTTGATAGCCAAGGGCAGGAACGTATTACCCTGGGATAGCCCCGTAGCCGGGGTGAGGGTCACTATGGTACACATATGCCTGTACTCTCGTTTGACTCAAATTTCCTCCAGCAGCTTGTGGAGGGTCTTGTTCTCATCTTTAAGACTCTGGTATCTGAGACCATTCCGGTACTTGCTATCGGTTTGGGCATTGGGATTTTTCTAATTACTCTGATCTTTGTTATTCTGATTATTTCTTCCATTCCAGTTACTCCCCCACTGTATGACTGCTTGTCTTTGGAAGGGGCGTCCTCCGATCTCTTATTGTCGTCTTGCATGGTGTAGTGCATAGGTTAATCACAAGTATTCTGCACTGCAGTGACTTGTACTGCAGGTGCCAGGGCTGCTGGAGTTTGAATGGTGGCAGCAGCTTGGTTTCATTAGCATGAGGCATACCTGAAATACGCTATCTCGGCCTTGGTAAGGATTTTCATGAAGGTGTCAGTCTCCAGGTAAATATTGAGTTCAACCTTTTCCTGACGGGCCAGAATGATGTTTTGAATGTACAAATCCTTGTATTCAATTTGGTCTATGTGGGCCTCTTCGCCTGCAAGGCCTTTACCAGCCTCTAGGCGAGCCACAATGGCTGATGGTAAGCCGCAGGGCTTTTCTCGGTGTTTTGCTTAACCTTGTAGGCCAAACAAGCTCCAACGATACCAGGTGCATTGGCAGCCAAGAGTGCTTGCACGATGTCACTGTAGGCAAGCATGTAGATGTAGCAGAGTAGTAGATAAAATTTATTTATACAGTGATATCACCATTAGGGCTATATATGCCCTGTTCTCAAGGTGCACCTGTTTACAAAGTATCAAGTTTCAATAACATAAGTACATATGCATGAGTGTAACAAACAATACATATCCAGATAAAACAAATTTCATACAGTAGAAAAAAATAGCATACACTGCAAGAAAAATACAAATAACATTGCACTGTTAGATCCATTCAGCAAAACACTACACATATCAATCATCATGCATACTTTTAGTTTCGGTATCGATTTTAGGCTATCCATTACAACCAAAACGATACTCCATTTCTCTATGGACAGCAGTCTAAAAAACATAAGATTTCATGTGTAAATCTCTAAGATGCACGTGAAGTTGGTTCCAACAAGTGGCTGCCTTGTACTGGAATGTCATAGCAGTGAATTTGTTTTTACATTTAGGGACTATAGCTCTCTAGTCACTTTTTTTTCTCAAATTGCGACCATGTTTTGGTTTTTCTAGCATCTCTGCTAATTTATACATCAAATTATTTTTTCGAATCCCATGGACTTGTATAGCCTATCCCCGTTTCCTTCTAATCTCCAATGAGCTCCAACCAAGGGAGCCAAGGATAATGCAATGGTGGGTGTTAAACTCGCATTTCAATACAAATCGTGCCAACTTGTTTAGAACCAAATCTAATTTTACCAAGTGCTGTTTATTTGCATGAAAATAAATATGGCTTCCATAGTCCATAATAAGCAATATTAATTGATTTGCCACAGTTTGACATACTTTCATAGTTGTACAATATGACATCCGTTTTGCTGCCCCAACCTCATATTGACTTTTTTTCCTAATTCATTTATATGGTGTTCGAATTTTAAGTATTGATCTATAAAAATTCCCAGATACTTATAAACCTCAGTTTGCCTCAAAATGTTTCCTTCCTTGGTTTTAACCTCTAGCTTAGGATTCACATTTTCTTTCTTTCTTTTGTTTAAGAGAAAACAACATTTTTTTTATTATATGTTATCAACTCTAAGTCAGAAATGAATTCCTGCATGATCAAAAAATCATTTTGTAGTCTTTCCTCTACTTGCTTTTGATGGTTTCCGTCAACAATTAAAACTGTATCATCCGCATATAAGCAGACAGAGGTATTTTTTTAAACAAAGGGTTAGTTATTTATGTAGGAAATAAATAAAAGGGGACCTAGTATTGAACTTTGTGGTATCCCTTGAGTGATGTGTAATGGCTTAGAGCTAACTCCATTTATGCTAATCACCTGAGATCTATTTACCAAATAGGAATGGGACCACTAACAAGGTTCATTAGCCACCCGCATTTTTTCCAGTGTATTTAGCAAAATGTTATGGTTTACAAGGTCAAATTCTTTTGACAGGTCTACGCTCACCCCACCCATGGATCTTGCATCCCCCAACGGGGTGGCAACCAAATCTAACAGGTCCATGAGTGCAGTGGCAGTGGACCTGCCCATTCTGAATCCAGACTGAAACGGGGACAACTTTCTGTATCTTTCTAGATAGTCCATTAATTGCTTGTGGACTATTCTCTCTAGTGTTTTAGAAATGGTGGCCAGCAGGGCAATAGGATGGTGGTTTGTGGGGGTCACCATCTTTAGCAAGAGGGACAATTTTAGCTAGTTTCCCGCTCTAGGGAATAGTCCCCTAACTCAGGCTCCAGTTAAACAGGTCAGCTAGTATGGGTGATATTTCAAGCACTGATTCTTTTAGTAAGCGGTTTTCTATTCCATTAATGCTGTTAACTTTTTGTATTTGCAATTTGTCTATTATATTTGCAACTTCCTTAGCAGTAATTCTTCGGAATCTGAACCTAGGGCTGTTGTTTCCAATATTTTCTTCTGGCAACACTTTTTGTTCTGGGTTTGCACCTACTATTTCAACATCTGGAAGATCTATAAAATAATGGTTTAACAAGTCCACAGTAGCTTCTGTGTGCTACAAGATCCCATTTTTCTTTATTTGCACCTCTGGATTATTTCTAACTGGTGTTTTTAGTCTATTTATCAAATCATCATCGACCAGTTGTCCCTGGGGTCTTTGGTAGCTTGTATTTTTTGTTTATAATAAAATGCCTTGGCGTTTCTTGTGGCAGTAGTGACTTTGTTCCTAATGATTTTAAATTTAGCCAAAGAGTCAGGGCATAAGGATTTTTTTGCTTTCTTCCATAATTTCTGATCAATTTGTTTATTTTAGGTCCCCACCAGGCAGGCTGAATAGATTTAGTTTTAATGACTTTTTGTGGTGCAATTTATCACTTGCCTCTAGAAACATCTCAGTGAATTCATTCACCGTGGTTTAATCGGGCATGAAAAAATTTGATGTCAGGGCATGTTTGACAAATGCCCACAAAATAACAGCTTATTGAATCTCCTATAACATCTCCTAAGAATAGACTGCTTGGGTTTAGACTTGTTTATAATTTCACCAGTCCTTATAGTACACTGAATCACACTGTGGACTCCTAGGTTGCGGGCATCCCCATTAAATCCTACTACCTCTAAGTCTGGAGAAATAAAAATTAAATCCAAATTGTTACCTCGGCTTGTTAGTTTATCCTCTCTAGTAGGGGGAATTTATTATCTGGACGAGCTACAGCACCTGCATTGCACTTTCCAACTTCTGGCCACGTAGGCACCCCAAGGTAGCATTAAAGTCACCCAGGAGAATAGTTTTTTTGGAACTAATATGTTTTGTCAGTACATGACAAAAGTTTTCAAAACACCTTGGGTTTAACTTTGGTGGAGAATAAACTGCTCCCACTATCAAGTCCAAAGTTTCCAGACACACCACTAAACATTCCATGCCCGCTGTCTTACCAGAGTATATTACATTTGAATGTCCCAGTGAGTGCCTAATATACATCAAAGTACCTCCACCTCGTGACCCCCTGTCCTAACTATGGTGGTAATAATCCTGTAATTCAATATCATTATGCCCAATTCTCTTGTGCAGCCATGTTTCAGTTAATGTAATAATGTCAGGAGACTCTATACTGATCCGGGCCCAGAAGGTGTCCATCTTTTTTACCACACGTCTGGCATTATCATGCATTATTTTGATGGACCCCTCCCCAGGGCCTGGATTCAGCTCCACATCTCCCCAAAGAATTAAAGTTAACCAAAGTGCATGTTTGGGGCCTAGGTTATATTTTAACCTGCATGAAAAATTTATTTTCTGCAGGCTGTTCATACTGAGAAAAGGAATTTCTCCATTTTAGGGTATCTTTTCCTCAGCTGATAGATTACAGCCAGGCCTCAAACAACTCAATTAACTCTTCCCCACTGAGCTTTTCTCCTTTGCTGGAGCACATATGGGGATTAGAATGATTAAACCCATCAAAACCTTTAAGGCCCTAAAAATGAATCCCCATTTTAATATGGGTACAAAATAATGCCTATAAATGTTTCTCTTAAAAGTTGCACTCGTATATGAATTTATGTCACAGTTTACTTTCAACAGTATTAAATAAGCATTCATAAAAATTTAACAATCAATTCCCAAGAGTGCAGTGTTTGCAAGCGATCACAACACAGGGTACAATTTTATATTTTACTAAAGCCTACCTTTTCCCTCATGGGCGATACTGAGCAAACACCACAAAGCACTAAAAACAAATGTGGCACACCAGGCCTTGTTAAGTTTAACAAATTTCTGACTAGGAGTGGAACTCGCACCACTCACGTGTTCACGTACACACTCATGCACAACGGGCTTCACGGCATTTTGAAGGTCTGTAGCTCCGCCTCACCTAACAGCTGGTTGGCTGCACGTTTACTGGGGAGAGTTTCTGGCACAGTCACAGTCAGTGTGAATGTTTAGTGCTGATTCAAGCGGGCGTCCTTTCAGGTTGAAAATAAAGACAGTCTTTTCCTGCTTGATAGAGCCTTCAATCCCCTCTTTCTTTGGACAAAGCAGCAGATGACAAAAGCTGACATTCATCACTCAACTGATGTTCTGTGCAGCGGGCAGTGTGGGCTTTTGAAGGTCTGTAGCTCCACCTCACCTAATAGCTGGTTGGCTGCACATTTACTGGGGTGGGAGTTCTGGCACAGTCACAGTCAACACAAATGTTTAGTGCTGATTCATGCAGGTGTCCTTTCAGGTTGAAAATAAAGACAGTCTTTTCCTGCTGGATAAGTGCTTCAGTCCCCTCTCCTTTGGACAAAGCAGCGATGGCAAAAGCTGACATTTGTCTCTCAACTGATGTTCTGTGAAGTGGGCGATGTGGGCTTTTGAAGGTCTGTAGCCCTACCTCACTAATAGCTGGTTGGCTGCACATTTACTGGGGTCAGTTCCTGGTACAGTCACAGTTAGCATGAATGTTTAGCACTGATTCAAGTGGGCATCCTTTCAGGTTGAAAATAAAGACAGCCTTTTCCTGCTTGATAGAGGCTTCAGTCCCCTCTCCTTTGAACAAAGCAGCATATGGGCATTGTGAACCTCCTCTGGGAATTTGGGCCAGAGAGTGGTCTCGATGATCTGTCTCAGGACTTGGACCTGGTACTCTGGTTGGAAAGAGAGCTTCTTGCAGAGGGAGCGCACCTTCTCCAGATGACAACTGAGATTATCAGTCGGACCCATCTGTCCAATGCTTTGAGCAGTTTGCTGAACAGAGTGGGCTACCTATGGGGACTGGTCATGGGAAGTATGCATTCAAATCAACGTGACCCACAGTACCGCGAAGGGCAGCCTCCACTGCCGCATCAGCAACTGCTTGGAATGCATGATCCTGATTAATGATATCGTCAAACATCAGGTCAGTTCTACTCTGAATCTCTCTGGCATTAGGTCCGGGGCCATCAGGTTGGTAATAGCTTCCTAGATTAAGCCGTGCACCTCTGTGTTGTCCTCCCTGGAGAGAGGAGCAAGCAGTGGTGCACCATGAATATAGGCCTTCCTCCCAGATCATGGGGTTTGCCATCTTGATGTGTGACGCTGCCTCCATGTTTGGCGTTATGTAGCGTAGACTGTGTACGTACATGGCTGCCATATTGGGAATGGCTTCTAAAGATGACAGCCCTATGGGGCGTGGACTTGGGTGTGATGGGAACAACCTTGCCATCAAAATCTGAGTCATCCTCACCAGATAATGCAATGTCAATGGGCGAATTGGAACCCATTCATAGCCTTAACATGGCCAGCAAGAACCTCTCGCTGGTGGCACAATTTCACCATTTTGTTCTACATTTCTTGTGACAAAGTCTTGCAGTGCCCTGCTCAATACCCATCTCTACCTCACACTGCAATACTCTGTACGTGGCACTCAATTCAACATTCTCCATAAGTTCCTTATCTAGCTCATGACTCAACCTTTCATTCTCCTCTTTCAACTTATCATTCTCATCTCTTAAACCCTCATTCGTATCGCTCAAAATATCATTCAAATAGGTTAACTGTTTCTTATCACATTTCAGCCTTTTACAATCGTCTCTCAACATGCACATTTCATGCTTAGAGTCTTGGGCAGAACAGGGCAACAGCCTGTTATTGGCATCCTGGAGTGACTGCATCTCCTCCGCTATTTTCTGTTCCTTTTTCTTTAACTCCGATGCCTGTAAGCCCATTTCTTTTTTTAGAGATGCGTTTTGCAGCTCAAGGGAGGTGCATTTTGCCATGAGACTCTCAAGGCTGGGGTTGAGAGCCACAACCAAGAGACCCTTAGGGTTATATTTCTTGGATTTTTGCTTAGACTCTAAATAATGATCAGAGATCATGAATAATGGATTTTCTGCTGATTTCACATCCAGCGCAAAATCAGTCCACCCTCCATGGGATGTGAGATAGTTAGAGACATCTAGTCTCAATTCTGTTCACAATTCAGGCATGCCAGCAGAGAAAGGGAAGACAAACAAAGAAAGTGGTCGAAAAACTGGACTCAGAACCTTGGCGCTGTCTCCCAATGGCTTTCCAGTCCCCTGTGGGCAAACGGTGTCACCAAGGCGGTATGCTGCTGCTCACAAAGGGAGTGTATCAGGGCCCCCGTGTGGGTCTGCCATGCCTGAGACCAAAATAGAATAAAACCATTACAGAACAACCACTGTAAGCATGAGTAGGTCCACGTAGGAAACAGGGTGCACTACACTACTTGACATTGAAAAGTAATTGAATGGAATCCTCACTTTGTACATTCCAACCTGCACACGGTTGCCAAATGTAACAGGGTAATAGAATTACCTTTCTTAGGTTCTTATTTGAACTGCAAAGTGAAGGGACAACAGACAAGTGGTGTCCAGCAGGAAATATGATTTATTACTGGTATATAAAGTAGGCTTATAACCAACAGTGTGACCACTGGGAGAATGCATCAGTCTTTCTTATCTACGTAGGCAGCAGCAAGTCTCATCTCAGAGAAAATGTATAATGCAAAGGGTCTTATACCCTGATAACTGTCATGGCAACAGCTAAAAGATATATAAAATCTTATAATTGGACAGAAGCAATATCCTGACTCCTAACTAGCATGGGAAAGTTTGCTTAGCTGGCAAAAACAGATAACGTGAGACAAAGGATCTTGTGCTTCTTCCAAGGACACTTAGGTTTCAGTTCTGCATAGCACTAAATATGGCAGTATTGCCTAACTAATGATATACAATAATATATATAGGAGCATCTCCCAGTGTTACAATGAGAATACAGTAAGGCATAATTATACTTAGCAAAAATATAGTAGAACTCAGATCCTGACACTTATGCTTGTACGATAAGTGTCTACAACCCAAGATTAGTACATATATGTATATAAGCATTGCTGTCTGCGAGATGGGGGCCCCAATCAGGGGTGCTGGTCCATGGGTAAGAAAGTAGTACATTATACTTTTGTTTATGAGGTAATAAATGAGTCACATTTTTTTGCATCCTATACATAACATTTTATCTCTTTTTCAAAAATGTCTTGAGATCCCACTATCCCCACTACACTGTCCATGTTTAAAACTCTATACGCATGATCATTCAATGAGTCTTGTAACTGTTTTCCCTGAAGGTTTACCTCTTAGTCCTATGCCTCTTTACCTGTCTGTTGTCCTCCAGCACCTTTTTCCTTAATACCGTCTCCTTCCCTTTGTCTCCCTCCTTAAGTGTTCCTTGTATAGACTTTAATATATTGTAAATATTTGCATTATTTTATCTTTTCTCAGTATATTTTGTAGTAATCATTAACTTCTGTGTTGTATATCATTTTTGCTGCTTATTTTTTATTGTGTACTGGTCATGTGAATCTGCCCAGGTCCACCTGGTAAATGAGCTTGCTCAAAGGTGTTTCGCCTGGTAAAATAAAGATTTGATTGATTGATTGATTAAACCATCCAGATACACTTCTTAATCTAAAGGTCCATTCACTTTCTTTTTGCAATAAATTATTCACCCTATCTCCTCCATATTTTAGCAGTGGACTCCCCAATGCCCATACATTTCAAATCACTAGGACTTGATGAATGTGCTGTGGCAAATTGCAGGCCTATTGGTGTGTCTGTCCTAACATTACTGATATTTCTCACATGTTCTTGCACTCTTGTTTTGAGTGCTGTTGTGGGTCATCCAACGTATAAGATATTACATGGGCACCAGAGAATCTAGACAACAAAAGATGTACTGCATGAGATGAATTCCCTAATGTCAAACTTCAGATCTTGATGGCCAGGATGAATAAAATATTTACCAAGATTACAGTGGCTTCAAATACTACATTTGTGGCATTTAAATGACCCCACTGGTTTAGAAGGAAGCCAGTTCATTTCTTGCTTTTTTCTTCTGCATTTAGCCTGCTATGGCAATCTTTTAAATTTGCAGCTCTGCTGGAGCTAATTCTTGGTTTACTATCCACTGCAGTTGTAACTTGAGGGTCACTTTACTACACCCTGGTCAGGCATCACCAGGAGTACTGCATGCAGTTACCAGCATGGCAAGGGTTTAGTTATTGTGCCTCTTAACAAGGCCCTAGTTAGGCTTCACCTGGAGTACTGCGTGCAGTGATCAGCAGGGCAATGCTTATACTGCCTCTTTAGAACACCCCGATCAGTCCTCATGTGGAATACTGCATGCAGTGACCAGCACGGCAAGGGTTAGTTATTCTGCCTATTTACAATAGCCTGGTGAGGCTTCACCTGGGGTACTGTGTACAGTGACCAGCAAGGCAAGGGTTAGTTATTCTGCCTCTCTACAAGGCCCTGGTCAGGCTTCACCTGGAGTATTGTGTGCAGTGACCAGCAGGGTAAGGGTTAGTTATTCTGCCTCTTTACAAGGCCCTGGTGAGGCTTCACCTGGAATATTGCATGCAGTGACCAGCAGGATAAGGGTTAGTTATTCTGCCTCTTTACAAGGCCGTGGTCAGGCTTCACCTGGAGTATTGCATGCCGTTCTGAGCTCAGTACAAAAAGTACATCGAGGCAGTTGGGAGGGAGCAATACCGGTCCGACAAAATAAACAGGAGTTTGGAGGACTCAAGCTATGAGGGAGGCTTGCGCCCATAACATGGTCTTAGCTTTCTGCATACTCAGAGGTATTGTGTGTTTGATCTGGTGTCCTCCAATAGGAAATGGGGAACGCCCAGAAGCTCAAGGGTGGTGGATTCAGGGGTGATATTAAGAAGCACTTTGTCTCCTATTGAGTGGTAAACCTACTGAACAGCCAATGAGTAGAGACAGTGGAATGAAGACAGTAGAGGGCTTCAAGGTAAGTCTGGATGCATATCCAGTTATCAAGATAATCCCTGAGTACTTTGGGCCTTATGCCCACCCTAGCGATGACCCCTGGCAATAGGATGGGTAGGTAGCTTTTGTGTTACTCTGTGTTTACAGCATACTTATCCATACTCAATTAAGATGCATAAAGGTGGACATGATGAACCTACTGTCTCTTAAGGCCTTAAATTACTTGTTTCCAGCTAACAAATACTGCAGCTTTAAATTACAGTAGCATACAATGTTAGTCCTTCATCGAGGTTATTAACAGACATATTGAACAGAATTTGAATTAGCACTGAGCCCAGATAAGTTCACCCTCCTCCACAATTTACCAGTTTATCCTTGTCCTCAGTCTTCTACCTGTCAACCAGTTACTAAATCAATGTACCAGACTGTCTTTAATACATAAATAAGCTGCTGGATCTGTGACATTAGGCAGTGGGTGTTCACTCAGCATGCTGGCAATCTGGATTGGCACTCTGTACTCAGGATGTTAGGATCTGGGCCGGTAGAGAGGGTGACAGAGCACCCAAGAGGGTACTCTCCTCTCAAGGAAGGGTCAAATGCTGCACTGCTTGAAGACACTAGAAAACCCTAGCGAAACTCTACCGAGTGAAGCTGGTGCATTTTGGGTCTGAGGTAAGACAACCATACAGCACTGGCAACACACACTTTCTTGTAAATTTGGATTAGTCGATCTGAACGCTGTATCTCAATACTTCATACTGTACTGGAAGCACTTCAATAAACATGGGAGTTTTACTGTCTGAGGTGTCCAGAAATGAGTCAAGTGATTGGGTGGTTGCAAATTCTGAGGTGAGTGTGCCTGGCAGTAGATAAAGACAGTGAATACAAAAAGAGTGCCGTCAACAAGCATGCCATAAAAACAGTGCTATCCACAACAGCCCCATCCCAAAACATCACCAAAATATACAGCACCAATGGTAGCCGACAACTGACACTATGGTGAAAATACAAAATATACCTCTGCCACCCGCACCCCCAATATTTAAATATTTAACTCTGGCGGGGGGAGATCGGAACATGGGGATGGGAAGAGACTTGTGAGGGGGGTCTTTGATTTTTGGGATGAAATAAAAATAAACACTTGACTACACATGAGGGGAAGACAAAGGAACTATTAATGGAGACCAGGAACAGAACCCTGGTCTGTTGCTTTGTACTTTGCTGCCCAAGCTGCTTGTGCCTTAGTCCTCTCCACCACAGGAGCAGCTCAGCTAGCCATCACACTTTCCAATCCTTCATTTTTTCCTCCCCTGCTTTGACAGCTATAGGGGTAGTGATAACTAACATGCGTTATCCTACCCCTGATGCTGTCTAGGCAGACACAGTTTTTGAAGCACGGTTTTGCCTGCGCTATTGTTGAAATGCTCTATTGACTGGTTTCCAGTGTGCCTTTATTTGTTTTGGTACTTGAAGACACTCTTTGTAGCGCGGTGCCTAGACTGGCACTGGTGTCCATGTGCTGATGGTCAGCAGTGCCCCAGGATACTGATAAGGTGCACATTCCTGTGAGAGGAGGGTGGTGATAGGGCTTAGGAAAGCTGGAAAATCTCTGTCCGATCTGGCACACTGGATGATCGCCATCATGTCTGTTACATACTGTTTCTTCTATGGGTATTTACTCCATTGCAAAGCAGGGTATATGGTGTTGTACTGCAGAAGGTTATATTCCTGGTGAACTACATAGACCACAATGGCTTGCACAGCTCAGTGAGATGATGACATAGTGGAAACTAAAGTGTGAGAGAAATACTGAGATGATGGGGGATTGTTAGCAACCCATGCTTTCTGTTTTGTATTCCTTCAAGTAAATATACTACAGCATCCTTCCTCCATGCAACATGGCCCCCTCACATACTGTCATCCCTGCCTCAATCAATTCTCTGACCATGGAATTGGAAAGGCACTTCCTTCCTTTCTCTTTGAGCTGTGGAACAGAGGGAGGGGCACCGCTTCGGGATATGTCACACAAACAGAAGCGCATTGGAGGTCCTGGAGAGTTGGAAAGTGATAGCTGGAAAGTGGAGGGGAGTCTGGCAGGCAGTGGAGGGGTACTGGACTGACCTGAAGGAGGGAGGGTGAAGGGTATGTGTATAACAAAATGTTCTCATAATTTTGTCAGTGCACAAAAATGGCTTCCTTCCAATATTCATCATGATAGGTCCTGGGGCAGATAGGTAATTATGGGCAGACTAGATGGACCCCTGGCCTTTTTCTCCCATTGTCTGTCTCCATGTTATTATAAATATTGCACAGAAATGAGATTTTGTGCGATTTTTGCTTGTGAAACAATTTTCCAGCTCTGAGGTTTAAGTGTGTTTAAGTGTTTGAGGGTACATAGGTAAACACTTTGTTTTGTATCAATATATTGTATCAATATATTAACAAAGCTTTTGATGTTTCAGCAAGGAATCATTTAGCACAGCAGAAGTGAATACACATCCTAGAGAGAGACATGCACACACAGCCAGGTCAAGTGAGAGGCACCCCAGTGATCACAAGATGGGTCGAGTGCCAAGTCGTCAATCTCTGCTCCAGCTGGGACAGCTTCCTGCCAGAACATCACAGCATAGTAGGACCACCAGGCTGCTGAGGTGAGACTTCTTCTGCTGGGATTCCTTTCCCATTTCCTGCTGTCTTATTCACTGGTCATATTCCTTGTGTCAGGCGGCCATGAGTAGATGTACGTGTGAGCTGGGGCTGTGCAAAATATCAAATATTTGCCTCATGTAATTTCCAAACCTCATTGCCTTCCCACTGTGCAGCAAGATATAGCATTCTTGCTATGTGGGACATAGCAGCACCCTCTCCTTGTGGGACTGCCATAGGGAGCTCTGGGAACAGAACCATCTCACCTAACCAGGGACAGTAATGAGGTATGAATCCCCCAGTGCAGTGTAGGACAGCTTGCTGCTCCTCCAGAGCATGCAACAAGTATCCAAGGCCTGCCAGGTATGCATGCAATCTAGAAACATAGATGTTGATGGCAGAAAAGGGCCAAATGTCTCATCCATTCTGTCCAGCACCCGCCTACTTACACACCCAGGCTAATGCTGGACCGGAACTAGTCTACCAATGGCGATAACTGTATTTCAAACCCACCCCCCAACACACTCATCCCCATTCTAAGAATCCCCCCCCTCCTCTGGTTTGGATCATTCCCCTGTTCCTATTACACCTGTGTTTTGCCATATAGATTTTCCCTCCTGTTTCAAAGGGGTGGGTACATCAACTCGGTCCCTAGTTCTCCCAAGCTGGCTGACTGCCTCCATCTGCATGTGCCAGGTCAGGAAAATTCCCATGAGTTCCCCCCATCATGGCAAGGCCAGGAAGAGAGGCTGTCCTTCCCCAGTACAGCATGTCTGAGATGGACTGGGTCGCATGCTGAGTGATGGCACAGGTGTGGAAGCAACTGGGCCAGGATTTATGAAACCCCTTGACGCTGTTTTTCTGTTTTCATGGTTCCCTGCCCCAACTGCAGAGTGCTGGACTTCTGCATGGAAGCACACCTATCCAACGTTCCATGCCAATCCCTCCCACAATGTTTGCCTCTCAGACCTGCTCTACCCCCAGGGGGCAGCTGAGGCTGGACTAACATGCTACCCCTCCCCGAGAGAGGCGAGCAGTCTCACAGATGCTCAGTCCTCTCTCTCCCTTACCTACCACCGA
Source organism: Neoceratodus forsteri (assembly GCA_016271365.2). Classification (NCBI taxonomy): domain Eukaryota; kingdom Metazoa; phylum Chordata; order Ceratodontiformes; family Ceratodontidae; genus Neoceratodus; species Neoceratodus forsteri. The sequence goes on along the minus strand of CM028130.1, from coordinate 509,333,543 downwards.
TGACCTGAGTCCATTCCCGAACTCGGGTTGCTGGTGTGGGAAAAAGTAAGGTGCATAAGGCATCTCAGTCCTCTTTGCCACAGGGCTAGTTATCACGCCTGTACTTAAAGTTGGCAGTGAACTACCTGCCTACCACTTCTTCTGACAATCTATTCCACTTCTCCACCACCCCTTCTATAAAGAAAAACATCCTTAATTTCCTCCTGAAGCTTTTCCTACCAGTTTCCATCCATGGCCTCTTGTTACCCAGCCCTCAAGTCTTATGAACTGCCACTGCTGTCTACTTTTTGAATACCCTTAGGAACTTAAAGGTCTTTATCATATCCCATCTCACTTCTGACCTCCACAATGTATATATTGAAACTGTTCCACCTGTCTTCATCGTCTTCCCCTGCTCCCTGAATCATCTCAGTGTCCCACCTCTGAACAGCTTCCAAGAGCTCCCTGTCCTTCTTCAGGTGCGGGCTCCAAAACTGCATACAGAACTTAGATCTGTACACCAGGCAGAATCACCTCTTTTCTTCCCTACATCCTATTGCTTTCCCTGCAGCTTTTGGCATTAGACATGGGACTTTAGACAGTCACTGATAATGATCCACAGGTCCCTCTCTGTGACGACTGCTCCATCCTCACTCCCACCAGCCAGTACTCTGTTTTTGGATTTAATTTGCTAATGTGCAAAGTGGGGAGCTTACCGACTCCCCACTTTGTGGAATAAACTAACACCCTCAATTAGAAACTCCTCCTCTTACCTAGCTTGAAAGAAACAACTACGCCTCCCAACACCTCCCTCTTGTCTCTGCCCCAGGTGATTCTGTCACCATGCTTAGCTCCTACTAGGCCACGTTCACACTGAACACACCTATTTCTGCCTTTTTCTCACCTTCTCATCCTACCTCATGCAAATGAAATGTTCTAGCAATACCTTTCTATGTTAAAACTCTGGTTTAGCTGCTGGATGCTGATGTCATGTGGCACTAATAAACCGAAATGTGTAAGCTTCTGATGGATCGGTTTGTATTCAAACTACTAACTTGTAAATAATTTGTAACTATTTTGTAAATAATTTATAAATATTCTGTCTTTGTTACTACTGTATGTACTCCAATATCACCCCCGGGTCACACTTGGAAATAAGCCTTGGCTCAGTGTACTTATCCTGGTCAACAAATGTTGAGTACATGAAATAAGACACATACATTTTTTACGCTGTAACATCCAACAGGACTGTCTTGTAAATGGGGATTTTTATCCCTTATGATATCTATTTATCCTGAATAAAAACAAATATCTATCTATCTATCTATCTATCTATCTATCTAATGTTTAAATACATAAAAATAAAAATGTGCATGTCTTTACACTTTTTTTACTTTAAATATGAGTTGCCCCAAACTGTAAAAATTGTATGATCATGTGAATGGATTCCTCCTGTCGCAGTACAAAATTTCTCATCCCCATTTTATATGATCCACACAAACAGATGATCTGATACCTTTTATTGGACCAACAGAGTTGTTAAAAAAGAAAACAGGTGCTTTGAGCTTTCAGCCACAAAACATACTAAAGCTTATATTTTAGTGTGTTTCATGACTGTTCTCAGGGAAGAAACTATGTATTCTGTGACATTTGACCTTGAAATACCTTTCCTTTGATGGAAATCTGTTGTCTTTATATGGTTCTATGTTGATTTTAAAAGCAGTTTAGGCCATTGGGATTTTTAACAACTTTTTATCATTTTAATGTATGATCTGAAACATAGAAACATAGAACTTGACGGCAGATAAGGACCACCTGGCCCACCTAGCCTGCCCATTTCCCTACCTACTGTAAAAGCTCCTGATCCTGTTTGACTTTCAGAAAGGGTATTCTTCCAATCCAACTGTTATTGTTTTTTTGATGAAGAATTCTGTGTAATCTGTAAGCTCAAAGCACCTATTTTCTTTTTTAACAACTCTGTTGGTCCAATAAAAGTTATCAGATCATATATTTGTGTGGATCTTGTGTAACAAGAACCAATACAGCAACAAGAATTTCTGTGCCATTTTATATGTGAACTTTGGAACTATGCCTTTAATTGTTAATTTTCCAGTCCTGAAACTCTGCTCTATTTGTCGCTGTCTTTAGATGCCTGTTTGTGGAGGAATTGGATCTCTTGGTGGTGTCAGCGGAAGATGGCAAGATTTACCTCTGGGGTTTTGATGACTTCCTCGCCAGCACATTCCGAAAGGTGGCAACAATGAAGAACGTGCAGTGGGAGACTCTGAAGGTGGGAGTTTAGTATAGAGGAAATGGAAGGAGTTTGCTTGTGGAAGGACTATCTTGTCTCTGTGTGACATGATATTCACAAACAGGAATTATTTAATTTTCTTTCTAATGGAGGTCAAAGATTTCTGTGGCTCCAGAAGAAAAAATGACTCACCTTAATAATCTTGTTTCTTCCAAGGTATTCTTCAATATAATTAACTCTAGCAGTCAGCCTCCTGAACTGAATGGTCCCGGAGATGAATGGAACTTATGCAAATGATGGAACATTTATTGACTAGTGCCAACATTCAGACTGCTGCCCTCACCAACTGCTGCATTCCATAATGCTCAAATTTCATTGGAGCCTGTAGGAATAGGCCCCTTACTAATCTATATTAGCTAGTGATAACATTTTACAACAGTAACAACCCCCCCTTTTACCCTGTCCCCTGATAATACCAGATAGGACCATAAGAAAGAAGAACAGAGCCACCTGGTTCTCAAACACAACATAACCAGAGTAAGACCCATATAACAATAAAAACACCAACTGTAATGCAGAGGCTAACTGGTTCTGCAAGAGGAGGTAGGGTGGGAGAGTTAATCATTAGGCCCTTTTGCATGCAGTGGTCTGTATCAGAATAACCATTACAGACACACTGTAACGTTATCTTTTTGGTGTGTACAAGCATTCGCCTACCACAACCAAAGTGAGCTCTTCCCTAAAATGCGTTCCCTGTTTTCTTGGGTTCGCCAACTTCTGTTCCGTTCTGCCCTGCCATGTAAAATTGAAGTTCTGTTCATTTCGGTGAACTGTAGCATCACAGTTACACCACATCCTGCAAATCTGACAATAGCCCTTAATAACATAAAAAAACAAGCATTTGTCAATGCCAAATGTTTGCTTGCTGGCATTATCAGTGGAAGTGCAGAAGTTAGACACATGTAGTATAGTAATGGCAGTGAAGTATTGAACTGATGCCATCTCCACCCCCACCCTGCAGAAATGGAGAGGCATGGGGTGTGCCTTTGGGTCGTCACCCATAACAGTCACAACATTTCACCTCACCCTACCCTGCAGACACTGACAAGTGTTGAGGTGTGCCTTGAGGTTTTCGGGCTTTCCACTCACCTCATTACATAAGGAAATATGCTGAAATTGGTTCAGTACAGGAGAATGGTGTGAATTCTAGGGCCAAAGAGCCCAAGGTGAACCTCAATGCCTGTCACTGGCTGCAGGGTGGGGGTGTGGGTGGAATGGAGTGAGCATTACTGTCAACAATCCCAAGTCACACTCCTAATACCTGTCAGTCTCTACAGGGTAGGGCGAACGCTCGTCAGACCCTACAGGGTAGGGCTGTATGGTCGGAAACCCTAAGGCCCTGCGTGTTTCTTGGTATTTTTACTCTAAGTTTTCAACATGGGCTTTTTGTGACACCACTGCATGAACAGTGACACGATCAGTTTGTTAGCAGAAAGGTGATTTTGATCAGTGACAGCGCTGTTTGGCACCACAGGTGCGAAAACACATTTCAAACATGATGTGAAAAATGACAGCTGTACTGTTCATCAGGAGGTGTAAAAAATGGTAATGTTGTGTGGTGGATGAGCTGTGGTGGTTCGTACCCCTATAGTTTAGGGTGATGCCAGATAAATCTGGAAGGAGAGGCTGGAGGCGTACTCTAGAGCCAAGATGCAAGGTTTATTAGCAACAGTTGGAGCACACAGAAAAGACTTAGCATTCACTAACACTATCACACCTGAAAAAGAGTGAATATTACCGGGACCACAACCTGGCCCCACTAATGTCCTACAAAAGTCCAGGTTATTCAAGTCCTAAGGATGTAGCAATCCGATGCACCCAACTTGGGTTATTAGTATTTGATCGGCCGACTGCTGAGGGTGAACCTAAGGAAGCACTTCCTATACAGGCCATAAAATGGGGCATCCCCAGTGAACCAGAAACCAAGTAAAACACTGTAGGCCTCCTGGCCCTGGGAAGAAGGTGACTCCTGGCGTCACTGAGGCAACGTCGAAAGGGAAGTACCTGGTCGAGGATGGGTGTTGAAGCCGGGTTGTAGGGGAAGAGAACCCTTTTCTGGGGTTGTCGGCTGTGGTGACCTCAGGCAGGTGATCTCCAGCTGAGGAAAGGATGCTGGGTGCGATGATCCACTAGATGACCTCTGGGCAGGTCCCAGGAACCCTTATCACCTCACCCCTGCAGCTTCAGAATTTGGCAGTCTTCCGTGTGACCTCCTGATGCATAACTGGAACATGAGCCACCTATGGGCAGTACAATCAAGAGTGTGGCAACCCTTGGTGTGGCCTCTTGCGTGGGCCTCTGGTACTTATGCCACCTCAGGGAATGAGGCACAGAGCCTGGCAATCCTCGGCAAGGCCTTGGTATAGGCCACTGGTACTGTTGCTACCTTGGGACAATGTCTATGCAGGAGAATGGGCAATGTGACCCCGAGTTCGGCAAACGACTTAAGTCCCTCAAGCTAGAGCTGGGGCAGCCCCTAACCTGACTCACTTTGGTGGGCCCTAGCTACCAGCTGGCTATCACTTACGACTGGCAACTCGAACCTGGGGTGTCGTGGCGAATACTTGGAGTTGTGGAGGTCATTGGAAGTGGGTGCAGGTGATACTGGGCTTCCCGGGGACCCTGGGTCAAAGAAGAGGCACCGGAGGAATTCTAGGTGAGGTGTGATGTGTGAGGTGTGTGCAGGAGCCTGGAACAGAACAAAAATTAAAAATCTGAAAGGCAATTCCCCCCTTTTTGTATGACCAAGAGCCCTACCATTTTGGATGGGGTGGCCCCAAATGTCTTCAGAGGAAGTAGCAGTAGGCAAGTGCAGCAATCAATCCCTCACGGCAGTGCAGTTGCACAAGACAATTGAGCAAATAAGGCAGTGCAGTCATGATACCTCAGGAATAAGGTAGTTCAGTCACTTAAACTCTTCAATTGAATATAGCAGTTCAGTCACAGCAAGCAGTTCAACAATTTAAAATGGATGGATTGAATACAGGAGTTCAGTCACAGCAAGCAGTGTCCAGGCAACCATACCTGTCAACCTCCCTCATTACAAATCAGGGACAAATGACTAAAATTAGTAACACATCAGATGAAATAGTAATATTAGTCCCAGAAGCTATATACAATATGTTTCTTAGTGTGAATAGCATTTTCTTAATGAGAACTAGACTGTAACATCAATGGCTGGCATTGTTCTGTGATCCCAGTCCCTACTCTTTAGTGTCAGAAATGCCAGACTTAGGAGGGGCAGAAGAAATTTCTGAGGCAAAATCAGGGACATCCCTTGAAAATCAGGAACAGCTGAGAGGTAGGCAAGCAGCAGGAGATTGCAGGCAGATAAAGAAAATACAGTTTGCTTCATGGGCATTGAAACAGTTTGATGACCCACCCTTTGTTTATATGGATCAGCCCTGGGTGACTTCTGAATATGGGGCCAGGGTACCTAGGCCAGATATTCAAACTACGCCAGTTTGTGCGCAAGCCTGTCGCGCTCCAAATAGTTGCGCAGGGGTGTGGCCAAGGTGATATTCAACGGAGTTGCGCTATGGCGCAACTGCTTTGAATATCACCCCCTGGCCACCCCCACTGTGCATGGCGCAGTGGAACTGCGCCAGCGCAAGTGGTCAGAGTGGAGCATTAAGATGCGGTGGCGCAAGTTCCATTGTGCCGTGCACAGCACCTGCGATATTCAAAGGGTGACATGCAAATGGGGCGATAATTTATGCAAGGCGCACGGGGGGCCATATGCATCTGATTATGGCCCCATTTGCATGCCATTAGCATGCAGGTGCGCCGATCCCCAATGACTTGCGCCTGGCGCCCTACCAGGCAGCAGTCATCGGGGACCGACGCCCCCTGCAGCCCGATCGTGGGATGTCCCGTAAGGGACAATGCATATCTCCAATCCCTGGTGGTCCAGTGGACTGCGATTAGCCCGATCGGGGCATAACTGTAACTGCCCCCAGGTAGCCCGATCGTGGCATCAGTAGCCCCCAGAGTCCAATATCCCTGGTGGTCCAGTGGACGAACGGAGCCCGATCACGGGTGGCATTCCTCACCCTCCCAAGTCTGAAATCCTCATGATCTAGTGGACCCCCACCCCACCAGCCCACGGAGTCCCACCACCCTGCTCCCCCGGTCAGCTGGCGGTGGCGTTCACTCGCCTTCGCCTGCTAGCCGCTGACTGATGAAGCTGGTAGGCCCATTGGTTCATAGCATGAGCCATCGGGCATGCAGCCCATATCAGATAGTCAGTCCAGATATGTGAAAGAATTCATTCACATATCTGGACTGACTAATACAGGAGAGAAGCGCATCTGGCCCATGGACTGAACCAATGGGCGCGCAGCCATATTTGCTGTCAGTTGGTGGGCAGGCAAGTGGGTGCTGCCACCCACCGACTGATAGGGGAAGCGGGGTGGTGGGGCTCCATGGGCGGTGGGGTGGAGGTCCACTAGATCACCAGGGATTTCTGACTTGGGGTGAGGGATGTCGCCCATGATCGGGCTCCATTCGTCCACTGGACCCCAGGGATATTGGACTTGGGGAGGGGTTACGATGCCCGCGATCGGGCCAATGGGGGAAGTTACAGTTGTGCCTGCGATCGGGCTACTCGCAGTCCACTGGACCACCAGGGATATTGGACTTGGGAGGGGGGATACTAATGCCCGCGATTGGAACATGGGGGGGGTGCCGCCAGGTGCAGCTGGAACAAGTCGAGAGCCACCCACAGGTGGCAGCTGCTGTGTTGTGCACTGCAATGCGGAAGCTCACCTGTGGGTGGCCGACGACTTGTTCCTTTTCTTTTTCGGCATAACTTTGTGCAGGCGCAGGTAGGGGTTGCGCCTGCATAACTCTGCACAGCCCGGGCTGAATATCGGCTGTGCAGTTTATGCATGGTTCCTCCCCTTCGCTGCCCACATGCCTTCATTATCATTGTGCTGTTGCTCAGTGATTTCGGGGGCGCAACTGCCTCCTGCTGAGTATCGCAGAATGGCACAATTTTGGACTTGCGCAGGCGCAACCCGATTGTGCATGGCTCAACTCTTTTGAATATCTGGTCCCTAGTCTCTTTGTCCCAGCTATGGGACACCCTTCTACTACATGGACAAAGGACTAAGTTTTCCCCATTACTAGAGCTCAGATTACCCTAGAACTCTGAGAGAAGAACGCACTAAGGCTCTGCTAGGCCTTTAGTGATTAGCTGCTTACAACTAAACAACTGAAAATTCAAAATGAACATTTCCCTTCTCACCAGTAATACTTTAAGCTGGCTTTACCTAGCAATTCTGTGACTCTTGGCTGAGAGGGACTTTCCAGTCTCTCTATTTGGAGCACAAACTGCCTAGAATAAGTTAAACTAGCAGAGATTCCTTCAAGACAGGAGTTCACAAACGCCTTTAATCTTGGTCCAACAATTATTTGGTTTGAACCCTCCTAGCTTCTGCCTTCTTGATTCTCATTTCTCTCTCTCTCTCTTTTTACAATTGGACAAGGTAAGCAGCTTTCCTCCAGTGTCTGGAACTGATTAAGAAAATCAAAGTAACACTGTTCATGAACGGAGGTCACTGTTCATGAGCGGGGGGTTAAATGGAAGCAATTTAACAATTCTAAACAGTAATTACACAGTGTAACAACACAATTGCTAAACAAACAATCCTTCCCCTGGCTGGAGCAGGTCAGCTAGGACTAATTATTAAAGGAAATGCTGGCCAAGAAGCCTACTCACCTTGGGAGGTCAAAAAGGATTTCTGTACTCTGGGGAATGTACAACCACAAAGGAGTGATAAGGCCTGTTCTCCTGGAGACTGCTGCATGAAAGGTTTGCTGGGTCTATTTCCAGGCCAAATAGACTGACTCAACACACTGGGGGACCCGAATAGATGGCAGATTTCTGCAAAAAAACTGACCGAGGCTGCTACTGGGGATCTTCTGGAAGGAGTTACACCAAAGGGACCAAGGGGATTCGCTTCAACCTCCTAACAGGGAAGCCGACATCCATTGCCTTGCTGTCCTTCACCCTCCCTGGTCAAACTCTTTCTCCTCTCTCTGCAACCTGTGCAGAGCCTCATCTAGGCTGGGGTGGTCCTGGCTACCTGCCAGGGGATTGGCTGCTTCATCCAGAGGTCAGCCTACTGAGGCTGGGTCAGTTGCTTAAAAAAAAGTCTCCAAATTTGAATCTACCATGGCCACAGGGATTGGCTGAGAGGGCTCAGCCCGGCTTCCCTCTCCACTGTGGGACAGGCATGTGGCCCAACTGATTGGGCTTTGGCTGACTAGGTGTTGGTCTTGAGCAGGGGGAAGGGAGAACCAAGGAAGGAAAAAAAAATGGTTTTCTTTTAAAACCCTGAATTTAGACTGCTAGGACTGTCTGCTGAAGTGGGGCCTGTTCTGTGTTTCAGAGGGTCACCAAAGATTTTCAAAGGTTTCCCATTAAGCTGCCAGGGTCCCCATAACTGTCTGACCCCTCATGTCTCTGAGGATCCCCTATTTTCTGTGATGCCCCCAATTCCACTATTTTCTGTGGTGCCCCCAATTTCCCTGGGGAAATACAGTTGAAAATCTGGAGTGAAAATATAAAAAAACTAGTGAAGTCTCGAGCATGCATAGAAACTGCGTAACGCACATGCATAATTTCTTACTGCCCTGGTCAATCACTCCGCTCGGCCAACGAGGGGTTGTTAGAGATTCTGAGGGTAAATTTAAAGTCATCTGGTTGTAGAACTTTTGCGTATGCAGCCCCCACCCTTCGGAATTCTCCATCTCGCCGGTTAAGGGAGTGTGCAACTGTGGAGGAATTTAAGCAGGGTTTAAAACCTATCTGTGGAAAAAGCTTTCATAGTTAACTGAAATGAGCAATTGATGTAGTGGTATCTGATTTTACTGTATTAATTTATTATTTGATGTTGTATGTCTTGTTTTTATGTTGTTAGGCACCTTGGCATTAGAAAGGCACCATATAAATAAATTTATTATTATTATAATGCAATTATTTGCACCAGATTTTCAATGTAGGTATTTTGGACCTCCGCTCATGAACAGTGTTACTTTGATTTTCTTAATCTGTTCCAGACACTGATTTCCCACAGTGACTGCGCTATTCTGCACCGGAAGTGCGAAAAAACATTTCAGACAGGATGTGAAAATGGCAGTTGTACTGTTCATAAGGATGTGTGGAAAAATGCCAATGTTGAAAATCTGGAGTGAAAATATTACAAAATTGTGAAGTTACGAGGGTGTGTAGAAACTGCGTAATGCACGCTTGTAACACAGTCATTTTATGGACTTTTGTGACCAAATTTTCAACATAGGCATTTTAGGACCTCTGCTCATGAACAGTGTCACTGTGATTTTCTTAATGTTTCCGAACACTGATTTCCACAGTGACCGTTATTCCATGCTGGAAGTGCAAAACACATTTTAGCCAGGATATGAAAATGACAGCTATACTATTCATAAGGAGGTGTAAAATGGCAATGTTGAAAATCTGGAGTGAAAATATTACAAATTCACAAATTTGAGAGTGTGCATGGAAACTGCACAACACACGCTCGTAACACAGTCATTTTGGGGAATTTTTTCACCAAATTTGCAATATAGGCTTTGTGAGAGCCCACCTCATGAACAGTGACACTGTCATTTCGATAATCAGTCCCGAAAGATGATTCCATGCAGTTACCGCAAAATCACCTTTCAGGACCAAATAACCAAATGACAGTCACAGAATTCATGAGGTGGGGTCCCAAGAACCCCATGTTGAAAATTTGGTGCACAAATAAAAAAAAATGACTGAGATATGTACCAAAGTTGAAAAAAACATATTTATGCCATTATACAGCTTACCGGCATTTCTTCAGTTCGCAGTTGGCTTTGAAGAGTGCAGATGTGTTCCCGTCCACCAAGATCATCACGCTGGGCTCCTGAGGTAAGTATGGGGTGTGGAGGGTGGGGAGGTGAGGTATGCAGAGATTAGGCACGGGTTGGGGAGGGCAAGAGAGTCAATGAGGGACCATTTTATTTTGTTACAGGTTTTATTTTACAAAGATGATGTGGGACTTTTTGCCATGCTGGGGTGGGCTCCCAGCATGGCACCTGGAAGTTTGGGGCAGTGGAGCCAATGGGGATTGGGCACCCCATTGGCCATACAGTGGGGGGACATGAGCATACTGGACTTTTGCCATGCTGGGGTGGGCTACCAGCGTGGCACCTGGACTTTTTTTTCTGGGGGGGCACTGGAGCCCATGGGGATTGGGCACCCCCATCGGACATACAGTGTGCTTGGGGGAGGAGTGTGCATGAGCTGAGGTGGATTGAGCACCCCCTTGGCACAGAAATAAGATGGAGGGGCGCATACAACGACCGATACAGTCAGCGATGGAGATGTTTAGGCAATCTACATACTGCTGATGGAACGGCAGTATGCAAGTTGCCTATACATTACCACCACTGATTGTAACGGTAGTTTGCTTTCAACTGTACACCACTGCATCTGAATTGCTGTCATAGACAGCTGGGACATTCCTTGGTGCAGTATGGCCGTGCCTGCAGAAACGCTTAGGGCATTGGAAGTGGGGTGCTAACACTACGAAAACTCATATGGTGGCACTCATGTTTCTTGCACATGCGCAAGCAAACATAATGACAGGTTCAATAGAGAATTCATTTAGGGGACTTTCCTAATGAATTCTGTTGAAAACATTTACAAAACCTGTCCCTGTTGAGCTGTAGTAACTTGGAGGCATGTGATTTGCTTTCTTTGCATAACTTTGGATGACTTTTGTAATGTTTTCAGCAGAATTCATTAGGGAAACTCCACTCTAAATGAATTCTGCATTGAAATAAAAATTTTTTATTGTTAGTAAGGCAGAATGGCAGCCCGGAGTACCAGTGATCTGCCGTGATGCCACTGGACCCTGGAAGGCAGGAAAACCGCTGAAACACCGGAAGATGCAAGCTTCCAAAATGGGAGGTCTGTGTACAAGCAGCATAGTAGCGCAGTGGGTGGAGCGAAACAGGACAGGAGCAAAAGCGAGTGGAACAAGTAAACACCATGTAAAAGTGGTTATATTGAAGAATACCTTCCAAGAAACAAGATTACTAAAGTGAATAATTTTTATGTTGGCTAGGGCTTGCGTGGCCAACATATTGCATTAGTAGCAGATTTAGAGGCGCAGTCACTGTTGGGTGAATGCAGAGCATGCATCAGTAGGTGCATCCCTCATTCCCCAATAAGCTAGCATACAGGCACCACACCAGGAATACATAATGTGGTGACCACATCTAAGGAAAGGTCCGCTGCAATGACAGCCAAGCTCATCATGCAGTGGCACCAAAACATGCCCTCCCTGTGTGCCTTTCCTGGTGAAGCCCTTCCATTAACATGGTGGCGCTGACTGCCGCCACGTGGAGAGCCAACTTCAGGGGTACCCAATCCCCCTGTCAGCATGCCCCAACCCACTTCATTGCAACCCCCACCCATTTAAAGTGTGGGCCGAGGGGGTGCCCAATCCCCCATCAGCTTCACAACCCCCCCAAAAAACAACACTCAGGAGGCATGCTGGGAGCCCACTCCAGTGTGCCAAATCACCTTGTAAGAGAAAAACTGTCCCGCGATTTTTTATTTTAATTTTTATTTAAATCTGCAAAGCAGAAAACGGTCCCTCATCAATTCGTGGCTCTCCGGCAACCTTTATTACTTCACCCTTTGCACACCCTGCATCCCCACACCCCCATACTTACCTCTGGAGCATGGCGCTGACGATCTTCAGTGGACTGAACACGACTGCCTCTTCAAAGCCGACCGCGAACTGAAGAAATGCCGGTAAGCTGTATAATGGCATAAATATGGTTTTTTCAACTTTGGTGCATATCTCAGCCATTTTGGGGAATTTTGCGCCAAATTTTCAATATGGGTTATTAGACCCTCCTCATGAATTCAGTCACTGTCATGGCATTATTCGTCCCGAAAGATGATTTTGTGGTCATTATGTAGAATCACCTTTCTGGACTGATTAATGAAATGACAGTGCCACTGTTCATGAGGGGGCTCTCAAAAGCCTATATTGCAAATTTAGTGAAAGAAATCCACAAAAAGGCTGTTTATTTAGCGTGTGTTGCGCAGTTTCCACGCATGCTTGTAACTTCATGAATTTGTAATATTTTCACTCCAGATTTTCAAAATTGCAATTTTCCATACCTCCTTATGAACAGTACAGCTGTCATTTTACATATTCTGGCCAAAATGCGTTTTTGCACGTCCGGTGCAGAATAGAGCGGTCGCTGTGCAGAATCAGTTTTTGGGATAGTTTGAGAAAATGATAGTGACACTGTTCATGAACAGAGGTCCTAAAATGCCTATGTTGAAAATTTGGTGACGAACGTCCATAAAATGACTGTTACAAGCGTGTGTTGTGCAGTTTCCACGCACCCTTGTAACTTTGCAAATTTGCAATATTTTCATGCCAGATTTTCAACACTGGCAATTTTTCACACCTCCCTATGAACAGTACAGCTGTCATTTTTCACAGCCTACCTAAAATGCGTTTCTGCACCTGTGGCGCACAATGGCGTGGTCGCTGTGGGAAATCAACTTTTGGGACAGATTAACAAAATCACAACACCACTGTTCATGAGGGGAGGTCCCAAAATGCCTATGTTGAAAATGTGGCTAAAAGAATCCCAAAAATAATTGGGTTACTGACGTGTGTTGCACAGTTTCTATGCATGCTCATGACTTCACCAATTTTTCATATTTTCACTCCAGATTTTCAATGTTGACATTTTTTTACACCTCCTCATGAACAATACAGTTGTAATTTTTCACATCCAGCCCAAAATGTGTTTTCATCCCTGTGTCACCAAATGACATAGCTGCTGTGCAACACCACCTTTCGGCTAACAAACTGATTGTGCTGCTTTTCATGAGCTTGGGTCACAAAAGGCCCATGTTGAAAATTTGGAGTGACAGTACCAACAAACGTCTATGACATTAGGGTTTCCAGCTGTAACACCCCACCCTGTAGAGACTGCTAGGCATCACGGGTGTGACTTGGGATCATTGGCTGTAATGCTCATGCCATTCCACCCCGAGCCCCACCCTCCAGCCAGTGACAGGCATCGAGATGTGCCTTGGAGTGTTCAGCACTAAAGTTCACCCCATTCTCCTATACCGCACCCATCTCAGTGTATTTCCTTATGGAATAGGTAAGTATAAGGCCCCAAAACTCCAAAGCACACCATGACACTTGTCAGTGTCTACAGGGTAGGGTGAGGTAAAATGGCATGAGCATTATAGCTGACGACCCAAAGGCACACCCCAACGTCTGTCAGTCTCTACAGGTGGGGGTGGGGTTGGCATCAGTTTAATACTTCACTGCCATTCCTATCTATCTCCTGCACTACCAATGCCAATGCCAGCAAGACAACATTCGGCATTAACAAATGTTTGTTTCTTCTAACCACAGGAATTCTTCAATATGCTTAACTCTAGCAGACTACGAAGCAGTACCTTTGGAGGTGGGCATAGAACCCTATTTAGGGAACAGGCTCTGAAGTACTGCTGTGCCAAACCTGGCATCACTTCTGGATTGTGTATCTAAACTGTAATGCTTTGTAAATGTATGTACTGTTCTCCATGTAGCTGCTTTGCAGATTCGATAGGGGAATGTCTCTGGCTGCTGCTATTGTAACAACTGTGCCCCTTGTAGAATGTGCCCTCAAGCCCACTGGGAGCTCTTTACCAGCTTTATTGTATCAGAATTGTATACATTGCACTATCCAGTGTGCAGTTGTCCTTTTGAGGCTGGTTTCCCTTTTCCACGTCCCCATAGGTCAGGAACAACTGTTGCCTCGGTGTGGTCAAGATAGTATTTGAGAGCTCTCTTGACATCCAGGCTATGCAGCCTATGTTCACCTGAACTAGAGTGCACAGTAAAGAAGACTGGCAAGGAGCCAGACTGATTCAGGTGGAAGTCAGAAACTACCTATGGAAGGAGTTTCCTGTTAGTCCTGAGCACCCCTTTGTCCCTGTGGAAGAAAATATAGTTCTGTTCTATATCTTTATCCTTCTGGCTGAAGTGATAGCCGCCATGAATATGGCTTTCTAAGTGACAAACTTAAAGTGTGCTGTAGCCATGGGCTCAAATGGAGGTTCCATGAGCTTGACAATGCAAACATTGAGGTCCCAAGAATGCACCAGATCCCTATGTGGAGGATGCTGGTGGGCTTAAACCTTAAATAAATTCTTGAAAATAGGGTTAGCAGCCAGTGAAGCACATTTACTGGCCAAAAGATAGGCAGAAACTGATGGCAGATGAACTTTAAGGGTGGTGGGCTGTAGGCCCAATGAGTGCAGATGGGTGAGATAGTCCAGCAGGACTGGTAGTCCTGCCTGGGCAGACAATATCCCACTAGAGTTATACCAGATAGGAAATCTACTTCATTTGGTGGCATAAGTTTTCTTGGTAGAGGGTTTCCTACAACCCCTAAGAACCCAGAGTATGCCTTCAGAGAGATGCAAACATGCATCCTCTGGGTCTTTACGAGCCATGCCTTGAGTCTGAGAGACCTGTGGCTCAGATACAGGTTCCTGGCCTGAGAGGAAGTTAGAAGGTTGTGCCTCTGAGGAAGGTGTATGGGCAGGGCCACTGACAGGGAGAGCAGCAGTGAATACCATGGCTGCTTGGCCCAGTCTAGAGCTATCATTATCATGGCAGCTAGTTGGGACCTGAGCTTGATCAGGACCTTAGCAACAAAGGAAATGGAGGGAATGCATACAGACTCCTCCATGACCATTCCAACACTAGGGCATCCATGGGCACTGTGCCCCTTGCTGGAGGCCTACTGAAGAACAGAGGGAGCTGGTAGTTCTCTTGTGAGGTGATACTATCTATCTCTGGGGTTCCCCACCTGTGGAACACAACCTTCTGTACTTGTCTGTTCAGAGACCATTCATGATGGTTGATTCTGATCCCTGGAAGGTGGATGACCAATGGTGACATCTGCAAAGAGTAAGCCAAACTCCAAATTTTCATTGCTTCCATGCACAGCAGGTTGGATCTTGTCCCTCCCTGCTTGTTGATGTAATACATTGTGGTAGTATTGTCTGTCCTGACCTGTACCACCTTGCCCCTGACCAGAGATGTGAAAGAGTACAGTTCCAGGAGCACTACCCTGAGTTCTAGGAGATTTATATGTAGAAGTGACTCTACAGGGGGCCATGTACCATGAACTGTTTGTTCCTCTAGATGTGCCCCCCCAGCACCCTAGGAGGGAGGCATCTGTTGTGAGTACCAAAGTAGGGGATTCCTTCTTGAATGGAACCCCTTCCCTGAGGTTGCCACTGTCTTGCCACCAATGCAAGGCCTATAACAATGTCCTTGGAACTGGTATCAGCTTTGAATGAGAGTCTTTTCTTGACACCAATGTGCTCTGAGATGAAACTGGATGTCTCTCATTTGAAATCTGCAGCCTTGCACTGTCCCTGTTGCTGTGGCCATGTGCCCCAGCAACTGTAGGAAGTGGCTTGCTGGCTTTGGTCTCTTGAGATGGAAAGATGTTGCCAGTTGCAGTCTGTATATTGCCGGGTCTGCACAGATCTGAGCCCCGCTGACCAGGCACTATTCCTCCTGCAGTGCAGCTTGATTATTGCTGCCGCCCGCCCGCTCTGATCCTCGGCCAACTCTAAAATTCAGATCTGAGCTCCCTGACCAGGTGCTCTTCCTCCTGTGGTCTTGGTAGCTTGATCATCACCATCACCGCTTCAGCCTCCGATCCTCAGCCAGCTCTGTAATTCAGATCTGGAGCCCTGACCGGCGCCCTCCTCCTGCAGTGCAGTGCTTGATCGTCACTGCTGCCCGCTTATCCATCCGATCCTCGGCCAGCTCTGCAGTTCAGATCTGAGCTCCCCTGACTGGGCGCTCTTCCTCCTGTGGTGTGGCACTTGATCATTGCCGCCGCCTGCATTACCCTCAGATCCTCTGCCAGCTCTGCAGTTTGGATCTGATCCCCCTGACCAGGTGGTCTTCCTCCTGCAGTGCAGTGCTTGATCATATGCAGCTGCCCACTTCACCCTCCAATCCTTGGCCAGCTCTGCAGTTCAGATCTGATATCCCCTGACCAGGCACTCTTCCACCTGCAGTGCGGTGTTTGATCATCACCGCCACCTGCTTCACCCTCTGATCCTCAGCAAGCTCTGCAGTTCAGGTACGGCTACTCTAAGAGCGCCAGAGTTCAAGATTTTGGAGCTACTCTCTGCCAACTGCTGATTGGCCATTTTCACCGAGCCAAAACTCATGCTGATTGGCTACTCCTGGAAACCAGGTCACTGCCGAGTTCAGCCTGGTCTTGGTGCCTGTGACTTCTGGAGGCTAAATTTTGAGCTGTTCTGCCATTTATCACTATTTTCTACCTTCTGATGTGCTTTCTAACAATGGATGTATGCAGTGTACTCAAATTGTTAACTCCAGTTTATGCCATGTACTACTACTACTAAAGGTCTGATATTGTTTACCATTTAGCTCTGTTAGTTGATTTGTTGCTTTTAAGATAGTGTGTTTAACCACTGTACTTTGTCTTCAACTCTGGTGCTAAATAATTTTTTTAACCTCCCTCTCTTCTCCTCTCAGCCTCCACCCTCCTGAAGCGCGATTCTTACCCGCCCCTGCACACTGCTTTGTTCTCTGTTGAAATCCCCCCCCCCCGAGCTTGGTGCTGACATAGAAACATAGAAACATAGACTTTGATGGCAGATAAGGACCGCTTGACCCACCCAGTCTGCCCATTTCCCCACCTATTGGATAAGCTGCAGATCCTGGTTAACAAACAGCCTACTTCTTCCTAACCCCACCAGAATTGCCTTATGTCTGTCCCATGCATTCTTGAATTTCCCATTGTTTCTGACCCCACAACTCCTCAGGAAGGCAATCCCATGCCTCCACCACCCTCTCCATGAAAAATACTTCCTCATGTTGCCCTGGAGCCGTCCCTCTCTATCTTCAAATTGTACCTTTTCTGCACCATCTCTTTTCTGAAATATGCTACCTCTTGGACTTTGTTGATTCCTTGAGGTACTTGAAAGTTTCTATCATGTCCCCCCTCTCCCTCCTTTCCTAGAGGGTATACATGTTAAGCTCCTTTAGTCTCTCTTTGTATGGTTTCTGGTGCAGACCCTGCACCATTTTAGTTGCCCTTCTCTGGACTGCCTCTATCCTGTCTATGTCCTTGCGGAGATGGGTCTCCAGAACTGCATGCAGTACTCCAGATGGAGTCTCACCAACTGTCTGTAAAGAGGGATAATAACTTCCTGTTTTCTACTGGTGATGCCTCTCCCTATACATCCTGGTATCACCCCAGCCCTCCCTACTGCCTTCTCACATTGCTTGCTGCTTGCTTACCTTTAGGTCATCTGATATGACTACTCCCAGATTCCTTTCCATTTTGATGTTGTTAGTGCCTCCCCCATTGTGTACTCTTCCCTGGGTTTTTGTTTCCAGGTGCATTAGACAAGACAAGGCAAATGTATTTAAAACACCCAATCCCAGAGGCTCTGGAAATGTACAAGTAGATAAACACATCTTCAAGAAAATAAACACATACAGAATAGTTAAGAACACAAAATAATAACACATCATATAAACATTATAAGCGGTCAAATCAATAAACTAATAATTCAATCCTGAAATGCTTGGGCAATAGGAGGGCCTTAAGGTGGGCCTTGAATACCTCCAAGGTAGGGGCCCCTTAACCCCAAAAGGCAGCAAATTCCAAAGGGCGGGCGACACTAAAAGCCCTGTCACCAGCCGATCTCAGCCTCATCTTTGGAATCACCAGGGGCCTCCACAGAAGGAACGGAGGCGGTGGACAGAGAGAGCAGGTACAAGAAGGTCTGACAGATAACCAGGGCCCTGCCTGTGTAGGGCCTTATAGGTGAGAAGACCCACCTTAAAAAGGATCCTCCACTTGACCTGCAGCCTGTGCAGTTCACGCAACACTGGTGTAATATGGCAGAATTTTGGCTGCCCGGTAAGTAACTGGGCAGCTGTGTTCTGCATTAGCTGCAGTTTGCAGAGAGATCCTCCTGTGACCCCGAGGTAGAACGCATTATAGTAGTCAAGCCTTGATGTAACTAAGGCATGTATCAAGGTGGGGAGGTCCAGAGGCAGAACAAGGGGCTTTATCCTGGCGACATTTCTGAGATGGAAACAACAGGAGCACACATTGGAGGATATTTAGCCTCCATAGACAAACTCCTATCCAGAATTACACCAAGATTTCACACCCTAGAGGAGGTCTTCAATGAAACAGATCCCAGAACAAGTCCAGTCCCTGATTCAGAGGCCAACTTATCATGCACTCTGTTCAACTCCACCACCAATACTCTCCATCTTATCGGGGTTCAGCCGCAACCAGCTAGAGGTCATCCAGTTGTTAATCTCAGCAAGGCAGCTGTTTGCACATCCACCATGTTGGATGTTCCTGGAGCAAGGAAAATTATAGCTGGGTATTATCAGCATAGCAATGAAAACCCAGCCATACTTCCTAATGAGCCCTCCCAGGGGTAGCTTGAAGCACTGTCAAATATTGGGGCTAATACTCAATCCCCTGAGGAACTCCACAGAATAGAGGCTAGGGGGTGGAGGAAGAATTCCCCATCACAACCCGTTGCCTTCCATTAGTAAGAAAGGACTCAAACCAGCTGATGACAGTGCTGGTGAGTCCACAGAGTTCCCTAAGGTGGTCAAGCAACACACAATGGTCCACAGTGTCATATGCTGAAGAGAGAGATCCAGGAGAACAAGAATCGTCTTATCCCCTTGATCTCTTGACCTGAGGACATCATTCAGCACCCGAACAAGCGCAGTTTCTGTGCTATGTCTAGTGCAAAACCCCAACTGGAAAGGTTCATACAACTCATGAGTCACGAGGTGCTCTTCCAACTGAAGCACCACTACCCTCAAACAACATGAAATCTTGCTCTATTCTGACATACAGTATGCAGTTAGCCCCAGCACTTGAACTACCCCGGAGAGGAAAGAGTAAACTCTATGCATGAGCATAGAACGTTGAGCTTGAGCTCGGTTCAAACCTCTATCTGCAGCACTTCAAAGTGTAACCATCCTATTCTTTACTCCGCCTAACTGAACAGTCGCTCCGGAGATTGCTCCTTCACTTGCTCGGTTCGGTAAAATCAGTCATTTTAAATATCGTTTTTGCTTTATTTTTTTCGGCTTCAAATCCCTGTCTGTGTTACAGTAAGTGTTGTAGGTAGTAGACTTTAGTTTTATTGTGGTAATTTCTGTGGAAATTGTAAAAACTTGTTGATCGGTCCTGTTTTGGTACCGATTGTGTTAGGTTATTTTATTTCCTGTTTTTCTAAAGTGAGGTACCGGTTCCTATCAGTTTCAAAAAAACAGAATTTTAAACGTTTTTTTCCATGACCCGTAACATGGTTGGTAACCAATAGGGGGGTCTTACCTGGCTTTTAAGCTGTAAAGGGTAAGTTGTTAGCCTGGCCATGTCTAAGAAACCCAAGAAAAAATGGGCCCACTGGGTTTCAACACTGTAGTGAGTGTGGGGATGCCTTTGCTAAGGCAGACCCTCACACTGCCTGTGTTTATTGTCTGGGATTTGACCACCTCAATTCAGACTGCCAAATATGCAAGAATTTTCTGAAGGCCACCCTGGATAAGAGATTGGGTGAGGCTCAGGGAAAAGGAGGCCGAGAGTCCGCTAATCTGGATGGCCTGCCCGGTTCGGTTCCGACCGAACCTGAGGAAACCCACTGACCTGGACAATACTCCCTTGGGCAAGCTGGATCCTGAGGGGTCAGTTCTGTCAAAGAAAAAGAGGAACTCAGCCAGTTCGGATCCAGAACTGCAACGCCCAACTGCTGAAGAGATAGCCAGGGTGATGAGCATTGTAGAATCACTCCATCAGGTTCCGTCCGATCCTGCGCCTCTCGGTGCTCAGTTTGGTCGGTTCCCTGGTTATGGAATATTGTCTGGATGATTTTTATGAACTGGAATGGGAAGGGAAGAAGAGAACGATGACGATGATGATGATGATGGTGTGGAAGGTCTGGATGAGCCCATTGAACTGGACATCTCCTCAGACAGGCATTCTCATGTTTCCCTCCAGGCTTTCTGAGTCCCCATCCACTATTTGTTTTACAAAAAGTGGCAGAGACCCTCCAGCTCCCTCTGGTTGAAGCTGTTGAGTAACAAGAGGAGCCTGATTTTTAGAAATGATGGACATCCCAGAGTCCAAAAGGCTGTCTATTCCTCCATATATCTCTTGGAAAACAGACACAAAAGATTCTCCAAACACTAAATTCTTTACCTCCTGTGGATAAAAGAATGGACAGGAGGTATAATAATAATAATAATAATAAAAAAAACTTTATTTATATCGACCTTTCTTAAATTCAAGGTGCCGTGCAACTGACAGGTCTAATAAATAATGCTTAATACAATAATAATCTGAGCTCTAAAATCGCAATGATTTATTAAAATAAATCTTCAACCATAAATAGGTCTTCAAGGCCTTTTTAAATTCCTCCACGGACGCACACTGATGAAGCGGGCTGGGTAGAGAATTCCAGAAGGTTGGAGCAGCATACATAAAAGCACGAGCACCAAAAGATTTTAAAGAAACCCTCGGAATCTCTAGCAACCCCTCCTCCACCGAGCAGAGAGATCGGCCAGGGCAGTAGGGCACCAGAAGCTCTTTCAAGTAGTCTGGACCCAGTCCATGTGGGCTTTGTAAGTCAAAAGACCCACTTTAAAGGTGATCCACCACTGAATCGGCAGCCAGTGCAGATCACGCAGCACCGGTGAAATATGACAGGCACAAGACACACCCATCAATAACCGGGCTGCAGCATTCTGCACCAGCTGCAAGTGGCGGATATCAACCCCAGGAAGCCCTAGATAAAGGGAGTTGCAATAATCAAGGCATGAGGTCACAAAAGCGTGGACCAACGTAGGCAGATCGACAGGCGGAACAAGGTGCTTAATCCTGGCAATGTTCATAAGATGATAAAAGGAAAGTTTGACAACTGCCAGCACTTGTGAACGCAAAGTTAGCTCATTGTCAAAGATCACCCCCAGGTTCCGCACCTGTTCAGAGGTAGGGAGCTGGATGCCCCCCAGAAATAAACCTGATGGTAAACCAGCTCCCATTCCCTCTACCCTACGACCCGGGTCCACGACCATTACCTCAGTCTTCCCCGAGTTCAACTTAAGCCAGCTTGAATTCATCCAGCACTGGATTTCGGTGAGGCAGTTATTAAAGACTGAGAGAGCTCTATCCTGATTGGGTACAAAAGATAGGTAGAGCTGGGTATCATCTGCATAGCAGTGAAACCTTAGCCCATACCTTCTTACAATGACTCCGAGGGGCAGCATATATACTGCAAACAACATGGGGGACAACACCGAGCCCTGGGGAACCCCACATGACAGAGAGACTGGGCGGAAAGAATTTATCCCCGACACCACGCTCTGAGTTCTGTCAGTGAGGTAAGATCTAAACCAACTGAGGACTGTACCTGACAGGCCACAGATGAACTCCAGGCGTGCGAAAAGTACCCCATGGTTCACAGTGTTAAAAGCTGATGAGAGATCAAGAAGAACCAAGATGGAATGGTTCTTCTGGTCTCTAGCCATCAGGAGATCATTGTGCACCCGAACCAGCGCTGTCTCGGTACTATGCCTCTTTCGAAAACCAGACTGGAGTGGTTCATAGATGTCATGGATGGTTAAGTGGCTTTCCAATTGTGCAGCCACTACTTTCTCAATAATCTTCCCTGCAAAGGGAAGGTTAGAGATCGGCCTGTAGTTGGCATGGCAGTCAGGGTCCAAGGAAGCTTTCTTCAGGAGGGGTGTCACCACTGCCTCCTTTAGGGAGCTAGGGAACTCACCAGAGTCCAAGGAGCACCAGACTATCCATGCCAGGACTGGGCCAATGATATCATGACAACCCTTTATCAGGGAAGTCGGGCCCGGGTCCAAACTACAGCATGTAGGGCGCATACTATGGACAGTCCTCATGACATCAATGAACTAAGGCCAGCTAAAGGATCTCCAGGAAAGACCAGAGGCTGTGACCAAACACCGATCTATAGCTTCTCCCATAGAGAGAGCAGGCTGGAGTTCTGCCCTGATGTCAGCTACCTTATCTGCCAAGAAGTGAGCAAGCTCATCACACTCCACTTGTGAAAAGGCTTTCCGAACCTGGAGACAGGCTGGGTTGCACAGTCTGTCAACAGTTTGAAAAAGCTGAGCTGGTCGGTTCTGAGTAGCCGCAATCTCCCTGGACAGGAACTCTGCCTTCTTATGAGAAATTGCAGAATGATAGAGTTGATAATGTTCCATCAGTCTAAGATGGTCGGCATCAAGGGCACTTCTCTGCCAACAACGCTCTAATCTTCGTGCTTCTCGCCGCATCTCCCTCAAGGTCCCATCAAACCATGGGGACCAAGGTCGAAGGGGGAGAGGATGAACAAGGACTGGAGCAATTTGATCGAGAGCCAAGGAGATAGCCCTATTATAGGCCAGCACCAAGGCATCAGGATCATTGCTCACTCGAGAAAACTCCGAAAGATCAAGCACCGCTGCCAGGCCTGTAGAGCTAACATCTCGCAAAGAGCGGTACTTAACCATCTCCACAGAGGTAGGCCTACAAGGGGGGGTGCAAAAACTGAATCCCACAGTGTAGTGATCGGACCAACTGACCGGTTCCACCCCCACGTCAAAGGCCTCAATCCCCAGGAGGAACACTAAGTCCAAAGAGTGACCGCTGTTATGAGTGGCAGAAGTAACTACTTGTGTAAGGCCCAAAGATGATATTAATTGGAGGAAGTATTGTCCAAACTGCAAGAGTTCGTCATTGACCCAGGCATTGAAGTCACCCAGGACCATCAGCCTGGGCGACTCAAATGCCATGTCGATACCGAAGTCAGCTACTTCCTGTAGAAAATGTTTCTCATCACCTGGTGGACGATAGATGAGAACAATTCTACAGCCCACACCCGCCACTACAATACATTCAAAGGACTCAGCTCCCTCAACTGGTACACTTGTGAGACCCAGTTCAGTTTTAAAACAGACCGTGACCCCCTCCCCCCCGCGGTCCAACCTCGAGTGATGTAACACTGAGTACCTGGCTGGAACTGCTGCCTCCAAAACTGGACCAGCATTTTCCTCCAGCCAGGTCTTGGTAATGTAAGCCAGATCCACAGACTCAACAAGTTCTGCAATAACTGCAGTCTTGTTCCTTATGGATCTGGCATTGTACAACACCACCCGGGTTGGATGGGCATCTGGAGTGGCACAGACCACTTGCCCAACATCATCAGTGGTGCCCTTGGGTATGGAAACCAGACAAGGATAACCTCGCTCCAGAGTCCATTTCGCCCCAGGGCGTCTTCTGGTTTCCACTACCCCAATACGGTGTCCCGCTCATTTTGCCTCCACTGTTCGCACCCCCAAAAAACCCTCCTCCCCCTCCACACAATACCCAGCACTCTACAGCACTGGTAAGTTGACAATTGTAATGGCAAGGGGGAGAAAGGGCGGAGTGCGCGAAGAGTGGAGGATGAATAGCGTATGACCGTGGTGGTAGCCCCTCTACACATGTTAAAAACTCAACAATACAAAAACATTTAAACCGAATAAATATAAAGAAAAACACAAACAAATTAAATCAAACAAACAAAAAATTAAAATGTCAAATATGTAATGTCCAACTGTCCAAAAATCCACAGAATATTTTAAAACATGAGAGGCTCTCAACCTCTCTCAATTTTAAAACAGAGTCAAACAATGCAAGTCTCGCAGTGATCTCAATAAATACGTGTCCAAGTACAAATGATGTCCATCAAGATCAAAAAATTCCTTTAAAGGGATAGGAGAGGCTCTCACCCCCTCTAAGTCTAGACACCAGGAAATTCCTTCAGGCGACCAGTTCTTCTCTGATACCTTCCCAGTGGGAACTCTCCCAGACTCAGGCCAAGACACCCGAGCTCAGGATCAAGCTGAAGGCTGTGAACAGAAATAGGTCCCTGAGAGGGAAGCAATAGCTTTCGCCACAGAGAAACCTTAGAAACCCCCAGAGGGACCCCCACCACCATTAAGCCCCTTGAGTATTCTCTAAAACACAACCCAAATTCAGCCACAATCCCTACTCAGGTGCCATGGCCCAAAAGGCGGAAAGAAAACTCCCCTCTTTAGAAGTGGAAAACCCACAGCAGTAACAGGCTGCTCTAGGAGGGAAACAGTGACCTCAGCCACCCCCAGCCACGAAATCACCTCACCAGCAACCACAGGGAAACCTCCGTTCGGACCCCATGTCCTCCCAAACAACCCAAAACCCTGCCAGTTATCCACCCGAGGGGGAAGGAGCATCTACCTAAAAATCCAAAGGAGGGGAATGCTGCTTCCAGTCCTCAGTACACCAAGAAAGAAGAAAATACTCCTACAACATTCAGGACAGCCCAAATAAAGGCAGAAAAATCCTCCGTATGCTGCCCCTGGACTCCGGGTGCTCTCACTGCCCCGACATTAATTCACAGGCGGCAGCAAAACCCACAACTGGCGCCTAGACTTCTTATGCTCCCACTGCAGTCTGTCAGCACAGATAAAAAAATAGACTGGTAAGAGAAAAGAGGATTTTCCTCACAACTGAGGTCCCAATTGAGTACGATGCACTTATTCTAGGAAACACAAAGGGCTCCAAGATCACAAACTCCCAGACTAAAGTCCACAATTGAGTACGATGAAATAATTCCAGGAAACACAAAGGGCTCCAGAATCGCAAACTCCACAAATTCCTAGTCCATTGGTATTCCAGGACTGCCCCACAGTACCGACTACCCCACAGCATCGACGGTCTTCTTGGAGGAGCTGACTAGGACACTAAATCAGCACTATCGAGACTGCAGCACCATAGCAAAAAATGAATAAACGCTAAACAAATAAACTGGTAAAACTAATAAACAAAAAAGACAAGCGAACGAAAAACGAAAACAAAACAAAATTAAAACAATTTTAAAAAGTTTAGTGCTCAGAAAAACAAAACTCAGCTCAGCTCAGGCAGCTCACACACCGCCGCCATCTTGCCAATCCAATATTCAAGAAAAGGCTTTCAGGCTCAGGTACAGAGTTCTTGTTCCACCAATGCATCCATGTTGGGGTAGTGCAGGCTGCAGCCTATGACAAGGCTAATATACCTTTGGCTTCACAACCCCCAGATAAAGACTCTAGGAAGGTTGATGCTATGGCCAAAAAACAGTACTTGGCATCCTCCTTGGGACTCAGGCAGGCAAATTATATGGCCTACACAACCATATACCAGAAGTCCACATGGGATACTGTTCTGGAACTGGCTAAACAGACTTCCCCCAGCTAGCCAAGGAGCTGGAGGAGGTGGCTGCGGATGGGATTGAGGCATCTAAGATTCAATTTCATGATGCTATGGACTCAAATGATGTGTCATCACGAGTCATGGCTACATCTGTATCTCTTCGGAGATTTGCTTGGCTCAGATGTACTAGCCTGTCACAGGACATTCAGGCTAAGGCCATGGATTTCCCTGTGGTGGGTAATTCTCTGTTTGGGGAGCAGACAGAGAATTACATGAAAAAGATGGATGAATACTGGACCACCTACAGGAGTGCACAGGCCAAGGAAAGGCAGGCAGCTCCACAGAAACAGCAGTCTAGGGGAAGGGGCAGGCCTTTTCACAAGCCTTTCTACCAGGCACAGGCCTCCTCTCCTTTTCCTCAGAGGGGGTTCTTCAGAGGGAGAGGCAGAAGGGGGATGAGCAGGGCTACATCCTCCTCTCAGTCTAAGGCTCCTGCCAAGCAGACACCCTGATGTGTCAGCCTGGGTCGACTCCCCCATTCCAGTAGGATGCAGGCTGGCTTACTACTTCCAGGCCTGGAAGTCTGTTACCTCAGAAAAGTGGGTCCTGGAGGTAGTAAGCCAGGGACTGGCCCTCATCTTCAAAAAATTTCCAAAACTGAGGGTCAGGTCTTTTCCACCTGCAAACATCTCTGAAACCATTGCCCTAGAGGCAGAGGTTTCCTCTCTGCTGGCTCTCAGAGCCATAGAGAGAGTTCCTACTCTACACAGGGGCAAGGGTCTGTGCTCCAGATACTTCCTTACCCCAAAAAAGACAGGGGAGCGGGGGCCCATCCTACACCTAAGATTCTTAAACAAGCACCTTGTCAAGCCAAGATTCAAAATGGTGATTCTAGGAGTAATTCTTCCCTCTCTGGGGCCAGGGAATTGGCTAACCTCTCTGGACCTCAAGGATGCCTACTTTCACATCCCAATCAGGTGCTCCCACAGAAAGTACCTCAGGTTCGAGTTGCCTTCAGACCATTATCAGTTCAGATCAATGCCCTGCAGCTGAGCAATTGCTCCAAGGGTGTTCACAAAGTGCCTAGCAGTAGTAATGGCTTTTCTCAGGAGACAGAATGTCTCCATTTTTCCATACCTGGATGACTGGCTCATTGTGGGACAGTCTCCAGACCAAGTCAAGTCAGACCTACAAGTAATACAAGTTACTCACTTCCCTAGGGTTCCTTCTCAACCTACCATAGTCAGTTCTTGAACCAGTGCAACTCCTTACCTTCATAGGTGTCGAGTTGGATACTGTCCAAGCAAAGGCTTTTCTTCCCTTGGTAAGGGTGAAGGCCCTTACAGACCTTGCTTCTTCCTTTCACCTTTGGGTGTCTCGACCAGCAAGACATTTTCTTCAGCTCCTGGGCCATATGTCAGCCTCCACTGCAGTGGTACAAAGAGCCAGATTTCAAATGAGGGACATTCAGTTCCATCTGAGGTCATTTTGGTCCCAGAAAAAAAGATCTTTTAACCAAATTGATTCCAGTGACTCAGACTCTGGTCCAAGCTCTCCAATGGTGGCTGGATCAGGACAATCTCAGACGAGGAGTCCCATTCATCAGTCAGACTCATTCAGTGGTGTTAAACACAGATGCCTCTCTTCTGGGCTGGGGAGCTCACTTAGGAGCTGTCACAGCACAAGGGGTGTGGTCCCCTCAGGAGTCCCTTCTTCATATCAATCTTCAGGATTTCAGGGCAGTATTCCTAGCTCTCCAAACCTCCTCTGACTCAGTAAGGAACAAGGTGGTTCAGGTCAGGACAGACAACACCACCACCATGTGGTACATCAGCAAGCAGGGATGACTCGATCTACGGCCTTGTGCACAGAAGCCATGAAATTATGGTCTCTGGCTTATTCCCTGCAGGCATCTCTGGTAGCAATCCATCTTCCAGGGAAGGACAATGTGCTAGCAGATGCTCTGAGCAGGATATATCAGGGCCATCACGAATGGTCCCTGGACCCCTTCATATTGAAAGTAATTTTCTCAAGGTGGGTCACTCCAGATATAGATCTCTTTGCAGCCCCAGACAATCATCAACTTCCTCTCTTCTGTTGCAGACCCCCAATCATGGGCTCCATTCCCCTTGATGCTCTGGTTCTGGATTGGGAGGGGAAATTCCTGTATGCCTTGCCTCCCTTTCCTCTGTTGTTCAAGGTTCTGGTCAAGATAAGGTCACAATCATGCAAGGTGATCCTGATTGCACTAGACTGGGCCAGATAGCCTTGGTATCCTCTATTGATGTCCCTAGCAGTCCATCTTCCCTTATCTCTTTCCAAGAGGGCACAATCTGTTAACCTCCTCTCAGGTAAGGATATGGTACCCCAACCTTCGGTCTCCCAACCTCAAAGCTTGGCTCTTGAAGAGTTAGAGTATGCAAGTTTGCATCTGTCTCAGGGGGTTCTGGATATTCTTAAAGCCTCTCAAAAACCTGCCACCAGAAAAACTTATAATTCCAAATGGAAAAGATTCAGCATTTGGTGTTCCAATAGGGATGTCCTACCAGATACTGCTGATTTGGCTACAGTTCTGGATTATATGGTTCATCTTAATGGCTTAGGCCTCAGACCAGCCACTCTGAAAGTGCATCTAGCAGCTGTCTCTGCATTTCTGTCAGCGGGGAAGGTTCCTTCCTTCCTTGGCATCTCATCCTGTCTTCTATAAGTTATTTAAGGGTTTAGTCCATACCAACCCTCCCTTTAGGGACCCTACTCCTGCCTGGGATCTTAATATTTGCATTGCTCAGTTCATGCAACCTCATTTTGAGCCTTTGGCTTCAGCAGAACTCAAGTACTTGACTTGGACAACTGTGTTCCTGGTAGTTATTACTTCTGCCAGAAGTATTAGTGAATTACAAGCTCAGTCAGTGGAGCCGAATTGTATCTCTTTTCACAGAGATAAGGTGGTCCTTAGAACCAATAGGAGGTTCTTATCCAAAGTGGACTCAGATTTTCATCTGAACCAGTCCATGCCACTTCCTGTGTTTTTTACTGATCATTCTTCTTCGGGAGAAAGAAGATTACACAGTTTGGATGTTAAGAGGGCACTTAGCTACTACATAGAACATACTAAGGCACTGAGGTTTGGCTGTCCTCAATTGCTTCTTACTTATGGTGAAGTAGGAGAGGGTAAACCTGCTACTAAGAGAACTATTGCCAGGTGGATTGTCTCTTGTATACAATTCTGCTATGAACAGCTAGGCAAAACACCTCCCTCAGGCCTGAGGGCTCATTCAACTAGGAGTACAGCTGCTGCCAGGGATATGCCTTTAATAGAGATATGCAAAGCAGTCACCTGGAAAACTGTCCATACCTTCACCAAGCATTACTCTCTGGATATCCAGGCTAGGAATGATGCTAGGTTTGGAACAGCAGTACAGCAGAGCTTATTCCCAAAGTAGGTTCGGTACCCCGCTCCATGGCAGTACTGCTTGGTAGTCTGCATATGTCAGAATACAGCAAGACTTCATGTTGTTTGAAGAAAAAAATACTCACGTTAGTAATTGTGTTTCTTCGAATGGAGCCTTGCTGTATTCTGACCCCCCCCACCTTCCCTCTCAGAACCTGTTTTTGGGAAGTGGGCTGGCAGGTACAGTGTTGCACCTCAGGGGTGTACTTGACACCCCCCCCCCTTATTAAAGGGAAGTTGGTTTATTGTTATGTTGTTTTTTGGTAGCTATATTTGTTGGTTCACTACCTGGTTGTTATTTTGGGTTCTTGACTTGAGTCTTTTAGGGGACCCAAAAATTTATTACCTTTTGGCTATCTTCTTTACAATTTCCACTTAAGTAGAATAGTTAGTATTGCTCGTAAGAATCTGACGGTTACACTTTGAAGTGCTGCAGACAGAGGTTTGAACCGAGCTCAAGCTCAATGTTCTATGCTCATGCATAGAGTTAACTCTTTTCTCTTTGGGGCAGTTCAAGTGCTGGGGCTAATTGCATATGTCAGAATACAGCAAGACTCCATTAGAAGAAACACAATTACTAAAGTGAGTAATTTTTTCTTCTCTGCTACCTTTGCCAAAAAAAGGAGGTTAGAGATAGGTCGGTAATTTGCCCTGACCTCAGGGTCCAATGATGGTTTCTTTAAGACTGGTCTCACCAATGTGTCCTTCACGGCATCAGGGAAGACCCCCTCAGATAAGGAACACCGGACAATCAGAGCAAACACCGGGCCAACAGTGTCAATACATCTCATCAAGAAATGCGTCTGCACTGGATCCAGTTCACAAAAGGTGTGCTTCAGATTGGTTGCCACCCCAATGACCTCACTTATCTCCACCGGTCTAAACTCTCCTCAATCGGGTGGAGTGCACTCAGTACACTTCAGCTGACCACTACCAGCAATGACATCACTGACTGAATAAACTACCTACCGGATATCGGACACTCTATCCGAGAAGAATTGAGCAAACTCTTCACATTCAGCATTAGTAAAAAACTTCTTCGGCTGCAGACAAGCAGGATGAAGTAGCCTGTCCACAGTCCAGAAAAGTACAGCTGATCAGTTCTTCCCGGCAACAATCTCCCTGGACAGGAACACCGCCTTCTTATGGTTGACTGCCACCTGGTATACATTATAATGTACACGCAGGGCTAATTTGTTCCCCTACAGGCCGGACTTTCTCTAGCAGTGCTCTAACCTCCGACACTTTCTCTTCATCTCCCTGAGAGCCCCATTATACCATGGGGACCTCAGGTAGAAAGATTTGGGTCATACACGGACAGGTGCAAGGAAGTCAATGGTGTCGGATAGCACCTTATTACAGGTGCCCACCCCAGCACCAACGCCTCCGACACATACATCACCCACACTAGATAGATCAGCTGCCACCAGGAAATACTCAGGGGTCAATCCCCGCAAAGGGCGACAGCTCATCATCTCAGTTGGGAGAGGGCATCAGGTGGGAGCCCCGAACTTGAACTGTACCATGCAGTGATCTGACCAAACCACCCGATCAGTCCTGAGATTATCTATTTCAAGCCCCAGTGAGAACACCAAGTCTAACATGTGGCCACCCTCGTGTGTCATGGCAGAAACAACTTGTGACAGGTCCAGCGATGACATGGTCTAGAGGAGGTTATGACCAAGCCAAGAAGATTCGTCATCAGCCCAAACATTGAAATCATCCAGAACAATACATCTGGGAGCTTCCAATGTTTTGCTGACAATGAATTTGGCAACCTCCTGCAGAAAATTCCCCACCATCCCAGGAAGGCGGTAAATAAGGAAAATCCTGCAGCCTGCACCCAGACCCCACGGATGGCCACACATTCAAAAGAACCTGGAGTTCCCACTGGGTGCATGGTGAAGGCCAGGTCAGATCTAAAACAGATGGTCACTGCACCGCCCCTACATTCCTCTCTGGGACAATGCACCATGGTATACCCATGCAGGACGGCAGCCTCAAAAACTGGGCCCACATCGTCCCCAACCCAAGTCTCCATAATGCAAGCCAGATCAACCGAGGAAATCAAGTCCGCAATAACTGCAGTCTTGTTCCTGATTGATCTGGCATTGCATAGCACTGCCCTCAGGGATTGGCGGGTGAAGCAGCCCCTCGGGTTACCCGACCGCTCGGTCTGGTGGATTCCCTGGAGATAGGCACCAAGCATGTCTGGCCTCTCCCTTGTGCCTGTCATAATCCAGGGCACCTTCTAGATCTGACAATCCCTATCCTACCACCCTCCACTGTGCACGGGGCTCCCCACCACCCAAGATCACCCTGGCCCCTCCAAATCCCCTCCTCCCGGCAACATCTAACCATAGTATCAGAAACTGGGAGGCAGGTAAAGGGCCGTAAATCACGCAGAAGGGGTGCCCCATACACTATCCTGTCCCTCGCAGGCCCCCCCAAATAACCCTGGTACATCACTAAATTTAAAACCTTTAATTCCTAAAAAGTAAGTAGACAGTCCAGAATAATTAAGCAATTTAGACAATCCACCATTAACACACAAATATAAAGAATAAAAACTTTAAATTACTGACAAAAAAACAAAACCAAAAAACAGATTAAATAGATCTAAACATTCCTGGCCTTAGCACAGTAAAATGATAGCGTTAACTATGTAACCCCCCTGCAAATGGGGGTTCCCAAAAGACTTCCAGGAGCTTGCTTGAATGCTCCAAGCCTGAATGGTGTTTGGCATTTAAGCCATTTATCAGTGAGTGTTTTTAGAGCCTCTGGTACTGTCTCTTTAAGAGCTGTCTGCTTGCAGACATAATTAGTTTGTATGGGGGGACTGTGTGCTTCTCTGTTTGAGTACCACTCGAGCTGCTGCCAATTCACTCTATTTTGCAGTCACTAGGAGTGCAAAGGGAACCTATCTGAAAGATGTAACTGTTTGCCAGAAATCATGTAGAGTAATAATGAAAATACAGTTTGTCTAACCTGCTTTCTTTGCAGTCAGAACTGTGTCTGCCTAGTTCCCATTCTGGTTTGAACTGCTGAACTGGACCAATCAGTGTGGGTAAGCTAGCTCTAAAATGGTGCCTTGACGAATCAGAACTTGACTCATAATCTGAGCCAGCCACAAGAGGATTGCATGGGCAGTGACTCTGGGAGATGTAGTTTAGACTTAGGCGCCTTTTGGACCAACAGCAGCAGTCTATTGTGAGTGACAGCCAATCCAGTCAAGAACTGGGAGGAACTCAAAGGAAGTGCCCGGTTTTGTCTGTTGGAGTTTCAGTTTAGCTTTGGCAGTGAAGGGAAAGAAACCCTGTGCTCCTTCAGTGCACAGTTTCAGTCAAAAACGTGTAAGGCCCAGAGTTCCGGTCTGCAGCTTGTGTAACTGCTTGTTAGGACTGAATCCATCCTGTGAAAAGAATCAAAGGATCTCTGAAGAGTAGAAACCAGGCTCACCCTGTAGAAGACTGGAGAAATTGTTGAATTGCACTCGGTCTGTCAGGAACTGAATCTGCTGTGTGTTCTCCCGGGTATTGTGCAGTAATTGCGATCGGGATAGAGAAGCAGCCTGCCTGGTATAGTACTTTGTTTTTCACCATATAAATGTGTAAAGAGTCTTGTGGAGCTCAAGAGTAGCCCTGCTGACATTGAAGGACCCTATCTTGTTTGGAGGTCGTGAGTACTAATTAAGGGTCACTCCCTGTTGAATTGCCACATTAAATCCAAATGGAATCACTGTACTGCTGACTGTTTAAACTAATTTTTCTTTTCACTGTGTGAAAGGGCCCCTACCAGCTGCCAGTTTGGACTAGCCACTAGGGCTTGGGTACCCAGGGAGTAACTGGTAGGGATAGGCCTGCAAAGAGCCATAGGTAGATAGTAAAGTGATAAGCTAATTAACCTGATTTCCGTCCTTGTTATATCCCTAATAAATCAGAGCTGCTTGTTTCAGCAAAGTTATACTGCCTGAGGTGTATTTGTCTATGTTAAAGTACTGTACTGTGATTGTTGCACTGTATCTTATTTCACAGGAAGTCCCAGTGCCGAACTAGTCCTGGGGGTAAGTGTATACTGTGAAGGTAATTTGATATATTGTGGGCCACTAGTGGGAAGAAAGGGGGTTGCAGTGTCCCAGAGGGCTGTGACCAAGTAAGTTTAACTATTGCAAACCCTGACCTCTGGGTGGAGGCACCCGCCATTGGATCCAGGCCCCTCAACCTGTTAGTGGCAAATCAGGCAGGGGTAGTAGGCCCTGGGATAGCGCCATCTAGGGGTTACAACTACATCCAGCTAATACTATAACTCAATACATATAAAAAGGTACTGTATAACAAATGACAGAAAATACAGTTCCCACCTCAACTGCAGGTTACACACAGTAAACTTATTTATTGGAGCTAATCCATATCCTATCTCAATAATCATAAGGCTCAGTCCCCCCCCCCCCCCCACTGGGAGTACAGGCTCAAACAATAAGCCTGATACAAATGTAACTCCCCGGGCCCTCTTACTACCTAACCTAACCTAATATAGGACATGACTATGCATCAAACAGATTTTTCCTATATGGAGTGGCACTCGCGCCACTCACAACGCTTGCGCTTGTGAGCGGTACAAACATTTAAACTCCCTCAGTCCCCACCTCTTCTGAAGGCTGTAATCAATTAGCTTCCCCGAGCCCCCTTCACACTGATGACTCTATTGAAACTACACTCCCATGAATGGTAAAAAAGGCAGCACAGTCTCTCACACTGACGTTGTCCTTCACAGTGGCATGCAGGGGAATCCTCTCGGGCACATAAACGTCTACGACAGGCAGCAGTAGAAATGAACAAACGAACATCCAGCCACTTGCGAGTGGCATAGAAATTTAAACTCCCTCATTCCCCACCTCTTCAGAAGGCTGTAATCATTACTTTGCACTTCTTTGCATTGAATTTAAGCAGCCGTATTTTGACCATTCCTCCAACCTTGCCAAGATCCTTTCCATCCCCCTCTTGTGTATCAACCCTGTTGCACATCTTTGTGTCATCTGCAAAGTGGCATACTTCTCCTTCAAGTCCCTCTTCAATGTCACTTATAAAGACATTAAAAAGGTCCAGTCCCAGTACTGAATCCTAGGGTACCTTGCTAGTAACCCCTCATTCTTCGGAGTGGGCTCTGTTTACTATTACCCTCTGTGTCCTGTTGTCCACCCAATTTTTACCCAGGCTACCATCCTGGGACCCACTCCCAGACTGGCTAACTTGTTAATCTTTTGTGTGGGATTGTGTCAAATGCCTTGCTAAAGTTTAGGTAGGCCATGTCCACAGCACCTCCCTGGTCTACTACCTTGGTCACGCAGTCAAAGAAATCTATTAGATTCGTCTGACGTAACCTTCCTGTTGTGAATCCATGCTGCCTTGGATCCTGTGCCCTGCTAGCCTCTAGGTACTTAATAATTCTTTCTTTCAGAAGTGATTCCATCATTTTTCCTACCACTGTGGTCAAACTAACAGGTCTGTAGTTTCCTGCCTCTGCTTTGCTCCCACTTTTGTGAAGGGGAATCACATCCATCCTCCTCCAGTCCTCAGGTACCACACCATCTTCCCATGATTTGCTAAAAAGGGTAGTAAATGGTGTCACTAGTTTCCCCCTTAGTTCTTTTAGAATTCTGGGTTGAAACCCATCAGGTCCCATTGCTCTGTCCACCTTCAGTTTCAGGAGTTCTTTCAGAACTCTTTCTTCTGTGAATGGACTTTTATCGAACCCCCCATCCAGAGTGCTTCTGTTGATTGGACTAGGTAACACCCCCTCTTCTTTTGTGAATACTGAGCAGAAGTATTCATTCAGCATCCCTGCTTTTTCACTGTCATCCTCTGCCCACCCACCTTTCCCTTTGTTTAGCCTCACTATCCCTCCCTTGGTCTTTCTTCGCTTCCTAATGTATCCATAGAAAGGTTTTATCCCCCTTCTTAACTGAGTTGGCTATCTTTTCCCTTTTCCTTGGTTTGTGCCTTTGCTATTTTGACTGGCTTCCCCGCTTCCTTCTGCTTTAATTGGTACAGTTCTCCATCTTGCTCCTTCTGTGTTACCTTATACTTCCTAAACGCTATCTTTTTCTCCCTATCCTTATCCCACCACCTCTTTTGAGAACCATAGTGTTTTTTTTCCTTCATTTTGATTTGTTTATTTACTTCACATAAAGGCTTGTTGCCTCTGTGATGGTAGTTTTGATGTTTCCCTATTGTTCCTCCACCCCTCCTTCTTGCCCATTTGCTAGTAACTCCTCCTTCTTGCCCATTTGCGAGACCCACCCAGCCACCTGCCTTTCTCTTGCACTCTTCTTTTGCCTGCTGACTTAACCAGCTCCCTGATTAAAGAGGACAGGAAATTAATTCTAATCTGCAGCTGTTTATGATGGTCCCAAATGTAGAAATTATATCCATAAGCCTAAATGACCCATATGTAACTGTACCTGCATAAAAAGTGATGTGAAAAACTACATTTTGCATTGTTTTATTTTTATGGGCAGCATTCTGTTACAGTTCTCTTCAAGGAACCAGTGATCTGGAATTTTAACTATGTCATGGTTTGAGCACAGAACTCTGAACATGGTTCTGTTAGGACAATAGCTCATGTTTACCATTCTGTACTCGAATCATGAAATAGTAAAAACTCCATATTACTGGTTCCGTGAAGGAAACTGTTCAGAATGTTGTCCATAAAAAGGAAACAACTGAAAACACAATTTCTTACTTCAGTGGCTATTCAGATAGAGTTCAGTATGGCTCATTTGGAGGCAAGTGTTTAATTTCTGTCGGTAGTAACATTACGAACAGCTGATAAATAGCACAGATTTCCTGTCCCCTTTAAGTTAATTCTTTCTCCTGCCACCTCAGGCCCCCGGCTACTTTTCTATCTGCTGCCTCTGTCTTCCCCCTGCCTCCCATTTCAGACTTCTCTAAATAACCCTGCTCTCTCTTCCTTTCCACAGATCTCAGCCCTCCTGACCGGGTGCTCTTCTTCCTGTGGTGCGGTGCCTTGCTTGATCATCACTGCCACCCGCGTCACCCTCCGATCCTCAGCCAGCTCTGCAGTTCAGGTACGGTCTCTCCTAAGAAATGCCAGAGTTCAAGATTTTGGCGCTACTGTCTGCCAACTGCTGATTGGCCATTTTCTTGGCCAAACTCATGCCGATTGGTTACTCCTGCAAGCCAAGGACACTGACCGAGTTCCAGCTTGGTCTCAGTGCCTGTGACGACTAAGGCTAAATTTTCTCCCTCCCCCCGCCCCCTGTCACTTTTTAAATCTACTAGTTGCACTCGGGGCCCTGCCCAGCAGCGTAACTTGGCCAATTGCTACTCTGCTGATATCATCACACTGGTGGTCTAATATTATTTCCCAGCTCTGTTCCTCCTCCTACAGAGCCTCTCTATTAGTAAAATTGAAGCTAATCTTGAACAAAACAGAAGCTATACCATTCTGTTTCTACGGCGCTATCTATTAGTAAAATTGAACTAACGACTAAATAAGAAGCTGCACCATTCTCATTCCCTGCTACTCTATCTCCTCCTCATGTAAACTAGTTACTCCCTCTACTGTCTACCCCCTCGATATGTCCCTAGTCTCATCTCTGTGTAGTTCGCTTGCCATGTCTTTCATCTCTACTAGGTTACTCACTACCATTCTCCTTTTACTCTGTATCCCTCTCTACACTCTTACCCTGACTCCCTCTCCTAACCTACTGTACCCGCCCCATCTCCCTCACCATGCTCCACTCTCTGGACCACGATTGCTCCATGACCACTTCCCCAGCCCTCATTAATTGGAAGCACTACCCCCTTCCATGCTAGTGCATCACTCCTACCTATACCATCGCACTACACCCTGCTACATCTATTTAAATCCCAACCCCCTCCTTCCCACCACACCTCACCTATTACTCATCTAATACAATCTCCTCCCTGGCAGGCTGAACCTTAGTTACCCTATCCTCTTAGTGAACTACAAGGCTGAACCCTATTTACCCTGTCCTCTTAGTGAACTACAAGGCTGAACCCTATTTACCCTGTCCTCTTAGTGAACTACAAGGCTGAACCCTATTTACCCTGTCCTCTTAGTGAACTACAAGGCTGAACCCTATTTACCCTGTCCTCTTAGTGAACTACAAGGCTGAACCCTATTTACCCTGTCCTCTTAGTGAACTACAAGGCTGAACCCTACTTACCCTGTCCTCTTAGTGAACTACAAGGCTGAACCCTACTTACCCTGTCCTTAGTGAACTACAAGGCTGAACCCTACTTACTCCTGTCCTTGGTGGACTACAAGGGTTGAACCTATTTACCCTGTCCTCTGGTGAACTACAAGGCTGAACCCTACTTACCCTGTCCTCTTAGTGAACTACAAGGCTGAACCCTATTTACCCTATCCTCTTCAACCTTTAGTTGGATATATAAGATTTCTTTGGTATTTGAATGTCTGTGTAACTGTTTTCTGTTCTCTGTAAACACTGTTATATTTGTAATGTTTGTTCAACAATGACCTGGAACCTTTGAAAACGAGTCCTGGACTCAAAGGTATTAATCCTAAACTGAAATAAATTAATCCTAAACTGAAATAAATAAAATAAATATAAAAGCACAAAAATCCACTTCATAATCATTTCTCTCCTGATTTTATCTTCTGGTGACGTCAACCCCAACCCTGGGCCATGCCCTCTGGTCACCGCTGTGTCAGCATCTACAACTGCTGACCCATACCTAAATAACCCCCTCACCCTTCCCCGTGGCCTAAAAATTTTACATCTAAATATACTTAGGCTTCTCCCCAAACTAGACCTACTTCAACCTCTAGCTCTCTCACGTATCATAATTTCCAAAACATGGCTTAATAAAAATATGTGTCCCATCTCTCTCCATCCCTGGTTACACTATATCCCGGCAAGACTGAACCAGTAGGGGTGGAGGAGTGGCAATATGTGTTTCTTCAGCCATACAATCCACCACCATCCTTTCCACTTTGGTTCCTAAAGCTTACGAGGCACTCATCCTAAAACGATCACTTCCATTCTCTATTCCTATATATTTTGCTGGTGCCTACTGCCGCCTGGGTCTCCACTCTTCTGTTACCACCGAACTCATTAATACCATTGTTTTCCTTACCCCTTCAGTTGGTATAATGGGTGACTTCAACCTAAACTGGTTATCCCGCTCCCTAAACAAAGTACATAATGATATCAATGCACATAATTTATCACAACTTATTCTTGAACCAACCCATGTGAACCATAAAACCAGTAACCATTCCCTAATTGACTGGGCCCTCATGTCCCATCCACATAGGGTTATTAAATCTGGCATACTACTGGATGAACTAAGTGACTACAACATAACCTTTATGGTTCACAAAACCCACAGGATTAAGGCCTCTAATAAAACCCTACAAACTCATTCTTATAAATCTTTCAACCTTACTCCCCTCCTTCAAGACCTGGTCCACACAAACTGGAAACCTATCACCTCGTCTAATTCCATAGACAATGCCTATGACTACTTTCATGATAAGTTTCTGGAGGTTTGGAACAAACATGCCCCACTGCGGTGCTCTAGGGTAGGGGAAATCACCTCCCATGGATCATCCCTGAACTCTTTGGTGTGTCAAAGAGCCAGAGACCAACCTGGGAAAACTCATAAAGTCTCTAAACTCCCTAAAGGCTTTGACACCTATCGCTACCTATGGAACCGGTGCACAAAAGCCACTTGACTAGCTAAAGCTGACTACTTCTGCTCTACCTTTCAGGCC
The DNA here is from genome assembly GCA_016271365.2 of Neoceratodus forsteri. Lineage (NCBI taxonomy): Eukaryota > Metazoa > Chordata > Ceratodontiformes > Ceratodontidae > Neoceratodus > Neoceratodus forsteri. Next base: position 509,294,661 of record CM028130.1, on the reverse strand, counting down.
AACATTATTAAGCCCTCCAAATTCCAGAAAGTTATTGACTCCCTCTTCTCCCCACCTTCCACACCATCCACCTCCTTTTTCAAATTAACAACACTTGTATTACTAATCACCTTAGTGTTGCTACTGAATTTAATACCTATTTCACCTCCTGTGCCTCTGCTCTCCTATCCTCCCTACCACCCCCCCTGCCTGCTGACCATGCCTCCTCTCTAAGTCTACCCTCTCTGCCCAGTTCCTTCTGCTTCTCTAAAATCACCCCCCTGACACCCTGGAGACTTTCTATGTTCTCAACCCTTCCAAAGGCAGCTTGCCTGATGGTTTGGATCCTAAATTGCTACATCTATCAGCTCCTGCTATCTCTGTTCCACTATCTGATTTCTTAATCTTTCCTTCACAACAGTTATTATCCCATCTGTTTGGAAGCATGCCACTGTTCTTCCCCCTACCTAAGGGCAGCTATCCAACCATTCTTGTGAACTATTGTCCCATATCACTCCTTCCTACTCTCACTAAGCTTTAAGAGCATCTTCTTCTCCTCATACAACAATCATCCTATCTCTCTGATACTAATTTTTTTGCTCCGTTCCAATCTGTGTTCCGGAAGAACCACTCCACTACTACCTCCCTTACTACTACCTCCCCTGATTAGGCTCACTGACTCTATCTTCTCAGAGATGGACAGTGGCCAAATCACGTCCGCTATATTTGTTGACCTAGCAAAGGATTTTGACACTGTCTACCACATCCTTCTAGTAAACACCCTCTCCGCTGCAGGCCTATCTGACTCTGCCACCAATTGGTTTAGAGCCTTCCTGGCAGGCAGGACCCAGTCAGTTAGAATTGCTGACTCCATATCCTCAGCCCTGTCCATTAACACTGGTGTCCCACAGTGGTATGTGTTGGGCCCTATCTTATTCCCCATATTTTTAAATTACCTCCCTTTGCCTGCTCATCCACCTCAATTCACATGTACGTAGATAACATGGTTCTCTTCATCTCTGGCCTGTCCACTGTTAACGTAGCAACTAGACTTCAACATGACTGCAATAAAGTTCAGCACTGTTTTAGCTCCCATCAACTGTCCCTCAACACTAAGAAGACAGTCTCAATGACCTTTGGCACTAGACAGAGGCTCTCTAGGCTCCACTCACTGCCCTCCTTCCATACCCTTGAGGGAAAGTTCTTGAGGACACCTCATCCTTTAGGTATCTTGGGGTGTGGCATAACTGACACCTCAACTTCTCTGGCCATGTGGATGCCATCCTGAAAAAGCTGTGCCCTAAGCTTGGTGCACTATAGAGGAACCGTAGCTGTCTCCCACTACCAGCAAGATGTGAACTAGTTCAGAAGATGATTTTACCTATTTTTGACTATTGTGATGTAGTCAACAGTGCTGCTCCCAAGTCTTCCTTAACCAGATTGGACCCCCTTTTTCAACTCCTTCTGTCATTTCTCCCTGGACTCCTCTCCTCTCCTCTCACTCATCTCTGTAATCTCTACCACTCCCTGGCTTTTTCATCATTAGAAAACCAAGGCCACCTCCATTGCACAAAATTTGTGTCTAAATTTTGGTTTGGTATGCTCCCCCCTTTTTTCACTTCCTTACTATTCACCCCCTCCTGCCCACTGCCTTAGATCATATGACTCTCGTTTAATGGTAGTCCCTCATCGGTCGGCTACTGTTGGCCTGGTGGCCTTCTTTCACTGCCTCCACAAATTATGAAATGCACTTCCTCACCAGATCTGCCACTCATCCTCATCCCACTCCATCTCTTCTACCCTACACAACTTCCTTTCAGTAAATTGAACCTGTAATTAACCCACCCTTCATCTCCATCGTCCCCTAATCTTTGCTTGTATCTTACTTGCATTGATACTATTGCTGCTGCTCCTGTCCTTCCCTACTCCATCCCTCATCTCCTACTCTTCTCCCCCTTCCCCTTCTATTACCGTACGCTTTTCTCTGTGGTAGCTGGATCATTGCTGTTTTTACCTCACTTCAGATAATGCTCTATGCCAGCATTTAGCACTTACTGGTTCCCTCGACTGTTTAATGTATATTAGTTCCTATGTTGCATTTACATTACTTCTGTAATCAACAGCACTATTACACTGTCATGCTTTTATTGTATTCTGTGTATTAATGTCTGGTTATGTGTATGAATTTCCCTGCCCCTGGACGACCGTGAGATGAGTAACTTGTTGTTCAGTGTGCCCTTCCTGGTGAAATATTTCAATAAATAAGGATAAATAAATAAAATCCAGTTCTGCCTCTAAGAAGCTGAGCACCTGGACAGGTTGGAATACTGATTTTTTGACATTGATCAGGAACACTAGAGACTCCAGTGTGTCCCGTGTGAACCTGAGATCCTCGTTCACCTGCTGAGGTGACTTGCCCACAACTAACCAGTTGTCCAAGTAGGGAAACACTGTGATGCCCTGCCTTCTCAGATGTGCCACCACTACTGCCAGGCACTCTGTGAATGCCCTGGGAGCTGAGGTTAGGTCAAATGGTATGGATGAGAACTGGTAATGTCCTGAAGGTAGTCTGAACCTGAGGTACTTTCTGCATGATTCCCTGATGGGAATGTGGAAGTAGGCATCTTTTAAATCTAGTGATGCCTACCAGTTTCCTTGCTGAAGCATGGGAAGAATTATGCCCAAAGTTACCATCCAGAACTTTGGTTTTATGAAGTGCTTGTTTACAGCTCTTAGATCTAAAATGGATCACCACTCCCCATTTTTTCTTTAAGGTTAGGAAGTATCTGGAGTAAAACCCTTTCCTCCTTTGGGTGAAGGGAACTGGTTCCACTGCTTCTGCCAGCAACAGATATGACACTTCCTTTTCCAGGAGTACTTTTTCTGTTGAGGATGCTATGTGAAAAACCTTGCTCTTAGTTTGGGGAAAGATCTGAAGCTGAGGGCTACACCCTGACTTACTACCTCCAGCACCCACTTGTCTGTGGTGATGGTTTCCCAAGTGTGGAAGTAATGAGTCAACATGCCCCTTATTGGCATTTGGGAGGCGACCCTGACTAACACATAAGGGGTTCTGCTCAGCCTGGGCAGCAGCCTGTTGGGTCTGGTCCCCCTTTTCAGGAACCTGTATGACCCCTGCCCCTGAAATAGACCCTTGGCTGATGGATAGGCAGTGGAAGTGTGGGCCTGGAAAAAAGGTCTGCTATATTCCCTACCCCACCTCTGTTCTGCAGTCTATAGGAGGTTGAGGCTTTTTCTTTTGTAGAATTGCTTTTGTAGGTGGTCTATATTCATCCACATTTTTTCATGTATGCCTCTGTCTTGTCCCCAGACAGGGAGTTGTTCACCACAGGAAAATCCATAGCTTTTGCTTGTGTGTCATGTGTCAGGTTTGTGGTTCTAAGCAAGGCAAACCTCCTTAGAGCAACAGTTACTGTCATCCACCTGGCTGAATTATCATTGGCATCTGCTGCCATGTGGAACTGGTACTTTGAGGCTTCTTAGTTGCATCTGGCTGTTTCCACTAAGTCAGCCACAAAACCAGGTGGGTCTTTGTCTGCAGTAGCCTTGACCATGCTCCATAGGGACTTTTGATATTGGGCAACATAAGCCATGTAATTGGCCTGCCTTATGGCAGTGAAGCTGCCAAGTAGCCCTTCTTGACCATGCTATCTATTCTCCTGGAATCCTTATTAGGAGGGTGGGTTGTTATGGGCACCTTTACCCTGTCACAAGCTGCTGCTTGTATCAACCCTTCTAGATCAGGGTGGGAGAACAGGAATTCTGCCCTAATCACCCCAGCTGATACTTCTTGTCGGCTTTCTTGTCCACTGGGAGCACTGGATTAGGGGCCTCCAGGACTTTTAAGGCATGCTTTTTTAAGAATTAATTTATGGGGAGTAAGAGCCCTTTCGTAGGTGTTAATACCATCATTTCCATTAACTCTGCCTGTTCCTCATCCTCCACAGACTCATGTGTGGTGAGGTCCAGGGCATCCACCATCTGTTTCACAAATGTGAAATGTAAGGATTAATCCTCAGGGAGTCACGGTGGAGATTCAAAACCCTGTTCCAGGAAAATCTCTGGTTCCACTGATTCATCCTCAACCTCATCTTACTCTTTGTATGATGGTTCTTGTGCAGTCTGAACTGGTCTTTGGACAGTGGAAAATGATAGCTGAACCGACGGATCCACTGTTGTGGTTGAACCGGTAATAAACCTTGATCCATGGCAGCTTGGAGAGCTTGCAGGATTTTCAAAGCCTGAGTCATTGCCTCTGCTGTTGGCATAGATGATTTTGGAACTGAGAGCTCCATAGCTTTTTCAGTTGGAGGTTCGGTGTGTTTCTTTTTATCTTTTTTCTTAAATGGAACTGGGTCTTTCACCGGTTCCCCATGCCTTTTTGGCTCTGATGTCTCGCCTTTTTCAGGGATGGTGGATTCAACATCCTTAGCCTTTTCTTTGGTTTTGTTAGAACCAGGATCACTAGGATCCGATAGAGAGGACATTTTATCTTGAAAACACTTAAGGCATTTTTCTAATTTTTTTTTCTGGAAGAGTTTTACACACTTCATAATCAGCCTGGAAGTGTGAAGACCCAAGGCAAATTAATCACAAATCATCTTTATCAGCCTTAGCAAAGACCTCTCCACACTTTGTACAGTTCTTGAATCTGGTAGGCCCTGTCTTTTATTTAGGCTTATCAGACATAACCACTGAATATTTGTCCAATGTACAATAATAATAATAACAATAAAACTTAAGTGTGGTTCCCAACTGAGATTAAGAAGTTAAACACTCAAGTAAGTGGTTGACAGAAGAAAATGGTCAGTTCCTAAACTGAGGAAAAGACTGCAATCTGTCAAATTTAAATAAGCACAAAAAAAAAAAAAAAAATGCAAAGGGAAAACCAGACTTAAGTATTTATAAAGTATTAAGACAAATAAAAACTAACAAAATAAGCCTAAAGTTCCGATTCCCTAATGGTTACAGAGAACCTATGAGGAACCGTGAACTCAAGTAAAAATCACTATAATTCACTAAAAACTAATGCTATATTATAAAATAAAGTAAAGGCAGCAGTACTATAAAGAAACAAAATGAATACTTATTTTGTTTGATGAAAAGTAAATGTTTTCTCAGTCACACTGAGAAGCAGTCTCCGAGGCGTCTAACTAGGCAGGCGGAGAATTAAATCTGCCTGTTATAGAATGCAGCAGTTGGTAAGGCATCAGTTTGAATGGTGGCATGAGCCAATAGATCTTCCATCATTTGCATAAATTCCATTCATCTCCGGGGCAGTTCAATTCAGGAGGCTGACTGCTCAAGTTAATCATATTGAAAAATTCCTGGGGCAAGAATTGGAAGTTATTCTAGTTTTTTAGAACTCAAAATAGACCAATTTTTGGAAGGTAATAATAAAATATTGATAAAAAATGCTCTATTTCAAGGAGAAAAACACAAGTACTATATTTTTGTGTGTGTGTGAGTGCATGTGTGAGTGCATGCGTGCATGCGTACATGCCCCTTCAACATGGGATCTCTTTGAATTTTATATTTTTCAGTTTTGGAAGTCCCAAACTTCCTTTCCTTTTATTTCAGAAGTTTTGATTTTGATCTAATTTCTGAAATCATGTCCTTCCAAAATGGTACTAGCAGAAGCCCTGCTGAGTAATGTGTAAAGTGCTGTGGTCAACTGCAACAGCTAATTACTACTTCTGATATTTTGTTTTGCACTGCAGCTGTGAATCTGGGATTCATTGTACTCTAAGTGTAACTCTAATTGCTCACTGTCTTCTGAGAAACTGTGTCCCATCAATCTGTTACTTTCCTGAGGCCCTAATGAAAAAAGATGCCATATCACATAAGGTGATTATATTTTAACAAAAATATCAACCTTGAGCCAAAGGAGTCATCAGCTGAGCCATGGTACAGCCACTCATTCCCACTACAGCAAAACAGAAGAAAGGGATGTGACTGCAGAGGATGGGCAGTGCTACGTAAAGTGCAGCCAGCCCTTATTTTAAAAGTCACAAAGCAAAAATACCAGCACTCACAATAGACAGGCTTTGCTGCTTGACAAAGCTCCCAGATGAGCAAAGTATTGGGCATGCCCACTGTGATGCCATATTGAGACTTTTCTGTCTACTTTTGCTGCTTACATACCTCTGCTGTGCACTTTGTGGTTGGTCCCCATCTTTGTGAATAAAGCTTTGTGCTTAATAAAGATTTCACATTGCTTCTTAAACATAGAAACATAGAATTTGATGGCAGATAAGGACCGCTTGGCCCACCTAGTCTGCCCATTTCCCTACCTACTGGATAAGCTGCAGATCCCAGTTAACTAGCAGCCTACTTCTTCCTACCCCCCACCAGAATTGCCTTATGTCTGTCCACGCATTCTTGAATTCTCCCACTGCTTTTGACCCATAACCTCCTCAGGAAGGCCATTCCATGCGTCCTCCAACTTCTCTGTGAAAAAATACTTCCTCACGTTTCCCTGAGCTGTCCCTCCTCTATCTTCAAATTGTGTCCCCTTGTTCTTGCACATCTCTTTTTCTGAAAGATGCTACTCTCTTGGACTTTGTTGATTCCCTTGAGGTACATGAAAGTTTCTATCATGTCCCCTCTCGCTTTCCTTTCCTCGAGGGTATACATGCTGCTGAGACAGAGAGAGAGAGAGAGAGAGAGAGAAAGCAGCCAGAGATTCCTTAAATCAAAGAGGTTATTTTCGAGACTACACTGCACTGAATTATTACTTTTTGGACCTGTGTAAGTAACTAGTATTGATTCTGTTTTTGGGGTTGACTTGTCTTAGTTTTAACTTTAATTTGCCAGGGAGAAAATGTAGCTGGGAGATATTTGCAGTCATTTGTGACTAGACCTGGTACTTAACCTCTGTGAAATAGGTGTCTGAAAAGAAGGAAGGCACTCCCTGGGGTGGAGGGTCAGAGTTGTAGTTGATTGTTTCTGGACTACATAGGTTTACTCCCTCCCACCCTTCCCACACCCCACCCACCCCAAGCACATAACTTCCTTTATAGCAGGGGTTCTGACATCACTTCCCCAAAACTGCTAACAACATACACCTGTTCATATCCTTAAAGGCACAGCACACTGAGTAGGGGTAGAGGCACCACAAGCTTGCACACACTAAAACAAGAACAAAAAAAAAAGAAAATCATCTGTAACAGGAAGGGACACAGACATGTGGGGAGTGGTGCAATGTACTGGCTGTGGAGCAGCAGTCTTCTGGGAGACATTCTGGAAACTGCGTTGCTGTCCTATTTGCAGGCACCTCTCTGGTCTGAGGGAGGAGGTTGCTCGTCTCCATGCTGACCTGGTAATGATTCAGAAAACCTGATCCCCCACCCAGGGACCACTCAGGCCACTGCCACTACCTCAGAGGTTGCCAAGAAAGAGAGTGGTTGGACCATGGTGGGCTCAGGTAGGCTGAGGGTGGTGTAACAGAGGTGCATCCCCCCAGTTGTGCCTCTCCACAATTCATTCATCATTCTGGCAATGCATGGTTCCTCTATGGAGGCACCCATAGTTGAGATCAAGGAGGATGCTGGGAACCTCCACAATGGAGACCCACAGGAGGGTGGCACAGGACCCTATAAGGGAAAGAAATAACTCCTGGTGGGGGACTCGATTGTTAGGGGGGTAGAACTGGGGGAGGGAAGGGAAAGGGAGGTAAGGTGCCTGCCTGGCACCATGGCTTGTAGGGACAGGAAACGAATCTTCAGGATCATGGTAGCAGCTGCAAGGGGAGTGAGCTGGATGTCATTATCCACCTAGGGATGAATGACCTGGCTGAGAATGGGATCAGAGCAGTGCAACAGGAGTTTGTGAGTTGGGAAGGGCCTTAGACAAGTAGCACACAGCGGTAACTTTCTTGGAAGTGCTACCTGCCTATGGCATGGATGAGGCTAGGGTACTCCACACCATGGGATTCAATGACTGGTTGAAAAACTGGTGCAGAGCTCATGGATTTGGCTTTATTGGGGACTGGAGCTCCACCTGAAGGGATGCAGGCCTATACAGGCACGATGGTCTGCATCTATCCTGGAGAGGAACCAGGATCCTAGATGATAGGTTTAAATGCTTCATTAGCAAGCATTTATACTAGCCAAGAGGGGAGGCACTGAAAAGGAGAAGGGAAATCCTAGCCCCCCCCAAAAAAATATCAGAGTAGTTAGTGAGGTAAACACCAAGATAGAGCAGTTGATAGGGATAAGGGCAGGGGTAAATGGAGAAAAAGACAAAGGCAATAAGGACAGAGATGGGGCAAAAAGAAATAAAGCCAGAAAAAAATGGAGGATAATGAGTACCAATGCCCATAGTCTAGGTAAAAGGCTCCCCGAAATGGTGGCCTTGATGGAAGAGGGATGCTTGGATATCATGGCAGTCACAGAAATATGGTACACAGAGAACCATGAATGGGATGTCAACATACCAGGGTACACAGTCTACAGGAGGGACAGGGAGGGAAGAAGAGGAGGAGGAGGAGGAGTAGCTCTCTATGTAAGGGAAGGGATCAAAGCAACAGAACTAAAGGGTAAACAGAGAGGAGAGGAGGCACTGTGGGTCACCCTGGAGACTGGAAATGGCTCCACAATCTGCACAGGGTTTGTATACAGACCCCTGTCTCAGGGGGAGGAAATAGACAAGGAAATGATAGAAGGCATCCTTGGGATGGTAGAGAAAGTTGAGATATTGCTGATGGGGGACCTGAATATGCCAGATGTTAACTGGAGCATCTTTGCTGCAGTCACATCCAAGAGCAGGGCCATTCTTGATGCCCTACAGGGGGCATGCCTCAGACAGCTAGTTTTGGAACCCACTTGGGATGGAGCAATCTTAGACCTGGTACTTCAAATGGAGAAGGAGAGAGGATCTCTGATCTTGAAGTGGGTAGCCATCTGGGAGCAAGCGACCACCAAACAGTGTGGTTCATGATAAACTTAGCTGTAGAGTCAAGCCACACAAAAGTGAAGGCACTGGACTTCAGAAGGGCTGATTTTGTCAAATGGGAGAGTGCCTCAGAAAAGCACTAGCAAACAGGCAAGAAAGTGGGGTGGAGCAACAATGGGAAACATCAAAACTGCCATCACAGAGGCAACAAGCCTTTGTGTGAAGCAAATAAACGAACCAAAATGAAAGAAAAAAACACTATGGTTCTCAAAAGAAGTGGCGGGGAAGGTAAGGGAGAAAAAGATAGCATTCAGGAAGTATAAGGAAACACAGAAGGAGCAGGACAGAGAACTGTACCAGTTAAAGCAGAAGGAATTGGGGAAGGCAGTCAGAATAGCAAAGGCCCAAGCTGAGGAAAAGATAGCCAACTTGGTTAAGAAGGGGGATAAAACCCTTAGGTTTTATAGGTACATTAGGGAGCAAAGAAAGACGAAGGCAGGGATACTGAGGCTGAAAAAAGAGGAAGGTGGTTGGAAAGAGAGCGACAGTGAAAAAGCAGGGATACTGAACAAATATTTCTGCTCAGTATTCACAATGGAAAAGCAGGGGGAGAGTCCTACTCCAGTCAATAGAAGCACTCTGGATGGGGGGGGTGGGTGATATTAGTCCTTTCACAGAAGAAAGGGTTCTGAAAGAACTCTTAAAACTGAAGGTGGATAAAGCAATGGGGCCTGATGGGATTCACCCCAGAATTCTAAAAGAACTAAGGGAAGAACTAGTAACACCACTGACTACCCTTTTTAATAAATCATGGGAGGATGGTGTGGTACCTGAGGACTGGAGAAGGGCGAATGTGATTCCCCTTCACAAAAGTGAGAGCAAGATAGAGGTAGAAAACTACAGACCTGTTAGTTTGACCTCAGTGGTAGGGAAACTGATGGATTCACTTCTGAAGGAAAGAATTGTTGAGTACCTAGAGGCCAGTGGGGCACAGGACCCAAGGCAGCATGGATTCACAGCAGGAAGGTTATGTCAAACAAATCTAATTGATTTCTTTGACTGAGTGACCAAGTGGTAGACCAAGGAGGGTCTCTGGACATGGCCTACTTAGACTTTAGCAAGGCATTTGACACAGTCCCGCACAAAAGATTAATAAAAAAATTAGCCAGCCTGGGAGTGGGTCCCAGGGTGGTAGCCTGGGTAAAACATTGGCTGGACAACAGGATACAGCGGGTAATAGTAAATGGAGTCCACAGTGAAGAAAGGATGGTTACTAGTGGGGTACCGCAGGGTTTAGTACTGGGGCCGGTCCTTTTTAATGTCTTTATAAGTGACATTGTGGAGGGACTGGAGGAAGGTATGTCTCTTTGCAGATGACACAAAGATCTGCAACAGGGTTGATGCGCAATGTGGGGTGGAAAGGATGAAAAGGGACTTGGCAAGGTTGGAGGAATGGTCAAATGAATGGCAGCTTAGATTCAATGCAAAGAAGTGCAAAGTAATGCACCTGGGAAACAAAAACCCAGGGCAAGAGTACACAATGGGGTGAGATACTGACAACAAAAACGGAAAGGGACCTGGGGGTAGTCATATCAGACAACCTAAAGGTGGGCCAGCAATGTGAGAAGGCAGTAAGGAGGGCTGGGGGGATACTGGGATGCATAGGGAGAGGCATCACCAGTAGAAAACAGGAAGTTGTTGGCCCTCTGTACAGACAGTTGGTATGACCACATCTGGAGTATTGTGTACAGTTCTGGAGACCCCATCTCCGCAAAGACATTGATAGGGTGGAGGCTGTCCAGAGGAGGGTAACTAAAATGGTGCAGGGTCTGCACCAGAAGATATATGAAGAAAGACTAAAGAAGCTTAAGATGTATAGCCTCGAGGAAAGGGGGGGATGAAGAAACTTTCAAATACCTCAAGGGAATCAACAAAGTCCAGAGGTATCTTTCAAAAAAGATGTGCAATAACAAGGGGCACAATTTGAAGATGGGGGGCAGTGGCAGCTCTACACCAGGGCCCGCCAGGGCACGTGCCCCGGTAAAAGAATGCTGTGCCCCAGTTGGTGCCCCATATGATGCAGAACTTCCCCCATAATAATATATCAGTGCCCTGGCTGCCATCTGTTGTGCCCCATCTGTGCCCTGGTAACCATTTGTGGCTAGAGCCGCTACTGGAGGGGGGATGGCTCAGAGGTAATGTGAGGAAGTATTTCTTCACAGAGAGGGTTGTAGATGCATGGAACAGCCTTTCTGAGGAGGTCATAGAGTCAAAAACAGTGGGAGAATTCAAGAATGCATGGGACAGACATAAGGCAATTCTAGTAGGGGGTAGGAGGAAGTAAGCTGTTGGTTAACTAGGATCTGCAGCTTATCCATTAGGTAGGTAAATGGGCAGACTAGGTGGGCCAAGCGATCCTTATCAGCCATCAAATTCTATGTTTCTATGTTTCTATATTAAGCTCCTTTAGTCTCTCTCTTTGTATGGCTTCTGTTGGAGACCCTGCACCATTTTTGTTGCCCTCCTCTGGACTGCCTCCATTCTGTCTACGTCCTTGTGGAGATGTGGTCTCCAGAACTGCACGCAGTACTCCAGATGGGGTCTCACCAACTGTCTGTAGAGAGGGATAACAACTTTGTGTTCTCTACTAGTGATGCCTCTCCCTATACATCCCAGTATCCCCCCAGCCATCCTTACTGCCTTCTCACATTGCTTGCTTACCTTAAGGTCATCTGATATGACTACCCCCAGGTCCCTTTCCATTTTTGTTGTTGTTAATACCTACCCCCCATGTGTACTCTTCTCCTGGGTTTTTGTTTCCCAGGTGCATTACTTTGCACTTCTTTGTGTTGACTCTAAGCTGCCATACATTTGACCATTCCTGCAACCTTGCCAAGTCCCTTCTCATCCTTTCCACTCCCCTTGTGTAACAACCCTGTTGCAGATCTTTGTGTCATCTGCAAAGAGGCATACTTTTCCTTCCAGTCTCTCTGCAATGTCGCTTATAAAGACATTAAAAAGAACAGGACCCTATACTGAACACTGCGGTACCCCACTAGTAACCCCCCTTTCTTTGGAGTGGACTCTGTTTACTATTACCCTCTGTGTCCTGTTGTCCAACTAATCTTTTACCCAGGCTACCACCCTAGGACTCTTACAGGTCTCAGCCTGTCTATTTTGAGCACTGGTATTTTTGCATTGCCACTTATCCCACTAAAATGCTAATGTGGAGCCTCTACTTTTACAGAGATGTTGAGTTCATATCTCACTGCTACCTGTCAGCATAGAGTTATTTCTAACAATATTGCCATCTTTTTTCAGACCTGGCATTGTACCAGGTCGGGAGGGGGGTGCTCATGAGAGAGGTTTGGCACAGACTGAATACAGAATGAGGCAGTGTAGCCTAGTGGTTCCAGTGTAGAGTCAATGACCTGTAGACCCAGGTTTGACTCCTACCATCACTACTTACCCATTGTGTTACTTTGAGTCAGTCATTCAACTCCATGTGCTTAGCCCTCTCCATCTCTCTGTCACTGAGCATAACCTCCCTGACCTTTTCCCTATTTTATTTACTTCTAGTGTTCTTAACCAGGAAAGGCACACTAAGTTGTGATAGCTTGTTTCTAGGTGTGTCCTGAGGGGAGTGTTGCATGAATCTGTTTTAATGACAGTGGGGATATTGGTCATGATGCCTAAAAAACTCCAGTATTCTTCTTCAGTAAGTACCATGGGATCTTGAGCTTCCACCTGGGAAAGTGACTGGACATGGCCAGAAGTGACCTCCGTTTTAATGAAAAAAAAATAAAATAATAAAAAAAAAAAAAAAATGCCATCACTCTGCATCCTGCACTACTCCCCCTCCTTCTTATAATCCTTGCCTCCCCTTTGGGTACTATAGCCCCGCTATCATGCTGCCCCTATGCCCCTAATGATCTGCCTACAACCCACCCCTCTTCTCCCCCTTTGTCACCTCCCCTTGTTGCTTACACTCACCCTGCATCTGCTCTGACCCATCTCCCTATATATTACCACCCTCTCTCTTACCCCCACTGCCCCCCCATACATCTCATCGTGCTTGCCTCTCCTGTCTGTTCTACTCTGCCTATCCCCTGCGCTATCTCAGCCCCTCATCACCCCCTCTCCAATCGTCGAAAACTATCCCGCTATCGCGCACTCCCAAGAGCAGCCCTCCTCCTCCTGTTCCTGTCAGGAAATGTCCACCCCAATCCTGGGCCTGGCAGCACTGGTCCTCCCCTAAAATCTTCTGGGCTGTGTATTGCATCTATGAACATCTGTAGCCTCCTGAAAAAAACTGGACTCACTACACGGCTGGGTGATGCTTCATAAACCTGATGTTGTTGCCCTGGTTGAAACCTGGCTGTCTCACTCCACTCCCAACTCTCTTGTCTCCCTCCCCGGCTACACTCTCCACCGTTTGGACCGTGTTGAGGGAGAGGTGGGGTTGTGCCCTACTAGCTGGGATTCTCTCATGGGTCTACCCTCCCCCACCTGACTTCGACCATAAGGCCCAGGCCCTCACTCTAAAGCTGTCCCCTGACCCTTCTAGAGGCCCTATATTCCTGACCATAGCCTACATACCCCCCAGGAACCAATCCCAGGCTCTGGGCCCACTAATTGACTACCTTACCTCCCTACCCAACCCCTCGGACCAAATCTTGGTGGGTGATTTGAATATAAACTGGCTTTGCCCCTCATCCTCCTCCCACCATGAGGCTTTTGATTCAATTGACCTAACTCAACTGGTCACACAGCCTACTAGAATCAACCCCAGCAGGGGTACAAGCACCCTCCTGGATGTGGTCCTCACCAACAGGCCAAGCCGCATCCATAACATACAAATCCTCCCTGACTGCCTCAGTGACCACTCCCCTGTTCTCCTCAACTGGGAAACCCCTCGGCCCTCATCCTTGGTCAAAACCATCTCTCAGAGGTGGCTTAGATCCGGGGGGCTCAAAGGCCTTAAGCACTTCCTTGCCCATACTGATTGGTCCCCTCTGACGAGCGCAACTAACATTGACTTGGCCCTGGCCTTTTTTGTAAACACCTTCAATTCTGCTCGCGACATCTTTGCTCCCATAACTGCTAGGAGGTCCAAAGTGAGACATGCCCTTGGATCACCCCCTGCCCTGCTGTGGCAACTTAAGCAACGAGACAACCTTTGGCACCTTGCTGTTGCTACTGGTCATCCAGCTGACAGACAGTCTTATGTTGCCGCAACTAGTGCACTCCTGGGGCCATCCGCAGTGCTTAAGTGTAATACTACTGCTTCCTCTTACCTCCCTCTTGGGAACCCTAGGTGCTTCTGGGACAACATCAAGCAACTGAATGGCAACCCCGGTCCCCCTCTCCTTCGCTTCTCAACATCAATGGTGCTGTCTCCTCGGACCCTGCCCTCATTGCCACTCACCTCAATAACTCCTTTACCGACCTTAGCTCAGTACTCCTTGGTAACTTTTTCAGTCTGCCACCTCCTTCTGCCCCACCACCCATCGCTTGCCCTTCCTTCCACCTGCGTCGTGTCACCATACAAGAAACCAGGCCATACCTGCTAAAAGCTCTAAAAGGTAACACCGTCGGTAATGACTCACTTGATGCCTGCCTATTACGTCAGGTCCTGGATCAGGTCCTCTCGCCTATCACATGCATTTTCAACAAATCACTATGTCTCAGACAATTCCCTGCTGCCTGGAAGGTTGCCACAGTTACCCGTCCACAAAGGTGGTGACAGGACTCTTCCAGGTAACTCACCGCCCATCTCGATCCTCTCCTCTCTAAGGCTTTGAGAAAATTGTGGCATCCCAAGTCTCTGACTACCTTTGTAAGTAATGTTCTCTGCCCTGAACAACAGGGTTCAGAGCAGGTCATAGTACCGATACAGCTCTCCTGGAATTTTCCAACTTCCTCCATGCCTCCTTGGACTCTGTGCCCTGGCTGGTGCTATATTCATTGACTTGTCCAAAGCCTTTGATACGCTTTCACATCCTCTCCTGCTCTCCACCTCGACCTAATAGGCTTTGCCTCTGGACCTGTTTCCTGGTGCACCAGCTATCTCTCCGCCCGCCCCAACGGTGAAAGTCAACGGTACTCTCTCTGAACCTGCCCCATTCGCTTCTGGAGGCCGTGAGGGCTCACTCTGACCCCTACTATTCTCCCTCTTTCTCAACTCCCTACCCAGCAGTTGTGCTGGTAAGATTCTTTCTATGCAGATGATGCTGTCCTCTTTGCCTCTCACAATAACCCCATGCTGCCACAGAACTACCTCCAACTAGCTTTTGACTCTGCAGCGACCTGGTTCACTGAGCACCGACTTGTTATCAACCTAAAGAAAACAAAACGATGCTCTTTCTCCCACCCCAAAATAAGTACAGCAAGTTCCCCTAACCATCCACCCACACCCAATATCTCCATTGACCCTGTTCAGTCCTATAAATATCTTGAATAACCTTGACCCTGCACTTTCTTTCCATGGACATATATTCATTCTAAATTCCTGCCGCCAACTCACGGCTAGGCATTCTCTACTGCACAAGAAATGCCTCCCTCCTGATGCCCCTCCGCCTGGCTGTCACCTCCTCTGTCATATCTCTCATTGACTATGGCCTTCCAGTCTATGGTTCAGCAGATCAGACTGCCCTCAAAGGTTCGCCCTTTACATTCCAACAAGGCCTGCAGACTTTATCACCGGGTGCCCCAGACTCACTCACACATGTGAGCTGTACACCCTGGCTACCCTACTCAACCTGGACGAGCGACTCATGTATCAGACCTGCCAGCTCACCTTTAAAGCCCTGCATGGCCTATCCCCCATAGGCCTATCCAAAGCAATTCGACGAACTGCATCGACCCT
Organism: Neoceratodus forsteri; assembly: GCA_016271365.2. NCBI lineage: Eukaryota > Metazoa > Chordata > Ceratodontiformes > Ceratodontidae > Neoceratodus > Neoceratodus forsteri. Next base: position 509,278,898 of record CM028130.1, on the reverse strand, counting down.
AAACACTTGCAGCTCGTCAAGAGCAACCCTAGTCATTCCGCGAGCCAGGACCTCTCAAGGGCAGAGGGTGTTCCCCTACTGTGCACCCCACTGGTATAACTCCCTTCCTGCCGGTGTCTCAAACTCACCAACCTTAGCTTGCTTTAAGCCCAGTCTCAGAAACTTCCTGCTTACCTCACGCAAATGCAACTGCAGCTAACCTATAAAAAAAAAAAAAACTGCTGACAATGCTCACTGAGGCTGCTCCCACCACCCCTTCCTCCCTAATAATCCTCCTCCCTGTCACTCTCCCCTGCTACCTCTACCTGCACCCCAACCCCAAGTTTTGCACCCTATGCTATTCTGTTCATGGGTTATGAGTTCTACTGTAACAAAATTGTAATTAAATTGTAACTTTGTCTTTGTAATTACTGTGTCCCTTGTACTATTGTTCTTATGTCCTCTTTGTGACGAGGTACCTTTGTAAATGAGCCTCTGGCTCAAAGGTTTCAAAACTGATGTTTAACTAAATAAATAAATAAATAAATAATGTCTCATCCGAAGGATGGCACCTCAACAATGCATTACCCACCATATACTACACTACAGTGTCAGTTATGAGTATTACCCCAAGTACTTGGTGTTGGCTAGACCTTCCAGTCTTCCAGCCCCATAAGCAAGCGCTCTACCTTCTAAGCCACTGAACCCAGACTCACCTCTCTCGATCCTGGTTATCTTTCCTGTGTGCTCCACAGAAACATAGAATTTGTGCAGCTGGATCATGACTTGTGGAGTGTTCATTGACACATTGTGCATGAAATGTATTACATAATGCTAACTTCCATTCCTTCCTTAATAATCCAGTCGTTGTTGGGCAAGCACTAAGGTCACTGATAACTAGTACTGGCAGAGCACTGTTTAGTTAACATCTGGAACAAGCAGAGCACTAACCTGGGACAGAACAAGACAAGACAGGACAACCTCAGGACCGATCAAACTGTATATGGCAAATAAAAATAGCAAGGGCCTGAGTTAGGGCAGGGGAAGGCAGGGGACAGAAAGGCCAGGGCAGGATGAGTCTGGGAACATACAGGCCAGAACAGGATGAGTTTGGGCACAGACAGACTAGGACAGGAAGAGTTCGGGAACATACAGACCAGAAAAGAATGAGTCTTGGAACAGACAGAGCAGGGCAAGATAGAAATATAGAAACATAGAAGTTGACGGCAGATAAGGACCACAAGGCCCATCCAGTCTGCCCATTTCTTTTTCTACCTTACGAATGTGCCATTGGCCTTTGCTCTATCAATGGCCTATCTATTCATACTCATCTGTATTGGTCCCTTATGCCTATCCCATGCCTGTTTGAAACCCTGTACTGTATTCATATCCACCACTCTCTGAGGTAGGCTGTTCCATGCATCCACCACCCTTTCTGTGAAAAAGAACTTCCTCACATTACCCCTTAATTGGCCTCCCTCTAATCTCATGCTGTGTCCTCTTGTCCTGCTATTTTTCTTATATTGAAACATGTTAGATTCTTTCACCTTGTTAATGCCCTTAAGGTGTTTGAATGTTTCAATCATATCACCTCTGTCCCTCCTTTGCTCTAGGGTATACATATTGAGTTCAGTTAATCTGTACTCATATGTTTTCTGATGCAGTCCCTGCACCATTTTGTTTGCCCTTCTCTGGAGTCTGTAAACAGAAAGGCCAGGGCAGGATGAGTCTGGGAACAGTAAGGCCAGGGCAGGATGCGTCTGGGAACAGACAGACCAGGGCAGGATGAGTCTGGAAACAGGAAGGCCAGGACAGGATGAGTCTGGACACAGCAAGGCCAGGACAGGATGAGTCTGGGAACAGACAGACCAGGGCAAGATGAGTAGGGGAACAGACTACCTAGGATGGAATATGTGTGAACAGACAGATCAGGAAGGATGAGTCTGGGAATAGACAGACCAGGGCAGAATGTCTGGGAACAAACAGAGCAGGGCAGAAAGTCTGGAAATAGACAGACCAGGATGGATGAGCTTGAGACAAGTTCCATGTCATAACGGTGATTGTGGAAAGGCAATCATCATTACGGCGAGTGCACATTGCTGAAAATCAATTTCAGTAATGCACACTCGCAGTGTGGACAACAACGGTGCCCGAGACCTTTGGGTATCCTTGTTGATAGGAGGCTTCGGCCCCGCATCTCTATTTAAGGATTCTCAACTTGGGGGTGCATGTGGGGTGAAAACTTAAAAGAATACATGCTGCCTACCGCAAAAAAAACAAGACACACTGCACCAGACCTGAACCATTTACCCTGTGCCTCCCAGCTGACCGCCTCCCACCATGCTACCAGACCAGCTCAGCAGCTGCCCACCACATCCACTCCCACAAACCATCCCTCCCGTGCCTCCCCCCACACACATGCGTGTTGTGCGTATAACCGCTACTTCCTGTTGCGGTATTCTCCCACCTCAGTATCTGGTGGCCCCCCCCCCCGGGTAGCCATGAACACAGGCACCATAATTGAGTCATAGGTTTTGTTGGAGCCCAATTTTCAGTTGCCTTGCTCTTTGAATACCCCTGGGAACAGACAGAACAGGGCAGAATGTCTGGGAACTATCAGAGCCGGGCATAATGTATGGGAATAGATAGAGCAGACTAGGATGAGTCTGGGAACAGTCAGACCAGGGCAGAATGTCTGGGAACAAACAGAGCAGGGCGGAATGTCTGGGAACAGGCAGACCAAGAAGGATGAGTCTTGGAACAGACAGACCAGGGCAGAATGTCTGGGAACAAATAGAGCATGGGCAGAATGTCTGGGAACAGACCGAGCCGGATGAGTCTAGGAACAGACAGACTAGGACAAAGTAAGTCTGGGAACAAACAAAGCAGGTCAGAATGTCTAGGAACAAACAGAACAGGGCAGAATGTCTGGTAACAAACAGATCAGGGAAGGATGAGTCTGGGAACAGACAGACCAGGGCAGAATATCTAAGAACAGACAGATCAGGGCAGAATGTCCGAAAATAGACAGAGCAGACCTAGATAAGTCTGGCACCAGAAAGACCAGGGCAGAATGTCTGGGAACAAGCAGAGTAGGGCAGAATGTCTGGGAACAGACAGACCAGGCAAGATGAGTCTAGGAGCAGAAAGACCAGGGCAGAATATATCTGAGAACAAACAGGGCAGTGCCGAATGTCTGGGAACAGACAGATCAGGGAAGGATGAGTCTGGGAACAGACAGACCAGGACAGAATGTCTAGGAACAGACAGACAGATCAGGGCAGAATGTCTGGGAATAGACAGAGCATACCCGGATGAGTTTGGCACCAGACAGGTCATGGAAGGTTAAGTTTTGGAATAGAATGACATGGCAAGATCAGTCTGGGAACAGACAGACAAGGGCAGGATGAGTGTGGAAACAAACAGAGCAGGGCATGATGTGTCTGGGAACAGAGCAGGGTAAGATAAGTCTGGCACCAGATGGAGCAATGCAGGAAGAGTCTGATAATAGATCAACCTGGACACAGTGTCTGGGAACAACAGACCAGGGGTGGATACATCTGGGATAGACTGACCAGGACAAGATGAGTCTGGGAACAGACAAACCAGGGCAAGATATGTTTGGGAAAAGACAGACCTCTGTAGGATGAATCTTGGAACAGACAGACCAAGGCAAGATGAGTTTGGGAACAGACAGACAGGTAAGAACAAGTCTTGGAAAAGACAGACCAGGACTGGATGAATCTGGGAACAGACTGACCAGGACGGGATGATTCTGGGAACAGACAGATTAGGATAAGTCTAGGATACACCAACCAGGATAACGAGTCTGGGAACAGACCGGGAAGGATGAGTCTGGGACTAGAAAGAGCGGGGATGGGTGAATCTGAGATATGTCTGAGAACAGACTGGCAAGGGCAGGTTGTCTGTGGGAACAGCCACACCAACCAGGTAGGACAGTATGAACTTCAGAGGTTACAGAACGCAGTAAGGCTACATACATTTATTAGAATAACAAAATTTAACAGTGCATGATCAAAATGCTCTGACTTTAGAAACAGAGAAATATATAATTTGTCAACAGACAAGGACTGCTTGGCCCCATCAATCTGCTCAGTTTGCCCTCCCTATACTGTCACTACAGACTGTACCTGACCTCTGGCTACTTCCCCTCCCACCACTTTTCTACTTATTCTTTTTGCCTGTTCCATGCATGTTTAAAGCCTACAACTGTTTTCGCTCCCACCACCTCCACTGTTGGATTGTTTGAGGCATCTACCACCCTTTCAGTGAAATAATACTTCCTCACGTCCCTCCTAATCATCCTCCCTTCCAGCTTCATTGCATGCCCTCTTTGTCCTGGTGCATCTTCTCCTCTGACAAATACTCCACCCTTGTACCTTGTTAATCCCCGTGAAGTACTTATATGTCTCTAATATGTACCCCTCTCCCTCCTCTCTTCTAGAGTGTACATATCTCACCCTCAGACTCTCCTAATAGGGTTTTTGATGCAACCCCTGCACCATTTTAGTCATCCTACTAGGTACAGTCTCCACCCAATCTACAGTATGTCCTTCTTTAGATGTGGTCTCCTGAAATAGACACAATACTCCAGGTGGGGTCTCACCAAGGATCAATGAAATGGGAATACCACCTCTCTCCTTCTGCTGGTGATTCACCTCCCTAAGCACCCCAGCATCCCACTGGCCCTGCCTACTGCTTGTCATACTGTCTTGCCACCTTGACTTTCAGTGAGTAACACAAAATCTGAAGTGACAGGGCAGACTCCACTCCATGAGGATGAGGCAGTGAGCTTCAAAATGTTAGAGAGTCGGTGGTAAACAAGCATACCTCATTCAGGGCATACTACAGCAAGCTCAACCCTGGCTAATTAAATGAGATTTAATCATTTTTCTTATACATTGTTTTAAATGTTTTATGGGTGCTACTGGTGTGTGGCCAACATCAGACTCATACAGTACAGAACCAGTACCCTCACCCAATGTTGTTCGAAAGAGCCTGCAAAAAATTTAAAGTTATCTTTTCTTACTCACTGTCTGATTTCATTCCATAATTTTAAAAGGGTATTCTTGGTTTCATCATTCAGCTGAACCATAATTAGTCTGACCACCAATGGGCAACTATGGTTTGGCCGTGTAATGAGACCAAGAATCTCCTTGTAATATGATGGCATGAGGGCAGAAAGTATGTAAGAAAATGTAACTAAACATAATGTAAATGGTTTGCAGGTTGTTTAGAACAGTTCTGGGGGGGAAGGGCAGGGATGCAGGGAATAGTTCTATAACTTTTTGAAACAAACATACCTATCACCTGTCCCTGATTTTCAGGGATGTCCCTGATTTTCAGGAATGTCCCTGATTTTGCCTCCAAAATTCCCTCTGTTTCTCCTAAAAGTTGCATTTTTGTCACTGAAAAGTAATGATTTAAAGCATAAAATACTATAAAATGTTAGTGTTAAAGTCCAGTTCAATGGGCGTATGCAACCTAAGTGAGGAATTATGCTTGTGTAAGATTGTTGATGGTCTGGAGACAGTTGAATGAGTGAGTTGTTTGTCTGTAATACATGGCTACTTTGGCCATTCCCACTGTTTGTCCCCTGAGGGGCTACCACCCTATTGGGGTGCTGTGAAGGCAAAGGAATCCTCATTGCGAGGGCTCTACCCCCAGAAGTGCTATGGGTACATAATTTCTTTAGGCTAAAGGTACCTTAAGAAGGAGCCCAAATGAACTGCAAATCAAGTGGCAAACACAGAGACTGATTGGAGTAATGGCTGAAAGCTGCAGCTGGTGCTGACTGATAGCAAAGGCATGACTTCCAGAAGGAGAGGGGGAACATTAGGATTGTAGGATAAACGAGCCACCATCCAACCCCAAATCACAGTGGAAATCCTACTACTAGGGTAAACACTACAATTAAATATATACACTACATTATGGCCTTTGGCACTAAGGAGAGAGAAAAAAAAACCCTGTGGAGGAAATCTCTGGAGATCCATGGTCTTGGCCGCCATATCTGCTAGTATGGGTACTTATTATTGTGATAGCACAGTTTTGCTAATTTGGAGTTCAAATTCAGGGGATGTTTTTTAGAAACATAACTTTCTCTATCCTTCTATTGGGATAACACTGTGTGGTGCTGTGAGTCGATCTCTGCAGCTGAAGGAGGTTCTCTGCAAAGGTGCTCACCCCCTCAAAGCATGGAATGGGGAGAGTTATGACTGCTGAAAGGCTATTATAACCCAGCCTGAGGACTATGAGTAGGCCTAACCTTCACTGGAAACCAAAGGAAAGGGATATGGAATGAGGCTAGGTGGATCTCAGGCAGACAAGGGGAGAACAGCTTTCAGAGGTGCTGCTAATGTGGTCTGTACAGCTATAGGAACCCCTGTGGACTTAGGGCTTCACCCGCTGGCATCTGAAGTCTTCAATGCTACACCATGAGGTGCCACCAACTGAAGGTCTGCATGGCTAAAGCCTCCGTGAAGCATTGGACCTTACCACCTGGTAGGACTGCTAGGAGGTGACACAGGAAATAAGTGGGCTACAGGGAAGGACCCCTGCCCAAGATGAGGGACTTAGCTTCAAGGTGCAGACTTCAAGGGGAGCAAGAGCATATCAACCTACCAGGCAAGTCCTGAGGACAATAGTCTAACTGAATGGTAACTGCTGAATGGAATGACTGATACTGATGACAAGTGCAATGACTAAAAGGCACTAGAAATTGAATGTACATCAAAGGTCAAAATTATAGGTAAAATCTAGACTAAGGCAGGAAAGGTTGTAAGCTGTATGCAAACTTAGACTGCTGTGATAAATGCTGAAGCTGACTGATGGAGTAAAGCTAACTGAAATGGAAAAGCAGGAGTGGGATTGCTGCCTCGCTAGGAAGCCAGGTGAAATCAATTGAGAAAGAATGCAGTGAAACTAAGGGAATTTTACATGTGGCTTGGTATGAACAGCAAACAGAAAAGACTGAGAGAGCACAAATCAAAACAGCAGAATGACATAGGTAGGACATACTGTGAAAACTAGTAAGCACACCAGGAACCCAAAATAGAAAGAGCTGCAGGAGTTGCACAAGGGCATGAGTACAGCAGGATTAGGTAACTAATAGAAAAGAAGGAAGCACAAGTTACAACCAGGAAGGCTAGAAAAAAACATAAAATATTATCTTATTGTATGGCCCGGTGGCACTGAGGGCTGAGGCACTGGACACCTTACCTTGCACCACTCCGGCGACCCATGTTCTGGAATGAGCATGGGCTGCCAGGGGTCAGCAGGGGAGGAGAAGGATCAAGCATCCTATGGACTGCTCTCCTTCTCCAAGGAGGGGAGGGGAGTTGGCAGCACTCGGTGATTGCTTGCATCCTAGTGGAGACTGGGAGGTGGCACACCGATGCTAGAAGATGTGGGAGGGGGATTGCATCTGACACCTAGAGGAGCACACATGGGAGTGTACATGCTGCCACTGCTGGCATCCTTGCATGCTGCATCCTCTAAAGGGGCAACGGGAAAAAAGGAGTCCTCTGCATGGATGATGATGGTCCCCCATCACAATGGATTGGGATGGCGCCTCACCCATTGCTAATCTGGTCTGGTTGATTGAGTAGCTCCCCACCCCCTGCCATGAAAGGTAAGTCATGGGGTTGGGGGAGGGGTCTAACCCCTGGTGCCTGCGCGATGGGGACATCAGATGGACAGCAGAGGACTCAGGGGGAAAAAATAATAACTGTAAAAAAAATAAATAAAATACTAACTTAGAAACTGCTGAAGGCACAAATCAAATAGAAATCCCAAATGCTTAGAGGAAAGTGACAGACAGACACAGGGAGAAGGGCGGGGGCAGAGGCCTGGCAGTGCATCCAGCTGCAGCAAAGAAACAGCGCTTCCGAATGAGGTGGGGAAGCTGGCTTAAAAGAAGGGGAGTCTGGTAGTTCTTGCCCACTGTACAGCAGACATAGTCTTTTAGTTCTACATCAGGAAATGCAGGTCATATTAAATCACACATACCTCAGCAGCATTTGCTTTGGGGTTCTTTTGTAAACCTATATTGCTTCCTGTACCTTCCATTAAAATGTACACGTTCATGTATTTTTCTAATAATGTGTATGCCTTCCTCAGAACAGAAACTAAAACAAATCTTACTACTTACAAATCATTGCGTTGTTTCTCCATACCTCCTTAACAATTCCACACAACTTCACTAACTGCATTATGCAGCCGTGGTGGATCTGACCAGAGTTTGTTTTTAAGGGTGCTAGGAAATTATTTTTTTCATGGTTAACTGAATCCCAGTTTTTCTTTTCATACCAGTCATGTATTCTGGTATGCTTTGACCAGTTTTTGATAAATAATTTAGTTTTGGAGCACACGCAGATGTACTGAGTTCCACTCTCCTCAGCAGCTACTGCTCTTTCTTTTCACATTTCTAACACGTTGCATTATATTAATGACACTTTTGCATGCTATTCTTGTTAATGGCCTGGAATGGTGCTACTGATGTCGTGGAACATTACAAAGGTATGAAAAGAGAACAACTGCTGAGGAGAAAATGATTCAGAGTACTTAACAAAGCAAAACAAATTAGATTATTACTTGATGAAAAAAGGCTAAAATATATGAGAATACTGAATAGACAGTAAAATGAAAACTGCAGGGTACCTAGAGATTTAAAAAACTGCTTTCTGTCACATTTAAGCCTTGTCCCAGATTTGTAAAGCAGTACTGTAGGTTGAGTGGCATATAAACAAAAATCAGGACCCATGAATGTCAGTACCTGGAGCTACCATGTTTCATGCTATCTCTGCATCCAGCATCTTTGGAAGGTAGTATGAATTTTGTATTAAGTATTATTAAGCTTTAAGCCGTATGTTCACCTCCTTTTATGGACTCATCATAGAATGAGCACCGAACAGACATGAAAATTCAAATAGTTCTGGCAGCTTTTTCTTTTTTTTTTTAAATGAAGATACTACAGGTCATTGGCTTTCTGGGATTAATTCACTTTCAGGTGCTGAAGGCACTTGGCACAAGTGCCTTATGCCTCATTATGCATCTCGGCATGCTTTAACCCTAGACAACCAATGCCTTTCTGTGTCTTATTGCTTATTAGAAAATGGGAATGGAGACATCTCCATTCTGATAGGCCAACTGCACCAGCCAGCCTGTCCAGTATCAGGCAAGAGAGACAGGGAAATATTCAGTCCCAGTCTCTGTTGCCTGAAAATGTTCGACAATCAAAGTGCCCACAGAATGTTCAGTTTTTAAATGCCACCATTTTTTTCTGTCGCTTATGAGCAGCGGTAGTTGCTGACTAGCCCCTAGCAATCTCCTAATCACTGCCACACATTTCACAACCAAGATTGTTGGAGCTTGTCCTCCCTTCCCTGCGCTGCCACTACCACATAAATAAATGGGGAAAAAACACAAATTCTGCTCATCAGCATTTGTTTTGTTGGTTGCCTCGCGTATGGAGCCCTGAGCAGTCGTCCAATCCACTTTCAGGTTTCAGCAGCAAATACATAGATTAAGAAGCACAAACACTGTTGTGGCCTATAAATAATGTGGGCTAAAAAAATTAGTGGAGTGAGCAAGACCCAGGAGTGCTACACCTGATAGTACAGCTGTGTAGGAGAACAGCGGTATTTTTTTTCATTCTCCATACCACAGATGGATGTCCATCAGCAGTATGGAGAACGAAGAAAGTACTGCTCCTCTGGCACTCCAGTTTGCACTGTTTCTTTCTCATTGAATTCAACAACACTTCAGATGCATGAAGATGTCCAGTTTGATAGTAAAAGAAAGCTTAGCTGCAAAATCCTAACCTGACTAACTGACAGTGGCACTGTCTACGAGAGCAGTGGTACTTTCTTAAGTTTTCCGTACTGCAGATGGATGGCAAATGAAGAAAATACCACTTCTGTCATGCAAGTTGTGGTACCAAATCTATCAGTCTTCCTCTCTCTTAACCCAGTATGAATTTACAGGCAAGAAGATTGCTTTTTTTGTCAAAATAGCAACATCTGCCTTTTTATTTCTGAACTGCACAACCACTCCATAACTTGCACCTTAATCTTTTTTCTTCTCCAGTCCTCTAGTACTCTTGAACTCCACTTCGTGCACCAAACTCACAAGTTGGCGCCCGCATTTTCATCTGCAGGAGGGGGAAAATTTCATGTGATGTGAAGGGGGTATAAAAAATGAAACACTAGACTCAACTTAATGTTGAAGAAATAAAGTAAATATTCCTAACGCTATTCCTGCATCCCCGCCAAAAATGGACATCTAGTCTAGTTACTGTATCCACTTACTTAAAACATAGGGATGGAGGGGGACGCAGAGTCCTGCATTCAAAATAATAGCTACACCTTCTACAGTCCCAAAGTCTTACTTTTGGATTTGAAATCAGTCCCTTGCAACTGTTTTTTTAAGTAGAGGTTCCAGCAGGACAAAAGTCCCTAACTACAAAAAAATTCTTACGCAGGTGGAGGAACTATTTTATTACAAAACTTACTTTAGACACATTTTTCATTACCCTTTTTATTAAACTTTTTTTAATAGTACCACTTTTTTTCAATACATTATCTTTCCAGGGTAGGTACATTGTGCTATACAGGACCTTCCCCAGGTGCTATAAGGCCTTCCACCTGCAGTGTCAGGCATCATAACACCCCAGGGCTGTCCGACATATCACAATACTGCCCACCCTGTCGGGTATTATTGCTTACCCGCTGCTATGGGGGAGTAAAGAAAGAACTGCTTCTCCCATGCTTCCTCCAATCCATGCCCGACTGGAGATGCAAAGTGGTGGGTGATACTTTCTCAACAAAGCTACTCAGACACACAGGAAATGATGCAACATTCATTCCCACTATCCTAGATGGCTGCAGCAAGACAGGCATGCAGTTCTTGGTGGGTTTTCTGCTGTTCCCTTGAGGCTATGATAAGAACCCTACCTCTTAAGTTATAAAAGCAATTTATACACACAATTTTGAAATGTCCCTAGTCTATGTTTTGCAGCACTTACTACCAGCATATCCATGAACTCTGATTGGATAACTTTCAAAGTACACTTTGTTGATATTATTAAATCATTATTGGTGTCTCAGCAGGTTGCACACTTACCTCTGAGGTTAGAAAATGGGAAGCATGAGGGTGCCAGCCCCACACCAGGAACTCGGGGTTAATCCCAATACTGACAATGTAGTGCAGCATGGGGGGGGGGCTGTACATCTGAGGTGCTGTCTTCCGAATGAGATGTTAAATCCAGAATCTGTCTGCCTATCCTGGTGGTAGTTAAAGATCCCATGGCACTTTTTGAAAAGAGTAAGGGAATGTCCACAATGTCCTAGCCAAATTTCCCCATTCACTAAAAATACCTCTGACACCTTAACTTGTTTCAGTATGTCAGTTTTCATCAATATCTCTCTCCCACCCCTGGGACAAGGCTGAAAATAGGTAGCATTGCCTAGGCTTCCTTTTCCAGTCAACAAAAGCTAACCACATACATAAATTGTTATATCTCTCCTCTAGCAGAGGAATCACAGTTAGACAATGAGCAGCAAACATACCTTGTTGATTCCATTACGGCTCGGAGCAGACTGGCTGTGTCCCAGCTATCCTGCTCCCCTTGTACAGATTGTACTGCTTTGAATGGGATCCATGCAATGGGTTGTACTATGAATTAATACAGCAGGGGAGACCACCCTTCTGGTTGCATGAGTAGTCTCACGCGTATTCTTAAGAGAATGAGAATGGTGAACCATAGGAGAGAATGCAAGTAAGGCCCCCTAACAAGCATAACAGTGATCTCCCTGGCCATCTTAATAGATTATTGATAATGATATAGAGAATAATGATAGGCAAGTGTGTCTTATGAGTATTATTTTCACACCTGAGGTTTATGTGGTCTTCACACGCCATCGCCGAGGGTGTGAAAAAAATATTCATAGGCACACACTTGCCTATCTTTTATTTTTTTATAATTACTGGTGTAGTCATAGTCAGCATTTTTCTTATAGAAAAAAAAAAGATCCTGGTTTTTGCTCAGAACTAGTTTTATTTTAACTTCATGTAATAGAACAGGCTTTGCTAAACTGATTTTGTTATAGTTTTTGTTAACATTATAAACTACAAGGAACAGTACAAATGTTCTTGTTTTAAAATGCAGAAGTTTAAATTGTTTAAATACCAGGGCCCAGATATTCAAACTGCACCAGGCTGTGGTGCAAGCCTGGGTGCAGTGCAACTTGGCTGCGCTGGGGCGTTGACTGGCGATATTCAACAGAGCTGCGCCATTGCACAGCATCACTGAATATCGCACCCTGACCACCCGCAGTGTGCATGGCGCAGTGGCACTGTACCAGCGCAAGTGGCCAGAGTGGAGCAGGGGGATGCGCTAGTGCAAGTTCTGTTGCGCTATGCGCAGTAACCGCAATGTTCACAAGTGCACATGCAAATGGGGCCATAATGTAGTAAGGCAAATGGGGCCAGTCGTATGTCATTATGGCCCCATTTGCATGCAGGTGCACTGATCCTCGGCGATTGCACTGGCGCCCTGCCAGGCAGTAGCCATCAGACCGACGCCTCTGCACAGCTGCGTGGGCAATGTGCCCCACAGTCCAATTATGGCATTTGTAAAATAAAAATTCATCCTATATCCCTGGTGGTCCAGTGACTGCTGCCAGCCCAATTGCGTGGCTTAAGTATGAATAAAATAAAGTCCAATATCCCTGGTGGTCCAGTGGACTGCTGTCAGCCCGATCGCGGGCTTAAGTATGAATATAATAAAGTTCAATATTCCTAGTGGTCCAGTGGACCACTCGTAGCCTGATTGCGGGCTGAAGTATGAATAAAATAAAATCCAATATCCCTGGTGGGCCAGTGGACTGCTCACAGCCTGATCACAGGAATTTGCCTAATAAAACTGCGTCCAATATCCCTGGTGGTCCAGTGACCCCCCTCCCCACCCGCCCACTGGAGCTCCCACCACCCGGGCCCTCCCGGTCAGCGGCCGGCTGCAGCACCTCACCCACCTGCTGCCCCCACCGCCTGCTGACTGACACCGTAGGTAGGGCTGTACACCCATTGGTCCACAGCATGAGTCAATGGGCGTGCAGCACTTACCATACTACACATTCCAGATATGTGAATGGATCCAGTGGGTTGCACATGGCACCACACTGTTGCGTCATGCACAACCCTTTTGATTATCTGATCCCAGGAGTCCAAGTGTCCTTGAAGTCCAGTGGAGTAGCCTGTAGAAGTCTGCTGGTGATAGGAGTCAAATGGTGGATAATGAGTAAAAGATTAGGCAACATTTAAGAAATTGTTTTAGGAAATAGTCAAAACATTTAGGAACTTTTGTTTGAAATTCTGCAGTTTGCATTGTGACAAGCAAAAAGTGTTGCTGTGGCAAAGAATATCTTCTGGTTGCCATGGAGATGTGTAAGAGAGAAAAAAAACTTTTACAGTGTCTTGAAATTGCAGTGTTCTACAGTGTTTTTCTGTAATTTAAAAAAGAAAACTGAGGGATTTTGAAAAAACGGCTCAAACAGAGGCAGTTGTGCCAAAGCTTGTGTAACCCCCCTACAAATGGGGGTTCCCAAAAAGTCTTCCTCGATTTTGCCTAAATGCTCACTTCCAGGCTGGTGTCCTGCATTTTAGCAGTTTAATGTGATTGCCAGAGAGTGCCTGTATTGCCTCTGTGTACTATCTCTTTAAGAGTTGTCTGGATTGCAGTCATAAGTAATCTGAAAGGGAGGTCTGTTGAAAGATGTAGCTATTTGCTAAAAATCATGTAGTTTGTCTAACCTGCCTCTTTGCAGCAAGGACTGTTTTGTTTTTTCCACTATCTTGGTCCTTGACTGCGAATTGGACCAATTAGTACTGGTGGGACCTAAAATGGAGCTGGACCACAGGAGCTGTCTGAAGTCAAAATCTGTAGGAATTGTAGTTTTGGGCTTTTGCGCCTTTTGCACCTGAAGGGGAGACTTTGTTGTGACTGACAGGAGGATCAGCCAACCGAACCTTTTGATCTTGGGAATTTCCCAGGCTGCTGCAACTAGTTTCAGTTTTGAGCTGAGAAGTGAAGAGGTAAGAGCTCAAGTGATTGTTCTGTGTAGTTTTGCATGGGAGAACTGTGAAAGGACTGATTTTTGGCCTGTCTGTCTGCTGTCCCTGAGAGAGAAAATAGAGTTTATTCGGACTGAATCTGAGTTGTGAGGACTGTTTAAGCCACTGGACTGTGACCAGGCTTTAACCTGAAGAAAACTGAAGATTTGCTGAATGCGATCAGCCTGTCAGGGTTTCCAGCTGCTTTTGAATCCCCGGTTTATGCAGAGACTTTGCGATCATGACCGGAGAGCGGTTTGCCTGGTACAGTAGAATTTCCTTAAATGTAAATGTGCTGTGTGTTGAACGTGGGTCATGATTTGGTTCCCCACTGTGTGAACTGTGTTTTGCTTGCTGGAAGCTTTATTCAGCCTAATTGGACTGAATCCACATTCATCTCCATTCGGCCTGTGCCATGCCACGCTGGCCCTGCCAGACTACCCCACTGCACAGAGAAGGCCACCAACTGCTTCTCCTTGCACTCCAGATTAACCACTTGCTGTCTCGATTTTCATCCAGCCTGTGTCCAGTCTTGGGTATCGTGTGTAATCATCAGGGTAGCTCCCTGCAACAACAGCCCAATCTAAAAGTGTGTCATCTGACTGACTCGTTGTTTTCTTTTCATGAACTGAGCCTTCCGGCTCCAGATTACAAATAGTGTGTGTTGTGCATGTTGTTTTCTTCCATCACAGGGCCCCGACCAGCTGCAACGTTCCTGACTAGCCCATCATTCTCCATCTGGGTACCCAGAGTGTGTGACTATGTATGGACCCTGAAGTGCATGCATAACTGTTTGATTGATAGAGCCTTTAAGCAAATTAACCTGAGTATGCCTCTCCCTTGTTCAAGTCCTTCAAATAAATCAGATCTAACTCTTTTTTGCAGTTACCCTGACTGTGGTTCCAGTTTGTGCAAGAGTACTGTACTGCTGTTATTTGCTGTGTATAACTTTGTTTTACAGGGGGTCTCCAGGACTGATCCAGAGGAAAGCCCTGGTGGTGAGTGCAAACAGTGTGGGTACTTATGTGGTGTATCAGAGGACTGTGAAAGTGATTATTGTGTATTGTTCCAGCCACTAGTAAGGAAAGAGAGGGGGTTATAGTGTCCCGGAGGGCTGTACCCAGGTTACTTTGACAACTACCAACCCTGACCTCCGGGTGGAGGCACCCGTTTCAGAACTCAAGCCCCTTAACCTGCTACTTGCCAACCAGGCAGGGGTAGTTGCCCTTGGGATAGTGCCACCTCGGGGTTATACTTGCAGCAGTAAGCAGAAGCACTTTGGTGGGGAAAATCTCTGAGTCAGTGCTTGAGCTGTCTCGAGTGCAGTGTACCACTCATAAGTGACTTTGAGATTGAGAAACACCGTAATAACTCGATTTTGTGTTATTACGGTGTTTTTAGAGTGTCTGAATTCAGGTTGTTAAAGGGGTCACCAGTAATTATTAATCAATAATATATAAACATTTTGAAAACCCTCTCCTGAATGCGTCAATTTTCAGGGCACCTGCACATGAGGCACTTTTTGCCAAATTATAGATCGGGGACACTCCAGAACAACCACAGCACTTAATTCAGTTGTGCATGATGTACTGTTATTTCAGTAAGAGTTACTGACATGCTGAGCCACTGTAATGGACCTCACACTGCCCACTCATGCCATCAACACTGAGAAGAAAAACAGTGACTACAAAAAAGTTACCCGACATTCTAATTATTTTATGTGTCCAGTTGGCATGCCTCTTATGGATTTAAGAGTGTGGCCTTCATGCCCTAGGAAGACAGAACATCTCACCTTCAGTTAGCAGTCCTGTCATCCTAAGAATGTGAGTCGACACTCACATCCATAAGAGGTCCTCCAACTGGACCCGTAAACTTTTATAAGAACATGCCATGTGCAAGGGGAATGAGTACTTCTATTGGTCTGGAGTGCTACATCGATCAATACTATAGCAAGCAATGTTCCAGCTAAATAAAACTCCTTTACATATACAACAGTTATGATATCACAGTTCTTTCCATGGCAACAGAGTATGATGTCACAAACAAAACATTTGAGAGACAATCTGGAGACAGAAATGTTCCTGAGACAATTGAACAGCTCTGGGTTAAGTACTTATGTAACCCCCCTGCAAATGGGGGTTCCCAAAAGACTTCCAGGAGCTTGCTTGAATGCTCCAAGCCTGAATGGTGTTTGGCGTTTAAGCCATTTATCAGTGAGTGTTTTTATAGCCTCTGGTACTGTCTCTTTAAGAGCTGTCTGCTTGCAGACATAATTAGTTTGTATGGGGGGGTCTGTGTGTTTCTCTACTTGAGTACCACTCGAACTGCTTCCAATTCACTCCATTTTGCAGTCACTAGGAGTGCAAAGGAACCTATCTGAAAGATGTAACTGTTTGCCAGAAACCATTTAGAGTAATAATGAAATTACAGTTTGTCTAACCTGCTTTTTGCAGTCAGAACTGTGTTTGCCTAGTTCCCCATTCTGGTTTTGAACTGCTGAACTGGACCAATCAGTGTGGGGTAAGCTAGCTCTAAAATGGTGCCTTGACGAATCAGAACTTGACTCATAATCTGAGCCAGCCACAAGAGGATTGTATGGGCAGTGACTCTGGGAGATGTAGTTTAGACTTCGCCTTTTGGACCAACAGGAGCAGTCTATTGTGAGTGACAGCCAATCCAGTCAAGAACTGGGAGGAACTCAAAGGAAGTGCCCGGTTTGTCTGTTGAGTTTCAGTTGTGCTCTGGCAGTGAAGAAGGAAGGAGCCCTGTGCTTTTTCAGTGTGCAGTTTTAGTCGGAAACATGTGTAAGGCCCAGAGTTCCGGGTCTGCAGCTTTGTAACTGCTTGTTAGACTGAATCCGTCCTGTGAAGAGAATCAAAGGATATCTGAAGAGTAGAAACCAGGCTCACCCTGTAGAAGACTGGAGAAATTGCTGAATTGCACTCGGTCTGTCAGGAACTGAATCTGCTGTGTGTTCTCCCGGGTATTGTGCAATAATTGCGATCGGGATAGAGAAGCAGCCTGCCTGGTATAGTACTTTCTGTTTTACCATATAAATGTGTGAAGAGGCTTGTGTACCTCAAGTGAATCCTGCTGCCATTAAAGGACTTTTGCCTGTTGCAGTTTGCCATATAAATCTGTGAGGAGTCTCGTGGAGCTCAAGAGTAGCCCTGCAGACATTGAAGGACCCTATCTTGTTTGGAGGTCATGAGTACTAATTCAGGGTCGCTCCCTGTTGAATTGCCACATTGAATCCAAATGGAATCACTGTACTGCTGACTGTTTAAACTAATTTTTCTTTTCTGTGGAAAGGGCCCCTACCAGCTGCCACGGTTTGGACTCAGCCACTAGGGCTTGGGTACCCAGGACAGTAACTGGTAGGGATAGGCCTGCACAGAGCCATAGGTAGATGAGTAAAGTGATAAGCTAATTAACCTGATTTCCCTGTCCTTGTTATAGTCCCCTAAATAAATCCGAGCTGCTTGTTTCAGCAAAGTTATACTGCCTGAGGTATTTGTCTATGTTAAAGTATTGTACTGTGATTGTTGCACTGTATCTTATTTTACAGGAGGTCCCAGTGCCTGAACCAGCCCTGGGGGTAAGTGTATACTGTGAAGGTAATTTGATATATTGTGTGGGCCACTAGTGGGAAGAAAGGGGTTGCTAGTGTCCCAGAGGGCTGTGACCAAGTAAGTTTAACTATTGCAACCCTGACCTCTGGGTGGAGGCACCCGCCATTGATCCAGGCCCCTCAACCTGTTAGTGGCAAATCAGGCAGGGGTAGTGCCCCTGGGATAGCGCCATCTAGGGTTACATCTTGGAGGCTCACCCGATTGTGTGTCCTCTAGTGGCCATATTTACAAACCACTGTTAAGGAAAAAATAAATAAATAAATAAATGGGTACCCCGACAGAAGTGGCTGTGCACCAGCTGGTGGAGGGTGTACTGGGAGGAGATCGACCCCCAAAATGCTATGCTTATCCTGGACATCCCCTGTGCATCAACACGGACACTGTGCAGGGAGTACTTTCCAAGGTGGAAGGTTTACAAAACCTGTGGTGGTGGGTCGCAAGCTAATCTGCTCACCCACACTCTTCCTGGCCCTAGTAGAGTTTAAGGATCCCAAGATAGTTCCAAAGTGCCACAGACCATTACCCCAGAGGGAGCCCTCACTGCTTGGAGAGTGATAACTAAGGACAGTAAAGACCCGGGGAATGAGCCCTCCACTATCTGAAACTCTTTGAGGAGAAATTTCACAATGGTTGCTGAGGGAAGGAAAACTGTGGAGGACTTGAAGAAACTATTCTGCCACCTGGGGTGTTCTCCCCAACACCCTCTTCCGCCTCCAGTACCCGTAATGGTGGCTGGAACCAATGCAGACTCCTATTTCTGCACCTGCCATTAGTCACGACTCTTCATCAAGGTTGAGGATCTTCTGGCACCTCCCACCCCCAAGGGAGGATGACTGGGAGACCTGGATAGACTATGTTGCCCCCAAGTGCTAGAATGGCAATGCTCGGAAGCCTAAAAGCCTAAAGAGGGTTAGTGAGAGCCTCCGAGGTCCTGCCCTGGCTACCATCTGTGCTAAACGGGCCAGTAACCCTGAAGTGACTGCACAGGCCTATCTTGAGGCCCTGGAGAATGTGTATAGGAGCCCAGATTCTGATGAAGACCTATGGTGGAGAGTAAGAGATGCACAACAGTACCAAGGGAGTTGTTGTCTGTGTATGTATCTCGGCTGGAAAATTGTTGCAAGAATGCCTGAAAGGGTAGTTTGCCAGCGATTGAACTGGACCGAACCAGGCTGGACAGGATCCTTAAGTCTGCCCCTTCTCAGAACTGCTGTAGCTTCAGTTACGCCTGGCAAATCGACTGGAATCCCCACCTCCTATGATGAGTTAATGAGAGAAATTTGAGGAGTTGAGAAAAGGCTACCTCGGAGGGACCTGCACCAACAGCTGTGGCTACCTACTGAGTGACTGAGGGTGACCCATCAAGGAAGTTCAGGGGCAGAGGTTGGCAGTAAATGAGTGCTCGACAAGGAAAAGATATGCCACAATGGGGCTAACTGTTGAGAGAATCCGAATTCAAAACAGTCCTTTATGAAGGCCACGCCTGCAAGTACGGGCCCTGACCTATATCCGACTGTATTCGTGATGGTGGGGTACCCACCCATGTATCTCCTGCTGATAACAGTCCGAACTTTATTCCTTGACCATGGAAGTGGAGAAACTGACGAGATGTCTCCAAATGCTTATCACCCAGACAGAGATGGCACCAAGGTTTCCAGTTAGTAATACCCCCGCCCTGGCTCCCAGTGTGGCCCGGCCAGCTCAAACTCCAGAAAGTATGTTTTGCTATAATTGTGGGAAAGATGGGCACATGAAAAGGGAATGCCGGTCCCAAAAGACACTGACAAAGTTGCATATAGGCTACAAGGAGAGCTTGGAGAACAAATCAGTGGTTAAGAGGTGCACGAATGATCCCAGTGAGGGCACCAAAAATGCTAACTCACGCCCTTTTGTGGCAAGGTCAGTTGCCCAGGCTCCCACTACCGCCTCCAGACTGGTCCAGAATAGTGAGTCCCTCCATGGAGACCAATGTAAAGGTGAATGGAGTGTCTACAAGAGCTGTATTAGACAGTGGCTCCTAGTAAACAATTATGTTCCAGGATTGGTATCAGAAGCATTTGTCAGACGCACTTTCAACCATTAGAAGGACTGCATGTATGGGGTTAAGTGAGAAGGCCTACCCTATTCCGGGTATATCCGAATTTGGCTGTCTTTCCCACCTCCGTGGCTGGAGTGGCCGAACAAGTAGAGACCCTAGCCTTAGTGTGTCCCCCCACTGGACTGTATGATGTGTCCCTTTGTTGATTGGAACAAATGCTCATATGTTTGGAAGGCTGGCACAGTTGTGTTATGAAAAACAGGGTCAAAGACTAGTAGAGCTTTTAAGAGTTCCGCTTTAATTAAGAAGGCCTATGAGGCACAGAGAGATGCTGAAAAATAGAACTAGAGGAACCGGTCGGAATTGTATGGAAGAAGGAGCTTGAGTCTCTGATCCTGGCGCCAAATGCCCAGTGTACCTTACAGGAGAGGTCCGATCAGAAAGGATGTTAAGAATAAAATATTAATGTTGGATGCACCAGGCGATGGAAAATTGCCAGAGGGACTGCTGGTCAAGCTTAGTATTTTGCCCGCTAGAGCCCATGCTTATGCCAGAAGGGTAATGGTCCAAGTTCATAATGTGTCTGAAAGAGACATTCGAGTAAATAGAGGTTGCATCCTGGCTAATGTGCATTGTGCAGACACTGCAGTGCTACCCAGCAGCAAGAGTTCAAGGAAGAATGACAGAGTACGCCTGACTTGTTTGATTTCGCACTCCCTCTGCCAGCTGAATGGAAAGTGAGGATCAGTGAGAGCTTGCCCAGAGAGACCAGGTGTTTCTTTAAAGGAATGGGATGTAGGATGCGCAAGGAGCTGAGCACAATATCCGCTGCATGACGAAAGACCATTTCGTGAGAGGTCTCGACGCCTGGCACCTGCTGACATAGATGATGTGAGACGGCATCTGCAAGAGATGTTAGCTGCTGGTGTAATACAAGAATCAGAAGCCCTTATGCTTCCCCATTGTGGTAGTGAGGAAAAGAATGGAACAGTAAGGATGTGTGTGATTATCGACCTAAACCGGACGGACTATCCCTGATCAGTACACAATGCCCGCGATTCAGGATGCTTTGGACTGCCTAACGGGAGCAAGTGGTTCTCTGTGCTGGATCTCCGCAGTGGGTACTACCAGATCCCTATGGCCCCAGAGGACCGTGAGAAGACAGCCTTTATCTGTCCGCTTGGCTTCTATGAATTCAAGGAGGATGCCTCAAGGATTTCAGGTGCCCCAGCCACTTTTCAACGATTGATGGAGCGGCAGTGGGGGACATGAACTTACTAGAGTGCCTGGTATACCTAGATGATGTTATTGTGTTTGGCAGCTCACTGGAGGAACATGAGAGCAGATTATTTAAGGTATTGGACCGACTGGAGGACTTTGGCCTTAAACTGTCCATTGATAAGTGTCAATTCTTTCAAACATCAGTAAAGTATGTGGGACACATAGTATCCACCGAGGAATAGAGACCGACCAAAGTAAAGTTGAGGCCTTGACCACCTGGCCACAGCCCAAAATCTAAAAGAACTGCAAAGATTCCTGGATTCTGTGGTTATTATCATGCTTCATCAAGGACTATTCAAGAGTGATCCGCCTTTACTTAATCTTACTCAAGGGTATCCTCAACCCACAAAAATACTAAAAGTCAGGCCCCTCAAGACTGAAAGAGTGTATTTTCGTCGAGTGAAGTAGTATTTGGGGCCGCTGGACTCCTGATTGTGAGACTGCTTTTCATGAGATCATATATCAACTTACCCATGCTCCAGTGCTGGCCTATGCCAATCCAAGAAAACTTACGTCCTGCACACTGATGCTAGCTTGCAAGGGTTGGGGCCAGTTGTACCAAGAGCACGAGAATGGCCTGAGACCAGTGGCCTTTGCCAGTAGAAGCCTGACCCATCCGAAAAGAACTATCCTGTACATTATAGAGTTCCTAGCTTTGAAGTGGGCTATTGTTGACCAATTCCATGAGTACTTGTATGGGGCTAAAATACTAGTAAAACTGACAATAATCCTTTGACCTACGTGCAGACCTCAGCTGTTGGATGCCACTGGCCATAGGTGGCTTTCTGCATTATCTACATATGACTATGCCTCGAATACTGAGCAGGTCTGAACCACATAGATGCTGATGCTCTCTCCGGAGGCCTGTTCCCCAGAGTGATTGAGTCCGATTGGCAGAACCTGACCTTCGGCACTCTGCCGAAGTTTGACATGGAGGAACAAATGTCCACGGACGCAGTGGACTGCATGGTGGATTGCTTGGGACCCTCTGAGAATTGCATACCTGCTGCTTATTGCCACTTTTCTGCAATACATTGGTGCACTGCCTCAGCTGGACAATGACAGTATTCGGGTGGGCTCAATCCCACGATCCCATGATCAAAGCAGCTTTAGAAGCCCTCTATGCAGGAAAAGATGTGTCCAAATTACGCCCACGGATTTGAGAACTGCACTATTATACAAAGAAGGTCCTAAGTTGAAACTGATCAATAAACTGTTATACAGAGAAACAGTAGACAGAGGGGGACAAGTAGACAAACAACAACTAGTGCTGCCCATTGCCTTCGAGACTCAGTACTGATGTCCTTGCACAACCACATGGGGCACCTTGGTATAGACAGAACACTTGACTTGGTGAGATCCAGATTCTATTGGCCTAAGATCGGGCTGATGTGGAGCAACACATTCGAACTTGTAGTCGCTGCTACAGAGGAAAGCTTTCCCCAGAGGGCTGCCCCCTTGTTAACATCACCACCAGTGCACCATGGAGCTGGTCTGTATTGATTTTCTGAGTTTGGAGTCAGATCAAAGAAATATCAGTAATGTGCTGGTGGTCACTGACCATTTCACGAGATATGCCCAAGTTTCCCCACCAAAGACCAGAAAGCATCCACTGTGGCCAAAGTACTTGTAGAAAACTTTTTGTTCACTATGGGGCTCCACAAAGAATCCATTCTGATCAAGGGAGAGACTTTGAGAGTCGTCTGATCAAAGAGATGCTTTCTGTGGGGAGTGCGAAGTCCAGAACCACCTTACCACCTCCAGGGGACCCTCAGCCTGAACGCTTCAACCGCACTTTGCTAGATATGCTAGGCACTCCTGCACCCAAAGGACAAGCCTAGATGGAGCCAACAAATTAGCACCCTGGTACATGCTTATAACTGCACCAAAAGTGATGCCACTGTTCTCCTCACCGCCTGATGTTTGGAAGAGAAGCTCGACTACCGTAGATGTGTGTTTTGGGGTCTCCTGATGGGGTTCAAGCTGACAACTATTTACAGTATGTGCAAAGTTAAAGGCCCAGCTAACTCATGCATACTAACTGGCTCAAACCATGGCTGCCAAAAGAAATCTGGCCAACAAAGAAAGGTATGACAAAAGGTGAAAGCACAGGAACTCCAGGAGGGAGATGGTATTGCTAAGAAATCTGGGACTGCATGGCAAGCACAAGATTGCTGACAGATGGCACCATCTCCCTCACATTGTAGTGGGCAAACTAGATGATCTGCCAGTGTACAAAGTAAGGCCTGAGAATAATTCAAAAGATGTAAAAACAATGCATAGAAATCATTTACTGCCCATTGGACAAATCTTAATTGAGTCTGAGCCCCAGAAGATGCCCTCTGGACCAGTGACTAGAGCTGCTGCTAAGAAAAGATCAAGAAAGTCTGCACCTACAGAAGCAAAGTTAAAGTGTTCCCTCCACAAGTCCCAGTTGAGCATGACTGTCAGTCCATATCGGAAGAAAGTGAGAGTGACTTTGAATACTATCCTTCTTATGAACTGAGTCAATTGTTTCGGGCAATCCCTAGTCAATACTGGAGATGAAGCTGGCCTTCTGGACTATCCAAGCCCCCAGCTTCGTCCCTGGAGCCAATGCTCCCAGAAAGTGAAGTGCAAAGCATCAGATCAGATGAAATGGAATCATTGTGCATGGTTGAACTGTTTGAGCTTTCAGGGGAGGAAAATTATGGATTGGGTCAGACTGGTGATACACCAGAACAAGAAGAGTATTTTGAGTGCCCTGACAGTCCACTGCCAGTGTCCGAAAGCTCTCCATGCAAGCCAAATGTTGTGGACTCAGAAACTGTAACTCCTGGAGCTGAAAGTGCCCCAAGTTCTAGCCTCTCTACCCCCATGGAGACTCCCCTGACAAAACTTACTTTAGACACATTTTTCATTACCCTTTTATTAAACTTTTTTATAGTACCACTTTTTCGAGCAAAATTATCCTCCAGGGTGGGCTATATTGTGCTATACAGGACCTTCCAGGTGCTATAAGGCCTTCCACCTGCAGTGTCAGGCATCATAACACCCCAGGGCTGTCCGATATATCACAATACTGCCCACCCTGTCGGGTATTATTGCTTACCCGTTGCTATGGGGGAAGTAAAGAAAGAACTGCTTCTCCCATGCTTCCTCCAATCCATGCCCGACTGGAGATGCAAAGTGGTGGGTGATACTTTCCTCAACAAAGCCACTTCCGTATTGGCTACAGGAAATGATGCAACATTCATTCCCACTATCCTAGATGGCTGCAGCAAGACAGGCATGCAGTTCTTGGTGGGTTTTCTGCTGTTCCCTTGAGGCTATGATAAGAACCCTACCTCTTAAGTTATAAAAGCAATTTATACACACAATTTTGAAATGTCCCTAGTCTATGTTTTGCAGCACTTACTACCAGCATATCCATGAACTCTGATTGGATAACTTTCAAAGTGCACTTTGTTGATATTATTAAATCATTGTTGGTGTCTCAGCAGGTTGCACACTTACCTCTGAGGTTAGAAAATGGGAAGCATGAGGGTGCCAGCCCCACACCAGGAACTCGGGGTAAATCCCAATACTGACAATGTAGTGCAGCATGGGGGGGGGGCTGTACATCTGAGGTGCTGTCTTCCGAATGAGATGTTAAATCCAGAATCTGTCTAACTATCCTGGTGGTAGTTAAAGATCCCATGGCACTTTTTGAAAAAAGTAAGGGAATGTCCACAATGTCCTAGCCAAATTTCCCCATTCACTAAAAATACCTCTGACACCTTAACTTGTTTCAGTATGTCAGTTTGCATCAATATCTCTCTCCCACCCCTGGGACAAGGCTGAAAATAGGTAGCATTGCCTAGGCTTCCTTTTCCAGTCAACAAAAGCTAACCACATACATAAATTGTTATATCTCTCCTCTAGCAGAGGAATCACAGTTAGACAATGAGCAGCAAACATACCTTGTTGATTCCATTACGGCTCGGAGCAGACTGGCTGTGTCCCAGCTATCCTGCTCCCCTTGTACAGATTGTACTGCTTTGAATGGGATCCATGCAATGGGTTGTACTATGAATTAATACAGCAGGGGAGACCACCCTTCTGGTTGCATGAGTAGTCTCACGCGTATTCTTAAGAGAATGAGAATGGTGAACCATAGGAGAGAATGCAAGTAAGGCCCCCTAACAAGCATAACAGTGATCTCCCTGGCCATCTTAATAGATTATTGATAATGATATAGAGAATAATGATAGGCAAGTGTGTCTTATGAGTATTATTTTCACACCTGAGGTTTATGTGGTCTTCACACACCGTCGCCGAGGGTGTGAAAAAAATATTCATAGGCACACACTTGCCTATCTTTTATTTTTTTATAATTACTGGTGTAGTCTTAGTCAGCATTTTTCTTATAGAAAAAAAAAGATCCTGGTTTTTGCTCAGAACTAGTTTTATTTTAACTTCATATAACAGAACAGGCTTTGTTAAACTGATTTTGTTATAGTTTTTGTTAACATTATAAACTACAAGGAACAGTACAAATGTTCTTGTTTTAAAATGCAGAAGTTTAAATTGTTTAAATACCAGGGCCCAGATATTCAAACTGCACCAGGCTGTGGTGCAAGCCTGGGCACAGTGCAACTTGGCTGCGCTGGGGCGTTGACTGGCGATATTCAACAGAGCTGCGCCATTGCACAGCATCACTGAATATCGCACCCTGACCACCCGCAGTGTGCATGGCGCAGTGGCACTGTACCAGCGCAAGTGGCCAGAGTGGAGCAGGGGGATGCGCTAGTGCAAGTTCTGTTGCGCTATGCGCAGCAACCGCAATATTCACCCGCGCACATGCAAATGGGGCCATATCATGAGTGAGGGCAAATGGGGCCAGTCGTATGTCATTATGGCCCCATTTGCATGCAGGTGCACTGATCCCCGGCGACTTGCACCTGGCGTCCTGCCAGGCAGTAGCCATCGGAGACCGACGCCCCCTGCACAGCGTGGCAATGTGCCCCACAGTCCAATTGCGGGCATTTGTAAAATAAAATTCATCCTATATCCCTGGTGGTCCAGTGGACTGCTGCCAGCCCAATTGCGGGCTTAAGTATGAATAAAATAAAGTCCAATATCCCTGGTGGTCCAGTGGACTGCTGTCAGCCCGATCGCGGGCTTAAGTATGAATATAATAAAGTTCAATATTCCTAGTGGTCCAGTGGACCACTCGTAGCCTGATTGCGGGCTGAAGTATGAATAAAATAAAATCCAATATCCCTGGTGGGCCAGTGGACTGCTCACAGCCTGATCACAGGAATTTGCCTAATAAAACTGCGTCCAATATCCCTGGTGGTCCAGTGACCCCCCTCCCCACCCGCCCACTGGAGCTCCCACCACCCGGGCCCTCCCGGTCAGCGGCTGGCTGCAGCACCCCACCCACCTGCTGCTCCACCACCGCCTGCTGACTGACACCGTAGGTAGGGCTGTATGCCCATTGGTCCACAGCATGAGTCAATGGACGTGCAGCCCTTACCATACTACACATTCCAGATATGTGAATGGATCCAGTGGGTTGCACATGGCACAACACTGTTGCGCCATGCACAACCCTTTTGATTATCTGAGCCCAGGAGTCCAAGTGTCCTTGAAGTCCAGTGGAGTAGCCTGTAGAAGTCTGCTGGTGATAGGAGTCAAATGGTGGATAATGAGTAAAAGATTAGGCAACATTTAAGAAATTGTTTTAGGAAATAGTCAAAACATTTAGGAACTTTTGTTTGAAATTCTGCTGTTTGCATTGTGACAAGCAAAAAGTGTTGCTGTGGCAAAGAATATCTTCTGGTTGCCATGGAGATGTGTAAGAGAGAAAAAAAACCTTTACAGTGTCTTCAAATTGCAGTGTTCTACAGTGTTTTTCTGTAATTTAAAAAAGGAAACTGAGGGATCTTGAAAAAACGGCTCAAATAGAGGCAGTTGTGCCAAAGCTTGTGTAACCCCCCTACAAATGGGGGTTCCCAAAAAG
The DNA here is from genome assembly GCA_016271365.2 of Neoceratodus forsteri. Classification (NCBI taxonomy): domain Eukaryota; kingdom Metazoa; phylum Chordata; order Ceratodontiformes; family Ceratodontidae; genus Neoceratodus; species Neoceratodus forsteri. Next base: position 509,251,849 of record CM028130.1, on the reverse strand, counting down.
TCTTCCTCGATTTTGCCTAAATGCTCACTTCCAGGCTGGTGTCCTGCATTTTAGCAGTTTAATGTGATTGCCAGAGAGTGCCTGTATTGCCTCTGTGTACTATCTCTTTAAGAGTTGTCTGGATTGCAGTCATAAGTAATCTGAAAGGGGAGGTCTGTTGAAAGATGTAGCTATTTGCTATAAATCATGTAGTTTGTCTAACCTGCCTTCTTTGCAGCAAGGACTGTTTTGTTTTTCTCCACTATCTTGGTCCTGGACTGCGAATTGGACCAATTAGTACTGGTGGGACCTAAAATGGAGCTGGACTACAGGAGCTGTCTGAAGTCAAAATCTGTAGGAATTGTAGTTTTGGGCTTTTTGCGCCTTTTTGCACCTGAAGGGGGAGACTTTGTTGTGACTGACAGGAGGATCAGCCAACCGAACCTTTTGGATCTTGGGGAATTTCCCAGGCTGCTGCAACTAGTTTCAGTTTTGAGCTGAGAAGTGAAGAGGTAAGAGCTCAAGTGATTGTTCTGTGTGTAGTTTTGCATGGGAGAACTGTGAAAGGACTGATTTTTGGCCTGTCTGTCTGCTGTCCCTGAGAGAGAAAATAGAGTTTATTCGGACTGAATCTGAGTTGTGAGGACTGTTTAAGCCACTGGACTGTGACCAGGCTTTAACCTGAAGAAAACTGAAGATTTGCTGAATGCGATCAGCCTGTCAGGGTTTCCAGCTGCTTTTGAATCCCCGGTTTATGCAGAGACTTTGCGATCATGACCGGAGAGCGGTTTGCCTGGTACAGTAGAATTTCCTTAAATGTAAATGTGCTGTGTATTGAACGTGGGTCATGATTTGGTTCCCCACTGTGTGAACTGTGTTTTGCTTGCTGGAAGCTTTATTCAGCCTAATTGGACTGAATCCACATTCATCTCCATTCGGCCTGTGCCATGCCACGCTGGCCCTGCCAGACTACCCCACTGCACAGAGAAGGCCACCAACTGCTTCTCCTTGCACTCCAGATTAACCACTTGCTGTCTCGATTTTCATCCAGCCTGTGTCCAGTCTTGGGTATCGTGTGTAATCATCAGGGTAGCTCCCTGCAACAACAGCCCAATCTAAAAGTGTGTCATCTGACTGACTCGTTGTTTTCTTTTCATGAACTGAGCCTTCCGGCTCCAGATTACAAATAGTGTGTGTTGTGCATGTTGTTTTCTTCCATCACAGGGCCCCGACCAGCTGCAACGTTCCTGACTAGCCCATCATTCTCCATCTCCCAGAGGTGTGTGACTATGTATGGACCCTGAAGTGCATGCATAACTGTTTGATTGATAGAGCCTTTAAGCAAATTAACCTGAGTATGCCTCTCCCTTGTTCAAGTCCTTTAAATAAATCAGATCTAACTCTTTTTTGCAGTTACCCTGACTGTGGTTCCAGTTTGTGCAAGAGTACTGTACTGCTGTTATTTGCTGTGTATAACTTTGTTTTACAGGGGGTCTCCAGGACTGATCCAGAGGAAAGCCCTGGTGGTGAGTGCAAACAGTGTGGGTACTTATGTGGTGTATCAGAGGACTGTGAAAGTGATTATTGTGTATTGTTCCAGCCACTAGTAAGGAAAGAGAGGGGGTTACAGTGTCCCGGAGGGCTGTGCCCAGGTTAGTTTGACAACTACCAACCCTGACCTCCGGGTGGAGGCACCCGTTTCAGAACTCAGGCCCCTTAACCTGCTACTTGCCAACCAGGCAGGGGTAGTTGCCCTTGGGATAGTGCCACCTCGGGGTTATACTTGCAGCAGTAAGCAGAAGCACTTTGGTGGGGAAAATCTCTGAGTCAGTGCTTGAGCTGTCTCGAGTGCAGTGTACCACTCATAAGTGACTTTGAGATTGAGAAACACTGTAATAACTCAATTTTGTGTTATTACGGTGTTTTTAGAGTGTCTGAATTCAGGTTGTTAAAGCGGTCACCAGTAATTATTAATCAATAATATACAAACATTTTGAAAACCCTCTCCTGAATGCGTCAATTTTCAGGGCACCTGCACATGAGGCACTTTTTGCCAAATTATAGATCGTGGACACTCCAGAACAACCACAGCACTTAATTCAGTTGTGCATGATGTACTGTTATTTCAGTAAGAGTTACTGACATGCTGAGCCACTGTAATGGACCTCACACTGCCCACTCATGCCATCAACACTGAGAAGAAAAAACAGTGACTAAAAAAAAGTTACCCGATATCTAATAATTTTATGTGTCCAGTTGGCATGCCTCTTATGGATTTAAGAGTGTGGCCTCTTGCGTCCTTAGGAAGACAGAACATCTCACCTTCAGTTAGCAGTCCTGTCATCCTAAGAATGTGTGAGTCGACACTCACATCCATAAGAGGTCCTCCAACTGGACCCGTAAACTTTTATAAGAACATGCCATGTGCAAGGGGAATGAGTACTTCTATTGGTCTGGAGTGCTACATCGATCAATACTATAGCAAACAATGTTCCAGCTAAACAAAACTCCTTTACATATACAACAGTTATGATATCACAGTTCTTTCCATGGCAACAGAGTATGATGTCACAAACAAAACATTTGAGAGACAATCTGAGACAGAAATGTTTCTGAGACAATTGAACAGCTCTGGTTAGTATTTATGTAACTCCTGCAAATGGGGGTTCCCAAAGACTTCAGGAGCTTGCTTGAATGCTCCAAGCCTGAATGGTGTTTCATGCTTAGCCATTTATCAGTGAGTGTTTTATAGCCTCTGTACTGTCTTTAAGAGCTGTCTGCTTGCAGACATAATTAGTTTGTATGGGGACTGTGTGTTTCTCTACTTGAGTACCACTCGAACTGCTTCAATTCACTCCATTTTGCAGTCACTAGGAGTGCAAAGGAACCTATCTGAAAGATGTAACTGTTTGCCAGAAACCATTTAGAGTAATAATGAAATTACAGTTTGTCTAACCTGCTTTCTTTGCAGTCAGAACTGTGTTTGCCTAGTTCCCCATTCTGGTTTTGAACTGCTGAACTGGACCAATCAGTGTGGGTAAGCTAGCTCTAAATGGTGCCTTGACGAATCAGAACTTGACTCATAATCTGAGCCAGCCACAAGAGGATTGTATGGGCAGTGACTCTGGGAGATGTAGTTTAGACTGCACCTTTTTGGACCAACAGGAGCAGTCTATTGTGAGTGACAGCCAATCCAGTCAAGAACTGGGAGGAACTCAAAGGAAGTGCCCGGTTTTGTCTGTTGGAGTTTCAGTTGTGCTCTGCAGTGAAGAAGGAAGGAGCCTGTGCTTTTTCAGTGTGCAGTTTTAGTCGGAAACATGTGTAAGGCCCAGAGTTCCGGGTCTGCAGCTTGTGTAACTGCTTGTTAGACTGAATCCGTCCTGTGAAGAGAATCAAAGGATATCTGAAGAGTAGAAACCAGGCTCACCCTGTAGAAGACTGGAGAAATTGCTTGAATTGCACTCGGTCTGTCAGGAACTGAATCTGCTGTGTGTTCTCCCGGTATTGTGCAATAATTGCGATCGGGATAGAGAAGCAGCCTGCCTGGTATAGTACTTTCTGTTTTACATAAATGTGTGAAGAGGCTTGTGTACCTCAAGTGAATCCTGCTGCCATTAAAGGACTTTTGCCTGTTGCAGTTTGCCATATAAATCTGTGAGGAGTCTCGTGGAGCTCAAGAGTAGCCCTGCTGACATTGAAGGACCCTATCTTGTTTGGAGGTCGTGAGTACTAATTCAGGGTCGCCTCCTGTTGAATTGCCACATTGAATCCAAATGGAATCACTGTACTGCTGACTGTTTAAACTAATTTTCTTTTCTCTGTGGGAAAGGGCCCCTACCAGCTGCCACGGTTTGACTCAGAGCCACTAGGCTTGGGTACCTAGGACAGTAACTGGTAGGGATAGGCCTGCACAGAGCCATAGGTAGATGAGTAAAGTGATAAGCTAATTAACCTGATTTCCTGTCCTTGTTATATTCCCCCAAATAAACCGAGCTGCTTGTTTCAGCAAAGTTATACTGCCTGAGGTATTTGTCTATGTTAAAGTATTGTACTGTGATTGTTGCACTGTATCTTATTTTACAGGAGGTCCCAGTGCCTGAACCAGCCCTGGGGGTAAGTGTATACTGTGAAGGTAATTGATATATTGTGTGGGCCACTAGTGGGAAGAAAGGGGTTGTAGTCCCAGAGGGCTGTGACCAAGTAAGTTTAACTATTGCAAACCCTGACCTCTGGGTGGAGGCACCCGCCATTGGATCCAGGCCCCTCAACCTGTTAGTGGCAAATCAGGCAGGGGTAGTAGCCCCTGGGATAGCGCCATCTAGGGGTTACACTTATATTTATTGAAATGAAATAACTTGATGAATCCCAAAACAGAGAAAATGCAGTTGTTCCAGACATTAATGTTTTATACCTACTATTAACAGCTGGAATACACTTACAGCCCTGAAATGTCATGACTGAGTTTGTCTCTCTATTTTGGTAGAAATTTGAGTTTCTCTTGGACAGACGTTCTTTAGCTGAAAACCCTTCAGAACCAGAGAAGGATGAGCAGGACAGTTCCAATTCTGCAACAAACAGACTTTCAGGTAGGAGACACCTTATTGGTTTGGAAACTTGCACTGGGATGGCAGATCCTCTGCTGGTCAAGTTGTGGGTTCAAATCCCTGGGACTTCACAACAGATAATAGCAGTCAGTAACTTCAGCCTGTTTTATAAAATGGCAAGGATAAATCCAGAGAACTCAGTGGATGACAACCATCAAATAACCGTGCATTAAAATACTAACGATGCACAGTCAGAAAACAGATCTCATCATGAAGGCAGGAAAACCTAATTTATGTATTTATTTATTTAAGATTTTGGTAACTGGGAAAGGCATACTGAACAAGGTTCATTTCCAGGAGGGCAGAATGGGAGTACAGACACAAAGGCAATAAGCATTACAAACATCTGAAATGCAAAAATACAAAATTAAAGATACATTGGCAGTCCAACTGGGGTTATTAAATGAGAAGGTCTGCATAAATGAACAACAGTATGGCTCTTACATTTAGTAAAATGAACAGGCTTGGATTCATATATATTGTAGTAGTAGTAGTAAAAACTTTTATTTTTAGACAGGAAATAAAAATGATTTCTCATTTTCAGTAACTATTAGGACCTGTCCTATTTACAAGGTTATTGTAGTAACACTGAACAATGTGTACTAGACTGCATAATGTATGCACTACACTGAAGAGAGGGCAGACTGAGGGCCAGAAGCGCAGTTAGCCCAGATTAAGAGAGTCATAGACAGGTGGGAGGGGACAGGAGAAACTGTGAGCGAAAGGTCAGAAAGTTCAGGAGGGGAACTGATAGGTACATGTTGGGGCATGAATGTGCCTTTTCAGGTGTTTAAAGGTATGGGGGGGAGAAACAACTTGAAGAGGGGAGTAGGTTTCAGAGGGTGTGGAGACAGTAGGAGAAAGCAACTTGCCAGCACCCAAGTGAAGATGGAGAATGGAGAAGGTGTGGGAATCTCTGGAGTGTAGAGAGTAGGAAGAGAAGAGGGCAGGGGAAAGGAGTGAGGAAAGGTAGGAGGGATAGGAACCAAACCAGTATTTGACAATGAAGGTGGTACATTGTGACTGATGATGTAAAGGCAGTTGAAGGATGGAGAGGGAGGAACAATAGGACCAGAGATGAGTGTGGAGTGGAGAGTTGGTACTGAAGTGACAGAAGACATTACAGAGGGTGTCCAATCTGGTAAAGGAAGAGGAGTGAGTGATGCCATTGACCACATCGCATAGTCAGAAACTGGGAAGACCATTTTGATTATCAGCTCTCTGTGGGCTGGGAGGGGAGATAGTAATTGTTATGGTACAAGGCACAAAGCTGGTAGTGAAGCTTGGCATGAATGGCATCTATGTGGGCAGAGAAGTCCAGCTTGCTATCTGGTCACACATCATGGTACTTGAAGGCACGAACAGCCTCCAGGTGGGTGCTATCCAAGTTGGAGAAGATAGGGGAAGGCGAGAGCCTTGTCAGGTTTTGGCTGGTGCTGTAGGTCTTGGACACAGTCTTCTTGGTGTTGACCCTGAGCTGGTTGGCATGGAACCAGTGCAACACATCGTGGAAGTCATGCTGGAGCTGGACCTCCACAGCTGAGGCTGAAGGGACAGTAGTGTAGATGACTCTGTCATCTGTATACATGTGGATATGTGAAGAGACACAGGCAGAGGGGAGGTCATTTAGGAAAATGGAGAAGAGGACTGGATCCAGGATAGTGGCCTGTTGGACTCCTGCCAGGATATGGAAGGAGAGGACAGGAAAACACCCACCTGAACTGACTGCTGATGGCCTATAAGGTAGGAACAGAACCAGTCCACAGTGGAGGGTGAGAGACAAGCAGAGTTCAGCTTGTTCAGGAGGAGCAGATGGGTCACCAAGTCAAAAACTTTGGCTAGATCGATGACTATGGCTGGAGTGATGTGTTCCTTATCCATCCCAGTGAGGGGAGAATCAATAACACGCAGCAGGGGTGAGATGTTAGAATGATTCTTCCAAAAAAACAGATTGATAATGTGAGAGAAAAGTTGAGAAGTACAGGAAGTCAGCAAGCCTAGAGTACACAATGACATCTTGAAGCTTAGCAAGAAAGGACAGGAGTGAAATCAGCATGTAGTTGCCTGGTGGAGGAGGGGTCCTTTGTACAGAGGCAGAATCTTAGCAACTTTCCAGTCCTGAGGAACAGCACTGAGGAAAAAGGGGAAGTTCAGAAGGTGACAGTGAAAAAGCAGTGGCTGGTGCAAAAATTTGTTGGAGTTTAGGGTCCAAACCATCAGGGTTGGACTTGAAAGGGTTACAGGACATAAGGGTGAGAAAGACTTCCTGTGGGGGGACAGCAGGGAAGTGGAAGCCTTCTGGCGAGTGGGGTATAGGAGAGACAGTGTGATCAGGAGATGGATAACAGGCTAGTGCATGGGTTGTGAAGATACTATTAAAATGAGCAGCAATAATGGTAGGGGGACAGAGACAAGTGAGCCATCCACCAGGAGGACAGAGGAGGCAGACTGGGCTGGGGGATCGAACAGGGAGTGGATAACCTTCCAGAATTTTGATGGGAAGTTTAGATTGGACTGGTGGTTGGACTTGAAGTAGTCGACCTTTGCCATGTGTACAGCCTTTGTACAGGAGTTCCTGAGTGACTTGTAGTACGGAAGATCCAACAGGGATTGGGACGACTTGTAACATGCCCAAGCAAGGTCCCAGGACTTGCACAAATCGATAAGGTCAGATGTAATCCAGGGGTGGTGGGAGAGTTTAACCATGAACATTCTAAGGGGGGGGCATAAGTATTCCAAGTATCATTAAAAATGGCAATGAAGAGTGAGAGGGCTGTATTGATGTCCAGGGCTGACTAGACAGGGGACCTGAGAGGCTTATACCAAAGGCATTTGGGGGTGAACTGAGGGGGACACACTTTTCTGACACAGTAGGTTAGACAGTGGTCACTGAAGGCATCCAGAAGAATGCCTGCAGCAATGATACAGTGAAGGTGGGAGAAGAGAACCCAGTCCAGGAGGGAGTGGTTAGGGGGAATGAAGATTGAGTTAGGTGGGCCCTCATTACCTGCAATGAGCCATTTTATAAGTGCAATAAGCCACTCTGGGGTGGGTATTAAAGGATTAATTATGCACTTCCCGCAGGCATAAGGCCATTCAGCCTTCAGCCTCTTGCCTTACTGCTCCACTCGGGCATGCATTGTTAATCTTTTAATGTACACCTCTTCGTGGCTTATTACTTACTTCAATCAAAACCACCAGTCAACTAACAAAGATCTTGTTAGCTGAGCAGTGTCTTTCCTTTGAAACAAACTGCCTGCTAGTGTATTAAAAAATGTATCTAAAGAGATGCCATCATTAACTCTTATTAAGAGCACTGGAACATCCTCCAAGTATCCTCATCACAAAACATCAGTGTGTGGGGATGTGGCTTCTGATAGGGAAGCGGAAGGGATTGGGCTGCTGGCTGCACCTCATGGAGCCACAATAAGATCCCTTCCCTCAATTAAAAAATTCAAACATTATTACCTGGAGGCAAGGCAAATGATACTGCATTTGTGGATTTTTTTTTAATGATGCCGGACAGGTGTTCTTTATTGTTCTCAATAAGCTAAAATATGTTATTTCTCTTAAATTTCAGATTTTATGATTTAAGTTCCAATTGTTTTGTTGTGCCTGAGGGTTTCTAGCCATTAACATAAACCTTTATGGTTGAGGCCAGGTGAGACAGCAGATATTTAAGTTCCTGAAAGAAATGAATAATGTAAACTACGAGGAACCATTCAGCATGAGTAGTGGATCTAAAACATGGGGTCATGAATGGAAATGAGGGGGGTTCATAAAGGAAGTGTGAACATTTTATTTTAAAGAAAGGGTGGTGGAGCCATGGAACAATCTGCCAGCTGATGTGGTGGGGGGCTGAAATTAACAATGGTTTCAAACACGGCTGGGACAGAGTAAACAGCTTAATGGTTGTTCCCAGTGGCAGCAGTAGGACAGGTAGCATGACGGAGGATAGTGTGGATCAGAACCCTTTATGGACAGTAGATCCTGGGATTTGTAGGATTCTGTGGGCAGACTGGATGGAGTAATAATCTTGCTCTGCAGTCATTGTCTGTGTTTTTATGTTTGCAATTTATTTACCCTGAAAAGCCCAGCTGAGATGCAGTATCTCATTTCCAGTAGGGTCCTGCTTCTACCCATTTCCACAGCTGGGTGGAATGTAGTATAGAGGCTCAGTGACTTGACCAAGTTTACACAGTAGGTATTTGAGGTGTTTGAGCATGCAGTTCACTGGTCTCTAAGCTGATGCTATAACTACTGGCTGACCCTACCTCTCAGAATGTTTTAGAATGCATGTCAGCAAATCATGATGCTCCCTTCCCTGTCACTATAATAATTATAAAAGGGAGGGTCTCTGGAACAGAGGTCTGCAAAACAATAATAAAACCTGGCAAAAGTGATTTCTCCAGAAGATTAAAATCTTCCTTATGGATAGGGTGGGAGGTGTCTGTGGACAGAGGAGAAGGCTTCTCTGTGGATGGAGGGGAAGGTTTCTCTGTGAATAGAGGGGAAGGTATCTCTGTGGATAGAGTCAAACAAGTGAGCAAAAGCAAGAGGAAAAAGAGATTGCTATGGTTGTTGAAAGAGGTGGCTGAGAAGGTAAATGATAAAAGGGTGGTATTCAGAAGGTATAAGGAGACACAGATGGAGGAGGATAGGGAGCTGTATCAGGTGAAACACAGGGAAGCAGGGAAAGCAGTAAGGAGCACAAAGGCACAAACTGAAGCGAGAATAGCCCAGGAGGTAACAAAAGGGGACAACACATTTTAACAGCTGCATGGGCAGAGCCCTGCAGTCATTTTGGGATCATATCACTGTAGGAGAACATAAAAGTAGAACTGATGTCTGTGCTCTACAGTAATGCGGTCTCCTGTCCACAGAGCTGAAGCCGCTTGTGGTCTGCTGTGTCTCCTCTTCCCTAGCCCTCCATGAACGCAACTCCCCTCCATGACACTCAGAGCCCCCCTCTGCACTACTTTCCACTACTGTGGAAGTGACAGCCCTGAAGCAAACTGCACATGTGTGAGTATCCAGCATCTGCTGGTCTGTCAGAGCCGTCATCTTCAGCATGGCCGGCTGTGATGCAGTGAGAGCTCCAACTATGGTTTTACTCGATCTCACGGCACAAAAGCACCACAGTTGTTCTGGGCAGCCGTTTAGACTCTGACCAGAGTTTGTTTAGTATGTAAGTGAAATGAAGAAGAGCAGGGGTGGGATTGTAAGGTTAAAAAGGGAAGGGGGGACTGTGGGGGACTAGAAAAAGGCAGATATCCCAAACAAATACTTTTGTTTGTGTTCACAAAGGAAGAAGAAGGAGAAGGGTCACAAAAAAGTAACAAAAGCTTTAGAGGGAGTGAGGTGGACACTAGTCCTTTTTTGGAGGCAAGAGTCCTGAAGGGGCTTGCGAATCTGAAGGTGGATAAAGCAATGGTGCCAGATGGGGAGCATCCAAGGGTACTGAGGGAGCTTAGGAAAATACTGGTTGTACCTCTGACAGTTCTATTTAGCAGTGTACTGGAAACAGGAGTGGTTCTGGGAGAATGGAGGAGGGCAGATGTAGTCCCACTACACAAAAGTGGTAGCAGAGAGGACAATGGCAATTATAGGTCAGTCAGCCTGACATTGGTGGTAGGAAAGTGAATGAAATCACTGGTAAAGGAATGAATTGTTGAATATCTTGAATCCAGCAGAATATAAGACCTGAGGCATCATGGTTTCACTGAGGGAGGTCATGTCAAACAAATCTGATAGATTTCATTGACTAGGTGACAAAGGAACTGGATCAGGATGGAGCACTGGATGTAGTCTACCTAGATTTCAATAAGGTATTTGACACTGTTCCACTGGGTAATTTAGGAGTGGATCCAAGGGTGGTAAACTACATACAAAATTGGTTAGGGGATAGATGACAGTGGGTGGTGGTAAACAGAGTTCAGTCCAAGGAAGGGTGGGTGACAAGTGGAGTGTAAAAAGGGATCATTGCTGGGACCAGTCCTCTTTAGTATCTTTATATGTGATATTTCAGAGGAGCTGGAAGGGAAGGTCTGCCTCTTCGTAAATGACACCAAAATCTACAATAGGGTGGACACGCCAGGGAGGGGGTGGAAAGGATGAGCAGAGACATAAGAAAACTAGAGGAGTGGTCAATTGTATGCCAGCTAGGTTTCAATGCAAAAAACTGCAAAATAATGTATATAGGTAACAGAAACCCAGGGGCAGAGTACAAAATTGGTGGAGTGCTATTGACAACCACCAAGCAGGAAACATACCTGGAAGTAATCATATTGGATGACCTACAGGTGGCCACGCAGTGTGATAAGGCAGTAGGGAGGGCGAGTGGGGCACTGGGGTGCATAGGGAGAGATATCATGAGCAGAAAGAGGGAGGTGGTGTTGCCTCTGTGTAGATCGCTGGTAAGATCCCACCTAGAGTAATGTGTTCAGTTCTGGAGACCACATCTCCAGAAGGACATAGACAGAGTGGAGGCGGTCCAGAGGTGGGCAACTAAAATGATGCAGGGTCTGCAACAAAATCCCTATGAGGAAAGAATAAAGCACCTCAATATGTACACCCCAGAACAGAGGAAGGAGAGGGGTATATGACAGACCTTTAAATACATCATGGGGGTAAATAAAGTACAAGAGGGGAGAATGTTTTGAAGAAACTGTGCTAAAGAACAATGGGACAATCTATGGAGCTGGAGGGGGGTAGATTCAGGACAGACATTAGGAAGTACTTCGCAGAAAGAGTGGAGGATTTGTTTAAGTGGCTACCTCTCCAACTGACTATCTAGAGAGATACCTTCTCCTCTAGCACAAGGGAATCATAGTGGAAGGGGGGGGAGTGAGTAAGAGCTGTAGATTGGGCATGGTCTGAGGTAATATTATAAGCAAGGAGAAATGGGCAGACTGGATGGGCAAAGCAGTCCTTATCTGTAGTCAAATTCTATGTTTCTATGAGGGGAGGGTTTCCCTGTGGATAGAGGAGAAGGTAGCTCTCTAGATAGTCAGTTGGAGAGGCAGCCACTTAAACAAAACCGGAGCCACAACAATAAAATAGCAAACTAGGCAAGGAGTCAGGCATCAGGGTATACTGACATGACAAAAAAATACTCTTATGATAGGTATCATTAAAAAGCATTTATTTGCTCTAAAATTAATAAGTGAATGCAGCAGGCACCCTCTTCCCAAAAAGTGGCGTTCTTGGGCAAGAGGGTGCTGCTGCACCCATTTCTTAATTTTAGAGCAAACAAATGCTTTTTTAACAGTACCGGGCTAGATTCGCAAAGAGATCAAAAAATCTACACATGTGGAAAAAAGACTTGCAAAACGCAAGTGTGGCATATTCACAGCCAAAATTTCCACAGGTGTGTAAAATCATAAAACAGTCAAGTTACGAAATGCCACTAGTGTGGAAAATGTGCCCTTTTTTCCGCAGCTGCAGAAAAAGTCCAGCAGACAGAACAGCAGCAGGTGATCCATATTAAATGGAGCAGGAGGTTTTGCAAAAGTTGCAGCAGACCCAGCACTCCCAGTGAGGCAAGCAGCCAGTGCCACAACTGGGACCACAATAGCACAACCTGTACCAGCAGGACCTTGCAACCACTGGCAATATGTATCTGTTGGTTGTGTCTCTCTCTGAGGTGTTTCTTTTTCCTGAGTTTGTAGCACACACTTCTGGTTTTTGCCACCTCTGCCTCTATTGCTTGTGGGGCTCCTTTATTGGCTGCACTGGGTCATGTGGTTCTGGTTTGTTGCCTTTCAATGGAAACGTGTGCTATTTTAATTTTAACAACTGACATTACTATATAGCCCACATGTTTGCTGTTGCTTGGTGCCTGAACCCCCACTATGATTGTTTACCAATTGTTAGTACACTGCCTTTTGCTCAGGGTGAGTTATGCCTCACTCTCTTTGGTGCAGCACGTGCGCAATATTTTTTCTACAAATGCCAGGAAACAGTGGCAGAATAGTCTTTAAGGGGATATACCATACTTTTCAATAGCTTTTTTTGCTCAAGAACTTCCACAGCTGCACTTTTTTCCACAGTCTGCGGCATATTTTTTTCTGCAGCTTCGGATGATTTGTGTATACCGTTCTGCACAATTACCTCTTTGTTTCAGCAACTGTGCAGATTTTAGGGACTTGCACATTTTTTTCCCTTTCAAGGGGCTAGAGTCTCGAACTGCCCGATATACCCACAGCTGCAGGAAAAAAACAGGCGCAAGTGGGTTGCCACTTGTGGCTCTGCAGGTTACCTGCAGCTGTGGGTATTCACAAAGGTGGAGCCGGATTACAACCGGCTCCATGATTTACAGTGGCTTGCGGGTGGTGTTTTCCGGGAGATCTCTGCAGCTACAGAGTTCTGTTATGGCTCATCGAACCAGTCATAACTTTTGCTGCAGGTGTTACAGCTGTGTGTTTCACTCTCTGCAGCTGCAGGGATTTCGGACTGCAACTGCCGTTGCTGTGTGAGACTTAGTCCCAAATTCTTTTGTGGATCTTGCCCACCCATTGTAAGAGGTTTATTCTTGTTTGTCAGTATATTGTGATGCCTGACTCCTTGCCTTCATAATCTCTGTGGATAGAGGGGAAGGGATCGCTGTGAATGGAGGAGAAGGTATCTCTGTGGAAGCAGCTGGAGGGCAATATTTCTCTGTAGATAGAGGAGAAGGTATCTCAGTTGTCAGAAGGGTAGGTTTCTCTGTGGATGGAGGATATGGAGGTATCTCTGTTGACAAAGGGGGCAGTATATCTGGATAGAGGGCAAGATATCTCTGTGGATGGAAGGCAAGGAGTGTCTGTGGATAAAGGGCAAGGTATCTCTGTGGCTAGAGGGGAAGGGATGTCTGTGGATAGAGGGGAAGGTATGTCTCTGGATATGTGGATAGAGGGGAAGGTATCTCTGTGGATAGAGGGCAAGGTATCTCTGTGGACTAAGGGGAAGGTTTCTCTGTGGATAGAGGGGAAGGTTTCTCCTTGAATAATGGGGAAGATTTCTTTGTGGAAAAAGGGAAGTTATTTCTCTGCAGATTGTCTTGGAGGACTTTCTGTTAATAGTGTGACGGGTTCCCTGTAGATGATTTCATAGGTTTTAATGTATATCGAGTGGTATATTGCTTGGTTATCCACAGAATATATTGACTGGTTTGATGGCTCATCCACAGAGTAGAAACAGATAAATGTAGAAAATTGATGGCAGAAGGTGACCAATTGGTCTATCCAGTCTGCCCTTTGCGGTGCCTAATCACTGAGACTGAGTCATCTAACGGTCACTCATTTCCCCATCCCACATTTTGCTTTTTCCCCTGGTACCCTCTACTAAATCTATGTATGTATCCCAGCCCTGCATGAATCCAACTACAGTTTTTGCCCTGACTACCTCATTGGGCACTCTCTTCTACTTTTGCACCACTCTGTGTATGAAAAAGTACTTCCTCACATCCTTTTTAAACCACGCCTTTAACAGATTACTGCTGTTGATACATACTCCAATTTAAACCTCTATCACAGCACTAATAATGTAGCGGCCAATTCAAGCTTCAGAACCATGGAATACAGATTATTTTCCATCACAGAACTATGGGCAAGCCACAATCAAACTACATTTTTCTTTTATCTGTTACTCCAAACTAATGACTAATGTACATGAACACCCTGGAGGAGTGGGGGGAGTGTTTAACCAGTAAAGGCATACTAAGTCAGAGCTTATTTCCAGGTATGACCTGGGAGTACAAAGAAGTTAAGTGACTTACTCAGAGTCACACAGTATACAAGTGGGGGCTTATGGGATTCAAACCCAGGTTTCCAGATTTGCAGCTCAGTGTCCTAATTAACCACTATGCTGGAGAGAGGAGACATGATAGAGACCTACAGAGTAGCTCATGGGGTGAACAGGGTATAGGAGGGGAGTCTGTTTCAGATGATGAAGTGCACCAAGACAAGAGGGTATGCGATGAAGCTGGAATGGGGAAGTTTAAGAGGAATGTGAGGAAGAACTACTTTAAAAGAGTAGTGGATGCCTGGAACAGTCTTCCAGCAGTGGTAGTGGGAGTGAAAACAGTGGGGCGCTTCAAACATGCACAAGATAGGCAGAGGGGAATACTAGTAAATATGCGGGAGGGGGGGACAGTTGCTGGAGACCAGGTTGTGTCTGCAGAGACAGAATAGGCAGGTGGTATCTGGGCAGACTGGATGGGCCAACCGGTCCTCTGCTGTCGACAATGTCTATGTTTCTATGTAATGTGAGCCCTGGTTTTGGTAACCCTGATTTTTCTGCTGGGCTACCTTGCCCTCTGGCCTCTGCTCTTGTTATGGTGGGGTACAGTAGGTTCACAGATGGGGTACCTTAGGGGATTGTAGCATCATTCAGTGTGTGTTTTCTCTCTCCCTTTGTCCCAGGCTTTGTCTGTAAGAAGGTTCTGGCAGGACACTTTCAAAGCGTAACTGGACTCGCAGTGATTGGAAAAGACAATGGATTCAACACCACCTACTTGGTACAGTAAGAAATAATACTGCCCCCTCCCCGTCTCACTTTTTTGTTGTAATTCACAGCTGTGATATCAGAAACCCTGTGATTCGTGGCTATGATGTCAAAACTGTAAATTCTGACATTTTTAGATTTTCACTGTCATTCAAACTGTCCAAATGTTCCACACTGTCTACAACATGAGTTAAACAACTGCTACATGGTTCACATGCTACTGATGAGGCAAACAATTCCTTCATCTGTGACTGTTTTTAATACTTATAAGCAGTGTTTTGACTGTACAGTATATTAGATAAAATAATAGTCTGTTAATTAGATATAGAATAATGCATGAGAAGAAGTGTATAACAAGAATTTTATGCACACCCATGATGTGGGATGTTACATAAACCCTGAGCCTGAGAGCGAAGTATTGAGGAATTTGGCAAAGCATCCCACACCGAGGGTGTGCATAAAATCTGAGTTTATACTCTTCCCCTTGGATTGTTTTTTGTGATTGCTGGGGACTGTTTTTTTTTTGCCAAGCACAGTGTGACTATTCTGGGAATAGCCATGCAGCAGAGTAAGCATAAGCTTTCACTTTCACGTTTCACAGGGAAAGCTGGCACGTGTTCGCCGTTATAACCCATGGGTTATAATGGTGAATTATAGCCAGCTTTTCTTGTGGAAAAACAAACAGTCTGTAGTTATTATATGTAAAATAATATATGGGGCAGTGTGTTTAATGAGAATTTTATACACACACAACATGCTGGATGCTACATACTGTAAACCCTGAGTATGATGCTTGAGGGGTTTATTTAAGCATCCAACACTGCAGGTGTGTGTAAAATTCGAGCTTTACTCACCACCACATGTTTTATTTTATATATAGTAATTGCTGGAGTCAAATTTTTTTACTTATTCATTTATTAAATTTTGGTGACCGGATAAGACCACTGTGCCCCGGAGGTCCCCCTTTCAGGGGCGACCCGGGATTACATAGCATTGGTAAATATCACAGTATGAATGAAAATTATACAGTATGATACAAGTTATACAGCATTATACGGTCAGCTGGTTACATGTGCTGAGAACAGCATGCATTCGTGGTGGGTACAGGAGTTAGCAGAATATGTGACTACACACGAAGAATGAGAGAGGAGGGTGTGAGCCCCATTACATAATACGATTTACTCACTGAGGGTAATATTGGACTGTGGGATTCAGGTGACCGTGAGGTGGTCACAGAAGCCTAGCAGTGGCATTTGGAAGTTGTAATCATGTGAGCCTTAAGCCTAGTGCGGAAACTTTCAATTGACGGTGCTTCCTGCACCCCAGGAGGGAGTTCCACAGGGTGGGTGCAGTGTGAGCGAAGGACTTGCCTCCCACCTTGGTTCTTACTCTGGGGACAGCTAGGAGAGTGCGATCTGTTGTGCGGAGGAGCCATGGGGTTAGTCTTTCACACAATGAGTCCAGATAGGCTGGGAGGGGGAGTTTGGCTAATTAATTTGAAGGTTTGGCATAACAGAGGGTACTGGAGATGGGCATCCAAAGAGAGCCAATTTAGCTGTGATTGCATGTCGCAGTGGTGATTCCTGGGGTTTGACTGGGTGGCGAACCTGGCCACCTTATTATACAGGGCCTGGAATCTATTCATTTCGGTCCTTGCTACTCCATGGAGTACTGGGACCGCATAGGTGATTTTTGGAAGGAGGACGCTGGTGACGATGGGAGACCCTTGCTTCCGGTATCAACTGTTTTTTCAGTCGGTAGAGGGTGCCCAGTTTCCCATGTAAGGTTTTAGTAACTTGGTCCACATGGTTCTTAAGGGTGAGGCCCTGGTCCAGGGTGAGGCCAAGGTATTTTAGTGACTCAACTACCTCTAGGCTAGCGCGTGACGTGGAGGTGAGGTGTAGGTGTTGTTTTCTATCACGTGCCAGGGAGTTTGGAATAAACAGCATGGACTTGGTCTTATCCATGTTAAGGACCAATCTATGGTTGTTAAGCCAGTTCTCGAGGGAACACAGGTCACCTTGAAGCAGGGGGCTGAGGTCTCACAGATTAGCGGAGGGTCGATAGATAATGGCATCATCTGCGTACTGGACCACCGAGCTCCCCCCACAGTGGAGGCTTAGTTCATTGGTGAAGAGGGAAAAGAGGAGGGGACCAAGTATCGACCCCTGCGGCACTCCCTTTTTTAGTGGGAGTGACTCTGAAATGGAGTCTTTCCACTTTACCCTCTGAGTGCGACCAGTTAAGTAGCTTTCAAACCACTTTAGAGAATGGCTTTCAAGTCCTATGTTGCCCAACTTAGTCAATAGCAGATTGTGATTGACCAGGTCAAAGGCCTTGGATAGGTCAATGAAGACTGCACCAGTAGGGGTCCCCTTATCCAGATTTCTGAGTACGTCCATTAAGAATTTGATAAGGACAGTGTCCGTCCCATACTGGGTTCTGAAGCCATGCTGGGAGGGTGCCAGTAGTTGATGGTACTCTAGGTAATCACGGAGTTGCCCATAGATCTGCCTCTCCTGTAACTTTGCCAGGATGCAGAGCAGGGAGATTGGCCTGTAATTGCTGATGGACACCCACTGGCCTCCCTTGTGGATGGGGACCACATGGGCCTGTTTCCACTGCTCAGGGACTTCACCCTCTTTTAGGGATCGATTAAAGAGCCAGGTCAGGTCTGACCAGGGACGGGGCCCCTTCCTTCAGCAGCCTGGGGTGAATCCCATCAGGTCCCCCAGCACCGGATGTTTTGAGTGTCTTTAATAATGATAGAACTTCTTTTGGTTTGACCAGTCTGAGATGGAAGGTTGGGCGGTCGAGGTTAGGAAGTGAACTTGTGTTAGGGTCAGAGTAGAGAGGCGGTAGCCCAGCTTTTAGGAGTCTAAGTTAGTGAAGTGGTGGTTGAGTGACATGGCGATATGGGGGTTGTCATGTAGTAGTTGTCCATTGACCTCGATGGGTCCAAGTTCGGACTTGCCGCTCCCTTTTAGTAACCCATTAATGTGGGCCCAAAATAATTTAGGGTTCCCTAGGTTCTTTTTCTGAAGTTGCGTGACGTATTCTGTTTTTGATGTTTTGATGGCCACCTTACACCTGTTTCTGAGAGTTTTGTAGCTTGCCAGGTCTGCAGGTAGGGAGGAGATCTTGTATTTTTTCGAGGCCTTATCATGGTTTTTCATTAGGGCCTTCAATGGGGGAGTGGTCCACTTATAGCAACTTCCCTTAGAATGGAGTTTCTTCATGGGGGCGAATAGATTGGCTGCAGTATTGAGTGTGCTCTGGAATAATGCAACCGTGTCGTCCAGAGAGGGGAGGAGTTTGATTGGGCTCCAGTCTATGCTGCTAAGGTAGTTGGAGAGTTATTTGGGTGATAGGTGGGTGTAGTCCCGTGCTGCCAGGATTCTCGGATGGAATCTGGGTGTCTTATTTTTCCAGATACAGAATATGGGGGAGTGGTCACTCAGGGCATCCACTAAGGTGCCTGCAGCCTTGATATTACAGGGGTTGGTCACCAGTGCCCAGTTGATGGTGGAGTGATTCCCTCTTTTTTGTGATCCCCTCTTTTTGCAACAGCAATTATATAAAAAATATTTTTTGGTGCCTGTCAGAAGGCAGTGTAGTGTGAGCCACACTCTGGCTTGTGGTTTTCTCACAGGAAGAGTAGCGCATGTTCGCTGTTACAACCAGATGGTTATAATGGCAAATTACAAGTTGCTTTCCCTACGGGAGAAAAGCAACCCAGTTATTATAATTTTTATGTTTGCTTGCATGCATGTGCAAGAAACATAGTGCCATCATCGGAGATTTCGGAGGTGTGTCACCTCCTCCTCCAATTCAGGCAGTGTGCTGGCAGACGCGGCCCCTGTAAGCCAATGTATTTTGGAGCTGTCTATGACACGCTCCAAAATGCAGTGGCATACAGTTGAAAGGGGAGCTACGCTTGAGTGAGTGAAGCGATAAGTAGCTGCCACCGCAGCTTCCCCCAGTCGCAGGCGCATGCCATCAAGACATAGTGTATAGCCGACGGGTGCCCAACTCGCCGGGCTGAGCTGCACGCCTCCTCCCCCAGTTGGCGCCACGCTGGGAGCCCACCCCAGCATGGCACCGTCATTTTGCCGACGGGGTGCCCAATCCCGCCGGCTGAACTCCCCAAAGTCCTTGTGCAATGCTGGGAGCAACCCCAGCGTGGCAAACGGTCCCACGAGGTATTTTCTTTTTTTCATTTTGCCGACAGGGTGCCCAACTTCGTCGGCTGAATGCCCCTGTCTTGTGCCACGCTGGGGCTCACCCCAGCGTGGCAAACGGTCCCACGACGCCTTTTTTATTTTTTACCTGTAAGACAAAACGGTCCAGCGGTGCGCCTCCCAACCCCTCCCACAACTCGCACTCCACCCACCGCGCAGACCCAGCTCTCCCACACCCCCACCCCATACTTACCTCCGACTCGCGCGACGACCGTGGACCGAACACGCTGCACTTTTCAAAGCCGATCACGAACTGAGGAAATGCCGTAAGCTGTATGATGGGCTAGATAGGGGTTTCAACTTTATTGGCGTGATCAGCTATTTTGGTATTTCATAATTCAACATGGGTTTTAGATCTTTCATGAATGATGTCAACGTCATGATAGTTCAAGCGTGATTTCGCACAGTGACTGCGAAATCACCCTTGGGCCTGAATACCGCCATGACAGTGACATCATTCATGAGAAGGGGCCCAAACCCCATGTTGAAAATCTGGTGCCAAAATTCCAAAATGACTGTTTAACGAGCGCAGGTTATGCAGTTCCTCACGTTAGGCTCGTAAGTTCGCGAAATTTCAATATTTTCACTCCAGATTTTCAACATTGCCATTTCACCACACCTTCTTATAAGTAGTACAGCTGTCATTTTTCACATCTCACCCAAAATGTGTTTCCACCATGTAGCGTAGAATGGCGCAGTCAGTGCGAAATCAATGTACGGACAATTAAGAAAATCACAGTGACACTGTTCATGAGCAGAGATCTTAAAATGGCAATGTTGAAAATTTGGTGAAAGAATTCCTAAAAATGACTGTTTTACGAGTGTGCGTTGCACAGTTCCCACGCACGCTCGTAGGTTTGCGAATTTTCAATATTTCCACTCCAGATTTTCAACATTGCCATTTTTCCACACCTCCTTATGAGCAGTACAGCTGTCATTTTTCACATCCTGCCCAAAACGTGTTTCCGCCCATGTAGCGCACAATGGCGCAGTCGGTGTGCAAACTCAATGTATGGGACACATTAACAAAATCACAGTGACACTGTTCATGAGCAGAGGTCTTAAAATGGCTATGTTGAAAATTTGGTGAAAAAATTCCTAAAATGACTTTTACGAAGGCATGCTGTACAGTTCCTATGCATGCTTGTAAGTTTGCAAATTTAATATTTTCATTTAGATTTTCAACATGTCCATTTTATTAAACTTCCTTATGAACTGTACAGCTGCAATTTTTCATATGTCACCCAAATGTGTTATCGCGACATGTAGCGCATAATGGTGCTGTTGGGT